>CM042686.1:419623654-420873654 GCA_023614405.1 Avena insularis | reverse complement strand
CTCGATCTCGTACGGCATCGATGACTTCCGAAAAATAGTAACTTTGGCTTTTATCCTGTCCAATTCCGAGAATATTCATTTTCTGACTTCCTAGAACCAAAAACAGCAGAAAACAGGCAATTGGCATTGTGGCTCTTGTTAATAGGTTAGTCCAAGAAATCATATGAAAAGTACTCCAAAGTGTGGACAAAACATAAGAAAGTAGATAAAACCAAGCATGTAACATCAAAAATTATAGATACATTTGCAATGTATCAACATCCCCAAGCTTAACTCCTGCTCGTCCTCGAGTAGGTAAGTGATAAAAAGAAAGAATAATTTTTGAGGTGACATGCACCATCAAAGACTTGATCAAAGTATTAGTAAAACATTCAAAGCTGGGATCATAGTACTTCAATCATAACATGAAAGACAAAGTTCTAGCAATAAGACAAAGAAACTATGATGCAACATGAAAAGTCACAAACAAAAGATTTATGAATAACAATGCTTTGCAAGACGTTTGTTTGTTTCACATAAAGAAAACATAGCATAATAGTATTTAGCTTGTCCCTCATAGAGTAGCAAATATAAATGCATAGGACACCTTCAAAGTTCATAACAGTGACTAGATACAAATAGTTTAAAACAAGCAATATCAAGTATGCATCAATCAACTAGTCTTAGGACAATGCACATAGAACTAAGAATGGCCACTATGCTCTCAAAGTAAGTGCATAAAGGTAGAAGGTGGAGACTCAATATAATGGTGGAAGAAAGGCCTTCATAGAAGGAAGCAGAGATTCAAGTTTCATAAAGAGCTTCCAAAAATTATGGTACTTATAGCTTTCAGCTCTCATTGCCCCTATCATAAGCATCTTGAAGTGATTAAGGTTAAAGTGAACAAACTATGGTGTACATGCTTGATGAAGTATAAGTTAGAAATCTCATGTCCCTTGTATCGAGGTAGCTCCTCATGCTACTCAAGTTTAGTCACGGTAAGTTCTTATCATTGTAAGTACATGTGTATCATAGAGAACACTTAGCAGGTACCCCTTGCCCGATGATACGGAAGAATCCCCATATCAAAATGACAAGGCAAGCAGACAACGAGCATCTGAGCAATCTTCTTATTTACCATAGGAATATGGTGCTTTTTTCTCACTTTCCTCTTTTCTTAATATCTTTTTTTTCTCTTTTCTCTTTTTTTCTCAATATAGGACTCTTTTTTATAAGAAGAATGCTTCATAGACAGCTCATTATGGTTACGCTGCAAGTTTCCACCATGTCAGCAGGGATTAGACCGGTGGCCCAGGCGTTTCTCTAACACATATACATAACTCCATGGACTTACAAGCTCCCCTTTCATTTCACACCGACGACATCCATATACAAAAGAGCATCATATCAACTAGGTACAAGTACCAAGTGCAATGTTGAAAGCGTTCCCCATGAAAGCATGGTTTTGCTAATTCCCAACAAATAAGTGCAAGCATATACAACATAGACGACACAATGGTTCAAGTTTATTAAGGGCAAGAAAAGTAAAGTGTGCCATCAAGTTCGTGAGAGCTTTAATCACTAGTTTTCTCATAACAAGTTTAATTTGGAAGGTAAACAAAAGCATGAATATACTTGGAATAGCATAAGCTAGTAGGTAGGTATGGTGGAATCTTTGGAATAGCTTGGTTTAGGTAGTTGGATGCATGAGTGGAACTCATACTTTGTTTTGGAGGCTAGCAAAAGACTGGGAGCGACAAACTAAGAGAGCAACAATGGCCATAATCATGCAGAGCGACAAAACATCATTGATCAAAGCATAAAGTGATACTACAAGTTGAAAACTAAAGGATCATAAAGGCTATGGTGACTTGAGATAGTCATAACATGGTGTGAGCATGTGCCAAGTCAACCCAAATAAAGCATCAAAGGAGAATACCACTATACTATGCTTTAATATGCTAAAACAACGCATGATTCATCCAAGGCACATTAAGCAATCTCAATTGTTTATGACAAGTCATGCTACAGCAAAGAATACTAAGCATAAAGCCAAAACAATATCAAGCATAGCATGACAAAGCATAGGCCACAGTCAAAAACGAGCTCTTTTTACCACATAAGCATGAACTTTCCTACTCTTTTCCAAACCAAACCAAACTATTTGCAAACCAATGTATTCAGCAAACTAAGAAAACAAAAGCAAACGAAAACAAAAACGAAAAAGAAGACGCTCCAAGAACAACACAACTGTGCATGAAACAATAAAAATGAAGCGTTTGTAAGAAACCTGTGATTTTTATTGATGAAGAAGGGGATGCCTTGGGCGTCCCCAAGCTTTGACGCTTGTAATTCTTGGATATTTCTTGGGGTGACACGCGTGGCATCCCCAAGCTTCAGCTTTAGTCCATCCTTCATCTCATTACTCATTCCTTCCATACTCCTGAAATTTTTCCTTCATACAAAACTTCACACAATCTTTATTAGCAACATTAGTGCACTCAAGATAAAAGGTCTTAAGGTTCAGTTCTAACACCAAATAAACTTTCATTAGAACACTAGCAACTGTAGAACTTCCCTCAAAAAGCTCAATTCCCCAAAAGAACTCAAAGAGGAACCAACAAGAAACAAATGCAGAAAATGGCAGAAATCTGTCAAAACAGACCAGCAGGTAAAGACGAATTTTTTCGAAGACCTTATGTTGCTCAAATCAAAAATTATTGAACTAATGAAAGTTAGATAACAACCTGAGTCAGAAGAACAAAAATTCACGGCTCAAAAAGACATTTAGAGATTTTACACGATTTTTTATGGTGAAGCACAAAAATCTGTTTCGGGACAGCAACTTTCCCAATCATTACTTCTCTCTCATTAGAGGTCACTCTTGGCACAAAAAACAAATAAAAAGGATAAGGAGCGGTTATTACAGACATAATAACTTCCAAGACTCATCTAAAACTTTTGGGTTATCTCCCAATAAGTACTTTTCTTTAATGCCTTTAAGTTAGGCATAAGAAGCAAGAAAAAGGATTAAGTGTTCTCAAATGAAGAAGCATTAAGACCAAATTTTGTTTTCATAGGAGAAGCAAAATAAATCTTCTCTCTCTTCTTAGGGAAGTGTTCTATACCTTTCTTGAGTGGGAGTTGATTTAATGGTGCATTCTTTCATATCAATAATGGCACCAACAGTTCTAAGAAAAGGTCTTCCCAAAGTAATAGGACAAGAAGCATTGGATTCAATATCCAAAACATAGAAATCAACAGGGACATAAGCATTGTTAACCATAATAAGAACATCATTAAGACTCCCCATGAGTTTCTTTTTAGCATTATCATCAAGTGGCACATTCAAATAACAATCTTCAAGTGGAGGCAAATCAAGCATATCATAAATCCTTGTAGGCATAATAGAAACACTACTATCAAGATCACATAAAGCTTTGAAATCAAAGTTATTCACTTACATATTAATGATGGGTTCCCAACCATCTTCTTGTTTTATAGGAATAGAAGCTTTATGTTTCATCTTTTCTTCTTTAATCTTTATGAGAGCATCAGTAATGTGTTTTGTAAAGGCCATGTTCATTGCACTAGCATTAGGACTTTTAGCAAGCTTTTGTAGGAACTTAATAACTTCAGAGATATTGCAACCATCAAGATCAAAACCATACTTATCATCTAAAGTAGTAGAGTTATTACTACCCTCAACACTAGTGGTGGTGATAGTAGAAACACTAATGTTTCTAGCAATTTCATCTTCTCTTTCCCACTTAGCATGTAACTCAGCTAATAGTCTAACATTTTCATCAATTCTTACTTGCATAGCATTAGTAGCTACAAAGGGATTATCATTAGTTTCATGTTTAGCAGCCATTTTATTCAAAGAAAATTGAGCTTCAACCAAAGATGCTATATTTCTTTCAGCATTAGAGAGTTTTTCCTCAATAGTTTTATTGAAAGCAGTTTGCTTACTAATAAAGTCTTTAAGCATAACTTCAAGTTCAGAGGGCACATTCCTATTATTGTTGTAAGAATTTCCATAAGCATTACCATTCTTAGGAGGATATGGCTTATAATTGTTGTTACCAAAATTACTCCTATAAGCATTATTGCCAAAGGTATTATTTCTTATGAAGTTCACATCAACTTGCTCTTCTTGAGCAACCAAAGAGGCTAAAGGAACATTATTTGGATAAATATGGGCTTTCCCATTAACAAGCATAAACATAATAATATAAATCTTATCACTCAAGGAGGAAGTTTCCTCAACAGAATTTACCTTCCTACCTTGTGGAGCTCTCTCGGTATGCCATTCAGAATAATTAACCATATATTGTCCAGAAGTCTTGTTGCAGCACCCAAAGTGATGGTCATAAAGGTACCTCCAGCAGCAGAGTCCAATAGGTTCCTTGAAGAATAGTTCAATCCTGCATAAAAAGTTTGGATGATCATCCAAGCAGTCAGTCCATGAGTGGGACAATTCTTAACCAAAGATTTCATTCTTTCCCAAGCTTGAGCAACATGTTCATTATCAGATTGTTTAAACTTCATTATTTCACTTCTCATAGATATAATCTTAGCAGGAGGATAGTATTTTCCAATGAAAGCATCTTTGCACTTAGTCCAAGAATCAATACTATTCTTAGTTAAGGAATTCAACCATTCTTTAGCTTTTCCTCTCAAAGAGAAAGGAAACAATTTAAGCTTAATAATATCACCATCTATATCCCTATGCTTTTGCATCTCACAAAGTTCAACAAAGTTATTTAGATTGGCAGCAACATCTTCATTACCAATACCAGAAAATTGTTCTCTCATAACAAGATTGTTTTCTGACTTTCCTAGAACCAAAAACAGCAGAAAACAGGCAGCTGGCACTATGGCTCTTGTTAATAGGTTAGTCCAAGAGATCATATAAAAAGTACTCCAAAGTGTGGACAAAACACAAGAAAGTGGCTAAAACCAAGCATGGAACATCACAAATTATAGATACATTTGCAATGTATCAAGGATATAGATCCAGAAGCTGTTAAATTACGTTTGTTTCCTTTCTAGGGCTGGAATTCGAGCCAAGCCGAGCCAACTCGTCTCGACTCGCTAAACCTCGTTCAACTAACAAGCTAGCTCGACTCGGCTCGTTTACATAATGAGCCCATATTTGAAACTTGTCTTGACTCGGTAAACTCACGAGCAGCTCGCTATAAGTTGCTAATAGGAGCACATATCAAAAAAATTGTAATTATCCTACTATTTCGGAACTAGAACAATGACACTACTTCCATAATAACATGAATACGAGATCAATGAAAAATCTAGTAGCTCTACACCATTGCAGGTTCAAGAAACATTTGTAGTATAACACCCATCTACGAAAATTTTCAAACTCTATATTTGAACGAGTTTAACGAGCTAAATGAGTAGATCGTGAGTAGCTCATTTAGCTTGGGTGAACAAATGAGCTCAAATCTAAAACTCCGCTCGACTCATTAGACATCGAGTTCAAGCCGAGTCGAGTCGAGTCATGAGTTACTCATTTAGCTCATGAGTTTCGAATTATTAGTCCAGCCCTATTCCTTTCTCTATTAGAGGAAAGGCCAAGGACAGGTTGCTAGCTCTACCTAAGGGCACTATTAAATCTTGGGAGGAATTTACTAATATTTTTATGACTATTTTCCCTCCCAGCTAAAACTATGTAACTAAGATCCAACATTACAAGTTTTAGACAAGAAGATCATGAGGCACTAGCGCTTGCATGGGAAAGTATGAAAGAAGCCGCAATGAATTGTCCTAGTCATAGGATGGAAGAATGGCTTGTAGTACATATATTTTATAATGGCCTTAACTCAATGTCTAAGTCTATGCTAGATACTACAGCAGGAGGAACAATCATGGGAAAGCAAGTGGGTGTTGCAAAAAAATTACTTGATGATATGCAAAACAACCATGCCCAATGGCATGTGGAAAGAACATCAAAAAGGGCGAATTCAGTCACCGAGGTAAACAATGAAGAGCTTACATCTAAGGTAGACGAGTTACTCAACATAGTAAAGGGTAAGGAAGATACCCAAGTTAATGCTATTGCTACCGATATTAATTTTATAGATAGAACTCCTTATAATCATGCTTGGAACCAAAAAAATCTTCTAATGTTCAAAAATATTATTCTAATTCTGTAGGAGCTCCTTACAATAATTATGATAATCATAATGGAGCAAATCATGGAAATCTCTCATTTGAGCAAACTATTAGAACCTTTATCGAAGCTCAAACCAAGCAAAATAATATGCTTACTAAAATTATTGAGAACCATGAAAGTAGTATAGGAAAATTATCTAACCAAGCCATTGCAATTAGAAATGATGTGCAGGCTCTACAGGAAAGGACAAAGACCGTGGAGGCTCAATTGGGCATGGTAGCTGAGAGCTAAGCTCTCATACTAGTAAAGTTTGTTCAGAAGCCTGAGCCAAATCCGGTAGAAGACCTCAAGATGGTGAGGATAGAAACACACGAAAAGAAGCCTCAAGAGCTGGATTATAGCAACACACCTACACCTGAATACACCGTGGAAGATCTATTAAAGATGATCACCATAAAGAATCCCGTTATAGAACAAGGTAATGATGCTATGTACCAACAATTTATTCAACAAGTAGCATCTAAAGTTCAAGATTTAGAGATGGAGTATAAGAGACTAGCTGATAAGCTTCCTGCTAATCTAGATGATATATTTGAGCCCACTCTTAAAATTAAGATTCGGGTTAATGAGATATCTGCACTTTGTAATCTTGGTGCAAGCATCTCAACAATTTCCAAAAGTCTATTTGACAAGTTAAACTCGGGGCCTTTTGCAACCACTGAATTAAGACTCCATCTAGTGAATTCATAAACAAGTTGTTGGGATAAAAGAAAACATAGTTGTTGAAATTAAAGGAAGTTCCGCTCTTATTGTGTAACATCCCATTATTAGAGCTTAGAAATAAGCTGAACACATATGTGTGCATTGCATTCATGCATAGAAAATCTGGATAATTTTCGCGCTTTTAAATAAAACTTGTCAAAGTGATTGAAGCTTCTCTTAACTTGGTGGAACTGAAGTAGATCATCAAGTTGACTGCGATAAGTTTCAATATGACCTTTGCTAAAACCTTATCTCTGGGTAATATAATTTTATCTAAGGGTAGATCAAATGTAATAACACCAAGTCACAACACACTACTTAATAAGGAGTACTTGATCTTCTAGAGATCATTACATGGTATTCCATACAGCAACTCAAGGATGAATACTTAATACTCTAAAGATGATATCAATGTATTATCTACAACAAACCTGAATACCAAGTTAACTATATAACTTAAGAAATGAAACCCCATAACTAAACCTTGATATACTTGCTTGCCATAGTTATTCCTAAAATGAGAATCATGGTAGTTTCTAAACACTAACTCTTATTACAAATAGAGTAGTAAAGGAAGTCAAGCCAAGACCATTCAACACATACCCTTAATATGATATTAAGAGGTGACATTCCTATTTAATCAAGTCCTAGTGTCAATGGATCATCACTATTGAGTGACCAATTCTTGACCTAGCACTTTTTAACCTTTAGCTTTGATCTATTATACTAAGCTTTCAAAGATTTTAAGTAAATTAATCAGAAGGAGGAACTAGTTATGGTAGAGTATGCCATCATCAATGGAATGAAATACTTAGTGGTGATCAAACCATTTGATGTTGGAGGTGTTAACTCACTCATGAGTTAACTAGAAGAAGTATTTAAACCCAAGATTTTAGCTAGTAATTGAGGAGCCCTGAGAAAGATATTAGTAGTAGAGAATCCAATGATGTTCTTGTTAAGATAAGTAGGTATAAACCTAAAGTAAGCTTGCTTAACAAGATAAGCCTATAGAGAGACTAGTACAAATCTAGTACTTAGTGTTAATAGATCTTGATTAGACAATTAGAAGCCTAAGCTTTGTTTGATCAAGGGTTGGTGGTCATTATTCTCAAGCCATTTGAGAATAGATGACTGGTTAATGAAGAAGTGAGGTGAGTATACCAAATTAGGTAAATCCCTAGTAAGATGAATCATCTAGCTTGATCAAGAAACATCAAGCTAGAGTATAATGAAGTATGTAACATAAGTTGTAGGAGTAGTTGGAAGTATAATAGTTTAACCAAGTTCATACAAGAACAACTTGTATTATGGAGAGTAGTACCATACCTATTCTAGAGGATTGTTATCACATGTGATATAGAGAGAACTATAATCTTGTAAGCCTTGGAAGAAGTTGCAAGATGAAGTTAAGGAAGTTAATAGATGGAGTTAGCAGTAGCTACATTGATAGGTGTATCAATGGTAGTTGATTAAGAGAAGTTATATACTAGGTGTAAGGATGGAATAATGTTGAAGGGGCATGACCATGTCATCATGCGATGATGGATATGGTGGAGTCATATGATTGTCTTATTTAGGAAGATGTGATCTTTGTGAATAATATAAGAAAGATATATGGAGTATATTTAGGAAAGGAATTCCTTATCTCAAGATAAGCTTAGTGAAGTATTGAGGTAAGAATTATTTAGAAACCTTTAGCTAGCTATACATGCAGCCATGACAAGACCCATGTCTACTTCATTATTCAAAACCCTAGAATCAAATGGATAGTGAAACCATTTCCTATTCCTAGGTAACCATTTATCAATACCTCTTGGATAATTAAAGCTTCCAAGAGATAATTAGAGAACCAGATGAGTGTTTATAGATGGAATCCTTGTCCACCTTATTGTCTTAAACCTTAATAGAAACCTAGTTTCATAGAACCTCAAGATGACATTAGGAAAGTAATCTTTGTAGCTCACTCTAAGATGAGTTATTATCCATGGTACCCATTTATATTTTTTAAACCATAACTTCTATGCAAGTTATAACAAAATATACACTTTGATATCACCTAAGCTTATGGGAATAATATTAACCATATTAATTCCTCAGAACTTTATGTATCATATAATAATGAAGGATCACCATATAAAAGTTTCCTTAAAACTATAAAGTTAATGAGAATCAAGTTTTATGAATGAGTAGTAATAAATCCTTTTATAAGTTATGGTTTATTATGAAAATTAAATTCATAACAAAGGTCCTTACAAATTATTAAAAGGAAAAGGACCTATATAAAGAAAATAAACAAACTATAACATTATATAATAAAAGTTCACAAAATTATACTAAATACATTTCAGTATTGCTACAACTACTTAGCAAATACATTTCTATGGGAAAGAATACAAAGCAAATGTGAAAATACAAATCTGAGAACAAAACATAAAATAGAAAAAAGGAAACAGAAAGGAAAAAAGGAACCGGATCCGAGCAGCAGGCCGGCCCAGAGTTTCCTCTCTTCCTATCTACCGCCCACACCGGCCCAACAGCCACATCCCATTAATAGCAGCCCAACTTCCCTCTTCCTCTGGATGAAAAGTGGTACCGAAGGAAGGACCACGGGTTGGGACAGAGATTTAGCCAGGGGGTTTCTTGCAAAAAGGTCGTCGTCATCACCGTTACGCACATAGGCAGCTCGCTGGCCAGAGCTCCGCCGTCCGCCGCTGCACCGTGTTGTAGACCTCATCTAGATTCGTGCTGCCGTCACCAGGAGGGGATAAGAATGCCACCGCAACGCTCTCGCTTATCCTCATCCTCATTCCCCCTCGCTCGCTCTCTTTCTCTCTTTGTGCTGAAACCCTACCTCGTCGGAGCCGCTCAACACCGTCGCTCCATAGCTCCCCTTGCAATTCTGAGCGCACCATTGGACTCGCCTCGATGTCCTTGTTCTCCCTAGCTAGGCCACGGAAGCCAGAGAGCCCCCAGTCAATCCAATCGACACCTCACCGCCGTCGCCGGTCACCGTTGTTCTCCATCGATTCTGGTTTGTCCTCGCTTCATCGACTGCACCATCGCGTTTCTGGTGAGTTAATGAACATGTTAGTGCCCTCTGTTTCTTCGATTGCTTCCTATATCATCCCTGTCGTGATTGACCGCGAGCGCCGTCGCAGTAGGTCGTCACTGAGTATCTCCGGTGACCAAAACTTGGCGTTAGCACCAACCATAGGTTCGCCCTGCTCTCGTGATTCAAACGCAACCATCCGTGTGTGTTGGGACGCCGTAGTTCGCCGCTGGTGACCACAAACCGGCGGTGGTGGCCGTGCTTGCGTCAGCACGACGCCACGCCCACGTCATCCTGGTCCTGCCAGCCGATTTGACCAGTCTTGCCAACGTGGCTGATGACATGGCCACAGGCCCACTAGTCAGTGACTGCGGCTGAGGTTAGGTGTTGTATAAAAAGTATTCTTTTGTTTAAAATTCAATAAGAAATGAATAAACAATATATGTTTTAATATAAATAGATTTCAGGAATTTACAAAAATGATTAAATCTTAAAAATTGAATATCTTTTGTTTTATAATTCAGAAAAATGTATATAATATATCAAAATGCTCAGAAAAATAAAATCTATAATTTAACTTTATTAACAAACATTGTTGTGTTAACTATTTAAATAGTTATTATTTAATAAAGATTTTATAAGTAATAATACTTTGAAAATTAATATTTTAATATTGGTAAAAAAGAAAAATATAAATAATATACCAAAATTCTTAGAAAAACAAAATATATAGTTACAAACTTGTTTCATTTATTTTATTTCACTTTAATAAATATTTATTATTTATTAAGTATTTATAAAGTGATTAAACTTATAAAAATCATATACTATTATTTGAAAATCATAAAAAAACTTATAATATACCAAAATGATCACAAAAATAAATTCTACCCATCAAAAATCTCAAATCTCACTTTTGAAGTAAAATAAAAGGTAAAGGTCTAATAAATCTTATTTAAACTCTTTTATTTTATTTTAATTCCTTAAAAATATATAAATATTTACTATTGCCTTTAGCATAATTTTTTAAAGTTTAAAAATATAATAACAATTTCAATTAATGTTGGATGAATTAAAATTAAGTGTATTCTAATTTTGTCCATTATAAAATCATCAAAGTAGTATATTGCTTATCAAAAAGATATTATGCATCCATAAAATCATCAAGAGTTTAACTACCAATTCTTTCACAAGTTGGGAAACTATTCAATGGTTTAAACTAAGTTTTAAGTAATTTTAAGTAATGCCCTTTCAATGTTTATAAAAGGTAAGCATTAACAAGAAAGTAAGTCTATTCACTTATAACCTTAATAAAACCCCACCTCATTCAAGTTATAATACTTAAATTCTAACTTTGTGGAATGTTAAGAAGTAAACCATGTACAATGTGATGCCTTATTCAACACATGAAAATCTCCACCACTTGTGCTATGATTGTTCAATATAGTAATGTTTTCCTCTTTAATAATCTTGCTTAAGGAATCTTTCAGATACCATGTCCCTTTTGAGGGCTTTAGTATTGTATAGTATTTGTTGTATTTACATATCATTTCACACACTCACAAGCCTTAATAAGAAGCATAACTGTGAAGCTGGTATAAAAGTGCAACACGTTCCAAAGAACTCATCACAAACTTCAAACCCTAGATCAGATACGACTATTCTAGGGATTCGCGTTTATCAAACCGCATTACATTACTTATGCATGATTGCATCTTGCTTCTTTAAACATTAGTCCTTATCGGACCAATGATGTTACTTTTAGAATTGGGATCTTCTAGTATCTCGAAGACCGTTAGTGCATAATCTTGCAATCACAAAAGGCAAGTTCACAACTTGCTCATGTCCTTTGATTATTTTCTATCAAATGCTTGTAACTCAAATGTTGTCACCACCTACATTCCAAAAAGTTCAGAAAACACTATTTTCATAATAATATGATTATGGATTATTTACCAAATGGTAATAATCTACTGATACAGTTCTAGTGGTAAAGGAACATAATACCTAGGACTTAACAACCAATGTCGCCCGTGATTCTAGCGCTATATATTACACGTCAGCCATGAGATTTGGAATGGGATGGAGAAGTCAGCTGGATCTTCTTCCTTTCGCATGGACGGATGACCTTATCGTGAGGCTGTTGATTTCTCATGGAGTTCTAGAGAATCCAGCACATGGGTGGGACCCCTTAGTTCCCCACGAGCTAGGTGTCTAGATTATCTATGCATCTCTGTCTAGGTCTGAGTTCACCATAGCTGATGGTGACCGCCAGACAGAGCTGCGTACGGAGTCTCCTAGAGGCTACCCAAAGAGTAACCGTGGTAGTTGTCTCGGGGGATCGTGTCTTCATCCGAGGTCGTGGAGAAGGGAAGTGATTGGCTTGGATTTTAGACTGGGCCCCACACCAAGGAAGTGTGGATGAGAATGCAACTCGGATGTGCAACAAAGCTAAGGTCTCTTGTGGGAAAAGTGACACACCTCTGTAGAGTGTAAGAATTGTGACATGTTACTCCCTGTTCCAGGAAGGAGCTACGAATGCGGCAAGAAAGGAAACCCACGAAGGTTCTGGTCAACCTGTGAAGGCTATCGGACATAATTTTCAGAATAAAAGCAATCTTTGAAGAAATGTTTACGAAAACCTGCATTGCCTACGACCTTTGGTCTGTGACTATAGAGATAGTGCATCATACACTCCTTTTTAGTGAATTTGCTGAGTACGCTCGTACTCAAACGTACCTTCTTAACCCTTGCTAGGTTCTAAGCCATTGAAGACGATGTCAACATCAATTCTGCTCAATGAACCATCATCGATAGCTCAAGTTCTTCAATAAAGTCTATGAAGTCAAATTATACATCATCTGAAGTGAAGACAAAGTCTCTGTTTAGATAGGAGTAGATACTCTAGCCATAAAACCTACTTCTGTAGAGCATTGCATTAGTAGAAATTGCAAGCCAAAGAGTTTAGATACTAGTCGTAGTCTCTAGATAGTTCTGAGTTATTATTTCTGGTTCTTCTTTGTAAGAAGTTCTTTCTCTCTCTTTAACCTAGAGTCTTCTCTAGATATTTTGTAAAGAGTCGAGTTGTAATCTATAGTCATGTCTTGGACCTGCTGTGTTTCTGTTGTACCACTCTGAGGGATGTAATACTAGTGAACGGTGTTTCATTGGTGTTATATCAACGACTATAGTGTACTACATCATGTAGTGGTATGCTAGGTCAGTGCAGCTGGTATCAGAGCATATGCTTTGACCTTAGGATTAAAACCCTTTTAGGAAGATCTGTAGGTTGGATAGTGACTATAGGAGGCATCTTATCTAAACCAAGACGTGTGATGGTATCCACTTGAGGATAGCCTTGTCACACTTAAGTTGGATGTTTTTGTCATCTTTCTTAAGGATTAGTTATATGTATTCTCTAGAGAAATGTCTTTTCAGTGAGATAAAATATAAAAGAAGATTAGGACTAAGATTAGAATATCATGTGGAGTAGTATTAATGGTGGAGTCTATATTCAGAACCCCTGTGAAGTAGCAAAACTTTATCACTAGTAGATACCACTATACCACTTAAGGTAGACCATTGGAGTATGTATAGATATAATTGGAGGTAAATCATGTGGCATTCACTTGAGAATTCCATGTGATGGAGTAGAATTCTATTAAGAATCATTAATAGTAAGATGAAAAGTAGAGTCGTCATGGTGAGATTAGCTCTTTAATCATGATGACTAGGTAAATCTTAACAAGTTCATGATGAGATTAGCTCCGAGACCATGATAAGTTTGTAATTGGGACAAGTCTTCAGTAACAAATCTTGTAATAGCAATAAGTTAAGAACAGTGTAGGTCTATGATAGAAGTCATAGGTATTATAACATTATGATAATTGTTGAATTAAGGTAGTAACTTCAATGTTGTTAGTAGTTTTGAGAGATCATATGAGGATAGTTTACGATAAAATGGAAAATTGGTAGTCTTTAGTAGTTCTAAAGGAAAGGTAAGTGGTTAGTCAAAACCAAAGTGAGACCACTTTGCTCAAATTATCCAATTGCAATTGAGCAATTTGGGTAAATATTGAGACAAAGAAAAGTTTAACCCTAAGTGCTAAGTATCACAAAGTAAAACTATACTAGGAGGTGTCATATACGACACAGCTAAGCCCGAATTCTAGAGGTATTATAATCAACTATTATATTCCGGGCTTAGGATGATGTGTGTTTATGTACCACATTTGGATTTCTTGATTTTTCTTGGATCTTCTTGATTGACTAGATCTGTACATGAAGTTTGACACTGTATGCAAATGCATGTTGCATCATCAAGTTATTACTTGATGTTATAGACCTAGATAGAAAAAGGAATTCATGTAAGGGAGTGATGAGTTCCGAAGATCAAGATGAAGGCTTACATGAAGAGTGCAGCCAATTATAAGGAGTATCAACACTATTTTGAAGGATGGATTAAGCCCAACTTATTATTAGTTGGTAACAAGAAGGAATACTAGTGCAGAAAAGGTGTGGAGCAACATAAAGGATGAACTTAAGTTCACTCGAGATAGGTGATGTTGCTAAGAAGCTAATGAAGTAGTTATACCAAGATCATGGGAGTGAAGAAGTCTTGGAAAAAAGTGGTATTCAAGCTCCGACAACTCAGAGAGAATGCCAGTAAGAAGTAGGAAACCCGTAGGGTAATCCATACACCAAGGAGGATCCGTAGTTGGTATCCTGGCGGTTTAGCTAATTAGATCATCTTGGTATGATTTAAAGAGCATAAAACTTGGCCTAAGTTAAGAAAGACATAAAGGAGTATAGAATTTAAGCGAACGGCTTTCGAGATGTTTTCGAGACATCGGATTTGCTGGTTAAAAGTACCATCCAGCAGATTAAAAGTAAGACAAGTAACATTGGAATATTCATTTTGGAGATCCACAATTGTGTGTATGTACCGCAGATTCTTTCATGAAACCTCATAGAAGTAAAGTATAAGCTGGACGGAGACCAATATCCCAACTATTGAGTTAATGGATATTATATATGTAGTTTAGAGACCATTAGAAAACCCCAAGGGGGAGAGTAAACAATAAACACTGAAGTGTTGTTGTCTAACTTTTCGACTAAAGGTTGGAGAAGAAATACTAAAGTAATAATGAGGTTAAGCCTTATTCTCATAAGGTTAGAAGAAGTTATCATTATAAACTATTTCCGACAATATGTCTGGAGGAATGATCGAAGTAGGCTTAACTGCTTAACCCTAGTGGACTAGTTCTAAAAGAAACAGCTGGTAAGTTTTCCTTAAGAAGGAGGAGAGCCTACCAAAATAAGTCCAGTGTAAAGTAGTAAGGAAAGCCTGATTGGAATGGACAAAATGTTTCCACAACCAATTATAAATAGGACTGTAGGGGCATAAGACCAAAGAGATATGGTAGAAGGAACTATAGGGTAAGTTAGAAAGGATAATGGATACTGTCAGAATGAAGAGCATTCAAGGGAAAAGATCTGGATACAGGATACTGCAATTATCCCTATTTGTGATCATAATGGAATTGAGAAATGTCATGATCAATAAAAGTCAACTCCTCATTCTGAAACACAAGAGAGTACGAACTTCTGGGACGAAGTTTATTTTAAGAGGGAGAGTCTGTAACATCCCAGCATTAGAGCTTAGAAATAAGCTGAACATAGGTGTGTGCATCGCATTCATGCATAGAAAATCTGGATAATTTTCGTGCTTTTAAATAAAACTTATCAAAGTGATTGAAGCTTCTCTTAACTTGGTGGAACTGAAGTAGATCATCAAGTTGACTATGATAAGTTTCAATATGACTGATACGTTGCAAACGTATCTATAATTTTTGATGTTCCATGCTTGTTTTATATCTACTTTATTATGTTTTGTCCACACTTTGGAGTATTTTTATACACTTTCTTGGACTAACCTATTAACAAGATGGCATAGTGCCAGCTGCCTGTTTTCTACTGTTTTTGGTTCCAGGAAAGTCAGAAAATGAATATGCTCAGAATTGGATGGGACAAAAGCCAAAGTCAATATTTCACCGAGGGGGACACGGAGCTAGAATACGAGACGGAGATGGGCCAGGGGACGGCCACACCACCTAGCCACGTGGCTAGGCATGGCCCGTGCCAGGGGTGGTGCGGCCGCCTAGGGCACCCCCTCGGCCTCCCCTTTCTCCTATATATTGCCTCCGATATAGAAACCCTAAGTACCCGATCAAAAATCCACGAAAGAGGCTGTAGCCGTCGTCATCTCCATCCCTAGATCGGGAGGGATCTGAATCTCTTCCCGGCACCCTGCCGGAGGGGAGAATTAACCTTGGAGGCCTTCTTCATCACCATGCAAGCCTCCGGTGTGATACGTGAGTAGTTCATCCTTGGACTACGGGTCCATGTAGTAGCTAGATGGTTGGTTCTCCTCCTTTGTTCTATCATGTTTAGATCTTGTGAGCTCTATTCATGATCAAGATCATCTATTTATAATCATACATGTTGTGTTTGCGGGGATTCGATGGATATTGAGATGCTTTTTTAGATGGGTTATTGATTTTATCATGTCTTTGTTATTTGTGATCTTGCATGCTCTCCGTTGTTAGTAGATATCTTGGCCGAGTAGATGCTAGCAACTCCAAGAGGGAGTATTTATGCTCGATAGTGGTTTCATGCCTCTAGTAATCTGGGGAAGTGACAGAAATCTTTAAGGTACTAGATGTGTTGTTGCTACTAGGGAGAAAACAACAATCCTTTGTTCATAGAACAATCGTATTGTTTACTTTACACGCAATGCTTAATGTAATTATTTGTTGCTTGCAACTTAATACTGGAGGGGGTTCGGATGATAACATGAAGGTGGATTATTGGTCATAGATGCAGTTGGATTACGGTCTATGTATAATGTTGTAATGCCCAATCAAATCTCATAGGAGTCAAGATGATTAGTATATGCATGTATGCTTTCTCAATGTTTATCAATTGCCCCGATGTAATTTGTTCACCCAATATGTCATCCATCTTAAGGAGAATCACCACTAGTGAACTATGGACCCCGGTCGTTTCTTTTACCATCAATCTACAACTGTTTACTGTTTTCTGTTTACTTTCTGCAAGCTATTACTTTCTTCCACACAATACGTTTAATGCTTTGTTTTCAGCAAAACCGGTGAGATTGACAACCTCACTGTAAGTTGGGGACAAAGTTTTGTGGTTGTGTTGTGCAGGATTCCAAGTTGGAAACAACACCTTGGAGGTGTTTCCTTGCTCCTACTGGTTCGATAACCTTGGTTTCATAACTAGGGGAAACTTACTGATGTGCTCATCATACCTTCCTCTTGGGGTTCCCCAATGAGCTCGATATCAACCACGAGCCAGCAAGTATTTTTCTGGCGCCGTTGTCGGGGAGTCAAGGACATCTTCACAAGGGGAGTCCCTCATAACCAATATCTTTACTTTGTTTTATTTGTTTTGCTTAGTTTATTTCTGCTTTGTTTGCTTGTTTCTTTATCAAAAACACACAAAAAATTAGTTGTACTAGTTCGCTTATTTATATTAAAAACACAAAAAAATAACTACTCTTGAGAACACTAAGTTGTATGATTTCACTAGCACCAACAACAATGATTTCATGTGCACACCTATTGCTCCACCTGTTCCTGAAGCTACTTTCTTTGAAATTAAACCTGCTTTACTCAATCTTGTTATGAGAGAACAATTTTATGGTATTGGTACTGAAGATGTTGCTGCTCATCTTAATAACTTTGTTGAACTTTGTGAGATGCAAAAACATAGGGATATAGATGGAGATATTATTAAGCTTAAATTGTTCCCTTTCTCTTTGAGAGGAAAATCTAAAGAATGGTTGCAATCCCTAACTAGAAATAGTATTGATTCTTGGACTAAATGCAAAGATGCTTTCATTGGAAAATACTATCCTCCTGCTAAGATTATATCTATGAGAAGTGAAATAATGAAATTTAAACAATCCAATAATGAACATGTTGCTCAAGCTTGGGAAAGAATGAAATCTTTGGTAAAGAATTGTCCCACTCATGGACTGACTGCTTGGATGATTATCCAAACCTTTTATGCAGGATTGAATTATTCTTCAAGGAAATCTACTGGATTCTGCTACTGGAGGTACCTTTATGACCATTACTTTGGGTGCTGCAACAAAGCTTCTGGATAATATGATGGTTAACTATTCTGAATGGCACACTGAGAGAGCTCCACAAGGTAAGAAGGTAAATTATGTTGAAGAAACCTCCTCCTTGAGTGATAAAATTGATGTTATTATGTTTATGCTTGTTAATGGGAAAGCTCATATTGATCCAAATCATGTTCCCTTAGCCTCTTTGGTTGCTCAAGAAGAGCAAGTTGATGTGAACTTTATAAGAAATAATAATTTTAGCAACAATGCCTACAGGAATTTTTTGGGTAATAATAACTATAGGCCATATCCTCCCATAATGGTAATGCTTATGGAAATTCCTACAACAATAATAGGAGTGCTCCCTCTGAACTTGAAGTTATGCTTAAATATTTTATTAGTAAACAAACTGCTTTCAATAAAACTATTGAGGAAAAACTCTCTAATGCTGAGAGAAATATAGCATCATTGGCTGGAGCACAATCTTCTTTTAATAAAATGGCTGCTAAACCTGAAACTATTGAAAATCCCTTTGCTGCTACTAATGCCATACAGGTTAGAATTGATGAAAATGTTAGACTATTAGCTAAATTGCATGCTAAGTGAGAAAGATACGATGAAATTGCTAGAAATTTTAGTGTTTCTACTATCACTACCAATAATGTTGAAGCTAGTAAACCCAATGGAACGTTTTCTAATAAAAATACCGAACCTCTTCGAAATATGGGAAACAATAGCTCTACTACTTTAGATGATAATTATGATTTTGATCTTGATGGTTGCAATATCTCTGAAGTAATTAAGTTCTTACAAAGGCTTGCTAAAAGTCCTAATGCTAGTGCTATGAATATGGCCTTTACAGAACACATTACTGATGCTCTCATATAAATTAAAGAAGAAAAGATAAAACATAAAGCTTCTATTCCTATGAAACTAGAAGATGGTTGGGAACCCATAATTAATATGAAAGTGAATGATTTTGATCTTAAGGCTTTATGTGATCTTGATAGTAGTGTTTCTATTATGCCTAGAAGGATTTATGATATGCTTGATTTGCCACCATTAGAAGATTGTTATTTAAATGTCCCACTTGATGATAATGCTAAAAAGAAACTCATGGGGAGTATTAATGATGTTCTTATTGTGGTTAACAATGCCTATGTCCCTGTTGATTTCTATGTTTTGGATGTTGAATGCAATGCTTCTTGTCCTATTACTTTGGGAAGACCTTTTCTTAGAACTGTTGGTGCCATTATTGATATGAAAGAAGTGAAGGAAATATGCCCTAAGAGGCAGTAATAAAGTTGTTATTATGTATTCCTTATATATGTTAGATGTTTATTTTGCATGCTAGAATTGTATTGATTGGAAACATCAATACATGTGTGTTTAATAAACAAAAAGGGTTCCTAGTTATGCCTCTCTTATAGACTAGCTTGTTGATTAACAAGATGATCAAGGTTTCATGATCATGGACATTGGATGTTGTTAATAACAAGGTCACACCATTGGTGGAATGATGTGATGAACATTCATCCGAAGTATAGCATTACGATCAAGTCATTATGTTTATATTGCTATAACATCATACGAAGTAATCTTTATCCTTAGACCATGAGATCATGTTAATTGCTAACACCTGAAGAGTATCTTGATAACATCAAACGTCACACCGTAATAGGGTGACTATAAAGATGGGTTTAGTACTACGAAGGTGTTATGTTGACGCTCATGGATAAAGAGTGGAATTTGTCAATCCCGATGACGGATAGATATACTCTAGGCCCTCTCGGTGATATCACATTGAGATAGCTTGCAAGCAAGTGATGTGATCACTAGAATGTTATATCACGGGAACGAGAAAAGAGTGCATGTCGGTAACGAGATCAAACTAGGTATTTGGATACGGAAGATCGAATCTCGGACATGTATTATATCATGAGACAAAGGGATTAAATTACAAGCGTTAAAGGTTCTCACGATCATAGAGGTCATCGTTGAATATGCAGGAGTCAGTATGGATCTCCAGGTCCCGCTTCTGACTATTGATCTGAGAGGAGTCTCAATCATGTCTGAATTATTCGCAAACCGTAGGGTGACACACTTAAGAGTTACCGGACACCATTTTTGAGCACATATGTTTTAGACGAAAGAATTGCAAAGCGCAGGAATTGTTTCGATAGAAACCGGAAATTGTTTCGGGTGAAATTGTAGAAAGTGGTTTTGCATGTGATATTGAAATATTGCAAGGGGTTATATGTGAATGTTTTTTAATTAAAGTAATTAACAAAATTCTGAATAAATTTAATAAAAGAGTTTTATTAAATGAGAGAGCATTAAACTTGGAGAATTTTAATGCATTTAAAGTGGGGACTTTAAAAGGGAATGTGAAGAGGCATTTTAATGTGGAGAGGTTACCACCACATGAATGGGGGAGGTGAGGGGTCACCCCCCATGCTCCGGCCATGGAGATGAGGGGCACCCCCTCCTCCTATAAAAGGCCCTCCTCCTCCTTCTACCTCACACCTCCTTGTGAAGGATCTCTCTCCCCTTCTAGAATTATTCCCCCATGGTGTCGGATTAGCGAGATACATGTTCCCGGTGGCATTTCGTCTGGAAGGAGTTTCTGCTTCCGCTGGATCCCTGGAGCGAGGAGGTGGAGGTTGTCCGGTGGCTTGAACGTGTGTGCGAGTACGGATGCACTGCTGAGTTGCGGCGCTCGGACTTCCTCACGATCTTGAGATCGGCAAGTGTACGACTACATAAACCATGAGTTCATACTCGTTAACAAAACTCGTTGTCTTCGAGGGTAAGTTCTCGTTGGATGTATGTCCACTCATTTGCTTTGTACCTAGTAGATAGATCTAGGCGTGTAGTTCTCATCGTAGGAATTTTTTTTGTTTTCTATGCTGCGGACCCAACAAGAAGGCACCATCGAATATCAACTCCCACTCAAGAAAGGTATAGAACACTTCCCTAAGAAAAGAGAGAAGATCCCTTTTGCCTCTCCTATGAAAACAAAAATTTCTCTTAATGCTTCTTCATTTGAGAATACTTGATTCTTTTTCTTACTTCTTATGCCTAACTTAAAGGCGTTAAATAAAAGTACTTATTGGGAGATAACCCAAAAGTTTTAGATGAGTCTTGGAAGTTATTACCTCTGTAATAACCGCTCCTTATCCTTTTTATTTGCTTTTTGTGCCAAAAGTAACCTCTAATGAGAGAGAAGTAATCTTGGGAAAGTTGCTATCCCGAAACAGATTTTGTGCTTCGCTGTAAAAAATCGTGTAAAATCTCTATACGTCGGTTTGAGCTGTGATTTTTGGTGCTTCTGTCCCAGGTTGTTATCTAACTTTAGTTAGTTCAACACTTTTCTATTTGAGAAACACAAGGTCTTCTAAAAAATTGGTTTTTACCTGCTGGTATGTTTTGACAGATTTCTGCCATTATTTGCATTTGCTTCTTGTTGATTCCTTTTTGAGTTCTCTTTGGGGAATTGAGATTTTTGAGGGAAGTGCTACAGGAGCTTGTGTTTTAATGGAAGTGTTATTGGTGTTGAAACTGAACCCAAAGACTTATTATCTTGAGTGGACTAATGTTGCTAATAAAGATTGTGTGAAGTTTTGTATGAAGGAAAAAATTCAGGTGTATGGAGTGAATGATGTAATGAGATGAAGAATGGACTAAATCTCAAGCTTGGGGATGCCACGCGTGTCACCCCAAGAAATATCCAAGAAGTACAAGCATCAAAGCTTGGGGATGCCCAAGGCATCCCCTTCTTCATCAATAAAAATCTCAGGTTTCTTCCAAACACTTTATTTTTATTGTTTCATGCACAGTTGTGTTGTTCTTGGAGCGTCTTTGTTTTTTTTTTTTTGGTTTTCATTGGCTTGGTTTGCTTAGTTTGCTTGAATAAATTGGTTGGATCCCCTATTTAATACATTAGTTTTCAAATAAGATTGGTTTGGATTGGAAAAGAGTAGGAAAAGTTCATGGTTAAGTGGTAAAAGGAGCTTGTTTTTGACTGTGGCCTATGCTTTGTCATGTCATGCTTGATATTGTTTTGGATTTATGCTTAGTGATTTATTGCTGTAGCATGACATGTTATAAACAATTGAGATTGCTTAATGTGCCTTGAAAGAATCATGCGTTGTTTTAGCATATTAAAGCATAGTATTGTGGTATTCTCCTTTGATGCTTTATTTGGGTTGACTTGGCGCATGCTCACACCATGTTATGACTATCCCAAGTCACTGTATCCTATATGATCCTTTAGTTTTCGACTTGTAATATCACTTTATGATTTAATTAATGATGTTTTGTCGCTTTGCATGATTATGGCCATTATTGCTCTCTTAGTTGGTCTCTCCCAGTATTTTGCTAGCCTCCATAACCAAGTGTGAGTTCCACTCATGCATCCAACTCCAAATAAAACCAAGTTATTCCAAAGAGTACACCATACCTACCTATTAGCATTTGCTATTCCAAGTATATTCATGTTTTTATCTACTTGTTATGAGAAAACTAGTGATTAAAGCTCTCACGAACTTGATGGCACACTTTACTTTTCTTGCCCCTAATAAACTTGAACCATTGTGTCATCTATGTTGTATATGCTTGCACTTATATGTTGGGGATTAGCAGAACCATGATGTCATGGGGAACGCTTTCAATATTGCACTTGTACATTATACCTAGTTGATATCATTCTCTTTTGTCTATGGATGTCGTTGGTGTGAAATGAAAGGGGAGCCTGTAAGTCCATGGAGTTATGTATGTGTGTTAGAGAAATGCCTGGGTCGCTGGTCTAATCCATGCCTAATCATGGTGGAAACCTGCAGCATAACCATAATGAGCAATCTATGAAGCATTCTTCTTATAAAAAAGAGATAGAGATTGAGAAAAAGAAAAAAAGAAAAAAAGGGAGATGAGAAAAGAGGAAAGAGAGAAAAAATATCCATTTCCCCATGGTAAATAAGAAGATTGCTGAGATGCTCGTTGTCTGCTTGCCTTGTCATTTTGATATGGGGATTCTTCCGTATCATCGGGCAAGGGGTACCCAGTTGGCGGTTCTCTATGATACACATGTACTTACTATAACAAGAACTTACTGGTAACTAAAGTTGAGTAGCATGAGGAGAAGCCCTCGTATTCAAGGGACATGAGATTTCCAACTTATACTTTGTCAAGCATATACTCCATAGTTTGTTCACTTTAACCTTAATCACTTCAAGATGCTTATGATAGGGGTAATGAGAGCTGAAAGCTAATAAGTACCATAATTTTTGGAAGCTCTTTATGAGACTTGAATCCCTTCTTCCTTCTATTAAGGCCTTTCTTCCACTTTTATATTGAGTCTCCATCTTGTATCTTTATCCACCTATTGAGAGAGCATAGTGGCCATTCTTAGTTTAATGTGCATTGTCCCAAGACTTGTTGATTGATGCATAACTTTGATATTGCTTGTTCTTAAACTATTTGTATCTAGTCACCCTTATGAACTTTGAAGGTGTCCTATGCATTTATGTTTGCTACACTTTGAGGGACAAGATGAATACCATTCTCATTATGTTTTCCTTATGTGAAACAAACAAACGTCTTGCAAAGCATTGTTATTCATGAAGCTTTTGTTTGTGCCTTTTCATGTTACAACATAGTTGCTATGGCTTATTGTTAGAACTTTATCTTTCATGCTATGTTGAAGTACTATTATCCCATCTATCAATGTTTTACAAATACTTTGATAAAGTTTATGTTTTGTCCACACTTTGGAGTATTTTTATACACTTTTTTGGACTAACCTATTAACAAGATGCCATAGTGCCTGCTGCCTATTTTCTGCTATTTTTGGTTCCAGGAAAGTTAATATTTCACCGAGGGGGACACGGAGCCAGAATACGAGAAAGAGATGGGCCAGGGGTCGGCCACACTACCTGGCCGCGTGGCCAAGCCTGGCCTGCGCCAGGGGATGATGCGGTCGCCTAGGGCACCCCCTCGGCCTCCCCTTTCGCTTATATATTGCCTCTGATACAGAAACCCTAAGTACCCGATCAAAAATCCACGAAAGAGTTTGTAGCCGCCGTCATCTCCATCCCTAAATCAGGAGGGATCTGAAGCTCTTCCTGGCACCCTGCCGGAGGGGAGAATTTACCCTAGAGGCCTTCTTCATCACCATGCAAGCCTCCGGTGTGATGCGTGAGTAGTTCATCCTTGGACTACGGGTCCATGTAGTAGCTAGATGGTTGGTTCTCCTCCTTTGTGCTATCATGTTTAGATCTTGTGAGCTCCGTTCATGATCAAGATCATCTATCTATAATCATACATGTTGTGTTTGCAGTGATCCGATGGATATTGAGATGATATTTCAGATTGATTATTGATTCTATCATGTCTTTGTTATTTGTGATCTTGCATGCTCTCTGTTGTTAGTAGATATCTTGGCCGAGTAGATGCTAGCAACTCCAAGAGGGAGTATTTATGCTCGATAGTGAGTTCATGCCTCTAGTAATCTAGGAAGTGATAGAAATCTCTAAGGTACTAGATGTGTTGTTGCTACTAGGGAGAAAACAACAATCCTTTGTTCATAGAACAATCATATTGTTTACTTTACACACAATGCTTAATGCAATTATCTGTTGCTTGCAAGTTAATACTGGATGGGGTTCGGATGATAACCCGAAGGTGGATTATTAGTCATAGATGCAGTTGGATTACGGTCTATGTATAATGTTGTAATGCCCAATCAAATCTCATAGGAGTCAAGATGATTAGTATATGCATTTATGCTTTCTCGATGTTTGTCAATTTCCCCGCTGTAATTTGTTCACCAACATGTCATCTATCTTAAGGAGAATCACCACTAGTGAACTATGGACCCCGGTCCATTCTTTTACCATCAATCTACAATCTATTATTTATTGTTTTATGTTTACTTTCTGCAAGAAATTACTATCTTCCACACAATACGTTTAATCCTTTGTTTTCAGCAAAACTGGTGAGATTGACAACCTCACTGTAAGTTGGGGACAAAGTTCTGTGGTTGTATTGTGCAGGATTCCAAGTTGGAAACAACACTTTGGAGGTGTTTCCTTGCTCCTACTAGTTTGATAACCTTGGTTTCATAACTGAGGGAAAACTTACTGATGTGCTCATCATACCTTCCTCTTGGGGTTCCCCAACGAGCTCGATATCAACCATGAGCCAGCAATGACCTTTCCTAAAACCTTATCTCTGGGGAATATAATTTGATCTAAGGGTAGATCAAATGTAATAACACCAAGTCACCTTGCAGCCATGACAAGACCCATGTCTACTTCATTATTCAAAACACTAGAATCAAATGGATAGTGAAACCATTTCCTATTCCTAGGTAACCATTGAACAATACCTCTTGGACAATTAAAGCTTCCTCAAGAGATAATTAGAGAACCAGATGAGTGTTTATAGATGGAACCCTTGTCCACCTTATTGTCTTAAACCTTAATAGAAACCTAGTTTCATAGAACCTCAAGATCACATTAGGGAAGTAATCTTTGTAGCTCACTCTAAGATGAGTTATTATCCATGGTACCCATTTATAGTTTTTAAACCCTAGCTTCTATGCAAGTTATAACAAAATATACACTTTGATATCACCTAAGCTCCTGGGAATAATATTAACCATATTAATTCCTCAGAACTTTATGTATCATATAATAATGAAGGATCACCATATAAAAGTTTCCTTAAAACTATAAAGTTAATGAAAATCAAGTTTTATGAATGAGTAGTAATAAATCCTTTAATAAGTTATGGTTTATTATGAAAATTAAATTCATAACAAAGGTCCTTACAAATTATTAAAAGGAAAAGGACCTATATAAAGAAAATAAAGAAACTATAACTTTATATAATAAAAGTTCACAAAATTATACTAAATACATTTCAGTATTACTACAAGTACTTAGCAAATACATTTCCATGGGAAAGAATACAAAGCAAATGTGAAAATACAAATCTGAAAACAAAACAGAAAATAGAAAAAGGAAATAGAAAGAAAAAAGGAACCTGATCCAGAAGCGGTGGCCTAGAGTTTCCCTACGCCTATCTACACACCTTTATTGTGCATCCCATTAATAGCAGCCCAACTTCCCTCTTCCTATGGGTGACAAGTGGAACCGAAGGAAGGACCGCGGGTTGAGAGAGAGATTTAGCCAGGGGGTTTCTTGCAAAAAGGCCGTCGTCATCACCGTTACGCACACAGGCAGCTCGTTGGCCGGAGCTCCGTCGTCCGCCGCCGCGCCATGACGTTGACCTCGTCTAGATTCGTGCTGCCGTCACCAGGAGGGGATAAGAACGCCACTGCAACTCTCTCGCTTATCCTCATCCTCATTCCCCCTCGCTCGCTCTCTTTCTCTCTCTGTGCCGAAACCCTACCTCGCCAGAGCCGCTCAACACCGTCGCTCAGGTCCCCTTGGAATTCTGAGCGCACCATTGGACTCGCCTCGATGTCCTTGTTCTCCCTAGCTAGGCCATGGAAGCCAGAGAGCCCCCAGTCAAGATAATCGACACCTCACCGCCGTCACCGGTCACCGTCGTTCTCCATCGATTCTGGTTTCCCCTTGCTTCATCGACTACACCATTGCATTTCCGGTGAGTTACTGAACATGTTAGTGCCCTCTATTTCTTCGATTGCTTCCTGTATCATCCCCGCCGTGATCGACCGCGAGCGCTGCCGAAGTAGGTCGTCATCGGAGTATCTCCGGTGACCAAAACTTGGTGTTAACACCAACCATAGGTTCGCCCTGCCCTCGTGATTCGAACACAACCATTTGTGTGTGTTGGGACACCGTAGTTCGACACCGGCGACCACAAATCGGTGGTGGTGACCGTGCTTGCGTCACCACGACGCCACACCCACGTCATACTGGCCCCGCCAGCCAGTTTCACCAGTCTTGCCAACGTGGCTGATGACATGGCCACAAGCCCACTAGTCAGTGACTACGGCTGAGGTTAGGTGTTGTATAAAAAGTATTCTTTTGTTTAAAATTCAATAAGATATGAATAAACAATATAATTTTTAGTATAAATAGATTTCAGGAATTTAGAAAAATAATTAAATCTTAGAAATTGAATATGTTTTGTTTTATAATTCAGAAAAATGTATATAATATATCAAAATGCTCAAAAAAATAAAATCTATAATTTAACTTTATTAACAAACATTGTTGTGTTAACTATTTAAATAATTATTATTTAATAAAGATTTTATAAGTAATAATACTTTGAAAATTAATATTTTAATATTGGTAAATAAGAAAAATATAAATAATATACCAAAATTTCTTAGAAAAACAAAATCTATAGTTACAAACTTGTTTCATTTATTTTTATTTCACTTAAATAAATATTTATTATTTATTAATTATTTATAAAGTGATTAAACTTATAAAAATCATATCCTATTATTTGAAAATCACACAAAAAACTTATAATATACCAAAATGATCACAAAAATAAATTCTACCCATCAAAAATGTCAACTCTCACTTTTGAAGTAAAATAAAAGGTAAAGGTCTAATAAATCTTATTTAAACCCTTTTATTTTATTTTAATTCCTTAAAAATATATAAATATTTACTATTGCCTTTAGCATTATTTGTTTAAAGTTTAAAAATGTAATAACAAGTTCAATTAATGTTGGATGAATTAAAATTAAGTGTATTCTAATTTTGTCCATTATAAAATCATCAAAGTAATATATTGCTTATCAAGATAGTATGCATCTATAAAATCAGCAAGAGGTTAACTACCAATTTTTTCACAAGTTGGGAAAACTATTCAATGGTTTAAACCAAGTTTTTAAGTAATTTAAGTAATGCCCTTTCTATGTTTATAAAAGGTAAGCATTAATAAGAAAGTAAGTCTATTCACTTATAACCTTAAAACCCCACCTCATTCAAGTTATAATACTTAAACTCTTACTTTGTGGAATGTTAAGAAGTAAACCATATACAATGTGATGCCTTATTCAACACATGCAAATCTCCACCACTTGTGTTATGATTGTTCAATATAGTAATGTTTTCCTCTTTAATAATCTTGCTTAAGAAATCTTTCAAATACCATGTCCCTTTTGAGTGATTTAGTATTGTATACTACTTGTTGTATTTACATATCATTTCACACACTCACAAGCCTTAATAAGAAGCATAACTGTGAAGCTAGTATAAAAGTGCAACACATTCCAAAGAACTCATCACAAACTTCAAACCCTAGATCAGATACGACTATTTCGGGGATTCGCGTTTATCAAACCGCATTACATTACTTATGCATGATTGCATCTTGCGTCTTTAAACATTAGTCCTTACTAGACCAATGATGTTACTTTTAGAATTGGGATCTTCTAGTATCTCGAAGACCGTGAGTGCATAATCTTGCAAGCACAAAAGGCAAGTTCACAACTTGCTCATGTCCTTTGATTATTTTCTATCAAATGCTTGTAACTTAAATGTTGTCATCACCTGCATTCAAAAAGATCAGAAAACACATTTTATAATAATATGATTATGGATTATTTACCAGATGGTAATAATCTACTGATATAGTTCCAGTAGTAAAGGAACATAATATCTAGGACTTAACAACCAATGTCGCTAGTGATTCTAGCGTCGTATATTACGCGTCAACCATGAGATTTGGAATGGGGCGGACAAGTCAGCTGGATCTTCTTCCGTTCGCATGGACATATGACCTTATCATGACGCTGTTGATTTCTCGTGGAGTTCTAGAGAATCCAGCACACATGGGTGGGACCCCTTAGTTCCCCGTGAGCTAGGTATCTAGATTATCTATGCATCTCTGTCTGGGTCTAAGTTCACCATAGCTGATGGTGACCACCAGACAGAGCTGCGTACAGAGTCTCCGAGAGGCTACCCAAAGAGTAACCGTGGTAGTTGTCTCGGGGGATCGTGTCTTCATGTGGAGTCACGAAGAAGGGCATCGATTGGCTTGGATCTTAGACTGGGCCCCACACCAAGGAAGTGTGGAAGAGAATGCAACTCGGATGTGCAACAAAGATAAGGTCTCTTGTGGGAAAAGTGACACACCTCTGTAGAGTGTAAGAATTGTGACATGTTACTCCCTGTTCCGGGAAGGAGCTACGAACGCAGCAGGAAAGGAACCCCATGGAGGTTCTGGTCAACCTATGAAGGCTGTCGGATATAGTTTTCAGAATAAAAGCAATCTTTGAAGAAATGGTTATGAAAATCTGCATTGCATATGACCTTTGGTCTGTGGCTGTAGAGATAGTGCATCATACACTCCTTTTTAGTGAACTTGCTAAGTACGCTCGTACTCAACCATACCTTCTTAACCCTTGCTAGGTTCTAAGCTGTTGAAGACGACGTCAACATCAATTCTTCTCAATTGAACCATCATCGATAGCTCAAGTTCTTCAATAAAGTTTATGAAGTCAAAATATACATCAGCTAAAGTGAAGACAAAGTCTCTGTTTAGATAGGAGTAGATACTCTAGCCATAAAACCTACTTCTGTAGAGCATTGCATTTGTAGCAATTACAAGCCAAAGATTTTAGATACTAGTCTTAGTCTCTACATAGTTCTGAGTTATTATTTCTGGTTCTTCTTTGTAAGAAGTTCTTTCTCTCTCTTTAACCTAGAGTGTTCTTTAGATCTTTTGTAAAGTGTTGAGTTGTAATCTATAGTCATGTCTTGGACGTGATGTGTTTCTGTTGTACCACTCTAAGGGATGAATACTAGTGAACGGTGTTTCATTGGTGTTATATCAACGACTATAGTGTACTACATCATGCAGTGGTATGCTGGGTCACCGCATATTGATCTTGCTATAGTGGACATGCCTGAAGATCCCATATCACCTATAATTCTAGGTAGGCCATTCCTAAGAACTATTAAAGCTTTAATCAATTTACATGAAGGGAATGTGATAATAGGATTACCTTCTAGAGATCCTTTTATAGTCCACTTCCCTAGGAAGAAGAAGGCCAAGCCTAATAATGATGATGATGGTATAATTACACTAAAAGCCAATTACTTTGGAGTTGGTGTCCCGCTCACTAAACCTAAATGATCACCATCTGGGTCAAGCTAATTAACCTTAACTAGAAGTGCGTCATGGGAGGCAACCCATGTGAAATAAAAAATTACTCTTGTGTTAGTTTTGTTTGTTTTGTTTTTGTTTTGTTTTTATTTTAATAATGAGTGTTTAAGAAGAACTTTAGGCAGAGGAGAAGAAATAAGGTAATCCTCGATCTTTTATTTCACTAACAAATAGCCAAAGAGGTATTGCTGAATTTTATGAGGTCTATTTACTGTTATTTTGTCCTTTGCTAAGATGTGTAAAGGTGCACAAAGCTACTAACCAAATTCTTTTAGGTTTTCAGCTTACTGCCCACATAACAACCACTGGTATGGACGGAAGGCCCCGTACTATGCGCTCGTACCACATCAAGGCTTTGGAAAATAGAAACTTTGATTTTTTTTCCTGAAGGAAACAATGGTCGTAACTACCACTGGTATGGCCGGACGCGGCCGTACCACCCGCATGTATCGTACCCTCGAGCAAAACATTAGATTTCAAGCAAATGTATTGCCTTCATAACGAACAGTAGTCGCCTGTATCACGCTCCCATACTAGTGCATCACTGGAAGTGATTCATCGACCCCAAGGTTTGTCACTCGGTATAGGCAGGCTCCGGCCGTACCGCCCGCCCGTACCACATACGCGGCCGCCATATTATCAAGGATGAGGTAACCCTAAAATTCTAAAATAAAAACTTTTCTCTTTCTTCTACCTCCAAACTTCAAACCACCTCCATTATATCTTCAAATTTATTCAATCTTTCTTTGATTCCTCGCACCCAATTGATCTAAGGTATGTTTCTCCTTCGATCCCCAACTTATTTGAAACAAAACTCTGCTCAATCTTTCACATTATCAATCTAGACTTAGGTCTTATTGTTGAGCTAATCTTGATATTGAGCATGCTTACTATTGTTTATAGAGGAGTTTCTTTTGTAACAAGTGTAGAGGATAGTTTATGCTATTTTTCTATTGGACTAAAATTTATTATTAACAATTTTATTTATTTTGTTTTAGATGAACACGAGGATCGGTACACGTGTGATGGCTGAGGAACAAGCCGCACCACCAATTGATATGTTGACCCCCCGAGTCACTTGGTATCAAGTTCATCGAGGAGTTTTAGCTGAACTGTTTCGACCGTCTCAAGCTTCAAGAAATCAAGTCCACCAAGTGGGCGTGTCCCTATATCCTGAACCAACTTGGCATTCATGCTGATTTCGATTTACTTTGCAACAATGTTGGTTTGTATTACTTTGTCTTTTAGGATGTTGCCACATACCGCCGCTTGACGCTTGAGTTTCTTAACACCTTGACACATACGATGTGCTCTCACTATTGTTCCGAGGAGCAAATGTCTGGAGTTGATTACATTAAATTACGTCTTATGAACTGTGAATACTCCTTGATACTTAACCAATGGGATCAATGCTTTGGGTTTTCCAACAACGCCACTGACATACGATCCACCACTTTTGTTTTAGATCATGCACCTTGGGAATAGTTTATTAGAATAAAAATTCATGGAAACACACCCAAGGGGAACAAAATTGATCATCCTACTATTCATTATTTATTTTATGTTATTACTAACACCTTGCAGGCACGTGGTTAGTTTACTAGTGACGAGGGGTAACCTCGGCAATGCCCATAGTGATGGACTTGGGGTTTCACGAAAAAGAGAACGCTGAGGATTTTGTTGGATGTCAAGAAAGTGATGAAGACAAAGTCACCTAAATATTGAGTAAAACACGCTATTACAAGTTGTCTTCTAGATTTCGGTACCCTCGCTTGGGATTCTCCCATCCTATATATAATAGGCCGGGTCTCAAAGCTGTATGCGGATAGGTTTCATACAGGCGTGATTACAATACCAATACAATGTCAGTTTATAGTATCTTTCCTAATACAATCAGAGCCTTTGTCGGTTGCTTCCTTGGGCCGCTGTCTGAAATCTTCAGGGGCCGTAAGCCTTTTATCCAATCATAGGGTAGCGAATTATAAGCATCCAAGTAACTATACCCATGTCACTAGCCCCCGAGACTCTACTTGAACCGCAGTTTCAGGTTAAGTCTCAATGTTTCTTTTTTTTCTTTTTATCTTTGTAGGGATTTTGGTACAACGAGTCTAATGCTTCCGATGGATTGGGAATCAGTTAATTGCTCCTAGGCAAAAACAAGGTTATCCTACATCAAATTCAAGTCCCCAGGCTCGAATCCAGAATTTTCTATTAGCGTAATTCAGTTCGAGCCGCTAAGGTCTTACCGAATACTGAACTCCAGTTTCTATTTTATCGGGTACCCAACGTGTCCGTCGGGATTTTTCATCGTATCATTGATACGGATATTTTACTGGCAGAGCGCATTCTTGTGCGATTACCAAGCCACACATGACGAATCCTGGGGTCTTACCTTCATGTTTCTGAACACGACATTCAGATTTTTGTCGCGTCTGAGCGTGATCCGAGATTTTTGGCTTTTTGGCGGTTGGCCTGCTGGGCCGCCAAGGTTTCTGATTTTATCAGATAGTTTCAATGCTTTATAATATCTCCCGATGGGAGTAATACCTTTTTGAGGATACACTGGTGTAAAACTCAAAAGGTGTTTGCAATCATCATTATACTTCATGCACAACTGAATTTCTATCGGGTGCGCGCCAGCGCTCCCAATGGGAGTAGCCCCCGAGGCTATGTTCAGATGCCTGTATCTGGACATAGGCTCATAGCTGTTGTTAGCTTGATGGAAAGCATTGATATTTTGAATAAAAATATTAAGTTACAAATAACTTATCTCTTTATATATAAGGCGAACAATCGATGATACATTATTCTTTGAGCGGATGGCCTTTAGCCGTTGTCCTGGATATTTTGGCTTAATAAGCTGAACTGTAACTCTTATCAGATTGCAAATAATCTTATGCATAAAAGCATCTTAGCTGTGCTACGTTCCATGGATTTGAGTAATTTACTCCCGTCTTCTTGTCTTGTAGTCGATATGCTCCTCCAGGAATAACTTCGGTGACGATGTATGGTCCTTCCCATGGCGATTCTAACCTCTTGTGACCATCTTGCTTGAGGCGAATAACTAGGTCCCCTACTACAAAGGACCTAGGCCGTAATCTTCTGCTATGGTAATTGCGCAGGTTTTGCTAGTACATAGTTGCTCTTTGGAGGGCTTCGTCTCGAGCTTCATCAAGTGCATCCACATCATCTTCAAGTACTTCTCTTGATTCCTCTTCATTATATGCAGATACTCTTGGCGATTCGTGTAACACCTCAACAGGAAGCACGGCTTCCGCACCGTGGACCAAAAAGAAAGGCGTCTCTTGTGTTGAATTATTTGGAGTTGTACGTAAACTCCATAATACAAATGGCAATTCATCCACCCGTGCTCCTTTTGCTCTGTCAATAGGTGCTAGTAGTCTTTTCTTGTGTCCAATGGTAACTAGTCCATTGGCTTTTTCGACCTGTCCATTTGTTTGCGGGTGAGATACCGAAGCATAGTTTATTTTGATGCCCATCTCCTGGCAGTACTCCTTGAACTCATTGGAAGTGAAGTTGGTCCCATTGTCTGTGATGATGCTGTTCGGTATGCCAAACCGAAATACTATGGATTTGATAAAATTCACAGCCGAAGTTCCGTCTTGAGTGGTGACAGGCATTGCTTCAATCCATTTAGTAAATTTGTCGACTTCTACTAGCAGAAAGACGTGTCCTCCTAGCGATGATTTGTGAAGTTCTCCCACCATATCGAGTCCCCACTGAGAAAATAGCCAGGCCAGAGGTATAGGATTCAACTCAGCGGCAGGTGCTCCAGGCTTTGTTGCGAAGCGTTGACATGCCTCACATGTTCTGACAATGTCTTTTGCATGTTGAACTACAATGAGCCAGTAAAATCCTGCTCTGAATGCTTTTGCGGCAATTGCTCGACTACTAGCATGGTGACCACAAACTCCTTCATGTATATCTTTGAGTATGATTTTTCCTTCTTCGGGTGTTACGCAACGCTGCAACATGCCCGAAATACTTCTGTTGTATAGTTCCCCTTTGATTATCCTGAAGGCCTTCGATCGTCGGGTGATTCGCCGGGCTTCTATCACATCTTATGGTAGCTCTCCCTTAGTCATATATGCTATATACGACTGCATCCAGGTGGGCTCAATTAGCATGACCTCTTCAATTTCTTGTTCTTCTTCTTCGATGGCTTCTTCTATGTTCTTGGCTTCTGAAGGAGCCCCCGAGTCCTTTTGCGGATGTTTCTTTTTCCCTGTTTTTGGTGCTACAACCTCGGAGACTCTTTTTGCTTTGATTGATCGCTCCGCTATTTCCTCCCAAAAAACTCCGGGTGGTATTGGTAAGCACAAGGATTCGATGTTTGCTAGATTGTCGGCTTCCTCATTGCTTGCTCTTCCTATATGTGACACTTCACACCCATCAAATTGAGCTTCCATAACGCCATTTAGATCGTGATAAGCAACCATATTTTCACTAACGGTGTCGCTCTTGTTCATTGCTTGTTGTGCCATGAGATTAGAATCTTTGTAGATTTTGAGGCGAGTTGCACCGCATGATTTGGCCATTCGCATGCCATGCAACAGGGCCTCGTATTCCGCTTCATTACTGTATGCGTTCACAAAGATCATCTGAAGTATATAGCACATTTTATCGCCTTGAGGTGATATTAGTACGACTCCTGCTCCTGCTCCCTCCGTTCTTTTTGATCCATCAAAGTACATTGTCCAGACACTAGAAAGATCTGGTGCACTGATATGTTGCAAACGTATCTATAATTTTTGATGTTCCATGCTTGGTTTTTATCTACTTTCTTATGTTTTGTTCCAACTTTGGAGTACTTTTTATACACTTTCTTGGACTAACCTATTAACAAGATGCCACAGTGTCAGTTGCCTGTTTTCTGCTATTTTTGGTTCCAGGAAAGTCAGAAAATGAATATTCTTGGAATTGGACCAGACAAAAGCCAAAGTCGATATTTTACCGGAAGACTCATGGAGCCAGAAGACAAGACGGAGAGGGGCCACAGGGTGCCACACCATGTGGTAGCACGGGCTAGCCCTGGACGCACCACTAGGTGGTGTGGGCCCCCTAGCCTCCCACCGACCTTGCCTCTTCGCCTATAAGATGCCTCCCGATGCAAAAACCCTAAATAGTCAATCAGAAATCCACGAAAAGTTCCGATCTTGCCGCCACGAAGGGAGATTCGGGGGAGAAAGTCTGTTAAGGCACCTTCTTTGGGACGGAAGCGCCCCCGGAGCCATCTCCATCGATCTCCACCGCCATCTCCATCACCGTTGCTGATTCCCATGATGAGGAGGGAGTAGTTCTCCCTCGAGGCTAAGGGTTCTACCGGTAGCTATGTGTTCATCTCTCTCTATGCATGATCATATTGTGATCATGAGCTTTTTAATCAAGTAGACCTACCTTTCGACTCAAGTGCTTTAATAGACATCTGCTCTCCCCATGTGTGTGAAGTTGACAGTGTGCACACCATGGTGGCACTTAGGCTAGAGATTACAAATACTTGTTATGAGTTATATTTGGAGTTGGATGTATTTATGAAATTGTGGTGTTTGTTTGAACCATCTAGTACTCAAGGTGACAGTGTGGGGTTATCTAGATGTGAAAAGCAAACTTTGAAGTGTGTTGTTATAGCCCTACCATCGATTAGAGTGTCCAACCGGAGAGTAGTTAAGAGTAGTATCATGAAGATAATATATTTATGAGAGAGTGTTCACTAGTGAAAGTATGATCCCTAGGCCTTGTTTCTAAGCATTGAAACACCATTTGCAATTAGATCCGTTACATGTTTGCTTGCTTCCATCTTTATTTCAGTTTGCCTTTAGTCTCTTCCACGCCACCAAGCTATTTTCTAGCACCGTTACCACTTATAATTATCCATACCACTTGTATTTCACTATCTCTTTGCCAAACTAGTGCACCTATACACCTGACAAGTGTATTGGGTGTGTTGGGGACACAAGAGACTTCTTGTATCTTGATTGCAAGGTTGCTTGAGAGGGATACCTTAGACCACTTCCTCCCTGAGTTCGATAAACCTTGGGTGATCCACTTAAGGGAAACTTGCTGCTGTTCTACAAACCTCTGCACTTGGAGGCCCAACAACTGTCTACAAGAATAGAAGTGCGTAGACATCAAATGCCGTATTGGTACAGGAAAAGTACCTGGATTCAATGAAGACGAAGAAGGAGTTATGTGGTACAAAGGACGTATCTGTGTGCCAGCAGATTCAGAGCTGAAGCAAGTTATCATGAAGGAAGCTCATGATACTCTTTATTCTATCCACCCCGGAGGAATGAAGATGTATCAGGATTTGAAAGAGCAATTTTGGTGGCACAAGATGAAGAGAGAAATCGGAAGCTACATCGCTAAGTGTGACATCTGTCAAAGAGTGAAAGCGAAGCATCAGAGATCTGCAGGACTGTTGCAACCATTGTAGATTCCGGAATGGAAATGGGATTCCGTTGGAATAGACTTTATCACCGGTTTACCTACTTCTAGTAGGGGAAATGACTCAATTTGGGTCATAGTTGATAGACTGTCCAAGGTAGCCCACTTTATACCTGTCAAGACTACCTACCAGAGTGCGAAGTTAGTAGAGCTGTACATTGCTAGGATTGTTAGTCTGCATGGAACCCCCAAGACCATAATATCAGATCGAGGAACCCAGTTTACCTCGAGATTTTGGCAGAAAGTGCAGGAAGGATTAGGCACCAAGTTGAACTTTAGCACCGCTTATCACCCGCAAACTGATGGACAGACTGAGAGAGTCAACCAGATCCTAGAGGATATGTTAAGAGCCTGTGTGTTGGAATATGGATCAAAATGGGAAGACTGCCTGCCTTTCGCAGAATTCTCATAGAACAACAGTTATCAAGCTAGTTTGCAGATGGCACCATTTGAATTCCTATACGGAAGGAAGTGTCGTATCCCTTTGAATTGGTCACAAGTAGGAGAGAGTCAGATCTTTGGACCCGACATTCTCCAGGAAGTAGAAGAGAACGTTCACAAGGTCCGTGAGCACCTCAAGACCGCCCAATCCAGACAGAAGAGTTATGCTAAAAATTGAAGGAGAGACCTGACTTTCAATGTCAGAAATTTTGTATATCTCAAGGTTTCTCCATTGAAGGGAACGCAACGCTTTAGTCTGAAAGGAAAGTTAGCCCCCAGATATATTGGGCCCTTCAAGATTCTGAACCGTCGAGGAGAAGTATCGTATCAACTGGAACTACCTGAAGAGATGTCAGCCATCCATAATGTGTTCCATATCTCGTTACTTCGCAAATGCCTGGAAGTGCCGGAGAAGAATGGAGTTTTCAAGAACATCGATCACAGAGCTGTGGAGATCAACAATGACCTGGCCTATCGTGAAGTGCCCATCTGTATCTTATAATAAGCTTATAGAACCACCAGGACCAGGAATATCAAGTTTCTCAAGATTCAGTGGAGCAACCATACCGAGGAGGAAGCCACTTGAGAGCGCGAAGATTACATTAGGACAGAGTTCCTAGATCTCTTTAGTTCCTAGTTTTGTTTGTAAATCTCGGGATGAGATTTTGTTTAAGGGGGAAGGTTTGTAACATCCCAAAACTCTAATCCAAGATTATTAAGATCCAAATCATCAAAATTAGGGTTAACAAAAACTTTTCCAAACAAAATTATTAAAGCATTCATGTGTATGTGCATTTAAAATAGGAGTTATTTGAATTGCCATGGTTCTGTGATCCATTGATTGTAAAATAATTCTTAGGTGAAATAAACATCATCTAGATCATTCCCAAACATTTCCCAAAGAAAAACAACTCAAAATGAATAAATGAAGTGAATGGTCATTTTTGCCAAATTAACTATCATGCCTACTTTGGCTATTCCTAGTACTCAAAACCTAACAAAAACAGTGATGGATCTTTGCACCCCTTGCTAGTACACATAATGAGGTACCAAGGCCCACTTTGTGATCTGCCAAAAACATTCAAATACTAATTTTAATTGACATTTGAAAATTGAATCTATTTCATATGGGAAGATCCCACTAATTCAAAAACCACTCAAACAAGCTCAAATTTCAAAACCCAAGCACCCACAGAGTCTCAAGCTTAGTACTAGCACACCCACCAAAAATCTTTTCAAAATTCAAAAAGAAAATTCTTGCGGCCATTTCATCAAACACTTGGCAGGCAGGGTTTAAACTCTAAACATAGCTCACTATTTGGAACAGCGTTTTGCACCCAATTTTCCTCAAAAACCTCCCTCTGTCCCCAAATGATCTAACCATGCCATTTAAACCCCATCTCTTACCCCTAGTGGCAAGGCCAAGCCATGCCGAGCACCAACTCGCCGGCCAACTTTGCCCTCACCCCAGCAGACCATCTCCCTCTCTCTCACCATGTCTAGCAGCTAGCTCACACCTCACCGCCACCCTCTGTCCCCTCCCCGAGCCGAGCCAGACCACCGAGGAACTGGCTAAGATCGCCTGCTCAAGGCCATGCCAAGCACGCGCCAGAGCGCCACGCCCGACACGCGTGCACAAGCCGCCGCTTGACCACAGCCTGAGCCCACCTCTCCGCCATGACCCCAGGGACACGCAAGACACGCTCATTTGCCGTCCAACGCCTCACAGCCACCGCTCACTGTGGACACCGCCGTCTCCGCCGCTCAGAGCGCTAGCTCCGCCTGACCGCATACCACCGGCCCTAGTCCCGCATTGATCATGTAGAGCACCGCCAGGAGACCAGCGACCGCCCCCTACCGCGTGCCATGCCGCTAGCTCACTGTGCATCCCTCGGCGGAGCCGCTCGCCCATCCCTCTCGGTCGCGTCGTCGTCCTATAAATAGAGGCCTTCCCCAGCCATTTGCAGCACACCACTCACCTCCCCTCACCTCACTAACCATTCCCGACCTCTAGCTGGAGCAAGGCGAGCAGCCGTTCGCCGGAATTGCACCGGAGCAGGCCGCCTCTGGAGGAGAAGGACGCCGTTGATTACGACCACCCCCGGAGCTGCCTCGACCGTCCCTGAGCTCGCCGTCGACCACCGGTCTGTTTGCCCCCATCGCCGTCGTTGCTGGAGCCCTGGTACGCCCCCTATGCACCCCCACCGAGCCGCTAGGGTTAGAGTTCGCCGGCGACCAGTTCGTTGTCGATGATGATCCCCAGCCCTTGATCCCCATTCTAATCCAACGACCCATATCGCCCTGTACCGCTTCGCGCGTTATGAGCCGCTGACCAGTGGACCCCTCCTGTCAGCTGAGCCCCGTGCCATGCAGTGTCACTGGGTCGGCCCATTAGAGTTCCCGCGCAACCCAGTTAGTTTGAATTAGGATTTTTCTTTTTAGTTTAAACTTAGTTTTGTCCCTTAGTTTGAAAATCAATTTAGAAAGATTTACAAATCCAAATGGAGTGATTCCAATTTTGTTAGAAAGCTACTGAAAAGATCTATGCAAGCCCGTTGGATTTAATTCAATTACGGTTAAAGATCTCTCCTAGTAAAAATAATAAAACAGAAGCATTTGCACCTTGCAACATTTTTATAAAATCAACCAAGTTAGCTTTTGAGATCATTCCAACTCTCAAAAATCACATTTCACCATACCTATCTGAATATGTAATAATATTGAGGTTTACATGCAGTGACTTTTGACTAGTACCAAAATAATGCTATATAGGCATTTTTAGTCACTTTATATCATTAAATAATGAACTTAGACCAAAGTAATTATGATCCAACCCTTAAATCACATTCCCACATGTTAGAATATGTGGTCAGGACATGTATCCACATGATCCCATATTTTAAATGGTGAATATTAAAATCTTAGTTAATTTTCAATGAGTAGAAATTACTTTTCTAAAATAAAAGGAATGAAACTATTTAATAAGACTTGTGATAGTAATAGATCATCAATTGTGTGCCTTAGAGTGCTAATTAGACTAGTTAAGTATTGTTTGGTGATTGTGTACTCCTTGTGTATTTATAGACGATAGTACCAACCAATCTTACGAGGCGGAAGAGTTCTACCAAGAATAAGAAAACTTCAACCACTGCACCAACCAAGGCAAGCTAGCACTATCCAAGTTAACCCTTGAAAGTTGTACTTGCAATCCACCATTAGCAATGCAAGAACAACTATGCAGTGCCGGAAGTTTATATGCATTAGTATTAGTTCCCTCGCGGGAGAGGTTTGAGCTGAGGCTACCTCTTAATGTTGTCCACCTATGCAGTGCCCAAGATGACAGATGGTCATGGTTGGGAGGCCATACTCATAGGAGAGGTGCTTATACTAGGGTGTGTAAAGGAAAGGTTATGTTTGATTATCTGCATACTAAGTATGATGATTCCAGGTTATCCCTGACAGATGTATCGAATCATGTGGTGAAAGTGTACCACCTCTGCAGAGTGTCAAACTATTCGAATAGCCGCGTCCGTGGTTATGGACAGTTGGAATGGCCATACTGTTTCGTTGTCAGATGTTTTCAAAACAACTTATGAAATGAATGATGAATCTTGACTTGACCACAACAGGGTTGTGTTTATGACAATAGCTTCCCAACTTAAGTGATTCTAGAACTTTATTTTATCTTTCTTTGCTTCTGAACTCAGCTTAGGTTTCAAACTTAACTTTATAGTTAAACTTAGATTTAGCACTTTAACTTAGCACTATACTACTTGTTAGTGGTAGTTTGCGAGTACTTAAAGAGTACTCATGGCTTTTGTCCCTGGCTATTCTCATGGCCTGACTATGAAGGAGACTACCAAGATGATGGCCAGCAGGACGGCTATGATAACTAGGACTATCTCGCCACAAGATTGCCTGTGCCCGTGAAGATGGACCCCACCGCTACGCTTATCTTTTATTTCTGCTGCTTGTTGTATTAAGACTGGATCATGAGATCCTTATTTGTGTAAGACCTTATGTACGGTTTCTAATGGATGATGTACTGTGATATCCAATCCGTTATGTCTCGCAAAAATGGTAATCCTGGGATTGCGAGGTATGGCATAACGGGCATCTGGGATTAAAAATCCGGGTGTTGACAAGTTGGTATCAGAGCCATCCTGACCATAGGAGACCCTAGTTAGAATGGACGTCCAAACAAAAACTTACTTTCAAAACCAAAGTGAGTATGTATGAAAAACTATTTCCTATCTTATCCTTGGGAATTCATTCTTTCTCAAAACTTCATGTTCCTCAAAATTCTTACAACTACTACTTAAAATTTGACACACTTGATCACTTCAATAATTTCCTCATCCTAAATTCTTGTAGATGGAGACTCAGTTCAGCAAGTTCTACCAATTGGGAAACGGAGGTCAGCTGATCTTCGAGAGGGATCTGGATTCACTGTCAGAGTTACTGGGACGCCCACATCCGGAGTTTCTTGGAGCTCAACTTCCAGGACCCCCAGGAGGAGACTTACAGTGGCTCGTCACATCTGAGCTTAGAGGAAGCATCGAAGCACCAACATCCGGGAGAATCCAGTTCTCTGTGTGAGAGAACAACTGGCTAGATGGATTAGCCAGGGCAATGCATGAAGCTCTCGCATGTCTATGTGCCCTTAGTGTCAACCAACTCCAGGGAACCCGTTTTTTTCACTATGCAAGACGTGACTTCATGGGAATGCCAATGGAGATGCCAAGTCACCTAGAGTTGAGGCGTCAAGTGGAGAATCTTGACTTCTTGATGCACGAAAGACAGCAGGAACTAGACAATGCTAGAGAGTTAGCCAACCAGAACCGTGCCATTGCCGACCAGAAGGCCCGGATTTTCGCCGCTTCGTCCAGATCGCCAGTCTCTTTGCCGCTAGCGTGCAAAGAAGGATCGCACCATCGCCCGTCTTTGCAAGAAGGTGGCTGACCTCGAGAAGACCGTCAAGGAGCAGGAAGCTCAGCTTGCAGCAAAGGAGGAAGAAGAGGAGGGTGAAGACATCCAGGGAGACATGGATTCTTACCTCAGCAATGATGATGACTTTCTGGAGGAGGATGCCGTGGACTTCTACACTAATGATGAGGACTCTGACTTCATCGACGATGAGTAGATGCACTAGAGCACCATCATAGCATGAGATGTATCGGTCCCACAGATCAGAAGCTATGTAATGGTTCTTCAAACCATCTGTTTTCTTTTGATTGTTGTGGTGTGTGTTGTATCGTGTGCTTGTTTGCATGAATGAAATGGAGTTAGTTGAAAAACCTGAGTCTAACTCAAAGTTTTAGATTTGAAACCAAAACCATGAACCTTAGAATTTCCCTCTTACCCCTGTATGTACCTCAATCTTCAGATGACTCATGGAAACCAAGGAGGGAGCAGCTCGTCGCAAGATCCAATGCTACAGATCTTGCAGAATCTCATCGCAGACCGTGAAGCAAGCAGGGCAGAGCGCCAAGCCAACTTAGCAACACTGCAACAGATCGTCCAGATGGCTCTCAACAACCAAGGGCATGGAAATCAGGATCATCATGGATCCAAACTCAAAAACTTTCAGAATACCAATCCCCCAATCTTTAACCAATCTGAAAACCCACTAGATGCTGATGACTGGTTGCAAACGATGGAGAATAACTTGGAGGTAGCCAGAGTTGATGACAACGAGAAAGTTCTCTTCGCCACCCACTATCTGGCGGGAGATGCAAGAGCATGGTGGAACAGTATCCTCCTGATGAACCATGGTCAAGTTATGACATGGGAAGCATTCAAAGTCAAGTTCAGCCGCACCCACGTGCCGCAAGGTCTAGTCACCCGACTGAGGGATGAGTTCTGAGAGTTAAAGCAAGGAAGAATGACTCTGGTGGAGTACCATGACAGATTCCTGTCACTTGCCAGATATGCACCTGACGAGATCAACACGGAGGCAAAGAAGAAGGAGAGATTCTTGAATGGACTGCATGATGAGATGCAGACTGTCCTCGTCAACATCCGTTTCGAGGATCTCGAAGAGCTAGTCGACTCTGCCATTTAGATGGAAGGGAAGATTAACCAGGCAAATGACAACCGCAAACGTCATATGATGCAGCAATCTGGATCCAGCAGTCACCAGAAGTACCGTCCCAACCCCTCACTAGGATATGCACCAAGGAACAATCGACCCCCAATGTCTCGCCCAAGCTACCCTAACCGTAGCGAAAGCAATGTGAAGCCCGGAGGAAACAATCACAACTCCGGCAACGCCAACAATTTCAACCGTGCACCTCCCAAGAACAACAACAACAACAACAACACTGCACCCAGAACTGGCAGCAATGATGTGCCTGTCGCAGCCAAGGACAAGTCCCAAATCACTTGTTTCGAGTGTGGAGTGAAGGGTCACTATTCCAATGAGTGTCCCAAGAAGACTGCCGCCAATGCCACTGTGAATGCCCTAGCTCAACAGCAGCATCGTGTTCAACCAGGAAGAAGATTTGCCCCAGGGAACCCCCACAACCGCAATGGTCGTCTCTTCCACATGAACGCAGAAGAAGCCCAAGAAGCGCCAGATGTAGTGCTGGGTATGTTTTCTGTCAACTCAGTTTTAGCATGAGTATTGTTTGATTCAGGAGCATCGCATTCATTTGTCACCGAAGAATTTGCATGCACTAGTAAGATTCACCCAACCAGCCTGAAGCATGTCATGATAGTTCAAATCCCCGGTTCCACAACCAAAGCTAGAAAAATTTGCAAAGTTGTGCCTATCAAAATATATGGGATAGATTTTTATGCCAACTTAATTGTACTTGGAACCAAAGGATTGGAAGTAGTACTAGGTATGGACTGGATGTCAAGGCATAAAGGACTGATAGACTATGCTAAGAAAGCCATCACCATGACCAGTAGCTCTGGAGTAACAGTAGAGCATATCTCTGAAACGTTACCCCACCAATTCAAGTGCAACAAGAGTCTAGCCCTACCCACCATAGACCAAGTTAGAGTAGTCTGTGAATACCCCAACGTATTCCCAGATGAATTGCCAGGTATGCCCCCAGATAGGGATATTGAGTTCATTATCGAACTAATCCCCGAAACCGGGCCCATAGCCTAGAGACCCTATAGCATGAACCCCTCAGAGTTAGTGGAACTGAAGAAGTGGTTGGATGCTATGTTAGAAAAAGGCTTGATTCAACCAAGCGCTTCGCCATGGAGATCACCAGTGTTATTTGTCGACAAGAAAGATGGAGGCAACCGTCTGTGCACAGATTACAGAAAGTTGAATGACGTCACCATCAAGAGCAAGTACCCTTTGCCAAAGATAGAGGATCTATTTGATCAGTTGATTGGAGCCCAGGTATTCTCAAAGATTGATCTTAGGACTGGTTATCACCAACTTAAGATTTGTGCAACAGATATTTCGAAGACCTCCTTTACTACTCGCTATGGTTTATACGAGTACACGGTTATGTCTTTTGGATTAACCAATGCCCATGCTTATTTCATGAATCTCATGAATAAGATCTTGATGAATTTCCTAGATAAGTTTGTAGTTGTGTTTATCGACGACATCCTTATCTACTCCAAGTCAGAAGAAGAGCATGAGCAACATCTGAGAATCATCCTAGAAACCCTGAGAGAGCATCAGTTATATGCCAAGTTCAGCAAGTGTGAGTTTTGGCTGAAAGAAGTAGGATTCCTAGGACATATTGTGTCTTCCGGAGGAGTCTCTGTTGATCCCACCAAGATCAAAGATGTCGAAGAATGGGAATCCCCAACCACTCAAACCCAAGTCCGTGCATTTCTCGGATTAGCAGGATACTACCGCAAGTTCGTAGAAGGATTCTTTAGCATCGCCAGACCCATGACCCAATTGCTGAAGAAGGACAAGAAGTTTGAATGGACTGATAAATGTGAAGCCAGTTTCCAAGAGCTAAAGAAGAGATTGATATCATCCCCAATATTGATCATGCCAGACATCAAGAAGCCGTTTGATGTATATTGTGATGCATCCAAAATTGGTCTCGGGTGTGTATTGATGCAAGAAGGCAAAAAGTCATCGTGTATTTGTCTCGACAACTGAAGCAGCATGAGCAGAACTATCTGACCCATGATCTTGAGTTAGCAGCTGTAGTTTTGGCATTGAAGACATGGCGTCATTATCTGATGGGTAATCGCTGTGAGATTTACTCAGATCACAAGAGCTTGAAGTATATTTTTACTCAGAAGGAGCTGAATATGAGGCAAACGAGATGGATAGAGTTAATCAAGGATTATGACCTTGACATTCACTATCACCCCAGCAAAGCCAGTGTGGTAGCGGATGCTCTTAGCAGATTGCCATGTAGGCTAAACACCATGATCAAGGAGAAGCAACCAAGTTTGTATGAGGAGTTGGAGCAGTTCAGGACTGAGTTAGTTAGCAAAGGATTCTTAGCTAGCATTGAACTTCATCCCACTTTGATTAGCCAAATCAAGGAAGCCCAGAAGGGGAATGAAAGTATTGACGGAATCAAACGTCGTATTGGTACAGGAAAATTACCTGGATTCAATGAAGACGAAGAAGGAGTTCTGTGGTACAAAGGACGTATCTGTGTGCCAGCAGATTCAGAGCTGAAGCAAGTTATCATGAAGGAAGCTCATGATACTCTTTATTCTATCCACCCCAGAGGAATGAAGATGTATCAGGATTTGAAAGAGCAATTTTGGTGGAACAAGATGAAGAGAGAAATCGGAAGCTACATCGCCAAGTGTGACATCTGTCAAAGAGTGAAAGCAGAGCATCAGAGACCCGCAGGACTGTTGCAACCATTGCAGATTCCAGAATGGAAATGGGATTCCGTTGGAATGGACTTTATCACCGGTTTACCTACTTCTAGTAGGGGAAATGACTCAATTTGGGTCATAGTTGATAGACTGTCCAAGGTAGCCCACATTATACCTGTCAAGACTACCTACCAGAGTGCGAAGTTAGCAGACCTGTACATTGCTAGGATTGTTAGTCTTCATGGAACCCCCAAGACCATAGTATCAGATCGAGGAACCCAGTTTACCTCGAGATTTTGGCAGAAAGTGCAGGAAGGATTAGGCACCAAGTTGAACTTCAGCACCGCTTATCACCCGCAAAATGATGGAAAGACTGAGAGAGTTAACCAGATCCTAGAGGATATGTTAAGAGCCTGTGTGTTGGAATATGGATCAAAATGGGAAGACTGCCTGCCTTTCGCAGAATTCTCATATAACAACAGTTATCAAGCTAGTTTGCAGATGGCACCATTTGAATTCCTATACGTAAGGAAGTGTCATACCCGTTTGAATTGGTCGCAAGTAGGAGAGAGTCAGATCTTTGGACCCAACATTCTCCGGGAAGCAGAAGAGAAAGTTCACAAGGTCCGTGAGCACCTCAAGACCGCCCAATCTAGACAGAAGAGTTATGATGAAAAGAGAAGGAGAGACCTGACTTTCAATGTCGGAGATTTTGTATATCTCAAGGTTTCGCCGTTGAAGGGAACACAACACTTTAGTCTGAAAGGAAAGTTAGCCCCCAGATATATCGGTCCCTTCAAGATTCTGAACCATCGAGGAGAAGTATAATATCAACTGGAACTACCTGAAGAGATGTCAGCCATCCACAATGTGTTCCATATCTCGTTACATCGCAAATGCCTGGAAGTGCCGGAGAAGACTGAAGTTTTCAAGAACATCGATCACAGAGCTGTGGAGATCAACAATGACCTGACCTATTGTGAAGTGCCCATCCGTATCTTAGAAGAAGCTTACAGAACCACCAGGACCAGGAGTATCAAGTTTCTCAAGATTCAGTGGAGCAACCATACCGAGGAGGAAGCCACTTGGGAGCGCGAAGATTATATTAGGACAGAGTTCCCAAATCTCTTTAGTTCCTAGTTTTCTTTGTAAATCTCGGGACGAGATTTTGTTTAGGGGGGGAAGGTTTGTAACATTCCAAAACTCTAATACAAGATTATTAAGATCCAAATCATCAAAATTAGGGTTAACAAAAACTTTTCCAAACAAAATTATTAAAGCATTCATGTGTATGCGCATTTAAAATAGGAGTTGTTTGGATTGCCATGGTTCTGTGATCCATTGATTGTAAAATAATTCTTAGGTGAAATAAACATCATCTAAATCATTCCCAAACATTTCCCAAAGAAAAACAACTCAAAATGAATAAATGAAGTGAATGGTCATTTTTGCCAAATTAACTATCATGCCTACTTTGGCTATTCCTAGTACTCAAAACCTAACAAAAACAATGATGGATCTTTGCACCCCTTGCTAGTACACATAATGAGGTACCAAGGCCCACTTTGTGATCTGCCAAAAACATTCAAATACTAATTTTAATTGACATTTGAAAATTGAATCTATTTCATATGGGAAGATCCCACTATTTCAAAAACCACTCAAACAAGCTCAAATTTCAAAACCCAAGCACCCACAGAGTCTCAAGCCTAATACTAGCACACCCACCAAAAATCTTTTCAAAATTCAAAAAGAAAATTCTTGCGGCCATTTCATCAAACACTTGGCAGGCAAGGTTTAAACTCTAAGCATAGCTCACTATTTGCAATAGGGTTTTGCACCCAATTTTCCTCAAAAACCTCCCTCTGTCCCCAAATGATCTAACCATGCCATTTAAACCCCATCTCCTACCCCCTAGTGGCAAGGCCAAGCCATGCCGAGCACCAACTCACCGGCCAACTTTGCCCTCACCCCAGCAGACCATCTCCTTCTCTCTCACCATGTCTAGCAGCTAGCTCACACCTCACCGCCACCCTCTGTCCCCTCCCCAAGCCGAGCCAGACCATGGACCACCGAGGAATCGCTGCGCATTGCCCGTCTGCGCCATGCCGAGCACGCGCCAGAGCGCCACGCCCGACACGCGTCCACAAGCCGCCGCTCGACCACAGCCCACGCCCACCGCTCCGCCATGACCCCAGGGACACGCAAGACACGCCCATTCGCCGTCCAACGCCTCACAGCCACCGCTCGCTGTGGACACCGCCGTCTCCACCTCTCAGAGCGCCAGCTCCACCCGACCGCATACCACCGCCCTAGTCCCGCATTGATCACGTAGAGCACTGTCAGGAGACCAGCGACCGCGCCCTACCGCGTGCCATGCTGCTAGCTCGTTGTGCAGCCCTCGCCGGAGCCGCTCGCCCATCCCTCTCGGTCACGTTGTTGTCCTATAAATAGAGGCCAACCCCAGCCATTTGCAGCACACCGCTCACCTCCCCTCACCTCACTGACCATTCCCCACCTCTAGCCGGAGCAAGGCGAGCAGCCGTTCACCGAAATTGCACCAGAGCAGGCCACCTCTGGAGGAGAAGGGCGCCGTTGATTGCGACCACCCCGGAGCTGCCTCGACCGTCCCTACGCTCGCCGTCGACCACCAGTCCATTTTCCCCCATCGCCATTGTCGCTAGAGCCCTGGTACGCCCCTATGCACCCCCACCGAGCCGCTAGGCTTAGAGTTTGTCGGCGACTAGTTCGTTGTCGATGATGATCCCCAGCCGTTGATCCCCGTTCTAATCCAACGACTCATATCGCCCTGTACCGCTTCGCACGTTATGAGCCGCTGACCGGTGGACCCCTCCTATCAGCTGAGCCCCGCGCCGTGCAGTGTCACTGGGCCGGCTCGTTAGAGTTCCCGCGCAACCCAGTTAGTTTGAATTAGGATTTTTCTTTTTAGTTTAAAATTAGTTATGTCCCTTAGTTTGAAAATCAATTTAGAAAGATTTACAAATCCAAATGGAGTGATTCCAATTTTGTTAGAAATCTACTGAAAAGATCTACGCAAGCCCGTTGGATTTAATTCAATTAGAGTTAAAGATCTCTCCTAGTAAAAATAATAAAACAGAAGCATTTGCACCTTGCAACATTTTTATAAAATCAACCAAGTTAGCTTTTGAGATGATTCCAACTCTCAAAAATCACATTTCACCATACCTATCTGAATATGTAATAATATTGAGGTTTACATGCAGTGACTTTGGACTAGTACCAAAATAATGCTATATAGGCATTTCTAGTCACTTTAAATCATTAAATAATGAACTTAAACCAAAGTAATTATGATCCAACCCTTAAATCAAATTCCCAGATGTTAGAATATGTGGTGAGGACATGTGTCCACATGATCCCATATTTTAAGTGGTGAATATTAAATCTTAGTTAATTTTCAATGAGTAGAAATAACTTTTCTAAAATAAAAGGAATGAAACTATTTAATAAGACTTGTGATACTTGTGATAGTAATAGATCATCAGTTGTGTGCCTTAGAGTGCTAATTAGACTAGTTAAGTATTGTTTGGTGATTGTGTACTCCTTGTGTATTTATAGACGATAGTACCGACCAAGCTTACGAGGCGGAAGAGTTCTACCAAGAAGAAGAAGAAAACTTCAACCACTGCACCAACCAAGGCAAGCTAGCACTATCCAAGTTAACCCTTGCAAGTTGTACTTGAAATCCACCATGAGCAATGCAAGCTAACCCTTGCAATATAGATGGTTGAGCAAAGATGCTTTAGGCATGCTTTGATTATACCACTTTGACTATTAGTTACCCCAAGTATTATTTTCAAGCTTTACTTCCTTTACTTTACCCAAAGTTCTTTACTTGTTTTGAAGGTAGCATAAAAAGTATAAAACTTGACCTATTTAGAAACTTTTAGATGTCATTCTATGGCATGAGATTGAACCCATCAATTCCACCTTAGTGAACACTCTTAACTCAGTAGTTGAGAGTAGATCAAAAAAACTTGAGTCACTTTAGATGGGAGCACTTGGTGAAAATGAATTGTGAAAACCTTGGAATGATGAGTCATTCTATTGAGATGTTTTGACATGTGTTGAGAAACATAAATGGTTTATGATGATGAAAATGTTGAGGCATGATCCTTAACCCTTTTATAAAACTGATGGTTGGATTCGGATGCGATACCATTCCAAATTTACCATACAACCACAATACCTGAATTGGGTAAGGCTTAGTCAGAAGTTTATATGCATTAGTATTAGTTCCCTCGCAGGAGAGATTTGAGATAAGGCTACCTCTCAATGTTGGCCACCTATGCAGTGCCCAAGATGACAGATGGTCATGGTTGGGAGGCCATACTCATAGGAGAGGTGCTTATACTAGGGTGTGTAAAGGAAAGGTTATGTTTGATTATCTGCATACTAAGTATGATGATTCAGGGTTATCCCTGACAGATGTATCGAATCTTGTGGTGAAAGTGTACCACCTCTGCAGAGTGTCAAACTATTCGAGTAGCCGTGTCTGCGGGTATGGACAGTTGGAATGGCCATATTGTTTCGTTGTCAGATGTTTTCAAAACAACTTATGAAATTAATGATGAATATTGACTTGACCACAACAGGGTTGTGTTTATGACAATAGCTTCCCAGCTTAAGTGATTCTAGAACTTTATTTTATCTTTCTTTGCTTCTGAACTCAGCTTAGGTTTCAAACTTAACTTTATAGTTAAACTTAGATTTAGCACTTTAACTTAGCACTATACTACTTGTTAGTGGTAGTTTGCGAGTACTTAAAGAGTACTCATGGCTTTTGTCCCTGGCTATTCTCATGGCCAGACTATGGAGGAGACTACCAAGATGATGGCCAGCAGGACGGCTATGATAACTAGGACTATCTGCCTTCGTCAGCATTGCCTGTGCCCCTAAAGATGGACCCCACCGCTACGCTTATCTTTTATTTTTGCTGCTTGTTGTATTAAGACTGGATCATGAGATCCTTATTTGTGTAAGACCTTATGTATGGTTTGTAATGGATGATGTACTGTGATATCCAATCTGTTATGTCTCACAAAAATGGTAATTCTGGGATTGCGAGGTATGCCATAACGGTCATCTGGGATTAAAAATCCGGGTGTTGACATAAGGTAAAAGGTACTCACATCCTCCGGTGTGAGTGCTCGAAGTTATTTCCTTTAGATTCTGCAATTTTGTCTTTTTGTTTCTTGTTTTCACTAGTTAGTCTAAATGGAAAACAACAACAAAATTAGAGAGCTTTATAGTATTTATCTTGAGTTAGGACATGAAGTGTTTGAAAAGAAAATTAAAAAACCTATGGAACTTTATTTGCATGCTAATAGTAATGTTGTTAGTATGAATTCTTTGGACACCATTATTGCTAATTCTATGGAGAAGTCTAAGCTTGGGGAAGCTAGTTTTTATGAAAATGATCTTTTTAGTTCCCCAACTTTGGAAGATAGCTATTCTATTGCTTATGATGATACCAAACCTCCAATATATGATAATTACAATGATGAATATGATATTTTCAGTCCACCAACTATTGAGGAGAAAATTAATGATTACAATATGCCTCCTATATTTGATGATTATGGTGATGAGAATAATAATGATAGCTATTTTGTTGAATTTGCTCCCACCATAATTAATAAGAATGACTATGTTTATGTGGAGAGTATTAATTCTTTTATGCATGTGGCTCATGATAAGAATGTTTTATGTGATAGTTATATTGTTAATTTTATTCATGATGCTACTGAAAATTATTATGAGAGAGGGAAACATGGTTTTATTCATCTCAATAATATTAGTTTTCCCCTCTTTATGTCGAAAGTCTTGAAGTTGCACTTATTTTGCTTTCTTATGCTTGTTGCTTTGTGCTTTCATGACTTGTTTCTTTACAAGATTCCTATGCATAGGAAGTGGTTTAGACTTAAATGTGTTTTGAATTTGCTTCTTGATGCTCTCTTTTACATCAATTAATATTTCTTATGTGAGCACCTTCTCAAACTATCATGCCTAACTTAAAGGCGTTAAAGAAAAGTACTTATTGGGAGATAACCCAAAAATTTTAGAAGAGTCTTGGAAGTTATTACTTTAGTAATAACTGCTCCTTATCTTTTTTATTTGCTTTTTGTGCCAAGAGTAACCTCTAATGAGAGAGAAGTAATGATTGGGAAAGTTGCTGTCCCGAAACAGATTTCTACGCTTCACCATAAAAATTCATGTAAAATCTCTATACGTCCTTTTGAGGCGTGCATTTTTTAGCATCTGCCCCAGGTTGTTATCTACCTTTCGTTAGTTCAACACTTTTCTATTTGAGCAACATAAGGTCTTCGAAAAAATTCGTCTTTACCTGCTGGTCTGTTTTGACAGGTTTCTGCCTTTATTTGCATTTGCTTCTTGTTGGTTCCTTTTTTAGTTCTTTTGGGGAATTGAGATTTTTGAGGGAAGTTCTTAAGTAGCTAGTGTTTTAATGGAAGTTTTATTGGTGTTGGAACTGAACCTAAAGACCTATTATCTTGAGTGCACTATTGTTGCTAATAAAGATTGTGTGAAGTTTTGTATGAAGAAACAATTTCAGGTGTATGGAAGGAATAAGTAATGAGATGAAGGATGGAATAAAGCTCAAGCTTGGGTATGCCACGTGTGTCACCCCAAGAAATATCCAAGAAGTACAAGCGTCAAAGCTTGGGGATACCCAAGGCATCCCCTTCTTCATTAATAAAATCTCAGGTTTCTTCCAACCACTTCATTTTTATTGTTTCATGCACAATTGTGTTATTCTTGGAGCGTCTTCATTTTCATTTTTGTTCTTGGTTTTCTTAGTTTGCTTGAATAAATTGGTTGGACCCCCTCTTTCATACATTAGTTTTCAAATAAGTGTGGTTTTAATTGAAAAAGAGTAGGAAAAGTTCATGCTTAAGTGGTAAAAGGAGCTAGTTTTTTACGGTGGCCTATGCTTTGTCATGTCATGCTTGATATTGTTTTGGCTTTATGCTTAGTGATTTTTTATGTAGCATGACATGTTATAAACAATTTAGATTGCTTAATGTGCCTTGAAAGAATCATGCGTTGTTTATCTATTAAAGCATAGTATTGTGGTATTCTCCTTTGATGCTTTATTTGGGTTGACTTGGCACATGCTCACACGATGTTATGAATATACCAAGTCACCATAGCCTTTATGATCCTTTAGTTTTTTGACTTGTAGTATCTCTTTATGCTTTGATTAATGATGTTTTGTCGCTCTGCATGATTATGGCCATTATTGCTCTCTTAGTTTGTCGCTCCCAGTCTTTTGCTAGCCTCCGTAACCAAGTATGAGTTCCACTCATGCAACCAATTCCTTAAACCAAGTTATTCCAAAGAGTCCACCATACCTACCTACTAGCATATGCTATTCCAAGTATATTCATGTTTTTATCTACCTTCCGAATTAAACTTGTTATGAGAAAACTAGTGATTAAAACTCTCACAAACTTGATGGCACACTTTACTTTTCTTGCCCCTAATAAACTTGAACCATTGTGTCGTCTATGTTGTATATACTTGCACTTATGTGTTGGGGATTAGCAGAACCATGTTGTCATGGGGAACGCTTTCAACATTGCACTTGTACTTTGTACCTAGTTGATATCATGCTCTTTTGGCTATGGATGTCGTTGGTGTGAAATGAAAGGGAAGCTTGTAAGTCCATGGAGTTATGTATGTGTGTTAGAGAAACGCCTGGGCCGACGGTCTAATCCATGCTGTCATGGTGGAAACCTGTAGCGTAACCATAATGAGCTGTCTATGAAGCATTCTTCTTATTAAAAAAGAGTCAGATATTGAGAAAAAAAGAGAAAAAGAAAAAAAAGAGATATGAGAAAAGAGGAAAGAGAGAAAAAAGCACCATTTTCCCATGGCAAATAAGAAGATTGCTGAGATGCTCGTTGTCTGCTTGCCTTATCATTTTGATATGGGGATTCTTCCGTATCATCGGGCAAGGGGTACCCCGTTGGCTATTCTCTATGATACACATGTACTTACTATGACAAGAACTTACCGGTAACTAAACTTGAGTAGCATGAGGAGCGGCCCTCGTATTCAAGGGACATGAGATTTCCAACTTATACTTTGTCAAGCATATACTCCCTAGTTTGTTCACTTTAACCTTAATCACTTCAAGATTCTTATGATAGGGGCAATGAGAGCTGGAAGCTAATAAGTACCATAATTTTTGGAAGCTCTTTATGAGACTTGAATCCCTACTTCCTTCTATGAAGGCCTTTGTTTTAGTTTTATGTTGAATCTCCACCTTCTATCTTTATGCACCTACTTTGAGAGCATAGTGGCCATTCTTAGTTCTATGTGCATTGGCCCAAGACTTATTGATTGATGCATAACTTGATATTGCTTATTCTTAAACTATTTGTATCTAGTCACTCTTATGAACTTTGAAGGTGTCCTATGCATTTATGTTTGCTACTCTATGAGGGACAAGCTGAATGCCACTATGCTATGTTTTCTTTATGTTAAACAAACAAACGTCTTGCAAAGCATTGTTATTCATGAATATTTTGTTTATGCCTTTTCATGTTGCAACATAGTTGCTTTGCCTTATTGCTAGAATTGTATCTTTCATGTTATGATTGAAGTACTATGATCCCAGCTATCAATGTTTTACAAATACTTTGATCAATTTTATGATGGTGCATGTCACCTCAAAAATTATTCTTTCTTTTTATCACTTACCTACTCGAGGACGGGCAGGAGCTAAGCTTAGGGATGTTGATACGTTGCAAACGTATCTATAATTTTTTATGTTCCATGCTTGGTTTTTATATACTTTCTTATGTTTTGTTCCAACTTGAGAGTACTTTTTATACACTTTATTGGACTAACCTATTAACAAGATGCCACAGTGCCAGTTGCCTGTTTTCTGCTGTTTTTGGTTCCAGGAAAGTCAGAAAATGAATATTCTCGGAATTAGACCGGACAAAAGCCAAAGTCGATATTTTACCGGAAGACTCACGGAGCCAGAAGACAAGACAGAGAGGGGCCATAGGGCGGCCACACCATGTGGTGGCGCGAGCTAGCCCTGGCCGTGCCACTAGGTGGTGTGGGCCCCCTGGCCGCCCATCGACCTTGGCTCTTCGCCTATAAGATGCCTCCTGATGCAAAAACCCTAAATAGTCAATCAGAAATCCATGAAAAGTTCCGCTGCACCGCCGCCACCAAGGGGAGATTTGGGGGACAGAAAGTCTCTGTTCCGACACCCTGCTGGGACGGGGAAGTGCCCTTGGAGCCATCTCCATCGATATCCACCGCCATCTCCATCACCGTTGTTGATTCCCATGATGAGGAGGGAGTAGTTCTCCCTCGAGGCTAAGGGTTCTACCAGTAGCTATGTGTTCATCTCTCTCTCTATGCATGATCATATTGTGATCATGAGCTTTGTAATCAAGTAGATCTACCTTCCTACTCAAGTGCTTTAATAGACCTCTGCTCTCCCCATGTGTGTGAAGTTGACAGTGTGCACACCATGGTGGCACTTAGGGTAGAGATTACAAATACTTGTTATGAGTTATATTTGGAGTTGGATGTCTTTATGAAATTGTGGTGTTTGTTTGAACCATCTAGTACTCAAGGTGACAGTGTGGGGTTATCTAGATGTGGAAACCAAACTTTGAGGTGTGTTGTTATAGCCCTACCATCGATTAGAGTGTCCAACCAGAGAGTAGTTAAGAGTAGTATCATGAAGATAATATATTTATGAGAGAGTGTTCACTAGTGAAAGTATGATCCCTAGTCCTTGTTTCTAAGCATTGAAACACTGTTTGCAATTAGATATGTTACATGTTTGCTTGCTTCCATCTTTATTTCAGTTTGCCTTTAATCTCTTCCACGCCACCAAGATATTTTCTAGCACCATTACCACTTATAATTATCCATACCACTTGTATTTCACTATCTTTTCGCTGAACTAGTGCACCTATACACCTGACAAGTGTATTGGGTGTGTTGGGGACACAAGAGACTTCTTGTATCTTGATTGCAGAGTTGCTTGAGAGGGATACCTTTGACCACTTCCTCCCTGAGTTCGATAAACCTTGGGTGATCCACTTAAGGGAAACTTGCTGCTGTTCTACAAACCTCTGCACTTGGAGGCCCAACAACTGTCTACAAGAATAGAAGTGCGTAGACATCAAGCTATTTTCTGGTGCCGTTGTCGGGGACTGAAGAAGAAGAAGAAGAAGCTCCCACGCCAACCACGCACCAGCATGCACCCGCACATTGCAATTCCGTCCACTCTGTGATGAAATCCGGCAAAACTTGTGACTTAATTACTTTGCGCTTCTCATATGTGATATCCTGAGGGGATAATTCGATGCCCCATAGAGAGACATGTCCAGTTGCTTCTGTATTGTTGAGGATGCTTGACAAAGGCGCTTCGTTGACCACTACAATTGGATGCTCCAAAAAATAGTGGCGTAGTGTTCGTGCTATCATAAATACCTCGTATGCTAGTTTCTTGTAGTGTGGGTACCTTTGTTTGGATGGCGATAGAACATCGCTTAGGAAGTAAACTGGCCTCTTCACACCATGGGTCTTCCCTTCTTTGGGTCGCTCTACGACCAAGACTGTGCTGACCACCTGATTTGTGGCAGCGATATAAAGTAGTAAAGGCTCTTTCTCTTTTGGCGACACGATGACAGGAGATGTCGAAAGTGTCCTTTTAAGATCTTCAAAGGCGCGCTGAGCTTCTTCTGTCCACTCAAATTTTTCTGATTTCCTCATGAGGGCATAGAATGGTAGTGCTTTTTCTCCTAACCGTGCAATAAAATGGCTGAGTGCCGCTACTCGCCCTGCCAGTTGATGTACGCCACACAGATTTGTTGGCTTCTTCATTGTTAGGATTGCTTGTATTTTTCGGGATTATCCTCGATTCCTCTAGCTGATACCAAATATCCGATGAGTTGCCCTGCCGGGACTCCAAAGGAACATTTCTTTGGGTTCAGTTTGATGCTAAACTTGTCGAGATTTTTGAATATATCTTCGAGGTCCTTGATCAGCGCAGATCCTTGACATGTTGTAACTATGACGTCATCGATATACACTTGCACATTTGTGCCTATTTGACTACCCAGACATTTTTGCATCATCCGCTGATATGTTGCTCCGGTGTTCTTGAGTCCAAAAGGCATTGTTGTGTAGCAGAATACACCATAGGGCGTGATAAACGTTGTTTTCTCCTGATCTTCTTCCTTCATCCCAATCTGGTGGTATCCTGAGTAAGCGTCCAAGAAAGAAAGGCATTCGCATCCCGTGGTTGCATCGATTATTTGGTCGATTCGCAGCAATGGGAAGTGATCTTTTGGGCAATGCTTGTTCAGTGCAGTAAAGTCGATGCACATACAAAGTTCTGTAGTCTTTTTCTTTGGAACACATACTGGGTTTGCGAGCCACTCTGATTTTGTTAGTTCTTTGATAAAATTGGCATCAATGAGGCGATGGAGCTCCTTTACAATGGCCTTGCGCTTTGGCTCTGCAAAGCGACGAAGCGGCTGCTTTACTGGCTTCACCTTTGGATCTAGATTTAATGTGTGCTCAACGAGTTCCCTAGGAATTCCTGGCATGTTAGAAGGTAGCCATGTGAAAATCTCTTAGTGCTCATGGAGGAACTCGATGAGCGCGCTTTCCTATGCGGGATCAAGGTTAGAAGCCACGAATGTTTTTTTCGTTGGGTTGGCAGGGTGGATATGTACTTCTTTTGTGTCTTTTGCCGTGTCAAAAGCCTGGTCGAGATTGACATGCGCTACTTCTAGAGGTTGTGCGTTTGCTGAAGTTTTGAGTTGTTCAAAATTCGTTGCCATCCCGAAAGATTCAAAAAAATTGTTGAACTCCCGATCGCAGCTGTCGGCACGTGTGAAGCTTCCTTTATCATGATAATTCCCTTAGGTGCTGGCATTTTCATCACTAAGTATGCATAATGCGGCACTGTCATAAATTGTGCGAAGGTTGGTCGTCCTAGGATTGCATGATATTGTGATGGCCAATCCATGACTTCAAATTCGAGTTTTTCTCACCTGAAATTTATCTTGGAGCAAAAAACAACATCAAGAAACAATTTGCCTAAAGGGATTTAGGCTTTACCTGGTACTATTCCGTGGGAAGATGTTTCTGTTAGCGCGACATTGTCCAATGGGTAGCCTATTGTTCTCAATGTTTTTGCATTGATCATATTTATGCTACTTCCTGCATCCATGAAGACCTTGCTCATATCAAACCCGCCAATTTGTGCTTCGACTATCAAGGCTGAGTGACCCGGTCATGGGACCCGAAGCGGGTGATCAGCTCTGCTGAATGTGATTTCTTGCTCTGACCAGTGCAGATATTCGGGTGTGGTTGATGTTGCTGTTTCTGCCATATTGATTTGTCTTGTGATGAGCTTCTGAATTCTGTTGGATGCACGCCCTTTCCAAATCATGGACATTGCTCCTTTTGACCTGGGGTACTCGTTGTTTTGATCATTGATGTTTTGTAGTGGTGCGGCTAGTGGTGCACCGATGGCTAGTGTACCAGGCGTGGATGCGTATCCTCGACTTGCCGCTTCGGTTTCCTTTGCATTACATAGCTCCTGCATCTTCAGGAACATTCGACAGTCTTTCATGAGATGGTTGGATTGTCGCCTGCCTATAGAGTCGATGTAAAAATGCATATTACAGGGTCATTCCAACATTTGCATTGCGGATATAGGTGGGTCTCGTGCTCTTGGCTGGTACCGCTGTGCGGACTGGCTTCCTCCGACGTCATCCATGTTCTGGCGGTATCCACTGTTGTGGTCGTTTCTTCCGTTGTTAGCTTCTCCCGAAAAACCTGTGATAACCCACAAGTATAGGGGGTGTATCGCAGTATTTTCAATAAGTAAGAGTGTCGAACCCAACGAGGAGCAGAAGGTGCTGGCTAGTGGTATGGATCAGGAATTCTCTGCAAATACTTATCAAACAGATTTTTAGGGGTTTTTGATAAAGCAAGTAAACAAAGTACGAGTAAACAAAAGACAGTCAGAATAAATGCAGCAAGTGGCCCAATCCTTTATGCAGCAAAGGACAAGCCGGTTGTATTACTTAAGATGACCAAACGTTCACGAGCACACATGCGAAGACTGTCAAGTGCTTTCGCTTCATATAGTTGATTAATCTTCTTTAGCTTGCTAAGTGTTGTGTGGGTGAACCTGTGCTAATGTACCGACCTTCCTAGGACTAATACATACTTGTGATTATACCCCTTGCAAACATCCGTAAGTACAAGAAAGTAATTAAGGTAGAAACCTAACCACAGCTTTAAACTCTAAGACCCTTACGTCCCTTGTGCAATGGTTTCCTAACGGGGGTTCAGGTTTATGTCACTCCGGCAACCCCTACGATTAGTAGCCAAATACACAATGCATTCCCCTAGGCCCATATAGGTGAAGTGTCATGTAGTCGACGTTCACATGACACCACTAGAAGAAGTACACCACAACTTAAATATCAAACTATTGAATCTTTCTCAACATAACTCCACTACTAACAACATGACTTCTCCCATGTCCTCAAGAACAAAACGAACTACTCACAAGACATCATATGGATCATGATCAGAGATGGAATAATGATGTATAACAATCTGAACATAAACAATAATTCAACGGTTCACTCAATAGCATCAACTACAAATAGTAATCAACACCGGGAAAGTTTCCCGTATGAACTATGCAAGATTCAACGCAATTGTTACAGCAATATGGAGATGGTGATGGGGGTGCTGATGATGATGATGATGATGATGGTGGTGGTGGTGATGATGATGATGATCCCGATGAAGTCTATCTTGATGGTGGTGTTGATGGCGACAATCTCCCCTCTCTGGGAAGGAATTCCCCCGGTAGAAATCTGTCTATCGGAGAGATCTTTCTCTCTCGGTGTTTTCCGCCCCGCAGAGGCGGCGGGATCTTTCTGTGGTTGCTCCCGCAGTCTTAGGGTTTCGGGAGGATAATATACGCTAGAGGGGTGTGCCAGGGGTGGACCAGGGTGGCCACACCACCTGGTGGCACGGCCTAGGATGGCCCGCGCCAGGGGGTGGTGTGGGCCCCCTGTGGCCCATCTCCAGCCCCCCTTCTGGCTTCCTTCGTCTTCTGGAAAAATAGGATTTTCCGTATATTTTCCCGGATTTTCTGATCTTCGCGAATTTCGCCTCCAAACAGCACCTTTTCCATCAGAATCATGCAGCGGTCCATGCTCCAAAAGTCATCAACCATGCAAAAACAGATGAAATAACATAAGTATCACCTCTCAATACGAAATATATCAATGAATAATAGTGAATTATGACATAGAATAGTGATGCAAAATGGACGTATCAACTCCCCCCAAGCTTAGACTTCGCTTGTCCCCAAGCGAAACTGATCTCAATAAACATGACCTTAGGTTTATGGAGTGAAGAGTCGATAAAAGAATACGGACAAGAAGCATCACATTCATCAATACATAGATCATAATAGAAGACAACTCACTATTATATAACTCAACTTGCAGTGAGTAAAGGAAACACGATAAAGATACATAAAGTAAATCATAATTGGTAATGGCAAACTTAGGTCTTGGTCGAAGAATAGTTGATAATTTGCTGGAGTTCACAAATAACTGGTTTTCAATGATAGCTTTCAAAGTAGTAAACATCAAGATAAGAGCAATGTGCAAAACAAGGAACATAAGAAACATGATTGAATAAATCATCATATGAATGAATGAAACACAACAACTCAAAATACTTGCTGAGATAGAAGGGAGTAGGTTTACTGACTCAACTAAAAAGTAAAAGAAAGGCCCTTCGTAGAGGGAAGCAGGGATTGCAAGTCTCATAAAGAGCTCCCAAAAATTATGATACTTACTAGCTTTCAGCTCTCATTGCCCCTATCATAGGCATCTTTAGGTGATTAAGGTTAAAGTGATCAAATATGAGGATATGCATTGACAAGTTGTAAGTTGAGAATCTCATGTCCCTTGAATACGAGGGCCGCTCCTCATGCTACTCAAGTTTAGTCACCGGTAAGTTCTTGTCATTGTAAGCATATGTGTATCATAGAGAACCGCCAACGGGGTACCCCTTGCCCGATGATACGGAAGAATCCCCATATAAAAATGACAAGGTAAGCAGACAACAAGCATCTCAGCAATCTTCTTATTTACCATGGGAATATGGTGCTTTTTTCTCTCTTTCCTCTTTTCATAATATCTTTTTTCTTTTTCTCTTTTTCTCAATATCGAACTCTCTTTTTTTATAAGAAGAATGCTTCATAGATGCTCGTTATGCTTACGCTGCAGGTTTCCACCATGTCAGCATGGATTAGACCAGCAGCCCAGGCATTTCTCTAACACACATGCATAACTCCATGGACTTACAAGCTCCCCTTTCATTTCACACCGACGACATCCATAGACAAAAGAACATGATATCAACTTGGTACAAGGTACCAGTGCAATGTTGAAAGCATTCCCCATGACATCATGGTTCTGCTAATTCACAACTTACAAAGCGCAAGCATATACGCAACATAGGTGAGCACAATGGTTCAAGTTTATTAACTGCAAGAAAGTAAAGTGTGCCATCAAGTTCATGAGAGCTTTAATCACTAATTTTCACATAACAAGTTTAATTTGGGAGGTAGATAAAACAAGAATTTACTTGGAATAGCAATAATGCTACTAGGTAGGTATGGTGGACACAAATGGCATAGGTTTTGGTTTTGAGGAGGTGGATGCACGAGAATAATTCCCTCTCAGTACAGGTTTTTGGCTAGCAAGGCTGGGTAGCAAGTATAAGAGTTGAAGGAAACAAACGAACATACAAGTGATAAAGACAAACATGCAATCTTCCTTGGAAGCACAAAAGATCTTAACTAGAGAATACTAGACTTATGAGCAAATCAAGAAAGAAAGATGATGAAATTATATTTCTTTAGAGTACTTTTATCTTTTTCATTCAACTTTCAAAAATAGTGTTGCTACTGACCAAGCCAGGTTTGCCAAAACCAACTAAATTAACTCAATGATCCCAAAGTGATACTAATACTAACAACAAGATCAATCATATAACCATGAATTGAAAACTAATATAAGCTATGCAAAAGAGTAAATCATAGAACTTCTCATTAATATTCCATAACGGCAACTCACACCAAGGGATACATATCTAACGAGAGAGGGGACACTTCCATAATGCAAACCATCCTACATAATAACTTCTCTATTCATGATATGACTCTACTAATAAGGTAAAAAGATAGAAGATAGTGATGTGATACCGCGGCACTCCCCCAAGCTTGGAACAAACCAAGGGGATGCCAAACCTGATGACGAATTACTCCTTCGATAGTGGTGGTATCCTCTTGATGAGCTCTCTGATAAGTTTCCCCAAGTCCTCAATCTGGAAGGTGAGATTGCGAATAAGCTGCGAGTTTTGCTCAATGCGGCTCATGATCATGTCGGGTTGAGAATTCCAGCTCTTGCTATTCTTTCCCCACTCTTCCTCCTTGAAGTCTTCTTTTCCTGCATGGCTAGAACGAGGCAAATCCCAATTGGAGGGTAATTTCCCCTTGGGCATATTCTGGTATTGATGCTCATGGATAAGAGTATGGAAAGGATTCTTGGTGCATGGAGGAAGTGACCGTGGAGCCAAGTAGTGACGAGGAGCTTTCCCCCCAGTCTGCATCCGTGTAGTCCTTCTAACCCTGGCAGGTTTTGTCACCACTCCAATGCTTGCAATGGTAGTGCCGGTGTGCGGATGTTGGCCTTGCTCCTCTTCACCTTCACTCTTGATCTCCTTCTCCTTCCCGGGGTCTTGGAGGTCTTCCTCCATAGGCTCCTTCCCTTTATCCTTGGCAGACACCATTGTGCTTCTAAACTTTCAAGGAGTATGTCCTGGCAGAAACATATCAAAACAAAAGCATGACGAGAAGACGATATACGAACCTCGGGGGATCCGGGGGGTTATATATTACGAAGTTTCATATCAAAAGGATGGTACTGGGAGAAAACGAGTCGGAGGAGGAGTCCGGGGTGGACTCACCACCTGGTGGCACGGCCAGGGGTGGGCCCGCGCCACAGGGTGGTGTGAGCCACCCTAGCTCCGTTTCTGTCCCTTTTTCGCTTCTTAGCTTTCCTTATTGACTGAAAACTGCAAAAATATAGTTGGATTGTATTTTTGTGGAACTTTCCTTACCAGAACTGTTACCTATTTGAAAACAGACTCTGCAGGTCTCTGAATTTGGTATCTAGTAGATTCTTCCGGAGTCATCACTTGAATAACATCAATATCTTCATCTTCATACTCTTATTACTTGAGTAATAAAACCTTTCTCTTCCTTATTACACCATTATCTCCACTTCCTGGAAATTTCTTTCACACAAAACTTCACACAGTTCTCATTAGCAACATTAGTATAAGTGAAGTGCTAAAACCTTTTGAGCCCAACTTCAAATGAAAACCATCAAAATGTAAGCTACTGTAGCAACTCCTTCCGAAAACCCAAAAAGAATTCAAAAAGGAAATCGAATAAAGAAGCAAATGCAAGAGTGGCAAAATCTGTCAAAACAGACCAGCAGGTAAAGATCAATTTTTCTCGAAATTCTTCTGTTGCTCAAATCAAAAAGTGCAAAACTAACGAAAGTTAAATAACAACCTGGGGCAGAAGCACACAAAATTACAGCTCAATCTGACATACAGAGATCTCGCGAATTTTTACGGTGAAGCACAAAAATCTGTTTCGAGACAGCAACTTCCCCAAATCTTACTTCTCTCTCATTAGAGGTTGATCTTGACACAAAAACCAAACAAAACGGATAAGGAGCGGTTATTACCAAAGTAATAACTTCCAAGACTCAAAAACAAACTGAAAGCAAAAACAAATTGGGTTGTCTCCCAAAAAGCTCTTTCTTTATAGCCATTAAGATGGGCATGATAATTTTGGAGATGCTCACATAGGAATATGAATTGAAGTGAAAGAGAGCATTAAGAAGCAAAAATACACACATTTAAGTCTAACCCACTTCCTATGAAAGGGGATTTTGTAAACAAACAAGTTGTTGAAACCAGAGGCTACTTGCGTAAGAAGGCAAAAGAAGTGCAACATAAAAACTTTCAGCATCAAACGGGGAAACTTGATATTATTGAGATACATAAGAACACTTTTCCCTCTCTCATAATAACTTTCAGTATCATGCATAAACTTAACAATATAACTATCACAAGGGCCATCATAGAAATGATCGCTTATTCTAACAGAAAACACAGGAATACTAGCTCTCATAACACTACTTTGTGAAACAATATTAGAGGTATCCTTACAAAGGATAGTGTGTCCCTCTTCTTCATATTTAGTAACAAAGTCTTTCACCTTTGCTATTATAGGTTCATCAACCATTTGTTTATCAGGTTCAACAGCTCCATTCATACTTTCATCAACCATACTAGCTATCATAGAATGTTCCTTTATCTTCATTGGGAAAGGCATTTTCTCAATGTAAGGTTCAGGTAAAACATGATTGGCAGTATAAACTTCAGTATTTCTTGTAGGAACACTCTTAGCAACATATTTATAAGGTTCATCATACTTATTCCGCTTCTTTTTAGGCACTTCAATGTAGGAAGCAAAAGCCTTAAAATAAGAAGAAATAGATTGAGAGTCTAGACCATAAGCATTTTTAATATTTTGAAAGTCATCAGTTCCCATAAAAGATTCAATGCATTCATAATCATAATTTATACCTGACTTTCTACCTTTGTCATTCTTCCAAGCTTCAGCATTGTCTTGAATACGGTCCAGAAGATCCCATTTAGCTTCTTCTTCCATGCGAGTGAATGATCCAGCACAAGAAGCATCCAATAAATCCTTGTCATGTAGAGGGAGCCTTGCATAAAAGTTATTGAGAATAATATTGTTGGGGATCTCATGATTGGGACATTTGAGCATTAGTAACTTCAATCTCCCCCAAGCTTGAGCTGTACTCTCCCCATCAAGAGGCCAAAAGTTGTATATTTGATTCCGATCTTTATGAATCTCACTAGGAGGATAAAACTTTGAATAAAAGAGAGGCACTATTTCCTCCCATTCCAGAGCTTGACCATTCTTCAGCAACTTATACCATTCCTCAGCTCTTCCTTTCAGCGATAATGAGAATAACTTCTTCTTAACTTGATTTGTAGTAATACCTGCACACTTGAACAACCTGCATAATTCGTGTATAAAGAGCAAATGATCACCGGGATGGACAGTTCTATCCCCAACATAGTAGTTATTGATGACCCACAAGTATAGGGGGTGTATCGCAGTATTTTCGAGGGAAGTGAAACCCAATTTATTGATTCGACATAAGGGGAGCCAAAGAATACTTATCAGCATTAACAACTGAGTTGTCAATTCAGCTGCACCTGGAAACAATCTTGCTCACAACAATTTATCAGTAGAAACAGTTTTGTAGTAGGAATAGTAAAGTAACAGCAGTAATAAAGCAAAGACAGTAGTAACAAAAGTAGTAAACAGTGGGATTCGAGTGCGGTAGGCATAGAGATGGATGGACGGGCGTTGCATGGACAAGACAATTCACATAGCAATCAGAACATAGGGCAATTACAGATAAATAAGATAAAGCATCCAAGTACTAGACAATCCTAGGCATGTGTTCCATATATAGTCATACGTGCTCGCAATGAGAACTTGCACAACATCTTTTGTCCTGCCAGCCCGTTTGCAGTGGGGCCTCTAGGGAACTACTGGCAATTAAGGTGCTCCTTTTAATAGAGCACCGGAGCAAAGCATTAACACTCCGTGAATACATGTGATCCTCACATCAAAGCCTTTCCCTTCCAGCTACCCGATTTACATCGCCGGGACCATAGGTTCCGGACAACGATGTGTGTATACAACTTGTAGATAAGACCAAGAACAATACTATCATAACAAATCAATAACAAGTTCAGATCTGAGATCATGGCACTCGGGCCCTAGTGACAAGCATTAAGCACAACAAAGTTGCAACAAAGTCATAAAGCACTAATAGAGACACTAGGCACTATTCCCTAACAATCTGATGCCATTACATGAACGATCTCATCCAATCGCTACCATCCCCATAGCCTACAGCGGGGGATTACTCACTCATAGATGGGAGAAACATGGATAGTTGATGGAGAAGCGATGGTGATGATGATGGCGATGATCTCCTCCAATTCCTGTCGGCAGGTGCCGAACGGAGTTTACTGCTGTTTCGTGGAATCTGGTGGTGGCGGCGAAGCGGAACTCCTTCTAGAAAAACATCGACCCCCCCGAAGTTTTTAGGTCCGAAGGCTCCTTATAGGCGAAGAGAGGCCGAGGTGCACAGGGCCCACACCACCCTGGCGGCTGGCTGGCCAAGGCCAGTTGGTGTGGACACCCCAGGGCTCTTCTCCGTCTCGTATTCTGGCTCTTGGAGTCTTCGGGTGAAATAGGATTTTTGGCATATTTTCTGGGATTTTTCCTGATAGTTGATTTTCTGCATAAAAAGTAGACACCAAGGCAATTCTGCTGAAAACAGCGTCAGTTCGCATTAGTTGCATCCAAATCACACAAGTATAGAGGAGAAACAATAGCAAAAGTGTTCGGGAAAGTAGATACGTTTTGGATGTATCAACTCCCCCAAGCTTAGCTTATTGCTTGTCCTCAAGCAATTCAGTTGAAAACTGAGTGCGATAAAAGAACTTTCACGAACACATTTGCTTCATATGATGTAAATATTCTTAGCAATGTAATCAACTACTTAGACAATTCATAATAAAGAGTATGCAACTGAGTCTACTTAGTATTCATTGCAAGCTATGAAGAGATTCCAACTCAAGAATAATAAGTAGCACAAAGCACAAACATAAACAACATTACAATGCTCATAGAAAGGTATGATAGAGTGGTATCTCTCTTGCCTTTGATTATGAATGTCAAGGCACCTCTGGAGTTCAAGTGATGACTAGAAGTAAAGATATCAAGGATACAAGCATCAAAGTCATAACACAAATAATCAAGTAATGAAACAAACATAAAGAAAGACAACTATGCTCTCAAGAGGGTGCTCAAAGAATAAGTGGAGACTCAACAAGTAAAGGAAAAAGTTTTGAATAATTTGAAAGGCTTCCAAATGCTGAAAGTATGGTACTTGTTAGCTTTGAGCTCTCATTGCCCTATCATAGGCATCTTTAATGTGGTTAAGGTGAAAGTGAGGTCCAATCTGAGTTATATGCTTGACAGACTATAAACTGGAAATCCCAAGTCCCTTGAGTACGAGGTCCGCTCCTCATGCTACTCAACTTTAGTTACCGGTAAGTTCTTGTCATCGTAAGTATGTGCATATCATTGAGAACCGCCAACGGGGTACCCCTTGCCCGATGATACGGAAGAACCCCCATATCAAAATGACAAGGCAAGCAGACAATGAGTATCTCAGCAATCTTCTTATTTACCATGGGAAAATGGTGCTTTTTTTCTCTCTTTCCTCTTTTCATAAATCTCTCTTTTTTTCTCAATAGCTATAACTCTCTTTTTTTATAAGAAGAATGCTTCATAGATATCATTATGGTTACGCTGCAGGTTTCCACCATGTCAGCATGGATTAGACCAGCGGCCCAGGCGTTTCTCTAACACACATACATAACTCCATGGACTTACAAGCTCCCCTTTTATTTCACACCGACGACATCCGCAAACAAAAGAGCAAGGTATCAACTGGGTATATATTTACAAGTGTTGAAAGCGTTCCCCGTGACAGCAGTTACGCTAATCCCATCCTATAATTAGCAAGCATATAACTTTCATGGAGAGTTCACAATGGTTCAGGTTTATTAAGTGCGGAAAATAAAGTGTGCCATCAAGTTCGTGAGCTTTACTAACTTTCTCATAACAAGCAAACATTTTATTCAGAAGAAAACAAGGCATATTGAATATGCACGGAATTAGCAAATGATGCTAATGGGTAGGTATGGTGGACACTTTGGAAATATTTGGTTTAGGGAATTTGGAAACATGAGTAAGACACTCATTGGAAGTGAAGGCTAGCAAAAGTAAGAGAGCGACAAACGAGAGAGCAATAGCTGTTATTATCATGCTTGCAACAAAACAAGACTACTCATGGCATGAAAATGATTCAAGATACTCAAGGCAAAATAATTCGTCAAGGCTTAACTGATTATTACAGTCATGTGCATGCATGAGCATGTGCCAAGTCGATCAAATGAAACATTCAGAGGAGGATACCACAGTGTCATACCAATTTATGAATAGAGTAATGCAAGCAAACATTCATAAGACATGCTACAAACTATTAGCGAGCTGGAGCTAATCACAAGGAAGCAAGAACTACTAAATATCCAAAGATAACATACACTCTACATGAACGGACTAAGCAAGCTCACAGTGATGAGTATATGTACAAAAATGAAAACAAATAGAGTTCGTTACCAGCCTCTTACCACGCCTCAAGTTGTCATTAATCCTCATTATTGCTCTTCACTTGTGTGGCTTGAATAATAATATGAAACCAATAATCCACTGAGAACTGCAGAACCCTATAGCCAACTCACAAAAACCAAAGAAGAACGACAAATATTTTTGGTGTTTTCGATTTTTAAACAAAAAACAAAAGAGAAAAACAAGCAAAGCAAAATCTTTTTGGGTTTTTCGAATAGTTCAAAAAAGCAAAAAGGAACAAGCAAACCAAAGCAAAAAGAAGAAGCAAACCAAAGAGAAACAACAAAAATATTTTTGGTCTTTTTGTGTTTTAGAAAGCAAAAGCAAATAAGAACGAAAACTAAAAAGAGAACGAAAGCATGAATATACAAAGAACCGACGCAACATGATATGGAGATGAGTGCGGTGTCGGCGTACCTCCCCCCAAGCTTAGGCTTTTGGCCTATGTGGGTATCAGTCCCAGGTTGGCCAAGATGAAGTGTCACCGGGGTACGACGAGGAGGTACCCTCGTCCTGGTGCGAGCCAGAGTACATCCCTCCATAATGTGCGGAATAATCATAGGATGGCACATCCTCCTGGTGCTGCTCGTGGAAACCCAACAAGCGAAGCTACTCATCCACCTCCTCCTTGGAGCGCGACCACGGTCTCCTGTCAACACTGAACAAAGCAAGCTGGGGCAAAAGGATCTCCCTTTTATCCCCGCCAGTGAAAAGCATCCTATATACCAGATTGTTCAAATCAGAGGTAGCAGTGACAAAGTAATGAGTTTTCATGGCAACAAGGTCGAGCCTCTATGGTGCTAGCATAACATCATCGGGAGCCACAAAAAGATCTAATGCATCAACTACTCGCGAGGCAATGATGTCCCCATAGATAGGCCCCCTAGCAGCTAGGCGGCGAGCAATAAGAGAGCCAAGATTGTACCGAGTATCATTGTTGAGCACAGCAGCAAGGAAAGCTAAGTGATAGTTGGAGATATTACTAGTGTTCTCCCTACCCAAAATACTAGTGGCAAGATAGTATGCAAAGTATCTAAGAGCAGGGAGTTGGATATTTCTTATCTTTCCGTCATTGCATACGAGTCATCATCATTGGTCACCCCTCGGTAAAGCTCCAACAAATTAGCGGGTCGCCCTTGAATTTTCTTCACGGTCCCTATCATACGCACACCTATAATACTGCAAAATCTCTCCAAAGGCATGGTGAAGGGCATATCATAGATTTTAAATGAGATAGTAGAATGATAGGATGTGTTAGTGAATGAGAAACTCTCAACAAAAGTTTTGGTGAGCATAGCGTATTGTGCACTCTCATCTTGCATATAAGAGGTCAAACCAACCCTCTCAATCAGTAGCAAGAAATCATCAAGAATACCTGCAGCTTGCAAGAAAGTAAAACAAGGGAAAGAGGATGGGTGAGCATCTCCATCATCTCTTTCACTGCCAATACGTGATGCAATGACGTCTTCATTATATGATGGCCTAGATTGAGAGGCTGTTCTTGAGGGCCTTGACCTCCTAGGTGCATCACTCTCAAATATCTCTCCAAAAGTGTGGTTGTTCATGCTTGGTGTTCTGAAATTTAAACACATATTAAACAAGTGATTGCAAAGTAAATATGATGAAGGATTCTACTCATAGGGACTAGCAAGAGGCCTAAACATGCATCAAAACAATATCTCTAAGCATCAAACAAGCTTACAAGCTCTCATAACCAGTCACCTACAGCAGCAAAATACTCAACATACAATCCACTAAATACAAATCTACTTGGATAATGGGAGGAGTCACATACCAAGGAACAATTGCTCCAAATTTCAGCATGAAAGATGGGTTGAGCAAAGAGATCGAAGAAATCGAGGGCAAGCACAGAGAGAACACGATTTTGAGCTATGAACTGGAGCTTACTCGGGAGAGAGAAGAAAGTGGCAGGAGAGAGAGGTAGTGGGGGGCCAGGGGTGGCCCACACCAAGGCATGGCGCCACCAGTGCTGGCAGCGCCACCATGTGGTGTGTGCCTGGTGGGCCCCCAGTACCTACCAGTACTCCTGCCCTTTTTTCACGTAAAAATTTAATATGAATTTTCTGGAATTTTTCGAGACACTTTATTTTTGGGCATTTTTCAGAAATAGAAGAATGATTTTTCTGACAAAAAGATTTTTTTTTCTTTTTGGAAACATGATGCAAGGACAAAACAAGGCTGGAACTACAAAAGTTCTAGCATGCAAGCAAACTAACAACACAAAGAAAACTAAACGAAAGTGAAAACTAAAATACAAAGGATAGAAATAAACGAAGATAATCATAATGAAAACATTGTTTTGTTCAATGGAATCCTTTTGTTAGCAAGGTTGATCAAGTCTTTCCACCAAAACAATTGCATATGAGACAAAACTTTGTATTCCACTAATGATTATGTTACCTCAACTTTGATAGCAATGGTCCCAATTATAATAGTTTCAAATTTTTCTTTTGGTATGGGACAATATATTTCTCCAACTTGAATTCCTTCAACATGTTCAATTGAATTTAAACCATAAGTCCTTTCAATCTTCTTGGGGAAATAGACAGTATGTTCCTTGTCATTGACATTGAAGGTCACCTTTCCTTGATTACAATTAATAACAGCTCCTGCAGTATTAAGAAAAGGTCTCCCGAGAATAATAGACATATTATCATCTTCAGGCATTTCAAGCACAACAAAATCAGTTAATATCAAGCAATTGTGAGCCACCTGAACAGGTACATCCTCACATATACCCACAGGAATAGTGGTAGACTTATCAGCCATTTGCAAAGATATATCAGTTGGTATCAATTTTTCAAGCTGAAGCCTCTTATAGAGAGAGAAAGGCATAACACTAACTCCAGCTCCCAAATCACACAAAGCAGTTCTAACATAACTGTTCTTAATAGAGCAAGGGATAGTTGGAATCCCTGGGTCTCCAAGTTTCTTAGGAACCTTACCATTGAAGGAATAATTAGCAAGCAAAGTAGAGATTTCTTCATTAGGGATCTTCCTTTTATTCGAGACAATGTCCTTCATATACTTTGAGTAAGGAGGCAATTTAATAGCATCAGTCAAAGGAATTTGCAAGAATAAAGGTTTCATCCACTCACAAAGCTTATTATAGTGTTCATCTTCCTTTGACTTGTGTTTCTTATCAGAGAAAGGCATAGGTTTTTGGACCCAAGGTTCTCTTTCACTACCATGTTTCTTAGCAACAAAATCTTCTTTAGTGTATTTAGTAGTCTTAGTGTGATTTTCAGGTTCTTCTTCAACTTTTTATTCATTAGGCACTTCATTTTCTTCATTACCACTTTCAGTTTCAGCATCAGAGATAGATATACTATTAGGATCTATAGCAGGTTCAGAGGGTTCTACAACAGTTTTATGTTTCTTTTTCCTTTTCTTATGAGTAGAACCACTATTTTCAGCTTGTTGAGAATCCTGCTCAATTCTTTTGGGATGCCCCTCAGGATATAGAGGATCCTGGGTAGCAGCACCACTTCTAGTTCTAATTTCATAAGCATGTTTTTCTTTAGCAGAATTAACTAGCAAGTCATTTTGCACTTTAACAAGTTGATATATTTGAGTTTGAACCATTTGAAAGTGTTTAACAATCATGTTAACATCATTAGATGTTCTTTCCATAATGTCTTTCAACTCAACAATAGCTCTAGTGTTTTCCATAAGATGATTTTGCACCCTTTTATTAAAGTTATCTTGCTTAACAATAAAGATATCAAATTCTTCTTAGCATTGATCAGGAGGTTTAGAGTAAGGGATATCACCTTCATCAAAGTGTTGGAGAGAGTGTACCTCAATATTGGGTGAGTAGGGAATAGGCTTACATAATTCTTCTATAGGAGGTAAATTCTTGACATCTGCAGCTTTAATTCCCTTCTCCTTAAGACATTTCTTAGCTTCCTTCATCACTTCATCATTTAATTCAATAACTCCCCTCTTCTTTGATGTTGAAATAGGCACAGGAATAGATGGTTCAGGTACAATTACTTCAGGAATAACTTGTTTAGCATGAATCAAAGCACAAAACCTTGCCCAAGATTCGAGCAATACCTCTTTTTCTCCCTGTTTAAAATCAAAAAGTTCCTACAAAACAGCATGTCTAGCACTAGGAGGAAAATATTTCTGCAGGAAAGTATTAAACAAGCACTCAGGGCTATCAATAGATCCAGGAGGTAAATTACCAAACCAAGTTTTAGCTTCTCCTTTCAATGAAAAAGGGAAAATCTTAGCAACAAAGTAAGTACGCATTTTAATATCATCAGAAAACAAGCCACTCATGGTAGAAAGTTCATTCATATGTGCTACCGCACTTTCATTCTTAGTCCCACAAAAAGGTTCTTTCTTGACAATAGCTATGTAGGGTAGATCGAGAGAGAAATCATAATCTTCATCTATAATGTTTATGGGAGAAGCAGCAAACTTAGCAGCAGGATATAATTTGGGTCTAATAGTACGCCTCTCAAGGAGACTCTTAGCAGCGCTCCTATCATGGGTGTTCTTACATTCTTTAATAAACTCATCGGTCATATCAACATAATCTTCTTCAATATCATAACTCTCACTAGACTCAGGTGAGCTAACAGGTGTGGTAGTGTCTTCATTAGGAGTTTCGGTATTTCTAGCTATAGTTCTAGCAATCGTAGCATCTAGGAAAGGACCTAATGAACCACTCTTATCAAGCATAGTAGAAGCAGCATCATAAGCATCAGAAGTTTCAGATTCAGCAGTAGTAGCAGTGTGTGTAGCATGTGTATGTGGTGGTGTAACGAGCTTACTTATAACAGACGGTGAATCAAGAGCAACAGAGGTGTTCAGAACCGTACCTCTTCTTGTAGTGGATGGTAAAATAGGAACCTTGCCATCACGAGACTTACCCATGATGGATGGATAGCAGCAAACAATAGAGAATCCAAGTGAACTTGATAAATAAAGCTATGCTCCCGCAAGCGGCGCGGAAAAGTAGTCTTGATGACCCACAAGTATAGGGGTGTATCGCAGTATTTTCGAGGGAAGTGAAACCCAATTTATTGATTCGACACAAGGGGAGCCAAAGAATACTTATCAGCCTTAACAACTGAGTTGTCAATTCAGCTGCACCTGGAAACAATCTTGCTCATAGCAGTTTAGCAGTAGCAATAGTTTTGTAGTAGGAATAGTAAAGTAACAGCAGTAAGAAAGCAAAGACAGTAGTAACAAAAGTAGTAAACAGTGGGATTCGAGTGCGGTAGGCATAGGGATGGATGGACGGGCGTTGCATGGACAAGACAATTCACATAGCAATCAGAACATAGGGCAATTGCAGATAAATAAGATAAAGCATCCAAGTACTAGAAAATCCTAGTCATGTGTTCCATATATAGTCATACGTGCTCGCAATGAGAACTTGCACAACATCTTTTGTCCTGCCAGCCCGTTTGCAGCGGGGCCTCTAGGGAACTACTGGCAATTAAGGTGCTCCTTTTAATAGAGCACCGGAGCAAAGCATTAACACTCCGTGAACACATGTGATCCTCACATCAAAGCCTTTCCCTTCCGGCTACCCCGATTTCTGTCACTTCGGGACCATAGGTTCCGGACAACGACGTGTGTATACAACTTGTAGATAAGACCAAGAACAATACTATCATAACGAATCAATAACAAGTTCAGATCTGAGATCATGGCACTCGGGCCCTAGTGACAAGCATTAAGCACAACAAAGTTGCAACAAAGTCATAAAGCACTAATAGAGATACTAGGCACTATGCCCTAACAATCTGATGCCATTACATGAATGATCTCATCCAATCCCTACCATCCACATAGCCTACAGCGGGGGATTACTCACTCATAGATGGGAGAAACATGGATGGTCGATGGAGAAGCGATGGTGATGATGATGGCGATGATCTCCTCCAATTCCCCGTCCCGGCAGGGTGCCAGAACGGAGTTTCTGGTGTTGTTTCGTGGAATCTGGTGGTGGCGGTGGAGCGGAACTCCTTTTGGAAAAACGTCGAACCCCCCGAAGTTTTTAGGTTAGAAGGCTCCTTATAGGCGAAGAGAGAGAGGCCAAGGAGGTGCCTGGGGGGCCCACACCACCCCCTGGCGTGGCCTGGCCTGGCCTGGCCCGCGCCAGCAGGTGGTGTGGCCACCCCAGGGTTCTTCTCCGTCTCGTATTCTGGCTCCTGGAGTCTTCGGGTGAAATAGGATTTTTGCCATATTTTCCGGGATTTTTCCTGATAGTTGATTTTCTGCACAAAAAGTAGACACCAAGGCAATTCTGCTGAAAACAGCGTCAGTTCGCATTAGTTGCATCCAAATCACACAAGTATAGAGGAGAAACAATAGCAAAAGTGTTCGGGAAAGTAGATACATTTTGGACGTATCAGTTATCCATAACACGATCAATAATTCTTGTAGGTATTTTAAAAGCATCATTCTCAGCAGGTGGTGGCTTATCTACTACCCTAGCAGTGGTAGTAGCATTACCAAATAAGAAACTTAGCGAATTATTCATAACGAAAATAAAGCAACTAACAGAAGTAAACAATACTCACAGTAGAAGTTTCCTTTACCAGTTCCACTCTCCAATAGCGCTTCACTCCCCGGCAACGGCACCAGAAAATAGTCTTGATGACCCACAAGTATAGGGGGTGTATCGCAGTATTTTTGATAAGTAAGAGTGTCGAATCCAACGAGGAGCAGAAGGTGCTGGCTAGTGGTATGGATCAGGAATTCTCTGCAAATACTTAGCAAACGGATTTTTAGGGGTTTTTGATAAAGCAAGTAAACAAAGTACGAGTAAACAAAAGATAGTAGGAATAAATGCAGCAAGTGGCCCAATCCTTTATGCAGCAAAGGACAAGCCGGTTGTATTACTTCCACGTTCTCAAGGACACATGGGAAGACTGTCAAGTGCTTTCGCTTCATATAGTTAATTAATCTTCTTTAGCTTGCTAAGTGTTGTGTGGGTGAGCCTGTGCTAATGTATCGACCTTCCTAGGACTAATACATACTTGTGATTATACCCCTTGCAAACATCCGTAAGTACAAGAAAGTAATTAAGGTAGAAACCTAACCACAGCTTTAAACTCTAAGACCCTTATGTCCCTTGTGCAATGGTTTCCTAACGGGGGTTCAGGTTTCTGTCACTCCGGCAACCCCTATGATTAGTAGCCAAATACACAATGCATTCCCCTAGGCCCATATAGGTGAAGTGTCATGTAGTCGATGTTCACATGACACCACTAGAAGAAGTACACCACAACTTAAATATCAAACTATTGAATCTTTCTCAACATAACTCCACTACTAACAACATGACTTCTCCCATGTCCTCAAGAACAAAACGAACTACTCACAAGACATTATATGGATCATGATCAGAGATGGAATAATGATGTATAACAATCTGAACATAAACAATAATTCAACGGTTCACTCGGTAGAATCAACTACAAATAGTAATCAACACCGGGAAAGTTTCCTCTATGAACTATGCAAGATTCAATGCAGTTGTTACAGCAATATGGAGATGGTGATGGGGGTGTTGATGATGATGATGATGATCCCGATGAAGTCCAGCTTGATGGTGGTGTTGATGGCGACGATCTCCCCTCTCCGGGAAGGACTTCCCCCGGCAGAAATCTGTCTATCGGAGAGATCTTTCTCTCTCCGTGTTTTTCGCCCCGCAGAGGCGGCGGAATGTTTCTGTGGTCACTCCCCCAGTCTTTGGGTTTCGGCAGGATAATATACACCAGAGAGGAATGCTAGGGGTGGACCAGGGCGGCCACACCACCTGGTGGCGTGGCCTACGCTGGCCCGCGCCAAGGGGTGGTGTGGGCCCCCTGTGGCCCATCTCCAGCCCCCCTTCTGGCTTCCTTCGTCTTCTAGAAAAATAGGATTTTCCGTATATTTTCCCGGATTTTCTGATCTTCGCGAATTTCGCCTCCAAACAGCACCTTTTCCATCAGAATCCTGACTGCAGCGGTCCATGCTCCAAAAGTCATCAACCATGCAAAAACAGATGAAATAACATAAGTATCACCTCTCAATACGAAATATATCAATGAATAATAGTGAATTATGACATAGAATAGTGATGCAAAATGGGCGTATCAACCTGCTACGACATAACTTGGTCCCATGTTTCCATCATTATTCCCTCTTCTTCTATCATTTCCGCGCTTATCCCTGTCTTCTTTGGGTGATCGCACATGTTTATTATGCAGCACGTCCTCCCCATTAGCCCAACGATTTGCTATTTCCATTGGCTGGGAAATTGTTTTGGGTTTGACATGTCCTAGTTCTTCTATGAATTCTCGGCAACGGAGGCCATCGTTGAAGGCGTCGATGGCCCTTTCATCGGATATGGACTCAGCTGAGTTTTAATGATATTCCATCGTTGGATGAATGCTCTTATGGATTCCCCAGATTTTTGTTTGCACGCTCGTAGCTGCTACAAGGATGTTGGTCACTTAAACGTAGATTGGAAGTGCCGGATGAACTTGTCTTCCAGGTCATTCCAGCTACCGATGGAATCTTCGGGTAACTGCCAGAGCCACAATCTTGCGGCGCCGGTGAGATGTAGTTGTAGGCTTTGCATTGCGGTAGTTGTGGAGCCGCCCTGTAATTTGATAGTAGCCAAATAATCTGCTAACCAAGCTTCGGATTCCTGGAGCCCATCATACTTGTGGCGGTTGTGTGGAAGTTTGAAGTCTTTTGGTACTGATGTTTTGCGAATTCGTTATGTGAAATAGCTGGCCCCGCATAGCTCATGATCGTCTTCATCATATTCATCATGATATCGTCGGCTGAGGTTTTCATCCCTTGATTCATTACCCCTATGTTGAGTGTTGTTGTTTCTTGTGTTACTTTGCGGATCGGACCCTACGAGATGTGCCTGGTGTGGCGATCGAGATCGTCGGGTGTGCCCCACTTGCCGAGGACTGTTGTGGTGGCGTGGGGATCTATCAGGTTGTCTTGTGACTCCTTGCTCTGCTTCTACGAGGGAGGCTCCCACCATGCCAAGGTTCATCAGGGCGGAGCGGTGGAGGGCCGCACGCGGATTGTCGGGTGCGAGTTGAGTGGTGATCAGATATGTTTGTGCGGCCACAATGGCTGCTTGGGCTATTTTTGCCTTGATGTTTCCTGCTTGATCAATTGACATGAATGATAGGTCGAGATCTCAGATGATTCCACTTCTTTCTGCTTCAGGGATATTCTTTAGTCGAGATGTTGCCCTTCTTGGTGGTGTTGCTCCTGTTACACTCCTTGATCCTCGAGTAGAGCTTAATTGTGCCCGTCGTAAGATGGATTCGTCGGCTTATCTCTTTCTTTCATCAAGTTGCCTTTGCATCTAAAGTAGGTATCTCTTCTTGTGGTGGAGCAGATATTGCTATGCTAGTAGATCCTCATGTGAAGCATCCGCTATCATTGGGACCGCTCCCGAAATTGCCTCCCTTGCTTTTTGCCATGCCGGTGCTGGTAGCTGAAGTCCTTGTCTCTCTCCTGTGTGCGGTTCTCTGCCCCTTCCATGGACTATGCAATTATCTGTTGTTCCTCCTCCGTTTCCGTGGTATCCTTCATTGTCGTGGTTTCCTGCATGGTCATCTGATAAAATATCATCGGGGTTGAGGATAGGATTACCGTTTTCGTCGCGTGGTGTTGAGGTATCTCCGTTGATCATGTACACTTGGTGGCGTGTTATGTGTGGTATAATGGCGTCATCTTCTGCTTCTGCGGATGTGCTGGTGGTATTCCGAGATTGTAGTTCTGGATAGATCTTCGCCATCCTTTCTTCGAAGTCGATGTTTTCACTGCTTTCTTCGGGTTTCGAGTTTGTCGGGTTTGCTTCATGTGGTGGGGTTGGATGGTGACCTTCTTCGCCTGCTTAGATCTGTGTTGTGACGTCCGTGGAGGATCCGACGGAAGATGTTGGTACCTCTGTAGGTGTAGCTTTTCCCACCAACGGTTCTGATGTGATCAGGGCCGAAGGGTGTGATTCTTGTGGGTTGTCTGCTTGGAAGTTGAGGCTTCCGATGATTAGATAGAATCCGCCGTTAAAATTGGCGGGTACCAATACAGGGGTGGGCGGGCGTGGATCTGCTTTCGTCGAGTTGATGCTTGGTGGAGAGCGTTCCGCCGAATCCATGGTTCCAGCATTCAGGTTTCCCACAGACGATGCCAATTGACGAGGGGTAACCTCGGCAATGCCCATAGTGATGGACTTGGAGTTTCACGGAAAAGAGAAGGGTGGGGATTTCGTCGAATGTCAGGAAAATGATGAAGACAAAGTCGCCTGAATATTGAGTAAAACACGCTATTACAAGTTGTATTCTAGATTTCGGTACCCTCGCTTGGGCTTCTCCCATCCTATATATAATAGACAGGGTCGCAAAGCTATATGCGGATAGGTTTCATACACGTGTGATTACAATACCAACACAATGTCAGTTTATAGTCTCTTTCCTAATACAATTAGAGCCTTTGTCGGTTGCTTCCTTGGGCCACCGTCTGGAATCTTCAGGGGCCGTAAGCCTTTTATCCAATCATAGGGTAGCGAATTATAAGCATCCTAGTAACTAGACCCATGTCAACTAGGTTCAATGAGGAGGACATGATGATCCTTGCTAAAGTTGCTATTATTAACTATAACTTAATGCCAAATTTGGGTGCCCTTCTTATGTTTTACCTTAAGCATCAAGCTATGCAGTCTCGAGGACCCATATGTGGAGGAGGATTCATAACTGTTCTTCACGCGCACTTCACATCAACCTAGGTAACATCCAACCGTTGACAGGAAGTCACTGTCTTGGTTTTTCTACTCTGAGATCTTGTGAAGATGTCCTTGACTCCCCGGCAATGGCGCCAGAAAAAGAGCTTGATGGCCCAAAATATATCGAGCTCGTTGGGGAACCCCAAGAGGAAGGTATGATGAGCACAACAGCAAGTTTTCCCTCAGTACGAAACCAAGGTTATCAATCCAGTAGGAGCAAGGAAACACCCCAAAGGTGTAGCTAGCTGAACATTGGCAGGGCGCACTACCGGTGCCAGCAGCAACGTGGAGACCTACACAACACAACCACAGAACTTTTCCACCAACTTATGATGAGGTTGTCAATCTCACCGGTTTTGCTGAAAACAAAGGATTAAATGTATCGAATGGAAGGAAGTAATAGTTTGCAGAAAGTAAACACAAAAGCAGTAAATAGTTTGATTATAGATTGAATGTAAAAGAAAGGACCGGGGTCCATAGTTCACTAGAGGTGGCTCTCCTTGAGATAGATACCATGCTGGGTGAACAAATTATAGTGGGGCAATTGACAAACATCGAGAAAGCATACAAGCATATACTAATCATCTTGACTCCTTTGAGATTCGATTGGGTATTACAACATTATACATAGACCACCATCCAACTACATCTATGACTAATAATCCACCTTCAGGTTATCATCCGAACCCCCTCTAGTATTAAGTTACAAGCAACAGATTATTGCATTACGAAATGCGTGTAAAGTAAACAATACGATTGTTTTATGAACAAAGGATTGTTGTTTTCTCCCTAGTAGCAACAGCACATCTAGTACCTTAGAGATTTCTGTCACTTCCCCAGATTACCAGAGGCATGAACCCCCTATCGAGCATAAATACTAACTCTTGGAGTTGCTAGCATCTACTTGGACAAGATAGCTACTAACAACGGAAAGCATGAAAGATCACAAATAACAAAGACATGATAGAATCAATAATCAATCTGAAATAGCATCTTAATATCCATCGGATCCCCGCAAACACAACATGTAGAATTACAAATAGATGATCTTGATCATGAACGGAGCTCACAAGATCTAGACATGAAAGCACAAAGGAGGAGAACCAGCCATCTAGCTACTACATGGACCCGTAGTCTAGAGATGAACTAGTCACGCATCACACCGGAGGCTTGCATGATGATGAAGAAGGCCTCCAGGGTGAATTCCCCTCTCCGGCAGGGTGCCGGGAAGAGCTTCAGATCCCTCTCAATCTAGGGATGGAGACGACGGCGTCTACAGACTCTTTCATGGATTTTTGATCGGGTACCAAGGGTTTCCGTATCAGAGGCAATATATAGGCGGAAGGAGAGGCCGAGGGGGTGCCTGGGATGGCCACACCACCACCTAGCGCAGGCCAAGCCTGGCCGCGCGGCTAGGTGGTGTGGCCACCCTCTGGCCCTTCTCCGTCTTGTATTCTGGCTCCAAGTGTCCCCTGGTAAATAATAACTTTGGCTTTTGTCCCGTCCAATTCCGAGAATATTCATTTTCTGACTTTCCTGGAACCAAAAACAGCAGAAAACAGGCAGCTCGCACTGTGGCTCTTGTTAATAGGTTAGTCCAAGAAATCATATGAAAAGTACTCCAAATTGTGGACAAAACACAAGAAAGTAGATAAAACCAAGCATGGAACATCAAAAATTATAGATACATTTGCAATGTATCAACATCCCCAAGCTTAACTCCTGCTCGTCCTCGAGTAGGTAAGTGATAAAAAGAAAGAATAATTTTTGAGGTGACATGCACCATCATAAACTTGATCAAAGTATTTGTAAAACATTGAAAGCTGGGATCATAGTACTTCAATCATAACATGAAAGATAAAGTTCTAGCAATAAGACAAAGAAACTATGTTGCAACATGAAAAGGCACAAACAAAAGATTCATGAATAACAATGCTTTGCAAGACATTTGTTTGTTTCACATAAAGAAAATATAGCATAGTAGCATTCAGCTTGTCCCTCATAGAGTAGCCAATAAATGCATAGGACACCTTCAAAGTTTACAAGAGTGACTAGATACAAATAGTTTAAAACAAGCAATATCAAGGTATGCTTCAATCAACAAGTCTTGGGACAATGCACATAGAACTAAGAATGGCCACTATGCTCTCAAAGTAAGTGCATAAAGAAAGAAGGTGGAGACTCAATATAATGGCGGAAGAAAGGCCTTCATAGAAGGAAGTAGGGATTCAAGTCTCATAAAGAGCTTCCAAAAATTATGGTACTTAATAGCTTTCAGCTCTCATTGCCCCTATCATAAGCATCTTGAAGGTGATTAAGGTTAAAGTGAACAAACTATGGTGTACATGCTTGACGAAGTATAAGTTAGAAATCTCATGTCCCTTGAATATGAGGGCCGCTCCTCATGCTACTCAAGTTTAGTCACCGGTAAGTTCTTGTCATCGTAAGTACATGTGTATCATAGAGAACCGCCAACGGGGTACCCCTTGCCTGATGATACGGAAGAATCCCCGTATCAAAATGACAAGGCAAGTAGACAACGAGCATCTCAGCAATCTTCATATTTACCATGGGAATATGGTGCTTTTTTCTCTCTTTTATCTTTTCATAATCTCTTTTTTTCTCTTTTTCTCTTTTTTTCTCAAGGTAGGACTCTTTTTTTTATAAGAAGAATGCTTCATAGACAGCTCATTATGGTTACGCTGCAGGTTTCCACCATGTCAGCATGGATTAGACCAGCGGCCCAGGCGTTTCTCTAACACGTATAAATAACTCCATGGAATTACAAGCTCCCCTTTCATTTCACACCTACCACATCCATAGACAAAAGAGCATGATATCAACTAGGTACAAGTACCAGTGCAATGTTGAAAGCGTTCCCCATGACAGCATGGTTCTGCTAATCCCCAACAAATAAGTGCAAGCATATACAACATAGACGACACAATGGTTCAAGTTTAGTAAGGGCAAGAAAAGTAAAGTGTGCCATCAAGTTCGTGAGAGCTTTAATCACTAGTTTTCTCATAACAAGTTTAATTTGGAAGGTAAACAAAAACATGAACATGCTGGAATAGCATATGCTAATAGGTAGGTATGGTGGAATCTTTGGAATAACTTGGTTTAGGGAGTTGGATGCATGAGTAGAACTCATACTTGGTTGCGGAGGCTAGCAAAAATACCGGGAGCGACAAACTAAGAGAGCAATAATGGTCATAATCATGCAGAGCGACAAAACATCATTGATCAAAAGCATAAAGTGATACTACAAGTTGAAAACTAAAGGATCATCAAGGATTATGGTGACTTTGGATAGTCATAACATGGTGTGAGCATGCGCCAAGTCAACCCAAATAAAGCATCAAAGGAGAATACCACTATACTATGCTTTAATATGCTAAAACAAGCATGATTCATCCAAGGCACATTAAGAAATCTCAATTGTTTATAGCAAGTCACGCTACCGCAAAGAATACTAAGCATAAAGCCAAAACAATATCAAGCATGGCATGACAAAGCATAGGCCCCAGTCAAAAACAAACTCTCTTTACCACATAAGCATGAACGTTCCTACTCTTTTCCAAACCAAACCAAACTATTTGAAAACCAATGTATGAAAGAGGGGGTCCAACCAATTTATTCAGCAAACTAAGCAAACCAAGCAAACGAAAAACCAAAATGAAAACGAAAAAGAAGACGCTCCAAGAACAACACAACTGTGCATGAAACAATAAAAATGAAGCGTTTGGAAGAAACCTGGGATTTTTATTGATGAAGAGGGGATGCCTTGGGCATCCCCAAGCTTTGACGCTTATACTTCTTGGATATTTCTTGGGGTGACACACGTGGCATCCCCAAGCTTGAGATTTAGTCCATCCTTCATCTCATTACTCATTCCTTCTATACACATGAAACATTTCCTTCATACAAAACTTCATTCAATCTTTATTAGCAACATTAGTGCACTCAAGGTAATAGGTATTTAGGTTCAGTTCCAACACTAATAAAACTTCCACTAAAACACAAGCTACTATAGCACTTCCCTAAAAAATCTCAATTCCCCAAAAGAACTCAAAAAGGAACCAACAAAAAACAAATGCAGAAAATGGCAGAAATCTGTCAAAACAGACCAGCAGGTAAAGACGAATTTTTTTCGAAGACCTTCTGTTGCTTAAATAAAAAAGTGTTGAACTAATGAAAGTTAGATAACAACCTGGGGCAGAAGCACAAAAATTCACGCCTCAAAAGGACGTACAGAGAGTTTACACGAATTTTTACGGTGAAGCACAGAAATCTGTTTCGGGACAGCAACTTTCCCAATCATTACTTCTCTCTCATTAGAGGTTACTCTTGGCACAAAAATCAAATAAAAAGGATAAGGAGCAGTTATTACTGAAGTAATAACTTTCAAGACTCATCTAAAACTTTTGGGTTATCTTCCAATAAGTACTTTTCTTTAACGCCTTTAAGTTAGGCATAAGAAGCAAGAAAAAGGATCAAGTATTCTCAAATGAAGAAGCATTAAGAGCAAATTTTGTTTTCATAGGAGACGCAAAAGAAGTCTTATCTCTCTTCTTAGAGGAGTGTTATATACCTTTCTTGAGTGGGAGTTGATATTTAATGGTGCCTTCTTTCATATTAATAATGGCACCAACAGTTCTAAGAAAAGGTCTTCCCAAAGTAATAGGACAAGAAGCATTGCATTCAACATCCAAAACATAGAAATCAACGGGGACATAGGCATTGTTACCATAATAAGAACATCATTAAGACTCCCCATGAGTTTCTTTTTAGCATTATCATCAAGTGGGACATTCAAATAACAATCTTCAAGAGGAGGCAAATCAAGCATATCATAAATCCTTCTAGGCATCCTAGAAACACTACTATCAAGATCACACAAAGCTTTGAAATCAAAGTCATTCACTTTCATATTAATGATGGGTTCCCAACCATCTTCTTGCTTTATAGGAATAGAAGCTTTATGTTTCATCTTTTTTTCTTTAATCTTTATGAGAGCATCAGTAATGTGTTTTGTAAAAGCCATGTTCATAGAACTAGCATTAGGACTTTTAGCAAGCTTTTGTAGGAACTTAATAACTTCAGAGATATTGCAACCATCAAGATCAAAATCAACTTTATCATCTAAAGTAGTAGAACTATTACTAGCCTCAACACTAGTGGTGGTAATAGTAGATACACTAATGTTTCTAGCAATTTCATCTTCTCTTTCCCACTTAGCATGTAATTCAGCTAATAGTCTAACATTTTCATCAATTCTTACTTGTATGGCATTAGTAGCTGCAAAGGGATTGTCATTAGTTTCAGGTTTAGCAGCCATTTTATTCAAAGAAGTTTGAGCTTCAGCCAAAGATGCTATATTTCTTTCAGCATTAGAGAGTTTTTCCTCAATAGTTTTATTGAAAGCAGTTTGTTTACTAATAAACTCTTTAAGCATAACTTCAAGTTCAGAGGGAGCACTCTTATTATTGTTGTAAGAATTTCCATAAGCATTACCATTGTTGGGAGGATATGGCTTATAATTGTTGTTGCCAAAATTGTTCCTATAAGCATATCATAAATCTTTCCAGGCATAATAGAAACACTACTATCAAGATCACATAAAGCTTTGAAATCAAAATCATTCACTTTCATATTAATGATAGGTTTCCAACCATCTTCTTGTTTTATAGGAATAGAAGCTTTATGTTTCATCTTTTCTTCTTTAATCTTTATGAGAGCATTAGTAATGTGTTTTGTAAAGGCCATATTCATAGCACTAGCATTAGGACTTTTAGCAAGCTTTTGTAGGAACTTAATAACTTCAGAGATGTTGCAACCATCAAGATCAAAATTAAAATTATCATCTAAGGTAGTAGAGCTATTACTAGCCTTAACACTAGTGGTAGTGATAGTAGAAACACTAATGTTTCTAGCAATTTCATCTTCTCTTTCCCACTTAGCATGCAATTCAGCTAATAATCTAACATTCTCATCAATTATTACTTGTATGGCATTAGTAGCTGCAACGGGATTCTCAATAGTTTCAGGTTTACCAGCCATTTTATTCAAGATAGATTGAGCTTCAGCCAGTGATGCTATATTTCTTTCAGCATTAGAGAGTTTTTCCTCAATAGTTTTATTGAAAGCAGTTTGTTTACTAATAAATTCTTTAAGCATAACTTCAAATTCAGAGGGAGCACTCCTATTGTTGTTGTAGGAATTTCCATAAGCATTACCATTATTGGGAGGATATGGCTTATAATTGTTGTTACCAAAATTATTCCTGTAGGCATTGTTGCTAAAATTATTATTTCTTATAAAGTTCACATCAACTTGCTCTTCTTGAGCAACCAAAGAGGCTAAGGGAACATGATTTGGATCAATATGAGCTTTCCCATTAACAAGCATAGACATAATAACATCAATCTTATCACTCAAGGAGGAGGTTTCTTCAACAGAATTTACCTTCTTACCTTGTGGAGCTCTTTCAGTATGACATTCAGAGTAGTTAACCATCATATTATCCAAAAGCTTTGTTGCAGCACCCAAAGTGATGGTCATAAAGGTACCTCTAGCAGCAAAATCCAATAGGTTCCTTGAAGAATAGTTCAATCCTGCATAAAAAGTTTGGATGATCATCCAAGCAGTCAGTCCATGAGTGGGACAATTCTTTACCAAAGATTTCATTCTTTCCCAAGCTTGAGCAACATGTTCATTATCAGATTGTTTAAACTTCATTGTTTCACTTCTCATAGATAGAATCTTAGCAGGAGGATAGTATTTTCCAATGAAAGCATCTTTGCATTTAGTCCAAGAATCGATACTATTCCTAGTTAAGGAATTCAACCACTCTTTAGCTTTTCCTCTCAAACAGAAAGGAAACAATTTAAGCTTAATAATATCACCATCTATATCCCTATGCTTTTGCATCTCACAAAGTTCAACAAAGTTATTTAGATGGGCAGCAGCATCTTCATTACCAATACCAGAAAATTGTTCTCTCATAACAAGATTGAGTAAAGCAGGTTTAATCTCAAAGAAAGTAGCTTCAGGAACATGTGGAGCAATATGTGTGCTCATGAAATCATTGTTGTTGGTTCTAGTGAAGTCACACAACTTAGCATTTTCAAGAGTAGTCATTTTTTTGTGTTTTTAATAAAGAGAGCAAACTTGTAAAACTAATTTTTTTGTGTTTTTGATAAAGAAACAAGCAAACAAAACAAAAATAAACTAAGCAAAAAAAAACAACAAAGTAAAGAGATTGGTTATGAGGGACTCCCCTTGTGAAGATGTCCTTGACTCCCCGGCAACAGCGCCAGAAAAAGAGCTTGATGGCCCAAAATATATCGAGCTCGTTGGGGAACCCCAAGAGGAAGGTATGATGAGCACAACAGCAAGTTTCCCTCAGTACGAAACCAAGGTTATCAATCCAGTAGGAGCAAGGAAACACCCCAAAGGTGTAGCTAGCTGAACATTGGCAGGGCGCACTACCGGTGCCAGCAGCAACGTGGAGACCTACACAACACAACCACAGAACTTTTCCACCAACTTATGATGAGGTTGTCAATCTCACCGGTTTTGCTAAAAACAAAGGATTAAACGTATCGAATGGAAGGAAGTAATAGTTTGCAGAAAGTAAACACAAAAGCAGTAAACAGTTTGATTATAGATTGAATGTAAAAGAAAGGACCGGGGTCCATAGTTCACTAGAGGTGGCTCTCCTTGAGATAGATAACATGTTGGGTGAACAAATTATAGCGGGGCAATTGACAAACATCGAGAAAGCATACAAGCATATACTAATCATCTTGACTCCTTTGAGATTCGATTGGGTATTACAACATTATACATAGACCACCATCCAACTACATCTATGACTAATAATCCACCTTCAGGTTATCATCCGAACCCCCTCTAGTATTAAGTTACAAGCAACAGATTATTGCATTACAAAATGCGTCTAAAGTAAACAATACGATTGTTTTATGAACAAAGGATTGCTGTTTTCTCCCTAGTAGCAACAGCACATCTAGTACCTTAGAGATTTCTGTCACTTCCCCAGATTACCAGAGGCATGAACCCACTATCGAGCATAAATACTAACTCTTGGAGTTGCTAGCATCTACTTGGACAAGATAGCTACTAACAACGGAAAGCATGCAAGATCACAAATAACAAAGACATGATAGAATCAATAATCAATCTGAAATAGCATCTCAATATCCATCGGATCCCCGCAAACACAACATGCAGAATTACAAATAGATGATCTTGATCATGAACGGAGCTCACAAGATCTAGACATGAAAGCACAAAGGAGGAGAACCAGCCATCTAGCTACTACATGGACCCGTAGTCCAGAGATGAACTAGTCACGCATCACACCGGAGGCTTGCATGATGATGAAGAAGGCCTCCAGGGTGAATTCCCCCCTCCGGTAGGGTGCCGGGAAGAGCTTCAGATCCCTCCCAATCTGGGGATGGAGATGACGGTGGCTATAGACTCTTTCATGTATTTTTGATCGGGTACCTAGGGTTTCCGTATCAGAGGCAATATATAGGCGGAAGGAGAGGCCGAGGGGGTGCCTGGGATGGCCACACCACCCCCTGGCGCGGGCCAAGCCTGGCCGTGTGGCCAGGTGGTGTGGCCGCCCTATGGCCCTTCTCCGTCTCGTATTCTGGCTCCAAGTGTCCCCTGGTAAAATAATAATTTTAGCTTTTGTCCCGTCCAATTCCGAGAATATTCATTTTGTGACTTTCCTAGAACCAAAAACGGCAGAAAACAGGCAGCTCGCACTATGGCTCTTATTAATAGGTTAGTCCAAGAAATCATATGAAAAGTACTCCAAAGTGTGGACAAAACACAAGAAAGTATATTAAACCAAGCATGGAACATCAAAAATTATAGATACATTTGCAATGTATCACCCAGCAGGCCATAGGCCTTGCTACCAACTATGGGCCACCCAGGTTAGCCGGATTAGAGACATCATATGGTGATACCCATTAAGCATATCCCAAATAGTTGTAACGCTAGGTTTAGGAGTTTAACCATGTTGTTTGGTGAGACTTGTGTGCTATTCTCGTACCCAGGTTTGTAATAAGTAACTTTCACTTAGTTTTCTAAGTCGATGAAACATATTTCCCTTTCTAGTCTCTTATGTTGTTTCTTCTGCAACAAATTGTGGTTTCTATAATGGAAATTATCGATGAATCCTCATTGGGTGAATAAATAGGAGATGTCAATAGAAGGTTTCCACACAAACTATGGTTCATCATGTGAAGGTTAGGAGGCTATATTATGGAAGATTTCTACATATCCTTCTAAACCCCACATAACATAATGGATCGATCCGCTAGTGGTTTGATGCCCTTTTTTGGGACAGTCACAATGATATCCTCCCACTAACTACAGATGGCATCGTTGCTGATCTACAATGTGATGGACGCGTGTTCTACGGTTGCTAGACCTATGCAAGGATGATCCTCATGGAGCGCCTGGTGGTATAAAGTGTATCCAAGTGAATATGTCACAATTTGTACATAGGGGGCATCCACACATAGCAAGGTTACCTTTCTTGACGATCTTGGAATGGGCCACAATTAAGTTAGTACACTAGTTGAAATCATGGTAGTAGAGGCAAAACTCGACATTAGTGAGAATGTGTCACTTTGACTTGTAGACGAAGAAATAATGTACAACACATGTTGATTCATGTGGCCAAATGTGCAAGAGGATCTCTTTGACGAGTGTATCAAACAATGTATGTGCCATTTGTGCCATTAACAACATGGTACATGGTACCTTAGATTTGAGGGTTTTACACTTGGACGAGGCTGAGTAGAAAGCTTGAGGAGGAAGCCAGTTCGATTCAACCAGCTTCAGGTAAAAAAGGGACTCTCATTTCCCCCTTTTCTTCTCTCTCCTCCCACCGACCCTTGAGAGTCGCTCCGCTCCTCCCAGCTACTCTTCCCCTCTCCTCAGGTGACCTAGACAACCGGAAGGAATGGGGGAGAGGAGGATAGCCATGTACATAGTAGTAAGAGAGTAGTATGGTTTGGGTATGGTATCTTGTCTATGTGGCATATGGCATGATGCCGCTTGTATGCTGGTTCGTGGTGCTTGCAAGAAATATCAGAACCTCACTTTCCTACTCCACCGACAGTTATCCATGGTGGATGATGGTGCTGAGAGCGAGTCTCGGTCAGGGCATCCTCAATAAGCTCGTATAAAACGCATATCTCAAAGGTTTGACCTGCTCTTGTTCTCTGATTGTCCATCTTAGTTATGGTAGAATGAGAGATGGCAGTGCTGATCCTTCTTCTCGATCTGCGGTGCGGGGATCTTGGGTTGCATAAGATCATTGGAGTTCCTTAGGATGGGACGCGCGATGGCCGATGCCGTTTTCCACTTCTCATGGCCTAAGGGCAGCCCTCCTTAGTCACACGATGATGACTATTCTTCCTGCAGGCTTGGTGCCAATGTGGAGGTCTTGATCCACTTTGTCCGAGCGCTTATCAATAGTGTTGCTCCAAAGTAGTTCTTCCCTAGAGGTGGAAAAGTTGGCATGGATGTCTAATGACAATAACTCCGTATGTACCAACTCATTGGGACTCTAAGTATAGAGTGTTGTAGCAAGTTTCTTTTACCCACAAGGGTGACTCGAGGGTTTATATCAAACTCTCGGGGAATTGTCTTAGGAACTTATCCTCTTGTCTTCTTCAAGCAACTTACAATACAAAGTATTTTCCTTGTGTCCCCAACTCCACCGTGTGGTTGTCAAGTACAAGGTTTCGTATTAGTAAAACTGAAATAAAACTATAAATAAATAAAAATAAAGAATCTATGACTAGGCAAGGAAAGTAAAAAACAAAAAAGTAAAGTTCTTTTGGGTTTTTGTTTGTGTTTGCTAATAGTAAAACAGTTTTTGTATTTTCATATTTAATTAGTGCATAAAATATAAAAGGCGATAAAGTAATGGAAAGTGGTTTCTTATAATAAAAATAGATCGAGTTCATGAGTTCACTTGTCTACTCTCTCATAAGGTGTAATGGACATAAAATTGTTAAGAAAAAATACAATATTGATGAAACTTCAGTATATGTTTCATTAACATTCATATGAGAATCACCTCCTAATATAAAGATGATGCAACATATCTCACTTATACTCCTCTAGAAAGGGAAAAGTCCATGCAATCTAGAATTAAGAATAAACAGAGTATAGCCTTAGGTACTTTAACATGATGTTTGAATATCAAATGTGCTACCTCGAACAAACAAGATCACATTTGCTATCACTGGATGATTGTAACACATGCATTCACTTTATCCCTAGTGAGGTAACAAAAAAGATAAAAACCATAGCAGATCTCGAGTTTTCTGTCATTGCCCAATCCCCGCCACCATGTTATTCCATCTAATACACAGGTTCCCTCGCACATGTTTCTCCATACAAGCTTGACCATAACAAGTACTTAAAAATGGGATACATAATATGCATATATCAATACATCTTGCACATAATATAATTCCAATATCAAATATCAAATCACAAAACAAAGATCCACCACACAGGAATTACATAGATGGCCATAATCATATAGGACATCTCATATGGTACTAGAACAATGATAACACCGGAGAGGTATAGATCAAGCTACTGCCACAAACCCATAGTCTAGAGGTGCACTACTCCCTTATCATCATGTAGATGATGTAGCTGATGTTGGAGAAGGTAGAGATCCAACCGGCGGTGTTTCCCTGTCCAATCTTTGCTGGTTTTGGCCCTGTTTCGGTGTTTTTGCTCGGCCTCCCTCGATATCATCCCGAGGGGCATTTTTATAGGCGTTTTTAGGTCAAGATTTCAAGGTTGAGATGTAGATGGACATCTGTAGACGCTCGAGAAGGGAAAGATCTAGGGTGGCCCCACACCACCTAGGCACTTTTGGGCCTCCGGGCTCCCCTCCCGAGGCTCTAGTGCTCTAGGTTATTGTCCTCGTATAAAAATAATCCTCGAAAAATCTTGGGTCCATTTGACTTTGTTTAGGTCACTGAAAGATAAAAATATACAAAACAAGGTTTTCCCATCCTACAGAGTTATAACCCAAATAAAGGGAATCATTGGTAAATTCCCATAAATTAATATAAACATGGATATAACATTCTATATGATGCAAATATATGGGAAATATGTAAATAAACTATAAAATTCATGTATGCATTTTACATGCATCAACATCAAGCAGATCTCGTTGATGTGGTGAAGGAATTAATTTATTTTTCTTCATATATTGCAATTCTTATTGCAAAGTTGTATGTCTAATTTCCTTTCATTTTTGGACCTTTATGTAAATTGTAATCGCACTATTGTAATATAACGCTTATGGGTCCTTCGGGCCCATCCCTGTTAACAAACAAAAGCATGAGGGGAAGGCTTATGAGAGGGTTTGCCTGGTGGGTGCCTCAGGGTAGGGAACTAGTAGTGAATAATCCGTATTATTTTACATTTGTTTTTTGGAAATTTAAAATAGTTGTGAAAATATTCGAATCGGGAGAAACATGGAAATATATGTAGTAAATATCCAGATTTGTTTTACAAATACCAATGCCAATGTGGGATTGAATTTTAAAGAAAATATGCATATAAAAATGGATATATCCACATATGAATAAAGTTAGCCAATTTTAGTAATTCTAGCCAGATATGCCAATTACCTAATGTAAAAAACTACTCCCTCCAATCCATATTATTTGTCTCAACTTTATCTAGATACACATGTATCTAGGCATGTTTTAGTATACAGGTACATTCAAATCTAGAAAAAGTTGAGACAAGTAATTCAGATCAGAGGGAGTAATAAAGTTGTCAAATATATTTTCTTATAATTAAACATAAAACTATTGTGTATATTTAGCTTCTACCCTCATAAAATTGACTTATAAGCCACAACCCACCAAAAAAACCACAAATTTAGTAGTACTGCATCCTACTAGATGAATAGGCGAGCTTCGCCTCGCCGCCTAGTTAACGTTATCACACAACATGACTATTGCGATACACTTGCGGGAGCTTTGATTTGTGACATTGTCAGATGCAGCGTGCTTGTCTTTTTAGTGTCACTATCCATGGAGGCACTCCATCCCTTTTTCTAGCATCCAACCATTTCATCTCCTCCTACTTCTCACAGAGGGCGGTCGATTTGGATGTCTTACCGGAGGATAAACACGATTGCCTAGCTAGTTATACAATAAAGATGACACATTCCTAGTGGCTTCGGTCCTGAGCTTTAATAAAAATTATATTTAGGTAGCATTTTCCAAGAAATTATTTCTCTGAACTACTATCCTTGAAGGTGCACACTTCCACACAGTCTAGTATTTCTTTAGTCATCAAGAGATAGAAATGTCAAGCTCGGTTCCAAAAAATCTTGAATTTCAGATGTATATAAACTGTACAACCTACTAGCACTAGTGATTATGCTGGTTCTATTTTGGTACTATGGTGAATTTTTGTAACCAACATGTATGCACATGCTCACCTCTTTGGTTAAGTCCGTTTACACGATAATTGATTTTATTTTAACTAGGAGATTTTATTGTTTAACAACATTTTATAGATATGAGTTTGAGATGCTTACCGGTCAGCAACATGTATGTCTAGATTGCTGAGAGTTCCACAAACACCTAAATATTACATCTGAGTTTATAAGAGATAATTTGGTCTGGTGGTTGGCACAGCGGCATGCCACGCCCATGGTATTATACCAATTGTGGTAAGAGGTAAGAGTCTTGTAGCATTGCCATTAAACTATGTTGTTTGCTTGGAGAGTGTATTTGCATGTGGAAGAAAAGATTAGATCTGGCTATATAATTTGTGGGTTCTTCTCAAGTAGGACAAGACAACTACGGAAGATACTTTTGCTACTTCTTTACTTTTGGAATTAAGTTAGTCCGAGCAGGAGATGTATGAGCACACTTGTGTAATAGACGACCATTTGAGCCACATAATATTCAACCAAATAGTCACATCTGATTCAAACAAAGCAACAAATAAACATTTTTAACAACCTATAGCGATCTGCAAGATTCTGTGTCCACTGGTGGAAAAATGGCCTCTAATCCCGGTTCATAAGGGCCATTGGTCCCGGTCCCAGAACCGGGACCAATCACTCGGGACTAATGCTAGTCTTGGTTCGCGCACGAACCGGGACCAATGGGTCTCCACGTGGGCGGGCGAGCTACGAGGGGGGTGGATCATTGGTCCCGGTTCGTGGGAAAAACCGGGACCAGTGGGTCCCCACGTGGCAGCACCAGAGACGGGCGGGGGTGGATCATTGGTCCCGGTTCTTAGCACGAACCGGGATCGTTGGTCTCTGTGCCGCGGCAGGATTTTCGGGCTATTTTTCTGCTGCGGCAGGGTTTTCTGCCGCAGCAGGATTTTGTGCCGCGGCAGGATTTCGGGCTATTTTTCTGCCACGGCAGGATTTTTTTTATAAATTTAATGGTACTACATATATACAGCAATAATGAAACCACGATATATATATTACACATCATGCATGATCATAAATATATACACTGTCTCATCCGTCTTCTTGGTTGAAACATATATATTATAATTACAAACTATACTCTCACACGAATTTGATCTAATTTACACTTCTTTTATACACTTCACCCTTCCAAATGAAGTGGGTAATAGTATTCTCCTTTCGGATCTATGACTTGTTCTAACAAGAATCCGGCAATTTTCTCTTTAATTGCTTGCACGCATTCTTGTGATAGAAGACCGTCCCGCATCCGTTCGATCTAATATAAAGAAGGGGATCAATATATATGAAGGAAACTAAACACAATTGGTGGTAATAAAATAAACTTGTGATTATTGTTTATTGTACTTTAATTTTTTTGATGTTTCGGTTTGCCCCCTTCTCTTTGGTCGTCTGGCGAATGAACTCGCAGACATAGTATCCACATAAGTTATTCCCGGCTTCCTGCCTCAAGCACTTTACGAGAATGGAGTTCAATCAAAATAATAATCAAGCATGATAATGGTGATATTGAAACTAGAATCAAAGAGATGTGTGGATCTAGCAAGTAGTACTTACAGTCAATGGTTGAAATGTAAGCTCTGGCTTCCAAACACCCCTAGTTTTGGCGGTAAACCGTTTCCAAGCTCTCTGGAGGCATTCCTGCATGTCCACCCACTTTTCTAATGGTGTGCTTTTCGAGTCCAGGACTTTTACTACTCCGGTGTCAACAGAAATGATAAAGAGAATATAGTGGAAGCTTGACACACTAACAAAATATAACACGAGTCAATTATATGCTTAACATCGAGTAATCGAAAATAGAATGTGTACAAGACAGTAACACTCACGCAGCGTTGTAAGGAAATAGTATTTCCTTTCTGTTGCTGAAATATTTCAACACTTTGAACAAGTTATCCTCTGTCTCTTTAGGATTTGTTTTTAGAGTAACTTCATGAACGAAATTACAGTCAACAAACCCAAGGTCAAAGATTTGTCCTTTGTTGCATTCTTGAATCTTCATTCGGCATATATAATTAGTATAGTGATTAGTAAGATTATACAAGCAACGAATGAGATGAGCTAGAAAGACTTAATTACAGAAATTAATAATACTTACAAACAATAGACAGTGACAATAGCTTTGTCGAGGGCGTCTTGTTGGTAAAACTGAAATAATTCTGGAAATTCAATCAGTATGAAGCCATCTCCATGACCGTAATGGTGGTGTTTATATGCAGCATAGATCCAGTTTTTGGAATCAGCACAGGCTTGGATGTACCATTTATGCAATCTTCGCATTTTTGTTGGTAGATCTTTGACTAAGTCGGGTTTGACGAGAGGAGCCCCGTACTGGTACACGTATGTTGTTTCTTGGTACCCCTCGAACTCATGCATACGGCTCATGTACTCAGTAATAGACCGTCCATATAATTGGGCTTTTTCTCTGTACAGTCGAACAAACTCCGGATCAATATTCGGATCATACCGCTCCTGGATCATCCACTCATTGGTATCGTACACTTTGAGCGGTTCGATCGATTGATTTTTCTGTTGTCCGAGCTGGGCAACTTCTTTCCCGACTCTCCGCTCTTTTGCCTCAGCCGACTTGGTAATAGAGCGATTATGGTTTGATGTGAGCGCTATGGGTTGGTGAAGCTGAATCTTAAGCGCGGCTGCTTTGGCTTTATCTTCTGCGGTGACCGGGAAAAATGCCTATATCGGCTTTTTCTTGTTAGCCATGTCAATCTTCCACTTTTCATAATGGGCAGCTGCGGCCGCATCAGGTTCCTCATCTGTCTTCTCGCAAGGTAGCTTCTTCATATTCTGATGAGGTACTCTTGGGAGGGGCGATTGCTTACGTTTCGGTGATCGGAACGTGCTCTTGCTGTTGCTGGTGGTGCTGCCCCCCTTAGTATACTTCCGCTTTTGTCTCTAAGGCTCAGGGGACGGACACGGCTGATGCGGTAGTGGAGACGGCTGAGGCAGCGATGGAGACGGTTGCGCTGAGCGGTGAGGCGGTGAAGGCGACGGTTGCGCTGGAGAATGGTGAGGTGGCGGCGAAGGTGGATTGCTGCTCTGAGGAGTGGGTGGCCTTGGCGGCACATAATTTGGAAGCATGATGCGCTCCTTTAGCCATAGAATAGTCCCCCCTTTGGCTTCTCCTAGTTGAGTCAGCTCCATATCTTCCCCTGCAGGGTGGTCTAGCTTCAGCTCCTCAAAATCTTCCTTCACCTCATCCACCGTGACGACAGCGTACCCTTTTGGAATCGATGAGATAAAGCATGTAGCGCACGACTCCCTGTCGAAGGAACAAGACAAAGTAGAAGCGGCGTCGTGCCTATAAAAGTACCATCGATACGCCATGGCAAGCAGCTCAACAAGCCAACATAGGTAGAGAGAGTTTCATCCCCATGGATGGAGGGTTGGGAAATCTCCCGTGGCGGAGCTTCTCGAAGATGTCGTTGGTGCACACGCCCTACGGCATCTTCGGAAGCTCCGCCTCGGAAAAATTTCCCTGTAAGCCCGTGAAAGACTCCATCTCCTCTAACAGTGTCGGGGAAAGGGTTGGGAAATCTCCCGTGGCGGAGCTTCTTGGTGCACACGCCCTACGGTATCTTCAGAAGCTCCGCCTCGGAAAAATTTCCCTGCAAGCCCGTGAAAGACTCCATCTCCTCTAACAGTGTTGGGGAAAGGGTTGAGAAATCTCCCGTGGCGGAGCTTCTCGAAGATGTCGTTGGTGCACACGCCTCGACATCTTGGAAGCTCTGCCTTGGAAAAATTTCCCTGCAAGCCCGTGAAAGACTCCATTACATAAAGTTTTGATACATCACATAAAGTTTCCATACATCACATAAAGTTTCCATACATTACATAGATTTACATAGGGTTTAGGGTTTAGGATATGAATCCTTCGTTGCGTATGTCGATCCCTTGCCTATGATCGCTTCTTAGGCCGTAACCATGGAGCATCTTCTTTGCTTAACGGGATGCTTGGGTCAGTTTTCACGGTGAAGGGCGGAATTTCATCAAACTTATCATAATCTGCAATGTTTCTTTTCCCTGAAAGAACTATGTGACGCCGGGGCTCATCGTCTGATGTATTCGTTTCCTTGTTTTTTCTTTTTTTCGGTCTAGAGGACATGTCCTTCACATAAAAAACCTGAGCCACATCATTGGCTAGGACGAATGGTTCGTCTCTGTAACCAAGATTCTTGAGATCCACTGTTGTCATTCCGTACAGCTGGTCTACCTTTACCCCTTCTCCATTCATGTTGACCCAACTGCACCGAAACAATGGGACCTTAAAAGTAGGTCCATAGTCAAGTTCCCATATCTCCTCTATGTAACCATAGTATGTGTCATTTTTCCCATTCTCTCATGTTGCATCAAAGCGGACAGCACTGTTTTGGTTGGTGCTCTTTTTATCTTGGGCAATCGTGTAAAATGTATTCCCATTTATCTCGTACCCTTGGAAAGTCAATACAGTCGCAGATGGTGTCGCGGCCAACAAGTAGAGCTGATCTCCAATAGTGGTGTCATTCATGAGATGTAATTGCAACCAAGTGCCGAAAGTCTCCATGTGATTTTTTTAATCCAGTAGTCATCCTTCCCCGGGAACTTGGAGCGTACAACATTCATGTGTTCCTCGATATACGGAGCCACGAAGGTAGAACTTTGGAGAACTATGTAGTGTGCTTGATTCAAAGAATGTCCGTCTCTAAATATCATTGCTTTCTTTCCTAGCGTGCCTTTTTCACTCAGTCTCCCCTCATACCGTGATTCAGGAACACCAATCGGCTTAAGATCAGGAAGAAAGTCTACACAGAACCCAATGACCTCCTCTATTCCATAGCCCTTGGAGATGCTTCCTTCTAGCCTAGCACGGTTACGAACATATTTCTTTAAGACTCTCATGAACCTCTCGAAGGGGAACATATTGTGCAGAAATACAGGACCGAGAATGTAAATCTCATCGACTAGGTGAACTAAGATATGCGTCATAATATTGAAGAAGGACGGGGGGAAGACCAACTCAAAACAGACAAGACATTGGACCACATCCTTCTGTAGCCTTTCCAGACTTTGTCGATCGATTACCTTCTAAGATATTGCATTGAGGAATGCACATAGCTTCACAATGGCTAATCGAACATTTTCCGATAGAAGCCCTCTCAATGCAACCGGAAGCAACTGTGTCATAATCACGTGGCAATCATGAGACTTCAGGTTCTGAAATTTTTTCTCTGCCATATTTATTATTCCCTTTATATTTGACAAGAAGCCAGCCGGGACCTTGATACTGTAAAGGACTTTAAAAAAGATTTCCTTCTCTGCTTTGGTAAGAGCGTAGCTACTTAAGTATTTACGTCCTTTATCAGTATGCTTGTTGTGTGGGTCTTTGATACGTTGTTGGTCCTCCCGTGCTTCTGGTGTATCTTTTGTCTTCCCATACATGCCCAGGAAGCCTAGCAGGTTCACGCAAAGATTCTTCGTCACGTGCATCACGTCGATTGAAGAACGGACCTCTAGGTCTTTCCAATACTCAAGCTCCCAAAATATAGATTTCTTTTTCCACATGGCCGTGTGTCCGGTAATGGGGTCTTTCGGAACAGATTGACCGCCAGGATCCTTTCCAAAGATTACTTCTAGGTCCTTCCCCATACCAAATACATCAGCACCTTTAGGGAGCTTAGGCTTCTTTCGGTAATCTGCCTCACCGTTGAAATTCTTGCCTTTGTTTCTTACTTGATGATTAGTCGGAAGAAATTTACGACACCCCAGGTACACAACCTTCTTACATTTATCCAAATATGTACCTTTAGTATTATCTAAACAGTGCTTGCATGCATTGTATCCCTTGTTTGACTGTCCTGAAATGTTACTAAGAGCAGGCCAATCATTGATGGTTACGAACAACAACGCTCGTAGGTCAAATGGCTCCTGTTTTTGCTCATCCCACACCTTTACACCTGGTTCTGCCCACAACTGCAAAAGTTCATCGACTAATGGCCTTAGGTACACATCAATGTCGTTGTCGGGTTGCTTCGGTCCTTGGATGAGCACTGGCATCATAATGAACTCCCGCTTCATGCACAACCAAGGAGGAAGGTTTTAGATACATAGAGTCACTGGCCAGGTGCTGTGACTACAGCTCTGCTCCCCAAAAGGATTTATGCCGTTTGTACTTAGACCAAACCATAAGTTCCTCGCGTCACCTACAAAGTTCGAGTACTTTCTCTCGATGTTTCTCCACTACGACCCATCGGCAGGGTGTCTCAGTTTCCCGTGTTTCTTACGCTCTTCTTTGTGCCATCGCAACAACCTAGCATGCTCTTTATTTCTGAACAGACGTTTCAACCGTGGTATTATAGGAGCATACCACATAACCTTAGCAGGAACCCTCTTCCTGGAGGGCTCGTCATCGCCCTCAACATCACCAGGGTCATCCTGTCTGATCTTGTATCGACATGCATTGCATACCGGGCATTTATCCATATTCTCGTACTTCTCACCGCGGTACAGGATGCAGTCATTAATGCATGCATGTATCTTCTCCACATCTAATCCTAGAGGGCAGGTAGTCTTCTTTTCTTCGTATGTTGTCTCGGGCAGCTCGTTATCCTTTGGAAGCTTTGGCTTCATTATTTTCAGTAACTTCTCAAATCCCTTGTCAGATAAGCCAGTCTCTGCCTTCCATTTCAGCAGTTCAAGTGTGGTACCGAGCTTTGTGCTGCCATCTTCGCAATTTGGGTACAACAACTTTTCGTGATCCTTTTGTATGGCCTCCAACTTAAGCTTCTCCCTTTCTGTATCACATTGTTGCTTTGCATCAGAAATGACCCGACCAAGACCATCAGCGGGCTCATCTGATGCCCGTTGTTCTTCTTCATTGCCGCCTCCCTCTTCTTCATTGTCTTCCATTGCAGTATCACCGTATTTTTCAGGGGACATAGGATAGCTATCATCATCCTCCTCTTCTTCATTTTCTTCCAACCTAACCCCTCTTTCTCCGTGCATGGCCCAACAATAATATCTAGGCATGAAACCTCTCCGAAGCAGATGGTTTTGAAGGATTCTCGGGGCAGAGTGCTTCGCCACGTTCCGACAGTCGACGCAGGGACAAGGCATAAAATTATCCACTTTGTTTGCCTTAGCCAAATCGATAAATTTATGGAGGCCTGCAATAAAATTGGAATAGCGTCGGTCGCCATACATCCATCGCATCCGTGCATCGATCTCCGTCATAATAATTAACCATTACAATAACATCGTGAATAGTAAAATGACCACCCTACATGGACAGATGCAATATTTTTGTATCAGTTACAGATAAAGAAGATAAGGTTGCTAACCTCAGCCGAGGATACCGTGTTGTGCAAACTAAAGTGTGGCTCGGACATTTCGTCGAACACCTTGTGTGCAATCAAAGAAAAAAAAAGCTAGCACCCACTCCTCACACACAATCTAGCAAAATTTGGTGGGCAAAGGGTTGGGCTTATATATAGCCAGGGGAGGGTTTTTGGTCTCGGTTATTGCCACGACCCAGGACCAAAGCCCCTCCAGCGCGACACGTGGTGGCCCAGCAGCTCGCACCCCAACCAGGTCATTGGTTCCGGTTGATGGTACGACCCGGGACCAATGACTTCGGTGGGGGGCGCGCTGCTGGGCCACCACGTGTCGCTCGGGAGGGGCGTTGGTCCCGGGTCGTGGCAATAACCGGAACCAATGCCTCCGTCGCTTCGTCATCCCCTCGCATAAATATGAGGCCACAACCCTCGCTTTCGCCATCGCCTGCCTCTCTGCAGTCCCTCTCCACACCCCACCACATTGCCTCTCCACCGCGCCGTCGTTTCGCCTCCCCTCCCTCTCCAATATCCACCGCGTCGTCATGGAGGTGCCCATGCTCAACCACTACGAGGCAGCGCAGTTTGCGATCTACGGCATCCTCGTGCCGCCGTGCGCGACCCTTTCCGCCGGATTTCGCATCAGCGAGGGGGGTGTGCCGGTGGCTCTGCTCCTCAACCCCCGCGGATACGAGATGGAGTACGTCATCGCGGAGCGTCGCCGCCAACTGCCCGCGTGTATTAGGGCGTTGCCCCGGTATGCGGCGGGCAGCGAGTATTGGCCCCGGCTGTTCAAGAAGGAGCGGAAGGCCAAACTTGGCAACCGTTTCGTGGACGGGCGCCTGGTGCACCCGGATCGCCGCAACTAAGAAGGGCGGGAGTTGTTCTGGTCCGTCCCTGGACGGACCATCTACACCGCCATCGACGCCGCTATGCGCGCAGACGAGCTCCGTCTCTCGAACAACGCCGAAATCGTGGAGATTTCGTCCGACGACGACGAGGAAGCCGGAGGCACGGAGGACAACGGCTCGGAGGACAGCGGCAGCGGAAGTGTTGTCGACTAGAAATTTATAAAGTTGCATCTTTATTTGTATGGAAAAATTTGTGGTCGAATAATAAAATGTCTCAATTTAGACCTTTGCCTCGATTAATTTGTGAAAGATTTGTTCAAAAATAGTGATCAATTCAATTTCTATCTCCAATTAATTTCTGCGCCGAATTAATTTACATTAATTCCTTACCTGCAGAAAAAAATTACATTAAATCCTGGACTGCGGACCGTCGCGTGGTGTTTGTCCCGGTTCTTGACATGAACCGAGACCAATGCCTCGCAGAGAGCCACGTGTGCGTCGCGGGGTCATTGGTCCCGATTCGTGCCACAAACCGGGACCAATACTTACAGATGAACCGGGACCAATGCCCTGGCGGCATGAACCGGGACCGGTGCCTGGCATTGGTCCCGATTACGGAAACGAACCGGGACCAATGGAATTTGGACGCCGGACCAAAGGCCCTCTTTCTACTAGTGGTCTGATGACACCAAAGACGTGCCAATATTTTTAACAACGGTTAAACTGTGTTGTTTGGAGAGTGTCTCTACATGTGGAAACAAATATTAAGGAAATGAAAGCTTAGAGAAATCAAGTCAGTAGATCTGTACTGAGAAGACTATTAAGGGCTCTCTCAGTTTCTTCTCAGCAGAATCATTTTCTCGGAAAACCTAGGTTGTGTAGAAGCACCATGTTCACATGTCCCGTTATTTTCAGAATCCTCCTTTTCCTTTCAGAGATCCTGATATTTTCCGTTTGAGTCATGTGGTTGCATTTTACTAGCACGGTACGTACCTCAAAAAATAAGAAAAAGGAAAAAAAATCAAATATTTACTCATAAGTAGTGCATATTATAAGATCCCTACAAAAATGTGTGGAGCAACTGACAGGAACACTGGTTTAAGATGTAAATGTTGAAACACATGGTAACAGTGGAGGTCACGAAGGTAGTTAGAACAGCCGACTAGAAATCATAGACGTAAAAGATAATCACATTTGCAGTGGCAAGCCACGTGGATTCTAAAGATACAACTTAGATTTTTGTGTTTACATGCACTGTGTAAGGTTGTTGATGAACAAATTAGATACCCGTTGAGATGAAAGACAATCGAAACATGTAAATCCAGATCTTCTTTCTATTTTCAGTAAAATTCAATTAGAATGGAGAGTTTGGGACTTGAGCTCTTTTTGTTGGACAAGTCACTGCGGGAAAAACTTTCTTTGCCGTGTGGCAAAACCACACAGCAAAGGAGACAAAGAACACGGCAACGGCTTTGCCGTATGTATACACAAGGCAAAAGTCACACGCCAGCGTTTGCGACGGCAAAGAGGCTTTGACGTGTGTCTCCAGCGCAAAACACGGCAAAGCCTTTGCCGTGTGTCTGGCAAGCGTACACGGCACAGTAAAGTAGTTTCACGGTTCCGTCCGTTTGACGGAGCCAGAGGGACTTTGCCGTGTTTTCACTTTGCCGTGTGTTTTGGTCCTTTGCCGTGCCCATATCCTTTGCCGTGTGCCTATACGGTGTCGTGTGTCTGGACTTTGCCGTTTGCCCTCTGGGAGTTACCACACGGCAACGAATGCCGCTTTGCCGTGTGCCGCAGCTGAAGAACACATGGCAGAGACTGTCCCTTTGTCGTGTGGCTCTTCTAGGTGGAACACGGCAAAGGGCTGTCTGCCCAGCGCCTGCTGCACAGGCTGCTGCCACCTGTCCGCCTTTGCCGTGTGTATACACACGGCAAAGTGACTTTTTTCACTTTTTCTCTGTTTTTCTTTCATTTCCTGCATTTGAAAACACATAATATATATATTTGATTATTTAGATCATCACCAACATATAATACATGTATATGATCATAAGATCATCACCAACACCAAAATAACAATAATATGATCATATATCATCACAAACACTACCAAAATCATATCATCATCACCACACAAGCAACAATGTAAACTTCACAAGAACAAGTCATAAGCCATTCACAAATATTACAAGTTTATTCTTCTTCCCACCCACAAGACCATCACCGCAAGTGCTCCACAAGCTTATGCTCCGAATCCAGCGTGATATCCTACAAGTTTAAGAAAAGTACGTCAATATGGAAAGTAAAATTCATGACAAGGCTAAATTTTCTATAAGTCTCATGGAAAGGTTATGAAAATGACAAGTACAATTTGAGAATGGCATATAATTATCTACAAGTGTCATGGCAAGGCTAAATTTTCTACAAGTGTGATGGCATGACTAAATTTTCTACAAGTATGATGGCATGACTAAATTTGACAAGTGTAGGAGAACTAACCGTGATGCATACATGATGGCCACAACCTCAAAGCCCTCCTACAAGGTCAAAAGCACAATCATGAGACTCTCACAATCGATTTCCAAGTGTATCGAGTACCGATATCGAGTGATGCACAAGGTCAAGTGTAGGAGAACTAACCTGGAGGACTCTGATCCAGCCTCCGGACAACCGCCGGATTGATGACGGTGAAAGGCGACTGGTTGTTCGATCCACCGTCTGACCCACCAGGCGGCGCCTGGTTGTTCGACCCACCAGGCGGCATCAAATTAGCCAACTACACGATGGGAAATTGTGAGCATTAGACAATAAGAAAATATTGAAAATTACGATCATTAGACAATAAAGACATGTGATCACTTACCCATGGGAAGGCGAAAGGAGGAGTAGGAAGAGACCCTAGTGGAGCAGTCATGAGCATTTGGTTTGCCATCCACTGTGTCATCTGTTGTTGCTGCTCCAGCATCGCATGCTGCTGCCTAAGCTGCTGCTCGGCCGCCTCTCTGCTTGCCCTCTCAGCGGCCATCTCCTCCTATGTCATGTAGCCGCGATGTCATGAACATTGGAATGTAAAACATGTAGTAAAACAAAGATGACTGAGAAAGAATAACATACCCGTAACTGGTCGACAGCTATAACCGAAGGACGTGGACGGGTCTCTACGGCAGGCATGGAGCTCGTCCTGCCACGCCGGATCTGGCGCATAGATGGAACGGTACTAGGGTCGACGGACCCGTCAGCAATCCATAGGCGGCCATTCCTCTGGCCCTGTCCCGCCAGCACAGCAACCTCAGGATCGAAGGGGGCGGTGTCAGGGTTGGAATCTTTGCCATGCACCTGCTTGTACTTCTCGGGGTACTTCGTACCCCGGATCTTGGCTCCGTCATTGATCCACGAGGAGCCGTCCACAGGCTCGTCCAAGGTGCGCATCTTCTTCCAAATGGCAAACATGGACGGCTCCACACCTGTCTTTACTTTCTGCAAATGAGAGGACAAAGATAAGTGAAGGGGGACTCCCTTGCGGAGTAAAGAATAACATGAGAAGCAAAAATAAAGAAAGCATTTGCTCACCTCTTTTTGCCTGACAAAGGCGAGGGGGATGCTGCCTTGGCGGTGTGATCCACATTTCATCTCCTCTCGCCGCTTCTTTGCGGCCTCGTGTCTCTTGAGGTACTCAGCGTGTGTCCACCATGCTACCATCGCCGTGAAGCACCTCGTGTCATTACCGACAAACTGAGGAGGGTTCTACATCCACAAGGTACAGGTATTAGTACAACATGAAATATATGAAGGTCAAGAAATCAATAAAACAGAAACACAACTACTGCAGTCGCCATGGCTCGAAGAGCATGTCCCGGGCTTGACTCTTGTTCATCCAGATCTTACGATCTCCAAACCAGTTGCGGACAGAGTTCACGCGTGCCTCGTAGTGCATGTCTTGCACCTTCCTCTTGGCAAGCTCGTTCACGATCGCCATGCACTCCCTTGAGTTTTCCCTATGCATGTCGAAGTAATTCTACAAGTATGCACACAGGAAAAAGAGGAGTCAAAGCCACGAGTCAAAGCCACAATGATTTAATTATGACAAGTGAAACAAACTTACCTAGAACAGAACTTGAATCTTCTCCGCCATGTGGTTGTACTTTTTAGTCGGATCCGGGGCGTAGTGGTAATGCTTTCAAGTCCAAGCTACATCCTCCTAACCATTTGGGAGAGTGAAAATCCCAGGAAAATACGCTTGAACCAGGGCTCCAAGGATGCTCGAGTAGCCACGATACGGCTTCATTCCATCCTCATATAGAAAGGAACTGCAAAATGAAAAACCATAATCAGTATGTGATGAAAATTCTAATATATGGTTAGCGGGTCAAATAATGTACCTCTTCCCAGCGGGTACGAGAACCTTATCCGCATAGGCATAAGGTAGATCGGGGAGTCTCGCAACCCCACGCGTCTGAGCCTTGCTCTGTGGCGTGGCATGAGTCCATGGCCGCGTACGCCTCAAGGTACGACGTCTCATCCTCCGGAGGATCCCACCTCAAGGTCATGTCAATCTTGTAGGGTAAAGACCCCAACCCCTCGTCCTCCGACTGCTGCGACTGTGCCTCATCATCCTCCTGGTCCTCCTTCTCCTGGTCCTCCTCCTCCTCGTCCTGGTCCACCACGGCCAGGGGAGGGACTAGGATTCCTCCCACGCCTCCCACGCCCCCGGCGCTGTGAAGTGCGCGGTGGAGGACTAGCACGCTCTCTCGAAGCCGATGTTGAAGCTTTCGAACCACCCTTTTTCGAACCACTCGTTTTTGAACCACCACTCACAAGGTCAACCAAGCTTTTCAGCTTTTTTGTAACGCCCTTTCCCCCGGCATCTTTCAATCACCTGCAAAACAGAATGAAAAGAGTAGTTTATTAGTACACATTAATTAGATGAATAATAGTAAAAGCAACACCAATGAAAATAGATGAATATTAGAATGAAAAGCAACAATGAACATAATTAGATGAATAATAGTAAAAGCAACACCGATGAAAATAGATGAATATTAGTAAAAGCAACAATGATGAAAATCGATGGATATTAGTAAAAGCAACAAAATTTATTACATAGCATAGAGTTCTTACAAATACAACAGCCCGACAAATAGTACTACATAGATTAGTCTCATATTATTACTACTACATACATCAGAAGCCTGTGTCGGGATTACGAATTGGAACACAGGTTTCATCATCGCTATCATTCTCGGGCCACCAATAATCATCCACGAAACCTGGAGGTGGTCCCTGTGGAGCGTTGACGTCATGGCACCTGCGGGAACGCCTCGAGCAAACTCACATCTTGTTGGTTGTGAACCTCCTCAACTTCATCTTGCACAGTGTTTTCCTCCTCGGCTTCTTGGTCATCATCTACGACCATGTCACTATCGGTGGACAAGTTGATAGTGAATTGCCCGGGGAGCCCTTCTTCCTGATAAAACTCGCCATCATTTGTGGAAGGGTCTAGGCGGCGGTAATCATCCTTGTTTGGCAAGGCGGCACTGTTGCTATGGTCCGTCATCACAACATCCAGTCCTTTAGACGCGTTTTGTAGGGTTTTGGCATGGGTATGGAAGATAGAATACTTGGAAGGCCTGAGTAGCCAAAATATAGACATCATCTCCCGCATAAACGGAACTTCTCTTAACCGACCGGTCAATTTCAGGATCCTGTTTCACCTGATGTGGGTCAAACCAATGGCATTTGAATACAACTGGATTTAGCCCTTTGCCAAAACCGTAATTCAACTCATATATACCCTCGACTCTTCCATAATACTGGAGGCCATCTGAGCCTTCACAAAAGACCCCGCTATTTGTTGTCTTTCGGTTGGGCCAGATAGTTGTGTATTCATGGGTATGGAAGCGATACCCATTCACGTCATAAGCATTGAACATGTCGACTGAATGGTTAAAGCCCCTGGCAATATTTCTTAGCTCGGGTTGCATATCTTTGTCAGTATTTGCCTACAAGTTAGAACGAGAAGTTTAGCACAAGAAGTTGGATGGAATAGTACCAAACCACAGAACCAGCTGATGAAACCGAAACCACCACCCTTATCAAATAGATCCTGCTCCTCTTTTGGGTTAGGATCCCTAACTGGATTCTTCCAATATGCACGCTTGAACCGTCTATACCAATTTAAAAAGAAGAGTTAGGCACGAACATAGGAGCAACTGTTTGTGAAAATCTAAAGGGTGAGCACTTACTTGATGTACGGCTTCACTTCATCCATGGTGTTCAAGACATACGACTGGATCAACTCCCGCTCAGGTTTTTTCATTATGAACTTCTTCGTGCCACTTGATTTGCCACCAAACCCTCTGAAGATGCTAAGCTTGGGTACATCCTCAGGGTTGGCGGCATTGTAACGGGAGACTGGGTTGTGCTTTGTGGGAATGTTGGCATCATAGTGCTTGGTGGTGAAGTTTGCAACCTCCTCATTAAGGACTGACTCAGCTATGGATGCCTCGATCTTGCATTTATTGCCTGTTTTTGTACAAAGCCTCTGTGTTACTCTCTCCGGTGGATACTGCCAACGAGCCCACACAGGTCCCCCCTTCAAAGCCTCGTCCGTGAGATGCAAGATCATATGTTGCATCGGATTGAAGAACCCTGGCGGAAGGAGCATCTCTAGATCACAAAGCAACTAGGGTGCCTGTTCATGTAGCTTCTCAACCACTTTATGGTCTAACTCCCTAGCACAAATCTGGCGGAAGAAAAAGTTCAACCTCGACAGCACTCGCCAAGTCTCCTCATCGACATAGCCTCGAATCATCACCGGCATTATTCGCTCAAGCCATACGTGGTAGTCATGACTCTTGAGCCCTTGTACTCGCAACGTTTGCATGTTCGCACCCCTCATCCAGTTGGCTACGTACCCATCAGGGAAAAACAAACTTTGCGTGATCCACTGGAAGATCTCCCTTTTTTGGGCTTTGTTGGGTACAACGGAGCCTTTGGCTTAGACCACCCTTTTCTGCCATTGGTTCTAGGGGCTGCATTTTCAACTTTGGCCTATCGCACCATTGTTCTTGATCAATTCGAGCCTTGATGTTATCCTTCGACTTCTTAGTTTGCATTATGGTGCTCCAAAGGGCCTCGCCGATATTCTTTTCGGTGTGCATTACATCAATGTTATGCGGGAGCTCGAGATCCTCAAAGTAAGGGAGCTTCCATAAGCATGGAATGTGGGTCCACTGGTGCGTGTCCCCATATCCCACGAAACCATTCCCATCAGGCTTAGGCTGGAGAGCTTCTAACTCAACCTTGATTTCCTTTCCCGTCTTCAGACATGGCTTTGGATCATGGACAACACGACCTTTATTAAACCTCTTTTTATCATTCCTATATGGATGATTCAGCTCAAGGAACTTTCGATGTTCATCAAAGCAGGAATACTTGCCTCCCTTCGATAGCCAGAAGAAAGTCAGATCCTGCATGCACACTGGGCAAGGCCACTTCCCATGCGTACACCAGCCGCAGAACGCACGCGTCTGGTAGGTCATCTGAGGAGGTGTGGTACCAGACATACATATCGAAGTGCTCCTTGTTTGCAGCGTCATATGTTCGGATTCCGCGACCTTCCCAGCCACAAAACAAGTCATCCACCAGCGGTTCTAGATACACATTCATGTTCTTACTAGGGTATTTTGGTCTGGGGATTATCATCGACATAAACATGTTCTCTGATCTCATGCAGACGCCAGGGGGGAGGTTCAGGGGAATAACATACACTGGCCAACAGCTGTATACTGCAGCCGACATACCATATGGATTGAACCCATCGGTTGATATGGCAACTGCTACGCTCCTCTTGTCACCGGCTTTCTCAGGATATTTCTTGACAAAGTTCTTCCATGCACTACCATCTGGCGGATGTATCATCTTGTCGGTGTATCTATTCCCTTCTACTGCCCACTGCATCTACTGGGCAGTATCCTTGGTCATGAAGAGTCGTTGGATCCTCGGTAGCACTGGAAGATACCGGAGGATGTTTTGGGCAACCCCGGTCTGCCTCTTCTGACCATCACCATTGCGATCGACCTCAAAGTACCTAGAGGATTTGCAGTGGATACAATAATTTGTCTTAGCATGCTCCTTTCTAAATAGCATGCATCCCTTCGGACAAGCATGTATCGGCTCATATGACATCTTAAGGTCACGGAGGAGTTTGGTTGAATAATAGAAGTTCTCCGGCAAGAGGTGCCCTTTCGGCAGAATGCTGCCAACAATGGCGAGCATATCATCGAAGTTATCTCTGGTCAAGTTCCTGTGGCTCTTGAAGGACAAAAGGCGAGCGATGGCGTCCAGTTGGCTAACATCTGTATGTGCATGAAGGGGTCTCTGCGAGGCAAACAAAGTCTCGTAGTACTTTGCCGTGTTTTCCTCCGGCTCCTCACTTGTCTCCGCCTCCTGAGGTGTCTCCGCCTCTACATGAGGGCTTTCAGGTGCATTAGCATTCACAAAGTTCTCTATGCACCTATCAAAACCAGCATCAAATTCCCCCCTTGGTTGACTTTGCTGCTGACTCTGCCGTGACTCCCTCCTAGCACGTTTCGCTAACTTTTCACCATGGAAAGTCCAAGTCTTGTAGGAAGGTGTGAACCCATAATTGACCAGGTGCCTACTAACATCATCCTTCGAATGTGTATTCAGGTTCTTGCATCTTGTACAGGGGCAGAAAATTTTTCTGGGTCTAGTGCGGACAGCAAACGCCCGATTCACGAAGTCCTCGACCTTTTCCTTCCATTCCATGGTAAAGTCCCACTTACTGACATAGCCCTCATACATTCAGTCACGATTCTCCATCCTCTAATCAGTACGAAAACAGACATATACAATGCTTTCAATTAATCATGCCATTAAATAAATCCGTTATTAGTTCGGTTAATTTTAGTAAATATGGATTTTACGGCATGCATATATACACTTATCCCTCTAATAGGTAAAGAGGTCCTAGCAACCGCCGGATCCATAGATTGAGTACGTTCTCCCTGCTCTACCCCGATCCGAGACAGAATTTCGGTAGCACCTCCCCGTTGCTCTCCCGATACACTTCTCGACAAAAAGCCGAGAGGGATGTGCATCCGGAGAACAACGGAGAGGCGCTGCTAAAATCCTATCTCGGGCCAGAGTAGAACAAGGAAAACGTACCCAAACTACGCATCCGCCGGCTGTCCCGATAAATACCGTAAGAGTTACGGTTCAAAATATGCGAGACCACTAATGCATAATTATCAGCGTAACCCTTACGGCCGGGAAGAGACGCCTAGGTAACGCGACAAACTTGGTGATCTAGACACGAAAAAAAACCTAATTACAAAAGAGGTAAATGGATTCTCACCCTCGAAGCGTGATCGACGGCCCGCGAAGAAGACCAACGACCCTCCGGCAAAATCCCCTCCGACCGATGGTCCCCCTCAAACACAACGCATTTCCTTCACGAAAGAGAATAGTTCCATTTAACATACAATTCCTAGTACTTTGATAATGATCCTACTTTTAATTTACTACAAACCAAATAACCTAACATAGCAACATTGTTGGACAAACTTAGCTACAAACTACCCCTAAATACAATATATGACTAACTAAAACCCCTAAATCCAAAATATTACTAACTAAACTACCCCTAAATCCAATATATGACTAACAAAAACTAACCCTAAATCCAATATATTACTAACTAAAACTACCCCTAAATCCAAAATATTACTAACTAGACTACCCCTAAATCCAATATAAGACTAAAACTACACCTAAATCTAATATATTACTAACTAAAACTACCCCTAAATATATATTACTAATTACTAACTGAATATAAAGAAGAAAAAACAAAAAAAAACTCACCAAGAGGCGGCCGGCGTGCTCGGTGGAGGAGGGGGCGGCCGGTGTGCTCGGTGGAGGAGGGGCCACCGGCACCGCTCGATGGAGGAGGGGGCAACCGCGTCGGGCTCCACCCGCGAACCTACCGAGCTCGGCGGGCCTGCAGCCACCATGGTGTGGCGGGATGGAGGGAGCAGGCTGGGCGAGTTGGGACTCTACGGGGGCTGCAGGGAGCTGGGCATGAGAAGCGGCAGTCTGGGCAGCGGCAAAGTGGCAAAGGGTCTGGGTTGGCGAGGCGGTGGCGCAGCGTCGGGCGGCGGCGGGCAACGAGGGAGCGGCCAGCAGAGCGAGTGGATAGGGCCCGCGTGGGCCCGCGAGCGAACCCTATACCGAGTCTTTGTCGTGTAGATGTCCGCAACACACGGCAAAGGCATCTTTGCCGTGTACCCTAGGAATACACACGGCAAAGGACCCTTTGCCGTGTGTATTCGTGTAACACACGTCAAAGGCATCTTTGCCGTGTACACTAGAAGTACACACGGCAAAGGACCCTGTGCCGTTTACATATGTAAAACACACGGCAAAGAACCGTCTTTGCCATGTGTTTTTCCCTTTACCGTGTGTTTTGGCTAATTTATTATTTTCTTTCGATTATAGTTATTTTAAGTTTTTAGTTTACTTTTTGTTGACTAGTTGTTAGTATTAGTTGGGACAATGTGTATACACATACTTGTTGCAAATGAAAAATAGTCTAATCTTCATGTCCCCCCATATATCAGGGTTTCGGAACGAAGGTCACTCGTATGTTAGGGTTCCGCACGAAACCACGCTTCGGGGTAGATCTTGTCACAACATGTTCCCAAACATGGTTTTACATCATCACATGACCTAACCAAGCCTAAAACAAGAGAGGGCTACACCGGGCTACCCCTGTCAGAAGAAAGTCTAGGGGGTAGACGATCCGAGGCCCGAGGATCAGGGTTCCACAGGAAGAAGCGTTTCGGGGCATCGGAACACATCCAAGCCATGCATGTGACCCTAGCATGTGTAATGAAGTGTGGTGGAATGCTCAAAACTCCTAAACCTGGTTCCCAAGTGTGACCCCCTTCGCAGACATGCGTTGTCCCCTAAAAACAAAGTGTCTGCAATCTGAGTATTAGGGGAACTCCCCATTTCGGTGAAAACCAGGGTAGATCGTGTCACAACTGAAGGGTTTCGCAGCATAGTAAATCAAATTTTTTCTACGGAAGCGAACAGAGGGAAAGCCAAGATCTAATCTAGGAGATGCAAACAACGAGAGAGATTGGATTAGATCTTCATACCCTTGAAGATTCGCACAGCGGAACGTTTGTCGGAACGTGGGTGATGTAGTCGTACTCGCTTCTCCTCCTCGCGATCCGATCCGATCTAGCACCACAAGTGGCGGTGCCTCCGTGAGATGCACACGTGCAGCACCTCGACGTCTCCTCCTTCCTTGGACCAGCAAGTATGGTGGAGAGATGGATTGGATCTACAACACAACGGCGTGGTGTATTTGGTGGAGAATTTCTGCAGCAGGGCTTCGCCTGCAAACAGTCGGGAGGGAGAGAGGAAGGCAGCAGGGCTACTAGGGCTTGGAGGGAGGTGTGTGTGGGGGGAAGGGGGCGCACCAGCCCTCTATATATAGAGGGGGGGTGCGGCCAGCCCTTGCCCATCCTCCAAGCCTATCTCTAGTTTAAACGATTTAAACTCTCCCTTCTAGAAACCCTATCTTATCTCTAGTTTAAACGATTTAAACTTATCTAGGATCGGCTGGGCCCTATGGGGCCTTGTGCCCCTGGCCCAATGCGGCTAGGACACTCCCTCATAGGCCCATGCCCCCTCCCGGAAGGTGGGGCCACGTTGGTCCCCTTCCGGAAGGTTCTAGAAGCTTTCGGTACAATACCGATTAACCCGGAACTATTCCGAACTCCAAAAACTGCACTGCCTTATATGAATCTTATTCTCCGGACCATTCCGGAACCTCTCGTGATATCCCGGATCCCATCCGAGACTCCGAACAAAAAATTCATAAACCAATTATCCAATCTATCCTAGCGTCGAGACACGTTAAGTGTGTGACCCTGCGGGTTCGAGAATATGCAGACATGATCTTCTATCAATAATCAACGGGGTGCAGGCACCCATATTGACTCCCACACATTCATCGATGATCATATCGGATGAACCACGATGCCAGGATTCAATCAATCCCATATATATTCCCTTCGTCTCGCGATATTTTACTTGCCCGAGATTCGATCGTCGGTATCGTCATACCTAGTTCAATCTCGTTCACAAGTACTTTACTGTTCGTAATCCGATATCACTTTGTGATTAACTCCTTAACCACATGCTTGCAAGCGGTGTTGATATCGATTACCGAGTGGGCCCGAAGCATATCTCTCCGACTTGGGAGGGACAAATCCCATCTCGATACATACAACCCAACAGATACTTTCCGATCACCTGAGAGACACCTTTATGATCACCCTCTCATAGGATGACGTTTGATGACCTCAAAGCTTTCTTCCGATACCAGGGAGTTGTATTATCTCATGGTCTAAGGAATACAATATTTGACATGAGAAAAGCTTCGCAAAGACGAACACGATGAAACGATCTAATAGCTTTGCTTAGTTTGGTCATCCACCATATCATTCTCCCAATGATATGATCTCATTATCAATTGACAACTCATGTCTATGGTTAGGAAACCTTAACCATCATTGATCAATGAGCTAGTCCATAGAGGCGTACTAGGGACACGGTGTTGTTCACAAACCACACAAGTATTAAAGTTTCCGCTTAATACAATTCTAGCATGGAATATAAACTTTAACATGAACAAGAATTATAATAATAACATCTTTATTATTGCCTCTAGGGCATAATTCCAACAGTCTCCCACTTGCACTAGAGTCAATAATCTAGTTTACATTTGGCAACAATCTCACACCCATGGCACTGAGGTGTTGATCATGTTTTACGTGGAAGAGGTTTAGTCAATGGATGCGACATTCAGATCTGTATGTACTTTCTGATCTTGGATCTCCGCTATATAATCTCGGATTATATGAAACTTGAGTTGATATGCTTGGTCTTTGGATGATATCTTGGTTCCTTAGCGAGTGTTATGGCGCCGGTGTTGTCACATAATATCTCCATGGGTCCAATGCACTTGGAACCACGCCAAGCTCGATGATGAAGTTTGATCCAAACTCCTTCACTTGACGCCTTCAGCAGACCATGTATTCTGCTTCTCAGTAGATCCCGCGATCACGCTTTGCTTGCGCTTCTCCACTCACTCCTCCATTCAAAATATACACGTATCACGTCGAGATTTAGAATCATCCTTGTCGGTGTCGAAACTAGCATCGACGTAACCTTTTACGACGAGCTGTTCATCACCCCATAGACTAAGAACATTTCTTTAGTCCTATTTAGGTACCTTAGGATGTTCTTCACGGCTGTCGTGTTCCACTCTGGATCACTTTGATATCGCTCGTCAAACTAAGAGCATTGGACACATCCGGTCTAGTACACATGGCATACATGATGGAACCTATGGCCGAGGCATAAGGCACTTTGCTCATAGCTTCCTATCATTTATCCGTAGTGGACCCGAGCCTTGCTCAATATCTTCCCCGACAACATAGGCCTTTGAACCTTTCAATGCCTTATCCATTCTGAACCTTTTCGAACTTTGTCTAGGTATGTACCGCTTAAAGCTATCAGTCGTCTTTGTCTATCTCTATAGATCTTGATGCCCAATATATAAGCAGCTTCACCTAGGTCTTTCATTGAAAAACACTTGTTCAAATAACTCTTCACATTGTTAAGCATGTTGATGTCATTTCCAATAATCAATATGTCATCCACATATAGTACCAGAAACGTCACCGAGATCCCACTCACTTTCTTGTAGATGCAAGCTTCGTAGCAATTTGGAACAAATCCAAAGCTCTTGATCACTTGATCAAAACGAAGGTTCCAACTCCGAGATGCTTGCTTCAGTCCATAAATGGAACGCTGAAGTTTGCATACTTTATCAGCATCCTTAGGATCGACAAAACCTTCGGGTTGCATCATATACAACTCTTCATCAATGTTGCCATTGAGGAACGCAGTCTTGACATCCATCTGCCATATTTCATAATCATGAAACGCAGCAATTGCTAATAAAATCTGAATAGACTTAAACATCGCTACGGGAGAGAAAGTCTCATCGTAGTCAACACCTTGAACTTGTCGAAAACCTTTCGCGACAAGCCGTGCTTTATAGACGGTAACATTACCATCCGCGTCCGTTTTCTTCTTGAAGATCCATTTGCACTCAACGGCCTTTCGGTCGCTGGGAGGGTCCACCAAAGTCCATACTTGGTTTTCGCTCATGGATCCCAATTCGGATTTCATGGCTTCTAGCCATTTCTCAGAGTCTGGGCTCATCATCGCTTCCTCATAGTTCGTAGGTTCACTGTCTTCTACTAACAAGACTGTCAAGACAGGGTTGCCGTACCACTCAGGAGGGGCACACGACCTTGTCGACCTGCGACGTTCAGTAACAGCATCGTCCGAAGCTTCATGATCCTTGTCATTAGCTTCCTCTATTGTTGGTGCAGGCGGCACTGAAACAATTTCAGGTGCTGCGCTACTCTCCAATTCAAGAGAAGGTTCAATAACCTCGTCTAGCTCTACTTTCCTCCCACTCACTTCTTTCGAGAGAAACTCCTTCTCAAGAAAGGAACCGTTCTTTGCGACAAACACTTTGCCTTCGGTTCTGTGATAGAAGGTATACCCAATAGTTTCCTTAGGGTATCCTATGAAGACGCATTTCTCCGCTTTGGGTTCGAGCTTGTCGGGCATCAACTTCTTGACGTAAGCTTCGCATCCCCAAACTTTAAGAAACGACAACATAGGTTTAGCACCAAACCACAGTTCATACGGTGTCGTTTCAACGGATTTAGATGGAGCCCTATTTAAAGTGAATGCAGCAGTTTCTAATGCATAACCCCAAAATGATAACGGCAAATCAGTAAGAGACATCATCGATCGGACCATATCTAATAGGGTTCGATTCCGGCGTTCAGACACACCATTGCTGTGGTGTTCCGGGTGGCGTGAGTTGTGAAACGATTCCACTTGCTTTGAGATGCGTGAGAAAATCATAACTTAAATATTCTTTACGATCGGATCATAGAAACTTAATCTTCATTACGATGGTTCTCCACTTCATTCTGAAATTCTTTGAACTTTTCAAACGTTTCAGATTTATGTTTCATTAAATAGATATACCCATATCTACTTAAGTCATCGGTAAAAGTGAGAAAATAGCGATATCCACCGCGCGTCGAAACACTCATCGGTCCGCATACATCGGTATGTATGATTTCCAACAAGTCCGCTGTTGCTCGCTCCATCATACCGAGAACGGGTTTTGATCATCTTGCCCATGAGGCATGGTTCGCATGTGTCAAATGATTCAAAATCAAGAGACTCCAAAAGTCCATCGAATGGAGTTTCTTCATGCGCTTTACACCAATATGACCTAGACGATTGCCACACATAAGTAGTATTGTCACTATCTACTTTGCATCTCTTAGCCTCAATGTTATGGATGTGTGTTTCATCCCTTTCGAGATTTAGAAGAAATAAACCACTCACAAGAGGTGCATGACCATAAAAGATGTTACTCATATAAATAGAACAACCATTATTCTCGAAATAAATGAATAACCGTTTTGCAATAAACACGATCCGAAATAATGTTCATGCTCAACGCAGGCACATAATAACATTTATTAAGGTTTAAAACTAATCCCGAAGGTAAAACTAAGGAGAGCGTGCGGCCATCACATCAACTCTTGATCCGTTGCCAACGCCATCGGCACCTCATCCTCGCAAAGCCGTCTATTCCGCAGCTCATTTGAGTTACAAATATTAGCAACGAACCGGTATCAAATACCTGGGCACTACAACGAGGGCTAGTAAGGAAAACATCAATAACATGTATATCAAATATACCTTTGATGGTGCCAGCCTTCTTGTCCGCTAAGTACTTGAACGATTGCTTCCGGTGACCCTTGTCCTTGCAATAGAAGCACTTTCGGCTTGGGACCAGACCTGAGCTTCTTCTCAGCAGGGCATTGCGCTTTTGCCGCCTTCTTGAAGGGCTTCTTTGCACCTTTACCTTTCTTAAAGGAGGGCTTGTTGACCATCAACACATGATTATCCTTCTTGATGTCCACCTCCGCAGCCTTCACTGCGAAGAGCTCGGTGATCGATCGATGGAACCAATCTGATTATGAGTCACTACAAAACTTTTGTAGCTAGGAGGAGTGATTGCAGAACCCTGTCAATCTTGAGCTCCTCTGGAATCTTGCAGTCCAGTTGCTCAAGGCGTTGAGTGTAGCCGACATCTTAATGGCGTGCTCACTAACGGAACTCCCTTCCTCCATCTTGCAGTTAAAGAACTTCTCGGAGATCTCATATCTCTCAGAACGGGCCTGAGTCTGAAACATGGTTTTCAACTCTTTGAGAATCTCAAAGGGCCCGGGATAGTTTTCAAAACGATTTTGAAGTTTCGGTTCCATAGCAAACAACATGGTGCTCTTAATCACACCATAATCATCTTTCTTGCGATGATAGACAACTTTCTCATCAGCGGTAGCGATTAAGGGCCACCTAACGCTTTCTCAAGGACATAGTCCTTTTGTCCGCCAGACAGAATGATTCTTAGATTGCGGAACCAGTTGGTGAAGTTAGACCCATTGTTTCTAAGCTTTTCTTTCTCAGCAAAAACGTTGAAGTTGAAGTTGGACTTGGCCATGTGATCTACAGTATTTGCAAGTACAATTTAGACTATGTTCATGATAAATAGTTCAACTTAATCAAATTACTAGATGAACTCCCACTAAATTCAACATCCCTCAAGTTGTTTAGTGAACACGATCCAAATTCACCACACCTAATCCGATCATCACGAGAAGAGATGTGGTTTCAATGGTGGAAAACGAAGTGTCGATCATATCATTCATATGACTCATGCTTAACCTTTCGGTTCTTGTGTTCCGAGGCCATGTCTGTACATGCTAGGCTCGTCAAGTTAGACCCAAGTATTTCCGCGTGTGCAAAACTGGCTTGCACCCGTTGTATGTGAGCATAGAGTCTATAGCACCCGATCATCACGTGATGCTTGGACACGTAGAACATTCGCTACGGTGCATACTTGGGGAGAACACAATTTTTATCTTGATCTTTAAGTGAGGAATCATCTTATAATGCTACCGTCGCGATCTAAGCATAATAAGATACATAAAAGGATAAACATCACATGCATATAACTTTATGTGACATGGTATAGCCAATCTTCGCGCAATGATCTCCATCTTGTGCGTTCCGTCATGATCTCCATCACTCCACCATGATTGCCTCCACCACGAATAGCAACTACAACTATTGCTAACTACTTAGCGATAAAGTAAAGCTATTACATGGTGTATAAGAAGTTGACTCGCAGGTCATACACAATTATAAAGACAACCATATGGCTCCTGCCGGTTGTGTACTCATCGACATGCAAGTCATGAAACATTACAAAACATGATCATCGCATACAATATACACATCACATCTTGGGCCATACCATATCACGAAAACACTCCTGCAAAAACAAGTTAGACGCCTCTACTTTGTTGTTGCATGTTTTACGTGGCTTATGGGAGTAGATGCTAAGAACGATTCTTACCTACGGAAAGCCACAACGGTGATATTATGGTTGCCAAACTCCGGTGTTAATCTCATGACAACTATAGTGAGAGAAACTGACATCCACCAGCCGCATGTGTGGTACAAGCCACACGTCAAGTGCGGAGCCGGTCTCGCGAATGACGTCGCGTAAGGTTGGCCTGGACCGCTTCAATCTCACTATCCCGCGTCATAAGAAGAACACAAACAAGAGGCTTGCAACAGAAAATATCAACGCCCGCAACAACCATGTTGCGTTCTACTCGTGAATCACATCTACGCATAGATCTAGCTCTGATACCACTGAAGGGTTTCGCAGCATAGTAAATCAAATTTTTTCTACGGAAGCGAACAGAGGGAAAGCCAAGATCTAATCTAGGAGATGCAAACAACGAGAGAGATTGGATTAGATCTTCATACCCTTGAAGATTCGCACAGCGGAACGTTCGTCGGAACGTGGGTGATGTAGTCGTACTCGCTTCTCCTCCTCGCGATCCGATCCGATCTAGCACCACAAGTGGCGGTGCCTCCGTGAGATGCACACGTGCATCACCTCGACGTCTCCTCCTTCCTTGGACCAGCAATTATGGTGGAGAGATGGATTGGATCTACAACACGACGGCGTGTTGTATTTGGTGGAGAATTTCTGCAGCAGGGCTTCGCCTGCAAACAGTCGGGAGGGAGAGAGGAAGGCAGCAGGGCTACTAGGGCTTGGAGGGAGGTGTGTGTGTGGGGGAAAGGGGGCGCACCAGCCCTCTATATATAGAGGGGGGTGCGGCCAGCCCTTGCCCATCCTCCAAGTCTATCTCCAGTTTAAACGATTTAAACTCTCCCTTCTAGAAAACCTATCTTATCTCTAGTTTAAACGATTTAAACTTATCTAGGATCGGCTGGGCCCTATGGGGCCTTGTGCCCCTGGCCCAATGCGTCCAGGACACTCCCTCATAGGCCCATGACCCCTCCCGGAAGGAGGGGCCACGTTGGTCCCCTTCCGGAAGGTTCTAGAAGCTTCCGGTACAATACCGATTAACCCGGAACTATTCCGAACTCCAAAAACTGCACTGCCTTATATGAATCTTATTCTCCGGACCATTCCGGAACCTCTCGTGATATCCCGGATCCCATCCGAGACTCCAAACAAAAATTCATAAACCAATTATCCAATCTATCCTAGCGTCGAGACACGTTAAGTGTGTGACCCTGCGGGTTCGAGAATATGCAGACATGATCTTCTATCAATAATCGACAGCGGGGTCTGGGCACCCATATTGACTCCCACACATTCATCGATGATCATATCGGATGAACCATGATGGAAGGATTAAATCAATCCCATATATATATTCCCTTCGTCTCGCGATATTTTACTTGCCCGAGATTCGATCGTCGGTATCATCATACCTAGTTCAATCTCGTTCACAGCAAGTACTTTACTCGTTCCGTAATCCGATATCACTTTGTGATTAACTCCTTAACCACATGCTTGCAAGCGGTGTTGATATCGATTACCGAGTGGGCCCGAAGCATATCTCTCCGACTTGGGAGGGACAAATCCCATCTCGATACATACAACCCAATGATACTTTCCGATCACGAGAGACACCTTTATGATCACCCTCTCATAGGATGACGTTTGATGACCTCAAAGCTTTCTTCCGATACCAGGAGTTGTATTATCTCATGGTCTAAGGAATACAATATTTGACATGAGAAAAGCTTCAAAAGACGAACACGATGAAACGATCTAATAGCTTTGCTTAGTTTGGTCATCCACCATATCATTCTCCCAATGATATGATCTCATTATCAATTGACAACTCATGTCTATGGTTAGGAAACCTTAACCATCATTGATCAATGAGCTAGTCCATAGAAGCGTACTAGGGACACGGTGTTGTTCACAAACCACACAAGTATTAAAGTTTCCGCTTAATACAATTCTAGCATGGAATATAAACTTTATCATGAACAAGAATTATAATAATAACATCTTTATTATTGCCTCTAGGGCATAATTCCAACAACAACATGTTCCCAAACATGGTTTTACATCATCACATGACCTAACCAAGCCTAAAACAAGTGATGGCTACACCCGGCTACCCCTGTCAGAATAAAGTCTAGGGGGGTAGACGATCCGAGGCCCGCGGATCAGGGTTCCGCAGGAAGAAGTGCTTCGGGGCATCGGAACACCTCCAAACCATGCATGTGACCCTAGCATGTGTAATGAAGTGTGGTGGCATGCTCAAAACTCCTAAACCTGGTTCCCAAGTGTGACCCCCTTCGTAGACATGCGATGTCCCCTAAAAATAAAGTGTCTGCAATTTGAGTATTAGGGGGAAACTCCCCGTTTCGGTGAAACCGGGGTAGATCTTGTCACAACATGTTCACAAACATGGTTTTACATCATCACATGACCTAACCAAGCCTAAAACAAGAGAGGGATACACCGGGCTACCCCTGTCAGAAGAAAGTCTAGGGGGGTAGACGATCCGAGCCCCGCGGATCAGGGTTCCGCAGGAAGAAGCGCTTCGGGGCATCGGAACACATCCAAACCATGCATGTGACCCAAGCATGTGTAATGAAGTGTGGTGGAATGCTCAAAACTACTAAAACTGGTTCCCAAGTGTGACCCCTTTCGCAGACATGCGATGTCCCCTAAAAACAAAGTATCTGCAATCTGACTATTAGGGGGAAACTCCCCGTTTCGGTGAAACCGGGGTAGATCTTGTCACAACATGTTCCCAAACATGGTTTTACATCATCACATGACCTAACCAAGCCTAAAACAAGTGAGGGCTACACCGGGCTACCCCTGTCAGAAGAAAGTCTAGGGGGGTAGACGATCCGAGGCCCGCGGATCAGGGTTCCACAGGAAGAAGCGCTTCGGGGCATCGGAACACATCCAAACCATGCATGTGACCCTAGAATGTGTAATGAAGTGTGGTGGCATGCTCAAAACTCCTAAACCTGGTTCCCAAGTGTGACCCCCTTCGCAGACATGCGCTGTCCCCTAAAAACAAAGTGTCTGCAATCTGAGTATTAGGGGGAAACTCCCTGTTTCGGTGAAACCGGGGTAGATATTGTCACAACATGTTCCCAAACATGGTTTTACATAATCACATGACCTAACCAAGCCTAAAACAAGTGAGGGATACACCTGGCTACCCCCATCAGAAGAAAGTCTAGGGGGGTAGACGATCCGAGGCCCGCGGATCAGGGTTCCGCAGGAAGAAGCCCTTCGGGGCATCGGAACACCTCCAAACCATGCATGTGACCCTAGCATGTGTAATGAAGTGTGGTGGAAGCTCAAAACTCCTAAACCTGGTTCCAGAGTGTGACCCCCTTCGCAGACATGCGATGTCCCCTAAAAACAAAGTGTCTGCAATCTGACTATTAGGGGGAAACTCCCCGTTTGGTGAAACCGGGGTAGATCTTGTCACAACATGTTCCCAAACATGGTTTTACATCATCACATGACCTAACCAAGCCTAAAACAAGAGAGGGGTACACCGGGCTACCCCTGTCAGAAGAAAGTCTAGGGGGGTAGACGATCCGAGGCCTGCGGATCAGGGTTCCACAGGAAGAAGCGCTTCGGGGCATCGGAACACATCCAAACCATGCATGTGACCCTAGCATGTGTAATGAAGTGTGGTGGAATTCTCAAAACTCCTAAACCTGGTTCCCAAGTGTGACCCCCTTCGCAGACATGCGATGTCCCCTAAAAACAAAGTGTCTACAATCTGAGTATTAGGGGGAAACTCCCCGTTTCGGTGAAACCGGGGTAGATCTTGTCACAACATGTTCCCAAACAAGGTTTTACATCATCACATGACCTAACCAAATCCTAAAACAAGTGAGGGATACACTGGGCTACCCCTGTCAGAAGAAAGTCTAGGGGGGTAGACGATCTGAGGCCCGAGGATCAGGGTTCCGCAGGAAGAAGCGCTTCGGGGCATTAGAACACCTCCAAACCATGCATGTGACCCTAGCATGTGTAATGAAGTGTCGTGGCATGCTCAAAACTCCTAAACCTGGTTCCCAAGTGTGACCCCATTCGCAGACATGCGTTGTCTCCCAAAAACAAAGTGTCTGCAATCTGAGTATTAGGGGGAAACTCCCCGTTTCGGTGAAACCGGGGTAGATCTTGTCACAACATGTTCCCAAACATGGTTTTACATCATAACATGACCTAACCAAGCCTAAACCAAGTGAGGGATACACCGGGCTACCCCTGTCAGAAGAAATTCTAGGGGGTAGACGATCCGAGGCCCGCGGATCAGGGTTCCATAGGAAGAAGCTCTTCGGGGCATCGGAACACATCCAAACCATGCATGTGACCCTAGCATGTGTAATGAAGTGTGGTGGCATGCTAAAAACTCCTAAACCTGGTTCCCAAGTGTGACCCCCTTCGCAGACATGCGATGTCCCCTAAAAACAAAGTGTCATGTCTGAGTATTAGTTGGAAACTCCCCGTTTCGGTGAAACCGGGGTAGATCTTGTCACAACATGTTCCCAAACATGGTTTTACATCATCACATGATCTAACCAAGCCTAAAACAAGTGAGGGATACACCGGGCTACCCCTGTCAGAAGAAAGTCTATGGGGTAGACGATCCGAGGCCCGCGGATGAGGGTTCCGCAGGAAGAAGCGCTTCGGGGCATCGGAACACCTCCAAACCATGCATGTGACCCTAGCATGTGTAATGAAGTGTGGTGGCATTCTCAAAACTCCTAAACCTGGTTCCCAAGTGTGACCCCTTCGCAGACATGCGCTGTCCCCTAAAAACAAAGTGTCTGCAATCTGAGTATTAGGGGGAAACTCCCCGTTTCGGTGAAACCGGGGTAGATCTTGTCACAACATGTTCCCAAACATGGTTTTACATCATGACATGACCTAACCAAGCCTAAAACAAGTGAGGGCTACACCGGGCTACCCCTGTCAGAAGAAAGTCTAGGGGGGTAGACGATCAGCCATGGATCAGGGTTCCACAGGAAGAAGCGCTTCGGGGCATCGGAACACCTCCAAACCATGCATGTGACCCTAGAATGTGTAATGAAGTGTGGTGGCATTCTCAAAACTCCTAAACCTGGTTCCAGAGTGTGACCCCCTTCGCAGACATGCGATGTCCCCTAAAAACAAAGTGTCTGCAATCTGAGTATTAGGGGGAAACTCCCCGTTTCGGTGAAACCGGGGTAGATCTTGTCACAAATGTTCCCAAACATGGTTTTATATCATAACATGACCTAAACAAGCCAAAAACAAGTGAGGGCTACACCGGGCTACCCTTGTCAGAAGAAAGTCTAGGGGGGTAGACGATCCGAGGCCCGCGGATCAGGGTTCCGCAGGAAGAAGCGCTTCGGGGCATCAGAACACCTCCAAACCATGCATGTGACCCTAGCATGTGTAATAAAGTGTGGTGGCATGCTCAAAACTCGTAAACCTGGTTCCCAAGTGGTACCCCCTTCGTAGACATGCGATGTCCCCTAAAAACAAAGTGTCTGCAATCTGAGTATTAGGGGGAAACTCCCCGTTTCGGTGAAACCGGGGTAGATCTTGTCACAACATGTTCCCAAACATGGTTTTACATCATCACATGACCTAACCAAGCCTAAAACAAGTGAGGGCTACACCAGGTTATCCCTGTTAGAAGAAAGTCTAGGGGGGTAGACGATCCGAGGCCCGCGGATCAGGGTTCCACAGGAAGAAGCGCTTCGGGGCATCAGAACACATACAAACCATGCATGTGACCCTAGCATGTGTAATGAAGTGTGGTGGCATGCTCAAAACTCCTAAACCTAGTTCCCAAGTGTGACCCCCTTCGCAGACATGCGATGTCCCCTAAAAACAAAGTGTCTGCAATCTGAGTATTAGGGGGAAACTCCCCGTTTCGGTGAAACCGGGGTAGATCTTGTCACAACATGTCCCAAACATGGTTTTACATAATCACATGACCTAACCAAGCCTAAAACAAGTGAGGGATACACCGGGATACCCCTGTCAGAAGAAAGTCTAGGGGGGTAGATGATCCGAGGCCCGCGGATCAGGGTTCCGTAGGAAGAAGCGCTTCGGGGCATCAGAACACCTCCAAACCATGCATGTGAACCTAGCATGTGTAATGAATTGTGGTGGCATGCTCAACTCCTAAACCTGGTTCCCAAGTGTGACCCCCTTCGCAGACATGCACTGTCCCCTAAAAACAAAGTGTCTGCAATCTGACTATTAGGGGGAAACTCGCCGTTTCGGTTAAACCGGGGTAGATCTTGTCACAACATGTTCCCAAACATGGTTTTATACATGACCTAACCAAACCTAAAACAAGTGAGGGCTACACCGGGCTACCCCTGTCAGAAGAAAGTCTAGGGGGGTAGACGATCCGAGGCCCGCGGATCAGGGTTCCACAGGAAGAAGTGCTTCGGGGCATCGGAACACATCCAAACCATGAATGTGACCCAAGCATGTGTAATGAAGTGTGGTGGCATGCTCAAAACTCCTAAACCTGGTTCCCAAGTGTGAACCCCTTCGCAGGCATGCGCTGTCCCCTAAAAACAAAGTGTCTGCAATATGAGTATTAGGGGGAAACTCCCTGTTTCGGTGAAACCGGGGTAGATCTTGTCACAACATGTTCCAAAAAATGGTTTTACATCATCACATGACCTAACCAAGCCTAAAACAAGTGAGGGCTACACCGGGCTACCCCTGTCAGAAGAAATTCTAGGGGGTAGACGATCCGAGGCCCGCGGATCAGGGTTCCATAGGAAGAAGCGCTTCGGGGCATCGGAACACATCCAAACCATGCATGTGACCCTAGAATGTGTAATTAAGTGTGGTGGCATGCTCAAAACTCCTAAACCTGGTTCCCAAGTGTGACTCCCTTCGCAGACATGTGTTGTCCCCTAAAAACAAAGTGTCTGCAATCTGACTATTAGGGGGAAACCGGGGTAGATCTTGTCACAACATGTTCCCAAACATGGTTTTACATCATCACATGACCTAACCAAGCCTAAAACAAGTGAGGGATACACTGTGCTACCCCTGTCAGAAGAAAGTCTAGGGGGTAGACGATCCGAGGCCCGCGGATCAGGGTTCCACAGGAAGAAGCGCTTCGGGGCATCGGAACACATCCAAACCATGCATGTGACCCTATCATGTGTAATGAAGTGTGGTGGCATGCTCAAAACTCCTAAACCTGGTTACCAAGTGTGACCCCCTTCGCAGACATGCGTTGTCCCCTAAAAACAAAGTGTCTGCAATCTGACTATTAGGGGGAAACCGGGGTAGATCTTGTCACAACACGTTCCCAAACATGGTTTTATATCATCACATGACCTAAACAAGCCTAAAACAAGTGAGGGATACACCGGGCTACCCCTGTCAGAAGAAAGTCTAGGGGGGTAGACGATCCGGGGACCGCGGATCAGGGTTCCACAGGAAGAAGCGCTTCGGGGCATCGGAACACATCCAAACCATGCATGTGACCCTAGCATGTGTAATGAAGTGTGATGGCATGCGCAAAACTCCTAAACCTGGTTCCCAAGTGTGACCCCCTTCGCAGACATGCGATGTCCCATAAAAACAAAGTGTCTGCAATCTGAGTATTAGGGGGAAACTCCCCGTTTCGGTGAAACCGGGGTAGATCTTGTCACAACATGTTCCCAAACATGGTTTTACATCATCACATGACCTAACCAAGACTAAAACAAGAGAGGGCTACACCGGGCTACCCCTGTCAGAAGAAAGTCTAGGGGGGTAGACGATCCGAGGCCCGCGGATCAGGGTTCCACAGGAAGAAGCGCTTCGGGGCATCAGAACACCTCTAAACCATGCATGTGACCCTAGCATGTATAATGAAGTGTGGTGGCATGCTCAAAACTCCTAAACCTGGTTCCCAAGTGTGACCCCCTTCGCAGACATGCGATGTCCCCTAAAAACAAAGTGTCTGCAATCTGAGTATTAGGGGGAAACTCCCCGTTTCGGTGAAACCGGGGTAGATCTTGTCACAACACGTTCCGAAACATGGTTTGACATCATCACATGACCTAACCAAGAGCAACCCATTTTTCAAAAATAGTACACCACCTTACATGGAAAATGTCCCAACCGGGTATTCATAAAACTTTCCCGTCCACCCCTCGTGAAAAGGACAATTTTTTGCCGAATCGACAGGAAATGGGTCAGATATGAACTGCAGGTACATGATCTGATAATGCTAATGTTTTTTGTAAAAATCATTTTTAGGTTGACAATATGATGTTTCTTCAGAGATCCAATGCAAGTTTAGCGAGGCTCAGCCCCGAACTAAGAATCTTCGTACTTGTCATTGTGAACATAGTTTGGTGGAGGTAAGAAATAAAAAAAGTTTCTTTGTCGTGTATAGAGCACAAAGCACACGGCAAAGGCATGTCTTTGCTGTGTGTCTAACTGCAGGGGCACACGGCAAAGTACCACCGTCAGCCACCGTTAGTAGGCTCGCCTGGGTGCGTTGTGGGCCCCACCTCTTTGCCGTGTGGCCGGCTTTGCCGTGTGCCGCGTTTTGTCTTTGCCGTGTGTCTTTTGTTTGCCGTGTGTCTTGTTTTTTCTTTACCGTGTTTATTTTTGTTGCCGTGTGTTTTATCAGGAATGTACCGTGTGGGCTTTCTTTGCCGTGTGCTGTTGGACCCCCTCACAGCATAGAAATGCTTTGCCGTGTTCCTAGGCGTTTGGCACACGGCAAAGGACGGAGGCGACGGCAACGACAATTTTTCCCGTAGTGAGTGAAATTGGATATAGCATGGGGACACTTTTGACATCTAAGATCACGGAGGAGTACCTAGGATGCACGCATGATGCTAACTTTCTATGTTTTCATCTCACCAAAAGTATCTACTATGGTTTAGCCTTACAATGCCACTCTTTATATCAGTTGGTTGAGGATGCAGATGAGCACATGGTTCTTGACAATGAGGCCTGTATACCATCTATTTCAGGACATTCAACTCTTATCACTCCCATCTGGAGGCAAAATTTGCCAACTTATTTTATTATTACTTTATACAGATGATAATGGGCAAGATATCAAATGCATCTTCCTAATTTTGTTTATTTTAATGTATGTCATAAAATATCTTGGCACAAACATGTAATGCAATATTTTTTTTCACGTCTTGCTCAGTACACCTAATAGGAAGTTGAAACATGTTGTAGTTCATTGGTTGCTTCAATAACTTCTCTTTTTATATATTTTTGCAAATTATATTTATATGAAATTTTTGAACATCTTAAAAAAAATCTAAAACTCGAGATAGGACCTTCATCAGAGGCACTTCTGTAGACTTCACTATTCCTATTTCTACATTATTATATGATTTACATGTCTTGGTCTAGTTTTTTATTAAGTTAGACTTCTGTATATGTTAGTAAGAGGTCTTGCTAATCTGACAAATAATACATCATGTATTGTATGAATCAATACACATAAAAAATCGATTGGAAATAACGAAATATACAGGCTATCTGCATACACCCGAAGTACATATGCGTATACTGATTTCTACAAGGAAAAGTAGAGTAGAGAATACCTTAAAACATGGCATTTATCTTTCTCAGTTTGAAGATTTTGTCAGCATCCATAGTAGAAATTGATTGACTATAGGAGAAGATCGGATTTGGCAGCACGGGTGCATCTCGGTGAGCCCCCTCAAGAAGGCAATATGGGTGCTCGCTCAAATGCTTTTCTGCATAGTGTCATGAAGTACTGTTCCAAATGCTTGATCTCTAGCTCCAATGTGCTCCGTTATCGGTTAATTAGTGGGCTGACAAAAAAGCATCAATTTCATTGATGAATATACTATGCATTCATTCACTCATGAATGGATATACCATATATACTATTCATTCATGGATGAATGAAGTTAAACAAAAGAGATATATATACTGTGAAAAAACCACCTTGAGGAGTGGACTCTCATTAGACAGGGTGACTGTACCACACATAGCTTTTGGACTTCTCAGGAACCAAGCCTAACATATTGTTTCATGCTCGAGGCAGGACTTCTCAGGAGCTTCTTCTTCGTCGACCACCACTGGAGCCGACCGTGTTCGTTGAGGAAAAGTTCAATCTTGAGGAATGGATTTAAGTCTATAGGAAAAAGAGGCGGAAAAGCCATCGCCGGAGTCACTACGCGTCACCATGGCTGGGTAGACGACGCTGGCGTTCACCGTGGTTTTAGACACCAGATCACGTGATTTCCGGCAGATTAAAATTCCTGTTCAGATCGGAATCAAATGGGCATAAGGCCCCTGTTGTTTCCAATTTTTGTGTGTGTCGTAACATGGGCCATAAGGGCCTAGATTACGATGCCCATTGTCAGCTTTCTGGTAATGATAATAAAAAAAGATCAGCCCAAACCCATGAGTAGGGTTTTAGGGTTGACATGGTATACGACAACTGGTGTCGCACCTATTGTTCCTAACACCTCCCCTCCGCTCAAGTCTACGCCGCCAGGTTTGGTCATGGCGAGGAGAGGTTGATCCAACTACCAACCTGGGTATGGCGGTGGGAATGCTGGTAGCGGCGTCCCTCCGTCTAATAACCTAGGGAATTTCTAGAGGCAACAACCTCGGTAGTCGGTACGAGCGAGGAGAAGGGTCGGGCTACGGAAATGGCCGTGGCAGTGGTTTTGAAGGGTAACAGTTCGGTTCTAATGGAGGTGTCCCTCGAGGCGCCCAAGGCTCCCCTCCACACTAGCTCCGTAACAACGAAGCTGGGTACGGTACTGCACAGGGGGGGTAGAATCAGCAGCAATATTGTGGAGGGGCAAATAGATGGCAGCAGAATGCTATTTGGTCTGAGGAGCAAGGTAATTTTGGCACAACTTCTTTTGGAGGCGATTTTGGTGAGTTTGATGAGGGGTACTATGAACCTCGGCATAATTTTGGCAACAACTTCAATGGAAATGGTTTTAATGGTAATCTGCGCTATAACCGACCTATCCGTCAGTCTGGTTATGGAGGTCGGTATCGTGGCGGTGCTGCTGGCCGTGGACAATCTGTGGTCGTGGATCGGGGGGGCGCAACACTCATATAGAGCAACAAGTTGTTTTGCAAACTAACGATGCTGCGGTAGTCGCCGCGCAGCTGCTCATTGCAGCGGCTCAGGGACAGCAGTCCAATGTTACAAGGACGCCGGTAGCAGCGCAAACAATGAGCCAGGCTCAACATGTTCAGGGGCTTATGGTACCAAATACAGAGGTTTTAGTTCATGACACAAATAAACTGTCCAAGAAAAAAGATAAAGTTGATGGCATTGTTTGTTTCAGATGTGAGTCTAATGGTCACTTTGCACACAATTGCACGGTGGTCTTGTGCCTTTACTGTGACTCCGCCAAGCATGTTTCGGTTGCCTGCCCTAAACTCACAATGCCCAAGCCAACGGCTATCATGTATGGGATGTGTAGAGATACACTGCTTTTTTTCGAGACTCCAAAAACAGAGGGAGTTGTTTCAAAGAGACAGAGTGGGAAAGAAGGCAAAATCCGAGTAGGGGGTGGTGCTCTCTCTTTACAACAAGTGGTGAAGGAGTTAGACTGGATTGTGCCAGGTCATAAGCAATGGGACATAGCACCTATGGATCACAATTTATTCAGCGTCTTATCCATCAAAGGCCGATTTTGCGAGAGCAAGAAAAATTAATGACATTAAGGTTGAAGGTACACCTTGTACTTTATATTTTGAAGAGTTGGAGGCTCAAGAGGAGCCATCCTGGCATTTTGATGATGTTTGGGTTAGAGTCAGAGGATGCCCAAAGGAATTAAGAGATGATTATTTGCCCCTGTTTGCTGTGGGATCCCTTATTGGTACAACAAAAGAAGTTGACATGGCTTTTACGCGAGAGCATAAAATCGTTCAGATGCTTGTTCAGTGCTACAACCCAACCTTGATCCCAGCAAAAACATCTCATTCTGTTGATGGAGAGGGATATGATATATATTTTGAGGTCGAAGGGTCTATTCCGTTGAATCGAGAAGATCTGGAAATGAAGGATGCTAGCCATGATCTAAAAAATGATGCTAACGGCTCGGCCCGGCCCTGTGGCTTACACGGGCGGCGGAAACTCAGCCTCTCGCCAGACCCCCTCCCTCCTCCCCTTCCTCTCTGCCGGAGGAAGTCGGCGGGCAAAGCCCTCACCGACGGACGACGGCGGCGGGGCCCAAGCTCGGGTGAATGGCGCGCTAATTCCCGGCGCCGCGGCGTGGCGTTCATGCGATGGCGTTGGGGGGAGGTCGTCGTGGCAAGGCACGGTAGGACTGGCGCTGCAAAGGCGGCGGCCGACTACCGGCGGCGCGTGGCGGCGGCCCTGGAGCGGCGGCGCGGCGAGTGTGCGTGGCGGTGCAGGGGTGCGGAGGCGCCTGGGTGTCGCGGCCACGGCTCTGGCCGGTTTTGGCGCGGGTGTGGTCGTCCTGGCGTTGGGTGTTGCGCCGGCGGCGGCTGGTTTTGGCGCGGGTGTGGGCCTCCTGGCGGCACGGATCTACAAGCCTAGATCTAGGCCCTTTCGGGCCCGATCTAGGTCAAGCGGGCCCTGGCCTGTGTGGGTCTGTAGTCCCTGGGCGTGTGGCGGCTCTGCGGGCGGGCGGCGGGGCGGTGGTCGGCGCCGCGCGGGTAGGCTCGGCGCGCGGGCCTAGGAGGGCGCGTGGCGGCCGGGCCTCGCCATGGGGGGCCGGCGTGGCTCCCTACCCCTTCCTCCGGCAAGCGGCGGCGGCCGGAACTGGTCTGGCAGTGCCCCCCTGGGGCTGCAGGCCGACTGGTGGAGGCCGGGAAGGTGGTCCCTAGCGGCAGCTGTGGTGGAGGCAGAGAGGCGACAGCGGGCGGTGCGGGCCGGCCGGCCCAGGTTCGGGCCCATTCGGGCTCGATCTGGGCTGTGCGGGCCCTAGCCTGCTGGCCCCTGCGCTGGGTGTATGTGTGAGCTCTGCTCCGCGCAGGTTGGGTCGCCTGGGCGACATCGCTAGCAACGGCGACGGCGTCGGCGGCCGCCCCCTCCCCCCCCCCCCACTTTCCCTTGGTCGTCCTCCCCGGCCCCGAGCGCAGGGATGATGCTGCTCTGGTCGGGTCGAGTGGAGCCCAACGCCTTCTTGGTGTGGTGGCTCGAGGCGTCCTCTGACGCCGGCGGCGGGGGTGGCGGTGTTGGGTGGCTGGCGATGCTTCTCTGAGGTGGTTGTGCGCAAAACTGCCGGTGACTCCTCCTAGGGCTAGCGCGGGGGCTCCATGTGAGGAACAGGGTGCTCGGTCGCGGGAGCGAGGCACCAAGCCTCGGGCAAAAGCCCTGCCTTTGGACCGGTGACGGCGACGCCTATGGGTATCACGTCCTGTTGAGGCGTCATCGAGGAGCTTCGGCACCTCCCTCGCCTAGGGTGTCAGGTTCCGGGTGAAAGCCCTAGATTTGGCTTGCCAGATCGGGCGACGACGGCGTCTTCGACGTCGTACCCTCCATGGTGGCGTCGTCTTGGAAACCTGATCCCCTGGTACAAGTCGCTACTCCCCGTCTTGGTCTTCGGTGTTGGCCTCATGCGGCGTCTTAGTGCAGTTGGGGTGTCGGCCTCTCGAGTGGTATTGCGGGTGGCTTGCGCGACGGGGATCCTTCTCGGACAGCGCAAGCAAGCCTCCGGATGACCAGTGGTGGGCTGGCCTCTGTGGTTGATGGCGGGTCGGTGAAGACTGCATGCTAGTAAGTCTGTTGAGGTTGCAGGGAGGTAGCTATTGCGCCGGCGGCGTACCCCGGATCTGGGCTGAGCCTGGATGGCTCGCGGGATCCAGGTGGGACCCATCTTGGCTGCGAATGGCATGTTCCTAGCGATATCGATGATGCGCAAGCAGTGCGACTTTCATTGGCAAGGGTTCTGTTTGGTGGAGGAGCTCGCTCTGTGACGTCCTGGAGAAGCACTCGACGGATTTTGACGTTAGCCGTAGTCTTGTTTTGAGTGTTGGGTGTGTTGTATATATGGGTGTTTCGGCCTTTTCTTAGGCTTGTAAATCAAACTCTTTTTTTATCAATGAATCGAAACGCAAAGCTCTTTGCGTTTTCGCGGAAAAAAAAATGATGCGAACAAGAAGAAAGAAAATAGCATGCATGACAAGAATGATGGTTTGGGAAATTCTGAAGCAAAAGACAGGCTTAACAATGGCCCAGATCAGATTAGAGGGACATGAACATGTTCAAATCAAATCACGCATAACCTTGTAGTGGGATCCTTTGCTTGGGACACTTCCGATGGCAGTTCTCCTCCTAAGGCACTAGGCTTTCTTTCAGCTCAGCTGCCCTGTACCAAGCCTGCAGCTTCAATGGTAGGCTTTTGCTCTTTGGGTCGTGAGAGGGAGTTGAATTTTTCTAGCAAGTGGGGAGATCGGGTTGAGCTTGAAGAGGATGGTCTTCCTTCACCTATGGCTGGCCCCTCGATGTGTTTCCCCAGAAGTACAGAAGATCATGTGGCAGCTCCTGTGTATGTGCCTCAGGTTGCGCAACTTTCAAATGCAGATCAGCATGTCCCTACCACGGCAGATGTTCAGTGCAACATCACAACTATGGCTGAGCGGGATCGCCAGGTTTTTTCTGCAATAGCAAAACAGAGTCTTTTAGCTTCAGCAGTAGAGCTACTGCCGCTCTTTTCTGATGTCGCTGATCATGATGATTCTGATCCCTGTGCTGCTGAAGCGCCTAGGCAGAGCCTGACAGAGTTGCCGCGCTCCCCTAAAACCCCCGGAGGGGGTGTGTCGTCTACACCTTCTTCGGCACCGGTGTGTTCATCGCGATCACCAGGAGGGCGCGTGGGTACACCTAGCTTTTCTGAGGCAGACGTAGTTGTGTCAGGAGGATGTGGTGTCGGCACCGGTGTATTCCTCGGCGGCCAATACTCCCAGGCGGAAATTGAAGCCTTTGGGGGGATTGCAGCCCCCGTTGCGGAGCTTCGGACCAGCGAGCGTATCAGAGCCCAGCCCAATGCCGAGGCTACTCAGCTCGAGCGTGCACAATGTCTGTTGCAGTCCAAGAATGGCAGCTCTTGTTCAGGTAAAACATATGCCCATAACCTTTCTTTAAGTTCATTACCGAATGAAGTTTTCATTGCACGTGCACAAGTTTTGGGAGTTTCTTTAGGTGGTTCTCCCGGTAAAGTCAACAATTCCATTAGACACATTAAGGAAACGGATGAGGAACGTGTATTAATTGTACTTAAAAATAATGAGGACGGGGTTAGCTTAAAAAACGACTTGCAAAGGAAGGTTGTTTTGAAAAGGCTTCTAATTTATTGTTAGATCTCGGAGAAAAATAGCAACAAGGCTCAGATGATCATGATGATCTTCTTATCCGAGATTTAATTAATACAAAGAAAAGGAAGAAAAAGGATAAGGCTTATCCAGCGGAAGTTCGTAGAAGCGTTAGATTTATTAAAAAATAGAGTTCTTTGTTTTCTATTTTCTTTAAAATGAGAGGCATTTTCTGGAATAGTGATAGTTTCGGTGACTTAGCAAAACATCTGTTGGTGAAGGAATCGATTAGAGAGCATAAACTAGACTTTTTTTGCAATCTTACTGGAAGATCCGGTTTCTCTATGCCTTTTCTTAATAATCTTGCTGGCAATTTTGATTATCAATGGTATTGCCTACCACCCATTGGAAGATCCGATGGCATGTTGGTAGGCATTAATGCTTCTTTGCTACACGTACATAATGTGTTAGTCGGAGACCGCTGTGTCAATTTTTTTGTTACTTCGAAAACAGATCATTTTAAATGGGTTAAGCCCGTTTTCTTAGCCGAATTGGTAAGATTTTGTGAAGATGAGCCTCTTCCTATGTTAGTCAGCGGGGATTTTAATATAATTAGAAGACAAGAAGAAAAAATAATGATAATTTTAATACAAGATGTCCATTTATATTTAATGCGATCATTGAGAGTCTCGATCTTAGAGAACTGGCTTTATCAGGCAGACAATTTACATGGGCGAATCATAGAGATACACCAACGTACGAGAAATTAGATAGAGTTCTTGCCAGCATCAAGTGGGAACAGAAATTCCCATTAGTCTCTGTAAGAGCCCTACCTCGTTCTGGTTCTGATCATACACCTCTCTTTTTAGATTCTAGAGAGGCGTCTCACGTTGGGAACAAAGCCCATTTTTTCCTTTGAACTTTTCTTAAGACTGAAGGTTTTTATGAAATGGTGGCCAAAGAGTGGTCTTCTATTTGCTTAGGTAGTAATCCCTTGGAGAGATAGCAGAATAAGATCCGCCATCTCCACCAATTAATTAGAGGATGGGCTGGTAACTTAAGTGGCGAGTATAAAAAAGGAACGTCTACTTAAGATTATCGAGTTTCTAGATTGTAAAGCGGAAATTAATCCTCTTGATGCATCTAAAAGAGATGTAATGAGAGCTACAAAAGATAAAGTTGCAAACTTAATGAGAGATGAGGAAACTAAATGGGCTCAGCGCACAAAAGTAAAATATGTCCAGGAAGGCGGTAATAATACGAAATATTTTCATCTAGTTGCTAATGGCAAACATAGAAGGAAGAAAATATATCAACTTGAGCAACAAGAGGGGACGATAGTAGGACATGATAATTTAAAGACTTATATTTTCGAATATTATAAAAGTCTTTTTGGGGCGCCTGATACTTGCAATGTTTCTATGATAGAATCCTTAAGACATGACATAACTCAGCTTTCGAATGACGAGAATGCCATACTCATAGCGAAATTCACCAAAGAAGAAGTGCTTGATGCTATTACAGAAATGGAAAAGAACAAAGCGCCTGAACCAGATGGGTTCCCTCCTGAGTTCTATCAAACTTTTTAGAATGTTATTAGAGGAGACATGATGGCCATGTTCTTTAGCTTTCAAAAGAGAGAGCTATCTTTATTCCATTTAAACTTTGGGACGATAATTTTACTGCCTAAGAAGGAAAATGCAATTCAAAGTCTGCAGTGTCGTTCTATTTGTTTGCTAAATGTTAGTTTGAAGGTTTTCACTAAGGTAAGCACCAATTGCATCAGCAAGATCGCAGAAACAGTTGTGAGGCCGACTCAAACTGCTTTTATGCCCGGTAGACACATCCTAGAGGGGGTAGTGATCTTACACGAAACTATCCATGAAATTCATAGGAATAAAATGGATGGTGTTCTCTTTAAAATAGATTTTGAAAAGGCCTATGATAAGGTTAAATGGTCTTTCCTGCAGCAAGTACTTCGGATGAAAGGTTTTTATCCTATTTGGTGTGACTGGATTAAAAAAATTGTCGAGAAAGGTAGTGTAGGTATTAAAGTAAATGATGACATTGGTCATTATTTTCAAACGCAAAAGGGGTTGCGATAAGGAGATCCTTTATCTCCAATTCTTTTCAAATTAGTTGCTGATATGCTAGCGATTATGATTGCTCGTGCAAAAGAAGATGGACAGGTGCAGGGCCTCATCCCTCATCTAGAGGGGGGAGTGTCGATTCTCCAATATGCTGATGACACCATAATTTTTATGGAACATGATTTGAAGAAAGATCTCAATATGAAACTAATCCTTTGTATCTTTGAACAACTCTCGGGATTGAAGATCAATTTCCATAAGAGTGAAATATTTTGCTTCGGTAAAGCTAAGGATGTTGAGGAGGATTACAAAACAATGTTCGGTTGTGAATCAGGATCTCTCCCTTTTAGATATCTGGGGATTCCTATTCATTTCAGAAAACTTAAGAATAGTGAGTGGAAGCCGGTAGAAGATCGTTTTGAGAAGAAGCTGAGTAGTTGGATTGGCAAACTTCTCTCGTACGGTTGATCGGCTGGTGTTGATTAACTCCGTCTTCACAGTCTTACCGATGTTTATGTTGTCATTCCTTGAAATACCTAAAGGTGTACGGAAGAGACTAGATTTCTTTAGATCATGTTTTTTCTGGCAAGGGGATGGCCATAAAAAGAAATATAGACTAACAAAGTAGAATATAATTTGTCGGCCAAAAGACCAAGGGGGTTTGGGAGTAAAAGTTTTAGAATTAAAGAATAGATATTTACTTAGCAAGTGGCTATTTAAACCTCTTAACGGGGAGATAGTTTGTCAAGAGTTATTACAAAATAAGTACCTGCGTAATAAAGCTCTATCCCAAGCTCATGCAAAACCAACAGATTCTCCCTTTTGGAAGGGCCTTATGAGTGTCAAAGATGAATTCCTAGAGAGAGATTCTTTTGATATAGGAAACGGTATAAACGTTAGGTTTTGGGAAGATATTTGGCTAGATGATAGACCTCTAGCTATTCAATACCCCTCGTTATATAATATCACGCATCGAAAAGGAGTTTTGGTGGCTGATGTTATGTCTAGCACTCCCTTAAACATAGGTTTTAGGAGGGCGTTGATCGGAAATAATTGGTCAAGACGGACTCATTTAGTAGAACATTTGATGCATGTTCATCTTTCAGATAGCCAGGACATCTTTAAATGGTCTTTAACAACGTCTACATGCTTCACGGTTAGGTCCATGTACCTTGATTTGATAAATGGACATACAAGATTTCTTCGTAAATATATTTAGAAAATTAAAGTGTCACTAAAAATCAGAATTTTTATGTGGTTCTTACACCAAAAGGTAATCCTAACTAAGGATAATCTGGCTAAACGTAGTTGGCATGGTTCTAAAAAGTGTTGTTTTTGTGATCAAGATGAAACGATACAACATTTATTCTTTGATTGTCCCTTTGCAAAAGTTTTATGGCGGATTGTGCACCTGTCCTTTAATATTGCGGCTCCTAATAGTATTGAACACTTGTTTGGCAACTGGCTAGCTAGGGTAGAAATAATTGTTAAAGGACACATCCAAGTGGGCGTATGTGCTTTGGTTTGGGATATTTGGCATCTGCGAAATGATTTTTATTTAACAAATCAAGTTTTCCTTGGTTCTTACAGGTTATCCCTCTCGCCTCCCGCTGGATCCGTATGTGGTCCTATCTCCACCCATAGGAGCTACGCCGGGACATGGTGTCTAGGTGCATCCGTTTGGAGATGGTCGCACGGGCTTTCTACAGCCAATTCGGGTGGCGTTTTGATATACGCTTGACATGTTGATGCCAAAGCTGAATGTGCTTTTGTTTTTCTTCTGTTGGCCCATTCACGTAGAAACTTTGTGTGACTCGTGAACTTTTTTAGCTTCTTGTAATAAACGACTTTCAATAAATAATAAAATCCATATGTATCTACCGACACAGAGGCTGGGTTCACCCCTTTTCGAAAAAAATGGAAAACTCGTATATAGAAATTGTTACTTAAATAGTTGTTTACATTGCAATCATGAATGTTCAACAAAAATAATATGCACAGACGAACGCAAGTATAACTGGCAACTGTGAGTCTACGACGCTGCAAGGGTAAGTGTAGTATAAGATGGTCAGGAAGATAAGTAAACGTAATGCTCCAAAAATCAATGGGCTCATATGACAGTCTATGTATGCAACAAAATAAATTAATAGATGATGACAATAACTCTCTCCGATTAATCTCTATCTTTTGTACTATCTAAAAAGAATATAGGTGTTCCATTTTCTTCTGCTAGGTCGCTCCCTTCGTCGCGCATCTGCCGCGTCGCTACCTTCCCAAAAAGAACTCCCTCCCGACACCTGCCTCCATCCCCTAGCATCGGCGGCGCCCTCTGCTCAAGGGCACCAGCGGCACCCTCCTCTCTAGGACACTAGTGGCTCCCTCCTCTCCAGGACACCGGCGGCGCCCTCCCCTTCTAACCATAGGCGGCGGAGGTCATAGAGGAGGGTATCGACACACAAACTATTTTTTTAGTTCGGCGAATTCTCTGCATATTTCCTCCTTTCCGTAGGATCTGGGCATAGCCAATATGGCCAACCATATAACAGAACAAGCTGCCTATTTCTCACATTGCTGTGAGGATAGTTTGTTCAGGTTGTAATGTTCAAATTTACTGAGAACCAGTGATATATGGCGCACAAGAAAGATGATAAGAACTTACAACCTTTTGCTGATTTAGTGATTTTCGTGAACATCACAGTGTGTCCTTGACTTTTTCTTCTCTAAATTATACTCTTAAATCTGAATGTGGAAGATCTAGAACAATGCTACGTTTAAGAGGACAAAATGAGTAAAAATCGTTTAAACATTGAAGTTTACAAACAATCTTGCAAAGAAACCTAAGTTGGGTGTTCATGGAGTAGTAATGCCTCATAAAAAGCAGACCAGGTAGGCAGGTAGGCTGAAAGAATTAACTTGGCAGAGAAAATAAATGTTGAAGAATCCCCATGAAATAGCTAGCAACAGACTTTTCCAAAGGAACTTATGAGTTCCAAGAAGTTCAAGGTAGAGAGCAGTTTTAACAGACTGCAGTGCTAGGGAATTATCTGATCCGTATGACTACAAATCTGAGTAAACATTATTTACATTTTGAATACATGCATCTATTATATGATTGAGAGTGGTAGAGATACTCACTGAGTAATGTGTCCTTTTGCAGTGTGAGCAAGAAGCAAAGTATGAAGTTGAACAATAGTACTTAAAGCGTGTTTGTTCCTAACAAAAGAGGGCGGTCACAACATTGCATATCTTCCTAGCTGGTTCGGAACCGTGTACATAAGACCAGAAGCCGGAGAATCTCACATGATGTTTGGGTAAAAAAATGTTCAATATGGAGATCACAACACTTCCAATGCAGAAAAAACTATAGTTAACCAGCAAAGCTAAATGTTTATTTTGTTTTTCATGGAGACTAAAGAATAGGGAACTATGCATAGCTCGTTTGGTACAATCTGGTGGCAAACGACTGCACGCTACTCTTAATACTTGGCTTAAACATCAGTACAATCAACAGAGTAAATCATCTATGCAGATAAGGAAAATGGCAAAATTTAGAAGTGTGTACCTAATACTTGTGGTATCCATCGGCAGGGTCACCACATCTGCTCTTGGCAAGAACATTTTGGAAAACTAAATCATTTACGAAGAAGGCGTGGCAAAACAGACACGTTAACAAAGAACTGCATGGACGACGAGACCTAAGGAGCAGCTTCCTGCCGCCCGATGCCCTGGAATGGGAACTATAGAAGACGACTGCGCAAACGACAACGCAAGCCACGGAGCCACGCATCGCTGCATACCGCCCTCCACAGCCATTACGGCGAACACCAAAATAATGAGAACAACTTGTCAGCAACAAAAGGTAGAAAATCACAGCGACCGGAACGTACCATGACGCCTCCTCCCCAACACCCGCGCCCCACCAGGAACGTCACCCAGCAGAAAATGGAAATGGCACAGTTAAGCATGTCTACATATGGGAATGTAAAGTCCATCTAGAAAGCTAAAAAGATCATCGAGATAGTTTTAAACAATAGGGGGGTAAAGAAAGAGATTCTAAACTAAAGTATTAGGAAGGGATCAAGGAAAGAAGAAAGAAAGTAGAACAAAGAGAGCATAAACACTTCCAGCTTATATTTATAGGAACGCATAATAAATACATGTACATGCACAAGCAATAATTAAGTTTGCACAATGCTCACCTATGGTCATCCAAGAAGGTCAAACATGATGTATGAGGGTGCATCATAGTATTAGGAGTCATCTTCTTCATGTCTCTTTGATATTCAATCAGTACTTCATGTATCAACAAAAAATTTGATATTCAATCAGTACTTCATGTATCGACAGGAATGGGGGCAAACAAAAAGAGTACTCTTCCTACACAACAAAATCGACATACTAATTTATACTTACTGGGACGAAAAATTTAAGGAGAACTCTTGATCATGGCTGATACTATAAAACGTTAGTGAGAAAGAAACATCATATTTCTATTCATTTGGCTGCACTCAGGAGTTGACGCTATAAAACTTAGTCTCCAGATTAATTTCCTAATGAATATTTGGGGAGGAATACTATAGATAGTTGGTCCTTTAAAAAGTAACCCAAATGGTGGGTTGGTATAAGAGTTTAAAATGTAAATTGTATTCCCTCTGTCCCAATAATATAAGATGTTATTACAACCAATATAGGAGTATATTTGTTGTAATACAATCTTATATTATGGGAGGGAGGGAGTAACATACATACCCCTTCTACATCACTAAATCAAACAAATAAAAATATATTCAACAGAGTAGCATAGCTTGTATGGAACATCAAATGACCTCAAGAAGAAACATATAAGATTGACCGGATACAAACTTTTTACACCGAGTCATGAAAATTGTACATCAAAATAAATTAGGAACTTAGCTCAGAGTAAAAGAACTATGGCCTCATGAGATACTTTTTTAGAGTTGGTACAATGAGGGACTTGATGGAGTGTCACTAAGATCTTTAATGAGTGTGTGATGATGGCCCGGTTACATCGATGCATTGCTCACTAAAACTAAACAATTGTTGGTAAAAACTAATGAGATGAAATGGAAATGAAGTCGACACCATACCAATCCTGCATTGTGAGAGGATGCGAAATAGCTTCCAGCAAGGACATTTCCGGCAATCATCTGACGGAACCCCACAATCCGCAAACATGAGCAATAAGCAATAAGGCGCTCAGCCACCTGCAGAAATAAACATGAGATATTTTAGTTCTGAGATAACCGAGATAAGGTATCTAGGGTTAGGAAATATAAATATACATAGGTAGGCATACCTTGTTAGCATTTCTTCCGATCCCGTTCTCCATCTCTCAATCTGATCAACAAGAAACCTATAAAGGCAAAGATAATTTTAACTATTAAACAACATTAGTCTGACAAAAAGAACAGAATTCGGAACAAAGGGCCACCTCAGATAAGCTCGTTAATCAGTCAACTTCAAGGACCATATCCGGTGCGAGCTAGGCACCAGTTCAATTGGAACTCTAGCTCTCCGAGCTCGGGTAGTTTATATTGAACTCATGTGTTGCAACGGTGCCAGGAGAGGATACATGTAAATTTTGCAAGACATGCCAATCAAATAAATACACACTAGGGATCTGGCCTTGTAGGAACCACGAGGAGGTCATAATAGAAGGAATTTTCATTTTATAATTTTTCAATTGCATAGTCACATGGAATTATAATTTAAGCGCAAAATTTAAGAGCACCAAGTTATCTTTAATTCTCCATTTCAGAATCATTTCAGAGTAAACACTAACGAATCATACCACTAAAAGATAAAATATAAAGGGAAGAAAACCCGTAGGGTTGTAATTTTCTCTGAGGCTATTCAGGTATTTACCCCAACACGTTGGAGGCGGCGGCACTGCCATCGTCTCCCAGCCAGAAGGTTCTGTGGTAGTGGAGGACGCGTGGCTCCTGGTACTTCCACTAGTCACCGGCGACGCAGGGGAGGACCAGCGGCCACTCGATCTAGTCGGAGTCGACGCAGGGGAGGATAGCAAAACCAACGCATGGAGCGGCGGCTGTGAGCAAAGGGACAAACATAGAGGGGTGAAAGGGGAAAGAGATGGCGATGCTCTTGTATACAAACCAAGGGTAACCTCTAATACTGGACCCCACAGGCTAAAGATAGCCCACATGGTGGCGAACCGCTGGTGCACATGGCCGGAGAGACCAAGGCGTACAGTTTAGAAAATGGAGCTCCATAAATGTTCATAAAAGAGCGGAGTCATTGGTTACTCTATCATACACCAGATATGAAATTTTAAAAAATCTTTAGATGTACATATATCTTCAAACAAAAAATGATGACATGTGTTTAACATAGGCTTTTAATCTTATCTAGTCTAGAGTTCATACTGAGATGAAGTACACATTTTAAGCTTCACCGTAGCAAGTTAAATCTCTAGACTAGATTGATCGGAAATAAAATTTATGTATGGAGAGTACCGAAGAGAAGAATACAAATCTCTGATAGGATCTGTGATCCTACCAGACCGGTTACGTAGATTGTAGGGGTGGAAGTGTCTTTGGACGAGGAGAGGGAAGGCGACGTGGCCGCCGTCGCGAGGTTGGAGGAAGGCGGCGCAAGGGAAGGAGCGGCGGCTAGGGCAGGGAAGACCGACTCCTCAAAGAGTCGGCAATAACGATCTATACGATCTATTTATTGCTCCCCTTCTCACATACGTTTACAGCAGTATAAATAAGCTAATGAAAAGGATAAATGGGCTAAGCCCCTAATTTAGGCCCACTAATGGGCTTCCTCCTGCTATAGGCCAAACAGGTCATAACATCTCTCCCCGCCTTCTCAAACAGCTCGTCCTCGAGCTGGATAGCTGGAAACTACTGGCGAAACTCAGCCCGGAACGGCGTCAGCCTTGGAGACAGCCGCGTCAGCCAGCCCAGCTGCAACGACATCAGCCGCAACGTCGTCTACGGTCTCCAAGTAGAACATGCGTGGACAAACGTGGCCCGGTGCATAGAACTCGTCGCAGTTGAAGCATAGCCCTTTACAACGCCGCTCGAGCTGTTCGGCCGTGGTCAGCCGACGGAAAGGCCGCGTCGCGGCTGGATCGGAGTGCCCCGCATGAGTCACGGCCGTGAGCGCCTAGCCTGGTGGTGTCGGTGGAGGCGAGGCGTCGACCGATCAACGTCGCTGGCCGGAAGGCTTCAGCATATTCTTTGCGCGCTGCTCGAAGGTGCGGGCGTAGTACATGGCCGACTGCAGGTCCTGGGGATCCCGCAGCTCCACGTCGACGCGAATGTGGTCCGGCAGTCCGCCAATGAAGAGCTCGGCGCGCTGGCGAGCCGTCACGCCAGGCGCATGGCATGCCAACGTCTGGAAGCGGTCGGCGAAGTCCTGGACCGAGGAGGTGAAGGGAAGGCGGCCGAGCTTGGCCGCTCCGCGTGACGGGGCCCAACCGGAGGAGGCAAAGGTCGCGGAAATGCTCCCACGGAGTCATCCCGCCCTCGTCCTGCTCGAGGGCGTAGTACCACGTCTTAGCGGCGCCGCGGAGGTGGTAGGAGTCAATCCACGTGCGGTCGGACGTCAGTGTCCGCTGCCCCCAAAAGAGTTGCTCGCATTGATTGAGCCAGTTCAAGGGGTCAACGGTGCCGTCGTAGGTGAAAAACTCGAGCTTGGTGAAGCGGGGTGGCTGCTGGACATGCGGAACGGTGTACCTCGAGCGACCAGGCCGCGGGGCGAGTAGGTCGGCGCCATGGATGTATACGGCTCGCCGTACCCAGTGAAGCCCCCAAAGGCGGCGGCAATGAAAGCTGATCGGCTGGCGGCCGTCTTGTACGTAAACTGGTCGAGCCAAGCCGGCATGCGACGGCGATGGTGGGAACTTGATCTGCGTGATCGGGACCCCTAACTGCGAGGTGACGGCGGCAGTGGTGAAGCGGTGTGAAGAAGCGCGGGACGGCGGTGGTGGCGGCGCGAAGAACCCGCCCGGCTGTGGCGCGATGACCTCTGGAGGAAGGTCCGAAGGTTCGCGACCGCCAGGTTAGGTCGCGGATGGCGTTGAGACCTCTGCTGCGAGGAGAGCGGGTTCGGAGCGGCGCGGTGCAGCCCGGCGTCGGTCCCAGTGGCCGGCGGCGACTCCATGGGGGCGGGCGCGCCGGAAGTGGAGATCGCGGCGGAGGCGGTGGGCAATCCCGAAGACATCGAGTCTGAGCTAGCTGATACCAAATTGATAGGATCTGTGATCCTACCAGACCGGTTACGTAGATTATAGGGGTGGAAGTGTGTTGGACGAGGGAGAGGAAGGCGGCGCAAGGGAAGGAGCGGCGGCTAAGGCAGGGAAGACCGACTCCTCAAGGAGTCGGCAATAACGATCTGTACGATCTGTTTATTGCTCCCCTTCTCACGTACGTTTACAGCAGTATAAATAAGCTAATGAAAAGAATAAATGGGCTAAGCCCCTAATTTAGGCCCACTATGGGCTTCCTTCTGCTATAGGCCAAACCGGTCATAACAATCTCACAGAGAGATGAAATCATTTTTTAATCCAGGTCAAGAGCTAACATCAAATAAACTGCCATTAATAAATAACACTCACATATCTAGTGTTTATAGATGATCTCTTGCACTAAATATGTCCACTTATACGTAGTTAGGTTATAAGTTTTATGCAAGGGTTGATGGTCTTTAAATAGGTAAGTAATGTTACATCTATAATAACTACTAAATCTTATATCTTAAACAGATACACACCTCTTACCATGTAACCATCATAGTGCCCAGAAAGTACTTGCATCCACCATAAGCACCCATGGACTGAATGGAAGCAACACCGCTCGTAATTGAAAGATTAATTTATCAGGAAATGAAGACATATGCAGTAACAAATTATATGGACTTAACTTGACACTAATGTTTTTAGTTCTTAATTAATTATAGTTCAGAAGTGGAAAAAATGCAAAGCCTAGTTCATAATAATAATCCTAACCCAAAACTAATTAGTGTTGCTAAAATCTGCTAACAACAATACTAGTTGCAGAATACGTGCTCTTTAATTTTTGATATTTAGAAAAATGGGGCCAATTACAGTGGCCGTAGAAAATTGGGCCAACGTGAAAAAAAAACGAAACCATCGATAGCTATAGACGGTCTAGGTGGCTCGGTTCTAAAGGTCTGATGGCCAAAAATGCATTCTGATGAGAGTTGCCCTCAGTAGGCGGGTCAATCACCACGCTTAAGGTTTAGACAAGTATGGAACTTTCTATGCACATGACAATTCTGATTTTTTCCATCTACATTATACATGCATGCTCAATCTACTGATTCAACTCAAAAGGAAAAAAAGAACCGATTTTTTGCAAGAAGGGATAGGGGAGGGGAACAAAAAGCTCACCGGCAGTATGGAGGTGCCTGGCAGCGGCAGGTCGGAGTGGTTGCTGTTGAGAGGAGCTGGGGGACATGGACTCCAGCAGCATCTCGGGGTGGTGGTCGCCCACAGAAGCTCGTTGGACGCCGGTAGCAGCTACTCCGGGTAGGCGATCGGCAGGACTTCCTCCGTGCTTCACCACGGCCAATCCTACGGCACGGTGAGCTCCTCCCACCGGCCGCGGTCACAGGCAGGGCCGGCCCATAAGGAGGGGCAACGGGGCGCCCGCCCAGGGGCCCAGCCTAGTTAGTTGTCCAATATAGTAGTCATTATATTTATGTATTAGGTCCAAAAAAAGAGAGCAAAAATGGCCCAAGCCCACCACGGTAGCTACAAGTCACGCACCAACACGATGGATCGAGAAAACAAATCGATTATCGTTTGTGTATTTACTCATCTGCTCGTCTTCTCCCCAAAATTCCCCACTTCCAAAGAACAGCGCCGCCCTCTCCCGTGCTTTTCCAATTCCGAAATCGCCGCAGCCATTAATGGAGACCTACTGCCCTATTTTCCTCCCCAATGTTCTCTCTTTCCACGTTCTAGCCATTCCCCATCAACTAGACGCCGGAGGCATCACCGCATTATAGATGGTACGTTCCCATATCCAATTCCTGGCTTCCTGGCTTTGATTGCTCCGCATCTCCAATTCTACTCTTCTAAGGTTAGTTCTTCAAGGGTTCATTGGATCTGATTCCTGAGCATATTAGGAGACGAGAAGGGGGACCTTCGTACAGGGAATGAGCGAGTGAGATTCTTCTTCATCTTGGTGTCGGACAGGGAATGAGCGAGTGATATGGAACCAACATCGACACTTTAAAATCGAACCATTCCCATATCCAGGTGATTTTGTTCCTTGTATTGACTATTTTTTTTGGAAATTGTTTGGTTACATGTCTTCGAAAAAAGATTTATATGGTTATGAGAAAAGAAAGACACGTAAACGAAGAGAGACTAACCGGTAGAATCCTAAAGAGGTTCAATTGATATTTCTTTTAGAACTGATAGTTCTTCTAGAAGCTTCCTTACATTGGCCCTAGTAACTGTTGAAGAGCAACAAACTGAGGATTTAGATCCGATCATCATATTATAAACATTAGTGCTAAGTTTTGTTTATAATTGTATATCTTATGGTAGGACAAAAGCTTTAGGTAGCAATCAGTTTTGACAAGCTCATTTTTATTTTGTTTTACAGATGAGTTTTGCCTCAATGCCACTTAGAAAATCAGTCTTTTCTAGAACGATACCATTTTCTTACTAATATGATGAAGTTCCTCAGAGCGCTATACATAAACAATTTTTATTGTAAGTTTTTTAGTTTAAACACCCTCAGTCTACATACTTGCTAGATTGGTTTTGAAATATAATGCATTTTAAATATTATGTGTTTGTGAACAAGGGCCCTTTTTGTTGTCTTGCCCCAGGGCCCCAAATATGTATGGACCGGCCCTGGTCACAGGACGTCACCGGCAAACTCGCCAGTGGATACGAGACGTGAGAGGGAGATGGGGTGTAAGGAAGGCCGTCCAGAGATAGGGAAGGAGGAGGACGAGCAGCCGACAATGGAAAGGAGACACGCGGCGGCGCCGACAAGCCGGGACCTGCTCATCTAGGGTTCGTCGGGGCGATGTGAATCGAGGCTTCCACGACATGCAGTCGATAGAGGAGGAGGAGGCGATATCGGGGCGGTGGCCAGCAGCTCGTGGGGTTGCCGGAGCCGGCCAAGATCTACCGGTGACGACCGCGGCGGCATGAAGATCGGGTCGCTGTGCAAGGAGGGGAACGAATGCGAGCACCATCTACACGTTTGTTTTGGACCCAGCCTCGAGACTGACAACCACGACCCAGAAAGCATGGTCCACATGTCAGAGGGTGAAACCAATCGGGCCCACACAGGCAGAGAGGCGGACCGCGGGAGGCGCTGCCGAATAGCTCAGAGAGCTCGCTTAAGCTTTTAGATAATTAGCATGCATATTTATTTTAAAAATATGAAAGCGGAGCGTGGAAAGGAAGGGGATCTGCCAGGCACTGATTGCGGAATCGAGCAATTGTCTTCCTCCTCTCACTATCAAGTGTCAACTCTTCCGTCCCCAAGAAAAAAACAATCGCCTCCACCGATGCCGCCGCCGGCGCTGCTGGACGATGTGGTCGAGCAGATCCTGCTCCGCTTCCCGCCCGACGAGCCCGCGTGCCTCGTCCGCGCCTGCCTCGTCTGCAAGCCCTGGCGCGTCCTTCTCACGGGCACCGCCTTCCTCCGCAGTTACCGCCTGTTCCACGGGCCGCCGCCCATGCTGGGATTCCTGCACCGCCTGTACGACGAGGAGCCCTGTGTCGCCCGATTCGTCCCCACCGCGAAGGCCTTCCTCCCGCCACGCCCCGACCGCCGCTGCTGGTATGCGCTCGACGCCCGCCACGGCCGCGCCCTCTTCTACGATTCAGAGCAGAAACCCGCGGAATTCGTCGTCTGGGACCCAACCGCGGACTTCCAGCGGAGGATTCCCCTACCCGAGGCCCCCAAGTCCTGGAACGCGGCGGTGTTCTGCGCCGTGGAAGGCTGCGACCACCTCGACTGCCACGGCGATGGCCCCTTCCTCGTGGCATTCGTGGGCACCGACAGGAAGGAGGGGACCTGGATCACGTCCGCGTGCTTCTACTCGTCGGAGGCGAGTGCCTGGAGCGGCACCACCTCTGTTCACCATCCGGATGCTTCTATCGAGATGCGGCCGAGTGTCCTTTCAGGGAATGCAGTCTACTTCCTCTGCGATCCGAGCACGCGGATTCTGCGGTGTGACTTTGTTCGCGAGAGGGAACTGTCGGTGATTGACCGGCCAGACGTGTATGAGAATAACATTGTCCTCATAACAGCTGAGGACGGCGCGCTGGGATTTGCAGGAGTGCAGGAATCCAGCATCTACCTTTGGTCGATGGAACTTGATGTCGAAGGGTCTGTGGCATGGTTGCAATACCGAGTCATTGACCTCGGGACGCTGCTCCCATCTCGTGCCCTCATGATCACACCAGATGCGATTGGATTCGCCGAGGGCGTCAACGTCATTTTTGTGAGGACAACTGTTGGCCTATTCACCATTGAGCTCAAGTCAGGCCTAGTAAAGAAGGTGTCCGGCAGAGGAAGCGTCTGCACTGCCATTCCCTACACGAGCTTCTACACTCCAGGTAGGAGCATCGTGCTTTGATATGTTCTTTAGTTATGACTTGAGAATATTTAATCAGAGACCGTAGCACTAAGTTATAGTATTTCTTTTCTGTTAGCCACATGTTACATGCTGGTATACATGCTCTAAAACGACATAGTAGTAAACAAGGAACTTGTATATTCTTAGTCCTTTGTAGTTTGTACTCAACCTGAAGCACATCTTCCAAACTCAATCTTTTCATATGCAAACCTGAAGCACATCATGCTTTATGTTGACTTCTTTGTACTTTGTACTCATTCTCTATAGGTGTGGAAGTTTAGATATGGCATACTTATGATTTTTATCACTCGTATCTTTTCAGACCGTGTTATTCCCCAATTACCAATGCCTGATGAGGATGCAATGATCCACCTGTTGACATGAACCTGCTGTTGCTGGCTTCTTGCAGAGCTCATCCTTAAATATAAGTGTTTATCAAGGAATGATCCACCTGTTGACATGAGCCTGCTGTTGCTGGCTTCTTGCAGAGCTCATCCTTAAATAAGTGTTTTATCTTCACTTCTATAATTTAAATGAGACAAGAACAAGTCAGCATGGTCAATCAGTATGTATTGTTTTCAGTTGGGCAGTTTAACTAGAAAAGTGCAAGTCACTGTTTTCAGTTAGGCAGTTGAAGTAATAAAAGAGAATCACATGGCCAGATAGTATGACTCTTCTCATTCAGATGTTTTTAGTTGTGGGAAAGTTATGTCAGGTTGACATTTATATCTACTTGAGAAAATGCCATGTTATGCTTTGCAGACCCACCTGGAACCAATGTCTTCAACGTCTCGACTTTTCCATGTAGACATATTCATGCTCGTAGAACTGCCTTTTCACCCACTGTTGCCATGTATGTGCTCTGTGCTGTAGAGGCACCATTTGCTCTGAAGATATTGACCTCAAAATCATCGGAAAGCTGCGTTTGATTGCCAAGATCACGGCGAATCGCATCAATAGAAAGGTGTAGCCTGCAGTAATAATGCTATGAAAAGTAATTTCATATGATTTATAGCCTGCATTATGCTTGCATATTCATGGGAGTTCCTAGCAACTTGTTTTTTCTACAAGACAGCTTCTGAATCTATTGGTAAGAGAATATACAACTACACTACATTTAACTTTGCACAACTAACTTCTGTGACAAGTAGTACCTATGGCATATTTTGGATGCACAAACATACTCAGGTGTTACCGATAAGGTTCCTTTGTTGTTAACTGAATCATATGTGCTATTCTATGGGTGGACTATACCTTCCTGTTGTAATAGCCAAGTTCATTGTATTTGTCAGTTTTTGTCAGATCGAGATGCTATTACTATGTGACAAGCAATTCTCTAGCTAGAATTGCTTCATTGCACTCCAGAATGTTATTGATTTCTTAATACATGAAACTTTGTCAAACATGATACCAATCTATGTAGCCATTCATCAGTGTTAAACAAAAGCAGACAGTAGCCCTCATCTGCAGTCACTCGACTCACTCACTCTTGCAATGTATGTGTCATGTGCTGTAGACTGTAGAGGCACCATTTCCTCTGGAGTTATTGATGTCAAAATCATTGGAAAGCTGCGTTTGATTGCCAAAATCATGGAGTATTGCACCAAGAGAAAGGTGTAGCCTGCAGTAGAAATGCTGTTTCATATGTGATAAAAGGTAATTTCATATGATTTTCAGCCTGTATTATGCCTGCATTCATGGGAGTTCATAGCAATCTGTTTCTGGTAGGAGACAGTTTCTGAATATATTGGTAAGAGAATACACAACTACAATACATCTTATCTTTGTACAACTAGCTTCTGTGACGAGTAAGTAGTAGTTATAGTATATTTTGGATGCACAAAAAATACTCAGGTGTTGCCAATAAGGTTTTATTTGCTGCTAACTGAATCATTTGTCTATTCTGTTGGTGGACCATACCTTTCTTCCTATTGTAATAGCCAAGTTCATAGTATTTGTAAGTTTTCAAGCAATTCTCTTAGCTAGAGTTGCTTCAGTGCACTCCAGAATGTTATTAAACTCTTAATACATCAAATTTTTACAAACATGATGCCCGTCAAAACCAGTGTTAAACTAACGCAGACAGTTGCCGTTACAGGTCTCCCGTTATTTGCACCTGAAGCTGCAGCCATCATATAATTGTACTGAGATGGCTGGAGATGATGCTGTGAATAGCGCTGTGCTTCTTCCAGCGCTTCTTTGCCATGTCGACAGCAATCACCCACACTTGGCTCGCATTGATATGTTTCTTAGCCACGAAGCACACACCGTTGTCTTGGTCTAGGCTCCACATGGGCTGATCAACAAAGAGACAGCCAAGAGTCCTTGGCTCGTCGTCGTCGTCACCGTGGTCCAAGTCCAGCAGTTCATCAAGGCCGACGCCATCAGCCACCGAGATTTCAGTACCATCTGTTGATTCATCGTGCCAGCAACCCTTGAATTGGCGCCAAGGACTCGTGGCTGTGGTGGTCGCAATCCACATGTCGGCGCACCAACCCACGCAGCTGGAGTCCCGGGGAGACACCACCTCGGCCAACTTGATGCAGATGGTGTCGCCGGACACGTTGATGGTGATGTCGCGAGGACTCAATGGGTAGCAGGTTGGCAATGGTTTACATAGTCCTCTTGATGGCGATGGCAGCGGCAGATAATGGAGCTCAGGGCGCTCGCCCCCGTCAAGCACGTCGCAGATGAGGATGCTGTTCCAGAAGTCGACGAATGCCATGGAACCACCACCAACAAGGGCGACCGCCTTGTAGGTCATGTAGTTGGCAAGGCCAGCAGCCAGCTCCATCATCCTCCTCCAGTAACAAGACGGGCTTCTTCAGGGTCCAAGTCTGCGTGTCGGAGCTGAAGACAGTAGAGGTCGAACTCTCCGTTCGCCTCCATGGTTAGCGTGACAACGTGGTATCCACCACCGTGGTGGGGCAGGAGGCCAGATCTGCAGAGTTGGTCGACGAAGCGCCTGCTACTGGGTTGCGGCACGAGATGGAGCGATGGAGCGGCAGTGCCTGTGCCGCCGCCGTGCTGGTAGAGGTAGTACTCGGGGAACTGGAATCTTTCCGAGAAGATGGCAATGCTGAGGAGGACAAGCCCACCGTCAGTGGAGGTGGAGACGACGACGGGCTCCTCGGTGAAATAGGTGCCCAAGGACCAGGCGAGGATGTAGGAGACGCGAGGCGGGTGGACGGCGAAGAAGGAGACCTGAATGGTCATGTCGTCGTAGACGTCGTCATCGGTGTGGTACCGGGCTGTGGTGGCGTTGGTGCGTTTGCCCAGGAAGGACTTGCGGTCGAGGAGGCAACTCTTGGGGGGATCGGCATCGGCGTTTTCGTCGACATCAGGCGGAAGCAGCGCACCGCGATAGAAAAGATCCCATGTGGCGTGTGGCTCCTCCAGGCCGTCAAATCCGGCGACTACAGGGGCCTCGTTTGTTTCGCCTGGGCAAAGCCCATGCGGATGGAACACAGCGCGACAGAACTACCCTCAAACGAATTTAACTTTTTTTTTGAACGGGCAAGGGTGCAAACGCACCCTAAATTTTCAAGCATTGTACATCGAGGATTATAAAACTTAAGTGTTTGATCGCATCAACTGCGGCAAGCACCGGGCAAGGGATGTTGCTGTGAGTCGAGTTTCTACAAGAACAGGTAGGCATAGCATTGGAGCGTTGCTTTGCCTGCTGCGCACAGTTGTGAGCCACACCGTTGGTATTCGTAGGAATGTGAAAAAGAATGCCTTCAAAGGGTGGCTGATGTTCTGGAATTGAATCGCCTGCCTTCTAATCTCCCATAGCATAGTATGATCGTTTGCTCCTGGAGCAACTGCCACTCTTGCAAGGCTAAGGCAGTCGGTGAAGAAGACAAGTTCTTTGAGATTGAGGGCCGAGGCAAAATGAGCAGCCAGGAGCATAGCATGCGCCTCAGCTTGGAGTGCCGAGTCCACTCCATCGATCAACGCCATGATGAAGACATCAATTCGACCAGGCTCCGACGAATCTGCATAGTAGACTCCCATTATAGCCTTGGTCGAGGTCGACGAGCTCCTTGCCTTCCAGACTGCATCCGCATAGAGTTTTGGACCTGTGAAACGGAAATCGGATGGAATAGATAACCCGGGGTTAGTTGATACAGCGGTCTTTCTTGTGTTTGGCACCGGAGAGCTTGTTTCCATGTTGTTGATAAGAGCGAAGGCCTGAATCGCCACTTGCTGCGGCGTGGCTGCTTTCCTATTGAACCTGTTGTCATTTCTAGCTTTCCAAAGACACCATAGGAAAGTGAACAAAAAAGTCAAGTTTAAATCAGGGTGACCTTGCGCTAGCAAATCACAAATAATGTGAGAAATATCCTACTGATTAGCTACCAAAATCTCCGATTTGATGAACATGGGGGGAGAAACCAAGCAGCCTTAGCAAAAGGGCAGAGAAACAACATGTGCAAATCGGTTTCTGGCAGATCACATCTACTGCATACCTTATCAATGTGATTGGAGAACTGAGAGACCCTTTCTCCTGAAGTAAGGGCATGCCTTAGTAATCTCCAAGCGAAGGTTTTAATCCTAGAGATCATCTTTGCATTTCCAAAACTGCTTCATGATGTTCTTAGTTGATTCCTGAACCTTCTCTAGTCTTGGGCTTCCTACATCAAACAACATTTGAAGACAGGATCTGTAGGTAGATTTAGGACTGCATTTACCATTTGGCGTGGGCCTCCAGCAAAGGATATCATCATCGTCAGTTGGCACGATCCTTGTGCTCTTAATTGCTTGGGCTGTGGGCTGCAGGAAAAGAGAGTCCAGCAAAGAACAATTCCATTCTTTTCTCCCCGGTATCCATAATTGGTTGACTCTAGCTGGGTAAGTAAAATTTTGATTTTGCACAATCAAATTATCATAAATATTCTCCCAACCATTAAACCAAGACAAGCTCCAGACAGAAAAAGAATCATTGCATAGTTGTAGCCCGGAGTTTTGATGCAAGAGAGGGAGTACCTTTAGAATCAAGGACCAAAAGGCTGATTTAGGCGCGTTTGGGTTAGGCCTCCATATTGAGAATTGAGGGTAATACTTGGCCTTTAAGATGTCTTGGAGGAAGGAGTTACGCCTCTCCGCGATTCTCCAGGCTACAGATAAAATAAGGCCCATGTTTGTGGCATGCAGATTTCGAACTCCTACCCCACCTTCACTTTTTGACACATAGATGTTCTTCCAAGCCACCAAACAGAGAGGTCTGGCAGCGGCATCAGGGGAGTTTCCGGTCCACCAAAAAATTCTGATAATTGCCTGAATATTAGCTAGAAAGTTTTGGGGAAAAATAATGCTAGACATGGTGAATCCGGTTTTATGTAAGCATGAAAAAATTAGTTTGGCGAATTTAATTTGGTGAAACCGTAGGGAGCTCGGAGAAAAAAAAATTCTCGTTCCCGTGTGGAGAGCTCGCTGAGGAACCCGATGGAGTTTCAATAAGAACAGTATTTAGGTACCCACTTTTCGGGCATCCGCTTCATCGGAGATGATATATTCTAGCATAAGTATCTTCTGTTCAAGCTAAAAAGAGGCGGCGGCTAGGGTAAAAACCCTAGCAGCCGCCACGATCTACTTTGTCCTCGCCATGCGATCGAAAGATCGACGGTCCCGCCTCCTCGCGCTTGCCGCTCGGCGGAGGAGTGGGGACCTCGGACCTGCGCTCGGCGGTGTAGAAGGGTCCCTAAAGTTAGAGTTTGGTCAGTCGGCATCGTCGTTATAGTGGCTATGGCGGCGTTGTGCGGGACAAGAATACGGTATACCCGCCTCCTCTTCCACCTCGTCGGCGACGATCCTGCAGCTGGCGTTGAGGAGGGTGGGGATTCGTCTGGTCGCCGCTTTCATGGAGTGGTGGATCTCGTCCAGTCTACGTGTGTTCTGGATCTCGTCTAGTCTACGTGTGTTTTAGGTTTGGTGTTACAAGTTTCGGATCAATTCAAGGGTTCAATGGCGACAATTTCATCTCTGGGACGCTGGTCCTTAGGGCACGTGCACGAAGACTTCCCGACTGTCATCAACAATGGTATGCCGGCTCCGGTAATGGAGCGGCGACAGCGGCGCGTCGGCGGCTCGCTCTGGCGACAGTAGTATTCGTTAGGTGGTCCAAAGACCTCGATGTAATTTTTATTATGTTTAGGATACTTTGTACTTCTTATGAACTCATGAAATAGATCCAGATCTTTTTTCGCAAAAAAAAAAGTATCTTCTGTTCAGAAATAACTGATTTCAGGTTGTCTAGATTTAAATCTAATGCATATGGATATATTTGAATCTAGACAAATTCAGTCTTGTGCGGACGCGAACCGGTAAGTTAGGGGTCAGGGCGATCGCCAAGGCGATCTAGGGTTTCCCGGGCTGCCGCCCCTGCGGCGGTGCTGGCACCGGCTGTTGTCCGTCTCTCTGCTCTGCGGAAGACGTTGTTAATCCAGCATCTCCTTCAACCGAGGTGTCTGTCCTCTTTTCCTCCTACGTGATGCCCTAGGGTGCGATTGGGAGTACTGTGTTTGTTCGCCTGGTTGTATAAGATTCACGAAGTGGAGTTTGAATTGATCGCGAGGTGTCCGGCTAGCTGATTGGTTCTCAGGCTGGGTTTGCTCAGGACGTGTGGATTTGTTCAAGCCGTGCGACCACATAAAGCTCTGCTCAGATTGGAGATTGGAGTTTTGAGACAGTGGGTTTCTTCGCTGCTTCATGTGAAGGAGAAGAGGATCTGTTCTACCACCGGTTCCAATGGATCTGTTAAGTCTGAACTGTTGAGGGTGCGGGAGGTATGAGACAGTTTAAGAAGTGTGCAGCTTGGTGGAGCTGCACCGCCCCGAATTGGTCTTCCTCTCGGAGACCAAACTTTCCCAAAAGAGAGCGGAAGATATGAGGTGGAGATTGGGCTTTGACCATGTTTTTGGCGTGAAAAGCGAGGGTCTGAGCGGAGGCTAAGTTTTGTTCTAGAATAGCAATTGTGTGGTGAGTATAAAATCTTTTAGTAACTCACACATTGATGCTATGATCTCCAATGATGCAGGGTTTCACGGAGATCCTGTGAGAGCAAGAAGGTCTAGAAGCTGGGATTTGTTGAGATTTCTAAGAGGAGAGTATGACAACCCTTGGTTGTGCTTAGGGGATTTCAACGAGGTTCTCTATGCTTCGGAACAGATGGGAGGAAATGAAAGACATGAATGGATGATGGAAGGATTCAGAAGTGTGGTCGATGATTGTAGATTCTCGGATCTAGGCTTCATTGGACTACCTTATACCTGGAACAACAAACAACACGAACCGAATAACATCAAGGTTCGGTTGGACAAGGGTCTAGGCGATGACAAGTTCATGGAAAAATTTGATAGCACAACAGTTCGGCATATTCGGACTACTGAGTCTGATCATTTCGCTCTGTTAATCAAAGTCAACAAATTGGATTGGCTGCAAGATTATGGTGGGCCGAGACCGTTTCGGTTTGAAAATATGTGGACAAACCATGACCTTTATCGTCCATTAGTGGAGAGGAGCTGGGTGGCGGGAGCCCAGAATATGGAGGATTTAAATGGTTCATTAGGCCAGATGCAAGCTTTGCTACAAAGCTAGAGTAGAGAGGAATTTGGTTCAGTAAGAAAACAGCTCAAAGCTATGAGAGAAAGGCTGGAAAAGGTTCGTCGAGAGTCTATGAATACAGGTCCGACGAGAGAGGAGTGTGAGCTAATGAAGAAATTATCAGACATTCTCGCAAGGGAGGAGGCCATGATGAAGCAACACTCACGTATACAATGGTTAAAAGAAGGTGATCGGAATACTAGGTTCTTTCACGCCAGAGCTAGGAAGAGAGCAAGGACAAATAGAATCAAGTCAATTAAAAAAGATGATCGATCCTTTGCTTCCTCCCAAGCGGAAGTGGAGGAGATGTCGATTTCCTTTTGTACGAGGTTGTTCACTGCCCAGGATCACACAGAGCCAAAGATGATCACTCAGTTTATTCAGCCAAAAGTTAATACTCAGATGAACGAGTGACCTGATGCTCCTTTTACAGATGATGAGATTGATAAGGCCCTCTTTATGATACACCCCAACAAATCACCGCTCCCGGACGGGTTCATGGCGGGGTTTTATATTAAGCATTATGCACTGATTAAGGAGGATGTTTGTGTGGTGATATGTAATTTTCTGAATGGAGGTGATATGCCAGAGGTGGTGAATAACACAAATATTGTGCTTATAACGAAAGTAAAACAGCCACAAGACCTCACCCAATACAGGCCAATTGCATTGTGCAATGTGCTCTATAAAATTGCTTCAAAGGTGTTGGCGTTGCGACTAAGGCCTATTTTGGATGAGATTATTTCAGAAGAGCAAAGTGCTTTTGTTCTGGGGAGATTGATTACGGACAACGTTATTACGGTATATGAAAATATTCACTATCTAAAGAGGAAGAAGGGGAAGAGTGGAGCGTGCGCCATCAAGCTTGATATGGCAAAGGCGTATGACAGAGTCGAGTGGAGCTACCTGAGAGCTATTATGTCAAAATTGGGCTTCACGGGCCACTGGATAAATTGATAATGAAGTGTGTGGAGTCGGTATCCTTCTCAGTAAAAGTGAATGGACGGTTTTCAGATATATTTAAGCCCACCAGAGGTATTCGGCAGGGAGATCCCTTATCTCCCTACCTCTTCTTATTATGTGGAGAAGGGTTGAGCTCTATGCTGAAATCATGTGGACAACAATTTTTATCGAAGGGGGTTCGAGTGGGGATACATGCACCTTGGGTGTCCCATCTGCTGTTTGTCGATGATTGTCTGTTATTTACTCAAGCATCAGCAATGGGCGCCACACGACTGAAGGAGATATGCCCTAGAGGCAAATAATAAATAGGATTTATTGTCATATCTCAGTTAGTTTATAATAGTTTCATATTGTGCTAGAACTGTGCCAAGTAGAAACATTGGTACAGGTGTGGTATGAAACAACCAAGTCCCTATTAGCCTCTGTTCATACTAGTTCGTTGGTCATGAGGATGATCTAGGTTTTAAGATCATGGGCATTTGCCAATTGACAACGGGGTCATATCATTGGAGAATGATGTGATGGACATTCCTCGAAGGATTGCAACACGATCAAGTCATATAAGTTCATTGTTGCAACAGCTATACCTAGACTCCTTTTCCTTAGACCATGAGCTCATATTACTCATTGTTTACCGAGGCTGCTTAGACTGCATCAACCGTCATCTGGTAATACAGTGGCCATAAAGGTGTACGTTGGGTATTCCAAAGGAACAGTAGATGACATGTGACTGCAAGACTGGGATTTGTTCATCCACATAACGGGTAAAGATACATACAGCCGGCTTGGTGAGATTACATCCATAAATGTTGCAACATATGACTCGGTCACGTAGATGTAATGTCACGGTAACAAGAAAATAGAACTTGTTGTTAACGAGATTGAACAAGGTATGTGATACCAATGATTGGATCTTGGAAAAGTCGTATTAAGAAACAAAAGGAATTGGATGCTACATTTACTGGTTTAAACGACATTGTCATTAGAAATGCATAGGGGTCACATGGATATCCCTGGTCCCTCTTTTGATCATTGATACAGATCATGTCTAGAGCATTCCCGAGACATGAGAGGATACACTTAAGGGTATGATGAGAGCGATCATTCGTAAGAAGGAATCATAGTAGAGAAAGAGAAAGCCAGAATCGCTCCGCAGAGAAATCCGAAGTTGTTCGGAGAAAGAATAAAGGACCGGAATCATTCCGGGAATTCCGAAGTTGTTCGGAGGATATAGAAAGGGGAACCGAAAGGTGTTTCGGGTTGAATCAGGTTTTGTAATATGTATTTACATATTAATTAGTGTAATTAATATTAAATATAATATTAAAATCTAATTTGAAGGATTTTTCTACTAATAGGCCAAACTTCCTAGTGAATAAAGGCCCATGAGGGAAACTGAAAGAGGGAAGGGCCAAGGGCCAAGAGGGCCTAGGCCCAGTCTCCACAAGGGGGCCCACCTGGCCAGCCTAGGGCTGTGCGCGGGGTGGGGCCCACCCCTGGCCAACTGGCCCATGAAGCCCTAAGGGCCCATGCGCCTCCGCCTCCTCTCTTCCCCTTGTTTAGTCCCACATGGCTTAGCCTTTGAGAAAGGCACACCCCCTTAGCCTATATAAAGGGGTTCCCATGGGTGGGATGAGACACACCAACAATTGGAGAAGTCCTTTGGTTGACTTCCTCCTTCCCTCTCTCTAGCCCTTGTGACCATGGCCCCAAGTTTGGGCTGTGCGAACGAGACACACCTATAGTACGCCGTTGCGCTGCAGGGATTCCTAGCCGGATATCAACTTCCGCACTCCCGGAGGGATCGGAGAGCCAGAGGTCTCATCATGCAGAGGATGTGCACGAAGACACGAGACGGAACACTTGGGACGCTTGAATGTCGTGAGCCAGAGCTCCTGCACGATGAAGAAGGAGCAAGGGTGACCTGCGAGGAGCTTCGTGACCTTGAGGTCGGTGATGAGTACGACTACATCAACCATGTTCCCCTTGGAACATTAACCGTGTACAGTCTACAAGGGTATGTATTCTATACGCATCGGTCGTTACCGCATTACTACATAGATAGATCCTAGGCAGTTTTTGGGGTTCCAACGTAGGAATTTTTTTGTTTTCTGCTGCGGATCCCCTTCAATGGTATCAGAGCCGATCTATGCGTAGGAGTGCTGTATGGCCAGTACGCACAAGTTTTGTGCAGGCATTGATCCCTTAGTTGTTACCCTCTAACGTGTACTTGTTTATATCGCGGTATTGTTTGATAAAGCGGCCCGTACCAACCTTACGCATATTCGTACGCGAGACTGGTTCCACGCTCAACATACGGCTTGTACCGTATAAGTGGCTAGCGGGTGTCTGTCTCTCATTCAATAGTTGATATAGCATTTACAATGGAGGGCCCTAAAAGGGGTGTAATAGAGACAACTGTCGGATCCATGTTGTGGTTAGAAAGTTCGTAGTTTAGAAATGGTTCTATTGCGAAAGCCTTAACAACCACGTAAAACTTGCAATGGATAAAGTAGAGGCGTCTAACTTTATTTTGCAGGGGGATGTGATTATGATATGGCATTGGTCGTTATGAAGGTAAAATAGTTTACTTTTCTATTACTAAGTAGTATAGTAATAGTCATCGTTCCGATGGACGATCTGGTGGAGGTGTCATGGACTTGGCGTCAAACCGATGGCAGGATGGAGATCATGCCGGAGCGCTCGATGGAGATCAAGGTGCAAGAAAGACCATATCATATCACATTATACATATGATGTTGATACATGTTTTACATCTTATTGCGTGCTAGTATTTAGATACTCAACGGTAGCAAATAAGATAATCCCTATTGAATTCCAATGTTCTGTGTTCCCCTTGTGTGTGCACCACCAAGAAATTTCTTCGTTATGAGGCGCCCTGCGGTGAGTAGGGGTCAGACATATCTATGTTCGCATACAGTGGGTGTAAGCCATGTTGCACAGCGAATACACACAAGTTAGATTTGGCGAGCCTAGCATGTGTAGACATGGCCTCGGAACACAAGAGATCGAAAGATCGAGCATGAGTCACATGGATGATGTGATTGGCATTATTGAATGTCTACCTTTGATGCTGCACTGATGGCCGTGACGATCGGGGGAGGTGCAGAGGATAGGGATCATGTGATCACTAAAATCGTCCAGGGGATGACAATTTTAGTGGAGACCAATTATAAATTGATCTCTTATTATGAACTTAGTCTAGATATCTGTTTGCAAATATCTTAGTAGATCATGGCCTATCCCATTGAGGTCCTTTGCGACCATGGGAATATATTGCTTAATTTGGAACTTAGCAAAAGGGTCCAACTTCATAGATTAATACCCATGCCTGAGGGATATCCTCGTAAAAGGTGATCTTCTCTTCTTGATACAATAACCATTAGGAGATAATTTGATGACTCCAGAATGTTTGTGTTTTCTCCATAATCATCCAACTTTCCATTCTCCATTCGATAGAGAGTTGGGATGCATTTTGTATTCTACAGAATAAGGCACATAGAGTATGAGCCGTTGGATGGGTTTTTTCCTCCATCATGGATGAAAAGAGAATATTTGGAAAAACACTTAGTGATCTTGCATTAGAGTTGAGAACTCTTGGAAGGGCTTGATTACAATGGAGGTCATGGATGAAAAGGTATATGTTAGATATACAAAATTATAAATGTGGTTCTTGCAAAAACTCGTTGCAGTTTGCAAAGTATTTGATACATGTCCCGTTTTGTGAAAACAGGAGGATCTGCTTGAGAATTGCTGTTTTTGAGGCAATGTGACTTTGTGACGGCAAGCAAAACAGTTGATGGCCGACATCACCTCTTTCCTCAAAGTTTATCATTTGGATTAGTGGACTTGAATATAATTTTGTAATCCTTGTTTGTGTGTCTTGCTTATGGCGAGACGATTATTCATATGAACAAGTTACAAGCCAGTTTATACTATTCTGATGAACAATACCATTATGGTCACATTACGATTATAAATAAGTTATTCACATCACTATGTTAATGATGATAGTTTAAACATTTATAAGAGGATTAGAATGCTAAAAGATATCCAAAATTTAATAATAAATGACACTATAGTTTAAGTCATTTTTGTTATTGCATGTTCTTAATGATGATCGGGGTCCTAGGTGCTTAATCTAGAGACTTTGCAAAACCATGTCTCGTTGGGCAGAATGACTAAAATTCCGCATTTTGGTAAAACGGTGATATGCGAAGAAATGTTGAAACTTATATATAGTGATGTATCATATTTTCAACAAGTAGTGGAAATCATTAGTTAATTGTGGACTTAAGTGAATAAGTGTATTTACTTAATGAAACATGAAGTTATGAATTGATTTAAATTGTTCAAATGAGTTCATAACAAAGGAGGATATTGAATTGATAAGTCTCTTTGATTTGATCGACATGACTGAAGTATTAAAGTTATGTTTAGCATAAAAGGGACTTGTGAAAGATGTTTCACAAATTATGATAATTGGATGAATTCAAACTGTGTTGAAATATCTAAACATCATAATCATTATGTATTAAGATACATATTGTATAATATCATCTCTTACAGGGGTTATAGTTATCGTTTAGAGTTAAAGATCAAAATAAGCAAACACTCATTTGAAATACAAAGGAACATCTAAAAGATTCGTGGAAACAACACCATAAGTGTTATGGAAAGTTCGAGTTTCTGGAGATTTCGATAAGTCGAAGTCATGGCGAATAAACAAGTCTTTGTAAAGCATTCTTAGGAAGCTATGAATGGATCTTCCACAAAGGGGCAAAACTATTGTTTTCCAAAGTTGACGTGTCTTGATGAAGATACATGTGGAAGAAAGTAAAAGATCAAAACAAGGTATTTGACCTTACCTCCTGATTATTGATTGGCACAGCAGAATTTGTTTCGTGAATCCAAACTCTGCAAATAGAGGAGAAACCAATGATAATGATCATAAAGTTTCAGTGAATACTTTTACTAAAGAAAGTGGGATTCAACTATATATTCTACAAGTTTGTGGAATTACATTGCTGATTCACTTGTCATGTTTCGAACAAGACATATCTACAAATTACAAAGAAGCGTGATGGACCTGAGTGCGAGATATGACTAGGAGTCATAAAATCCTATATTAAGTTACATTTAAGATTGCAAAGTAACATGTTACTTGATCTTATTAAAGTAAAGAAGTTTACTTGATATTTTGACTGCAAAGTCATAAGAAGGAAATGAAACTTAATGAATGACAAAAGCTCGATTTGTCACAAGTTTGGACAAATTCAAGGAGTTAACTACAATAGTAGTGATGCTTAAGTATTTTGGATTTACACTAGAAATATATATGGATATTGAAGTCTCGTAATTGGAATTCTCAAATTGATGATGATCAAAGAATTTTGGAATGTCCAAGATTATCGAGAGGACCTAGATTTGAGTGGGAGCAAATCAGCTTGGCTAATTCATAATATGTAGCTGACATATTTTGAGTGGGAGCTAAGTGAAATCCCTGGATCTCAAACATGAATGTCATATTTGAGTGGGAGCGTGAAATCATTCTATGATATGTGGACGACATATGTGAATGATGTGATTGGTGTTAATAATATTTAAGTTAGATAAATAAGGATGAAGTTGAAGTTATTAAACAATAAGATCTATCGAGATAGATTGGTGAGTTTAATAAACACTGAATGTCGAATGCTTCGTGGACTTGATTCTGAAAGATGTTCAGAATGTCCTAAGCAAGATTCTGAAGAAGCTCAGAATGGAACAAGGTGAGAAAGTAGTTCTTACTATATGAAGCATTGAGTTAGTATTGCAACTATGGTTGAAAGAAAGAGATGCGTTGCATCTCCTATGCCTCAGTCATAGGTTCTTCCATATAACCATGTTGTATAGTCGACGTAATGTGACCCAAAGTTCTGGTTGGTAGGACAAAGTCTTAACTATAAGAATGTGTATTTAAGTGATTCCTGAGTTGATCACTGAACCAGAATTAAGTTTGTACTTAAATGACAAGAAGCAATGTAAGTGACATAGATGCATTTCATGCACTATGATCTACATAGATATAGAAGTATAAAGGCTCCATCTAATGTGATGTATAATGTTATGGTGGGGATAGTTCGCTTTTAACGTAGAATGACGTGTCCCAGGGCACAGTGCCCATGAGAAAGCCCTCGAGGTTGATCTAAAGTCACTGTAAGCTCCTAGAATCCGGCCTCGTTTTGCTGCCATGACTACAATATATACACAAAGGATAGCAAAGTGTGTTTCGAAGTTTAGATGACAACAGTGAAAACTACCGTCATTATAAACACTAGAAACAAAGTCTCACTTTGTTGCCAAACAAATGCTTCGACCCATTATACGATAATGGTGTGAATGTCAAAATTAGGAAGACATTAATGATTTGCAAAAGACATAATGATCCAGTGAAACAGAACATGGACATGACGTTTCTCATGAGCATGCATGATCTGTAAACGTATATGGTATATGGTTTATATGAGTACAATGCGAGCTGGATTATTTGTACTCTAGTGCAAGTGGGAGACTGAAGGAGATATGCCCTAGAGGCAAATAATAAATAGGTTTTTATTGTCATATCTCAATTAGTTTATAATAGTTTCATATTGTGCTATAACTGTGCCAAGTAGAAACATTGGTACAGGTGTGGTATGAAACAACCAAGTCCCTAGTAGCCTCTATTCATACTAGTTTGTTGGTCATGAGGATGATCTGGGTTTCAAGATCATAGGCAGTTATGCCAATTGACAACGGGTTCATATCATTGGAGAATGATGTGATGGACATTCCTCGAAGGATTGCAACACGATCAAGTCATATAAGTTCATTGTTGCAACAACTATATCTAGACTCCTTTTCCTTAGACCGTGAGCTCATATTACTCACTGTTTCCCGATGCTGCTTAGACTGCATCAACCGTCATCTAGTAATACGGTGGCCATAAAGGTGTATGTTGGGTATTCCAAAGAAACAGTAGATGACATGTCACTGCAAGACTGGGATTTGTTCACCCACATGACGGGTAAAGATACGTACGGCTGGCTTGGTGATATTACATCCATAAATGTTGCAACATGTGACTCGGTCACAGGGATGTAATATCACGGTAACAAAAAAACAAAAATTGTTGTTAACGAGAGTGAACAAGGTATGTGATACCAATGATCGGATCTCGGACAAGTCGAATCAAGAAACAAAAGGAATTGGATGCTACATTTACCAGTTCAAACGACATTGTCATCAGGAATGCATAGGGGTCACATGGATATCCCTGGTCCCTCTGTTGATCATTGATACAGATCATGTCTAGAGCATTCCCGAGCCGTGAGAGGTTACACTTAAGGCTACGATGAGAGCGATCATTCGTAAGACGGAATCACAGTAGAGAAAGAGAAATCCAGAATCGTTCCGCGGAGAAATCCGAAGTTGTTCGGAGAAAGAATAAAGGATCTTGAATCATTCTGGGAATTCCGAAGTTGTTCGAAGGATATAGAAAGGGGAACCAAAAGGTGTTTCAGGTTGAATCAGGTTTTGTATTATGTATTTACATATTAATTAGTGTAGTTAATATTAAATATAATATTAAAATCTAATTTGAAGGGTTATTCTACCAAATGGCCAAACTTCCTAGTGAATAAAGGCCCATGAGGGAAAACCGAAAGAGGGAAGGGCCAAGGGCCAAGAGGGCCAAGGCCCAGCCGCCATAAGGGGGCCCACCCAGCCAGCCTAGAGCTATGCGCGAGGTGGGGCCCACCCCTGGCCGGCTGGCCCATGAAGCCCTAAAGGCCCATGCGCCTCCCCCTCCTCTCTTCCCCTTGTTTAGTCCCACATGGCTTAGCCTTTGAGAAAGGCACACCCCCTTAGCCTATATAAAGGGGTGCCCATGGGTGGGATGAGACACACCAACAATTGGAGAAGTACTTTGGTTGACTTCCTCCTTCCCTCTCTCTAGCCCTTGTGACCATGGCCCCAAGTTTGGGCTGTGCGAACGAGACACACCTGCAGTACGCCGTTGCACTGCAGGGAATCCTAGCCGGATATCAACTTCCGCACTCCCGACGGGTTCGGGGAGCTGGAGGTCTCATCGTGCACCGGATGTGTACGAAGACACGAGGTGCAACACTTGGGGCGCTTGAATGTTGTGAACCGGAGCTGCTGCACGATGAAGAAGGAGCAAGGGGTGACCTGCGAGGAGCTTCGCGACCTTGAGGTCGGCTACGAGTATGACTACATCAACCACGTTCCCCTCGGAATGTTAACCACATACGGTCTACAAGGGTATGTATTCTATATGCATCGGCCATTACCGCATTACTACATAGATAGATCCTAGGCAGTTTTTGGGGTTCCAACGTAGGATTTTTTTTGTTTTTTGCTGCGGATCCCCTTCAACGACTGCATGCGATTTTGGAGACGTACCGAAGTGGATCGGGTCAGTTAGTCAACAAAAACAAATCGGCTATTTTCTTTAGTAGGAATTTCTCAGCCAATCAAAAGATGGTGGTGCATGCTGCTTCGGGAATTTCTACAGAAGCAAAAATAGAGAAGTATCTAGGGCTCCCTATAGCCCTAGGAAGATTGACTGATGACGAATTCGAGCACATCATCACAAGGATTATGAAACTTGTGAAATGATGGTCTTCGAAAACTTTAAGTAGCGCTGCCAGAGAAACGCTAGTGAAAGATCATGGATGTTGCCTAGAGGGAGGGTGAATAGGCGATTAAAACTTCGACGAGATGGGCTTAACAATGGCGGAATGAAACTAACATTTTCTTTTGGTAAGCACAAAGCCTAGATATACTAAGGTTCACCTATGTGCACCAACAACTTATGCTAAGCAAGACAAGCAACAATATGATAGCAATATAGATTACTTCAGGCACGATGGCTATCACAATGTAAAGTGCATAAGCAAAGAGCTCGGGTATACAGATAACAGAGGCACGCGGGGATGATGATATTTTACCGAGTTCCTCCCAACAAGGGAGTACGTCTCATTGGAGGGGTGGGCGGTACTAAGACCACCAACACTGCAAAGGCCTCACCCTATTCTCCCGAGCACCCACCACACGGGCAAGCACCCGTTCCACTATGGGACACTTGAGGGTGGTCACCGAACCCGTACAAGATGGGGCTATCTCCACAACTCAATGGAGGCTCCCAATAATCGCCAACAAGGCCTCAATCTTGGGGGAGCTTCACAACTTAATTGAAGACCCCCAAGAACACACCACAAAGGCCACACAACCGTCTAGGGTTCCAAGAACCCAAGAGGGACAAGCAACAATTAATATCATCGAACAAATCCTCTGGAGAGAACACAAACCGATGCACCTAATGCAAATGGCAAGAACACCACAAAATGCCCCAAATCCTCACTCTCAAGTTCCAACAAGGCTACTAAAGCAATTGGGGAACAAGAAAGGAAGAACACAAAATGTCCCAAAAATTTAGATCCCAAAGATTCACTCACAAAGAGGTGATTTGGTTTGGTCAAATTGTAGATCTAGATCTCCTCTATCTTTCCCTCAAATATAGGCAAGAATCATTAGAGGGGAAGACAAGAATAAATCTCACAAGAATTAGAACAATGGGGCAAATCTTGGAAAAAATAGAGGAGAAGAAGCAACTTAGAAAAAAGAGAGAGAAGCCAATTTATAGGGCCCCAGATTTTCTGCCCGTTGGGGCCAGATTCATCCTGAGCCGGTGCAACCGGACTGGGCATATACTACCACACCGATCCACGTGAACCTGGTCAAAACGGGACGAGCGAGAGCGAGCCTGGGCGAGCAAGGGCAGCAGCAGCGCAGGGGATCGGGGGGAGACTAGGGTGTCAAGGGACACCCGCATAACGGATAATATCACTTTGCGGCCCGAAAGTTGAAGCGCCCGGGCAACACGGTACCCAAATTGCCTGTAATCAGCCGCGATGACTATAGTTGGCATGCCAAATACTCAGAGGGTCTTTTAGGCACGAATTCAACTTTACGTTTCAATACAAAATATCAGGCTAACAGCCGACAAGTTGGCCCCCCTGTCAGTTTTCTCTGTTATGTCGCTCCCGTCGCTTAGGCGTGGTGGCTGTCACGTAGGCTTGCAGCACTGGCACAGTGGATAGGACAACACGACCAGCGTAGTGTATTGACGTGACAAAACAGGGCACATATATCATCATTATAATTATTTTTTGTTTACTCAGAAGCTGGAACAGCCACCGCCACGCGTCTCTCCTTTGGACTTCCGTCCATGTCGTTAACCACTACCTTAAAAACGCATTGACGGTTCCACCGTTCCCCTGTCTCGTAGAAACCAGTCTTCTTCTTCATGTCATCTGTCTTCTTCCCGTCTTCTCCTTGCCACCATGGAAGGTCGTCGCACTCTATAGACAAGCTCTACTACCCATGACAATAAGAAGATAGACATCGTCTACACCAAGGAGGAGACAGTGGTGTGAGTCTTGAGGATGTACGAGGGTTGGCTTGAGAAAGACAAGGACAAGTTTGTGGGATTGGACCTCGAGTACACCCCGTAGAACCCATATGAACAGAATGAAGTCGCCGTCGTTCAACTGGCCATGAGGAAACACGTCCTCGTCTACCACTTCTCCCGATTTGTAGATCTGCTCTCTGTAGTTAACCGCTTTTAGGGTTTTATCCTCTTGTTCTTTATCCATTTGCTCATTTTGCAACTACTGAATTTTATTTAGGATCAAATAAATTATGACAATCCAATGTTGAGAGTCTTGATCTTGCATTTACTAAACTTTTTAAAATTATATTCAGATGATGATCTTGAATTGACAAAATATTTGTAGTTATAAATTTTGGTGATGACAAACTACATACTTTCAGGACTGGCAGGAATTGTTCGGCGCTGCGCTAGTTCCTTGTAGAAAAAGGAATTGTTTTTTGCAATATCGACAATACAACAGATTTTTTAAAATTTCATCAAGAGAGAATTACAATTCCTATGCACAACTAGATCGATATTCAGAGTCTTGTCAAGACCATGGGGGGCTCGAGCAGGGCCGGCCCTAAGAATGTGGGGGCCCTGGGCGAGACTAAACTTGGGGCCCTGAATATAGACAACTCAATAATAGTGATGGATATAATACGCGTAAATATGTGTTGTTAATAACACTTAAATGCATCCAAAAGCAGTATGTATATCAAAGAATTTATACATATTACTTTGAATATTTTCTAGCATTTCTCCATGCAAAGACACTTATGATGGGGTCGGTGTGGGTGTCATTCAATAATTTCTTCTAGATGCATATTGTTGCCAAATCATTTAACCTTTGTTGAGTCGTTGTTCACACCGGATAGCTTTTCAATAATTTTAACTTTGAAAAACTTCTTTCAGCCGCTGCAGCAGTCACAGTAAATAAGATGTAATACGCGATGAAGATAATAGGGATTAGTAACACAATATCAATATACCTCCAATTCTCGTGATCGAGTGCCTAGAAATTGAAATCGGCAAGACGACTAGTCGACGAACCGATGATCGACAACCAAAATTAAGAAAAGTTAAAGAGAAAACGAAAACCATAAATTGCAGTGAATTATTACCGTGATCGTGCGGCTAGAAGAACACCGAACGCTAATCGGCTGATCGCTGTGTCGACGAAATACTCAACACACCCTGGTCCGAGCGCCACACGTGGCACACAGCTGACAGGTCCGATCGCGGCCTCACCTAGTAGAGTAGTCGGATTAGACGATGACGATAGCTTATTGCTTCTCCTGCTCGTACACGATCTCTACATGGTCCATTAGGCCTTCTTTTCATTTTCTTCCCTTGGCTGTCAGAGTGTCAATGCCTATTACGTAAACATACATGCAGTACATCACGCCTGGGGTGGTGGGGCCCCTAGATTTTGGGGGCCCTGGGCGGCCGCACACCCTGCCCCTCCCCACGGCCGGCCCTGGGCTCGAGGAAGGATGAAATGGCATCACTCGTAACTAGAATCCTCGATGAGTCGTATGACAGAATGAAGGCAGAATTTCCTACGGATAGACATGATTTCTGGGAGGAGTGGTCGTTGTCTGATATAAACCTGAAGTATGCAGCCATAAATGCTTACGTGACCTACCAGCTGTACAAGAAGATCCCTTTCTTTCTACGTTATCTCGTGTTTTGCCCTATTTGAAAGAGGGAAGAAGATCTTAGGGGAGCCCTTTGTAGAAAATGTAGAATAGCTGAGTTTGAAGATGCATATTCAAAGAAAATGGCTGCATCTGAAGCAGCTGATAGAGAGGCTGCAGCTGAAGCAGAAGCGGCTGACAGAGAGGCTGCAACTAAAGCAGCAAACAGAGAGGTAGCATCTTCTAGCGGCAACAATCAGGTCTGTGATGCATCGCTAATTGTGCCGCGGGATGCTAAATATAGGGAAGCCAAGTCAGATCCCAGGTGGGACGAACTTGCATTTCGTGAGCTGTGGAGTGCCAATAATATAAGATCCACCTGAAATGATCGCAGTTGGTCACCTAGGAACGATGGCAAACGCCTCAAGTGGTTTGATGAGAAGTGAATTAAATTTTACTCCTTTGTGTTATGTTTCTGTTTTGTGGAACTCAGTTAGCTTGTCAAGATGGCTAGCGCCTCAAGTGAGAGTAGTAAAATAAATTTTACTTCTTTGTATTATGTTTCTGTATGTGTCTGGTAGCTTGTCAAGATGGTAGCTCATTAACTGGCAGTTTGAAAGAGTACCTTTTTCCTCTCTCTCTAAACAGATATCTTTCATTTTGCCCAAATTGGTAGCAAATCTAGAGAAGCTTCTCTCTTTGATCATTCATTCCCTTTTGGACCTCTTTTTGCCTCTGATTTGGTAGCAAATCTTGAGCAGCAAATCACACCAGGTAGAATACATTCATTCAGAAAACAAAACAAATGTAGATATAGTTGTGCGCAACTAAATAGGATGTAGCGATAGAAATTAGGTTGCTTAACGAGGTTCGATACATTCAACCCCTTCCTTGCATGCAGAAATAGGATACAAGCAAAATATAGAAAATAAAAAGAAGCTGCTTAGCAGCAGCAGTAGACACGTTCAACCCCTCCTTGCATGCGCATGCGCCTCCGCCTCCTCCCTCTGGAGCTTCCTCCACTTCTTGCTGCCCAGTCCCTTGATCTTGGGGGCCTTGGGCTTGATCGGAGGCATGTGACCCTCTTTGATGGCCACCCGCTGGAGGTTTCGGAGGTGAATACCGAGAGCCTGGTGTTCAGCGATGTAGGCGTTGACGTTCACGGTCTGGCCGACTTTGGGGGTGCCAGATCTAGGGCCCTCTACATGCATCACAAAGCAGTTGAAGTCGATGCCGACGAGTCTCGTCCTGCGGAAGGGGCAACTGTAGACACCACTACCGAAGAAGGCGTCGTACTGGCCGGTCTGTAGCCTCCTCAGCACCTGACGAGCTTTGGTGTGCTTGGACTCGTCATCGCTACAGACATCACTGCCGTAAACCTATTAGAAGAAAAGGAAAAGGGAGGATTAGATGATGTAAGAAGATCGAGCAATCGAAATGTGAACAAGCGAATCCTAATAAACCAAGATCTAGCATCCAATGATGGGAACGGGAGAAGAACCCGGGAAGGAGAGCAAACCCTAGTTACCTCTGACCATGGGTCGTCGATGCCGGTGTCGTAGGGGTTCACCGGAGCGATGTAATCCTCTAGATCGTAGGGGTCCCAGAAGAGATGGATATGCTCGTGACCGGCGGGGGCCTCCTCGCTGGCGGCTACATCGGTAGCAGGGACGAGGGCCTAGGGGAACAACGACTGCCATCGATGCCTCGACGGGAGCCTGGACGGGGACGACGGCTGCTTTCAATGCGTCGAGGGGGACCGGGATGGAGACGGGGTCGTCCTCGCTGGCGGCCTTGGAGGCGATGATGGCCACCGTATCCTCCTCCGCCATCACCGACACGGTGGGGTTTTCTCGGGAGTTTGCAGAAGGTGGTGGGACACTGGAGAGGGTTGCGTGAGGAGAGTGAGCGAGAGTGAGAGTGGGTGTGTGGAGAGGGGCTCTATAGTTAAGGTGAATGGAAGCTAGGCACGTTTCATTGCACCACCGTGCAACACGCCGTGCAGGCTACTGCACCATGCACCGCGACACGCGCACGGTACGTGACGTTTTTTTCCCGGGCCATGCATGGCAGTTCCGTATTGAGCCGCATGCAAAGGGGCATACACAATTTGTATGTACGAAGTTTGACACGGCCATAAAATTAGCGATAATTAAAAGGGGAAATGTAGAGGAGAAGGTAGGTGGCTGTACGGCGAGATTTATGGGGTTGTGCTAGATCGGATGGAGGGAAGTGTTGATGATTGCGAGTGACTCGATGAAGGCGAAGTTGTTAGGTCTCGTCGAGCCCCCTCCCCCCTGAGACCCATTTCTCAGCTCTTCGGCCTCCAGCTAACGCATGGAAGTTTCTTACGGTGGGCACAGTTGGAAGTGAGATTGAGAGCCGCTGCGTAAAAAATGGGATATGTCTTATTAAAATCTAGTGGCAATAAATTACAGCTGCCCATCGACGACCGTGCACTCGATGACGCATGTGTTGTGGCATAGTAGCAGCAGCAGTAGGCTTTTCAGACTTGATTAAACATGACATGACCAGTTGACGACTTTTTCTATGGACGGCTTCATGTTCCTTCTTGTAGAAGTCTCACTGAGGGATACATTCGTGTTGTCTCACGCTGTACTGTGAAGGGAACGATGTGTGCAACTATCCTCGTTGGATCACACGGGATCAACGGTTGGTGCACACGATCCGCGTGACAACTGTGACAAGAAATCAGGGCGTAGCAGACAGAGTGAGCACATGTTTGGGCTTCTACGAGAGAGAGAGAGAGAGAGAGAGAGAGAGAGAGAGAGAGAGGCAAAACTGAGTAGTATCAAAAAACCAAGGGCAAAACTGAGTAGTATAAAAATGGAAAGTGAGTGTCTTGTACAATGAAATACATCATGGCATAAATCAAATTATGCCAAGATGAATCCACTAGAGTTCATTGGATGTGTGTTCTTCTCATGAACCACATATGGATCCACCAGAGTTTTCATTGCATGTGTGTTATTCTCATAAACCACATGGATCCATGATACATCCAAAACGTATCTACTTTCCCGAACACTTTTGCTATTGTTTTTCCTCTAAACTTGTGTGATTTGGATGCAACTAACACGGACTGACGTTGTTTTTAGCAGAATTGCCTTGGTGTCTACTTTTTGTGCAGAAAATCAACTATCAGGAAAAATCCCGGAAAATATGCCAAAAATCCTATTTCACCCGAAGACTCCAGGAGCCATAATACGAGACGGAGAAGAGCCAGGGGTGGCCACACCACCTGGTGGCGCGGGCCAGGCCAGGCCGCGCCAGGGGGTGGTGTGGGCCCCCCAGGCACCTCCTCAGTCTCCCTCTTCGCCTATAAGTTGCCTTCTGACCTAAAAACTCAGGGGGGTTCGATGTTTTTCCAGAAGGAGTTCCGCTTTGCCGCCACCATCAGATTCCACAAAACAGCACTAGAAACTCCGTTCTGGCACCCTGCCGGGACGGGGAATTGGAGGAGATCATCGCCATCATCATCACCATCGATCATCCATGTTTCCCCCATCTATGAGTGAGTAATCCCCCGCTGTAGGCTATGGGGATGGTAGGGATTGGATGAGATTGTTCATGTAATGGCATCAGATTGTTAGGGCATGGTGCCTAGTATCTTTTATTAGTGCTTTATGACTTTGTTGCGACTTGTTATGCTTAATGCTTGTCACTAGGGCCCGAGTGCCATGATTTCAGATCTGAACATGTTATTGATTCATTATGATAGTATTGTTTATGGTCTTATCTGCAAGTTGTATACACACGTTGTTGTCCGGAACCAATGGCCCCGAAGTGACAAAAATCGGGATAACCGGGGGGAATGGCTTTGATGTGAGGATCACATGTGTTCATGGAGTGTTAATGCTTTGCTCCAGTGCTCTATTAAAAGGAGCACCTTAATTGCCAGTAGTTCCCTTGAGGCCCCGTTGCAAACGGGCTGGCAGGACAAAAGATGTTGTGCAAGTTCTCATTGCGAGCACGTATGACTATATATGGAACACATGCCTAGGATTATCTAGTACTTGGATGCTTTATCTTATTTATCTGCAATTGCCCTATGTTCTGATTGCTATGTGAATTGTCTTATCCATGCAATGCCCGTCTATCCATCCCTATGCCTACCTTTTCGAATCCCATCATATCGCTATTGTCCTTGCTGTCTTTACTTTACTATCGCTTGCTACTTTACTATTCCTACTACAAAACTGTTGCTACTGATAAACTTCTATGAGCAAGATTGTTTCCAGGTGCAGCTGAATTGACAACTCAGTTGTTAAGGCTTATAAATATTCTTTGTCTCCCCTTGTGTCGAATCAATAAATTGGGATTCACTTCCCTCGAAAATACTGCGATACACCCTCTATACTTGTGGGTCATCAATCCACTAGAGTTCATTGGATGTGTGTTATTGTCATAAACCACATGGATCCACTAGAGTTTATTGGATGTGTGTTATTTTCATAAACCACATGGATCCACTAGAGTTCATTGGATGTGTGTTATTGTCATAAACCACATGGATCCACTAGAATTCATTGGATGTGTGTTCTTCTCATAAACCACATGGATCCACTAGAGTTCATTGGATGTGTGTTATTGTCATAAACCACATGGATCTACTAGAGTTCGTTGGATGTGTGTTATTGTCATAAACCACACCTAGAGTCATTGGATGTTTGTTCTTTTCACAAACCACACATGGATCCACTAGAGTTCATTGCATATGTGTTCTTTTCATTAACCACATATGGATCCACTAGAGTCATTGCATGTCTGTTCTTTTCATGAACCACATATGGATCCACTAGAGTCATTTCATGTGTGTTCTTTTCACAAACTACATATGGATCCACCTGTGTCATTGCATGTGTGTTGTTTTCATTAGCCACATATGCATCCCCTAGTGTCATTGCATGTGTGTTCGTTTCATGAACCACAACTAGAGTCATTTCATGTGTGTTCTTTTCACAAACCACCTATGGATCCACCAGAGTTCATTGCATGTCTGTTCTTTTCACAAACCACATATGGATCCACCAGAGTTCATTGCATGTCTGTTCTTTTCACAAACCACATATGGATCCACCAGTGTCATTGAAATGTGTGTTGTTTTCACAAACCACATATGGATCCCCAAGTATCATTGCATGTGTGTTCTTTTCATTAACCACAGCTAGAGTCACTGCATGTGTGTTCTTTTCACAAACCACATATAGATCCACCGGAGTCACTGCATGTCTATTCTTCTGACAAACCACATATGGATCCACAAGAGTCATTGCATGTCAGTTCTTCTCATGAACCACATATGGATCCACTAGTGTCACTGCATGCCTGTTCTTCTCTCAAACCACATATGGATCCACCAGAGTTCATTGAATGTCTGTTCTTTTCATAAACCACATGGATCCACCAATGTCATTGCATGTGTGTTATTTTAATAAACCACAGCCCTAGAGTCACTGGATGTGTGTTCTCTTCATAAACCACATATGGAAACAGCTAGAGTCATTGTATGTGAGTTCTTCTCACAAACCACATATGGATCCACTAGTGTCATTGAAATGTGTGTTCTTTTCATTAACCACAACTAGACTCATTGCATGTCTGTTCTTTTCACAAACCACATATGGATCCACCAGATTTCATTTCATGTGTGTTCTTTTCACAAACCATATATGGATACACTAGAGTTCATTGCATGTGTGTTCTTTTCACAAACCACATATGGATGCACCATTGTCATTGCATGTGTGTTCTTCTCATAAACCACAGCTAGAGTCATTGCATGTGTGCTATTTTCACAAACCACATATGGATCCACCAGAATTCATTGCATGTGTGTTCTTTTCATTAACCACAGCTAGAGTCATTGCATGTGTGCTTTTTCGCAAACCACATATGGATCCACAAGTGTCATTGCATGTGTATTCTTTTCATTAACAACAACTAGAGTCACTGCATGTGTGTTCTTTTCACAAACCACATATGGATCCACTAGAGTCATTGCATGTATGTTCTTTTCATTAACCACATATGGATCCACCAATTTCATTGCATGTGTGTTCTTTTCACAAACCACATATGGATCCACTAGAGTCATTTCATGTGTTCTTTTCATTAACCACAACTAGAGTCACTACAGGTGTGTTCTTTTCACAAACCACATATAGATCCACCAGAGTCATTGCAAGTCTGTTCTTCTCACAAACCACATAAGGATCCACTAGAGTCATTGCATGTGTATTCTTTTCATAGACCACATATGGATCCACAGCTAGAGTCATTGCATGTCTGTTCTTCTCACAAGCCACATATGGATCCACCAGAGTCGGTGAACGTCTCCTCTTTTCATAAAACACATGAGCATGTGTGTTCTTTTCATAGACCACATATGGATCCACCAGCTAGAGTCATTGGATGTCGGTTATTTTCACAAACCACATATGGATCCACCAGTGGCATTACATGTGTGTTCTTTTCATAGACCACATATGGATCCACAGCTAGAGTCATTGGATGTGTGTTCTTTTCACAAACCACTGATACATTGCAAATGTATCTATAATTTTTGATGTTCCATGCTTGGTTTTATCCACTTTCTTGTGTTTTGTCCACACTTTGGAGTACTTTTCATATGATTTCTTGGACTAACCTATTAACAAGAGCCACAGTGCCAGCTGCCTGTTTTCTGCTGTTTTTGGTTCCAGGAAAGTTAGAAAATGAATATTCTCGGAATTGGACGGGACAAAAGCCAAAGTGCCTATTTTTCCGGAAGTCATCAAGTGCCAGAGTACGAGACAGAGAGGGGCCAGGGGGCCACCACACCACCTGGACGCGCGGCCCAGCCTGCCCGCGCCAGGGGGTGGTGAGGCCAGCCCTGTCACCCCCTCGGCCTCCCCTTCCGCCTATATATTGCCCTCGGGACGAAAACCCTAAGGGCCCGATCAAAAATCCATGAAAGAGTATGTAGCCGCCGTCATCTCCATCCCTAGATCGGGAGGGATCTGAAGCTCTTCCCGGCACCCTGCCGGAGAGGGGAATTCACCCTGGAGGCCTTCTTCATCACCATGCAAGCCTCCGGTGTGATGCGTGAGTAGTTCATCCTTGGACTACGGATCCATGTAGTAGCTAGATGGCTGGTTCTCCTCCTTTGTGCTTTCATGTTTAGATCTTGTGAGCTCCGTTCATGATCAAGATCATCTATTTGTAATCATACATGTTGTGTTTGCGGGGATCCGATGGATATTGAGATGCTATTTCAGATTGATTATTGATTCTATCATGTCTTTGTTATTTGTGATCTTGCATGCTTTCCGTTGTTAGTAGCTATCTTGGCCAAGTAGATGCTAGCAACTCCAAGAGTTAGTATTTATGCTCGATAGTGGGTTCATGCCTCTGGTAATCTAGGGAAGTGGCAAAAATCTCTAAGGTACTAGATGTGCTGTTGCTACTAGGGAGAAAACAACAATCCTTTGTTCATAGAACAATCGTATTGTTTACTTTACACGCAATTCGTAAAGCAATAATCTGTTGCTTGCAACTTAATACTAGAGGGGGTTCGAATGATAACCTGAAGGTGGATTATTAGTCATAGATGCAGTTGGATGGCGGTCTATGTATAATGTTGTAATGCCCAATCAAGTCTCAAAGGAGTCAAGATGATTAGTATATGCATGTATTTCTTTCTCGGTGTTTGTCAATTGCCCCGCTGTAATTTGTTCACCCAGCATGTTATCTATCTTAAGGAGAGCCACCTCTAGTGAACTATGGATCCCGGTCCTTTTCTTTACATACAATCTATAAACTGTTACTGCGTTTTGTGTTTACTTTCTGCAAACTATTACTTCTTTCCATTCGATACGTTTAATCCTTTGTTTTCCGCAAAACACGGTGAGATTGACAACCTCATCGAAAGTTGGGGACAAAGTTTTGTGGTTGTGTTGTGTAGGTCTCCATGTTGGTACTAGCACCGGTAGTGCGCCCTGCCAAAGCTCAGCTAGTAACACCTTTGGGGTGTTTCCTTGCTCCTACTGGTTCGATTAAACCTTGGTTTCATAACTGAGGGAAACTTGCTGCTGTGCTCATCATACCTTCCTCTTGGGGTTCCCAACAAGCTCTACATCAACACTGCCATCAAGCATTTTTCTGGGCGCCGTGCATTGAGCCATCAACCACATATGGATCCACCAGTGTCATTGCATATGTGTTCTTTTCATGAACCACATATGGACCCACTAGTGTCATTGCATGTCTATTCTTTTCATGACCCACATATGGATCCACCAGAGTTCATTGCATGTGTGTTCTTTTTATTAACCACATCTAGAGTCATTTCACGTGTTCTTCTCACAAACCACATAAGGATCCACAAGTGTTATTGCATGCGTGTTCTTTTCATAGACCACATATGTAACACCCTCAGAATCGGCCCTATGCAAGTTTTAGCGAAACTCGCCAAACCCGCATAGAAACGATTCAAAGGTGCCCACCAGGCACTTTCGTGCGGGTGGAAAACGAAGTAATAACATTACACAACAGTCCTCGATGGGACCCACAGAACAGATATATACAACACGACTCCAGGAGTCAAGAATACAGATATATATACAAAGATCCAAATCACCTTGAAAATGATGGCGCGTCCGACTACGGACAAGATGCAAATGGGGCTAAGAGCCCTGAAGAATAACCAATGGCGTCCATAACCACCTTGAGCCAAGCCGGAAGGGTAACCCTGCTAACGACGTCGATCGCAAAACCTGCTTAAACAAAAGGGGTGCCTACAAAGGGCAAAGAAAAAGAGAGGCGTCGATCGAGGCGATTGCAGCGAGACTAGAATTCGGCGGTCCTCGCCTACATAGGTATGGTGGACTGAGCGGCAGCGGCAGCATGCACTAAACAACCTATAGAGACTCGATACAACTGACGGTTATCAGAGAGGGGTAAGAATGACCTATTCGGAACCAACCTGATACTACCACCAAACAAACCCATCCTGGTGTTTCCCCCTCGAGACCAAACGAGGAAGTCAACCGAGGAACTCACACAGTTGGCAATTTTATTTATTCAGTTATCGTTGCAGCAATTACTAGTCAGGTATAGATGATCATCCTGATAAAATAAGCAGTGGGCCATTTTAGTTATCCATTCCGTTGTAGTTGCGACACTTACTAGTCAAATACAATTAGCATGAGATAACCCCAAAACCCAGCAGTTGTTGGTACTTTTACTTAGCCATTCCGTTGTAGTGAAGCTGATTACTAGTCATATCGGATACAAGTCAATTTATAACAATAAACTTTAGTTATAGTTGTCTATGATCAAGCACTGTGCTCCAAGTCGTCCATAACCGCGGACACGGCTTCTCGAAAAGATTTAACCTGCAGGTGCACCAAAGTATCCACAAGCACTTGACCCTTTTGCGGATCGGTTAACATACACCCATCGGTATGTCGGCGGGGCCTAAGTCATGACGCGTTCCTGGACCCAAAGCAAGCACGGGCCACCCCACTAAGTACACCCATAGAAGTCGGCCGGTCTCCGAGACGGACTTAGGGTTTGGGTAGACGGCTGTGAACGACAGCAAATCCCAAAACTGGGACTGTCGACACCGCGAAAACGTGTCCCGATCCTAAACAGTACAGTGTGCTATCCATCGCACAATTTAAATAAAGCAGTAAAGCATGGCATAAGTACAGGATAGTAAATAAAACCTCAAACTAGTTGTGGCCCCCAGTACAATACTTTGAAATCAGGTAATAATCAATGGGGCCCATATCTCCCCACGTGGTTAGCGCTCGATCTCGGAACAGGTGTCAAGAACTCGGGGTCCCACGGACACAAGTGGTGATCGGAAACCAGATATTATCTATCACCCACGGTGCCTGCTTACCTACTTCAATTTTAGTTGTTAAGGTAATTAAAGTGAGCGATAATTAAAGCCATGATCATCTCCAACAATTAACTTGCGGCAATACTCCAACAACTGTGGTACTTGACGACACGCAACAGCACTTGAGCGAGCGACTACGACACGCAAGTCCAACTATCTACCAATCAACAGGTAATAGGATGTGTCCAAGGCAATATAAGGCTGCAGGGGATATCACGGGTACGCAAACTAGAGCATCGCAACACAGATAGCAAGAGATCAACAGGAGGGAATAAATACTATAAAAGTAAGATAGGTAGAAAGGAGGAGATGCTCGCCTGAAAAGCATTGCCGAAGGGTTCATCCGAAGATCGGGCGAAGCTCACATCAACTCAACGGCCTTATCCGCGAAGAACCAAAACACTAGAAGGAACACCGGATGCACTATTTAATACAACGGCAGAAGATCGGGCATGATGTAGGTATGATGCATGACATGGCAAGGTGCGATGCAATTAGATCATATTAAGCGGAACCGGGGTCCCGATAATTAATTAGGTGGTTCACGTTGTTTAGATACCCCGCAATTTAACTGTTGTTATAACATGGCCAAAGATCACACCGGTTCGCTACACAAGTTTAAATGAGGCCGATATGAGACTAGAGTTTGCCCGCATATGGGCCCCATATTTAATTAGAGGTGAATTGGCATAAGGCCCCCAAACCACACAAATATGCATGCGAGATGAATGATTATTATGCAACAGGTTTTATATTTAGCATTTATAAATTAGGGGCTCGGGAAAAGGTTCACACATTCGGGTTCGGCGAGCTTGGGGTTCCGGGGTTCGGGGTCGGTCTCAGGGTCCGGATCTGGGGTTCGGCCTCGGCGGGATCGTTCTCGGATAACGGAGGTAGATCTTGGCGTTCCGGGAGGAGGTCTTGGTTCGGCGTCGGGGCGCATCGGACTCGCCCTGGTCGGTGTCGATCTTGTCGTTGCGAAGATCTTGTCGGGCCCGCGCCATCAAGTCGGTCTTGGCGTCCGGGATGGAGAACTTGGCGTCCGCGAGGAAGTACTTGGCGAAACCGTGTCTACGACCTTGGCGTCCAGGGGGGAAGTTCTCGGTGTTCCGTGAGGTAGACCTTGTCGCATCCGTGGTCTTCGGGCCCGCAGGATCGAGGCGTCAAATTCCGGGAAGGCGATCTTGGGGTATCATCCTGATCATCGGTGGCGAACTTGGGGCTCGACAACGGGGTCTTCAGGGTTCCATGTCGGAGTACTTGTTGTTTCGTGAACTGGAACTTGTGTCGATGGCCTTCGAGCGGCAGTGACTCTAGAAGATCTTGCGGGTACTTAGCGAATCAATCTTGTCATCGGGGCCATGTTGAAGATCTTGTGGTCGGTGATGTTCGTGGATCGTTAGCCGATGGTCTTAGGTCGCACGAACGAGTATCCCTTGTCCGACCTTCCACTATCTTGGCATCTGCGACCGGAGAAAGCACAGCTAGCAGGCAGCGGCTCTGCGAGGACCTCGGCGACGCTGGGACACGAAGAACGGCGCCGGGGAGGTCGAAGTGGCAGCCGGAGGGCGAGGCGTGGGGCCATGAGGAGGGATGCCGGCTGCTGCAGGCCGCCTGCAGACGAAGAGAGGGCCGACGCAGGAAGAAGGCGCAGAGGAGGCGGCCAGCCCAGCGGGACGGCGGCCGACAGGGGAGCTTCATAAGCGGCCGGCGAAGCTCTGAGAGCCAGGCGTCGCCGGAGGACTGAGCAGCGAGGCGAATGGAGGCGGGAGCACCGGAGGCCAGTCGGGGCAGCATGGGTCGACAGGCGGGTCGGGCGGAGGGGCCAGCGGGAGGCGGCTGGGTCGGCGACTCGAGCAGTGGCCCGGCGGAGGTGAGGCCGTGAGGCGGGGCGGGCGGGCAGGAGGGGCCGGGGGCGTGGAAGAGGAGGATCCGGCGACGAGGGGGCGGAGAGGTTGTCGGGGCGAGCGGGGAGGAAGGAGAGAGGAGAAGGAGGTGGCCAGGGGGAGTGGGGTCGGGCGGGGCCCGCCCGGGTGGGACCAGGGTGCGTGGGTCCCGGCGGCAGGGGTGGGGAGAGTGGCGGGTGCGGTGTGCGTGTGTGGCTGGGTGTGTTGGGTGGGGTGGTTGAGAGGAGGTGAGGATGAGGTGGCAGCAGCGGATTGGAGGGGGAGAGGGAGAGAGGTGAGGTGTCACGAGGGGAGTGGTCGGGGTGAGGTGGAGAGGGCTTGGGTAGAATAGGACTGGTAGTTTTAGGAATTTAGGTGGTCCGTTTTAATTCCTGGGGGTGGTCGTTCGGGTCGAATCGGCCCGTTCGACTGCCCCACTAAAAATAATTAACTATATTATTTATTTCAAACCGGGCTTTTGCAAACCGATAGCAGACAAAACAAAATATTCCGGCGACCCGGATTTTGCGTTTGAACAAAGACGGGGCATTTTAGAAAACACAAAATAGGTTTTTCTGCAAATAGTTTTATGCAAGCAAATGCAAGATAATGACGATGCTCAAATGCAATGTGGCATGATGACATGAGCATGCGGTCATGATGATGCAATGCACAAAATCAACGCGATTTTCTAGTAGTGGTTTTGCGGGATGCCACAACATATGGATCCACCAGTGTCATTTCATGTGTGTTCTTTTCAGAGACCACATATGGATCCACCTGTGTCATTACATGTGTGTTCTTTTCACACACCACATATGGATCCACCAGTCTCATTGCTAGTGTGTTCTTTTCATTAACCACATATGGATCCCCTAGTGTCATTGCATGTGTGTTCTTTTCATTAACCAAAACTAGATTCATTGCATGTGTGTTCTTTTCATAGACCACATATGGATCCATAGCTAGAGTCATTACATGTCTGTTCTTATTAAAAACCACATATGGATCCACCAGAGTCAGTGAATGTATGTTCTTTTCATAAACCACATGAGCAGGTGTGTTCTTTTCATAGATCACATATGGATCCATAGCTAGAGTCATTGGATGTGTGTTATTTTCACAAACCACATATGGATCCACTAGTGTCATTGCATGTCTGTTCTTTTCATGAACCACATATGGATCCACCAGTGCCGTTGCATGTCTGTTCTTTTCATAGACCACATATGGATCCACCAGAGTTCATTGCATGTGTGTTCTTTTCATTAACCATAGCTAGAGTCATTGCATGACTGTTCTTCTAACAACCCACACAAGGATCCACAATAGTCATTGCATGTTCGTTCTTTTCATAGACCACGTGAGCATGTGTGTTCTTTTCATAGACCACATATGGATCCACTAGAGTCATTGGATGTGTGTTCTTTTCATAAACCACATATTGATCCACCAGTGTCATTGCATGTGTGTTCTTTTCACAAACCACATAAGGATGCACCAGTGTCATTGGATGTGTGTTCTTCTCACAAACCACATGAGCATGTGTGTTCTTCTCAAAAACAAAATAAGGATCCACTAGAGTCATTGCATGTGTGTTCTTTTCATAGACCACATATGGATCCATAGCTAGAGTCATTGCATGTCTGTTCTTATTAAAAACCACATATGGATCCACCAGAGTCAGTGAATGTATGTTCTTTTCATAAACCACATGAGCAGGTGTGTTCTTTTCATAGATCACATATGGATCCATAGCTAGAGTCATTGGATGTGTGTTCTTTTCACAAACCACATATGGATCCACCAGTGTCATTGCATGTCTGTTCTTTTCATGAACCACATATGGATCCACCAGTGTCATTGCATGTCTATTCTTTTCACATACCATATATGGATCCACCAGAGTTCATTGCATGTGTGTTCTTTTCATTAACCACAACTAGAGTCATTGCATGTCTGTTCTTCTCACAAACCACACAAGGATCCACAAGAGTCATTGCATGTCTGTTCTTATCACAAACCACATATGGATCCACCAGTGTCATTACATGTGTGTTCTTTTCATAAACCACATATGGATCCACCAGTATCATTTCATGTGTGTTCTTTTCACAAACCACATATGGATCCACCAGTGTCATTGCATGTGTGTTCTTTTCATTAACCACATATGGATCCACCAGTGTCATTGCATGTGTGTTCTTTTCATTAACCACAACTAGAGTCATTGCATGTGTGTTTTTTCACAGACCAAATATGGATCCACCAGAGTTAATTGCATGTGTGTTCTTTTCACAGACCACATATGGATCCACTAGTGTCATTGCATGTCTGTTCTTCTAACAAACCACATGAACATGTGTGTTCTTTTCATAGACCACATATGGATCTAGAGCTAGAGTCATTGGATGTGTTTTCTTTTCACAGACCACATATGGATCCACCAGTGTCATCGCATGTGTGTTCTTTTCATGAACCACATATGGATCCACCATTGTCATTGCATGTGGGTTCTTTTCATTAACCATATATGGATCCCCTAGTGTCATTGCATGTGTGTTCTTTTCATTAACCACAACTAGAGTCATTGCATGTGTGTTCTTTTCACAAACCACATATGGATCCACCAGAGTTCATTGCATGTGTGTTCTTTTCACAGACCACATATGGATCCACCAGTGTCATTGCATGTGTGTTCTTCTCATAAACCACATATGCATGTGTGTTCTTTTCATAGACCACATATGGATACAAAGCTAGAGTCATTGGATGTGTGTTCTTTTTACAAACCACATATGGATCCACCAGTGTCATTGCATGTCTGTTCTTTTCATGAACCACATATGGATCCACCAGTGTCATTGCATGCCTGTTCTTTTCGCAGACCACATGTGGATCCACCAGAGTTCATTGCATGTGTGTTCTTTTCATTAATCATAGCTAGAGCCATTGCATGTCTGTTCTTCTCACAAACCACATATGGATCCACTAGAGTCATTGCATGTGTGTTCTTTTTATATACCACATATGGATCCACCAGTGTAATTTCATGTTTGTTTTTTTCACAAACCACATATGGATCCACCAATGTCATTGATTGTGTGTTCTTTTCACAAACCACATATGGTTCCACCAGTGTCATTGCATGTGTATTATTTTAATTAACCACATATGGATCCCCTAGTGTCATTTCATGTGTGTTGTTTTCATTAACCACAACTAGAGTAATTGGATGTGTGTTCTTTTCACAAACCACATATGATCCACCAGAGTTCATTGCATATGTGTTCTTTTCACAGACCACATATAGATCCACCAGTGTCATTGCATGTGTGTTCTTCTCATAAACCACATATGGATCCTAACCTTAGGAGAGCCCTAACCTTAGCCCCCCAATGGTGGCCATTAGACCGAGTCTTCTAGAAGGCATGCGCTAACACAGTTGTTCTGCATGATAATTGTTACATACCGTTCGATCGGGGCGCTTGGACGATTGGGATGGTCTTCGTAAGAGCGATCTGCGAGTAGGCTGTTCTGCGATATGATTGGCCACGCTTACTGCCCCTTGCTCTGGATAAACTGGCAACACCAGGCGCTCCCCTTTTGTGAGCGTCACGACTCACGACTCACGATTTCCATGGGCCATATGCCAATGTCACATCCCCTTTACTTCTCTTCCTCCCCATACTTCTCTTCCTTCCCCTCGAAGCCACTTTCCCCACTTCTCTCCCATCCTACCGTAGCCGCAAGCCGACGGCGCCTCTAGCCTAGTCCCCCACCCCCTCTCGCCATGGGTTCAAGGGGATATGGTGAGGAAACGCGTCGTGACGACAGGGACGGTGATTTCGATGTGAGTCGTCTCATCTCTAGCATCTGTGGCCAATTATATATTTTGAGATACATCTACTCTGTTTACTCATACACGTATGATGTGTTAGGCTAACCAGACGTTGTACGACTCTGACTATCATAGTTTAGCGGAGGAAGACAACCCTTCGCTATGTAAACATGGATATGTGCCCGCAAAATTTGTAGCGTTCGAAGGACAAAACGTAGGCAGGAGGTTTTTACGGTGTTAAGGACATCGTGCAATGATGCAAGGAAGAAGTTGTGGTGTTGTCAAATGGGTAGATCCAGAGTGGCCCAAATCGATGCAGAAAACGTTGGACAAACTATGAGATATGACTGTTGAGTTGAAAGAATCCATAGTCAGCTCACTTCTTGACAGTGCTGAGATGAAGCTCTTTGACCAAGTTGACACAACCAAGCTTAACCGAGATCTCAGGAGGGTGCAAGACAAGGTTAGTAAAGTCAAGAAGGAGAGGGACATGGCGTTGGCCCTGAAGGATAAAGCAGAGCAAGAACTGACTCAAGCAAGGAACGAACTTCATCAGGACAAAGTCTTGCAGTTCACAACTATGAGTATTGACATGTGCATGAGGATAAATGCAGAGAAACAAATGAAGCTGTGCAAGGAAGATGCTAAAAGGAAGGAGCAGAGGATTCGATCCTTGCTCTCGCAGGAAGATGCACATCGGGCTAAGATTAGGAAGATCAAGGAGATGTATGATAACTAGTTCTATTTAGCTTGAGCTCCGTACTTTTTAAGTTGTAATAGTAGTACTTGTACATACTAGCGGTCTGAACTAGTGGTCCCGGAGTCCTGGGAGAAAAAAATTGGTCGCCCATTAATCTGTCTTAACCCTGCATCACTTCCTTTTGTCTGATGATGGTGGTACTCTGACATTGGTGGTTTATTTAAACGTAATCTACGTGGATTGTGCCGCATGCAAATGGCACAACCACAATTTATAAATTTGAAGCACGTGTAGTAGTTGAAACAAGTCGCTGTTTCATGGAATGTAGCAGCTTAAATAATTTATTTCTGTGCGACTTACATTCCATTGAATTTGGAGACCTCCTGCCCTTGGGCAATCGTGGAACCGGTGCTGCGTGTTTTCAGATAGTAGTGGCACAATCACAATTTCGGATTCAACTACTGAGTCTGGCGTTTCCAAACCCTAAGTCGCGGTACATTTTACTCCAAGAACGTGTGTAGATTGTTTCGCCCAACAAGTTCCACGCATAGAGCTCCAGAATTTAACCGAATTACATATATATAGGTTCAAGTTCAACACATTATTATGCATCTTCAATGCCAGCATCCTTCTTCCCTCGCCTGGGTGCCAAGCCTTCACGTCCATTGGCTTCTTTATTTCCTGCCTTCTTCCTTGGTGCCAATTTTCTTAGCTTCACGTGGTTTGCATCGCTGGGACAGTCAGCACCAGAATCGTGTCCAGCATCATCTTTCCACTCATTTTTATTTTCTTCTGGAAGAAAAATGACTGACCTGGCAGTCATGTTTCTAACCTTGTGGCGCTTCCTGTCAAAGAAACAAGACTGTTGTATAAACGCCTAATATCTACAAAGTAAATAAAACAAAAATTACAATTCAGCAGAAACATGCGAACCCCAAGAGACTTTCGCTTACTAGGAGCTAATTGGGTTCGAGCGACCACCCTGTCCAAGAATAGAAGGGCGACTCCCAGTTGCAGCGGCTTCCACATCCAGTACATCAGAATTCATCTCAAATATGCAAGCCGAAGCATACCTTTTCATCAACCCAATCAGCTGACTGTCACACGTAAGAGGAACCATGATGCCTCATTCATCTATGAAGCTAAACTTTGTAGTCTGCTTCGGCCATATTTCATCATGATTACGTAGAGCAGCAACCATACTAGGGATAGTGCAGATCTACGTAGACGCTTATTCCATCGTGATACAATGGTGTCCATACCACTTGCCCTTCACCCTTGCTGATTTAGAGTCGTACCTGAAGAGGGCTACCATAACCAGGTAAGGGTGGTCCGCAGAGATCCCACTTGACAGAAAACTGTGGAAAAAATATGTTTGTCAGCGTTGGGCTAACAAACAATTTTAGGTTCAGTAGCCAGCTAGCAGTTATAGTTAGTGCGAATAGCAAAGATAAGGGTAGCTCACCTGCATGTAGCCAGAACTTCTTCCTTGGTAGTAGGATCTGCCATCCTCCGAGCTGCTCAGCTCGTCGACGGTGGAGGACGGCTAGAGCCTCACAACGGCGGCTACGGTATGCGCCATTGGAGCTCAGGATCAACGAATGGGCGCGGCAACTTGGCACCAGAAGTCAAATGTCCGAAGAGATCGTTCTGCCTGGAGGGTGGATTTTGACACCATCGGTGCTAGGGGAAAGGAGGGAATGGATTTGTGAAATTAGTCAATGCATCCAAGTCACTTAGTTCCTCGATTTGCCTAAGAGGTTACCGTGTTGGTGCTCGCATCACGGACAGATGGCCGACATGTGGGTCCCGACCATCTACTTCACGGGGCAGTTTAACGGAATGTTTGAATTTGGTAGGGGTGAAATGAGTTTGCCTTGAAATGGCCCCTCTAAGTAGTTGGCTGCCCAACTTTATGAAATGCGGCAATTATAGGAAACTTGGGTACCACGATGCACTCGCCCACGAACTTTCGGGCCGCAAATGAACAATCCCCGCATAACGACCCACGAAGCAAAATATAGACCAAAAGGGGTCTAGGAAGTCAGTAAAATTAGAGAAGGGTTAGTGAAAAAGTTGTGTAGCAACCCGCCCCGCTTGACACCTAGGGGAGACGCAGGGGATTAGGGACGTGCTGGCTCGCCAGCGAGAGTGAGCGACGCTGGCGAGCGAGGCAAGCACAACGAGCGATCGCAGGAGAGGGCTGGCGCGAGCGGCGGCCTACTGGGCTGGCAGAGCAGGGCTGGCCCAGAGGGAAGGAGCAGCAGTAGCAGGAAGTGGGCCAGGTGGACGCGCATGCGAGCCTGAGGGAGCGAGCGGGTGCGAGAGGGGATCAGGGGCATCACACGGGAAGCGGTGCAAGCGGGACAAGGCAGGAGTTGGGTGGGGCGCTGGGCCTAGGAGCGGCTGGGAGGCGGCCCGGTAATACCGGCCGCCGGGGCGATAGAGTCGCGATTGGCCGGTACTGTCGGAGCGAGCAACCGGGTGAGGCAGACGAGCTAGGACGCGCGCTCAGGGCTGAGCGGTAGTGGCGAGCGGTACTACCGCTTGGCCCACCAACAGAAAAATACTTTTTTTAAACAACTAGGCAAATATTCAAATGATCATAACTTTAGTTTGGTAGCTCCGATTGACCCGAATCCAATTGCTTTGGAAAGAGGACAACAAGAGCTACCCAACTTGGTGAGAAAGTAACAAGTATTATAATGTGAGATACCTCACTTGGTGAACATCCAGAAAACCTCAAAGATCAAAATCGCAACAAGATATAAAAGGGAGATCCGATTTTGATGAACAAGAGCTTGTTATGAAGATTACCACAAGCTCTATATCCTCACATGGATAAGACAAATAAACAACCAAATACGATGATGCAAGTATGCAAAGGTTTGAGCTCTCTTTGAACGATATGATCGAGTTACTCAATCGAGAGCCCCTCTTGATAGTACGGCTATCTATCCTAAACCCGATCTCTCAACTACCAACATGAGGCCAGAAAAATGGAAAACCTATCAAGAGTACCTTCGCCTTGAGCATACTTTGACCTTGTCTTCATCGATCCATAAACGCCAAGGATGGCAAGCATCAAACAAGAGATCTTCTAGAGATGGCGTATGTTGAGCTTGCACAACGCGTCTTCTTCTTGTTCATTTCAACAACCTTGAATCCAACACATGCTCCAAGCGATGCCAATGGACAATTCCTACAAGTACAACTTAATACACACATTAGTCCATAAAGATTGTCATTAATTACCAAAATTACACATGGGTGCCCACATGCTCTTTCAGCTAGTGAAAGCAATCTATCAAGCAATACCCACGTACTCGATGAGTTGCTTCAAACTATCGAAGAAGCTCCGTAAAAAATCACTAGCATCATTGCTAGGTTCTTGTGGGGAGGAGATGAGAAGAAGAGGAATATTCATTGGAGGAAGTGGCAGGACATTGCCATACCAAAGTGTCATGGCGGATTGGGTGTCAGGGATTTCCAACTATTTAACCAAGCTATGATGGCTAAACAAGGTTGGAGACTCCTAACAAAACTAGAATCATTATGTGCATGAGTACTAAAAGGTAAATACTTCCCAAATTCTGACTTCATGAATGCAAGGAGGAAGAGGAATGCATCTCATATTTGGAATGCAATTCTTTACAGAAGAGAGGCACTGAAAGATGGTCTAATCAAACGGCCGGGTGATGGTTCAACAATCCGAGTGTGGGAGGACCCTTGGATCCCAAGTAATTATAATAAAAAACCATTGGCTCACGGCCGTGGTGTTGTGGTGATTATGGTTAGTGACTTATTGGACGATCAAAATGTTGGCTGGAATTATGAGAGACTTGAGGAGTCCTTTATACCCTCAGATGTCTATGCCATACAAACCATACCCATTGGAAGGTTTGGCGAGGATTTCTGGTCCTAGACACTAGAGAGACCGGGCCAATTCACGGTCTGATTATGCTATCGAAACTGGATCTGAAGGGGAAAGCGAACGAGAACACAACAACTTTCGGTCGTGATGACAATAGATACTGGAACAAACTGTGGAAGCTTGAAGTCCCACCGAACGTTCATAATTTCTGGTGGCGAGTCATTAATGGCTACATTCCATGTCGGCAAGTATTAAAAAGAAGTCATATGGAGGAAATTGCACATTGCATCACTTGTGGGGCAGAGAAAGAATGGATATTCCATGCATTCTTCCAATGTACCTGGGAAAAACTATTCTGGAAGGAGCTTAAGGAAGTAGCACAGATCAAGATTCCAGTCTTACATCCTGATTCGTGGGCTATTGATTTAGTTGAAGGCTCAAGAATAGGTATGGAGAGTGCGTCTGCTATTTTATGTGGGTGTTGGGATAAATGGACTGAGCTACATGCAGTGTGCCATGGTGACAGTTCTCGATCGGTGACAGCATTAGTGAAGTGGGCTATGGATGTTACCTATGATCTAGCTCAGTTTGGTAAAGTGAAACCACAAAAAATACCTAAGGAGAAGCCAGTCTGGGCCAAATCGGTAGTAGGTACTCTAAAGATCAATGTTGATGCAGGTTTCGGTAAGACAAATAGACAAGGAACCACGAGGCTGGTTGTTCGTGACCACAGGGGCCATTTGATTTTAGGCCAGGCGCTACGGTATGAACATGTCGCATCATCGCTAATTATGGAGGCCCTGGCGGTAAGAGACGGGTCTCAACTAGCAGTCGATCAAAACTATGCATCAGTGGAGATTGAAACCGATGCCAAGGTGGTTCTGAACCTGTTGGATGTTCCTAGAGAAAACAGGTTTGAAATCGCTTCTATTTGCCAAGAAATTAAGGAGCTAAGTGAGTTTGTTGCTAGCATTAAGTTTAAGTTTGTGGGTAGATTAGCAAACGAGGCAGCTCATCTTTGTGCTAAGAATGCTACTAGCAATAGGAGAAGGTGCTTATGGATAAATTACAAGCCACCCTTCTTAGAGAATGTCCTGTCGAAGGATTGTAATCCCACTTTCTAATCAATGAAGTTCTGTTTGTTCGCAAAAAAAATCTAGACAAATCCAATCAGTTATTTCTGGACGAAGGGAATATTTGATTTTCATTCTACTACGAGATCTACTTCCTGATGTCAATAGTGATGTTGGAAGATTATATTTTTGTCTATTTGTTTTTCCACTTGGAAAGATTTCAAAATCCTAGCTAAGGAGTGGCATTGTCTAGCCATATTTTTTTTGGAAAATGATACACTTAAACCGAGGGGTTGCATGTGACGCTTGCGCGGCTTGCGCGAGCGCCGTGGCCCCACCATGTTCCTATCCCCGCGCAAGAGAAATCATGGCCTAGAGCCTTCTCTTCATGTCCCTAATCCCTCCCCACCAATTTGAAGGAGTTATGCCCTAGAGACAAATAATAAAGTATATTATTTAATATGACTCCTATATGTTCATAATACGCTTCATACTGTGTTGTAACTGTGTTAATACGAAATGTTAATACATGTGTGGTATGTAAACAAATTGTGTCTCTAGTTACCTCTAGCGAACTAGTTCATTGGTCATGAGGATGGTCTGGGTTTCAAGATCATGGGGATTTATGCCAATTGACAATGGGGTCATGTTATTAGTGGAATAACATGATAGACAAATATCAGACTAATATATCTTGAATGAGATCTGGTTACAAAGTTCCCCATTGATGATAAAACACAGAGAACCTCGCAACCTGATCCTTTGACTATGAGGTAATGCAAATCACCATTCGGAGGAAGCTTAGATGGTTATCAAGAATCATCTCATAAAAGGGTGATCAAAAAGGTGGCACTTAGGTTTTCCGAAGGGATGCGTAGAGGAGTACATATCAAGACCAGGATTTGTCTAGTCCATGTAACAGACAGATACATGTGGCCATCTCGGTGACGTTGCATTAATGAAGCTTGCAAGCATGTGACTTGGTCATGGAATGCAACGACATGAGAACGAGTAAACAAGTTCATTGGTAACGAGACCGAACTAAGGTATGGGGATACCGAAGATCAAGTCTCGAATGAATTAGGTATCATATGACAAAGGGAACGGGAAACGACTATCTCACGGTTCGGGCGATTGTATTCGTAAAACGCATGGGGGTCACATGGCCATCTAGGTCCCTCTGTTGATCATTGATGTGAGAGTAGTCTCGATCATGACTGGAGTGTTTCCGAACCAAAGGATGTCACGCTTAAGGGTAGGGACACTTAGGGTAGATGAGGTATCATAGGAGAAATAGAGAAAGAGAAACCAGAATAGTTCCGAGTAACATCCGATGGAGATCGGAAGGGGTCTGGAAGGTGTTCTAGAGTGAAGGAATAATACAATATGTGTATTTGAATTTAAATTGGATAATTAATATTAAATATATATTTTATTTTATTATTAAAGGCATCATAATGCTAATGGGCCTCACCTGAAGGGAGGCCCAATAGGGCATGGAGCCTAGGGAGAGGGGGTCAGCCGGCCTAGGCTTGGTGGGCCGCCCCAATGGGGCCCACCTAGGGCCGGTGGCTGCCCCTAGGTGGACGGCGGGTGTGGGGGTTAGTCCCACACCGCCTGACCCTAGGGTGGTGCACCCCCTCCCACTATATATAGGGGTCTCCCCTCCCCCTTTGGAATCATCTCATTCCCTCTCATTCTCTCTCTCATCCATTGAGGACTTCTCCGTAATATTAGGGAGGACCTCATGGGTGGGTTCTACACCTTCACACCACCGTCATGTGATCTACGATCCGGCATCTACTTCTTCCGCTGCTCGGCTGGATCGGAGTCCGGTTGACGTCTCCTACACCGGACGTGTGACTAACTTCGGAGGCACCACACTTGGGGTGCTGCTCATCTTCATCAATATACGCCTTCCTACGTAAGCCGTGCCTCGGTCTTCAAAGGTATGAATATCGTATCCCTTCTCCGTTACTTATGTCTACATAGTATAGATCCTGATATTAGTGTTTGAGTAGATAATTTTTTTTTGTTTTCTGCTATGGAACCCTTCAGTGGTATCAGAGCGGGTCTATGGGTAGACATGCCGTACGGATAGAACACATAGCAATATGTGGGCATTTATTCTCTAGTTTCTACCCTCTTTTAATGTTCTTGTTCATATCGCGGCACTGTTTGATGAAGCGGCCCCAACCGACCTCACGTGGTGATTCATGAGACTGGTCCATGAATCAAAGTGACTTAGGGGGGTGTATGTCTGTCTGCAGTAGTTGATATGGCATCGACATTGGAGGGCCCTAAAAAGGGAAGAAGAACGGCAATCATTGAATTCATGTTGTGGCTCCACGTTCGTAGGTGGGAAGGGTTTCTACTGCGAAAGCCCTAAAGCCGCGTAAAACTTGCAATAGATGATATAGAAGGGTCTATTTTTATTATTGCATAGGGGCATGTATTATAACTTGGCAATGAAAAGTTTATGAAACTTTCATTGAAGCCATTGATGATGATCAAAATGCTATAACCACGTCATAACACTTTACTTTTGAAGTATTACTTATTGTGCTGGTACATTTATATTCGACGGTAGCATAATAAGATAATCCCTCACAGTATTCCAGTTATCGTATTCCCCTTGTGTGTGAACCACCAAGAGAGTTCTTCGGTATGAGGCGCCCTGTGGTGAGTAGGGGTCAGACATATCTACGTTCGCATACAGTGGGTGTAAGCCATGTTGCACAGCGAATACACACAAGTTAGAACTGACGAGCCTAACATGTTACAGAGATGTGGCCTCGGAATACAGGAGACCGAAAGGTCGAGCATGAATCACATAGTTGATGTGATCGACATTAGGGAATGTCCACCCTTGATACTGCACTGATGGTCATGATGATCGGGGGAGGTGCAGGGGATTGGGATCATGTGATCACTAAACGAGTAGAGGGATGTTCGTTTAAGTGGGAGTTATTTTAATTAAAACTTGAACTCATTATTATGAACATGGTCTAAACACTTTGAAAATCCATTGTAGATGTCTCGCCCACCCACCTTCAACCTTAGCACTTTCCTCGAGAAGGACAAGCTGAAAACTGATGGAATCAACTTCACTGCATGGTTCAGCAATCTTAGGATCCTCCTAGTCCCCTACAAGTTGACTTATGTCATCGAGGCCGAGCTTCTGGCTAAGCCTGCAAATTCCACCTTGAAAAGAATGTCTGGCAGTCCAAGGCAGACGATTTCTCCCTCATCCAGAGTTGAATGCTCTATGCCATGGAGCCAGAGCTTCAAAAGCGTTTTGAGAATATGAATGCTTTTGAGATCATTGAGGACCTCAAGGCTTGTCGTCGGATTGATGACAAGTATGCCATGAGGGGGTCCTCGAGACGTGCGGAAGAGAGGGGTGTGAGACGTACGGTATTCCAGGATGATGAGCACACAAGTTTACCCAGGTTCGAATCCGCCGGCTTTGGACGGATCCTACTCCTGCTAGCAATCCAGTAATACGGCAGAGCCGGAATATGGGTTACATGGGTTTCGCCTATCCGAGTTGAGATTGTAGACTATTCAGGTGTTGCCCTAAAGGCTCTCCCTAGGACGGCTTATATAGATATCCGGCCTAGGGTTTACAGGAGAGATCTATCCGGCTACGACTAAGAGTCGGTTACAGAGTACATCTTGAACTACAAGTAACATTATGGGCCTAAGTCGGTAAGTCTTCTGGGCCTTCCCATAGCCGGATTGGACTCCGTCTTTCTCCCTGACTGGGTCGCCCGTGAAGCAAAGCTCTAACCCGAAGTGGGCCACCCTGGTTAGTGAGGAACTATGAGGATACCCGGAAAGTATATCCCCAACAGCAGCCCCCGGAGGCCTCCAAGATCCAAAGTCAGATTTATCATCGTCTAGCTTGATCTTCGGCTTGCAGAATCTTGAAGGGTTCCTGAAACTTCACAACAAAATACGATCCGGGTCTTAAAAAATAAGTCAGACCTATCAGTAAGTTACTCGGATTTTCCAACTTGATTTCAAACTAAGCCAGAACTTGGTTCCCAACGCTACCTGACACAAGTCATGGTCAAGTCATGTCATCTGACAGGCATTCCGTCAGCACGACCATTGGTGGTTCCGCGGTTCGCGGAACCAAGGCATCGTTTCAATGCATGCGGGGAGATCGAGGCGACGCAATCATCGCGTGGGTCCTTCCCAGTTCCTTCCACGATGCGTGGCGGTTACACTGTAGCATTTGCACGAATCTTGGCGTAGTTAGGTGGATATAAAGGGTTAGGATTTCTTCCTTCTCCTTCCACCAGTCCTTTGCCTTTTCTTCTCCTCCCAATCCCCCTGCGCGCATAGAGCTCCCTCGTTCTTCCCCCACAGAACTCCTAGCGCCTCCCCTTTTAGGTCAACTTCTCGCCGGAGAAATGGCTTCATCTTCTTCCTCCGGCTTGGCGGCAGCGGCGACAGCGGAAGCGGTGGCGGAGAAGGAGAGCTTTCGCGGTCTTTGGATTCCCTGCGCTCTCAACAAGGAGGGCCTTAGGAACATGGAGAAGGAGGGACTTCTTGCCGCCGGCGACTGGCGGAGCAGCTTTGAAGAAACCGTCCCCAACCCGCGCGACGGCGAGCGGGTCCACTTCGGCACCCACCTCGACAGAGGTCTGTCCTTTCCTCCCTCAGAGCTCTTCTCCGAGGTGATAGATCATTACGGAGTTCAACTCCATCATCTTCCTCCCAACTCTCTGTTAGAGATGAGCGTGTACGCTTCATTGTGCGAGGGCTTTCTCGGCATTAGGCCGAGTTTGACTCTTTTTCGGTACTATTTTCATGTCCGGAGAAACTCCATTACTGTCGGTGTTCCTTATATCACCGGCACTATTAGTTTTTCGCTTAGACGCGAACGGGCGTATCCCAAAATTCTAGCCAGTGACTCGGTCAAAAAATGGCCAGCCACATTTTTCTATCATAGGGATATTCCGGCTCCCGGCAAAGCCACTGCTTTGCCGGCTTTCATCGACGGAGCCGCCACGGCCCAACCTTCTTGGGACGAGGCTGCTCCAGCTCTCAACGAAGATCTGATCCTTGCTAAGAGGTGGATCGAATATTTGATCAAACACAAGGATCTGAAGGGATCCGACTTGGTCCAGTGCTGGGTCTCATGTCAGATCCAGCCCCTCCAGTATCACGGAACCCGACTTATGCATTCCATCACATCGTCTCCAAAAGACTCCGTCCGCATAAGCTCCAAATCCTACACCACTCAAGGCTACATAAGCCAAATCAAGTGGCTGATCCAGGAGTGGATCGAGAGGAGAATCCCGGAGGTATCTCTGGACATGCACACGGTGGATAACCCCGTAGTGCCGGTAAGCTTCTAACAGTACACCTTTTTATGTGTTTTAATCTTAGAGTTATATTGCAATACTGATATGCTTTCTTCTTTTCATCTTGCTGACCTCCCTGAGTCGGAACTTGCTCCGCTCGAAGGATATCCTCCGGAGTTCTCTAATGAGGTGGAGGTAGTTCCATTGCCAGATCTTGCACTCAAGAAGCGCAAAGCTCCAACAGTGGTTGTTGGCATAAAAGAGCTGCCTGTCGTGAAGAGGTAACATTCAATTACAACTTCTGCCTTTGTACCTTATTCAAATTTCTTTCTGAGATGTAATGTTTTCCGACTTTACTACATTCTCAGAGCCAAACCGCTCGTCAAGGCCAAGGGGAAAGGGATTCCTTCGAAGCCGCTGCGGCAGACGAATCTTACCATAGCTTCCCCCGCCGTGGCTCCTCCGACTCCTGCCCCTCATAAAGGAAATATGCCCTGAGAGGCAATAATAAAGTTGTTATTATGTATTCCTTGTATATGATAGATGTTTATTTTGCATGCTATAATTGTATTGATAGGAAACATCAATACATGTGTGTTTAATAAACAAAAAGGGTTCCTAGTCATGCCTCTCTTATAGACTAGCTTGTTGATTAACAGGATGATCAAGGTTTCCTGATCATGGACATTGGATGTTGTTAATAACAAGGTCACACCATTGGTGGAATGATGTGATGAACATTCATCCGAAGTATAGCATTACGATCAAGTCATTATGTTTATATTGCTATAACATCATACGAAGTAATCTTTATCCTTAGACCATGAGATCATGTTAATTGCTAACACCGGAAGAGTATCTTGATAACATCAAACGTCACAACGTAACAGGGTGACTATAAAGATGGGTTTAGTGCTACGAAGGTGTTATGTTGAGGCCCATGGATCAAGAGTGGAATTTTTCAATCCAGATGATGGATAGATATACTCTGGGCCCTCTCGGTGATATCACATTAGGATAGCTTGCAAGCAAGTGATGTGATCACTAGAATGTTATATCACGGGAACGAGAAAAGAGTGCATGTCGGTAACGAGATCAAACTAGGTATGGAGATACCGATGATCGAATCTCGGACATGTAATATATCGAGAGACAAAGGGATTTAGTTACTAGCGTTAAAGGTTCTCACGATCACAGGAGTCATCGTTGAATGTGTAGGAGTCAGTACGGATCTCCAGGTCCCGCTGCTGATTATTGATCGGAGAAGGGTCTCGATCATGTCTGCATTATTCGCGAACCGTAGGGTGGCACACTTTTGGAGCACATATGTTTCAGACGAAAGAATTGCAAAGCACAGGAATTGTTTCAATAGAAACCGGAAATTGTTTCGGGTGAAATTGCAGAAGGTGGTTCTGCATGTGATATTGAAATATTGCAAGGGGCTATATGTGAATGTTTGTTAATTAAAGTAATTAACAAAATTCTGAATAAATTTAATAAAATAGTTTTATTAAATGAGAGAGCATTAAATTTGGAGAAACTTAATGCATTTAAAGTGGGGACTTTAAAAGGGAATGTGAAGAGGCATTTTAATGTGGAGGAGTTACCACCACATGAATGGGGGAGGTGAGGGGTCACCCCCCCATGCGCCGTCCATGGAGAGAGGGGGCACCCCCCCTCCTCCTATAAAAGGCCACCCATTCTCTCCTTCATCCTCACACCTCCTTGTGAAGGATCTCTCTCCCCCTCTAGAATTATTCCCCCATGGTCTCAGATTAGCGAGATACATGTTCCTGGTGGCATTTAAATGCAGGAAGGAGTTCTTGCTTCACTGGATCGCTGGAGCGAGGAGGTGGAGGTTGTCCGGTGGCTTGAACGTGTGTGCGAGTGCGGATGCGCTGCTGAGTTGCGGCGCTCGGACTTCCTCATGATCTTGAGATCGGCAAGTGTACGACTACATCAACCATGAGTTCCTACTCGTTAACAAAGCTCGTTGTCTTCGATGGTAAGTTCTCTATGGATGTATGTCCACCCGTTTGCTTTGTACCTAGTAGATAGATCTTGGCGTGTAGTTCACACCATAGGAAATTTTTTGTTTTCTATGTCATGAGCCAATAAAGGGTATCGAGCCTGATCTATGCGTAGGTTCTTTGCACGGGTAGTACACATATGTTTATATGTGGGCGATGATGATCATGTTATTGCATCTTCTATGTACTTTGGATATTGGTGGCATAGTGGTATGAAGCGGCCCGGACCAACCTTACATGTCATCGTACATGAGACCGGTTCCACGACTGACATGCAACTTGTTTTGCATAAGTGGCTGGCGGGTGTCTGTCTCTCCTACTATAGTCAATATCTGATTTACAACGAGTTGCTAATAACTTGGTTATCCTCGTTGTGGTTCATGTTTGTAGGTTAGACAGGTTCTATCTCCGAAAGCCCTAAGCCACGTAAAACTTGCAATTGATAAATTAGAGGCGTCTAGTTTAGATCGTTACTAGGCTAGTGTTTTGATATGGTATTGTTGTAAGTAGATGTATAATAGATACTCTTACAACTCACTTAACGCGCCAAAGGAATGATAGAGATCATACCACGATGCAAATGATAGAGATCAAATGCATGGACCATATCACCTCACTTCACACATTAGATGTTAGCATCTTATATTGCTAGTTTGGCGCGTTTGGTAGAATTATAAGATGATCCCTCATTTAGATATCAAGATAAAATGTGTTCTTCCTTAAGTATGCACTGTTTTATGGATCGTGTTTTGAGGCATCGCATGATGATCAGGTGTTTTCAACTCTACGCTTTCATACAACGGGTGTAAGACAATTTTACACACGCAAATACTAAGGTTCTTACTTGACGAGCCTAGCATGTACAGACATGGCCTCGGAACACGGACCAAAAGGTTAAGCATGAGTCATATAGTTGATATGATGCCCATATAGATGCTCGCCTTTGAAGCTACACCGAATCACGTGATGATCGGACTTGGTATAGTGGATTTGGTTCATGTAATCACCAAAAGGACACGAGGGATGTCGTTTTTGAGTGGGAGTTCATTAGTAATTTAGATTAGTTTAACTCAATCTATCATAAACTTAGTCTAAATATACATTACAAATTCTGTTGTTCTAGGTCATATTGGCGTTAAACGCATGAAGAAACTCCATTCTGATGGACTTTTGGAATCACTTGATTTTGAATCATTTGATACATGTGAGCCATGCCTTATGGGCAAGATGACTAGAACGCCGTTTTCCGGTTCAATGGAACAAAGCATGATCTATTGGAAATCATACATACTGATGTGTGTGGACCAATGAGTGTGTCGGCGCGAGGTGGATATCGTTATTTTGTTACTTTCACGGATGATTTGAGTAGATATGGGTATATCTATTTGATGAAACACAAGTCTGAAACTTTTGAAAAGTTCAAAGAATTTCAGAATGAAGTGGAAAATCATCGTAACAGAAAGATCAAATTTCTATGGTCTGACCATGGAGGAGAGTATCTTAGTTATGAGTTTAGCACACATATGAAAGACTGTGGAATAGTTTCACAACTCACGCCTGCCGGAACACCACAACGTAATGGTGTGTCAGAACGTCGTAATCGTACTTTATTGGATATGGTTCGATCTATGATGTCTCTGACTAACTTGCCACTGTCATTTTGGGGTTATGCACTAGAAACCGCTACATTCACTTTAAATAGGGCACCATCTAAATCTGTTGAAAAGACACCGTATGAATTATGGTTTGGAAACAAACCTAAGCTGTCATTTCTTAAAGTTTGGGGATGCGATGTTTATGTGAAGAAACTTCAACCGGATAAACTCGAACCCAAAGCGGAAAAATGCGTCTTCATAGGATACCCTAAGGAAACGATTGGGTATACCTTCTATCACAGATCCGAGGGCAAGGTCTTTGTTGCCAAGAATGGATCCTTTCTTGAGAAGGAGTTTCTCACGAAAGGTGTGAGTAGTCGGAAGGTAGAACTCGAAGAGGTTATTGAACCTTCTCTTAATGAAATGGCGAGTAGCGCAGCTCCAAAAGTTGTTTCGGAGTTGAATTCACCTAATGAAGAGAGAGCTAATGATATTGATCATGAAACTCCGAAAGAGGACACTACCGAACCTCGCAGGTCAAGCAGGACATGTGCAGCTCCTGAACTGTATGGCAATCTTGTTATGAATTTCATGATTGATGAAATGGATGACCATGCGACGTATGAAGAAGCGATGATGATCCCGGATTCCAAAAAATGGCTAGAAGCCATGAAATCCGAGATGGAATCCATGTACGAGAACCAAGTTTGGAACTTGGTGGACTTACCTCACGACCGAAAGGCCGTTGAGAATAAATGGATTTTCAAAAGGAAAACTAATGCTGATGGTAATGTGACCATCTATAAGGCTCTACTTGTCGCAAAGGGGTTTCGACAAATTCAAGGAGTTGACTACGATGAGACATTCTCTCCCGTAGCGATGCTTAAGTCGGTTAGGATTATGTTAGCAATTGCTGCACATTTCGATTATGAAATATGGTAGATGGATGTCAAACCTGCGTTCCTCAATGGTAAGATTGAAGAAGAGTTGTATATGATACAACCTAAGGGTTTTGTCGATCCTAAGGACGCTAATAAGGTGTGCAAACTTCAGCGATCCATCTATGGACTGAAGCAAGCATCACGAAGTTGGAATCTCCGCTTTGATGAGGTGATCAAAGAGTTTGGATTTGTCCAAACTTATGGAGAGGCTTGTATTTACAAGAAAGTGAGTGGGAGCAATATGGCATTTCTGATATTATATGTGGATGACATATTATTGATTGGAAATTATTTAGATCTTTTAAACAGTGTTAAAAGTTATCTAAACAGCAAATTTTCGATGAAGGACCTTGGTGAAGCTTCATATATATTAGGCATTAAAATCTATAGAGATAGATCAAGACGCCTAATTGGGCTATCGTAGAGTACATACCTTGATAAGATATTAAAGAAGTTTAATATGGACGGAAGTAAGAAGGGGTTCTTACCTATGTTGCAAGGCAAGACATTGAGTAAGACTCAAAGTCCGGCTACGACGGAAGAAAGAGAGATAATGGATAAGATCCCCTATGCCTCAGCCATAGGCTCTATAATGTATGCCATGCTATGTACAAGACTGGATGTGGCACATGCTATTAGTTTGACTAGTAGGTACCAATCTGATCCAGGTTCGGAACACTGGATAGCGGTCAAGAATATCCTTAAGTACTTGAGAAGAACTAAGGATATGTTTCTTGTATACGGAGGTGAAGAAGAGCTAGTCGCTAAGTGTTATGTCGATGCTAGCTTTGACACTGATTCGGATGACTCTAAGTCTCAATCCGGATACGTATTTCTCTTGAACGGAGCAGCAGTTAGTTGGAGGAGCTCCAAACAACCTGTGGTGGCTGGATCAACAACGGAGGCGGAATATGTTGCTGCTTCAGAAGCGGCGCAGGAAGCAGTTTGGATGAAAGAGTTCATTACGGAACTGGGTGTGGTTCCCAGTGCGTTGGACCCGATGGTGATCTATTGTGACAACAATGGAGCCATAGCCAACGCCAAGGAACCAAGGTCTCACAAGAATTCCAAGCATATTAAGCGCTGGTTTTCCATCCGCGAGCATGTCAAGGATGGAGATATAAAGATTTGTAAAGTGCACACGGACCTGAATGTAGCAGATCCGTTGACTAAAGTACTCCCTAGGGCAAAACATGATCAACACCAGAACTCCATGGGTGTTAGATTTATCACTATGTGAACTAGATTATTGTCTCTAGTGCAAGTGGGAGACTGAAGGAAATATGCCCTGAGAGGCAATAATAAAGTTGTTATTATGTATTCCTTGTATATGATAGATGTTTATTTTGCATGCTATAATTGTATTGATAGGAAACATCAATACATGTGTGTTTAATAAACAAAAAGGGTTCCTAGTCATGCCTCTCTTATAGACTAGCATGTTGATTAACAGGATGATCAAGGTTTCCTGATCATGGACATTGGATGTTGTTAATAACAAGGTCACACCATTGGTGGAATGATGTGATGAACATTCATCCGAAGTATAGCATTACGATCAATTCATTATGTTTATATTGCTATAACATCATTTTGAATAAATTTAATAAAAGAGTTTTATTAAATGAGAGAGCATTAAATTTGGAGAAACTTAATGCATTTAAAGTGGAGACTTTAAAAGGGAATGTGAAGAGGCATTTTAATGTGGAGGAGTTACCACCACATGAATGGGGGAGGTGAGGGGTCACCCCCCCATGCGCCGTCCATGGAGAGAGGGGGCACCCCCCCCCTCCTCCTATAAAAGGCCACCCATTCTCTCCTTCATCCTCACACCTCCTTGTGAAGGATCTCTCTCCCCCTATAGAATTATTCCCCCATGGTCTCGGATTAGCGAGATACATGTTCCCGGTGGCATTTAAATGCGAAGGAGTTCGCTTCACTGGATCGCTGGAGCGAGGAGGTGGAGGTTGTCCGTGGCTTGAACGTGTGTGCAGTGTGGATGCGCTACTGATTTGCATTTCGGACTTCCTCACGATCTTGAGATCGGCAAGTGTACGACTACATCAACCACGAGTTCCTACTGCGTTAACAAAGCTCGTTGTCTTCGGTAAGTTCTCTATGGATGTATGTCCACCCGTTTGCTTTGTACCTAGTAGATAGATCTTGGCGTGTAGTTCACACCGTAGGAAATTTTTTGTTTTCTATGCTGCGGACCCAACACCTCAACCTTCTGCAACGCCAGCGACCATTCCTTCCCCAGTTGTTGCAGAAGATCTGGCTCCTTCAACGGAGCCTGCGAACCTTGTGTCGCAAACTGACGTCACCATGGGTGCGTCAGATCTAGATAAGGGTGAACCCTCTTTGGGTAATGATCCCTCGGCAGAAACCTTCGCAAAAAACCTCATGAGAAATCCGGGTCTTGCCAAGTTTGGCTTGTCCCCGAAATCTACTGAAGAAATCCAGCGGCTAGCCAAGCAATGCTTGGATAAAAGTACTTTATCTGCCGAAGAAGAAGCGCAAGAAGCAGAGGACGTCAAGTTCTCCGACCTTCTTGCCCAGGTGCGCCTCCGTGATGAGAGGATTAGGACTAGTGAGCTTCCAACAGCCCTAGTGATTCCTCTGACTCTCGCCGAGAAGGTGGCTGCTGAAGTGAACGCGGGTTTGGATAAACTCACCCGCGAGCAATATGTAAGTCGGAATTCCAACTCCTGTTTTTCCATTATCTTATATCATATCCTCTAGCCCCCAAGCATGAAGTAGGATATATAATCTGGGTTTATGCTTCATTAGGATGCCAAAGAACGAACTAGTGTAGCCCCCAAGGCTCGTGCTTATATTTAGCAAAAATATTAGCCCGAGTCTTAAGTAGCTTTCTGGCTTTGGGTATTCTGACTTACAGAAAGTATGTTCCTATAACCAGGAATTACTGAAGAATGTCTGCGATAAGCGGAGAGAGATCAAAGCTCTCCAGCATAAAAATGCTGAACTTAAAGTTGCCAAGGATGAGGCCGAAGGTAAACATTCCGAGACTCAAACCTTGTCCTTGTATTTTCAAAGTCGAATTTGTTCTTGAACTGTTGTTCCTTTTTGACTTATAGCGCTGGTGAAACAATCCGTCACCATGATTGAAGAGGCCGAGAACCTCAAGACCCTGGTGGTGGAGAACAAGAAGCTTCGCCAAGAGCTGGACCAGCTCAAGGCAAATCATGAAAAGAGCATAGCTCAAGTCCTTGAATCCTCCTCCATGGCTACTGAAGAGCGTGATCGCAAGATCGCTTCTCAAGATAAAATAATCTCGGACCTCAAGGATGAGCTTAGTAGAGAAAAGGATATGTCCCAGGCGCTCCGGGATGAACTCCAGAGTCTCCGAGAGGAGAAGACCAAAATTGACGACGTCATTTTCGGTACGTTCCATTTATCTGACTTGTCTCTTTCTTCGACTTTTCTCAATGTCGGACTTTTCTTAACTTGTTTTATGTATAGGTCCTCTGAACTTGACGGACTCTTCCTCCTCCGAGCCCCGCACCCACCGGCTTACCCAAGTCGGTGACCTGCTTCATGACTTCCGCCAGTCCCTTGAAGACATCGGCGAAGCTCTCAAGATTCCGGACATGCCAAGCATGTCGGATTTTTAGGTGCGGGACAAGGCGAAGGAGATGCCGCAAATTGTTCGGGACTGGAACATGTCCTACGCGTGGACTGCTGCGCAGAACGCTCTCACCATGGTCATGAGCCACCATGGAAACATGGAAATATGGCAAGTGACCAGAGGGTACTGCAAGGTAGATGAAGACGGCCAGGAGCAGGACCTTCAAGCCATCATGCACTCCTGCGCCGGATATGGGTGTCACGTGGCTGACCTGACCAGCTACGAGATCCCCTTCTTCACCCGCGTAGATACTCCGCCTCCTCCTCTGGAAGAACCAACAAAAGTTTCCGACGATGAACGCACCACCTCGGATGCGGACATCTCGGAACGATATCAAGGCGGAATCTCCAGCGAGCTGGCAGCTCCTTCATCTTCTCCTGCATCATAGACTAGAAATTTTTGTATTATTCTGGAAAAACATGATGCATCTGTAAATATGAAGTACTTTAATTTTGCTAGTGCTAAGCTTTTGATCTATTCAGCACTTTTGGCTTTGAGTTTTTTTTGTGTGCCTGAAATGTTTACATAAGCACTTGTATTTTTTCGTCTCTTCTTATCGTTTATCTGGCTTTCCGCCTCGTCCCTTTCGTGAGCCGGCTAAACCTTCTGCCAAAAACTTTGCCGAGCAACGGAGCCCAATTGCTAAACCAGTTTAAACTCGGAAACAAAGTCGGCTTCTAGTACCAACAATTCACTACTCGGAAAATGCCCGCATCTAGCAATCAGACAAATAACCAAAGTAAAGACTAAACTTTAGAGTTATACCCGAGGGTAGCAGTTTTAGAATCGGAAATCTAAACCAGAACGAACATGAGCATAAAGTACTTTCAAGCATTCTGGGATTTTCGACTATGACATGACCATTCGAAAATAAGATGGTAAAAACTTCTCAGAAAAATTTGAGGCAACCAAAACTTTTATTTCTCACAGAATCATGTACATATATATGTTTACAAAGAAGGATAAACTAAGAATAAAAGGGAGAGCTGAGCAATATTCCACGGTCTGTCTAACTCATCCGGATTTGTACTGCCTCCAGTTCTCTTTCTCTTCTTAGTAGCAGGTCTTTCTTTGACTGGCCTCATGTCAGTTAAGTAGTACGATCCATTGTGCAATACTCGACTAACTAAAAATGGCCCTTCCCATACTAGGGAAAGTTTGTGCTTTCTTTGTTGCACAAGCCGCAGAACCAAATCGCCTTTATTGAAAGATCGGTTTCTGACTCTCTGGCTATGATACTTGCGCAACTTCTGCTGATAGGCTATAGATCTCATTTCAGCAACGACGCGAACTTCTTCGACTAAGTCGAGATCATTTTGTCAAGAAATCTTGGCATCCTCTTCGATATACGCGGCCACTCTAGGAGAAGTATGAATCAAATCACTAGGAAGAACTGCTTCTGCGCCATAGACCAAGAAGAAAGGTGTGTATCATGTTGACCTGTTTGGAGTTGTTCGTAAACTCCAAATTACAGAGGGTAATTCCTCTGCCCAAGCCCCCGCAGTACGTCATAGTGGTGCTTCGAGTCTTGGTTTTAGGCCTTGTAGAATTAAACCATTTGCTCTTTCGACTTGTCCGTTAGCCTGTGGATGTGCGACTGATGCAATGTCAAACCGGATATTTTGCTCGTTGCAGAATTCAGCCAATTCTCCCATAGAGAAGTTACTCCCGTTGTCCGTGATAATGCTATGCGGATAACCATACCGGATTATAACATCCTCGACAAATCTTTTGGCTATTTCTCCATCACAACTAGTGACAGGTTTAGCCTCGATCCATTTGGTGAATTTATCCACCATCACTAAGAGGTGAGTAAATCCACTTGGAGCTCGTTTCAAAGGTCCTACCATGTCAAGCCCCCAGACCGCAAAGGGCCATGTTATATGTATTGTTCGCAGCTGATCAGCCAGAACATGAGCTTGCTTGGCATACTTTTGGAAGCCTTTGCACGTCTTGACTAATCGCTCGGCATCTGCCTGAGCTGTAAGCCAGAAAAATCCGTGTCTAAAAGATTTTGCCACTAAAGATTTGGCTGCAGCGTGGTGACCACACTCGCCTTCGTGGATTTCTCATAAGATTTCCACTCCTTCTTCCGGAGATACACAGCGCTGAAAACCCCCAGAAACACTCCATTTATGGAGCTCACCTTTAACAATAGTATAGGCTTTTGCTCGTCGGATAATCTGCCGGCTCATCACCTCATCTCCGGGTAATTTGCCATCTACCAAATAATTGAGGTAGAGTTGAGTCCAGCTGGGAATTACAGCCAGAACTGCTATCAAGGGTGAGTCGGATTTGGTCGGATATTCCTCATCTACTCCCTTTATTGAGGGAACTTAGAGGTGCTCTAGAAAAGCGCCATCCGGGACCTCTTTCCGCGCAGAACCTATCCAAGATAGTGCATCTGCTTCCTCATTTTCTGCTCGAGGGATGTGTTGAACTTCAAACCCTTCGAACGATTTAGATAGATCATCCACGACAGCTTTATATGCTGCCATGTGTTTATTTGCGTTACAAATATCCGACACTTGTTGAGCAACAAGATCCGAATCTCCGTAACACATCAAACGTCGAATTCCAATATCCTTAGCAATCTGGATTCCATGCAGCAGTGCTTCATACTCGGCAATATTGTTTGTCGCTGTGAAGTGTATCTGCAACACGTATAAAAGTTTATCTCCTTGGGGTGATTTGAGAACCACGCCAGCCCCCGAGCCCCCTCGAGCCTTAGACCCATCGAAAAAGAGGGTCCAATATTCCAACTCAGGGAGGATCATGTTCTCCTTCGTCTCTGTCCAATCAACGACAAAGTCGGCAAGGATCTGGGATTTAATTGTTGTCCGAGGTTTGTATTCAATGTCGAAAGCTGAAAGATCTATTCCCCATTTGGCGACACGTCCTGTGGCGTCACTGTTGTTGATTATATCTCTCATGGGAGCTGTGCTCACCATGGTAATTGGATGCTCCTGAAAGTAGTGTCGTAACTTACGAGATGCTAGAAAAACACCGTAAGCCAACTTTTTATAGTGCGGATACCACTGTTTTGATTCTGTCAGAACCTCGCTGACAAAGTAAGTCGGACGCTGCACCAGGTGTTCCTGATTTTCCTCTGGTCTCTCCACCACCATGACGATACTAACGACCTTATTTGTTGCAGCAAGATAGAGCAACATCGGTTCCTTAGGTTCCGACGCTACAAGGATAGGAGCAGATGAGAGTACTTTCTTCAGGTCTTGTAGTGCAGCTTCAGCTTCCTCAGTCCAGACAAAATCCTTGGTCTTTTTCAGGAGTTTGTATAGTGGTGCGGCTCTTTCACCAAGCCGGCTTACAAATCTACTGACCGTAGCAATGCAACCAGTTAGTCTTTGTACGTCCTTCAGGTGGGTTGGCCTGGAAATATTGAGTATAGCCTTGATTTTGTCTCGGTTCACCTCTATGCCTCTTTGAGACACGATGAAACCTAACAATTTTCCGGCTGGTATTCCAAAGAAGCATTTCTTCGGGGTTAAGCATGATGTTGTATTTTCGTAGATTAGCAAATGTTTCCTCCAAGTCGGAAATCAGCGTTTCCTTCTTTTTGGACATTACCGCGATATCATCCACGTATGCATGTACATTATGTCCGAGTTGGTCATGAAGGCAACGCTGCATAGTGCGCTGGTACGTAGCTCCTGCGTTCTTCAGCCCAAAAGGCATCGTAACAAAACAGAAGGTTCCGAAAGGGGTTATGAATGAAGTTTTGACTTTGTCAGATTCCTTCATCCGGATTTGGTGATAGCCGGAATATGCGTCGAGAAAATAGAGGAGTTCCGAGCCTGCCGTAGAATCGATAACTTGATCAATTCTAGGCAGAGCGAACAGATCTTTTGGACAAGCCTTGTTCAAGGCAGTATAATCAACACACATCCTTAAATCAGTGGTGTCCTTTTTAGGGACCATTACGGGATTGGCCGACCACTCAGTGTGGATGACCTCTTCTATGAATCCGGCTAACTCGAGCCATGCTAGTTCCTTAGCTATTGCCTTACGCTTTTCGTTGCCAAACCATCGTAGGGACTGTTTGACGGGTTTAGCATTCGGGTTTACATTTAGAGAGTGCTCGGCAAGTTCCCTAGGTACTCCGGTGATGTCAGATGGCTGCCATGCGAAGATGTCTTGATTTGCTTGGAGGAACTTGACGAGCGCACTTTCCTATGCGCTACCTAGGCCTACACCTATCTGGGTCACCTTGGAGGGGTCATCATCCTTCAACGGTGCTTTCTTCGTCTCTTCTGATGCCTTAAACTCCGGGTTTGGCTTTGTCACTTCCTTCTTCGTTGCGGGCATCTCGGACGGATCTATGCTCTTCTTGATCTCCTGGTACTCCTGGGCGTGCAAAGACGGCTTGCAAGACAGCGGCATTTCCATCCTCGCACTCTCGCTTTCTTGGTCTCCCGATGGTGATCATGCCATTGGGACCTGGAATTTTCATCATATTGTAAATGTAACACGGACGAGCCATAAAAGCCCAGTAAGCCGGACGTCCGAATATAGCATGGTATGCGCTCTTGAACGGGACCACTTCGAAGGAAAGTGCTTCCGTCTGATAGTTCTTTGGAGTTCCAAAGGTAACATCCAAAGTAATCTCTCCCAGGGAATTAGCTTGTCTTCCTGGGACAACTCCGTGAAAGATCACAGAGCTATGGTTCAGTTGGGTCTCCGAGATCTTCATCCGGTGTAGCGTTTCGACATAGAGAATATTGATGCTGCTACCACCGTCCATGAGGGTCTTGGAGAAACCATAACCGTCAATAAGTGGGTTGACGATTAAGGCGTATTTTCCTCGCCTATGTAACTTAGGAGGATGATCGTCACGGTCAAACGTGATTGCCACTTCTGACCAATCCAGATACTGGGGGACAGACGGAACTGTTGCATTGAGCTCGTGTAGAACTGCTTTCTTGACCTTTGCTGGTTGAGATCCGAGGAAAGTGACATAAGTGTCCTTCTTGGTGGGAGAAGTTTTCTTCCCTTCCGGCTTGGGATTTGAAGCATCAGCTTCCTCCATGTCGGAATCTTCCTTGGTCTCCTTGTCCTTTTCGGGATTTTTCTTTCCCTTCTTCCGCTTAGCTTTGTAGCCCGCGGTGTCATCTCTTTTGATGTCGTCATTGAAACGACATTCAGCGTTGGTGTGGGACGAGCCCCCATTGGTGTCTAGGTGATGCACACATGGGTTATTGGTAATGTCGGCCCAAGAGTAGGTTTTGCCTGGTTGCTGTTCTCCTCTACCTTGGACCCTTGAAGTCCCACGGCCATGCCCGCGGCCTCCGCCACGTCCTCCTCGTCCTCCAGACCCGGAAACAGTAGTAACCACCGCTGTTTCCGCGTTGGGTTTTTCTTCCGAGGTATTTTTGCGCTTCTGAGCTTGTTATTTTGGTTTCCTTGCCGATTGAGGCACAGCTAGGACATTGAGCAATCCCTCTGCATCGTCATCAGCATCTGCATACTTGCTCGCTGTTTCTATCATCTCTCCCAAAGCAGTGACCTTGTCACACTTCAAGCGATGACGCAGTAGACCAATTGGGAGACCTGCAATGAAAGCTTCAATCGCAGTTTGATCATTTACTCCTTCACAGGAGTTCTTGGTGTCGATCCATCGTCCGAGGTAGTCCCGGCAAGTTTCTCCGGCTTTCTGGGTGCAACGTTGTAGGTCTCCGACCCTACAGGGCCTCCGATATGTGCCTTCGAAGTTCTGAAAGAACGCACTTTGCATGTCATACTAGTTATGGATGGTGTTCTCCGGAAGTTCATTGAGCCATGATCGTGCCGTCTTCCGCAACATAAGTGGGACATATCGGGTTGCAACCAGGCTGTTTTCACCTTTGGTGATGCAGCAAGCTTGGAAGAAATCCTGTAGCCAGGTATCTGGCCGAGCAATGCCATCGTAGGATTGGATATGTCTTGAGATAGCAAATCCTTCCAGTAATTTTGTAGCTCTGATGCGTGGTCCGAAGCACTTTGGGGCCACGTAGATATAATCGTTTTCGTAGCACCGAGCCTCTATGTTAGAGTTGATCCTGTGCCTTGCGTCGTTCGGGGATAAAGATCTTCCTGAATGTCGGTTGTGGCTGCGGTGCCTTGGAGCCGGACGTCGGCTTCTGCCACCACCTCCTCCGCCATGTCGTCCTCCTTGCCCTCCTTGGGAGCCATTGTGATGAATGTGTGGTGGAGAGGGTGGGGCAGCTGGATAGTTTCCGGCTGATCGCCGGCCTCCGTCCGGAACATCATTATTCCGATTCCGAGGAGGGTCTTGACTACGACGAGCCACCTGCCTGCTTGTTCCAGCGTGGTTTCCATCGTTTGTTCGTCCGTCGTTCCCACCATGGTAGGGCTCAGCCGGACGGCTTGCATGTCTAGGAGGTGGCATTTTTTGACGATCCTCCTCCCGGCGTTTCTCTTTATCTTCTCCCCTTCGATCGTTAGATTCTCATCGGGGAGGATTCCTCGGATTCAGAGCAGTGATGGCCTCTTTCTCGGCCGCTGGTGCGACGTTGCTCTAGTCGCGTGTAGTCCTGCAATGTTGTCCTAACGATCCGGTTCTCGAATAATTGTCCTCCCGTCGTTCAGGGCGATAATGCTGCTCCGAAACGCGGTGGGGTCTTACGTCAGCCCATGCTGGATCTGTTCGACATTGGTCGGAATCCGACACCAGTTTTTGACTTCCGGACAGGACGACCTTTTGCTGCTCCAGTCCCTAGTTGAGTAGCTTGATACCCAAACGGATCTCCTCTGGTCCTGGATTAGCCGATAGAATTTCTCGGGCCGCCACGGTATTCTGTACTAGGGTTGGATATACCCAATATCCTTTGATATCTTTCCGTGGCTTCCCCATCTCATCTCCGAAAAGGACGACATGGATATGTGGGAATTGGTTATCATCTATGTGACGCTTCCGTGTCTTCTGATGCAACCGAGATATGTAGTCCTTGGTTGCCATGCGTTTCTTCTCCACCTCGATGTTTTTGGCTTCATCGAGGAGTTGTTGACGACGCGCTTCTAGGGCTTGGTCCCTTTCGTCCAGCTCTTCAGCAGTAAGTTCTACAGCTGTAGGGATAGGTGTGGTTAATGCAGCATCGATGAGTTTACGCGCACCTTCGGTGATCACGTGTCCATCCACCGATTCTTCTTTTTTTGGCTCGTCTGGGATAAGTGCTCCATCTGAGTCCTCTTCGTATTCCTCGGCAATCACCTCCTCAGCCAGAGGGTCTTTTGCCGGGGTTTTGTTCTTCTTGTTCTTCTTCTTTGCCTTCTTGGTAGCGCCGGTAGCAAAGACGGCTTTGAGTCCGTTTCCCGGAGTCAAGCTCTGATCGGTACTTTCAGACATCTGGACTTCGGGATTATCTCCGACGTCCATGTCATCCTGTGCTTTGGGAGAGTGTTCCCCGGATCCTTCATCCATGGCTTCTCCTTCTTCTGCAGCTTTGGAGTTATACTCCTCTTCATATTCCGCGGAGAACTTTTGGAAGTCCGCTGACGTCATTGATTCATCCGAGGATGCGGGTACGTCGATGTTTGTTCCAATTGCCTCCAGCATCGAGTCGGTGTTTTATCCAGTATCGGCAGAGGCGGATCTGGATCCCACGTACCCGACGAAGTGCGGCGCGTGCTTCCTGAGGTACCTACGACTTTCGCGATCAGCCATGTCAAAACTTTTGATGGTCTTGAGAATTGCATCCGCGCTTTCGCCTTGCAGTATCATGCGTCTCAGCGTATACATCAGGAAAGGCCTGTCTGTCCCGGCATCATCGGAGCCGGAATCAGTGTCGTTGTTATGCTCCTCCTAGATTTCGACTTCCACGGGTGGGTCGATCTAGGATCCGGCTTCTCCAGGAAGATCCACTACAGATTTGACTTGGACCTCTAGGTCTTCTTCAAGCTTGGATTTCTCCACTATCTCCGCAACTAGTGCGGGCTGGGTGGGATTAGGGTTTTCTGAGATCCGGAACTCTGCCGCCTCCGCGGACAAAGGGGACCCAGAAGATTCTTCTGCCTCTATCATCACTGCTGGGGTGGGTTGGACAGGTTCAGCGAAACCGATGTAAACATCGATCTCGCCAAAGGACATGATTGTGTAGGCAGTCACGGCCTCCTTAGCCAGGATCCAAGTCTCGTCGAGAATGATGAGAGGGACGTCACTGGCGTAGAGGATGCGACCGACGGTGATAGTCTCGCCGATTCCGATTCTTGCAGATTCCGCTCGGAACGCAGATCTGAAGCTCACTTGCCCCACGGTGGGCGCCAACTATCATCGGATTGATGACAAGTACACCATGAGGGGGTCCTCGAGGCGTGCGGAAGAGAGGGGTGTGAGACGTACGGTATTCCGGGACGGTGAGCACACAAGTTTACCTAGGTTCGAATCCGCCGGCTTTGGACGGATCCTACTCCTGCTAGCAATCGATGTCTGGCAGAGCCGGAATATGGGTTACAAGGGTTTCGCCTGTGCGAGTTGAGATTGTAGACTATTCAGGTGTTGCCCTAAAGGCTCTCCCTAGGACGGCTTATATAGATATCCGGCCTAGGGTTTACAGGAGAGATCTATCTGGCTACGACTAAGAGTCGGTTACAGAGTACATCTTGAACTACAAGTAACATTATGGGCCTAAGTCGCTAAGTCTTCTGGGCCTTCCTATAGCTGGATTGGACTCCGTCTTTCTCCCTGACTGGGCGGCCCCTGAAGCAAAGCTCTAACCCGAAGTGGGCCACCCTGGTCAGTGAGGAGCTATGAGGATACCCGGAAAGTATATCCCCAACAAGGTTGTCTTTGCTCCATAGGCCCGTGCAGAGAGGTATGATGTTTCCAATCTCTTCTTCTCTGCTAAAATGGAAGAGCAAAGCAGTATTAGTGAGCACGTGGTCAAAATGTCTGGCTACGTTAAGCGTTTGAACGCCCTGGATTGCAAAATCCCGGAGGAGCTCGCAATTGATAGGGTTCTGCACTCGCTGCCCCTAGTTATAAGAGCTTTGTGATGAATTACAACATGCAAGGGATGACTAAGACCCTTGCTGAGGTATTTGCCATGCTCAAAACTGCTGAGGTTGAAATCAAGAAGGAGCACACGGTGTTGATGGTCAATAAGACCACCAACTTTAAGAAGCCAGGGCAAAAGGGAAAAGGCAAGGGCAACAAGTCCAAGAAGGATTGCAAGATCGTTGCTAGTACCTCAAAGACTACCAAGCCTGGCCCTAAGCCTGGCACTACGTGCTACTACTGCAAAGGGGATGGGCACTATAAACGCAACTGCCCAAGTACCTTGAAGACAAGCGAGCCGACAAGATAGTCGCCAAGGACAAAGGTGTATATGATATACATGTTATTGATGTATTCCTTACAAGCGCCAGGAGTAACACTTGGGTATTTGATATCGGATCTATTGCTCACATTTGTAACTCTCAGCAGGATCTGCAGAGTAGGAGGCGCCTGAGGAAGGACGAGGTGACGATGCACGTCGGCAATGGTTCGAGAGTCAAAGTGATGGCCGTCGGCACCCTGCATCTTCGTCTGCCGTCAGGATTACTGTTGGTTTTGAATAAATACTACTATGTACCCGCATTGAGTATGAATATTGTGAGTGGGTCTTGCTTGTTGCAAGACCGTTATTCGTTTAAATCAGGAACAAATGGTTGTTCAATTTATATGAATGATATTTTCTATGTTCATGCTCCTGTGTGTGATGGTTTATTCTTACTTGATCTTGATTGTAATATACACATCCATAGTGTTGATGCTAAACGTTGTAAGTATAGTGATGATAATTCCATGTTTATGTGGCATTGCCGTCTTGGTCCCATTGGCATAAAACACATGAAGAAGCTTCATTCAGAAGGGCTTCTTGGATCATTAGATTTCGAATCCCTTGATACATGTGAGCCATGCCTCACGGGCAAGATGACTAGGACACCATTCTCAGGTACAGTGGAGAGAGCTGTAGACCTACTGGGAATCATACATACGGATGTATGTGGACCAATGAGCGTCTCATAGCGCAATGGTTATCGTTACTTTGTTACCTTCACTGACGACTTAAGAAGATATGGATATATCTACTTAATGAAGCACAAGTCTGAAACCTTTGAAAAGTTCAAGGAATTTTAGAAAGAAGTAGAGAATCAACTTAACAAGAGAATCAAGCATCTTCAATCGGATCGAGGAGGCGAGTATTTGAGTTATGAGTTTAACATGCTCTTGAAGGACTATGGGATTATCCCACAGCTTACGCCAACCGGAACACCACAGCGTAATGGTGTGTCGGAACATCGTAACTGAACCCTATTAGATAGTGTGCGGTCCATGATGTCTTTAACTGATTTGTCTATGTCTTTTTGGGGGTACGCGTTAGAAACCGCTGCTTTTATTTTAAACCGAGCACCATCAAAATCCGTGGAGACAACCCCATATGAGATATGGTATGGAGAAAAGCCAAAGTTGTCATTTCTAAAAGTTTGGGGTTGTGAGGCTTACGTTAAGAAACTGCAGTCTGACAAACTCGAACCCAAATCGGAAAAATGTATCTTTGTGGGATATCCAAGGGAAACCATTGGGTATACTTTCTACAACCAAGCCGAAGGCAAAACGTTTGTCACAAGAACCGGCACCTTTATCGAGAAAGAGTTTCTTGCTAAAGGAGTTAGTGGAAGGAAAATTGAGTTAGATGAAGTTGTTGACCCTTCTCTCCAAATTCCGAGGAGCGCAACGAAAGCTGTTCCAAAACCTCTCTCCAACATGGAGGAAGAGCCCAATGATGATGATCAAAACAACGACGTCGAGACTCCTGCGGTCCGCAGGTATACAAGAGTTCGTGCCACTCCTGATTGGTACAGTAGCCTTGTAATGTCTGTCATCCTAGATGAACAGGAAGAACCTGCAAACTACAAAGAGGCTATGGATAGTGCTGACTCCGAGAAATGGCTAGAAGCCATGAAATTCGAAATAGGATCCATGCATGAGAACCAAGTTTGGACTTTGGTAGATCTTCCAGAAGGTCGCAAGGCCGTGGAAAATAAATGGATCTTTAAGAAAAAGACAGATGTGAATGGTAATGTGACCGTTCACAAAGCTCGACTTGTCGCAAAGGGGTTTCGACAAATTCAAGGAGTTGATTACAACGAGACTTACTCTCCCGTAGTGATGCTTAAGGCTGTCCGGATTTTAATAGCAATTGATGCACATTTTGACTATGAAATTTGGCAGATGGATGTCAAGACCGCATTCCTCAATGGTCACATTGATGAAGAGTTGTATATGATGCAACCAGAAGGTTTTGTTGATCCTAAGGATGCTGGAAAGGTATGCAAGCTTCAATGGTCCATTTATGGATTGAAGCAAGCATCTCGGAGCTGGAACCAACGTTTTGATCAAGTGATCAATAGTTTTGGATTTGTCCAAAATCAACAAGAGTTCTGTGTTTACAAGAAAGCAAGTGGGAGCTTAGTTGTTTTCTTAGTAGTATATGTGGATGACATACTACTCATGGGAAACGATATGGATCTTATGAGAAGCGTGAAAGCATATTTGAGTAACCAATTTTCCATGAAAGATCTAGGTGAAGGAGCATACATATTAGGAATCAAGATCTATAGAGATAGATCAAGGCACCTAATTGCATTAAGTCAGAGTACTTACATCGAAAAGATTTTGAAGAGGTTCAAAATGGAAAATACCAAAAGGGGTTTTACACCCATGATGAAGAATTGCAAAATGAGTATGACTCAATGTCCTGTAATGGATCATGATAGAGAGAAGATGTCTTACATCCCCTATGCCTCAGCCATAGGATCTATCATGTATGCAATGTTAAGTACGCGACCTGATGTGGCATTGGCTCTTAGTTTGACGAGCCGATACCAAAGTAATCCAGGACCGGATCACTGGACAGCTGTAAAGAATATCCTAAAGTATCTAAAAAGAACAAAGTATATGTTCCTAACCTATGGAGGAAGTGATGAAGCTCTAAACGTAACGGGTTACGTGGATGCGAGCTAGAACTCAGATCATGATGACTCGAAGTCTCAAACAGGATTTGTGTTCCTAGTTAATGGTGGGGCGGTAAGCTGGAAGAGTAAGAAGCAGCCGATGGTGGCGCAATCTTCAATGTAGTCTGAATACATTACTACGGCCGATGCAGCAAATGAAGCTGTTTGGCTAAGGAATTTCATCATCGAACTAGGAGTTTTTCCAAATGCGCAAGACCCCGTGAAGATCTATTGTGATAACACGGGAGCTATTGCAATCGCAAAGGAACTAAGGACTAATTCCACAGCCAAACACATCAAGCTTAGATTTCACGTCATCCGACAGAACGTCGACGATGGTGAAGTCATGATTTGCAAAGTAGATACGGAACTGAATATGGCAGATCCTTTGACTAAATCTCTCCATCAATAAAAGCACGAACAACACCGAGATTCTATTGGTGTTAGGTTCCTGCCTATTGTAAACTAGTTTTGTTTGTACTCTAGTGCAAGTGGGAGACTGAAGGAGTTATGCCCTAAAGGCAAATAATAAAATATATTATTTGATATGACTCCTATATGTTCATAATACGTTTCATACTATCATGTACTGTGTTAATACGAAACATTAATACACGTGTGGTATATAAACAAACCGTGTCTCTAGTTACCTCTAGCGAACTAGTTCATTGGTCATGAGGATGGTCTGGGTTTCAAGATCATGGGAATTTATGCCAATTGACAATGGGGTCATGTTGTTAGTGGAATAACATGATAGACAAACATCCGACCGTTATATCTTGAATGATATCTAGTTACAAAGTTCACCATTGATGATAAAACACAAAGAACCTCGCAACCTGATCCTTTGACTGTGAGGTAATGCAAATCACCATTCTAGAGGAAGCTTAGATGGTTATTAAGAATCATCTCATAAAAGGGTGATCAAAAAGGTGGCACTCAGGTTTTCCGAAGGGATGTGTAGAGGAGTACATATCAAGACCAGGATTTGTCTAGTCCATGTAACGGATAGATACATGTGGCCATCTTGGTGACGTTGCATTAATGAAGCTTGCAAGCATGTGACTTGGTCACAGAATGCAACGACATGAGAACGAGTAAACAAGTTCATTGGTAACGAGACCGAACTAAGGTATGGGGATACCGAAGATCAAGTCTCGAATGAATTAGGTATCATATGACAAAGGGAACGGGAAACGACTATCTCACGGTTCGAGCGATTGTATTCGTGAAACGCACGGGGGTCACATGGCCATCCAGGTCCCTCTGTTGATCATTGATGTGAGAGTAGTATCGATCATGTCCGGAGTGTTTCCGAACCGAAGGATGTCACGCTTAAGGGTAGGGACGCTTAGGGTAGATGAGGTATCGTAGGAGAAATAGAGAAAGAGAAACCGAAATAGTTCCGGATAACATTCGATGGAGATCGGAAGGGGTCCGGAAGGTGTTCCGGAGTAAAGGAATAATACAATATGTGTATTTGAATATTAATTGGATAATTAATATTAAATAAATTTTTTATTTTATTATTAAAGGCATCATAATGCTAATGGGCCTCACCCGAAGGGAGGCCCAATAGGGCATGGCACCTAGGGAGAGGGGCCAGCCGGCCTAGGCTTGGTGGGCCATCCCAATGGCGCCCACCTAGGGCCGGCGGCTGCCCCTAGGTGGCCGGCGGGTGTGGGGGTTAGTCCCACACCGCCTGGCCCTAGGGTGGTGCGCCCCACTATATATAGGGGTCTCCCCTCCCCCTTTGGAATCATCCCATTCCTCTCATTCTCTCTCTCTCATCCATTGAGGACTTCTCCGTAATATTGGGGAGAACCTCGTGGGTGAGTTCTCCACCTTCACACCACTGTCGTGTGATCTGTGATCTAGCATCCACTTCTTCCGCTGCTCGGCTGGATCAGAGTCCGGTTGACGTCTCCTACACCAGACGTGTGACGAACTTCGGAGGCACCACACTTGGGGTGCTGCTCGTCTTCATCAATATACGCCTTCCTACGTAAGGCGTGCCTCGGTCTTCAAAGGTATGAATATTGTATCCCTTCTCCATTACTTATGTCTACATAGTATAGATCATGGTATTAGTGTTCGAGTAGATAGAATTTTTTTTGTTTTCTGCTACAGAACCCTTCACAATTTCCCATGGGGACCGCCCCATATTTCTCGCCGACTCCATGCTCGCTCCTCGCTCTGTCGGCCGATCCATGTCCCTATCCTGCACCACCATAGCTCCTGATCTCTCTCCGACAGTCGTACAAGAGGAAAGGTGTGACGCCGACCCTAAGTCTTCATCTCCGGCCCTGCCCAGCTCTACTCTGCATGCTCTCGCCATAGCCATGGAGAGCTCGAGCTCTTAGGCCACGAGTCACCACTGGCGCTTCCCTCCGTGCCCCTCGAGCTCCATCCCCGATGTTTCTACCAGCTGACCTGGCTGTGCTACCTTAGTCAGTCGGCCTTGCTACCTTGGTAAATCGGCCTTGCTACATGAGGTGACCGACTTTGCTACATTAATCTACCGAAGCTGCTCCTTGGGAGGCCGGATTTGACTACCTTGGACAACCGACATTGCTCCTTGGGCGGCCGGATTTTCCTGCATGAGGTGGTCGGCCTTAGAGCATCTCTAGCAAGCGTGCTATATTTGGGTTTACAGCGCACGCTATGCGGATGCAGCGCGCGGCGCCGACGAGAGCTTCACCGGGTGCTGTAAACCGCCTCGCCAAAATGCAGCGCTGAATTGGTCCTTTTGCAGATGCGCTAAAATGCAGCCTAAAAACTATATTTTCAAACAATTGCATATGTAAATAGATCAAACAAAATATAAAAATAGATTACAAATATTAATATATTACATAGTTTAAAATGCAATTCGTACAACCGAATTTAAAACTAGAGTAACTAGAACTAGACTAAACTAGAACTAATCGGACTTCCAGTCGGAGGAGTCACATGTTGTGGATGACACCGGAGTCGACGACCACTCGTACTCCGACGAGGAAGAGTCGACGGTGATGGACGATGGACCGGAACCATTCTTCTTCTCCTCCTTCTTCCTCGCGGCATTCTCCTCCTTCTTCTTCTTGGCCTCCTTCTTGGCCCTCCTCGCCTCCCGATCTTGCTTCTTCGCCTCCTTCTCTTCTTTCTTGTCAGCGTAGAAGGCGACCTCCGCGGCCACGTCCTCCGGGAAGCGCCGCGCCCACTCGAGGCGCATGCGCTCCCCCTGCTCGGCGACGATGAGGCGTTGCTTGAGCTCGCGCTGCCGCTGCCTCGCCTCCTGCATGACGGCCGACGGAGGCGGTGCGAGGTCTTCTGCCTACTGGCGCGTCCAGACGTCCGTGAAGTTCATGGAGCCCGAGACGCCGAGGCGCCAATCAGCGTGTCAGACGCTGCCGCGCCGCCGTCTCGAACGTGCCGAGCCTGATGCGCTCGTCGCCGCTCCGGATCTCGGTGTAGAACGTCCCGTTTGGACGCGCGCACATCGCGGTAGCCGGAGCTCGAGCGGCAGCGGGGAGGCATGGCGCAGGCGGAGCGAAACGCAACGAGGTTGAGGCGGAGGCCGGAGGCGGTGGCGAGGGGGTGGCTAGGTGGTGGCGGAGCGACGGCAGAGCGGCGCGACGAAGGCGGGGTGACGCGCGACAGTTTTCGCGAGAGGACGCGTGGGAGGAATGTTCTGGGCGGTTGGGTTCACGCGGGCGGCTCGCTTTACTGCACGCACTAGAAGCGATGCGCCAGATTTTCCACGCAGGATGCCGCAGAAGCCCACGCGCGGCAAAAAAAATTAGCGCGCGCCTGCTGGAGCTGCGCGCGCCCACACCCACGCTGTATTTCGGCGGGTTTTTTAGCGCGCGCCTGTTATAGCGCGCCTGCTAGAGATGCTCTTACTCCTTGGGTGGCCAGATTTTGTTACATGAGGCGGTCAGCCTTGCTATATGATGTGACCCACCTTGCTCCTTGGGCGGGGACTTCCGCTACTTTGGGCATCTGGCCTTGCTACATGACGTGACCCACCTTGCTCCTTGGGCGGCCGACTTCTGCTACTTTGGGCATCCGGCTTTGCTACACGAGGTGGCCGACGTTGCTACATTAGGCGGCCGGCATTGCTCCCTGGGCGGCCTTTTTTGCGGGTTGATGCGAAGTGGTGCAACGACTTCCGTCCGTGTACCTGAGCAGACCTAGGTGGACACGTGTCGACCGCTAGAGCCGGGCGACCGAAGCCCCGATCCCTCGGGCACTCAGCACGAGTTTTTTTCCCCACTAACTAGACACCCTTCTCCACCTACGGTAGCAAGGAAAAGCTCAAAATCATCCCGGAACTTGTCAAACAATTAAAAGGCCATTTGAATCAGATCAGTATTTTCAAATTTCATCATGGACCAAGTTTGGAATCAGCAAAAACTTATTATAGTTAGATTTTTGACTTCTTGCATCCAATGCAAAAACAATCGTTCAATTTAGAGATTTTTTTACAAATATGCTCGTGTGCAAATAGGCATCGCCAAAACTGCCTGCGTCACGAATCAAATGGCAAAAGTGCCTTGGCGGGAGGTGCAAAAGCTGACATCTGGCTCTTCCCGCCATTGCGCACAGCAGAGTAGGCATCCCGCCATGTCGACTGGCGGAAAGGAAGTGGGCCATGTCGACGTGGCGGCGGAAGGAACTTGTGGCCTCTGGGCTTGGCGGGATGAACATGCAGGAAAGCTGCCTGTCAGTTCGACAGGACGCTGAGACGCAAGCAGGAATCCCAATTGTATGTGACTGACTCGCGTTCGCGTACAAGATTCTCTCGTCCCTAGTGTCTCTAATTTTTTTCGAAATCCTACGGATCTATTAATAATCGAAATCTAAAAATAATAAAAATTACAAATAGGTCATTGGACCACCTAGCGACGACTACAAACACTGGCACGAGTCGAAGGCGCGTCGCCGTCCTCGCCCCTCCATCACCGGAATCGGGCAAAACTTGTCGTAGTAGAGCTTGTTGTAGTAGACATACGAGAAGTCGTCGTGCTAAGGCCCCAAAGGACCAGCGCACTAGACCAGCAACCATCACCGAAGATGAACAACGTAGATCGGAAGAGACTAACCTCAAAACACACATACGAAAATGACCGGATCCGAAGGAACCCGTCGGACACATGACTTCACGCGCCCACCGCTGATGCTAGACGCACCACCAGAGCAAGGATATGGCGGAAAGTACCTTATTCTCACCTCAGGACGTAGCCGTCGCCTCAACATCCTGAAAAAGACACTGAAAATAGTCAAGAAAACACTGAAACCTCCCACCGGCAAGAAGCCGTGGTCCGCCACGCCTCCAAGGTCCTAAGGCCGTCGAAAACCCTAGATGGATTTGCCGCCGCCGCCTGAGCTCTCCTAGGGTACCGGTACGTCCGTTACAAGTCGACCTTCCCCGGTGTCTCTAATTGCTGATTAACTATTCATAGTTCCTAGGAGATACAAATTGTTCATAGTAAATGCATCACGTTTTTGAAAGCAGCTAATTAGTAACACATACTCCCTCCTTCCGCAAATAAGTATAGTTCTAAACTTGTCCTAAGTCAAAGTTAGTAAAATTTGACTAATTTTATTTAAAAAATACAATATTTATGACAGTAAATTGGTACTATTAGATCTGTTTTCAAATCTAGTTTCATAATATGACAATTTCATGTAATATATGTTGCTTCATCTATAAAGTTGGTCAAATTTAATAAAGTTTGGCTTAGGCAAAAGTTAGAAGTACACTTATTTGCGGATGTAGGGAGTATGGATTTTAATTACTTGAGTAGTATGTATTACAATTAATAATTAAATACGCACATGCTAATATTTAACTCAACATGCACTACGTCGTACCATTTTTAATCCACATTTATCTTATTTTTATTTAATATTCCATCCTATCCAAAATATAAGCCTTCTAACTGTTTAAATTATACTGCTAAAAATTCTTAAATTTGGAACACAATTAGTATCATAGTGCCCGCCGCGGAAAAATGGGGGACGTCGTTAGGTGTTGTGCCCTATCTTGGACGGAGATGGGCCACTGCAAACGGATCGATTCGGACAAAAACGCTGTTGGAATTGTGCGTTGGAGTTTTTTTAATAACCATTCCACTTTTGATTAACTAATTATGTCCTAATGTAAAATCTTAAATTATGTTCTGTGCCGGAATTTAACTATACAGTGCCTATAATTAAGGATACTACTACACTACACCATACAGGGACAAAAATATGTATTTTGTAAGTCGATATTATTTTTGTGACATCAGTTACATCTCATAATACCGACTCCAACTGCTCCAAAATGACACTTCAAGCGGACCTTATTTGTCTATCAATAAAGGGCTCCAAACAACTAATTGTTGTTGTTCATACGAGAGATAGATGAGAAGACCAGGTAACTTGATCCCCTCGCGTGGAGCTAATTAAACTTCCAGTGATCCCAAAAACAAAACAAAAAAACTTCTAGTGGTCAGCAGCGGTCCAGATCCCATGAACGCCTGCCAAAGGGAGCGGCGACTGTCCGTGAGAAACTAAGAACAGTGCACCTGCATGTGCATCCCTTTCCGTCAATGATAAGGACGGGATGTTCTTTCCTCCTGTCCACATGGCGGGATGTGTACTCCGCCCTACGCGGTGGCAGGAAGAGCCACGTGTCGGCTGTTGCCATTTGATTCGTGACACGGACGTCTTGAAGATGTCGATTTAAAAACAAAGATGGGCATGTTTGTAAAAAAATTCAATTTGGACCACCATGGCCCCCACACTCACCCAATGCTGCTCACTGGCGTCAGACGACCTCGAGGACTACCCGGCCTGGCCGAGCGGGCATCCTTCAATGGCGTGTCGCTGGTATCCCTCGAGTCCATGCTCTCCTGGTCCAAGGACGAGGCGATGCGGGAACAGACAGAGCGCCAATGCCACCTCTTGGAGCATGTTGTGCGCCGCCAGGCGCGCCTCAACCGCGACATCATCACGATGAGGACGAGGCCGGGACGAGCACGCCGCAACGGTGGCGATCCCGAACAGGGCAACAGCCGCCCGCCGAAGGAGGAGCCGCCGAGCGACGACAACGACGATGGCGGCAGCGACTACGTGGCGTTCTACCGTCGTCTGGGCATGTTTTAGTTTTTATATGTTTTACCGTATGAAAACTCCCTCTAAATGAACTTCTCCATATTTCGATCTTATTTGAGCAAAGTTTCGCTTTGTTCCTATTTTAAAAAAAATCATCCTGGGGGCACGACTAGCCAAAACCAGACCCACACTCTTGCCCCGAAACAACGTTGGTGAATGCCTGGGGCGCACAAACTCTTGTGGATGGGTTGTACTACTCCCTCCATTCACAATTACCTCGTATCCTAGGTTTACTCAAAGTCAAACTTTCTAAACTTTGACCATATAGTTAGCAAAAAATATCAATATTAACAACATAAAAAGTATTGTATTACTATTATTATAAACTATATTTTCATATTATATGTATTGAAAATCATGGATGTTGATATTTTTTTTTATATTGTTGGTTAAACTTTACAAAGTTTGACTTTGATTAAACCCAGAACGCGAGGTAATTGTGAACGGAGGGAGTACGTTGATCCATGCCATTACAGAGTCATCGTGTTACCAAGGTGTCCAGTATCGTTTGTGACATGGTCTCGAGGCTTTGTGTCTGTCTCCTCGCCGTTCATGGTTGCAGGTTTGGCACTTCGAGTCTTTGTTGTGTGATTGTTTGGGAGTGTGTGACGTTCTATGACATTGTAGCTGCTATATTGCCTTTCAACTTGTGCAAAACTTAAAGACTCGCTTCGCTGCCCAATGGAAGCTTGTATATCTGAATGCACATTATTTGGTTCATATCTGAAACAAAATTCAGCACCTGGGTTCAGATCATGACTTTGAACGGGTTATGAGTTTCAATCAGTAGTGACATGAGAAACAGAGCAGACATGCCTGTATACGTACATTGCATGAAAAAGATCTGGAAGGTATTTATGAGAAGCTTACACAAATACGTACTCCATCCGTTTAGAAATATAAGACAGTTTAGCTTTATGAATCGAATGTATCTAGACGTCTTTTAGTGTACAGGTTCATAGAGGTTCAGAATAAACCTATACACTAAAAAGCGTCTAGATATATTCATTTCACAAAACTAAAATATTTTATATTTCTGAACAGAGGGAGTAGTATTCTGAATTACCAACAGTTTAACTAAACTGTGGACGTCGGAGTATAACCGAACCCGTACGTACGTGCCCAGGGAGAGGCGACGAGAGGAGAGAAAACAAATCTAGGGTTTCGTACCCCTTGTCCGTCACGTCACCGGTCCACTCTGCCTCCGTTGGCCCTAGGACATTAGAGGTGTGGCGACCACGACCTCTCACCGGCGAGAGGTTTTCTGTTCTTTGTTTCGTTGTTTTTTAGTGTCTTTTTCGGGTTGTTGAGGCGACGGCTGCGTCCTGAAGTCAGAATAAGATCCTCCCCGCTCTATCCTCGCTCCGGTGGTGCATCTAGCGCTTGCGGAGGACGCGTGGAGTCGTTTGTTCGGCGGATCTCCTGGAATTCTGTCCGTTTTTGTGTTCGTCGGTTTATTTTTAGGTCAGTCTCCTCCGATATATGGATGTCATCATTGTGGCAATGATGGTTGCTGCTCTGCGCTGGTCCTTTGTGGCCTTAGCACGTCGACTTTCCGTCTATCTACTACAACAAGCTCTAGTACGACAAGCTTTTTTCGGCTCCGGTGATGGAGGGGCGAGGACGACTGTGCGCCTTCGGCTCGCGCCAGTGTTTATAGTCGTCGCTAGGTGGTACAGTGACCTACTTGCAATTTTTATGGAAAGTACTGAGCGTCCTCTAGAGGTTGGAAACTTTCTAGCCTCCGGGTCCAACGAGCGACACGTGTCCAGCGATAACACTCAAAAGGAGAGAAACCCGCGTGGACCCATGCCCGATTGACCCACCCCTCCCAGATTACCGGGTCAAACCAAAATAAATTCGAACTCACATGAAACACCTCGCACAACTCGTAACTCCCCTTACCCACCACCCCTATCTTTAGGTCTGGTGAGAGGCTGGCCGACGATGGTAGAACTGTCGCTAACCTCTCTAACTTCATCGTCGGCCTTTGGTAGCAACCTTGTTGGCCGCTTGTAGCATTGCCACCGTCGTCGACGAGCATGGAAGCACCTCCGTCGGCCGCGCATAGCATCGTTGCCGGCGTTTGGTAGCAATGTCATTGGCCGCTTGTAGCATCACTGCAGGCCTTTGGTAGTAGCCACCGGTGTTGACGATGGTAGCACCGCTGCTGGTCCTTTGGTAGCAACATCGTTGGCCACATGTAGCATCGCTGCCGGCCTTTGGTAGCACCGTCGGCAGCTAGACGTAGCATCACCAATCAGCCTTTGGTAGCACTGTCGCCGACCAAATTGTTTGTAGCAACCTCCGACGCCGCATGTAGAAGACCCCGACACCACATGTAGCAACCACTGACGCCGCATGTAGCAATGGCCAAACATCGATGCCTCCACCGATGGTAGCATCGATGCACTCCTTTGGTAGCACCTCCACTCGCCTATGGTAGCTGATACATTGCAAATGTATCTATAATTTTTGATGTTCCATGCTTGATTTTATCTACTTTCTTGTGTTTTTTTCCAACTTTGGAGTACTTTTCATATGATTTCTTGGACTAACCTATTAACAAGATGCCACAGTGCCAGTTGCTTATTTTCTGCTGTTTTTGGTTCTAGGAAGCCAAAAAATGAATATTCTCGGAATTGGACGGGACAAAAGCCAAAGTTACTATTTTCCCGGAAGATTCACGGAGCCAGAAGGAGAGTCGGAGAGGGGCCACAGGGTGGCCACCCCCCTTGGCGTGGGCCAGCCTAGGCCGCGCCAGGGCATGGTGTGGGCCCCCTGGCACTCCACCGACCTTGCCCCTTCGTCAATATATTCCTCCCGAGGCAAAAACCCTAGATCGTCAATCAGAAATCCACGAAAAGTTCTGCAGCGCCACCGCCACCGAAGGGGAGATTCGGGGGACAGAAAGTCTCTATTCCGACACCCTGCCGGGACGGGGAAGTGCCCCCGGAGCCATCTCCATCGATCTCCACCACCATCTCCATCACCATTGCTGATTCCCATGATGAGGAGGGAGTAGTTCTCTCTCGAGGCTAAGGGTTCTACCGGTAGCTATGTGTTCATCTCTCTCTCTCTATGCATGATCTTATTGAGATCATGAGCTTGTAATCTATAGATCTACCTTGCTACTCAAGTGCTTTAATAGATTTCTGCTCTCCCCATGCGTGTGAAGTTGACAGTGTGCACACCATGGTGGCACTTAGGCTAGAGATTACAAATACTTGTTATGAGTTATATTTGGAGTTGGATGTCTTTATAAAATTGTGGTGTTTGTTTGAACCATCTAATGCTCAAGGTGACAGTGTGGGGTTTTCTAGATAGGAAAGATGAACTTTGAGGTGTGCTGTTATAGCCCTACCATCGATTAAAGTGTTCAACCGGAGAGTAGTATCATGAAGAGGAGATATTTATATGAGAGTGTTCACTAGTGAAAGTATGATCCCTAGGCCTTGTTTCTAAGCATTGATACACCGTTTGCAATTAGATCTATTACATGTTTGTTTGGTTCCTTCTTTATTTCAGTTTGCCTTTAGTCTTTTCCACGCCATCAAGCTATTTTCTATCACCGTTACCACTTATAATCATCTATACCACTTGTATTTCACTATATCTTCGCCGAACTAGTGCACCTATACACCTGACAAGTGTATTGGGTGTGTTGGGGACACAAGAGACTTCTTGTATCTTGATTGCAGGGTTGCTTGAGAGGAGATACCTTTGACTACTTCCTCCCTGAGTTCGATAAACCTTGGGTGATCCAATTAAGGGAAAACTTGCTGCTGTTCTACAAACCTCTGCACTTGGAGGCCCAACAACTGTCTACAAGAACAGAAGTGCGTAGACATCAGTAGCACCGGCGGACTCCAATGTCTAAACACTACCAATGGTAGCACTAGCATCCTTCTTTGGTAGCATATCCGCCCACCTATGGTAGCACTGCTGAACTCCAATATCAGCAACTCCACCCACCGCCAACGGCAACTATGCCCACCACTGGCAGCATGTGGCGCCCTTCTTTGCAGCACTTCACGGTGCGGTGCCCAACTTGCAGTGGTAGCGCATCCATGCACGCCTCCTGCCTGCAATAGAGCCTCCTCGAATTGACCTCTTCCACCCCATCGACCACACGCAGGGGAGATGACAGGATGCTCCTAATATGTAGCACCATCACCAGTGGACTCAGCGCCGCACCTCTATGCTGTAAGGTCACCCATGGGGAAGGAGGTCAGATTCGTGTCGGTAGAAACATGGGACGGGTAGAACATACACTAGGGGCGACGGGGGAGGGGGTAGCTGGCACGAGGCGGTGGTGGGTGGAGCCGACGCACCGGGAAAAAAATAAGCGGCTCGCCGAGGGGAGTTGTGCCTGTTGGAGTATGTGGAGGTGCTCTGTTGGGGAGGACGAAGGGATGAAGAACGAGTGCAGGAGGAGGAATCCGTGGGGATAAGGTTGTGGTGGGGGCCACCACATCGCTTTCTCCATAAAACAACTACACGGGGAGAGCTATCGATGCGGAGGATGCGATCATCTGCCCTTAAAGGAAGCGTTTTTTAATTTTTATTACTTTTAGATCTCTTTATACTAGTAGTGTTGATGATTATTACTAGGTTAGTGGAATTTCGCAAAAAAAACTAAACTGGGGACTAATCAATAAAAACAACAATCTAAAGAGCTCTAAGCTCCCTAGAATTGAAGAGCTATGCTTGCTCCTTGGTGTTGGCCCACCCGTCCGATGCAAATACTTACTCTTGCATCCACATCTAGATTTGGTTGGTGATCGTGGGTCAACCCGTCAAGGGATAAGGTCGGTAGAGTACCATGAAGAACGGACGAGCATGGCACATGCCGCCGCATACCCTACACCGGTCTCCACTGTATTGTGAACAAACCCATGCCACAACGAAATGAAAGCAGAAAGCGAACAAACACACCTGCCACAAAACTTAAACGCGATTAACAGAGGACGATGCAGCGGAGCACGCTGCGTCCATCTAGTAACGTTGTAATGTTTCTAGAATTCCTCATGTAAAATAGACCAATGTTTGCTTTTTTTTGTATCCCTTCAATGTTGCATTGAACTGCCATCATGGTTTGCTCATAAATTGTGTTATGCTTTTCTATACCACTGCCATCATGATTTGCTCATATTTTGGTGTAGTGATACAATTTTGCTGTCAATTATTTAACGAATGTAACATAGAGGATGTATGCGGCAAACATCCTTTATTTTATTTAATCATGTATGCAGCAAACATCCTTTATTTTATTTGATCAAAATATGTGACATTGTTATCTGAATACTAATACTTTCTTGCTACTTATGACGTTATCTCTTGAATTAACTTGATTTGCCCATATCATCCTGTTATTAATGTCAACTCAATAGATAAAACGTAGACGTTTCTGTAGATGCATCCATCAGTACTTTAGGGCAATAGGAAATAGTGCTTTTACTACAAAAACAACTAATTGTCAAAATTATATACATTTGTTGATGATTATTTGTAATTCTCAGCCTTAGAAAAAGATTATTTGTAATTCTGCTTATTTATTATGGTTTACTTGACTGTCAGATGAGTTTGCCTCAATTGTGATCGATGATCCAAAGGAAACACTGGCATCATCTACCATGGGTCAGCTATGATTGATAATCCAAAGGGACCACATGCATCATCAGCCATGTGTTAAACATATGACCGTTTAATCAAAGGAGCCGATTCACTTGTATAGGACTATGTAATGTGTCTGCAAGTCTCTTTATCGAGCCAGGTTCTATGTAAAATCTTTGTAGGTGTAGACAATCGTCGCTGAAAGCTCAGTCATATGGAAACAACAAAAAGAAGACAACCTAAACCAGAGTAAGGTATATGATTCAGCAATTTTGGTCTCGGTACCTGTAGTCGTTGTAATTGTGGACTATGCTCCCACTATATGTGGAAACCTATATGTGACATCCTTAAGCAATTTTCATATTTTTCAGGTTTTGGTGCTTGGATTGACCTCTATTGCCTGGCTTTTTAAATGTACATCGTGCAGATGACTCTGACTTGTATGCGTATGCTTCTTAGGTATAATATGCAATTTATGCAACATCATATTTTTGTTCTTACAAGGTTTGGTCGATAACTCTGGAGCTCTTTGTAAGGAGAGATTACTTAGGAGTTCAACATCAATGAGCCTATACCTGGTTTCAACTCTTTCCTGGATGAAGCGTCACATCACAGTCTAAGGCAGCGGTAGCGCTGTAGATACAGAGGTTGTGAGAGGAGGCAACATCGGGTGAGACCTCGCTGTGACCACCTAGGAGGTCATCGTCTCACATCCTAGGTGAGTTGTTTACAACTTTAGATTTCTTACAGATCAAGAATCAACTCGCTTTTAACCAAACTTCATGATTGTTGCATCCATGTCATTAGCGAAGATTCATGGTGTTTGCCTTCATGTCTTACCTTATAATGAATGTCTCTTCCAGCAAGTGGAAGACAAGGATAGACAGATTAAACAACTTAGTGAAGAGTTGGAGAAGATACAAACCTCTAACCAGTGTCTTCTGTAAAGCTTACTACCAAAGACAACGAGATAATCCAACTCAGAAAGTTCTGGAATACTTTGATACATGATGTACGCAAGCCCACCGAATGGATTCAGATGATTATTTGAGATGCATTAAATGTGGTTCGATCCTTACTGAAGTTGACAAGGCTTCCTCTAACCTCTACCAATTCATCGTTCAACCAGCTAAAGGAGATCCCACATAGTGTGTTCGTATCCATACACCTCGGTGTCCGGCTCCAACGGAGATGACCGGTTCTCCTATTGCTATGGCTCTGAACACCACCCGTTATGGAAAATGAATGCTTTCAATATTCATTTTGGATTATTTGGTGAATTTTAAATATTTTTAGGACTATCTCATGTTACGTTTATTTAGTTTTATATGCAGTTTTTCTATAATTCACCATACATCGGTCTTTCTGAGATTAAAGCATCACCTTTTTACATCTTTTGCAATCGATGTCAACCAATATAAACCCCTTTACAATTCAGTTTAAACTATCAACACGTCTTTGTGAATTTTTCATATTGGCATTAAATTAGAATCTCATTAGAAATCTTCTCTCAAATTTGAGCTTCGTGCCTTTGTGTCTAGGTAGATACCATCGCTTCCATTTGGTAAAAAAATAAAGAAAACATAATTTGGTTCGAGTTCAACGGGATCATGGGTTAAGACGCACCTAAATCTAGTTATGATTATTCTTTCCATTTCATGACGACGAAGAGTCACAATTTCCTGTTGGTGAACCCTGCAATTTCTTCCTCCGCGTGCTTGGTCCAAAAGTTGGATCGTTGACCTGCGCCGTCGTCGCCGTACTGACCACACCACCCTCGCAGTTGCTTCCCATTCCATTACCACCAAATACCAGCTCCCCTCTTCCTTTTCTTCCTCCACCTCTAGCGCCTCGCTTCCTTTCGCACTACTACAACCACCAGCAAAGGAGACCCAATCGTCGATCTCCTCTGAACTCCTCTCTCCACGCCCGACATTTGCCATGGTGCCTCGCGTGTCCTTCTTACTCGTCGGCGTCGTCCTCCTCCTGGGCCTGTCCGCCGGCGCGGCGCCGGCGTCCAACAAGGAAGGGGACGCGCTCTACGAGCTACGGCTGCGGCTGTCGGACCCCAACGGCGTGCTGCAGAGCAGGGATCCCACCCTCGTCAACCCCTGCACCTGGTTCCACGTCACCTGCGACCACGCTAGCCGCGTCTTCCGCCTGTAAGTTCATTCCCATCTCACTCACTGATTCCATACCGACGCCGCACCGTTCGAGATTTTATCTGTGACGATTTCTCTGGGCTTAGTCAGATTAGCCCACAAACCACGAGCTTTGCTTTTACTAGTTAGTACTGCAGTAGAGTACGACGCGTATTTCTTTCTTTCTTTCTTTGATGTAAAAGTGAACCTATGTTTCCCCTGGTTCGCAGTTACTTTTCGCTAGCTATAGATAATAATCCATTTGCTTTCTTTGTTCATAAAACTCGTATGGCATACTCAACGAAGGAAGCATAGAAATTCATGATGGTCGCATGGTTTGCTTTTTCAAATTGCTTGCGTGCTGGCAAGGATATCGATAGTCTTTGGTCTTCCACTTGCTTCTTGGTTTGCCCCCAATATGAAATAACTAACTGAATAATTAATCATACTACTAGTAAGAAATAACCTGCAAAATAATTTGTCGTCTGCCATGGTTTGCTTGCTTGTGTGACATTATTTGTCGTAACCTTTACAGAGATTTAGGCAACTCCAACGTATCTGGCTCCATTGGCCCTGAGGTCATCCGCCTTGTGAACCTCCAGTACCTGTATGTGCCCCGCCCATATCATGAGTTCTACCTTTTCTGTTATTTCAACAGAACAAAATGGCGATTTACCCAATTGGAATTTGAGTTCTACCTTTTCTGTTATTTCAACAGAACAAAATGGCGATTTACCCAATTGGAATTTTAATTTGATTTGCAGGGAACTATACAGGAACAACCTCTATGGTGAGATCCCAAAAGAATTGGGCAAACTGAAGAACTTGATCAACTTGGATTTGTATGCCAACTAGCTCACCGGAAGAATTCCCAAGTCACTTTCTAAGCTCAGCTCACTAAGATTCATATATGTATTATGCAATTATTAATTCCTCTACAGTACAAACCCCCTTTCTAAACAAATCTACTGTACAATATCATGTCATATCTTTAGTCCACAGGTCATTTGCTTGTTCACATGGTTAAGCATTAGATTTAGTAAAAGGATGTAGGTTTTGATCGCATGATTCATACGTGAACAACTTTTTCCCGATCTAATACTAAAACGATTTCTTATAGCCGTTTGAACAACAACAGACTTGCTGGATCGATTCCAGGGGAGCTGGCCAAACTCTCCAATCTCAAAGTCATGTGAGTGTACATCTCTACCAAATTTAGTTTTCCTTTTGCAGTTTAAAGGAAATTTATTACGTACTCAAAGTCACGAAGAATACACTTAACAGTTTAGTACATCCGATGGGTGCGATTTGCTGATTACCTTCTGAGCATTCAGCGTCTCCTTAAGCTTCATTTTGAGCTTTCTTAGGCTAAGCTTGGCTAGTGCCTTAGGTTCTTTGCCTTCCTTCACTTCATTCTCTTGTGCCACTGCCACCTTCTCATTAAGCTTGGTCCTAAGCTTCCTTAGGCTAAGGTTACCCAATGCTTTAGATTTGTCGTCTCCCTTCATTTCCTCCTCTTGTTCCACTGCCACGGGTTCAGAAGTGTTCTTCTCACCGCCACTTCTACTGTGCATACACAATCGCACATCATCAGCCTCATTCTCTTGTGCCACTGACACCTTCTCCTTGAGCTTGATCCTAAGCTTCCTTAGGCTAAGGCTACCCAGTGCTTCACATTCCTTGCCTTCCTTCTCTCGTTCCACTGCCACCTTCTCCTTGAGCTTGGTCCTAAGCTTCCTTAGGCTAAGGCTACCCAGTGCTTGACATTCCTTGCTTTCCTTCACTTCCTTCTCCAGTTCAACTTCCATAGGTTCAGTAAGGTTCTTCTGACTACTACTGTTATCGTGCATGTGCAGTGGCACATCATCAGCTTCAGATACCATTGGTTCCACAGTGATGGAGTTAATACACATGGACTTGGTGGCAGCGTCGACCACCGGCGGGAGGTCACCGGCAAAACCACTCTCCTCGACTACCCATTCGTCTTCTGTTACTGTGGCTTGCGACAGGTTCTCGATGGTGTCCACTTCCTCAATACTCTCGCCCAATGTGGCTGACCTCTGTGACATCTCGTCGGCAGCCACCACTCCGTCCTCTTCAACGGACACATCCGCATGGTCACAGCTGAAACCACATTCCTTGACTGCACCCTCGTCATCGGTTACTTGCGACAGGTTGTCAATGGTGACAACTTGCTCAGCAGCCCCATCAAGTTTGGCTAAACTCTGTGGCATACCGTCAGCTATCACCACTCCCTTCTCTTCAAAGGACATATCTGTGAGGTCACAGCTGAAACCACTCTCCTTGACTGCACCATCATCGTCTGTCACTCTTGCTTGCGACAGGTAGTCGATGGAGACCACTTCCTCCTTAACACACTCGTCCATTATGGCTAAGCTCAGTGGCATCTCCTTGGCGGCAACTGCCGCCTCCTCTTCAATAGATACATCTGTGTGGTCAGCGGTGAAATCACCCCCCATAACTACACCATCACCATCTGTTACCGTGGCTTGCGACAGGTTGTCAACGGTGACCACTTCAGTAACGCACTCCTCCACTGTTGCTGACCTCTGTGACATCTCATCGGTGGCCACCACTGCCTCCTTTTCAACAGCAGCCATATCTTCCTTCTCCTCAATTGCTTTTGATGCGCTCTGAAGCATCACGCCAGAAGTTGGTACTTCATTATTTTCACTGGCACTGCGGGTTAAATCAACTTCCTCCGCAGCCTCCCCGGATTTTAGCGTGGCCAACATTGGCACCTCATCGATGGGCACCATTTCAGTGTCTTCACTGGCATGATGAATCTCCTCTCTGGAAACAGTGTCATTCCGGAAAATTGGTGAATCCTCACACGGCTGAATATTGTCCAACCGCTCTTCTACTGATGAATCGACCTGGCATTCATCAGAGACATCAGCTTGTATCCCCTTTTCTTCCTCTTCCTGCTCCGTGCTATTCTTCCTTGTCACACCCCTCCTTGGCGTTCGTCTTACTTTGGGCGCTGACACCTCCTCCTTGGGCGCTAACACCACCACCCTTTGGCCCCGGGAACGAGTTGTCCGTGCTGGCACCGCCTCCGCAGCGATCTTGGTCATACTTGCCGCAGCCCTTTTCCTCGTAGTCGTCGTAGCCAGAAGTTGGTGCTTCATTCTCAGCGGCACCACTTGTGAAATCAATTCCCTCGGCAGCGCCACCGCTGATGACGGGCACCATTTTTGTATCTTCACGGGCATGATGAATCTCCTCGCTGGAAACAGTGTCATTCCGGAAAATTGGTGAATCCTCACACTGCTGAACATCGACCTGCCGCTCTTGTACTGAGGAATCAACCACGTAATCATCAGAGGCATCACCTTGCGTCCCCTTTTCGTCTTCTTCCTGATCCGTACTAGTCTTCCTCGCCACAGCCCTCCTCAGCTTCCGTGTTACTTTGGGCGCCTCCTCAGGCGCCGACACCACCACCCTTCGGCTCCGGGCACGAGTGGTTCGAGCCGGCACGGCCTCAGCGGCTGCCTTGGTCGTACTTGTCGCAGCCTTTTTCCTCGTAGACTGAGCGGCCGCAGGCTCACCAAGGGCCCGCATAAGATCCTGGTCCTCCTCTTCGCTGCCATCCAGTATGATGAGCTCGTGGGGCGCGAGCACGATGCCGCGGCCACCGGGGAGCGAGATCCCCTGCATCTCACCCTTCTCCTCCTCATCTGCCGCCGCCGCGGCCGCCTTCTTCTCCTCCTCGCTCCCATCGACCACCGGTAGCGCGACAAGGGCGTCAGCCATGGCCGCGTTGGTCATGTTGGCGCGGATTCCGTTGCGCTTGCACAGCGCCTGGAGGTCACGGCGGGGCAGCGCGTTGAAGTCCATTGTCAGCGGCGGCGGCGGCTCAGTCCGTCCGTCTCCACTCTCAAAGCCTGAAAATGTTTTTGAGACCTGCGGGCATCCCGCAAATCGCCTCTTCTGCCCGCACGACTGACTTGTGGGCTTATGCGGGCAGCCCACATAAGCTACTTGCTGCCCGCGGCGGCCTACATAAGGATACTCTACTCGGCGTTGGTTCAGGAAACCTATACATCGACCAGGTCGGCGCCTACCATGCGCCGCACAGCCCCGAGCGCGGTATGGGCCGGCCGGCCGTTTATCCTTTTTTTTTTGGTTTTCATATTTTTTTCATTTTCTTTTTTTCTTTTTTCTAGGTAGTAAGTGAATCGCGGTGGTTTTCTGCCTGCTATTCTTTACCACCCGATATTTCTTTGGTTATTCTTTCCTTTTCTGGTTTATGAAAACAAATGTAAAATTCTTCATATTTGAAAAATATTTATATTTTTGTTTTAGATTTTAAAAAATATTTAGTCATAAAAAATGTTCCTATTTCAAAATTGTACTTTGAAATTTGTTCATACTTGAAATTTGTCTAGATTGAAAGATGTTTAGATTTGAAAATTGTTCATACTTGAAATCTGTTCGGATTTGTGAAATTTTAGATTTGAAAATTGTTAGATTTCAAAAGATGCTACTTCCTCCGATCGAAATTAGTTGACTCAAATTTGTCAAGATACAGATGTATCTAATACTAAATCATGTCTAGATACGGTCGAATCTAGACAAATCTAAGTGGACTAATTTGGGTTGGATGGAGTAAAACTTTTTCAGAACTGAACATAGCAGATGGCAAGGATAGCGACCAAACTACGACCGAAAGCTTCCAAAAAACAACGACTCCTAAGGGCATCTCCACCGGGTCGACCCAACCCGTCTCGGCGTGCCCGAACTCATCCGCGCAGACGTGCGTGACATGCATGGCGTCGCAGCGGCACGACCCATCAGTCCCAACGCGTCCGGCTCGACCCATTCATGCACCTAATTTGCGTGACCACTGGGTCGGTTCGGACACGGATAGGTCGCAGGCGTGTCCTCCCCACGCGCGCTAGTGGCCCATTGGTCAGCGACTAACGTAACCGCGTTGCCGATTGAGACGCAACCACGGCACCAATTCAGATGCAAAGGCTGAAATGGATCGTATGGGCACCTAGAGGGGGGGGGTGAATAGGTGCTACACCAATTTTTAATTCTTTTTCAATTTTAGGCTTAGCATAAAGGTAAATTCTCTAGATAAACTAATGTGTGGAATTTTCCTATATGCAAACCTATCTACTAGCGAGTAAGGAGCGAGTGGAAGGGGAACGAGTGAACCGAAGTGAAGCACGCGGAGACATAGGATTTGTTTGACCGCAGTTCCTTCCTTGTTAAGGGAAGTACGTCTGCGTTGGAGGGGTGGGCGGTACTAAGACCACCACGCCACAAAAGGTCTCACCCTGTTCTCCGATGGATCTCGCCACAACAGGCCTGATCCACCTTCCACTATAGGTACCCTTGGTATGCACCTGGCGCCTTTACACAACTAGCGGGGCAACAACTCTACAACAACTTGGAGGCTCCCGAAATGACAACAAGCTGCCACAAGAACAAAGTTGTCAAATATAATAACACGATCTAGGTATTAACGAGAATACTAGATCAGGAATTTCTCCAAGTGAATGGAGAGGAGTTGAAGCGCTTGATTCTTGATGTTGATGATGAACTTCTCCTCCTTCAATTCCACCAAAGATCAAGACCTTAGGGTGGTTGAAGTGGGAGATCGAGATTTAGAGCTCTTGCACAAGGTCTGGTCAAATTCAAATGAATCAAGGATTCTGGACGTTGGGGAAGAGAGGGTACTTATACCCCCTTCCAAAAATCAGCCATTGCACACTTTGGGGGCTGGATTATCCGGCCCAAGTGAGGGCCGAATTATCCGGTCTCGGGAAACTCCGCCCCAGACTCGGAATATCTGGCAGAGAATCCGCCCCCTCTCTGAGCGTCGCGCCGAGCTTGCCCTTGATCAACTTCTGGGGCCCGGATTATCCGGCCCTATGCGAAGGCCGGATTATCCGGCACGGGAAGAAAACGCTTCAGCCGGATTTTCCGGTAGAAAATCCGACCGGATACCGAGCGACGCGCCTTGGCTCCTTTTGCTTGAAAACTGGGGGCCGGATTATCCGGCCCTTGCGAAACCTGGATTATCGGGCCTGGGGAGGAAAAACCGCCCCAGTTCAGATTTTTTGGGAGAAAATCCGACTGGACACAGAGCGACGCGCCTTGGCTTCCTTGAGAGATGTGGTAGGCCAGATTATCCGGCCCTTGGAGGGGCGGATTATCCGCTCCCCTCAAAACTTCCTGCACACTTAGCACACATGAAAAGTCTCCATAGTATTGTTATCTAACACGCAAAACATAGGAAATCATGAAATGTTCTTTCAATCTCCCCCTTTTTAGTGTTAGATGACAATACCAGGATTTGCAGGAGAAATACACAAGACAAACAGAGATAACTATGGAAGGGACTCCCCCTCAATGTGTACATAATAGAGTTTTGCATTGGAATACAAATGCACACAAATCGGTGAATCTATTCCATAGACAAAAGGGCAAAAACACATACCACCGAAGTAGAGAATAGGCATCCTTGACATAAATCACAATTATTATTGGATAACCATTATGAGCGCGCGCCTTTCGTGATAAACCACCAGCAATAGGATATAAATAGATATAACCATGAGCATAATCCATGATATGAAGTCCATAGGTATCATCCAGACAACCACATAAAGTCTTAACCACAAAACACAAACCACGAATATAAAAGTTCAACGCTAAATGAGCATAAGCAAGAAATAACGAATAAAAAGTGCAAGTGCTTATGCCCAACCCATGCAAATCCACAGACAACCTAATAGAACTACTTCTCCCCCTTTGGCATCGAGACACCAAAAAGGGAGAAGAGCGATGCTAGGGTTTAGGGTTAAGAGAGCCAAACTGGGATGGTACTAGACACTCAAAATTGCAAAAAAAACAAAGCAAATAAAAGCCAAGATTGAGTGTGATTCCCATAAGAACAAGAGAGAGCAAACAACATCCAAAAAGATCCAATTCTCCACAAAGGAGAGGGCGGTGGCTGAAGCCACCTTGTTGGAGTGAATGGTGTGACACCGCGAAGATATATCTTGGGTTCACGACCAATACTCATCAATAAGCTCACATATCACAACATGATATTAAGAGAAATGATATAACTTACTATTGGCATTATGGGGGGAGGGTTAGCCCAATAAGTTAGGACCACACTCCCCCTATATCCATGCCCACACCTAGACCAAACAAGGATTGAGATGTACGAGTGGGTGCATGGGTAATCAAGACAAGCTCCCGGAATCAATGATATTTAGCTCATTCCTCAAATAGCAGAATCTTGCTTCATCAAGTGGCTTTGTAAAAATATCCGCCAGTTGGTTCTTCGTGCTCACAAAAGATAGATCAATATCACCTCGAGCAACATGGTCACGAATAAAATGATTTTGAATCTCAATATGCTTCGTCCTTGTGTGCTGAACTAGATTGTACGCAATTTTGATAGCACTTTCATTATCACATAAAAGAGGCACTTTGTCACAATTGACACCGTATTCCTTTAAAGTTTGTCTCATCCACAATAATTGAGTACAAGCTGGCGGCAACAACATATTCAACGGCGGTGGAGAGAGATATACAATTCTGCTTTTTGGAGGACCAACATACAAGAGATCTTCCCAAGAATTGACAAGCTCCAGAAGTTGACTTCCGATCATCCTTATCACCAGCCCAATCCGAGTCAGTATATTCACATAAAGAGAAATTGGAGCCCTTGGGATACCAGAGACCAAAGTTGGGGGAATGAACTAAATATCGAAAGATCCTCTTGACCGCCACTAAGTGGCTTTCTTTAGGAGCTGCTTGATACCTTGCACACACTCCCACACTCAACACAATATCGGGTCTAGATGCGTAGATGTAAAGAAGAGAGCCAATCATGGATCAGTATACCTTTTGGTCCACATCTTTACCATGAGGGTTGAGTTCGAGATGACACTTTGTTTGCATCGGAGTAGCGACACCATTTAGATCCGTCATCTTGAATCTCTTGAGCATGTCTTGGATGTACTTTGCTTGATTAATAAAGGTTCCTTCTCTTAGTTGCTTGATCTCGAATCCAAGAAAGAACCGTAATTCCCCTATCATAGACATCTCAAACCTGTCAGTCATAAGCTTTGAAAATTCATCGTTAAAAGCTTTGTTAGTAGAACCAAAAATGATATCGTCTACATATAGTTGGCATACGAAGAGCTCCCCCTTAACCTTCTTAGTAAAAAGAGTGGGGTCGATTTGCCCAACTTCGAAGCCACGATCTAACAAAAGCTCTTTAAGGTGCTCATACCACGCACGTGGGGCTTGTTTAAGGCCATAGAGTGCCTTATCGAGTTTGTAGACATGGTTCGGGAAGTTAGAATCCTTAAACCCCGGGGGTTGCTTTACGTATACCAACTCATGTAGAGGACCGTGAAGGAAGGCACTCTTGACGTGCATTTGCTACAACTTAAAATTGTTATGAGCAGCATAAGCAAGTAGGATACAAATGGACTCAAGACGAGCCACAGGAGCATAGGTCTCGCCGAAGTCGATGCCCTCAACTTGGGAGTAACCTTGTGCCACAAGTCTTGCCTTGTTCCTCACAACAATGCCATTCTCATCTTGCTTGTTCTTGAAAATCCACTTGGTGTCGATAACATTGCGGCACTCTTTGGGTTTCTCCACTAGTTTCCAGACTTTGTTGCGCTCGAAATTATTCAATTCTTCATGCATAGCAACAACCCAGTCTGGGTCTTCAAGAGCTTCAAAGACCTTCTTAGGTTCCACCATGGAGATATGAGCTTGATGCTCACCAAAACTGGCCAATTCTCTTCTAGTAGACACCCTTCGTCGAAGATCACCAACAACCTTGTCGAGAGTGTGACCCCTCAACTCAAGGTTACGATCAGCTCGAGCCTTGCGACGAAGTTCAATAAGTTTGTTGTCTCTTGGTGGAGGAGATTCATCACTTGAGTCTTCATTGGAGGCATTTTCTCCGCCTTGATCAGTAGCTGGAACATCAGTAGTAGGTGGTGGAGATGCATGCCCTTGAGGTGAGTCCGTAGCCATAACGAGGAGGCTAACTGAGAGTCGGCGGATAATCCGGCCGATGAAGAGGCCGGATAATCCGCCTGGGAGGACTGTAGCACATCATCGGACGCCTGTGACTCGCTTGAACTGGCGAGGCCGGATAATCCGGTCGGTAGGAAAATCGCTGGAGCTTGTGTTGATATCTTCACCACCAGGCTGCATGGACACTGAGATGGGTGGCGGATAATCCGTATCCACCGGAAAATCCGACCTGGAGCTTTCTGGAGCATCTTGACCTTCAGCAGTTGACGGTGATGGTGTAGTAGGTGCCCTCGTGGTTTGAGCATGGTGCGTATGTGTAGATGAGGGCTCTATATGAGTAGAGCATTGTCCTTCCCGGTCCGCCACAAGGGGTTCCTCAATGGGGCGAAAGAATCCCACGCCCATTCTTCTTATGGCATCTTGGAGTATTTCAACATCTGCATCACAAACACCAACTTGTTCAAGACGGAACTGCTATTTTACTCGAACACCACACTACAAGATTCTACAATAGTTTGAGAGCTTATTGTAGACTCTATAAGTGGGATTCGCACCATAACCAACAAAAATACCTTCTAGAGCCTTAGATTCAAACTTAGATAAACGAACTCCTTTAATAAGAAAGAAACACTTACACCTTAATACCGAAAGTATGAGATGTTTGGCTTGTTACCGTAAGTATTTCATATGGAGTCTTGTCCAAAATCTTATAAGGTATAAACAATTGGATGAATGACAAGCAGAGAGATTGCTTCAAATTGTGGTTATATGGAGATTTGAATTCGGCCAACATTGATCTTGCCATGTCCATTAGAGTTTGATTCTTCCTCTCGGCTACACCATTTTGTTGAGGGGTGTACGCAGCGAAATATTGATGTCTTATCCCCTCTTCACTTAGGAACTCATTTAAGGTGTAGTTCTTGAACTCCGAGCCGTTATCACTCCTTATAGCCAGAATGGGGACGTTGTGTTGACGTTGAACCTCGTTGGCGAAGTCGATGACAGTTTGTTGAGTTTCACTCTTCAACTTCAAGAAATAAACCCATGTGTATCTTGAGTAATCATCAACAATCACTAGACAATACTTCTTCCCACCGAGGCTTGCATGAGATGGAGGTCCGAAAAGATCCACATGAAGAAGCTCCAAGAACCTTTTTGAAGAGATAATAGTTTTCCTTCGATGAGGAGAATCATGCATTTTCCCTTCAACACACGCCCTGCAGACACGATCTTTGGCAAAAGAGACATTTTCTTTTAGTCCAAGAATGTGGCCACCTTTGTGGAGACTTTGCAAAGTTCTCATATTAATGTGGGCTAGTCGGCGATGCCATAGCCAACCCGCGCCGACCTTCCGAAAGACACATCGGACTGTAGTGGTTTTCCTAAAAGTCTACCACGCATGTGTCGTTTTCGATATATCCCACGAAAGCGACTTTTAGAGACTTGCTCCACAAGAGTACCACCAAATCAGCATCAATGTAAACTGCAAATCCCATCTTACCAAGGGCACGAACTGAAAGTAAGTTATACCCGACGGTCTCAACAAGCATGACGTCCACGAGGGAGATATCGTGAGCCACCACAACTTTGCCGAGACCCAATACCTCAGATTTTGACTTGTCACCATGGGAGACGGTAATGTGTTCAAGGTTTGGCCGCATCTCCGTGATGATCTCCTTGCTTCCGGTCATATGACTCGTACAACCGCTATCAAGTACCCATTTAGAACCACCGGAAGCATAGCCCTACAAGAAAATTACTTCTTGGTTTTAGGTACCCATTTTTCAATGGGTCTTCTCATGTTAGTAACAAGGGTCTTGGGAACCCAAATAGACCAAGGAATGTAACAATCATAAGGCCCTACATAACTAGCATAAACATCACCATAAGGATCACAATATAGTTCGAAGTTAGGATTGTTGATCCCTGCAAAACCATCATAATTAGTCTTGTCATTGGTAATGTTGCTAGTCTTCGATTGAGCAGTCTTGTTCTTGTTCTTCTTATTTTTCTTGCTCTTTATCTTGGGTATGTAACCAAGACCTTCTTTACTGTTGTTTGTCCTTTGCCTTCTCAGTATCTCATCAATAACCCCTTTACCTTTGTGTTGAGAACTCCTTGCAAGATCTTCTTTTCCAAAGGATGGAGATGAGGTACTTGGTATATTATACCGTTTCAATTGAGTTTGGAGCTGGTCATGAGACTCATTTAGAGTAGAATGATCACTCTTCAATGCCTTGTGAGCACTTTCAAGATCATCAAACTTCTCCAAAAGTCTAGCATGAACAGCCCCAAAATCAATCTTTTCTTTCTTTAGTTTCTTTACCTTGGCAAGGGCATGGTCACGTTCTTTAATGAGCTGAGCTACAGCTTCTTCTTGTGACTCCTCTAGGAATTTGAGTCTTTCTTCCAAAGAAACTCGAGTTTCCTCTTCCTCTTCCAAGGCATTCTTCAAAGAGTCTATCTCCAAGGCATCTTCTCTTTCAATTCTGCCCTTTTCTTCAAGGAGATCTTCGGCTCGAGCAAGTTGACTCATAAGAGTATCAAAATGGAGTTTGTGCTCACCTTGTAGGTTAGTGAAAAAAGTATCCAAGGCAATAACTTCTTCTTTCATTTCAAGACTTTCATGATCATCCATATCCAAAATTATGTTAGTCTTAGAAAATGAGGAGTTAGAAGTCGATACCTCGGATCCTCTTGCCATTAGGCAAGTGGCGTTGCTGTTGATGGCATGCTTCTCGTACGAGTCAAGAGAGAGAGGAGTCGATGTGGTGGCTATAGCAGCCACTTCGCAGGAACTATCATCATCCTCTTCATCTTCACTTGCGAAGGAGTATTCCTCTTGAGCTACAAGGACCATCTTGTGTTGCTTCTTGAAAGGGCCATTCTTCTTAGCAAATGGCTTCTTCTTAGGAACTTTGGATTTCTCTTTGATAATGAGCCAGCTACCATTGTCTTCTCTATTTTCATAAGGACACTCGGCTACAAAGTGCAGTCTATCTCCACAGTTGAAGCAAGTTCTCAATCTTGGGCCACTTTCTCTTCTTCCATTTGACCCGTTTTTCTTCTCAAGTTCAGACTTGGCTTTGGCAGGGTCCTTCCAAAAGTTCCTTGCATAGAATGCCATGTACTCACCATGAGCACGTTTGACCTCATCGGGGCAGTCCATGGATCCCCTCTCAAATGCTCCTTCATCATCCTCTTGCTCAACAACATTGGCTTTGAGAGCCATATTGACACCCTTTTGCATTCCAATGGCCCGAGCACGGGCATCTTCAGCATTCTTTGCCACCACTTTGAATGACGCCATTTCTTGCATGACTTCATTGGATGTCATTTGATGATAGTTGTGTCTACCTTGCAAGCTCTTCAAATCCGTCGGTTTGAAAGGCATTAAGGCACTCACATACTTTCTTTTTATCCATGCATCATCAATGTGAGTGGCCCCATGCTTCTGAAATGTTGTTGCGATGCCCTTGAGTCTTCTATACATGTCCTCATGGTTTTCACCATCCAACATGTAGAATCCCTCAGCTTCGTTACTAAGGGCATCATACCGGTTTCTTCTCATGCTTTCATTTCCAACAAAAAGGTCCGTAAGAGCATCCCACGCCTCTTTAGCCGTGTTGAGATGTTCAATGTGTGGCATGTCCTTGGGACCCACACCCAGCTGTAACATGTGGAGAGCAGTGGCATTCAACTGGCTATCCACAACTTCCCTTCTTGTTAGATTGGTTTGATCTCCAACATGAAGACCTTCTTCAATGATCCTCCACAATTCAATAGAGCAGCTGCAAACATGAGATTTTATTAGAAATTGCCATTGGTTAAAAGAAGATGCAGTGAGCTTGGGTGGATCACCCCTATTGTTTATATGAGGATGAGGGATAGGTGGGTCGGGGGAATATACGTGGTGAACCTCACTATATTCCTTCTTACCACTTCCCTTTTTGGAGGTGGAACCATTTAGTTTTTCACCTTCCACATTATCATCCTTAGATCCGGTGTTACCCTTTTCCTTAGATGATGGTGAGGGAGCCTCAGAGGAGGATGGAGATGGGGCTATGGATGATGTAAGGAGAGCAATCATTTGATTCATCTCCTCCATCTTGACCTCAAAGGATTTCAACAAGGTTGTTTCCAACGACTTGAGATCATCCATTGTGACCTTATCCAAAGCCTCATTTCCATCATCCCTGGTACCCATACTACTCTTAGGCGGTTAAGCCCGAATTAAGAGCCGGGGCTCTGATACCAATTGAAATGTATCGTATGGGCACCTAGAGGGGGGGTGAATAGGTGCTACACCAATTTTTAATTCTTTTTCAATTTTAGGCTTAGCACAAAGGTAAATTCTCTAGATAAACTAATGTGTGGAATTTCCCTATATGCAAACCTATCTACTAGCGAGTAAGGAGCGAGTGGAAGGGGAACGAGTGAACCGAAGTGAAGCACGCGGAGACACAGGATTTGTTTGACCGCAGTTCCTTCCTTGTTAAGGGAAGTACGTCTGCGTTGGAGGGGTGGGCGGTACTAAGACCACCACGCCACAAAAGGCCTCACCCTGTTCTCCGATGGATCTCGCCACAACAGGCCTGATCCACCTTCCACTATAGGTACCCTTCGAGGCGGGCACCGGCGCCTTTACACAACTAGCGGGGCAACAACTCCACAACAACTTGGAGGCTCCCGAAATGACAACAAGCTGCCACAAGAACAAAGTTGTCAAATATAATAACACGATCTAGGTATTAACGAGAATACTAGATTAGGGATTTCTCCAAGTGAATGGAGAGTATTTGAAGCGCTTGATTATTGATGTTGATGATGAACTTATCCTCCTTCAATTCCACCAAAGATCAAGACCTTAGGGTGGTTGAAGTGGGAGATCAAGATTTAGAGCTCTTGCATAGGGTCTGGTCGAATTCAAATGAATCAAGGATTCTGGACGTTGGGGAAGAAGGGGTACTTATACCCTCTTCCAAAAACCAGCCATTGCACACTTTGGGGGCCGGATTATCCGGCCCAAGTGAGGGCCGGATTATCCGGTCTGGGGAAACTCCGCCCAGACTCGGAATATCCGGCAGAGAATCCGCCCCCTCTCTGAGCGTCGCGCCGAGCTTGCCCTTGATCAACTTCTGGGGGCCGGATTATCCGGCCCTATGCGAAGGCAGGATTATCCGGCCTGAGGAAGAAAAATCGCCCCAGTTCGGATTTTCCGGTAGAAAATCCGACCGGATACCGAGCGACTCGCCTTGGCTCCTTTTGCTCGAAAACTAGGGGCCGGATTATTCGGCCCTTGCGAAACCCGGATTATCGGGCCTGGGGAGGAAAAACCGCCCCAGTTCGGATTTTCCGGGAGAAAATCCGACTGGACACAAAGCGACGCGCCTTGGCTTCCTTGAGAGATGAGGTAGGCCGGATTATCCGGCCCTTGGAGGGGCGGATTATCCGACCCCCCTCAGAACTTCCCGCACACTTAGCACACATGAAAAGTCTCCATATTATTGTTATCTAACACGCAAAACATAGGAAAACATAAAATGTTCTTTCAAAGGCCGCGACACCGATTCAGTGGCAGAACACGGCGGCCGAAGTCGAGATCTGCAGCGATTCGCCTTCGCCATCAATGACGATGGGACAGAGCATTTCCTGAGTTCCCGCGCCGGTATTTATGGCGAAGACGCGGGGACCTGCACGCGCTCCCACCTGCAGGGGCTACTTAAGCTGCCCCCTGCGGCCCTTGGTGCTGCACACCTCCCCTCCTCTCGCCATCGCCATAGCCGTAGCCTCTGAGCAAGCCGCCGCAGCCACCGCCACCACCACCACCACCATTGCCGCGATGAAGAAGCCGGGGTGGTTCAAGAAGTCGAAGAACGACCACGAAGGTGAATCCTGCTCGAGCGGCCAAGCCAGGTGATTGATACGTTGCAAACATATCTATAATTTTTGATGTTCCATGCTTGTTTTATATCTACTTTCTTATGCTTTGTCCACACTTTGGAGTATTTTTATACACTTTTTTGGGACTAACCTATTAACAAGATGTCACAGTGTCAGCTGCCTGTTTTCTGCTATTTTTTGGTTCCAGGTAAGTCAGAAAATGAATATTCTCAGAATTGGATGGGACAAAAGCCAAAGTCAATATTTCACCGAGGGGACACGGAGCCAGAAGACGGGACGGAGAGGGGAGGCGGCCACACCACTGGCAGCCCAGGCCTGACCAGCGCCGAGGTGGTGGCGCCTAGGGCACCCCCTTAGCCTCATCTTTCGCCTATAAGATGCCTTCGACACAGAAACCCTAAGTACCCGATCAAAATTCCACGAAAGAGTCTATAGTCGCCATCATCTCCATCCCTAGATCGGGAGGGATCTGAAGCTCTTCTCGCACCACAGCCGGAGGAGAGATCACCTCAGAGGCCTTCTTCATCACCATGCCTGCCTCCGGTGTGATGCGTGAGTAGTTTATCCCTGGACTATGGGTCCATGTAGTAGCTAGATTGTTGGTTCTTCTCCTTTGTTATACCATGTTTAGATATTGTGAGCTCCGTTCATGATCAAGATCATCTATTTGTAATCATACATATTGTGTTTGCAGGGATCTGATGGATATTGAGATGCTATTTCAGATTGATTATTGATTCTATCACGTCTTTGTTATTTGTGATCTTGCATGCTCTCCTATGTTAGTAGCTATCTTGGCCGAGTAGATACTAGCAACTCCAAGAAGGAGTATTTATACTCGATATTGGGTTCATGCCTCGAGTAATCTGGGGAAGTGACAGAAATATCTAAGGTACTAGATGTGCTGTTGCTACTAGGGAGAAAACATCAATCCTTTGTTCATAGAACAATCGTATTGTTTACTTTACATGCAATGCTTAATGCAATTATCTGTTGCTTGCAACTTAATACTGGAGGGGGTTCGGATGATAACCTGAAGGTGGATTATTAGTCATAGATGTAGTGGGATTACGGTCTATGTATAATGTTGTAATGCCCAATCAAATCTCATACGAGTCAATATGATTAGTATATGCATGTATGCTTTCTCGATGTTTGTCAATTGCCCCGCTGTAATTTGTTCACCCAACATGTCATTTATCTGAAGGAGAATCACCACTAGTGAACTATGGACCCCAGTCCTTTCTTTACCATCAATCTATAACTATTTACTATTTTCTGTTTACTTTCTACAAGCTATTACTATCTTCCACATAATACGTTTAATCCTTTGTTTTCAGCAAAATCGGTGAGATTGACAACCTCACTGTAAGTTGGGGGCAAAGTTCTGTGGTTGTGTTGTGCAGGATTCCAAGTTGGAAACAACACCTTGGAGGTGTTTCCTTGCTCCTACTGGTTCGATAACCTTGGTTTCATAACTGAGGGAAAACTTGCTACTATGCTCTTCATACCTTTCTCTTGGGTTCCCCAATGAGCTCGATATATTCTGGGCCATCAAGCTATTTTTCTGGGGCCATTGCTGGGGAGTCAAGGACATCTTCACAAGGGGAGTCCCTCATAACCAATCTCTTTACTTTGTTTTATTTGTTTTGCTTAGTTTATTTTTGCTTTGTTTGCTTTTTTTTATCAAAAGTACAAAAAATTAGCTGTACTAGTTTGCTCTCTTTATCAAAAACATAAAAAAAATGTTTCTTTGTTCTTAGCTCACCATGTTGATCCCCAAGTTCACCCTAAAAGACCTAGCTCTATAATTGGAAAAGATAATATTGAAGAATTGTTTAATCATGTTAGTAAGCATGAGGATATTGAGGATAGATCCCTTGTAGAACTTGCTCCAAATTATGAAATTGCTGCAGCTTCTTTAGTTCACATGTTGGAAGCTAGGTTTATTAACCTTAACCCCATAATGCAAGTAATGTTTCTTAAACTTAAAGAAATTGAGGACCCTGAAAAAAGAGATTTTATTCTGGAAACCTTGCTTAAAGGATTCTATGATGTTACTAAGGAAGCTAGAAAAGTCTTTGATCGTTTTAATATGCTTGGCTCATGTGTAGATGTTATTGGTACACGAGAAAAGATGAACAAAACCGAACCTAATGGGGAGGAAGTTAAGATACCAATACCTTTTAAACTTGTAGGAATGCATGAAGCCTTAGAAAGGAATTTTGATTGGATTGTTCCTGAAAACCCGTTGATGAAAATAGTGAACTCAAGAGCATTAAGAGAGGATCCTCTAGAACTTATTTGGACGAGATACCTTGCCTTGTTGAAGATATTTCTGCTATCAATCTTAATGCTTCTTCATTTGAGAATATTTGATTCTTTTCTTGCTTCTTATGCCTAACTTAAAGGCGTTAAAGAAAAGTACTTATTGGGAGATAACCCAAAAGTTTTAGACGAGTCTTGGAAGTTATTACCTCTGTAATATCCGCTCCTTATCCTTTTTATTTGCTTTTTGTGCCAAGAGTAACCTCTAATGAGAGAGAAGTAATGCTTGGGAAAGTTGTTGTCCCGAAACAGATTTTTGTGCTTCGTTGTACAAATTCGTGTAAAATCTCTATACGGCGGTTTGAGCTGTGATTTTTTGTGCTTCTGCCCCAAGTTATTATCCAACTTTCGTTAGTTCAACACTTTTCGATTTGAGCAACAGAAGGTCTTCGAAAAAATTGGTTTTTACCTGCTGGTCTGTTTTGACAGATTTTTGCCATTATTTGCATTTGCTTCTTGTTGATTCCTTTTTGGGTTCTTTTTGGGGAATTGAGCTTTTTAAGGTAAGTGCTACAGTAGTTTGTGTTTTAATGGAAGTTTTATTGCTGTTGAAACTGAACCCAAAGACTTATTATCTTGAGTACACTAATGTTGCTAATAAAGATTGTGTGAAGTTTTGTATGAAGGAAAAATTTCAGGTGTAAGGAAAGAGTGATATAATGAGATGAAGAATGGACTAAAGCTAAAGCTTGGGGATGCCACCCGTGTCACCCCAAGAAATATCCAAGAAGTACAAGCGTTAAAGCTTGGGGATGCCCAAGGCATCCCCTTCTTCATCAATAAAATTCTTAGGTTTCTTCCAAACACTCCATTTTTATTGTTTAATACAGAGTTGTGTTGTTCTTGGAGCGTCTTCGTTTTCGTTTTTGATTTTGGTTTTTGCTTGCTTGAATAAATTGGTTGGACCCCCTCTTTCATACATTAGTTTTCAAATAGATTGGTGTAACACCCTTGAATCGGCCCTATGCAAGTTTTAGCGCTTCCCGCCAAACCCGCATAGAAACGATTCAAGGACGCCCACCAAGCACTTGCGTGCGGGTGGAAAACGAAGTAATACCATTACACAATAGTTCACGATGGAACCGACAACACATATATATATACAACAACGACTCATTGAGTCAAGAATACAGATATACAGTACAAAGATCCAGTTCACCTTGAAAACGATACAACATCCGAGTATGGATAAGAAGCAAATTAGGCTAAGAGCCCTGAAGAATAACCAATGGCGTCCATAACCCTGCCCAGGCCAAGCCGGAAGGGTAACCTTGCTAACGATGTTGATCTCAAACCTACTACAACAAAAGGGGTGCCGACAAAGGGCAAAGGAAAAAGAGAGCGGTCAGTACTGAGGCCAGTACACGGCGAGTCTAGAATTCAGCGGCTCTCGCCTACATAGGTATGGTGGGATCGGCAATAAGCATGCACTAAACAACCTATAGAGACTCGATACAACTGTCGGCTATAAGAGAGGGATAAGAAAGACCTATTCGGATCCAACCTGATTCTAACACCAAAACATACCCATCCTGGTATTTCCCCCCCGAGACCACACGAGGAAGTCAAACCGAGGAACTCACACAGTGGGCAGTTTTATTCATTCCGTTATAGTTGTAGCACTTACTAGTCAGATACAATTAGCATAATACATTCCAAATCCAGCAGTTGTTGGCACTTTTATTTACTCATTCCGTTGTAGTGAAACTGATTACTAGACATGTCAAAGTCAAATTTATAGCACTACTTTAGTTATAGTTGTCTATGATCGAGATACTGTGCTCCAAATCGTCCATAACCGCGGACACGGCTTTCAGAAAGATTTTCCCTGTAGGGGTGCACAAATAGCAACACACACACGATCAACCTCGGGAAGAACCAAATAAAACACAACGAGGCCTCACGACAAAGCATTCACAAGATTCATAAATCATTTCAGGGGGCCACCCCATTAAGCTACCCGCAACGAAGTTGGCTGGCTCCGAGACAGACCCAAGGTTTGTGCCAATGGCTGTAAACGACTGGAAACCCGAAAGTGCGACTGGGCTTGTCGATACCGCGAAAACACTCCGCAATCCTAAATAGTACAGGTGCTCCACGCACAATCGTAAATAAAGCAGTAAAACATGACATAAGTACAAGATAGTAATAAAGCCCCAAACTAGTTTGTGGCCCCAAGAAATAAAGTGTGAATCAAGCTCAGGCAAAGGGGGATCCATAGGGTCTCCCGGATGTGGATAGTGCGAATAATCAAGGAACAGGTATCAAGTACTCGGGGCCTATGAGACACAAGTGGACATGAAAAACCAAATAGCATATATTGCCCACCGGTGCCTCTTTCATTAGTTATCCCAGCAATTTAATATCAAGTTGTAATTAAAGTCATGATCATCTCCATCATTAAGCATCTCCACCATTAAGCATGTGCCAACTTTCCAACAACGATGGAACAACAACGACGCGAAGCAGCACCTGAGAAAGCAACTACGACTCGCAAGGCCGACTATCTATCAAACAACAGGCAATAGGATGTGTCCAAGGCAATATAGAGGCTGCAAGGAATATAAATGGTGCACGGAAACTAAAGCATCGTAATACGGATAGCAATAGATCAATAGGAGGAAATAAAGACTATAAAAGCAAAATAGGTAGAAAGGGGGAGATTGCTCGTCTGGGAAACATAGCCGGAGATACATTATCCGAAGAACTTGTCGATACTCGCATCAACCCAACGGCCTAATCCGCGAAGAACCAAAGCACTAAATGTAACATCCCAGCATTAGAGCTTAGAAATAAGCTGAGATGAGGTGTGTGCATTGTATTCATGCATAGAAAATCTGGATAATTTTCGCGCAAACTAAAAAAGCTAGTGAGGGATCAGGATCACTCTTGTTTTGATGAAAGCATCTGAGCCAGTGCGACAGATTTCGACATAACCTCTATTGTATTTTTGGGTTTGAGGGGTAGACAATTCAGATTTGAACATTGAGTTGATATATTTGAATTATAAAAAGATGTGTAAATGGAATGATAAATAGTATTCAAATTACAATAAGGAAATAAGAATTGAATTTATGAATAAGATATAATAGTTTCAAGTCTCAAATTAAAAAGAAATTAAACATTACACCATCCTTTATAATAAAGGAATAAACAACAATATTCAAATGGGAATTAAAGGGAAAAAAGTATGAACTTTATTAATGGGAATTGTCTCAGACTAGTGCATCACAGGCATGGGGCAAGTTTCACCAGAATAGTAAAAGACAAAAGGTAAAAAAACCCAAGAAATATCAGGGTGTACTTGATCTGATCCAGATCAAGCAACAGGCAAGCAAGCAGCACAGTCACACAGCCATGCAAATGGGTGTGCTGTCAACACAACAGTAAACCCAGGACGCAGATAAGAAGGAGGCACTCCTTGTACACAAAGGAAAGTAAGACAACCGTAGCTATCCACGACACACACACACTGTACTGTATACATATCTCCACATTACCACAAATCCATTTTATTTCTTCATCACAAGATCGTCCCCAACAAACATCACCTCAGTTCACCACTTCTTACCTTATTCATAACCATATTCCTTTACCTCAGGCACATCACAACTCAGCAGAGTTCATCAGTAAGAACACTAGGACCATCTTAGTAATCAAGACACACAAACCATAGATTCCATGATTCAGTGAAAGAAGAGATCAGAGAAAGGAGGGGAATGAGGAAAGAGGAAGCTTACTAGCAGCAAGAAGAATAGGCCAACAGTGGCACCAAGGGAGAAGTCTAGCAAGGAGCAAAGCAGGCCACCAACAACATCATGAGGGCAGGATAACAAGACAATAAGCCAATGGAAGCACTACAAGACAGCTCCAAAATAAATCTCACACTCCAGCTGGAGGTAGATCACTTACTCTTTTAATATTTACCCTCATCTTTGATTAGGTTAAAGGGGAGTGTTGTGAGGGGAGGTTACTCTCAGATTTGCATACAAGTGGTATGCAAAATCATCATTGAGTATTAGGGAGATAATAGCATCTGTCCTTATCAAAATAACCTTGCCTCAGTCTAAGCATCACTAACAAGGTTCCACAAAAAGCTTGCAAATCACATTATCCAACTAATATAAGCCAATCATATGTATTCACACTTAGGAAAACACATTCTGCAAGTCGTAGATCTTGTGTACCATCCTTATGGAGGCTTCACATGGATCTAAGCTCACAAGAAGTAATTCCTAATAAGTGAATTCCATCTCTAAATGCTACTTGTTTAATTAACAAGTAAAAATCTCAAGACAACATATTCTAAGAAGAAGATAAATCATTTCCCTAGCTTATAACTAAAGATCATCATAGTAGCAAGGTCAAAGAAAATGAAGCCACTATTAGCACATGTCCTTATCCAAATCAAAGCTTCAGTTTAAAACATCATTGGCATTAATTTCATTTCTAGAATAAACATCATCTAATTTAGCAAAATTGCACCACTGTGCACACTTCCTTAGGAAGGCACCACAACGGTAGGTTCCACCACATAAGCTATGTTGATAGAGATAAACAATCCTACCTTAAGACATAATTCAATCATCTTCCTAATCAATTAGATTAGGAATCATTTATAAGATCATCTCAGCCTTTTGCATCATAGGTCTAGGACAAACACAATCAAGTTTGGAATTCAAGTTCAACTATTGACAGTGAACTAGACAAATTTATGTCTCAGCCTTGTGCATCATAGACATGGGCTATTACAAAATGTTTTAAACATCAAGTCATCTAAAAGAATGATTGCATTTAACACAGCCAACCTAAATGGCAGCAGGTCATGCTATGTATGATCAAGCTATTGTGTATACTCCAAGGAGGCCTCACAATAGCAGGACCATACTAGCAGAAGCCACCATTTACCTTAACTAAATCAATCATAAATGAAACAAGTGTTCATATCATTTTCTTAGTAACAAACACCAAGAATCATTGGTCTATCTGTAAGAAGTGGATAACCATTTAAAATCATCTTCCTAGTTAAACCACTAGAAATCATGTAATTGACCCGCGGATCCATAATACTAATCCTTATTACAGTATAATTTCATCAATCCCCAAATTCAGAATACTACAACTGCTTTTCATTGATGTTAACTAGTATTAAGAATAATTGAATAATCCAGGTGGAGACATCAAGTTTAACAAAGCCTCATTAGTTGGCAGTATTACTTCAGTATGAAAGCATTTTAAATATAACAAATCATCTATACCAATACAAGGTAGCATCCCTAGTGTATATACCAAATCATTTAAACCGTAGTAATAATAGGTCGAGGTAGTACCCTGTTGGCAGGAACTAACGTCAGTAATACATTATGTAGAAGGTTATCACAACCAAGATGAATCAAAATGTCTAACTAAGCATCACTGTGAGGGGTATGAACACTTTGTTCAGAGATGAACCCTAATAGAGGTGACCATAGTAATCCCAAATGGCTTGGCTAGGAAAAGCATGAAGAGAAGCGTAAAAGGGGTAGTACAAGGAGACTTACTCAAGGTTCTCGCAAATGTACCGAAGAGGAAGTAGAAAGATAGCCGACGACAGAGAGAAGTGGCAGCACAGGGAGCACCCCGAAGGGGCGCTGCAACCCGTGCCAGCACAAGACGGTGACAGCTGATGAGGGAGGCCTTGGCACGGTGGCACAGGGGCACCAGGTACTGCACCAGCACCCAGATGCGACCAACGACGGCAACCGCGACACCACCACCCCAAACCCTAGCACCAGAAATGGGTCGTGCCTGGACGCAGCAGAGATGGTTGGGAAAATCGCCGGGGTGTGGGGGAAGAGTGAGTTGCGGCGCGTCATCCGTGACGATCGGCAGCGACAACAATGGCCAGAGCCACCGGAATCGTGGCGGCGACGGCGTCGCCATGGCATCGCCAGGGAGAGAGAGATAGAGGAAAGAGCATCAAGGTAAGGGTCGGGTCAGGGTCGACCAACTGAATGGACCGGACCAGGTGGTCTAGCCCAACCAAGTGGGCTGGACTGACTTGTAGGCCCGGTTTGGGTATATAAAGGAAATGGAAAATGGATAAAAATGAATAATATGGAAATTACCAATACACCCTGAACTTATTTTAATTCTAGAAAAATATAGAAACATCCTAAAAATATATATAATATATCAAAAAGACCACAAAAATAATATCTTTAAAAAACACCCTGAAGTCATTTTACTTATTTAAGTTTAATAAAATGCAGATAAATATTAACACCATTAAAACCTAAGTGAAATTTCACAAATAATGAAAAGACCTAAAAATGAATAAAAAATCATTTTTGCATATGAAAATAAATCTACTATTTTATAAAAATACTAACTTAATTTGTTTACAAATAAACTTGAAGAAAATATTACAGATATATCATCCTTTGTGGAATTTTGTAAAAATAAGGATAACACCTAAAATTAAATAAAATTCATTTCTAAGATATTAAGTAAGTATGTTTTATTAGAAAAATACTAATTATACTATTCCAACACATTTTAAGGTTATTAAGAAATAAATCCTTATTTATTATTTAGTTGGTAAATTCTTTAAAAACATTTTTTAAATCAGAAATAATCGTAATTTTATATAGAACAATAAATCTTATACATTGAAATACTATTTCTAAAACCATAACTTAAGTCTATAATAATACTTAAAAGTAAAACTATTAACATTTAGAGAACTCACTTAAACTAAAAGTAAATGATTCTATACCTTCAATCATGCTTGTTATAAGGTTTAAAGCTTAATAATACCTTTAAACAAGTTACACCCTAGATCTAATTATGTTTTTTATAGTTAACTTTTGTCTATTCCAAAATTAAGTCATAAGGCATCTCAAATCAAAACTTATCAAACAAACGCAAATGACATCGATCACATTTTACTAACCATAAAGATTGGTTAAACCTTAACAAAGAAACCTTCTTTTCAAAAGTATTCGTTTTGCCGCTTCAAACAACAATCTCATAATAAGTTCTTCAACTCTTATCAACATAAAACATGGACTTCCATAATAGACACATAATATTAAATAACTCTAAGCATGTATTGTTATATTTACTCTGTATCATACATGTTAGTATTAAGTTCCTTGCATATGTATATTGGTTTGTAAAGTAAACTTATAGGCAAACTAAAGCTTAAAGAAATCACTTAAGTTTAACTCATCCACCATACTGGGGAATTACTTCGGAGTTTTCTAAACTGCATTACATTACTTATGCATAACTACATCTTGCTTCTTTAAACATTAGTCCTTACCGGACCAATGATGCTGCTTACAGAATTTGGATCTTCTATTGTCTTGAAGACCGTGATTGCATAATCTTGCAATCACAAAAGGCAAGTTCACAACTTGCTCATGTCCTTTGATTATTTTCTATGCTTGTAACTCAATTGTGTCATCACCTGCATTTCAAAAAGGTCAAAACCACTATTTTCACAATTAACTGGAAATATTGGTTACTGATCCAGGGTGATTAGTTAATCTAGAATAACTGGCAGTGAAAATGCCATTGTACAGTAATGTATCATATAGGACTTAACAACCAATGTCGCCAGTGATTCTAGCGCCGTATATTATGCCTCAACCATAAGACTTGGAATGGGACGAGAAAGTCAGCTGTATCTTCTCCCTTTCATATGGAGGCAAGATGACCTTATCGTGAGGCTGTTGATTTCTCGTGGAGTTACAAAGAATCCAGCACATGGGTGGGACCCCTTAGTTCGCCTCGAGTTTGGTGTCTAGACTATCTGTGTAGGCTGTCTGGGTCGGTGTTCACCATAGCTGATGGTGACCGCTAGTCAGAGATGCTTACAGAGTCTTCGGGAACTTCCCATGGTTATAGCTTGCCCTAGTTGGCGGCTTAACGGAGGTGTAGTCAACCCCGGAGGATCGTGCAGACATATGGGGTCGCGGAGAGGGCAGTAGTGGCTTGGATCTTAGACTGGGCCCCACATCAAGGAATTGTGGACGGGAATAAGCTGCCCGGTTGTGCAACAAGGCTAAGGTCTCTTGGGAAAAGTGACATAACTCTGCAGAGTGTAAGAATTGTGACATGTTACTCCCTGTTCCAGGAAGGAGCTACAAACGCGACATGAAAGGAACTCCATGAAGTTCTGGTCAACCTGTGAAGGCTGTCAGACATAGTTTTCAGAATAAAATCAATCTTTGAAGAAATGTTTATGAAAACCTGCATTGCCTACGACCTATGGTATGTGGTTGTAGAGATAGTGCATCATACACTCCTTTTTAGTGAACTTGCTGAGTACGCTCGTACTCAACCGTACCTTCTTAACCCTTGCTAGGTTCTAAGTCATTGAAGACGACGTCAACATCAATTTCTGCTCAAGAAACCATCATCGACAACTCAAGTTCTTCAATAAAGCCAATATATACATCAGCTGAAGTGAAGATAAAGTGTCGGTTTAGATAGGAGTAGATTCTCTAGCCATGAAACCTATTTCTGTAGAGCATTGCAATAGCAGCAATGGCAAGCCAAATAGTTTAGATGCTAGTCTTAGTTGCTAGATAGTTCTGAGTTATTGTTTCTGGTTCTTCTTTGTAAGAAGTTCTTTCCCTCTCTTTAACCTAAAGTGTTCTCTGGATCTTATGTAAAGAGTCGAGTTGTAATCTATAGTCATGTCTTGGACCTGCTGTGTTTCTGTTGTACCACTCTGAGGGATGTAATACTAGTGAACGGTGTTTCATTGGTGTTATGTCAACGACTATAGTGTACTACATCATGCAGTGGTATGCTAGGTCACCGCAGCTGGTATCAGAGCATATGCTTTGACCTTAGGATTAAAATCCTTTTAGGAAGATCTATAGGTTGGATAGTGACTATAGGAGCCATCTTATCTAAACCAAGACTTGTGATGGATATCCACTTGAGGATAATATTGTCACACTTAAGTTGGATGTTCTTATCATCTTTCTTAAGGATTAGTTATATGTATTCTCTAGAGAAATGCCATTTTAGTATCGTTCTAAATAGGTATAACATTACTAAGATATCTTAAGTAAGATAAAATATTAAGTAAGATTAGGACTAAGATAAGGATACCATGTGGAGTAGTATTAGTGATGGAGTCTATATTTAGAATCCATGGGAAGTAGCAGAATCTTATCACTAGTAGATACCACCATACCACTTAAGTTAGACCAACAAAGTATGTATATGTACAAATGGAAGTAAATCATGTGGCATCCACTTGATAATTCCATGTGATGGAGTATAATTTTGGTGAAGGGTCATTGATAGTAAGCTAATAAAAAGAGTCGTCATGGTGAGATTAGATCCTTAATCATGATGACTAGGTAAATCTTAACAAGGTCGTGGTGAGAATAGCTCTGAAACCATGATAAGTCTGTAATTAGGACAAGTACATAGTAAATAATCTTGTAGTAACAGTAAGTAAAGAACAATGTAGGTCTATGATAGAAGTCATAGATATTATAATATTACGATAATTGTTGGATTAAGGTAGTAACTACAATGTTGTTAGTAGTTTTGAGAGATCATGTGAGGATAGTTATGATATAATAGAAAATTAGTAGTCTTTAGTAGTCCCGAAAGAAAGGTAAGAGGTTAGTTAAAACCAAAGTGAGATCACTTTGCTCAAAATTATCCTGTTGCACCTGAGCAATTTGGGCAAATAATGAGACAAATAGTAGTTTAAACACTTAAGTGCTAAGTATCACAAGGTAAACCTATATTAGGAGGTGTCATATACTACACAGCTAAGCCTGAATTCTAGAGGTATTATACTCAACTATTATATTCCGTGCTAAGAATGATGTGTGTTATATGTACCACATTTGGATTTCTTGATTTTTTTGCATCTTCTTGATTGACTAGATCTTTGCATGAAGTTTGACTTGATGTGCAAATGCATGTTGCATCATCAAGTTACTACTTGATGTTATAGACCTAGATAGAAAAGGGAATTCGTGTAAGGGAGTGACGAGTTCCGAAGATCAAGTTGAAGACTTGTAAGAAGATGGAAGCTAAATATAAGGAGTATCAACACTATTCTGAAGGATGGATTAACCCCAACTCACTATGAGATGGTAATAAGAAGGAATAGTAGTTTTGAAAAGGATGTGGAGCAACATGAAGGAATGAACTTAAGTTCACTTAAGATAGATGATGTTGCTAAAAAGCTAATGAAGTAGTTGTACCAGGTTCATGGAAGTATCATGAATTAGTGCAAAGAAGAAGTTTGGAAACCGTAGTTGGTATTCAAGCTCTGAGAAACTCAGAGAGGATGCCAGTAAGAAGTCAAAAAAACGTAGGGTAATCCATACACCTAGGAGGATCCGCAGCTAGTATCCATAGTTGGTATCCGCAGCTGGTATTAGCTGGTATCCGTAGCTGGTATCCTAACGGTGTAGTGAAGTAGGTCATATCTGTGTAATCTAAAGAGTATAAAACTTGTCCTAAGTTAAGTTAGACCCAAGGAAGTATGAAATTTAAAGATTGTCTTTCGAAACGCTTCGTGAAATCGGGCTTACTAAAGCGAAAATGTCCAGAAGGTTAAAAGTAAGACAAGTAATGTTGGAAGAGTCATTTCGGAGATCCACAACTATGTGGATGTACCGCAGATTCTTTCATGAGACCTTATATAAGCAATATATAAGCTAGACAAAGACCAATATCCTTACTATTGAGATAATGGATATTATTCATGAAGTTTAGAGACCATTAGGAAATCCCAAGGGGGAGAGTAAACCATAAACACTGAAGTGTTGTTGTCTAACTTTCTGACTAAAGGTTGGAGAAGTACAAATTTATGATGGGATTAAGCCTTATTCTCATAAGGTTATAAGAAATCATCTGTATAAGAGTACTCTCTAGAGTATGTCCGGATGAATGACCCAAACAGCTGGTAAGTTATCCTTTAGTGTAAAGAGAGTATTCCAAAATAGATTGGTGTAGTGTAATAGGAAAAGCCTGATTGGAACAGATTAAATGTGTCCCAAACCAATCCTAAGTAGCACTTTGAAGACATAACCTAAGAGATCATAGTAGAAGGAGTTATACTACATATAGGAAACGACAGTGGATATTGTCAGAATGAAGATGATTCAAGGAAACATATCTGGATATGGGATACCATAATTATTCCCAACTGTGATCACAATGGAATTGAGAAATGGTGTGATCAATACAAGTCAACTCCTTATTCCAAAACACAAGAGAGTACGAACTTGGGGACGAAGTTTATTCTAAGGTGGAGAGTCTGTAACATCCTAGCATTAGATCTTAGAAACAAGCTAAGATGAGGTGTGTGCATTGCATTCATGCATAGAAAATCTGGATAATTTTTGCGCAAACTAAAGAAGCTAGTGAGGGATCAGGATCTCTCTTGTTTTGATGAAAGCATCTGAGCCAGTGCGACAGATTTCGACATGACCTCTATTGTATTTTTGGGTTTGAGGGGTAGACAATTCAGATTTGAACATTGAGTTGATATATTTGAATTATAAAAAGATGTGTAAATGGAATGATAAATAGTATTCAAATTACAATAAGGAAATAAGAATTGAATTTATGAATAAGATATAATAGTTTCAAGTCTCAAATTAAAAAGAAATTAAACATTACACCATCCTTTATAATAAAGGAATAAACAACAATATTCAAATGGGAATTAAAGGGAAAAAAGTATGAACTTTATTAATGGGAATTGTCTCAGACTAGTGCATCATAGGCATGGGGCAAGTTTCACCAGAATAGTAAAAGACAAAAGGTAAAAAAACCCAAGAAATATCAGGGTGTACTTGATCTGATCCAGATCAAGCAACAGGCAAGCAAGCAACACAGTCACACAGCCATGCAAATGGTTGTGCTGTCAACACAACAGTAAACCCAGGAAGCAGATAAGAAGGAGGCACTCCTTGTACACAAAGGAAAGTAAGACAACCGTAGCTATCCACGACACACACACTGTACTGTATACATATCTCCACATTACCACAAATCCATTTTATTTCTTCATCACAAGATCGTCCCCAACAAACATCACCTCAGTTCACCACTTCTTACCTTATTCATAACCATATTCCTTTACCTCAGGCACATCACAACTCAGCAGAGTTCATCAGTAAGAACACTAGGACCATCTTAGTAATCAAGACACACATACCATAGATTCCATGATTCAGTGAAAGAAGAGATCAGAGAAAGGAGGGGAATGAGGAAAGAGGAAGCTTACTAGCAGCAAGAAGAACAGGCCAACAGTGGCACCAGGGGAGAAGTCTAGCAAGGAGCAAAGCAGGCGACCAACAACATCATGAGGGCAGGATAACAAGACAATAAGCCAATGGAAGCACTACAAGACAGCTCCAAAATAAATCTCACACTCCAGCTGGAGGTAGATCACTTACTCTTTTAATATTTACCCTCATCTTTGATTAGGTTAAAGGGGAGTGTTGTGAGGGGAGGTTACTCTCAGATTTGCATACAAGTGGTATGCAAAATCATCAATGAGTATTAGGGAGATAATAGCATCTGTTCTTATCAAAAGAACCTTGCCTCAGTCTAAGCATCACTAGCAAGGTTCCACAAAAAGCTTCCAAATCACATTATCCAACTAATATAAGTCAATCATATGTATTCACACTTAGGAAAACACATTCTGCAAGTCGTAGATCTTGTGTACCAACCTTATGGAGGCTTCACATGGATCTAAGCTCACAAGAAGTAATTCCTAATAAGTGAATTCTATCTCTAAATGCTACTTGTTTAATTAACAAGTAAAAATCTCAAGAAACCATATTCTAAGAAGAAGATAAATCATTTCCCCAGCTTATAACTAGAGATCATCATAGTAGCAAGGTCAAAGAAAAGGAAGCCACTATTAGCACATGTCCTTATCCAAATCAAAGCTTCAGTTTAAAACATCATTGGCATTAATTTCATTTCTAGAATAAACATCATCTGATTTAGAAAAACTGCACCACTGTGCACACTTCCTTTGGAAGGCACCACAACGGTAGGTTCCACCACAGAAGCTATGTAGATAGAGATAAATAGTCCTACCTTAAGACATAATTCAATCATCTTCCTAATCAAGTAGACTAGGAATAATTTATAATATCATCTTATTTACATAAGCCAACATACACTTCTAAACCTCAGCCTTTTGCATCATAGGTCTAGGATAAACACAATCAAGTTTGGAATTCAAGTTCAACTATTGACAGTGAACTAGACAAATTTATGTCTCAGCCTTGTGCATCATAGACAGGGGCTATTACAAAATATTTTAAACATCAAGTCATCTAAAAGAATGATTGCATTCAACACAGCCAACCTAAATGGCAGCAGGTCATGCTATGTATGATCAAGCTATTGTGTATACTCCAAGGAGGCCTCACAATAGCAGGACCATACTAGCAGAAGCCACCATTTACCTTAACTAAATAAATCATAAATGAAACAAGTATTCATATCATTTTCTTAGTAACAAACACCAAGAATCATTGGTCTATCTGTAAGAAGTGGATAACCATTTAAAATCATCTTCCTATTTAAACCACTAGAAATCATGTAATTGACCTGCTGATCCATAACACTAATCCTTATTACAGTATAATTTCATCAATCCCCAAATTCAGAATACTACAACTTCTTTTCATTGATGTTAACAAGTATTAAGAATAATTGAATCATCCTGGTGGAGACATCAAGTTTAACAAAGCCTCAATAGTTGGCAGTATTACTTCAGTATGAAAGCATTTTAAATATAACAAATCATCTATACCAATACAAGGCAGCATCCCTAGTGTATATACCAAATCATTTAAACCGTAGTAATAATAGGTTCAGGTAGTACCCTATTGGCAGGAACTACCGTCAGTAATACATTATGTAGAAGGTTATCACAACCAAGATGAATCAAAATGTCTAACTAAGCATCACTGTAGAGCGGTATGAACACTTGGTTCAGATATGAACCCTAATAGAGGTGACCACAGTAATCCCAAATGGGTTGGCCAGGAAAAGCGTAAAAGGGGTAGTACAAGGAGACTTACTCAAGGTTCTCGCAAATGTACCGAAGAGGAAGTAGAAAGATAGTCGGCGGCAGAGAGAAGTGGCGGCACGGGGAGCACCCCGAAGGGGCGCTACAACCCGCGCCAGCACAAGGATTCCTAGGACATATTGTGTCTGCTGGAGGAGTCGCTGTTGATCCCGCCAAGATCAAAGATGTCGAAGAATGGGAAGCCCCAACCACTCAAACCCAAGTCCGTGCATTTCTCAGATTAGCGGGATATTACCGCAAGTTGGTAGAAGGATTTTCGAGCACCGCAAGACCCATGACCCAATTGTTGAAAAAGGACAAGAAGTTTGAATGGACCGACAAATGTGACGCAAGTTTCCAAGAGCTCAAGAAGAGATTGATTTCAGCCCCAATATTGATTATGCCAGATATCAAGAAGTCGTTTGATGTGTATTGTGATGCATCAAAGATTGGTCTCAGATGCGTATTGATGCAAGAAGGCAAAGTCATCGCATATCTGTCTCAACAACTGAAGCAGCATGAGCAAAACTACCCCACCCATGCTCTTGAGTTAGCAAACGTAGTGTTGGCACTGAAGACATGTCGTCATTACCTTATGGGTAATCGCTGTGAGATTTACTCAGATCACAAGAGCTTGAAGTATATTTTCACTCAGAAGGAGCTGAATATGAGGCAAAGGAGATGGATAGAGTTAATCAAGGATTATGACCTTTACATTCACTATCACCTCGGCAAAGCCAATGTGGTAGCGGATGCTCTTAGCAAATTGCCGTGTAGGTTAAACACTATGATCAAGGAGAAGCAGCCAAGTTTGCATGAGGAGTTGGAGCAGTTTAGAACCGAGCTTGTTAGCAAAGGATTTTTAGATAGCATTGAACTTCAACCCACTTTGATTAGTCAAATCAAGGAAGCCCAGAAGGGAAATGCAAGTATCGACGGAATCAAGCGTCGTATTGGTACAGGAAAGGTACCTGGATTCACCGAAGACGAAGGAGTTCTATGGTACAAAGGACGTATCTGTGTGCCAGCAGATTCGGAGCTGAAGCAAGTTATCATGCAAGAATCTCATGATACTCTTTATTCTATCCACCCCGAAGGAATGAAGATGTATCAGGATTTGAAGGAGCAATTTTGGTGGCACAAGATGAAGAGGGAAATCGGAAGCTACATCGCCAAATGTGATATCCGTCAAAGAGTCAAGGCGGAACATCAGAGACCCGCAGGACTGTTGCAACCATTGTAGATTCCGGAATGGAAATGGGATTCCGTCGGAATGGACTTTATCACCAGTTTGCCTACTTATCGTAGGGGAAATGACTCAATCTGGGTCATCATTGATAGACTGTCCAAGGTAGCTCATTTTATACCTGTCAAGACAACCTACGAGAGTTTGAAGCTAGCAGAGTTGTATATTGCCAGAATTGTTAGTCTGCATGGAGCCCCCAAGACCATAGTATCGGATCGAGGAACCCAATTTACCTCAAGATTTTGGCAGAAAGTCCAAGAAGGATTAGTAACCAAGTTGAATTTCAGCACAGATTATCACCCGCAAACTGATGGACAGACTGAGAGAGTCAACCAAATCCTAGAGGATATGTTGAGAGCTTGTGTGTTAGAGTATGGATCAAAATGGGAAGATTGTCTGCCTTTCGCATAATTCTCTTACAACAACAGTTATCAAGCCAGTTTGCAAATGGCCCCATTTGAGTTCCTATATGGAAGAAAGTGTCGTACCCCTTTGAATTGGTCGCAAGTAGGAGAGAGTCAGATTTTTGGACCCGACATCCTACGAGAAGCTGAAGAGAAGGTTCACAAAGTCTGTGAGCACCTCAATACCGCCCAATCCAGACAGAAGAGTTATGCTGATAAGAGAAGGAGAGACCCGACTTTCAATGTCGGAGATTTTGTGTATCTCAAGGTTTCGCCATTGAAGGGAACGCAACGTTATATCGGACCCTTCAAGATTCTGAATCATCGAGGAGAAGTATCGTATCAACTGGAACTGCCAGAGGAGATGTCTGCCATCCACAATGTGTTCCATATCTTGTTACTTCGCAAATGCCTAGAAGTGCCGGAGAAGACCGAAGTTTTCAAGAACATCGATCACCGAGCTATTGATATCAACAAGGATCTGACATATCGTGAAGTGCCCATCCGTATCTTGGAGGAATCTTACAGAACCACCAGGACCCGGAGTATCAAGTTTCTCAAGATCCAATGGAGCAACCATACTGAAGAAGAAGCCACTTGGGAGCGAGAAGATTACATTAGGACAGAGTTCCCAGATCTCTTTAGTTCCTAGTTTTCTTTCTTAAATCTCGAGAAAGAGATTTTGTTTAAGGGGGAAAGGTTAGTAACATCCCAAATCTTTAATCCAAGTTATCAAGATCCAAATCACCCAATTTAGGGTTAACAAAACCTTTTTCTCATTTAAATAATTAATCATGCATATGTGTGTTGCATTAAAATAGGAATTGTTTTGAATTGCCATGATTGTTTGTTCTAATGGTTGTAAAATGATTCTAAGATGAATGCCACATCATCTAGATCATTCCCAAGCAAAATCCAAAGAAAAAGAAATCAAATAGAATTAATAAATGGAAATGGTCACTTTTGCCATTTTGATCAACTAAGCCACTTTGGGTGTTCCTAGCACTCAAATTCAAACAAAAACAATTATGGATGTTTGCACCCCTTGCTAGTACAAGTAAAGATGTACCAAGGCCCACCTTGTGATCTTGTAAAAACATTTAAACCCTAATTTAAAATGGCAATTGAAAATGGAATCCATTTCATATGTCTAGATCCCACTTTTTCAAAAACCACTCAAATGAATTCAAGTTGACAATCCCCATCAACCACAGACTACCAAGCAACAGTGAAGATCACTCAAAAAATTTCATTCAAAATTTTTAAAGTTTATTTCTTTCGGCCATTTTGTCAAACACCTTGTGTGCACAAATCAAACAAAAATCACAAACACTATTGTGAGCATTGTTCTGGCCAATGTGGTCTCCCATTTTGCAACCACAGCCTCCCTAGTGCACCCCCTACCCTTTGCTAACCCGGCCACGCACTGTGCACATGACCAAATGGTCATGGCCACTAGTGCCGAGCACCTTGAGCACCCCCACCATCGACAGCATGCCCCTAGCGTCACTAGCCCCTCCTACCTTGTCCAGCACCTCACTCGTGCCCCACTTACCCCTCCAGGCCAGCCCTAGCTCAAAGACAGAGAGAGAGAAGGAGCCAGGAACCGCCGCGCCCGGACCGTGTCTGCCATGCCGACGCCGCCCGCAGTTCACGCACGGTCCCCGCTCAACAAGACCTCGCCTCTCTCCCGCCGCCCACCTACATGATCACCACTGTCCTAGGAGGCTAACGGACATGCCTGTTGCCCCCAACCGTGACCCATAGCCGCCGGCCACCGTGAAACCCGCCGTCGACAGAGGCAGCGTGCGCGTAACAGCACTCGCGTCTCCCGACCACCTGGCACTGCACACGCACCCCTGTGACGACCGCCAGGGCATAGCCCACCGTCCTAGCCCACCGCCCAAGCCTCTAGCTCGCTGTGTCACCGCCTCTGACGAGCTCCGCCCATGCCTCTCTGCCGCCTCACCGAGCCTATATAAGGAAGCCTCCCCGGCACCAACTCTTCACACCATCCCCATCCACTCCCCCTCAGAGACCTCCCAGAGCCCCACCGTAGCAAGCCGCAGCCCGTAGCGCCCCAATTTCGTCGGAGTCTGCCGCGGAAGGAGGCGAAGGGCGCCAGTGATCCAGGCCATCTCCCGAGACGCCGCCAGTACCAGGAGAACCGCCATCCTCGACTCGTCCATTTGCCCGCCTCACCGACCCTTGATAGAGCCCTGGTAAGTCGCCCAGACCCTCACCGACCGTGCTAGGGTTCGTCCCCGTCGTGTACTGTTCCGGCAAGGATGGTAGATGTGAGCCGTTGATCCAGGATCTAATCCTGCGGCCACCATCCTCCCATACCCGTTCGGCAGCCCCTGTCCCACTGACAGGTGGGGCCATCACTTAAGCCAGCTCGGGCGCTGCGCGGAGCACAGTGGGCCGGCCCATTAGTGTTCCCGCGCAACCCAGTAGATTCAAATTTAGATTTATCCATTTTAGCTTAAACACCATTCTGTCCCTTAGTTCAAAAATCAATTTAGAAATATCTACTGAACCAAATTGAGTGATTCCAATTTTGTTGGAAAGATAATTTAAATCTCTATCCAAGCCCGTTGGATTTAAATCAATTAGAGTTATAGATCTCTCCTACCAAAAATAACAAGACAGAAGCTTTTTCACATTCAAACATTTTTCTAAAATCAACCATAATAGCTTTTGAGTTGATTCCACCTCTCAAAAATCACATTTGAATATACCTATCTAAATATGTAATAATATTAAGGATTGCATTCAGTGACTTTGGACTAGTACCAAAATAATGGTATATAGGCATTTCTAGTCACTTTAAATCATTAAATAGTGAACTTAAACTTATTAAAATGTGATCCCACATTTAAATCACATTCCCATGCATTAGAATATGTGGTGATGACATGTGTCCACATGATCCTATATTTTAATTGGAGAATATTAAATCTTAGTTAATTTCAATGAGTAGAAATTACTTTTCTCAAATAAAATAAATGAAACTAGTTCATTAAAATCTTGTGATGATTGTGATGATACTAGATCATCAAATGTGTGCCTTAGTGTGCTAAGCAGACTAATTAAGTATTGTTTGGTGATTGTGTATTCCATATGTATTATTAGACGATAGTACCAACCAAGTCTACGAGGAGGGGAGTTCTACCCCGAAGAAGACGAGGAGAATTTCAACCACTGCACCAACCACGGCAAGCTATTACTGGCAAGCTATTATTAGCAAGCTAGAATTAAGCAAGATAACCTAAGCAAGATGCATTAGGCATGCTTTGGTTATACCTTTTGACTTATACCTACTCCAAGTTTTATCTACAAGCTTTACTTTCTTTTACTTTACCAAAGTTCTTACTTGTTTATAGATAGCATAAAGAGTATAAAACTTGACCTATCTAGTTAGACTTAGATGTCATTCTATTGCATGAGATTGATATTAGCATCCCACATTAGTGAACACTCTTAACTTAGTGATTAGAGCTAAACCAAAAACTTGATCACTTTAGATGGGAATACTTGGTGAAAATGACTTGTGAAAACCTTGGAATGATGAGTCATTCTATTGAGATGTTTTGACATGTGTTGAGAAACACAAATGGTTTATGATGATGATGAAAATGTTGAGGCATGAGCCTTAGTGTCGTCGGATTGATGACAAGTACGCCATGAGGGGGTCCTCGTGGCGTGCGGAAGAGAGGGGTGTGAGACGTACGGTATTCCGGGACGGTGAGCACACAAGTTTACCCAGGTTCAAATCCGCCGGAATATGGCAGAGCGGGAATATGGCAGAGCCGGAATATGGGTTACAAGGGGGTCCTCGTGGCGTGCGGAAGAGAGGGATCCTACTCCTGCTAGCAATCTAGTAATATGGCAGAGCCGGAATATGGGTTACAAGGGTTTTGCCTGTGCGAGTTGAGGGTCTAAAGTATTGGGTGCCCTAAAGGCTCTCCCTAGGCCGGCTTATATAGATATCCGGCCTAGAGTTTACAGGAGAGATCTATCCGGCTACGTCTAAGAGTCGGTTACAGAGTACATCTTGAACTACAAGTAACATTATGGGCCTAAGTCGATAAGTCTTCTGGGCCTTCCCGTAGCCGGATTGGACTCCGTCTTTCTCCCTGACTGGGCCGCCCGTGAAGCAAAGCTCTAACCCGAAGTGGCCACCTCGGTCGTGAGGAACTGTGAGGATACCCAGAAAGTATATCCCCAACAGCAGCCCCCGGAGGCCTCCAAGATCCAGTCGGATTTATCATCGTCTAGCTTGATCTTCGGCTTGCAGAATCTTGAAGGGTTCCTGAAACTTCACAACAAAAAATACGATCCGGGTCTTAAAAGTAAGTCGGACCTATCAACAGGTTACTCGAATTCTTCAGCTTGATTTCAAACTAAGCTAGAACTTGGTCTCTAACGCCACCTAACACAAGCATGGTCAAGTCACGTCATATGACAGGCGTGCTGTCAGCACGACCGTTGGTGGGTCCGCGGTCCATGGAACCGAGGCGCCGTTTCAATGCGTGCGTGGAGATCGAGGCGACGTAATCATCGCGCGGGTCCTTCCCAGTTCTTTCCACGACGCGTGGAGGTTACACTATAGGGTTTGCACGAATCTTGGCACAGGTAGGTGGATATAAGGGGTTCGGGATTTCTTCTTCTCCTTTCCACCAGTCCTTTACCGTTTTCTTTCCTCCCAATCTTCCTGCATGCACAGAGCCTCCTCGTCCTCCCCCCACAGAGCTCCCAGCACCGCCCCTTTAAGGTCATCTTCTCACTAGAGAAATGGCTTCATCATCTTCTTCCTCCGGTTTGGCAGCAGCAGCAGCGGCGGTGAAGGCGAAAGCAGCAGCAGAGAAAGAAAGCTACCGGGGAATCCGGATCCCCTGCGCCCTTGACGAAGCAGGCCTCAAGAACACGGAGAAGGAGGGGCTTCTTGCCGTCGGCGACTGGCGGAGCGGCTCGGGTGAAACTGTCCCCAACCTGCGCGACGACGAGTGGGTCCACTTCGGCACCCATCTTGACCGAGGTCTGTCTTTTCCTCCCTCGGAGTTCTTCTCCGAGGTGATAGATCATTACGGAGTTCAACTCCACAATCTTCCTCCCAACTCACTTTTAGAAATGAGTGCGTATGCTGCGCTTTGCGAGGGCTTTCTCGGCATTAGGCCGAGTTTGCTTCTCTTCCGGTTTTATTTCCATGTCCGGAGGAATTCCATCACTGCCGGTGTTCCTTACATCACCGGCACTATTAGCTTTTCTCTTAGACGTGACCGGGCATATCCCAAAATTTCTGCCAGTGACTCGATCAAACAATGGCCAGCCACTTTTTTCTACCATAGGGATATTCCGGCTCCCGACAAAGCTACTGCTTTGCCGGCTTTTGTCGACGGAGCCGCCACGGCCCAGCCTTCCTGGGACGAGGCTGCTCCAGCTCTCACCGATGACCTGATCCTCTCTAAGAGGCGGATCGAATATCTGATCAAGCACAATGATCTGAAGGGATCCGACTTGGTCCAGTGCTGGGTCTCACGTTGGATCCAGCCACTTCAGTACCACGGAACCCGACTGATGCACTCCATCACGTCGTCTCCAACCTACTCCCTCCGCATCAGCTCCAAAGCCTACACCACTCAAGGCTACATAAGCCAAATCAAGTGGTTGATCAAGGAGCGAATCGAAAGGAGGATTCCGGAGGTTTCTCTGGACACGCACACGGCGGAAAACCCCGTGGTGCCGGTAAGCTTCCATCATCACATCTTTTATGTGTTTCTATCTTCGAGTTAAACTGCAATACTGACATGTTTTCTTCTTTTCAGCTTGCTGATATGCCCGAGTCAGAACTTGCTCCGCTCGAAGGATATCCTCTGGAGTTCTCTCAGGAGGTGGAAGTAGTCCCACTGCCGGATCTTGCGCTCAAGAAGCGCAAAGCTGACGATGCTGGGCACAAAGGAGGTGCCTGTCGTGAAGAGGTAACTTTCAGTCACAACTTTTCCGACTTTGTACTTTACTCAAACTTCTTTCCGAGATGTAACGTTTCCGACTTTGTTACCTTCTCAGAGCAAAATCGATCATCAAGGGCAAGGGGAAAGGGATTTCTTCGAAGCCCTTGCGTCAGGCGAAGCTTACCATAGCTTCTCCTGCCGTGGCTCCTCCGACTCCGGCCCCTCAACCTTCTGCAACTCTAGCGATCACTCCTTCTCCGGTGGTTGCAGAAGATCCGGCTTCTCAAATGGAGCCTATGATCCTTGGGTCGCAAACTGACGTCACCGTGGGTGCGTCAGCTCAAGATAAGGGTGAACCCTCTTCGGGTAATGATCCCTCGGCTGAAGTCTTCGCCGAAAACCTCCTCAGCAATCCGGGTCTTGCCAAGTTTGGCCTGACCCGGAAATCTACAGAGGAGATCTAGCGGCTAGCCAGGCAAGTCCTGGATAAAAGCCATTTATCCCCCGAGGAGGAAGCACAAGAAGCAGAGGACGTCAAGTTCTCTGATCTTCTCGCTCAAGTCCACCTTCGCGATGAGAGGATTAGGACTGGCGAGCTTCCAACAACCCCAGTGATCCCTCTTACTCTTGCCGAGAAGGTGGCCGCTGAAGTGAACGCGGGTTTAGATAAACTCACCCGCGAGCAATATGTAAGTCGGAATTCCAACTCTTGTTTTTTCCATTATGTTATATCATATCCTCTAGCCCCCAAGCATGAAGTAGGATGTTGAATCCGAGTTTATGCTTCATTAGGATGCCAAAGAACGAACTAGTGTAGCCCCCAAGGCTCGTGCTGATATTTAGCAAAAATATTAGCCCGAGTCTTAAGTAGCTTTCTGACTTTGGGTATTCTGACTTACAGAAAGTATGTTCCTATAACCAGGAATTACTGACCAATTTCTGTGATAAGCGGAGAGAGATCAAAGCTCTCCGGCTTAAAAATGCTGAGCTCAAAGTAGCCAAGGATGAAGCCGAAGGTAAACATTCCGAGATTCAAACCTTGTCTTTGTTTTTTTTTCAATGTCGAATTTTTCTGAACTGTTGTTATTTTTTGACTTACAGCGCTGGTGAAACAATCCATCGCTATGATTGAAGAGGCCGAGAACCTCAAGACCCTGGTGGTGGAGAACAAGGGACTTCGCCAAGAGCTGGATAAGCTCAAGGCAGATCATGAAAAGAGCATAGCTCAAGTCCTTGAATCCTCCTCCATGGACACTGATGAGCGTGATTGCAAGATTGTTGCTCAGGATAAAATAATCTCGGTTCTCAAGAATGAGCTTGGCAGAGAGAAGGACCTATCCCAGGCGCTCCAGGCTGAACTTCAGAGTCTCCGGGAGGAGAAGACCAAGATTGACGATGTCATTTTTGGTACGTTCCATCTCTCTGACTTATCTTTTTCTTCGACTTCTATCAATGTCGGTTTTTTTAACTTTATTTTGATGTATAGGTCCTCTGAACTTGACGGACTCTTCCTCGTCCGAGCCCCGCACCCACCGGCTTACCCAAGTCAGTGATATTTTTCATGACTACCGCCAGTCCCTTGAGGACATTGGCGAGTCTCTCAGGATTCCGTACATGCCAAGCATGTCGGATTTTGAGGTGCGGGACAGGGCCAAGGAGATGCCGCAGCTTGTTCGGGACTGGAACATGTCCTACACGTGGACTGCTGCGCAGAACGCTCTCACCATGGTCATGAGCCACCATGGAAACATGGAGATATGGCAAGTGACCAGAGGGTACTGCAAGGTAGACGAAGACGGCCAGGAGCAAGACCTTCAAGCCATCATGCACTCCTGCACCAGATACGGGTGCCACGTAGCTGATCTGACCAGCTATGAGATCGCCTTCTTCACCCACGTGGATACTCCGCCTCCTTCTGCAGAAGAAACCGAAGAAGTTTCCGATGATGAACGCACCACCTCGGATGCGGACATCTCGGAACGATATCAAGGCGGAGTGACCAGCGAGCCGGCAGATCCTTCATCTCCTCCTGCATCATAGACCAGAAATTTATGTATTATTCAAGAAAAACCTGATGCGATTGTAAATATTAAGTACTATTTATCTTGCTAGTGTTAAGCTTTTGATCTATTCAGCACTTTTGACTTTTGAAATTTTTGTGTGCCTGAAATGTTTACACAAGCACTTATAGTTTTTTCGTCTCTAGTTATCGTTTATCTGGCTTTCTGCCTCGTCCTTTTCGTGATCCGGCTAAACCTTCCGCCGGAAACTTTGCCGAGCAACGGAGCTCAATTGCTAAACCAGTTTAAACTCGGAAACAAAGCCGGCTTCCAGTACCAACAATTCACTACTCGGAAAATGCCCGCATCCAGCAATCAGACAAATAACCAAAGTAAAGACTAGAAATTTTAGAGTTATACCTGAAGGTAGCAGTTTTAGAATCGGAAATCTAGACCAGAACGAACATGAGCATAAAGTACTTTCAAGCATTCTGGGATTTTCGACTATGACATGATCATTAGGAAATAAGATGGTAAAAACTTCTCAGAAAAACTTTAAGGCAACCAAAACTTTCATTTCTCACAGAACATGTACATATGTATGATTACAAAGAAGGATAAACTAAGAATAAAAGGGACGTAGCTGAGCAATATTCCACAGTCTGTCTAACTCATCCGGATTTGTACTGCCTCCAGCTCTCTTTCTCTTCTTAGTAGCAGGTCTTTCTTTGACTGGCCTCATGTCAGTTAAGTAGTACGATCCATTGTGCAATACTCGACTAACTAAAAAGGGCCCTTCCCATACAGGGGAAAGTTTGTGCTTTCTTTGTTGCACAAGCCGGAGAACCAAATCACCTTTATTGAAAGATCTAGTTCGGACTCTCTGGCTATGATACTTGCATAACTTCACGATAGCTGTAGATCTCATTTCAACAACGACGCGAACTTCTTCGACTAAGTCGAGATCATTTTGTCGAGAAATCTCGGCATCCTCTTCGATATATGCGGACACTCTAGGAGAAGTATGAATTAAATCGCTAGGAAGAACTGCTTCTGTGCCATAGACCAAGAAGAAAGGTGTGTATCCTGTTGACCTGTTCGGAGTTGTTCGTAAACTCCAAATTACAGAGGGTAGTTCCTCTGCCCAAGCCCCCGCAGCACGTCATAGTGGTGCTTCGAGTCTTGGTTTCAGGCCTTGTAGAATTAAACCATTTGCTCTTTCGACTTGTCCGTTAGCCTGTGGATGTGCGACTAATGCAAAGTCAAGCCGGATATTTTGCTCATCGCAGAATTCGGCCAGTTCTCCCATAGAAAAGTTACTCCCATTGTCCGTGACAATGCTATGCGGATAACCATACCGGATTATAACATCCTCGACAAATCTTTTGGCTGTTGCTCCATCACAACTAGTGACAGGTTTAGCCTCGATCCACTTGGTGAATTTATCCACCATCACTAAGAGGTGAGTAAATCCACTTGGAGCTCGTTTAAAAGGTCCTACCATATCAAGTCCCCAGACCGCAAAAGGCCATGTTATAGGTATTGTTCGCAGCTGATCAGCTGGAACATGGGCTTGCTTGGCGTACTTTTGGCAGCCTTTGCATGTCTTGACTAATCGTTCGGCATCTGCCTAAGCTATAAGCCAGAAAAATCCATGTCGAAAAGCTTTTGCCACTAAAGATTGGGCTGCAGCATGGTGACCACACTCGCCTTCGTGGATTTCCCTTAAGATTTCCACTCCTTCTTCTGGAGATACACAGTGCTGAAAACCCCTAGAAACACTCCGTTTATGGAGCTCACCCTTAACAATAGTATAGGCTTTTGCTCGTCGGATAATCTGCCGCTCAAAGACCTCGCCTTCGGTAATTTGCCATCTACCAAATAATCGAGGTAGGGTTGAGTCCAGCTGGGAATTACAGCCAGAACTGCTATCAAATGTGAGTCGGATTTGGTTGGATATTCCTCATCTACTCCCTTTATCGAGGGGACTTTGAGGTGCCCTAAAAATGCGCCATCCGGGACCTCTTTCCGCGCAGAGCCTATTCGAGATAGTGCATCTGCTTCCTCATTTTCTGCTCGAGGGATGTGTTGAACTTCAAACCCTTCGAACAATTTAGATAGATCATCCACGACAGCTTTATATGCTGCCATGTGCTTATTTGCATTACAAATATCCGATACTTGCTGAGCAACAAGATCCGAATCTCCGTAACACATCAAACGTCGGATGCCAATATCTTTGGCAATCCGGATTCCATGCAGCAGTGCTTCATACTTGGCAATATTGTTTTTCGCTGTGAAGTGGATCTGCAACACGTATAAAAGTTTATCTCCTTGGGGTGATTTGAGCACCACACCAGCCCCCGAGCCCCCTTGAGCCTTAGACCCGTCGAAAAAGAGGGTCCAATAATCCGACTCAGGGAGGACCATATTTTCCTTCGTCTCTGTCCAATCAGCGACAAAGTCAGCAAGGATCTGGGATTTAATTGTTGTCCGAGGTTTGTACTCAATATCCAAAGCTGAGAGCTCTATGCCCCATTTGGCTACGCGACCTGTAGCGTCGATGTTGTTGATTATATCTCTCATGGGAGCTTTGCTCACCACGGTAATTGGATGCTCCTGAAAATAGTGTCATAACTTATGAGATGCTAGGAAAACACCGTAAGCCAACTTTTGATAGTGCGGATATAGCTATTTTGATTTTGTCAAGACCTCGCTGACAAAGTAAGTCGGACGATGCACTAGGTGTTCCTGATTTTCCTCTGGTCTCTCCACCACCATGACGATACTAATGACCTTATTTGTCACAGCAATATAAAGCAACATCGGTTCCTGAGGTTCCGGCGCTGCAAGGATAGGAGCAGATGAGAGTACTTTCTTCAGGTCTTGTAGTGCAGCTTCAGCTTCGTCAGTCCAGATCAAAATATTTGGTCTTCTTCAGGAGTTTGTATAATGGTGCGGCTCTGTCACCAAGCCGGCTTACAAATCGACTGACCGCAGCAATGCAACCAGCTAATCTTTGTACGTCCTTCAGGCGAGTTGGCCTGAAAATATTGAGTATAGCCTTGATTTTGTCGCGGTTCACCTCTATGCCTCTTTGAGACACGATGAAACCTAACAATTTTCCGGCTGGTATTCCAAAGAAGCATTTCTTCGGGTTAAGCATGATGTTGTATTTTCGTAGATTGGCGAACGTCTCCTCCAAGTCGGAAATCAATGTTTCCTTCTTTTTGGACATCACCACAATATCATCCACGTATGCATGTACATTGCGTCCGAGTTGGTCGTGGAGGCGATGCTGCATCGTGCGCTGGTACGTAGCTCCTGCGTTCTTCAGCCCAAAGGGCATCGTAACAAAACAGAAGGTTCCGAAGGGGGTTATGAATGAAGTTTTGATTTTGTCAGATTCCTTCATCCGGATTTGGTGATAACCGGAATATGCGTCGAGAAAATAGAGGAGTTCCGAGCCTGCCGTAGAATCGATAACTTGATCAATTCTAGGCAGAGCGAACGGATCTTTTAGACAAGCCTTGTTCAAGGTAGTATAATCAACACACATCCTTAAATCAGTGGTGTCCTTTTTAGGGACCATTACAGGATTGGCCGACCACTCTGTGTGGATGACCTCTTCTATAAATCCGGCTAACTCGAGCCGTGCTAGTTCCTTAGCTATTGCCTTACGCTTTTCGTCGCCAAACCATCGTAATGACTGTTTGACGGGTTTAGCATTCGGGTTTACATTTAGAGAGTGCTCGGCAAGTTCCCTAGGTACTCCGGTCATGTCAGATGGCTGCCATGCGAAGATATCTTGATTTGCTTGGAGGAACTTGACGAGCGCACTTTCCTATGCGCTATCTAGGCCTATGTAACACCCTCGAATCAGTCCTATGCAAGTTTTAGCCCTTTTCGCCAAACCCGCATAGAAACGATTCAAGGACGCCCACCAGGCACTTTCGTGCGGGTGGAAAAACGAAGTAATACCATTACACGACAGTCCTCGATGGGACCCACAGAACAGATATATATATACAACAGCGACTCCATGAGTCAAGAATACAGATATAATATACAAAGATCCAAATCACCTCGAAACGATAGAGCGTCCGACTACGGACAAGATGCAAATAGGGCTAAGAGCCCTGAAGAATAACCAATGGCGTCCATAACCCTGCCCAGGCCAAGCCGGAAGGGTAACCCTGCTAACGACGTCGACCTCAACCTGCTAAAACAAAAGGGGTGCCGTAAAAGGGCAAAGGAAAAAGAGGAGCGTCAGTACTGAGGCCAGTACACGGCGAGGCTAGAATTCGGTGGCTCTCGCCTACATAGGTATGGTGGGCTGAAGCGGCAACGCGGCGGCACTAATAACCTATAGAGACTCGATACAACTAGCGGTTATCAGAGAGGGATAAGAAAGACCTATTCGGATCCAACCTGAAGCTAACACCAAACAAACCCATCCTGGTATTTCCCCCTCGAGACCAAACGAGGAAGTCGGACCGAGGAACTCACGCAGTTGGCAATTTTACTCATTTCATTATAGTTGCAGCAATTACGAATCCGATATAGATAGCATCAGTCATCCTGAAGTATAGTAGTGGGCAGTTTTAATTACCAATCCGTGTTAGTTGGAACATTTACTAGTCAAATATAACTGTCCTGAGGAATCCCAAAACCTAGCAGTTGTTGGCACTTTTATCTCATTCCATTGGAGTTGCAATACTTACTAGGCAGGTATAGTATGACACATATCACCACAGATCCACTAGTGGTTGGCATTTTTAATATCCATTCCGTTATAGTGAAGCTGATTACTAGTCAGATATATTAAGTCAAATTTATAGCACTACTTTAGTTATGCTTGTCTATGATCGAGATACTGTGCTCCAAGTCGTCCATAACCGCGGACACGGCTTTCAGAAAGTTTTACCCTGCAGGGGTGCACAAATAGCAACCCACACTCGATCAACCTCGAAAAAACCAACTCAAAACCCAACGAGGCATTCACGACAAAGTGATCACAGGATTCAGAAATATTTCAGGGGGCCACCCCACTAAGCTACCCGCAACGACGTTGGCCGGCTCCGGAACGGACCTAGGGTTTGTGTGGACGGCTGTAAACGACTGGGAACCCGAAAGTGTGACTGGGCTTGTCGATATAGCGAAAACGTGTCACGATCCTAAACAGTACAGGTGCTCCACGCACAACCGTAAATAAAGCAGTAACATGGCATAAGTACAGGATAGTAATAAAACCCCAAACTAGTTTGTGTCCCCAAGAAATAGAAATGAATCAAGCTCTGGCTCAGGAGGGTCCATAAGGCCTCCCGGATGTGGATAGTGCGAATAGTCAAGGAACAGGTATCAAGTACTTGGGGTCCTACGGGACACAAGTGAGCGTGGAAGAACCAAATAACATCTATTACCCAATAATGCCTCTACATTAGTTATATCTAGCATTTTAATAGTTGTATTTAAAGTCATGATCCTCTCCACCATAAACATCTGCCAGCATTCCATAAACTGTGGTACTTGACAACATGAGATCGCACCTGAGCAAGCAACTACGACTCGCAAGGCCAGCTATCTACCAAGCACATGTAATAGGAGGTGTCCAAGGCAATATAGAGGTTGCACGGGATATAACTGGTGCACGAAAACTATAGCATCGCGACACGGATAGCAATAGATCAATAGGAGGAAATAAAGACTGTAAATGCAAAATCGGTAGAAAGGGGGAAAGATGCTCGCCTGGGAAACACTGTCGAAGGTTCATATCCGGAGAACTTGCTGGTACTCGCATCAACTCATCGGCCTAATCCGCGAAGAAGCAAACACTAGAAGAAACACCGGATGCAATATTTAATACTACGGCAAAAGATCCGGCATGATTATGATATGATGCAGATGCGGTGCAATTTGGCAATATTAAGCGGAACCAGGGTCCCGACAATTAATTAAACGGTTCGAGTTATTTAGAACCCCCGCAATTTAAATGTTGTATTAACAGGGTGAAACATGGCATCGATTCGCTACACCGATTTAAATGGAGTCCGGAATAAGACGAAGATATCCCGCAGATGGACTCCATATTTAATTTAGGTGAATCGACTATAATGTCCCCAAAACCCACAGACAGGTATGTATGCATGAACAATTTAATATACGACAGTTGATAATGTCATATTATAAAAATAGGGGCTTGGGGTCACACATCTGGGTTCGGAAGATCTTGGGTTCCGGGGGTCCGGGTCTCAAGATTCGACGGGGGAACGGTTCGACAGGATCGGTCTCGGACAACGGAAGGAGATCTTAGTGTTCCGGGAAGAAGGACTTGGTTTGGTGTCGGGGCGCATCGGATTTGCCCTGGTCGGTGTCGATCTTGTCGTCGCAAAGATCTTGTCGGGTCCGCCTATCGGGTCGGTCTTGGCATCCGGGGTGAAGTACTTGTCGTTCTGGTGGCGATCTTGGCGGTCTCTAGGTTCGGGTCTTGGCGCCTGAGAGGAAGTACTTGGTGGTTCCGAGAAGGGGTCTTGTCGCATCCGATGGATCGGTCCTCGGGGTCGAAGAACTTGGCGCGCCAGGGTTCGGTCTTCGTATCTTGGTTGGGTCGTAGGTTTTCCGGGGCCGAAGGACTTGGCGTCCGAGAGACGATCTTGTCACATCTGCGGTCTTCGGGTCATGTTGACGGTCTTGTCGTTTCGCGGCGGAGATCTTGGCGTCCTTGTCGGAGTTCTGGGGTGACGTTGTCGGAGTTGCATTTGGTGCGGCTTTAGTTCACGTCCACGCCTCTCCGAGGTATTAAGATCTTGTCGACAAAACTCGAGGAGATGATGGACTTGGCAGCTTCCACCACACATCGGAGCACATCAAATGGAGGAACATATACTGCCTCCCCATTCTCTGTTCATCTCCTTCGCAAACGTATGTACAAGAATAGGTCCTGTGGGAGCTCACGCGACCTGGAAACAAAGCAGAACATGGAATAGGGCCGGACGGTGATGTACACGCACGCAAAGATGTAGCAACACAGGTGGCGGATGTAGACCGCGCAGGGACCCTGTCTAGGAAAAAGAAACGGTGGCCAGGAGACCGAGGCAAAGCATCCACGGCCGTGCATCGACGCGGGCCGGGCGGTGGTGAGGCCCTGCGGAGAAGGCCGGGCGGCGGCGGCCTATAGATGGAGGGCGGGGCTGACGGACGAGGCAGGGTCGGAGCAGGCCCACTAGGTGGGGTCCACGGTGGCGCCAGGTTGTAGACGGGGTGGAGCTCGCGAAAGGGAAGGCCGGCGACACGGCGCTGAAGGGCAGAGGCAGGGTGACGACCTGACAGACAGGGAGGAGCAGAGGTAGGCCGGGGCGGACCGAGTCGCCGCGGGGAGGCCGTGGCGTGGCCTGCAGAGGGGCGAGGTCGCTGCCGGGGACGCGCGACACCCGCGGGAGGAGGGCGGCACGGCGGCCGAGGGAGCTCGGGCTTGGGTGGGACGGCGGGGAGGTGGATGGCGACTGCAGGGGCGACGGAGAGGCGGCCTGGCGGCGGGGATTGGTCGGAGGAAGGAGGCGATGTGGCGGCGGGAATTGGGGGAGAAGGCGACGAACGCGAGGGCGGCGGAGGAGCTCGGGGCCGGAGGACCTCGGGCACGGGCGTCGCGGCCGTCCGTGGCGGCAAGGCCGATCTTGGGAGGGAGATGAAGGTGGGGCTTCGGTGGCGGTGGTGGCATGCGGTATGGAGGAGGCAAAGGTTGGGGACGGGTTGGACGAGGTGGGTGGGGCGTGCGGGATTGGGCGAGAGCGGGGAGTGGTGGGCCGAGCTGAGCGGTGTGGGGTTGGGTTGGTGGGTAGTGTTGGGGACCGCGTCCAGGTGGGGTGTGTCGAGGCGGTAGGGTGTGCCACGCGGGGGTGCGTGCGGTGTGCGAGGAGTGTGCGCGTGTGTTTGGTGGTGTTTGCGTGTGTGTGCATGTCCAGGAGTGGGTGCGGGGTAGGTGGAAGCTAGGGTGGACGGGTCTGGTCGGTGGCCTGGGGAGTGGGGCCAGGCTGGCGGCAGGGTGGGTGGCGGCTGGTGGAGGGAGTAGGTGGGATTAGGGTTTAGGCTAGGAAGGAGGTGGCTGGCTGGGCTTTGGGCCTGGCTGGCTGCGTCCAAAAAAAACAACTTCAACTTTTATTTTTATTTTAAAATAGGTCTTTGTAAATAATTTTAGACAAATAAAACTATCCGAAAAAGACCGGAGTTTTTATTTGAAATAAAGAAGGGGCATTTAGAAAACAAAACCAGACTTTTCGAAAATAGTTTTAGAAAAAACCATGCATGATGATGACAATGCTCAAATGCAATGTGGCATGATGACATGAGCATGCGGTCATGATGATGCAATGCACAAAAACACCGCGATTTTCTAGTAGTGGTTTTAGCGGGGTGCTACAATTCGACACCACTAACAATGGATCTCGCCCTCGAGATCCGCCTCATGGTACCAGGAAGAAGGTCGGTGATCTAAATCTTCTCGCTTCGTGTAGATCCTCGCGACACCACTAACAAGAGGTCGTTGTCCGTGATCGTCGAGAGAACACTCTGGAACAAATGGCGAAGGTAGAGGTATCAGAAGATAAAGCCACCTCTAACTTCCGTGGATGGAGTAAAATTGCTGGATCCACCGATTCAATGTACAAGAGCGAATGATAAGAGCAGTGATATCGTAGCTACTCCATCCTGCACTCAAAGCATTACTCTGTACATGAACAAAAGAATCACGCAACCAACTCTCAGAATTCAGACTGAAGATCTTGACAAGCGGGGTTCGGAAACAAGGAGGGATCCAGAATCTGCATCGGATCTGGCGTAGATGATGTCGTCGCATCAGAAAACACCGGAAGGCACAAACATGAACAGCGAGAAGTCCAACAGATGCAGGATTCCTCAGATAGCACGAAGCCCGGATGTAGAAGCACCGTTACCAAAGGAGGAAGCGAAACCCTAAAGGCACGACGGAAACCCAACCACGAGAATTCCTGGACTCGAAGAGAATATAAGAGAGCAGATTCAAAACACGCAGAGGTAAGAGGAGAACAGGAGAGGGGTAAGGAGTAAAGTCAGACCTAATCAGATCTATCCAACCGATTTTTGCAAAAATAGTTTTGACGCTCTACTTTGGCCGTTAGCTAGGTTATCCTACAGGCTGGACAAGTGGGGTATCGTAACTGCTGGGCTCTGATACCACTCTGTAACACCCTTGAATCGTTTCTATGCGGGTTTGGCAGAAAGGGCTAAAACTTGCATAGGGCCGATTCGAGGGTGTTACAGCCTACGCCTATCTGGGTCACCTTGGAGGGGTCATCATCCTTCAACGGTGCTTTCTTCGTCTCTCCTGATGCCTTGAACTCCGGATTTGGCTTGGTCACCTCCTTCTTCGTTGCGGGCATCTCAGATGGATCTATGCTCTTCTTGATCTCCTGGTACTCCTGGGCGTGCAGCACGGCTTCAGCAAAGGCGGCATTTCCATCCTCGCATTCTCGCGCCTTCTTCGGGTCTCCCCTGATGGTGATCACGCCGTTGGGACCTGGAATTTTCATCATATTGTAAATGTAACATGGATGAGCCATCAAAGCCCAGTAAGCCGGTCGTCCAAATATAGCGTGGTATGTTCTCTTGAACGGGACCACTTCGAAGGAAAGTGCCTCCGTCCGATAGTTCTTTGGAGTTCCAAAGGTAACATCCAAAGTGATCTCTCCTAGGGAATTAGCTTGTCTTCCTGGGACAACTCCGTGAAAAATCACAGAGCTATGGTTCAGCTAGGTCTCCGAAATCTTCATCCGGCATAGCGTTTCGACATAGAGAATATTGATGCTGCTACCACCGTCCATGAGGGTCTTGGAGAAACCATAACCGTCAATAAGTGGGTTGACGATTAAGGCGTATTTTCCTCTCATGTTTAAATTAGTCGGATGATCATCGCGGTCAAACGTGATTGCCACTTGACCAGTCCGAGATCTTTGGGGACAGAGCTGAATTGCATTGAGCTCGTGTAGAACTGCTTTCTTGACCTTTGCTGGTTGAGATCCGAGGAAGGTGACATAAGTGTCCTTCTTGGTGGGAAAAGTTTTCTTCCCTTCCGACTTGGGATTTGAAGCATTAGCTTCCTCCATGTCGGAATCTTCCTTGGTCTCTTTGTCTTTTTTGGTTTTTTTCTTTCCCTTCTTCCGCTTAGCTTTGTAGCCCGTGGTATCATCTCTTTTGATGTCGTCGTTGAAACGACATTCAGCGTTGGTGTGGGAAGAGCCCCCATTGGCGTCTAAGTGATGCACACATGGGTTATTGGCAATGTCGGCCCAAGAGTAAGTTTTGCCTGGTTGTTGCTCTCCTCTACCTTGGACCCTTGATGTCCCATGGCCACGCCCACGGCCTCCCGCCATGTCCTCCATGTCCTCCAGACCCGGAAACAGTAGTAACTACCACTATTTCCGTGTTGGGTTTTTCTTCCGAGGTATTTTTGCGCTTCTGAGCTTGTCGCTTTGGTTGTTTTGCCGACTGAGACACAACTAGGGCATTGAGCAGTCCTTCTGCGTTGTCATCGGTGTCTTCATACTTGCTTGTTGTTTCTATCATCTCTCCCAAATCAGTGACCTTGTCACACTTCAAGCGATGGCGCAGTAAACCAATAGGGAGACCTGCGATGAAAGCTTCAATAGCAGTTTGATCATTTACTCCTTCGCAGGAGTTCTTGGTGTCGATCCATCGTCCGAGGTAATCTCGGCAAGTTTCTCCGGCTTTCTGGGTGCAACGCTATAGGTCTCCAACCGTACAGGGCCTCCGATATGTGCCTTCGAAATTCCGAAAGAATGCACTTTGCAAGTCATACCAGTTATGGATGTTGTTTGCCGGAAGTTCATTGAGCCATGATCGTGCCGTCTTCCGCAACATAAGTGGGAGATATCGGGTTGCGACCAGGCTATTTCCGCCTTTAGAGTTGATTCTGTGCCTTGCGTCGTTCGGGGATAGAGATCGTCCCGAATGCCGGTTGTGGCTACGGTGCCGTGGAGCCGGACTTCGGCTTCTACCACCACCTCCTCCGCCATGTCGTCCTCCTTGCCCTCCATGGGGGTCGTTGTGATGACTGTGTGGCGGAGAGGGTGGGGCAGCTGTATAGTTTCCGGCTGATCGTCGGCCTCCGTCCAGAACGTCATTATTCCGATTCCGGGGAGGGTCTTGACTACGACGAGCCCCCTGCCGGCTTGTTCCAGCATGGTTTCCGTCATTCCTTCGTCCGTCGTTCCCACCATGGTGAGGCTCAGCCGGACGGCTTGTATACTTAGGAGGTGGCATTTTTTGACGATCCTCCTCCCGTCGTTTTTCTTTATCTTCTCCCCTTCGATCCTTAGATTCTCGTCGGGGAGGGTTCGTCGGATTCAGGGCAGCGATGGCATCTTTCTCGGCCACTGGGGCAACGTTGCTCCAGTTACGTGAAGCTCTGTAATGCTGTCCTGACGATCCAGTTCTTGAATAATTGTCTTCCCTACATTCGGGTTGATGGTACTGCGTCCGAACGTAATGGGATCTTACGCCAGCCCACGCCGGATCTATGCGACATTGGTCAGAATTCGAGACCAGTTTTTGACTTCCGGACAGGGCAACCTTTTGCTGCTCCAATCCTTTGTTGAGTAGCTTGATACCCAAACGGATCTCCTCTAGTCCTGGATTAGCCGATAGAATTTCGTGGGCTGCCACGGTATTTTGTACTGGTGTTGGGTATACCCAATCTCCATTTCTATCCTTCCGTGGCTTCCCCATCTCATCTCCAAAAAGGACGGCATGGACACGTGTGAATTGGTTGTCATCTATGTGACGCTTCCGTGTCTTCTGATGTAGACGAGACATGTATTCCTTGTTTGACATGTGTTTCTTCTCCACCTCGATGTTTTTGCCTTCATCGAGGAGTTGTTGACGGCACGCTTCTAGGGCTTGCGCCCTTTCGTCCAGCTCATCTGCAGTAAGTTCTATAGCTGTAGGGATAGGTGTGGTTAATACGGCATCGATGAGTTTACGCGCACCTTCTGTGATCACGTGTCCATCCACCGATGCTTCTTTTTTCGGCTCGTCTGGGATAAGTGCTCCATCCGAGTCTTCCTTGTATTCCTCGGCAATCACCTCCTCTGTCAGAGGGTCTTTTGCAGGGGTCTTGTTTTTCTTGTTCTTCTTCTTTGCCTTCTTGGCAGCGCCGGTAGCAAAGACGGCTTTGGGTCCGTTTCCCGGAGTCAAGCTCTGATCGGTACTTTCGGACATCTGGACCTCGTGATTATCTCCGACGTCCATGTCATCCTGCGTTTTGGGAGAGTGTTCCCCGGATCCTTTATCCATGGCTTCTCCTTCTTCTGCAGCTTTGGAGTTGTACTCCTCTTCATATTCCGCGGAGAACTTTCGGAAATCTGCTGACGTCATCGACTCATCCGAGGATGCGGGTACGTCGGTGTTTGTTCCAATTGCCTCCAGCATAGAGTCGGTGTTCTCTCCAGCATCAGCAGAGCCGGATCCAGATCCCACGTATCCGACAAAGTGCGATGTGCGCTTCCTGAGGTACCTGCAGCTTTCACGATCAGCCGTATCGAAACTTTTGATGGTTTCGAGTATTGCATCTGCGCTTTCGCCTTGCAGTATCATACGTCGTAGTGTGTACCTTAGGAAAGGCTTGTCTGTCCCGGCAGCATTAGAGCCGGAATCAGTGTCGTTGATATGCTCCTCCTGGATTTCGACTTCCGCGGGTGGGTTGATCTGGGATCCGGCTTCTTCGGGGAGATCCACTCCAGATTCGACTTGGTCCGCTAGGTCTTCTTCAGGCTCAGGTTTCTCCACTATCTCCGCAACTGGTGCGGGCTAGGTGGGATTAGGGTTTTCTGAGATCCGGAACTCTGCCGCCTCCGCGGACAAAGGGGACCCAGAAAAATCTTCTGCCTCTATCATCACTGCTGGGGTGGGTTGGACAGGTTCAGCGAAACCGATGTAAACATCGATCTCACCAAAAGACATGATTGTGTAGGCAGTCACGGCCTCCCTTGCCGGAATCCAAGTCTCGTCGAGAACGATGAGAGGGACATCGATGGCGTAGAGGATGCGACCGACGATGATAGTCTCGCCGATTCCGATTCTTACAGATTCCGCTCGAAACGCAGATCCGAAGCTCACTTGCCCCACGGTGGGCGCCAACTGTCGTCGGATTGATGACAAGTACGCCATGACGGGGTCCTAGAGGCGTGCGGAAGAGAGGGGTGTGAGACGTACGGTATTCCGGGACGGTGAGCACACAAGTTTACCTGAGTTGAATCCATGGCTTTGGACGGATCCTACTCTGCTAGCATCGATGTCTGGTGAGCGGAATATGGGTTACAAGGGTTTTGCCTGTGCGAGTTGAGGGTCTAAAGTATTGGGTGCCCTAAAGGCTCTCCCTAGGCCGGCTTATATAGATATCCGGCCTAGAGTTTACATGAGAGATCTATCCGGCTACGTCTAAGAGTCGGTTACAGAGTACATCTTGAACTACAAGTAACATTATGGGCCTAAGTCGGTAAGTCTTCTAGGCCTTCCCGTAGCCGGATTGGACTCCGTCTTTCTCCCTGACTGGGCCACCCGTGAAGAAAAGCTCTAACCCGAAGTTGGCCACCCTGGTCAGTGAGGAACTGTGAGGATACCCGGAAAGTATATCCCGAACACTTAGCCCTTTATAAAAACTGATGGTTGGGTTCGGATGCGATACCATTCCAATTTTACCGTATAACCACAATACCTGAATTGGGTAACGCTTAGCCAAAAGTTTATATGCATTAGTATTAGTTCCCTCGCGGGAGAGGTTTGAGCTGAGGCTACCTCTCAATGTTGTCCACCTATGAAGTGCCCAGGATGGCAGATGGCCATGGCTGGGAGGCCAAGCTCATAGGAGAGGTGCTTATACTAGAGTGTGTAAAGGAAAGGTTATGTTTGATTATTTGCATACTAAGTATGATGATTCAGGTTATCCACGGATGTATCAATTTTATGGTGAAAGTGTACCATCTCTGCAGTGTCAAACTATTGAATAGCGGCGTCATGATTATGGACGATTAGATGGCCATCTTGTTCCGTTGTCAGATGTTTTCAAAATGACTTATGAAATGAATGGTGACATGACTTGACCACAACAGAGTTGTGACTATGACAATTAACTTCCCACTTAGGTGATTTCAAACTTTATTTTATCTTTCGTTGTTTCTGAACTCAGCTTAGGTTTCAAACTTAACTTTACAAATAAACTTAGAACTTAGCATTCCTACTAGAACTACCTTACTTGTTAGTGATAGTTTGCGAGTACTTAAAGAGTACTCATGGCTTTTGTCCCTGGCTATTCCCGTGGCCAGACTATGAGGAGGACTACCCTGAAGGAGGACAACAGGACGGCTACGACAACTAGGATCATCTCCCATCGTCAGCATTGCATGTGACCCTGAAGATGGAGCCCACCTCTACGCTATTTATTCCGCTACTTGTTTGTATTAAGACTGGATCATGAGATCCTTTATTTGTGTAAGACCTTATTATGGTTTGTAATTGATGATGTACTGTGATCTCCAATCTGTTATGTCTCGCAAAAATGGTAATCCTAGGATTGCGATGTATGGCATAACAGGCATCTAGGATTAAAAATCCGGGTGTTGACACTGCTCCTCCTCGACCCTCGGCTCCGGCTCCACTATCTGCACCACCGACCGCATCACCGTCGCCTCCCGGTTGGCGTCCTTCTTCTGATCTGTGGGCTACTCCAGGCGTGGCCTATGCCATGGTCTGCCCCGACGCCCTATGGTGCCCCGCCTTCCTACATTGGTGACTGGCAGCCCGGTGCCCGCCCTCACACCGATGCTCCCGTCCTCGCGCCACGACAGCCGACGGCCGCGTACCACGCCACCCCCGCCGACGCACCAACAATCTACACCGCTGCTCCTTATGCTTCATATGGCGCTACAACCTCACCCTACATGCCGCAGTACAATATGTCGCAGTACAATGATGGTGGCTCTATCTATACGCCGATGTCGGCCCTACTACCAACACCGCCACACCCGACAACTCCCATGTCTACACCGGCCTCTACTTCGACTCCGAGCTGGGACCAAGCTGCTTTTCTACAGGCCATGAACAACTTTGCTGCACAAGAAAACTTAGGTACGGATTGGATTTTCGATTCTGGTACTTCTAGTCATATGTCTACATCAAGTAATATGCTATCTTCTTGCACATTATCGCCTTTTCCATCTATTATTCTCGGTAACGGATCATCTATTCCTATTTACTGTGTCGGTCAAGCCCAAATCCAATCCCCAATCAAACCTTGCTTCTTCGCGATGTTCTTGTAGCTCCTGCACTAATTAAAAATCTGATTTTTGTTCGCCAATTCACCAATGACAATCACGTTTCTGTCAAATTTGACCCCTTTGGTTTGTCCGTGAAAGATTACCGGACCAAGGCCGAGATCGCTCGATTCAATAGCTTCATTGTATTCCCTCCATGGTGTTTCGGCCGCTACCCCTCCATCGTCTATGGTGTCCTCTATTGATCTGTGGAACCAATGTCTCGGCCATCCCAATAATAAGGTGTTATCTACTCTTCTTAGTGAATTTTCAATACCTTGTAATAGAGATTCTCATAATTCTTCTATTTGTCACTCGTGTCAACTAGGCAAACATGTTCGTCTCCCCTTTAGCTCCTCTCTATCCTCTAGTACTTTTCCTTTTGAGTTACTTCATTGTGATCTATGGACATCACCAATAGAAAGTGTTTCTGATTTTAAGTATTATCTTGTTATTCTTGATGATTTTACACACTATGTTTGGACCTTTCCCTTACGCAACAAATCCGACGCTCACAATATTTTTCTTAATTTTCAGCGCTATGTCTCGGTCCACTTTTTCCTTCCTATAAGATTTATTCAATGTGATAATGGTCATGAATTTGACAACTTTAAAAACCGAAATTTCTTTCTCCAATATGGAGTTCTTCTGCGTTTTTCCTGTCTCTATACCTCCCCTCAAAACGGCAAGGCCGAGCGTTCTCTTTGCACTCTTAATGACATCACTTGCACCCTTCTTATTCAATCTTCTATGCCTCCGAAGTTCTGGGCTGAAGCTCTCCACATGGCCACATATCTACTTAACATTTGACCATCTAAAGTTAATCCTCAAACCACACCCTACTTCTCTTTATTTCTTTCTTACCCAAACTACTTCGACGTTCGTGTCTTCGGCTGTCTTTGTTTTCCTAACTCCTACTCTACTTCTCCTAACAAACTTTCATCCCGTTCTATTCCATGCGTCCATCTAGGTTTTTCCGACGAACACAAAGGCTATCGTTGTCCAGATCTTGTTAGTGGTCGCGTCCATGTGTCTCGTCATGTAACTTTTGCTGAAAATATTTTTTCCTTTTCTGAGCGTCAATATCTTGATCGTAAAACATCCGCACCATCTCCTAGTCCTCCTCGTCCAAATAATTTTCCCTTCTTTCATCAGCCACCTCCTACCGTCGCTCTTGCCGTGGCAGCAAAAACGCTTGAATTCTCTGCCACAGCAGCCGATCTTGCTGCGCCTTCTCCTGCCGCCACCTCTGCATCGGCTGCCGAAACCATCGAAAACTCTACCGCGACAGACTTCCTGTCGCCGCTGTCTCCACTGCCGACTCCCACGTCCGCTTCTTCCGCTGCGTCGGGCACGTCTTCCACATCATCATATGTCCCTCCTCATCATGCTATTATCGTCCCAGCTCCCACTAATGATCATACCATGCACACATGTGGCAAATCCGGTTTTCGTTTACCCGCTAAAGATCGTCTAAATCTCAATGCATCTCTGTCTTCTTCCTCTATTCTAAAATCTTACAAATCAGCTCTCTTAGATCCTAATTGGCCACAGCCATGAAAGATGAATATGGTGCTCTCATTCAAAATAATACATGGCAATTAGTTCCTAGTCCATCAAACACTAATATAGTTTCCGGCAAATGGGTTTTTGGACACAAATTTAATTCCAATCGAAGTCTTGCACGTTATAAAGCTCGATGAGTATGCCGTGGTTACTCTCAGCAACACGGCATCGATTATGATGAAACTTTCTCTCCAGTTGTCAAACCTAGAACTATTCGTACTGTTCTTAGCATCGCCGTTTCTTCTTTTTGGCCCATCCATCAACTCGATGTCAAAAACACTTTTTTCCATGGCTCTCTTCAAAAAATAGTTTATTATCAACAACCTCTTGGCTTCGAAAATTCCTTTTATCCTAATCATGTTTGTCTTCTTCAAAAATCTCTCTATGATCTAAAACAAGTACCACGGGCTTGGTTTCAACTTTTTTCTACTTATGCTCAAACAATTGGCTTTACTCCTTCTCGTTCTGACACTTCTCCCTTCACCTTTCATCATAATACCGACATCGCTTATTTACTTCTCTATGTTGATGATATTATTCTGACAGCTTCCTCACAACACTTTTTAGATCATATTATCTCTCTTCTTTGCAAAACAAATTCTATGTCTGATCTAGGTCTTCTTCATCACTTCTTAGGTATTGCTGTCATCCGTGACTCATCTGGTCTTTTCTTAGCTCAACATCAGTACACCCTAGATCTTCTTTCTCGTGCTGGTATGCTTGACTGCCGACCGTCTCATACTCCTACTGATACAGGTTTAAAACTTTCTGCCGATGGTGATCCTTTTTCTGACCGGCGTCCTTCAATATCTTACTCTTACTCATCCTGAAATTTCTTTTTCTGTCCAACAATTGCGTTTACATGCATGATCCTCGTGTTCCTCACTTCAACCATGTCAAACGTATTCTTCGGTATCTCAAAGGCACATTAGATTTAGGTCTTCATATAAACAAATCCTTTCCTACCTCATTGATAGCTTACTCTGATGTAGACTGGGCTGGTTGCCTCGATACTCGACGGCCCACATCCGGATTTTGTGTTTTTTTGTAACAATTTGGTTTTCTTGATCTTCAAAAAGGCAGGTTACGGTTTCTCGCTCGTCAGCCGAAGCTGAGTATTGCGCTGTGGCTCATGCGGTTGCTGATACGGTTTGGTTGCGCCAGTTGATGTCGGAGCTGCATCGTCCTATTGAGCAAGCCACTATTGTTTACTGTGATAATATTTTAGCTGTTTACATGTCAGGGAATCCGGTTTAACACCGTCGTACCAAACATATAGAGATCGACATTCATTTTGTTCGAGAGAAGGTGGCTCTCGGTCAAGTTCGTGTTCTACATGTGCCTACTTTAGCTCAGTTCGCTGATATCTTTACTAAAGGCCTGGCGACTACTCCGTTTTAAGACATTCGTTTCAGTCTCAACGTCGTCGAAGCCTACCGTTGACACTGCGGGATATTAGAATACAACTCTTCTTCGGATTAAGAGTCGTTGTCGATTTGTTATAGGGCTAGGCCGGTGCATCTAGACCATCATATATACCTCTTGTAATTGTCTGGTGCATCTAAATCATCAGCGAACTTTTCTTATGATTGATGATTTGCAAGGTCGTGTCACTCATAACTTTTCGATGCGATGAATGTTTAACATATACTCCCTCCGTTCGAAAATATAAGATATTTTAGCTTTGTGAAACGAATGTATCTATACATCTTTTAGTGTATAGGTTCACTCTGAACCTCTACAAACCTATACACTAAAGAATATCTAAATACATTCGATTCACAAAGCTAAAACGTCTTATATTTTTAAACGGAGGGAGTAGCTGTTACTTTCCACAGCTTCGAGAATAACGCCCGGAGCTGCAAGGATTGGTCCCTTATGACTTTGGATGCTAGGAGCGCTGATGCACAAATCATGTGAAAGGAAGCCAGTACAAATACTCCCTCAGTTCAGAAATATAAGACGTTTTAGCTTTATAAATCAAATATATTTAGACGTTTTTTAGTGTATAGGTTCGTAGTGACCTATGGACTAAAAAGTGTCTAGATACATTCATTTTACGAAGTTAAAATGTCTTATATTTCTGAACGGAAGGAGTAGTAGGAAGCCTAGCACTATTTCGTTTGTGAGCTCAAGAGTGTAGGGTCTACTCAGACCACATAAAGAAACAAGGGAATGTGACAGGGGAAATTTTAGTCAATCAATACAGATACAGCTACTAGTATTATTATTATCGTATATTGTAAATTGTAATCTGCCTACTAAGGAAGCTACGTAACACGCCAGTTTACCTATTTGAACATTTTGCATAGCCTTATTACCACATCATGAGATCTCTTTATATGGTTCATTCAAGTACCCGGCATTGTGAAAGAGAAACACACTCGAAAACTCGTGTATAGATCCAAGAAAGAAAACCATCCTTCCATTCCACCAACGAGAATGGTCTGGTGCTATTTGTAACCCAAATTAACCTGACCCTGAAAAGTATGACAGGATTAATGGATAAGAATAACACAGAACAAGTCCGAACCGATACTGTCGGGAAATTTTTGTTGCTTTCACAATTGATTTCTAAGTGCCTGCAAAATTGATCATCGCATGACAAATGAACCTCTGATATCACTCTACTCAGAGAAGAGATGCATCTCTATTTGGCCAAGACAAAACATGAAAAATTACAAAATTGAGCTTAGAAAACTATTCCGCGGCTGGTTCTGTCGGTTGTCTCCCATGTAACCTGAATAGTAAAGATGATTTTGACATCTGATGCTCTCTCTCAAGTGCTGCAACCACATCCTTCACCGTGATACTCCGTGCCACTTTCATGTGTGCTGACCTTCTAACGCCACCTTGCAATAACCTTCTCTAGGGAGTTGTGATACAAAAGCTTGCCTCACCAAATCAGATTAAAATGAAAGGTTACCCAGCCGGGACAGGAAGAGCGCCGGCCAATCCATCTCGATGGCCATGGCGTCCCTAAGGAGACTAGCCGTCCTTGCGTCGTCGCCGTGAAGCTGGGTCGGCACCTCTTCCATCGCCCCAGTCTCAGCATCGGCGATGTACAATGTCTCGGGAGAATGCAGGGCGAGCAACGTGCGGCTCTTCTCAGCCCAGCATATGGCCAGCCCTCCGCCATGTCCATCCGCGATATGCTTGGGCAATTGGAGGTGGATCACACGAGTGCGGAGCCAGGCGTCGGCGTCGTCCTGCCGTGTCCAGATCTCTAGCAGGCTGCCTCCAGTATACAAGGAGCACGAGGATAGCGTCCCGCCGGCCATGGCGCAGAGCATTGGCGTGGAGTAAGGGATGTGGCTGGGTTGCATGAGTTCCGGCGGGATCGGGAGCTTGCTCAAGGAGGTGACATGGTCGGTGACGACGTCCACGCCGAGAGTGTAATTGTTGGAAGAGTCGGAGAAGATCCAGTGTGTCGTGCCGCGGCAAACGACGGCGTCGCGATGCAGGATGGTATCTAGGAGGATGCGTGGGCGCTCCCGAGGGCAAAAACAATGGGTGGGCGTGCTCCAGCCCGACCGGCTTGACGAGAACGTGTGGAGATTATGGCGCGACTCACTCTTGTCCAGCCCGATGATTAGCACTTTAAAGAAACTCAGGTCGCTCTGGAGCTCCGCGCCAGTTAGAATGGCATAGCCCTTCGTGTCGTCCCTGGCCGACAACGAATCGCACCGTAGCGGAGGGAGCACGTCGCACGTGCCGGCGAATAGGTTGTACACGGCCAGGTTGAGGACAAGGTCGCAGTACTGGTACCTGGTCGCCAGGTCGGCATGGGCACCGACGACGCACACGAGTATGAGGCCACGGCGCGCCACGAGCGGCACGGCGCGGTCCAAGAGGCCGGCGGCGGAGGGGACAAACGAGCCAAGTGTCGTTGATTGCCGCGGCACTGGGAGGAATACCGGCTTGGAGCGAAATTGGCAGTCATGGCGGCGGTATTGATGCTGGGTAGTGAAGCAGCCGAGAAGGGAGGACGGGTCACACGCGTCCTCCGGCCAGCAACGGCGGAGGAAGGAAGGGTCAACCACGAGGCGGAGCCACCGCTTGCATGCCATGGCGCAACGGAAGAGGAACGCGGCGTCCGCCACGCGCACGAGGATCTCGAGGACGACGTCCTCAGGGAGACAGGCGGCGGCCGCTTCCATCTTCCGCCGATCGTAGGGCGGCGTGCACGACTGGTGCTGCTGTAGGGTTTTATAAATCTTTCCGTGCTTAACATTGGAAACATATATCTTTCCTTCCGAAGAATGCCAAAGAAGATGCTAGCTGGTGTAGAGTTTTGATCCCAATACATATACTCCTACGTACTCCCTCCGATCCAAATTAGATATACTACTGTATATATACCTTTCCGGAAAATGGCGAAGAAGATGGTAATGTACATATGACTGGAGCTTGTACTCACACGAACTCCAACGCAGTAGCTCCTGGGCACGATTCAAGGTACGGGAGAGTGCGGCGGTGGGCTTGGAGTAGGCGGTGCTGGTGCTGGCCGCCAGTGGAGGGCATCCGGTGGCAGGGGAGGACACGATGGCTGTTTTGGAGTGCTCCGGCGGCGGTGGACCGGCGCGGCCAGAGTGAGAAAAATTATTGGCATCGACCTCACGGACGAACAAATATGGGAGAGGCGGGGTCGATTTTAGGGGGGAGGTATCTCGAATTTAGTGCTCTAACCGTTTTTTTTTGGGTTTCGGCTAGGTGCGGTTTTAGATATTAGAGGACTATATTTTTTTCCTCGGGTGACTCTTTAGAATGGGTTAGAGATTCCCTTACATCGTTACAGGAAAGGAAGGAGATCGGTCTGATCCTTATATCCTAGATCAGATCGTTACAATTGTGGAACCTTCCCGAGATCCTAAAGTGGTAGGCCACGCATAGTACACTGTACAAACTCTAACACCCCTCCTCAGTCACAACTTTTCTAATCTAAGGTTGCGCTTAAATTCTTCAATCTGTCGTGTTGGTAAAGTCTTTATGAAGCCATCTACCACCTGCTCTGTGGAGGAAATGAATATGTTCTTTAGTTGTTTGTTTGCTACTCATTATCTTACAAAATAAAAATCTATTTTAATGTCTTTAACTCTAGCATGAAATATGAAATTAGCAGAAAGATATGTTGCACTCATATTGTCACACCACAAGCATGGGGTTTTATCTCTTTGAACTCCAAGTTCCCCCAATAAAGATTCAACCCAAATAATTTCAACAATAGAATTTGCTGGATATTTTTATTCAGCTTCTGTACTCGATCTTGATACTGGTGCTTGTTTTCTGCACTCCAAGAAATCAGGTTAGGCCCAAAGTATATAGCAAAGCCTCTTATAGATCTTTTATCATCTACATATCTTATTCAATCAGCACCTGAAAAGTCACTTACTAATATAGAAGTGATTTTATGAAGATTAATCCAAAACATATTGTTCCACTGACATACCTTATTATTCTTTTAATAACTATCTAGTGCACAGTAGTGGGCGCATGAAGAAACCGGCATACCATGTTGACAGAAAATGCAATATCTAGTATGGTGAGTGTCAAGTATTGTAATGCTCCAACTATACTCATGTACCTTGTACTATCTTCTGGTTCTACGAGTTCTCCTTCTATGACAGAAAGCTTTTCTGATGCTGACAATGAGGTTGGTAATGGCTTGCAAGCCTTCAATCCAACTCTATTGAGAAATTATAAAACATATTTCTCTTGAGTTAATATAATATCTTGATTGAATTGTTTTACCTCAATTCCAAAGAAGTGTAAATCACCAAGATCCTTCAAAGCAAATGTTGAACCAAGATCTTGAAGGAGTGAAGTAATTGCTTTGTTAGAGAGATCTAGTGACAATGATATCATAAACATACACTATCACAAAAATGGTAATACCTGACTTATTGTATATAAATAGTGGTCTATCTGCCTTGGAGGTCATTTTCTTGCGGTAGCTGGGCCGGTGTCCGAGTCGTGTTGCGGCAACGGCTTCCCCCTCGAGCATCAACGCATGGTGTGGTGACTATGGTCGTAGGTCAAGGATACTACCATCGGTGCGCTCTTTTGGTTGCCCGAAGGTGCGGGGGGAGGCGGCGCGATGCTTCTTGCTTGGCCGGCAGGGCAACAGTGGCACGTGGTTCTTGTAGGCTTGTCTACTCTTCCATCAGAGGGGGCGAGCGACGGACGACAACATGGGGGCTGCTGTTCTGTCCAATAATGGCGGGAGGTCCTAGTGTCCCTTCTGCGCGAAGAAGAAGATCTTCTTGTTGCCTGACCTCGTTGATCTGGGCTAGAGAGGCGAGTACCGGAAGGCTACACTGGTGAACTCCCATAGGCACATCATGCCTGGAGATTGCTGGGTTGGAAGGTATTCGGCTACACCCATGTTTTTTCTGGCCGTTTGGTTTCAGCAGGAGCGTTGCGAAGCTCTACTATTTGTTACCATCATGTGTCATGTGTTTGATAATCCATGGTGAAGTTGGATGTAGAGAATGTCAGGAAAGCTGGAACATGAGGGAAGCGATGGTGATTTGAGTCTTTCTGGCGACGAGGAACTAGTTGCGTGATCTGTGAATCGCAACAACGACTATTTGTGGGGGTGATGGCTCAAAAAATAGCCATCTTCCACGGCGTTTAAACATTGTTTTTAGTCAAGCAATTGACAAGAAACTCTCTAGCCTTGCCACTAATGACTAATAATTGCAAATATATGCAAACAATTGCTTTGTTTGTGTTGTGCATGAAATCACACTTTTAATGCGAAATCGGGAGTCATAATGAAGGTTTTGAGGAAGTCCTCACGACCAAGTAATTCTAGAGCCATTGCCAGGTGTCTGCAGCCGTAACGACCACTGGTACGGGCAGGGTCCGCCCGTACCGTCCGCTCGTACCATGTGTCGGCTGCTTTGTCTCGTCAAACCCTACAACTTTCATGAAGACACCTATATATTTTGAGGCCGCAGCCGCCACGCAGAAGGCCGCCATTATTAGATTGCATCACAACACCACCAAAGGAGATCCATATCATAGTTCATCCCTTCCATCTTCTCTCCCCTCCATTAGCCATAGCCATTACTTTGTACTTGAGATCTCTTGTGATTCGGCAACCATTGTAAGAATATTTGATTTCAATCTAAGTAGTTTGCACAATGTTTTCTATCCTTAATCTTATTGTTTTGAGTGAGTAGTCCTCACAGGCTGTGGGTTGGGGAGAAACCTAGCTACGATTATGTGCATCTAATCTATGGGAGCATTGGGTATTGTTTGAAAGAGAGATTTGTATCTTTTGTTTCTTCGTCTCTTGTCTCGATCTTTGGACTTGTAGGTACCAAAGACCCCCGAGATTGATAAAGTCTTAAGGTTAGATACTTGGCTAGCAGCGATCTTATAGGAAACATAATGATAGAAAGGGATGTACGGTGTTCGCTTAGCGACCCATTCGGGATCATAGCAACATCACCACTTAAGGCTTTGATCTATGTTTTACACTTAATAATTATTTGTCTATCGGTGCTTCATGGTGCACTCGGTTGGATCAAAAGACTATTACTATGCATGTTGTCTCTCAGGGGCTCTAGTATATTAGGATGTGTTGCCCACAAGAGATTATCTCTATTAGAACGTTATACATTACTATGCTTATTATTATGTTTTATTCCATATGATGTGCAGCTACATGTGGATCTTCAACCCTGGCCTATATCCATCCATTGAATTGATCCACGATAAAATTAAACTAGATTGGTCCGGTAAATGAAGGTAAAACAAAGAAACAAAGTCTTGTAGATGTGTCCTTTTTATTTCCTTTGAGAGTTGTTTCCCAAGGTTCAACTAAACCTTGGTCTACTAGGGAAAAAGACTATTATACTACATCCGTGAATCCGGATCGATGGTATCAACCCTTTTTCTGGCTTCGTTGCCGGGGAGGCAATTTCTCTATCCTAGTGAGGTCACTAGAGACCTTGTTTTTAGTTTTATTATTTGTTTGTAGTTTATTTCTTGTTATTAGTTTATTTTCTTGTTACCTATTTGAAAACCCAAAAAAATTAGTTACTTGTTATTTGTTTCCTTTACTTAAAAAATACCAAAAATATAAGAGCCATGGCTCAAAAGAGACTTGAGGAGTATGCTACTCCCACTGATGATTTTATTCATGCACCAATCACTTAGCCTGCTTTTGATGCGGAAGCATATGAAATTAAGCCTAACCTTTTAAGTTTGGTTTCGCAAAACCAATTTGGGGGCTCATCTTCTGAGGATTTAGGTTTGCAGTTAAATACTTTTACTGAAATTTGTGACATGATTCGTATTAAGGATATAGACCCAAATGCTATTAAATTACGTTTGTTTCCTTTCTCTCATAGAGGAAAGGCTAAGGACTAGTTGCTATCTCTACCTAAGGGAACTATTAAATCTTGGGAGGAATGTACTAATCTTTTTATGACTAAATTTTTCCCTAGATAAAGCTATGTAACTAAGATACAACATTACAAGTTTTAGACAAGAGGATTGCGAGCCACTAGTGCTTGCATGGGAAAGGATGAAAGAAGTCATAATAAACTGTCTTAGTCATGGGATGGAAGAATGGCTTATATTACATTTATTTTGTAATGTCCTTAACCCAATGTCTAAGTATATGCTAGATACTGTAGCAGGAGGAACAATCATGAGAAATCAAGTGAGTGTTGCAAATAAATTACTTGATGATATGAAAAACAACCATGCTCAATGGCATGTGGAAAGAACCTCAAAAAGGGTGAATTCAGTCACCGAGGTAAACAATGAAGAGCTTACATCTAAGGTTGATGAGTTACTCAACATAGTGAAGGGTAAGGAAGATACCCAAGTTAACGCTATCGCTACCGGTATTAATGATGTTAATTTTATAGTTCGCAATCCTTGCAAAGTTTGTTGGGAAGCCCGAGCCAAATCCGGTAAAAGACCTCAAGATGATGAGGATGGAAATAATTGAAGAGAAGCATGAAGAGCTGGACTATAGCAACACACCTACAACTGAATACACCATGGAAGATCTACTATAGATGATCACCATAAAGAATCTCTGTCTAGAGCAAGGTGATGATGCTATGTACCAACAATTTATTCAACAAGTAGCATCTAAAGTTCCAGAATTAGAGATGGAGTATAAAAGACTAGCTCATAAGTTTCCTGCTAAGCTAGATGATATATTTGAGCGCACCACTAAAATTAAAATTGGTGTTAACGAGATATCTACACTTTGTGATCTTGGTGCAAGCGTCTCAACAATTTCCAAAAGTCTATTTGACAAGTTAAACTTGGGTCCTTTTGCAACCACTAGATTGGGACTCCATCTAGAGGACTCAACTTATAAACAAGATGTTGGGATAAAATAAAAAATAGTTGTTGAAGTTAAAGCAAGTCTCGTTCTTATTCATCTTGTTATAGTGGACATGCCTAAAGATCCCATAGCACCTATAATTTTAGGTAGGCCATTCTTAAGAACTATTAAAGCTTTAATTAATTTACATAAAGGGAATGTGAGAATATGATTGCTACCTAGATATCCTTTTATAGTCCACTTCCCTAGGAAGAAGAAGGCCAAGCCTAATAATTGTGATGATGGTATAATTACACTTAAAACCAATTATTTTGGAGTGGGTGTCCTACTAACAAAACCTAAATGATCACCATCCGGGTCAAACTAATTAACCTTAACTAGAGCACTTCATGGGAGGCAACCCATGTGAAATAAAAGTTTTTACTCTTGTGTTAGTTTTGTTAGTTTTGTTTTTGTTTTGTTTTTGTTTTTAATAATGAGTGTTCAAGAAGACCTTTGGAGAAATGAGAAGAAAATAAGGTAATCCTCGATCTTTTATTTTATTAACACATGGCCTAAAAGGTATTGCTGATTTTTATAAAGTCTATTTGCTATTATTTTGTCCTCTGCTCAGATGTGTAAAGGTGCACAAAGCTACTAACCAAATTCTATGAGTTTTTCAGCCTACTAGCTGCATAACGACCACGGGTACGACCGGAAGACCCCGTACCGTGCACCCGTACCACATCGAGGCTCTAGAAAATAAAAACTTTGATTTTTCCCGCAGGACACAATGGCCGTAACGACCACTGGTATGACCAGAGGCGGCCGTACTACCCACCCGTACCGTATCTCCGAGCAAATATCAGATTTCTAGCAAATATATGCCACGATAACTCACTAAGACGCACGCAGCATAACCGTGTCAGCCGCCCATACCGGGTGCATCACTGGAAGGGAATAGTTAACCCCAAGGTTTGTCACTCGGTATGTGCGGGCTCCGGCCATACCACCCTCCAGTACCACGTACACGACCGCCATATCACCCAGGAGGAGGTAACCCTAAAATCTCCAAACACAAAAAATTCTCTTTCTTCTACCTCCAAACCACCTTCATTGTATCTTTAAATTTATCCAATATTGCTTCGATTCCTCGCACCCAATCAATCTAAGGTATGTTTCTCCTCAGATTACCAACTTATTTGTATCAAAACTCTGCTCAATCTTTTACCATTATCAATCTAGACTTAGGTCTTGTTCTTGTTGAGATAATCTTGATATTGAGCATGCTTAGTATTATTTTTAGAGGAGTTTCTTTTATAATAAGTGTAGAGGATCATTTATACTATTTTCTATTGGACTAAAAAATTGATTAGCAATTTTATTTTTTTGTTTTAGATGAATACACGGAGCCGTACATGTGTGATGGCTGCGGAACAAGCCTCATCACCTGTTGATACGTTGACCCCCGATTCACTTGGTATCGAGTTCACCGAGGAGTTTCATCTGAACCATTTCAACCGTCTCAAGCTCCGAGAAATCAAGTCCACCAAGTGGGCGTGTCCCTATATCACGAACCAACTTAGCATTCGTGCTGATTTCAATTTACTCCGCAACAATGTTGGTTTGTATGACTTTGTCTTTCAGGATGTCACCACGTATCGCTGCTTGATGCTTGAGTTTCTCAGCACCTTGACGCATACAGTGTGCTCTCACTATTGTTTCGAGGAGCAAATGCCTGGAGTTGATCGTATCAACTTCCGTCTTATGAACTGTGAGTACTCCTTGACACTCGACTAATGGACTCACTACTTTGGGTTTGCAACAACACCATCGACATACGCTCCACCACCTTTGTTTTAAATCCTGCACCTTGGGAGTACTTTAATATAATGAGAATTCGTGGAAACACACCCAAGGAGAACCAAATTGAATATCCTGTTATTCATTATTTATTTTATATTATTGCTAACACCTTACAGGCACGTGGTGAGTTTACTAGAGTCAATGAGGAGGACAATGATCCTTGCTAAAGATGCTATTATTAACTGTAACTTAACATCAAAGTTGGGCGCCCTTCTTTTTTTACCTTAATTATCAAGCTCTGCAGTGTCGAGGTCCCATATATAGAGAAGGAGTCATAACCGTTCTTGCATGTGTACTTCATATTAACCTAGGTAATATCCAAACATTGATAGGAAGTCACCATCTTGTTTTTTCTACTCTAAGAACTTATGGTATGATTTCTAGAACTAATGGTAGATACTTCCTTGATATACCTTGAGCGGATTACTTGATCCTAGCTCCTCTGCCTAATGGTCTATTCTCTATCGAGGATGGACGTTTGTGTTATGACACGCAGGTTGAGGCAAGTCTACCCCAACAAGAATTACCCATGGGAGAGGAAGGGGAAGATGAAGAAGTAGAACAGGAAGGACCCGAACAAGATGTGCAACCACCAAACTAGTACACCGCTTATGAAGATATCTCTTCTCTCGAAGGAAATATCCAAAACATGAACAACCTCTCCATCAACCTTCGAGATGCTACTGCCAACCTTGCCACCAAGTTCCATGATTGGAGCATCCAATGGAACGTGGGAGATTATCGACCACCACAACAATGAGCAACAAAAGGGCTTGCAAAATCCTGAGCTTGGGATGTGTTCCCTCGACAATTTTATTTGTGTAATAATGAGGTTGTACTCCATCTCCTTGAGAGCTTTGAAATACTTGTGTTGGTTTGTTCCAAAACTTTGCTTTTTTACTTTGCTTTCATTTTTAGTTTTCTTTTGTTTTTCATTTGTTTTTATTTTCTGAGTTCCTTGCTTGGTCGCAAGTTATTTTCTATTCTTTAATCCCTATCCTAAAAAATACAAAAATATTTTTCCATTTTTCCTTTTATCGTGAACGTGGATTTGCACTTTGCCTCTTTTCTTTAATATTACTATGGGAATGATTTTACTTGAGTTTTGGAGGAACACATCCCTATAAGGAAGAGGATTATGAAGTCACTTATGAGAGGTATGTCCTATGTGTCCCACTTTTGAAGTTTGAATTATTTATTTTAGTTGGTTGATTTGCTAAGATGCCCCTCTAGCGGGAGTAATTCAAAATAGTTAGAGTAAAGCTTTGTATTGGTATGGATGATTAGTTGTGGAAGATTTTGCTCTAGGTATTTTCACTAACTGTGTCTTGCCTTGGAAATAATATTGCCAAACAAGTACAACAATAAAAAGTTTGAAATTTATGACTTGTTTGATGAATGATTGTCTTGAGAGTTTACCCTTGAAGATACTTAACCCTAAAGATGATTTTACTTGACAACACTCTTGAAAGGAGTTGTTTGATTAAAATGAAGTCTAGCGTTAATTTTGATGCATGCCAAATCTAACCTTGTGGAGCAAACCATGGTACTAGTTAAAAAGTTCTATGTTTCTCATGCACACCTTTGGATGCCAACAACTCCACTAGCCTATGAAAGTTCTATGGTATAACCCTGGATTTCGACTATGAGTTGACAACATGAGTGGCATACGTCTCAGTGTAATGGGCAAACGTATTGGTACTCTCAAAGGTTGTGCAAGCACTTGTAAAAGAAACACTCAAATCTCGAAGAAGGAAGAAAAAAATATGAAGATCCACACAACAAGTCCTTGGCATGGTCACATTACTACTTTATGAATTTTCTTGAAAGACAATGATTGGATTAGAAGTGTTTTGATAGCCTTGATATACCAAAGTGGATGTTGACAAGACACCTCACTATTATGCTACTTAGGACATGAACTCTCTTACTTAATTATGCTATTAAAACATCCTAGTGTTCCTTGGCAAGCTGAGAGTTAACTAGAAGAACTTGATTGATTGTTACACTTCTAGTTATTTATACTTATATTAAACTCTACTTTGATTATCTTGATTTACCGAAGCTTGTATAGTATTCTTGTCATCTCTCTAACTTTGATAAACCTTTCAAATGGATGAAGTGTTGGGCGCATATGACTACCAACCGTAAGTGAATTCTTATTCTTGTTGTTTCAAGTTTAAGCGTTGAATTCCTTATAGTTCTTTTGTTTCTTCTTGCTCGAGGGCAATAAAGGTTTAAGCTTTGGGGAGGTTGATGGCTCCAAAGATAGCCATCTTCCACCATGTTTAAACATTGTTTTTAGTCAAGCAATTGACAAGAAACTTAGCCTTTCCACTAATGACTAATAATTGCAAAGATATGCAAACCATTGGTTTGATTTGTGTTGTGCAGGAAATCACTCTTTTTAATGCGAAATCAGGAGTCATAATGAAGGTTTTTAGGAAGTCCACACGACCAAGTAATTCTAGAGTCATTGCTAGGCGTCTGCAACCGTAACAACCACTATCATGGGCAGGGTGCGCTCGTACTGTTAGCCCGTACCATGTGGCGGTTGCTTCGTCTCGTAAAACCCTACAACTTTCATGAAGATGCCTATATATTTTGAGGCCTCAGCCATCGTGCAGAAGGCTACCATTCTCAGATTCCATCACAACACCACCAAAGGAGATCCACACCATAATTCATCCCTTCCATCTTCCACCCCTCCATTAGCCATAGACATTACTGTGTACTTGAGATCTCCTTGTGATTCAGCGACCATTGTAAGAATAATTGATTTCAATCTAAGTGTTTTGCATAATGTTTTATATCCTTGATATTATTGTTATGAGTTAGTGGTCCTCAGGGCTGCGGGTTAGGGATAAATCTCACAGCGATTATGTACATCTAATCTATGGGAACATTTTGTATTGTTTGAAAGAGAGATTTGTATCTTTTGTTTCTTTGTCTCTTGTCTCGATCTTTGGACTTGTAGGTACCCAAGACCCCCCGAGATTGATAAAGGCTTAAGGTGAGATACTTGGCTATCAGCAATCTCATAGGAAACCCACTGACATAAAGGGTTGTACGGTCATCGCTTAGCGACCCATTCAGGATCACAGCAACATCACCACTTAAGGCTTTGATCTGTGTTTTACACTTAATAATAATTTGTAGCCCGGTGCTTCGTGATGCACTCGGTTGGATCAAAAGACTATTGCTATGCATGTTGCCTCTCAGGGGCTCTAGTATATTAGGATATGTTTCCCACAAGAGATTATGTTTATTAGAACATTACACATGACTATGCTTATTATCTTTTTTCCCATATGATGTGCAATTGCAGGTGGATCTTCAACCCTGGCATATATCCATCCATTGAATCGACCCACGATAAAAGTAAACTAGATTGGTACGGTAAATGAAGGTAAAACAAAGAAACAAAGTCTTGTAGACGTGTCCTTTTTATTTTCTTTTAGCGTTTTTTTCCAAGGTTCGATTAAACCAAGGTCTACTAGGGAAAAAGACTATTATACTACATCTGTAAATCCGGATCGAAGGTATTAGGGGGGAAAACATAGGAGGAGTTCCCAGTCTTACCTTGCAGGGTGAAAATCCAAGGTCTGGCCTTAATTGGTTGTGCATGGCAATGGCCTTGTCGAAGGCATTGTTTTGCGAGCGAGGAATTTCTCTAGGGTGAAAACCTATGATATTTGATTGGGCGATGTAGGTGCTTGTGCATTGTTTCCTTCTTTAAGGCGTTGCTATTTGAGTGGTTGGATGACTGGTGTTGTTCTGGTGGTGTTAGTGTCGTTGCTTTGAGGAATCGTTCTCTATAGCGAGACTTTTTTTGTAAGTCTTCTTCCTTTTTTATGGGTTGTGTGCATCCATAAGGCCGCTAGGGCATGCGTTGTTGCAGAGGCTGGGCATAATTGGTATCTCCATGATATTAATATATACTCTTTTCCAAAAAAAATCTGCCTTGGATGCTAGAAAACCAAGCTCTTGTAACCTAGAGCTTAAATTGGAGAACCATGCTCTCGACGCCTGTTTAAGTCCATATAGTGACTTGTCAAGTTTGCACACATGATGAGGTGTGTTTCGATTCTCATAACAAGGTGGCTGCATGTAAGGGAAAAATGCCCTTATCCATTATTTTGGTTAATGTGGACTAATGTTACCTACTAGTGTTTACACGGGTACTAGTCCACAAGTGATGATGTGAGGTGGTGATAGACCCCCATTCGCTAATCATGAGAAGAGACGGTGTTTTCGTTTCTTTTCTCTCTTATTATTATTTGAGTCGATTAGGAAACACCTCACTATTAAGAGGGGAAGTCTCCATGATCTCTTTGGGAATGCTAAACACCATATAAACATTCTAATACAAAATGGCCACCACACCCACTTGAGAAGAGCCAAAAGTCAAAGGGGAAAATAGCTCGTGAAGGGGTTCAGTGAAATCGGTGAGATTCCTGGCACCGTTGGAACTACCACCGGAAATTCCCAGTGCCTAACAGAACACTATACTTCCTCGTGTTCTAGCGGGCCACCGAGATTCTCGGCTCGTTCCGGAATGTTTCGGGTCTGGTTTCTGGCACGCCGGTCCTAGCGCCAGCCCGGTCTGGTGTTCGGCCTGCCGGGACTAGCACCAGAATGTTCTGGCCTAGAATCTAGCCCCACTGAACTTATCGCCAGTTCAGTTGGTGGCTCTCCCAAAATGGCTAGTTTTCCACCCGGACTATAAATACTCCTTTCTTCTCCACTAAGAGGCTAGGTCAATCATTCATATTCATTCTTTGAGCTCTCTCACACACACACTCCATTGTTGAAACACCAAAGCTTGAGGATCTCCCATTCTACCCAACCAAAGCCAAATACTTTTGGTCGAAAGCAAGAGGAGGTCCCGATCTACATTTCCAGCAAGCCATATTTTATTCCTCCTTGAGTTCATCAAGTTTACTTGTTACTCCTAGGTTCGTGGGAATCCCTAAGCGGCTAGGTTCGCTCGGAGGCTTTGGGCTTGTGATTTGCCCCGTCGAAAGTTTGTGAGGGTTTGGAGACTACCTTAAAGTCTAGCACAAGTAAGTGAGCATTCCTTCATAGGAATAGGCTCGGAGATCAGGTGCCCTTCATAGATTGGGGAATCCTTCATGGGATCTCACACCTCTCCAAACGTGACGTAGCTCCCCCCAAGGTAGTGCACACGGGAATATATCTTTGTCTCTGCGTGCTTCGGTTATACCTAAACTGAACCTCTTACTTGTGTTGTGTACTTTGTGATAGCATCTATTCTTGAAGTATCTTGTATCATCATCTAGGTTGCCTCACCTAGTTTGCATTAGGCACACATATTTTTCAAAGCCTAAAACTTGCAAAATATTATAAAGGAATTTATAGAAACCTATTCACCCTCTCTAGGTTAACCATCTTACCTTTCAATTGGTATCATAGCCAAGGGCTCTTTTTTAAGGGCTTTACCGCCTAAGAGAAAAGATGGTTTTTTTGATGATGATGATGAGGGCAGGATTTATTCGGTCAAGGAACTTCAGGAAATGTTTGCCACTCAAACCCACGAAAAGGCTAAGGCAGATTCCGACCTCCTTGCTCCAATAAGTTACCTAGAATGATGTTTTAAGGGTATTGGCGAGGGGGCTTTCCGCGATAACCCTTTGATATTACCTCATGGGAGGCTGTTGGACACCGGGACGGATACTATTGAGGATTATTCTCATGAGAATGACCCATCAAAAATATACACGCCCCATAATAAATTCCCTTATGTATATCCTAAGAAAAAGAATATCATGCCTCACATTAATGGTTCGGATCCCGCACCTCTATTTGATGGAACTCACTTCTCTCATTGGAAAGCTACTGTGGAATCTCATATTCACAACTATAGTGTGGAGCTATGGGAGATTGTGTTGAATAGATTCAACCCACAAGAGCCCAACAACCTCACCCTAGGAGAGTACTATGATCGATAGCTAAATGATATGGCTTGTGATAAGATTCGAAGTGCTATTCATCACACTCTTCTTGATCAAGTTAGTGACATTCACATTGCCAAGGAGCATTGGGACATGATTGTCATCCTCCAAGAGGGAACTAACATGGATATGACTTATCGAGTTCCCGTAATTGGTATACCTGGTACATACTTAGACTACGTCCCATGACCCACAAGGAAATAAGGATTCCTAGAAGCATCCAAAGCCCGACAACTAGGCATGTTGACCAAGATAGGAATACAAACCGACATAGTCGGGTAGCTGTAATTAAAATTGTAACTAATCTGTATTGGACTCTAAGGCCTAGCCTCTCATATAATTGCTAGGAAGAGCCAATGTAGAGGGCACCATAGCTTTGAGTAGAAACAACCCGCCATGAGTTAGATTGCATCTAGCGAATCAACGACTTTGTAATCATCTCTTTGCAATAAAACATAGACAAGATTTGACTCCCTTGTTTGTCTGACGGGCCGACAAAATCACTAGCGCTCTCGTTTCCATCAAACCCAAGTCTATAACTATGGACATTGTCGAGGCCACGCCTCGTCAATTGGCACCATCTATGGGAACTTTGAGTGCTGGATTCATGAATTCTTTGGCTTCAACTTCACCAAGAAGCAACCGAATGATTGAGGATGGAAAGATCCATCACGATCCCATAGATCTTGATTACCACCTGCGCACCCCTCTGATAGAAAAATTCTATGAGGAGACAAATCTCATGATCGGAAACCTCCACTTTTGCATCGATGCTGAGGAAGTTATCTGCCTTTTGGATCTGATCTTCTCAGGTCCATCGGTTCCAATCATAGCACCTGATGCAACACCGGCATATTCTATCGGCTCCACTAGAAGGGACTCCTCGCACCCGACAAGGATCAAAGACAACATCAGCCACGCTGAAAATCTGGGGGATTTGACCGATCTCTATGATGGCCTCTCCTTTGGATCTGACTCTGAAACTCCATCATCCATCATCACAGACCCGACAAATGGTGTATCCAACGATAGCATCGAATCCGGAATCAAAAAAGCAGATTCATACCTAGAATAGGACCCGCGGGATTTCACTCGTCCCCAGGATGGTATCTCCCGCGACACCGACAACTACAACCACAGCTCGCACATGGAGCGCCACCAGGTGTGTGTGATTGTAGGATCCATAGGAGGAGACAAAGGAACCTCAGCAGAACTTGACAAAAATAGTAACCCGATTATCCAGCCTAATGATATTATTTCAGAAAATGATACAACTCTGCACAGGAACTGTCAACACCCGGATTTTTAATCCCAGATGCCAGTTATGCCATACATCGCAATCCTAGGATTACCATTTTTGCGAGACATAACAGATTCAATATCACAGTACATCATCCATTAAAAACCATAATCAGGTCATACACAAATAAAGGATCTCATGATCCAGTCTTAATACAAACAAGCATCGGAATAATAAGCATAGCAGTGGGCTCCATCTTTAGGGTCACAGGCAATGCTGACGATGGGAGATGATCCTATTTGTCATAGACGTCTTGCTGTCCATCATCCTGATAGTCCTCCTCATAGTCTGGCCACGGGAATAGCCAGGGACAAAGCCATGAGTACTCTTTAAGTACTCGCAAACTATCACTAACAAATAAGGTAGTTCTAGTAGGAATCTTAAGATCTAGGTTTATTTGCAAAAAACCAGGTTTATCTAAACTAAGTTTAGAAGTAAAGAAAACTAAGTAAATGTTCTAAATCACTTAAGTGGTAACCTAGTTTTCACATTCACAACCCTGTTGTGGTCAAATCAAATTCATAGTTCACTTCACAAGTCATTTTGTAAAACATCTGACGACGGAACATTATGGCCCCTCCAACTGTCCATGACCGCGGATGCGGCTATTCGAATAGTTTGAAACTCTGTAGAGGTGGTACACTTTCACCACAAAATTCGATACATCTGTCAAGGATAACCCTGAATCATCATACTTAGTATGCGGATAATCAATCATAACCTTTCAATACACACTCTAGTATAGGCACCTCCCCTATGAGCTTGGCCTCCCAGCCATGGCCATCTGCCATCCTGGGCACTGCATAGGTGGACAATTCACACTCACGAGGTAGCCTCAGCTCAAACCTCTTCCGTGAGGGAACCCATACTAATGCATATAAACTTCCGGCTAAGCCTTACCCAATTCAGGTATTGTGGTTATACGGTAAAATTGGAATGGTATCGCATCCAAACCCAACCATCAGTTTTTATAAAGGGCTAAGGCTCATGCCTCAACATTTTCATAATCAAATCCATTTGTGTTTCTCAACACATGTCCAAAACATTTCAATAGAATGACTCATCATTCCAAGGTTTTCACAATCATTTCACCAAGTATTCCCATCTAAAGTGATCAAGTTTTATGCTTAGCACTATCCACTAAATTAAGAGTGTTCACTAATGAGGGTGTTAATCTTCAATCTCATGCCATAGAATGACATCTAGTATAGGCCTAGTTTTATACTATTTATGCTATCTATACTACTTTCCACTACTCACAAAGCACTAACTAAAAGTAAAGAACTTTGGTAAAGTAAAAGAGTAAAGCTTGCAAGTAAAACTTGGGATGGGTATAAATCAAAGTGTATAACCAAGCATGCCTAATGCATCTTGCTTAGGTTAAAGCTTGCATGGTTAACTTGTATAATTCTAGCTTGCCAATAATAGCTTGCATAGTTAAGAAACTTGCAAGTGTTAGCTTGCCTTGATTGGTGCATTGATCGAAGTTTTCCTCCTCTTCTTCGGGGTAGAACTCCTCCTCCTCGTAGCTTGGGTCGGTACTATCGTCTATAAATAAATACGGGATACACAATCACCAAATAAATACGGGGTTGAAGTTAAATGTGAAGGGAATATGCCCGAGAGGCAATAATAAAGTGGTTATTATCTTATTCCATGTTTATGATAAATGTTTATTTTGCATGATATAATTGTATTGATCGGAAACATCAATACACGTGTGTTTAATAAACAAAAAGGGTTCCTAGTTATGAATCTCTTATAGACTAGCTTGTTGATTAACAAGATGATCAAGGTTTCCTGATCATAGACATTAGATGTTGTTAATAACAAGGTCACACCATTGGTGGAATGATGTGATGAACATTCATCCGAAGTATAGCATTACGATCAAAAAAATTATGTTTATATTGCTATAATATCATACGAAGTAATCTTTATCCTTAGACCATGAGATCATGTTAATTGCTAACACCGGAAGAGTATCTTGATAACATCAAACGTCACACCATAACAGGGTGACTATAAAGGTGGGTTCGATTACTACGAAGGTGTTATGTTGAGGCTCATGGATCAAGAGTGGGATTTGTCCATCCCGATGACGGATAGATATACTCTGGGCCCTCTCGGTGATATCACATTGAAATAGCTTGCAAGCAAGTGATGTGATCACTAGAATGTTATATCACGGGAACGAGAAAAGAGTGCATGTCGGTAACGAGATCAAACTAGGTATGGAGATACCGATGATCGAATCTCGGACATGTAATATATCGCGAGACAAAAGGATTTAGTTACTAGCATTAAAGGTTCTCACGATCACAGAAGTCATCGTTGAATGTGTAGGAGTCAGTATGGATCTCCAGGTCCCGCTTCTGATTATTGATCTGAGAGGGGTCTCGATCATGTCTGCATTATTGGCGAACCGTAGGGTGACACACTTAAGGGATACCGACACCATTTGGAGCAAATATGTTTCAGATAAAGATTTAAGAAAGCGCTGGAATTATTTCAATAGACACCAAAACTGTTTCGGGTGAAATTGCTGAAATTGGTTCTGCATGTAATATTGAAATGTTGCAGGGAGTTTTAAGTGAATGTTTGTTAATTAAAGTAATTAACAAAATTCTGAATAAAAATAATAAAAGAGTTTTATTAAATGAGAGAGCATTAAATTTGGAGAAATTTAATGCATTTAAAGTGGAGACTTTAAAAGGGAATGTGAAGAAGCATTTTAATGTGGAGGGGTTACCACCACATGAATGGAGGAGGTGAAGAGACACCTCCTCCATGCGCCGGCCATAAAGGAGGGGCACCCCCCTCCTCCTATAAAAGGCCACCCTCTCCTCACTTCTCAAACACACCTCCTTGTGAAGGATCTCTCTCCCCCTCTAGTATTATTCCCCCATGGTCTCGGATTAGCGAGATACATGTTCCCGGTGGCTTTATCTAGAAAGGAGTTGCGCTTCGCTGCTTTCGGAGCGAGGGACGGAGGTTGTCGGGGTACCGGATGTGTGTGCGATCACGGATGCACCGCTGCTTTGCGGTGCTGGACTTGGTGGTGCTGGAGCTGGATCTGATGGACGTGCTGGAGCCGGACCTGCTAGACTTCCTCACGATCTTGAGATCGGCAAGTGTACGACTACATCAACCACGAGTTCCTACTCGTTAACAAAGCTCGTTGTCTACGAGGGTAAGTTCTCGTTGGATGTATGTCCACCCGTTGCTTTGTACCTAGTAGATAGATCTTGGCGTGTAGTTCACACCGTAGGAATTTTTTTGTTTTCTATGTTGCGGACCAACAAAGGGTATCAGAGCCTGATCTATGCGTAGGTGCTTAGCACGGGTAGTACACATATGTTGATATGTGGGCGATGATGATCATGTTATTGCATCTTCTATGTATTTTGGATATTGGTAGCATAGTGGGATGAAGCGGCCCGGACCAACCTTACATGTCATCGTACATGAGACCGGTTCCACGACTGTCATGCAACTTGTTTTGCATAAGTGGCTGGCGGGTGTCTGTCTCTCCTACTATAGTCAATATCTGATTTACAACGAGTTGCTAATAACTTAGTTATCCTCGTTGTGGTTCATGTTCGTAGGTAAGAATGGTTCTATCTCCGAAAGCCCTAAGCCACGTAAAACTTGCAATTGATAAATTAGAGGCGTCTAGTTTAGATCGTTGTTGGGCTAGTGTATTGATATGGTATTGTTGAAGTAGATGTATGATAGATACTCTTACAACACACTCAACGTGTAAGTTCCATAGACCTTGGCCTTACACACAAAGGAATGATAGAGATCATACCACGATGCAAATGATAGAGATCAAATGCATGGACCATATCATCTCACTTTACACATTAAATGTTAGCATCTTATACTGCTAGTTTGGTGCTTTCTGTAGCATTGTAAGATGATCCCTCATTTAAATATCAAGATAAAATGTGTTCTTCCTTAAGTATGCACCGTTCTATGGATCGTGTTTCGAGACATCACATGATGATCGGGTGTTCTCAACTCTACGCTTTCATGCAACGGGTGTAAGACAATTTTACACACGCGAATACTAAGGTTCTTACTTGGCGAGCCTAGCATGTACAGACATGGCCTTGGAACACGGACCGAAAGGTTAAGCATGAGTCATATAGTTGATGTGATGACCATATTGATGCTCGCCTTTGAAGCTACACCGACTCACGTGATGATCGGACTTGGTGTAGTGGATTTGGTTCATGTAATCACCAAAAAGGCACAAGGGATGTCGTTTTTGAGTGGGAGTTCATTTCTAATTTGGATTAGTCGAACTCAATTTGTCATAAACTAAATCGAAGTGAATTTGCATAATTTGCTGTAGTCATTCGCATCTGTTCACTACCTTATGCTTAGTTTTTATTTGAGATAATAGAACTACAGAATTCTGGATATTTACTTTACGAACTGGTATCGTATTGTTTTGAATGTCAATTTAAAGTTTATAAGTCCTATTGCAAACTTTCAGAAAACTCTATTTACTCCATGAAGTTTAATAAGTAGTATTAAATCAAGAGTAAGAATTCCAATGTTAGTATCTAAAGTATCATGTTTGCCTCCAGGATTATTGATATTCAAAAAGTTGTTTTAATATCAAGATTATATTGGAGCTGGAAATTGTTTTAGAAACCATCATGTGTGAAAGATATTGTGATATCTGAAATAATGTTTTTGGTTGCATTATAATAGAGTATAATTTAGCAAAATACATATTCTCATATTGTATGAGAATTTGTGAAGGATGGAGATGCTAGGCATCCGAATCTACCAAAAAGGTTTTGGGAACTGATATTATACTCGCGATTCTTCCTTATAGGCTATAGTAGCTTGATCATGAAAGTTGTCATGATAAGGATGAATAGAGGATGTAAGTAAAATGTTTACTACAGTAATAGATTACTAAAGAATGGATTTTTGAAAGAACACCAAACATTTGATGATGGTGATCCACTTCAAAGTGCAAGTCCAAAGGTATTAGTATTTGACTATATACGCTTTGTACCATGTGTCATGTTGATGACACCACTATTGATGTTGATAGATTCTTTTAAAAGAAAAGGAATTGCTGAAAGAGAATCTATAAAATATTTGGCAGAAAATAAAAGGTTGGAGATGTCCAACTTAGGTATATAGAAGATATACATGTTATGGCTATATTCCTTGCTTGTTAAACAATGTGGTTCTTAGGTATTGGATACCGAATTGGTTGGTATGAAGTGTCATACAGGACAATGCAATTCATGAACTACAATGGCCTAAGTAACTACCAAGAGAATGAGTGATGATGTTTATCAAAAACAAATAAAGTGTTATTGTGTTTTTCGTTGTCATCAAACCAAGCCTTCAAGATTTGTTTAAATAATTGTTATTTTGTTCCGGCATTATGAGAACAATGGCTGTTCAAATAATTACCGTATTCCATAAAGGATGGATGAACTTTTACAAGTCTAGTTGGAGAAATCACATCCATAAACACTATTGCTAAAATGTTGCAAGAAAAATGATTGAAAGATCACTTATGAAGTGACATCGCTGTTTAAATTATATTGGAAAGAAAACATGAAGAAACTCCATGTTGATGGATTTTTGGAGTCTTTGATTTTGATCAATTGATGCATGTGAGACTTTCCTCGAGATAATTGAAACTCCGTTCATAGGCCAAAGAGGAACGGATGACTAGCTTATTGGAAATTGTGCATGCTGATGTGCATAGTCCATTATATGTAGCCATATGCGATGGATCTTTTTGCTTCATATGCTTTCTTCAAGAATTTGAGTGAATATATCTGTATATTTACTTAATAAGGAAGAAGTATGAAACATTTGAAAGTTGTTCAAAGACTTTCAAGATGAAGTTGAAAATCATTGTAACAAGAAAATAAAGAGTTTATGATTCGATCATAAAGGAAGATATTTGAGTTACATGTTTAGCAAAAACACCTAAGAATTGAGGAATTGTTCCATGATTTGTGTTTCCCGATAAACCATAGGAGTATGGCATATTCGAGAGATGAAATCAAACCATGTTTGACATGGTAAGATCAAAGGTGTCATTTATAAAAATGCCATTATGTTTTAAAGATTGAAGATTTAGAGACTACCGCTTTTACACTGAAAAGAGCACCATCGTGATCCGTTGAAATGACACCATATGAGTTATGGTTTGGGATAAAACCCGAATTGTCTTTTCTTAAATTTTGGTATGCTATGCATAAGTAAAATGATTACAACCAAAGTCGGATAAGCACGTCTTTGTAGGTTATCCCAAAGAATTTGTTGGGAATTCCTCCATAACACCGAGGACAAAAGAGTTTGTCGCTTAGAACGTCAAGTTTCTTGAGAAGGAATTTTTCGCGAAAAGTTAAGTGGGAGGACAATAGAACTTTGATAAGGTTGTTGAACCTTAGCTATATGTGCTAAGTAGCGCAGCGCCGGAAAGTGTCCTGGTGGTGGCCACAATGCTCATGGCTCTCGTTATTACAAAGGGTGTGATCTTGGAGATTAGAGTTCCTATTGAACCATGTGGGTCGGTAAGAATCAAATAGTAAGATTTGAAACAGAAGTCGTTATTGTTTTGACAATGATGAACCGACTGCATGCAAAGAAGCGATGATGGGCCCTGCCTCCATAAAATGACTAGAAGTCATAGAATCCATGATAGTATCCATACACGAGAAATCAAGTTTCTGAACTTGGAAGACCCTCCAGAAAGGTGTGAAGCCTATCGGTCGTGTTTGGATCTATAAAGAAATAGACATGGATGTTTGACATCTATGAAATAGTCGACATGTCGGGAAGAAGTTTACAACAATGTTCAAGGAGTTGACTATGACAAGCTATGACCTTTCATAGCGATATATAGTCTTGACGGATTAATGTAGCAACCACTACATATAATTTGGTATATGGTAGTTGAATAAACAAAACAAGGTTCTTCTAATAGAACGGTAACCTAGGACATGTACATGACATGGTCCGAAGGGTTTTGTTAATTCAAAGGGTGCTAAAAGGGCATGTAAACTTCAATAGTTGAAGTAAGCATAGCGGAGTTGGAATCTTCACCATGATGAAACTGTTAAAAGAGTTTAAATTCATCGGAGATGATGAAGATGCTTGCATTTGCAAGAAATTAAGTGGGAGCGCTGAGACATATTTCTAATACATTATGTAGAGGACATATTGTTGATTGGAAATGATGTATCTTGAATTGACACAAGTTAAGGATTTCATTAAAATAAGATTTCGATGAAAGACTTGGGCAAACCCAGAATATTAGGCATCAATATCTATATGGATAGATTAAGGCGCTAATATGGTTGTGCCAGACATACATATATATAAGATATTGAAAGGGTTCAATATGAGATATTGAAAGGGTTCAATATGGAAACAACAAGAAAGGTTCTTGCTGCATGGAAAGAATTGTATTCAGATTCAAGTGTTTCAACACTTGGTGAGTAAAATCACATGAAGATTCTGATCGATTATACCATGATATGTATATATCTAGAATGTCCTATGCTCTAAATGTTATGAGCATATACCAGAATGATTCATAAGATGATCATTGGACAATAGTAAAGATATTCTTATGAGCTTTTGAAGAACTAAGAATATATAATGTATAAGTGACAAATAGTTAAAGGTAGTTCATTGTAAAGTGTTACATTGATACTAGTTTTGTCACAAGATACAAATTAAATTTATCTCAATTTAGACTATGGGTGGCATAATATAATGGAAAGGATGTTCCATGATGGATTTGGATGAGTTCCAAAGTTGAGATATTGTGACGGATACTACAACAAAAGGCTAAGTATATAACTGCTATAGTAGCAGCAAAGGAGGGCATTTGTGTTAAGTAGTTTGTATCAAACTAGGTGTGGTTCAAAGTGGGGTAATACTATGAAGATATATTGTGTGACAATAATATCAACATATTTTGAGCCGAACAAACTAAAGGTCTCACCAAAGGACCAAATTTATACAATGCCATCTCATTTGAGAATGAGTGATGCGTAGAGACGCAAAGACATGCAAATACACACTGACCTAAAACTGTCAGATCCGGAGATTATGTTAACCACTAGCAATAGCGTATATGCAACACCAGAAAGCCATTGGTGTTCAATACGAAAAGTTTTTCAAACTAGATTATTCACTCTAGTGCAAGTGGGAGACTGAAGGGAATATGTCCGAGAGGCAATAATAAAGTGGTTATTATCTTATTCCATGTTTATGATAAATGTTTATTTTGCATGCTATAATTGTATTGATCGTAAACATCAATACATGTGTGTTTAATAAACAAAAAGGGTTCCTAGTTATGCCTCTCTTATAGACTAGCTTGTTGATTAACAAGATGATCAAGGTTTCCTGATCATAGACATTGGATGTTGTTAATAACAAGGTCACACCATTGGTGGAATGATGTGATGAACATTCATCCGAAGTATAGCATTACGATCAAAGTCATTATGTTTATATTGCTATAATATCATACGAAGTAATCTTTATCCTTAGACCATGAGATCATGTTAATTGCTAACACCGGAAGAGTATCTTGATAATATCAAACGTCACACCGTAACAGGGTGACTATAAAGGTGGGTTCGATTACTCTGAAGGTGTTATGTTGAGGCTCATGGATCAAGAGTGGGATTTTCCATCCCGATGACGGATAGATATACTGGCCCTATCGGTGATATCACATTGAAATAGCTTGCAAGCAAGTGATGTGATCACTAGAATGTTATATCAGGAACGAAAAGAGTGCATGTCGGTAACGAGATCAAACTAGGTATGGAGATACCGATGATCGAATCTCGGACATGTAATATATCGCGAGACAAAAGGATTTAATTACTAGCGTTAAAGGTTCTCATGATCACAGAAGTCATCGTTGAATGTGTAGGAGTCGGTATGGATCTCCAGGTCACGCTTCTGATTATTGATCTGAGAGGGGTCTCGATCATGTCTGCATTATTCGCGAACCGTAGGGTGACACACTTAAGGGATACCGACACCATTTGGAGCAAATATGTTTCAGATAAAGATTTAAGAAAGCGCTGGAATTATTTCAATAGACACAGAAACTGTTTCGGGTGAAATTGCTGAAATTGGTTCTGCATGTAATATTGAAATGTTGCAGGGGGTTTTATGTGAATGTTTGTTAATTAAAGTAATTAACAAAATTCTGAATAAAAATAATAAAAGAGTTTTATTAAATGAGAGAGCATTAAATTTGGAGAAATTTAATGCATTTAAAGTGGAGACTTTAAAAGGGAATGTGAAGAGGCATTTTAATGTGGAGGGGTTACCACCACATGAATGGAGGAGGTGAAGAGACACCTCCTCCATGCGCCACGCATGAAGGAGGGGTACCCTCCCTCCTCCTATAAAAGGCCACCGTCTCCTCACTTCTCAAACACACCTCCTTGTGAAGGATCTCTCTCCCCCTCTAGTATTATTCCCCCATGGTCTCGAATTAGCAAGATACATGTTCCCGGTGGCTTTATCTGGAAAGGAGTTGTTGCTTCCGCTGCTTTGCTGGAGGGAGGGACGGAGGTTGTCGGGGTACCGGACGTGTGTGCGATCACGGATGCACCGCTGCTTTGCGGTGCTGGACTTGGTGGTGCTGGAGCTGGATCTGATGGACGTCTTTGGGCGGACCTGCTGGACTTCCTCACGGTCTTGAGATCGGCAAGTGTACGACTACATCAACCACGAGTTCCTACTCGTTAACAAAGCTCGTTGTCTACGAGGGTAAGTTCTCGTTGGATGTATGTCCACCCGTTGCTTTGTACCTAGTAGATAGATCTTGGCGTGTAGTTCACACCGTAGGAATTTTTTTGTTTTCTATGCTCCGGACCCAACAAAATGGGCTGGCCCAGGTGCACTGCACAGCGCAGCGGGCTCCTGACAGATGGGGTCCACCAGTCAACGCCTGCATCTAAGCGAAACGGTATCGGTGGATCTAGGCCGTGCGATCTAATTCTAATCCAACGGCGGTGAGTCGTCATCGACGATGAACTACTCCGGCGAGGAATCAACCCTACCACGGCGGTAGGGGTCTAGCGGGGCTCACCTAGGCTCCATCTAGGGTCGGCGATAGGGCGATCGACGTGGTAGACGACGGCGAGTCGAGGCGCGATCATGGCAGGGCTTGGGGTGGTTGAAATCGACGGTGCCCTTCTCCTCCAGCAGCGGCGGGCTCCATCCAAATTCCGGCAAGAGAGAGCTCGCCTTGCTCCGGGAAGAAGTGGGGAAGGATAAGTGAGAGGTGGTGAGTGGAATGGTGTGGAGAAATGAGGCAGGGGTGGCCTCCTTTTATACTGCGGCGAGGGGACCGAACGGTGCGGGCGCGAGCTTGTCGGTGACGAGGCTACATGCGGCTATCGGCGTGGCGGTGGCTAGTGGACGGTTCTGGCGTAATGGCAAGGCGTGGGGCCGTTGCGGGTCGCGCGGCGGCGAACGGGGTTGCTGTGATCATGGCGGGCATGAGCACGCACGACGAAGGCAAGGCGCGGTCTGTGCGATCTGGCGCGCTCTGGACATGGCACAAAGAGGCTGGGCGCAGCGTATCTAGGGTGGTCCAGGGCTCAGCTAGGGTCGAGGCTTGGACATGGGGTGGCGGTGGAGCGAGGCGTGTCTGGTGCGTGTCGTGGGCGAGGGCGGCGTTGCCTCTGGCGCTCTGCCCACTGTCGGCCGGCGACGACCAAAAACGGGTGGCGCTCCACTGTGCACACGGCAAAGGGGAACTTGGTCTAGGGCTTGGTTAGACGCAGGGGAGACAGGGGGTTTAAGAGGGGACCAAATGGTCGACTAATTACTGTGGAAACAGTGAAGTTAGGCCAGAGGTTAATTCATGTAATTAAGGTTTTTGATGAAATGGTCGCAAGAAACTTTCTTTGGAATTTTTTATTCAATTTTTTTGAGTGGTTTGATCTTAAGCTTGAGTAACTATGTTTGCTTGGAGAGGTCAAGGGGGATTGATTTGATAGGTTTTTGAAAAAGTGTGATCTTAACATATGAACTAGATTCAGTTTTCAACTGTCCATTAAATTGATTTGAAAGATGTTTTTGTAAGTTTGTATAGTGGGCCTTGATACACTTTTACTTGGTTCTCAACACCCGGATTTTTAATCCCAGATGCCCGTTATGCCATACCTCGCAATCCCAGGATTACCATTTTTGCGAGACATAAAGGATTGGATATCATAGTACATCATCCATTACATACGATACATAAGGTTTTACACAAATAAGCATCTCATGATCCAGTCTTTAATACAACAAGCAGCGGAAAATAAAAGATAAGCGTAGCGGTGGGGTCCATCTTCAGGGGCACAGGCAATGCTGACAAAGGCAGATAGTCCTAGTTATCATAGTCGTCCTGCTGACCATCATCTTGATAATCTCCTTCATAGTCTGGCCATGATAATAGCCAGGGAAAAAAGCCATGAGTACTCTTTAAGTACTCGCAAACTACTACTAACAAGGAGTATAATTCTAAGTTAAAGTGCTGAATCTAAGTTAACTATCAAGTTAAGTTTGAAACCTAAGCTGAGTTCATAAGCAAAGAAAGATAAAGTAAAGTTCTAGAATCACTTAAGTTGGGAAGCTATTATCATAAACACAACCCTGTTGTGGTTAAGTCAAAGTTCATCATTCATTTCAAATTATTTAGAAAACATCTGACAACGAAACAGTATGGCCATTCCAATGTCCCATAATCATGACGCTGCTATTCGAATAGTTTGACACTCTGTAGAGGTGGTACACTTTCACCACAAGATTCGATACATCCGCTGGGGATAACCTGAATCATCATACTTAGTATGCGGATAATCAAACATAACCTTCCCTTTACACACCCTAGTATAAGCACCTCTCCTATGAGTATGGCCTCCCAACCATGACCATCGGTCATCTTGGGCCTTTGATAGGTGGACAACATTGAGAGGTAGCCTCATCTCAAACCTCTCCCGTGAGGGAACTAATACTAATGCATATAAATTTCCAGCTAAGCCTTACCCAATTCAGGTAGTGTGGTTATACGATAAATTTGGAATGGTATCGCATCCGAATCCAACCATCAGTTTTATAAATGGGTTAAGGCTCATGCCTCATCATTTTCATCATCATAAACCAGTTGTGTTTCTCAACACATGTCAAAACATCTCAATAGAATGACTCATCATTCCAAGGTTTTCACAATTCATTTTCACCACTTGTTCCCATCTAAAGTGACTCAAGTTTTTGATCTACTCTAAAATACTAAGTTAAGAGTGTTCACAAAAGGGGAAGGATGGGATCAATCTCATGCCATAGAATGACATCTAAAGGTTTCTAAGTAGGTCAAGTTTTATTCTTTTATGCTACCTTCAAAAAGTAAGGAACTTTGCATACTAAGGGGAGTAAAACTTGCTAGTAAGACTTGGGGTACTAATAGTTAAAAAGGGGTGTGATCAAAGCATGCCTAAAGCATCCTTGCTCATTCATCTAGCTTAATTCTAGCTTGCTAACAATAGCTTGCCTTGGTTGGTGCAGTGGTTGAAGTTTTCTTCTTCTTCTTCTTGGTAGAACTCCTCCTCCTCGAAAGCTTGGTCGGTACCAGCGTCTATAAATACATAGGGAGTGCACAATCACCAAACAATGCTTAACTAGGCTAAGTAGCAGTCTAAAACACACAATTGATGATCTATTATCATCACAAACATCACAAGTTTAATTTCAATAGTTTCATCCTTTTTATTTTAGAAAAGTAATTTCTACTCATTGAAATATTAACTAAAATTTAATATTCACCACCAAAATATGGGATCATGTGGACACATGTCCTTACCACATATTCTAACATGTGGGAATGAGATTTAAGGGTTGGATCAATATTACTTTGGTTTAAGTTCATTATTTAGTGATTTAAAGTGACTAGAAATGCCTATATAGCATTATTTTGGTACTAGTCCAAAGTCACTGCATGTCAACCTTAATATTATTACATGGTTAGATAGATATGATGAAATGTGATTTTTGAGAGTTGGAATCAACTCAAAAGCTAACTTGGTGGATTTTATAAAAATGTTGCAAGTTGCAAAAGCTTCTATTTTGTTATTTTTATTAGGAGAGATCTATAACTCTAATTGAATTAAATCCAACGGGCTTGGATAGAGCATTTCAATACCTTTCAGACAAAATTGGTTTCATGCAATTTGGATTTCTAAAACTCTCTGAATTGATTTTCAAACTAGGGGACAAAAACTAGATTTAACTAAAAAGAAAAATCCAGATTTGAATCGATGGGCTAGCGCGGGAAAAGGAATGGGCCGGCCCAGTGGCGCTCCGCGGCGCGGGGCTCAGCTGACAGGGGGGTCCCGCGTGTCAGCGGCACTTAACACGTGAAACGGTACGCGCGCTGTGGGCCGTAGGATTAGAAGAGAGATCAACGACTAAGGGTCGTCGTCGATGACGAATAGGTCGCCGACGAGCTCGAACCCTAGCGGCTCGGTGGGGGTCTACTTGGGGTGTACCAGGGCTCCAGCGGGGTCGTCGAGGCGGGCAAACGATGTGGAAGACGACGGTGAGGCGAGGCGCGGTTGCGGCGGAGCTTGGGGTGGTCGCAATCAACGGCGCTCTTCTCCTCCTGGCACGGCTGCAATTCAATTCAGGAGTGAGCTCGCCTTGCTCCAGCTAGAGGTGGGTGAGGTTCAGAGAGGTGAGGGGAGTGGAATGGTGTGGAGAGAAGAGGCTGGGGAGGGCTCCTTTTATAGGCCCGACGGTGAGACCGAGCGGGATGGGAAGGCGACTCCGGCGACAAGGCTACGGCAGGGTAGAGGCATGGCTGGGGGTGGCGATCAATGGGTGGTTCCCTGGCGGTGCTCTAGAACTTAAATGCGGCCGTAGGGGCGGTGGCACGCGGTCTGGGCGAGGTGGCGCTCTGCGCGGCCAAAGCGGTGGTGTCCACGGCGAGCGGTGGCTGTGAGGCTTTGGGCGGCGAACGGGGATGTCTGGGGTGTTCTCCAGGTCGAGGTAGAGCGGCGGGCACGGGCTGGTGCCAAGGGATGGTCTGTGCGAGCGGGGACAGGGCATGCTCTAGGGGCGGCGTCGGCATGCTCGACCGGCTCCGGACGCGGCGGTTCCTGGCCGCTCTGCTCTCTGCCTCTGGCCTAGGGCTGGTTGGGCGGTGGAGGTGGACCACTGGCAAGCTGCTAGACATGAGGAGAGGGGCTGGAGAGGGATGCTGCTGGGAATGCACTGTCGGCCGGCGAGAGAGGGCTCGGCATGGCAGTGCAGTGCAGCTAGGGGTTAGGGAAGAGGCTGGGGTTGGTTTGGTCAGGCTTGAGGGGGACAAGATGATCAAAGAACATTGCAATGGCTAGACAAAAATCAACCTAAAATAGTATTAGTCAGGCCAATATTATCCTGGCAGCAAGGTGTTTGATGAAATGGCTGCATGAAAGAAAGTTTTGAATTTTGGTTTCAAATTTTTTGAGTGATCTCCACTAGTGATAGGTAGTCTCTGGTTGCAAGGGTTTTGAAAATGGAGCTCAAATAGATGGTTTTTGAAATAGGGGTGATCTATGCATATGCATTAGATTCAATTTTAAACTATCATTTAAAATAGTTAACAGAATGTTTTTAGCAGATCAAAAGGTGGGCCTTGGTACCTCATTATGTGTACTAGCAAGGGGTGCAAAGATCAAGAATTTTTTTTGTTAAGAATTGAGTACTAGGAATAGCCAAAGTAGGCATGAGAGTTAAATTTGCCAAAATGACCATTCCTCTTTTTTAATTCTTTTTGATTTGATTTTCTTTAGGAAAAGTTTGGGAATGATGTAGATGATGTTTAAATCACCTAAGAAACATTTTACAAGCATTGGATCAATCAATCAGGGCAATTCAAACAACTCCTATTTTAAAATGCATACATATATGAATGCTTTCATTTTAAATTTGGAAAAGTTTTTGTTAACCCTATTTTTGGATTATTTGATCTTGATAAGCTTGGATTGAAGTTTTAGGATGTTACATTGGTCTAGCAATGGGTGAAAATAAGTAGAAATGTTTCTGGTAGAATTCTTCTTCTAGGAACACACAAAGTGGCCTAGTGGTTAACTTTTGTCAAAATGACCATTTGCTTTATTTATTCATATTTGATTTCTTTTTTATTTTGATTTTGTTTGTAATTGGTCTAGATGATGTAGTATTCACCTTTAAACCATTTCACATCATTGGCAACAATCAAGCATGGCATTTTCAAACAATCACACATTAATGCAAAACTAACATGCCTTCATATTTATTTTCTTAATAAAAGTTTTTGTTAACCCTAAATTGGGTGATTTGAACTTGATAATCTTGATTAGAAGTTTTGGGGTGTTACAAACCTTCCCTCCTTAAACAAAATCTCGTCCCAAGATTTAAGAAAAACTAGGAACTAAAGAGATCTGTAAACTCAGTCCTAATGTAATCTTCTCGCTCCCAAGTAGCTTCTTCTTCGGTATGGTTGCTGCATTGGATCTTGAGAAACTTGATACTCCAGGTCTTGGTGGTTCTGAAAGCTTCCTCCAAAATACAAATGGGTACTTCATGATACGTCAGATCCTTGTTGATATCAATGGCTCGATGATCGATGTTCTTTAAAACTTCATTCTTCTCCGGAACTTCCAAGCATTTGCGAAGTAACGAGATATGGAACACATTATGGATGGCTGACATCTCCTCTGGCAGTTCCAGTTGATAAGAGACTCCTCCTCGGTGATTCAGAATCTTGAAGGGTCCAATATATTCCCTTCAAGGGCGGCACTTTGAGATACACAAAATCTCCGACATTGAAGGTCAGGTCTCGACGTCTCTTGTCGGCATAACTCTTCTATCTAGATTGGGTGGTCTTGAGGTGCTCACGGACTTTGTGAACCTTCTTTTCGGCTTCTCGTAGGATGTCGGGTCCGAAAATCTGACTCTCTCCTACTTGCAACCAATTCAGGGGGGTACAACACTTCCTTCCATACAGAAATTCAAATGGGGCCATTTGCAAACTGGCTTGATAACTGTTGTTGTATGAGAATTCTGCGAAAGGCAGACAATCTTCCCATTTTGATCCATATTCTAGCACACAAGCTCTCAACATGTCTTCTAAGATTTGGTTGACTCTTTCAGTCTGTCCATCGGTTCCTCAATCCGACACTATGGTCTTGGGGGTTCCATGCAAACTGACAATTCTAGCAATGTACAACTCTGCTAGCTTCGAACTCTGGTAGGTTGTCTTGACAGGTATAAAATGGGCTACCTTGCACAGTCTATCAACTTTGACCCAAATAGAGTCATTTCCCCTACTAGAAGTAGGCAAACCGGTGATAAAGTCCATTCCAACAGAATCCCATTTCCATTCCAGAATCTGCAATGGTTGCAACAGTCCTGCGGGTCTCTGATGTTCCGCTTTGACTCTCTGAGAGATATCACACTTGGCTATGTAGCTTCCGATTTCTCTCTTAATCTCGTGCCACCAAAATTGCTCCTTCAAATCCTGATACATCTTCGTTCCTCCGGGGTGGATAGAATAACGAGTATCATGAGCTTCCTGCATGATAACTTGCTTCAGCCCCGAATCTGCTGGCACACATATACATCCTTTGTACCACAAAACTCCTTTTTCATCTTCGGTAAATCCAGGTACCTTTCCTGTACCAATACGACGTTTGATTCCGTCGATACTTGCATTTCCTTTCTGCGCCTCCTTGATCTGACTAATCAAAGTGGGTTGAAGTTCAATGCTAGCTAAAAATCCTTGGCTAACTAGCTCTGTTCTAAACTGCTCCAACTCTTCATGCAAATTTGGCTGGGCTTCTTTGATCATGGTGTTTAACCTACACGGTAATCTGCTAAGAGCATCCGCTACCACATTAGCTTTGCCGGGGTGATAGTGAATGTCAAGGTCATAATCCTTGATTAACTCTATCCATCTCCTTTGACTCATATTCAGCTCCTTCTGAGTGAAGATATACTTCAGACTCTTGTGATCCGAATAAATCTCAAAGCGGTTACCCATAAGGTAATGACGCCATGTCTTCAAAGCTAAAACTACAGCTGCTAGTTCAAGATCATGGGTAGGGTAGTTTTGCTCATGCTTCTTCAGTTGTCGGGACATATATGCTATGACTTTCCCTTCTTGCATCAACATACATCCGAGACCAATCTTGGATGCATCACAATACACATCAAAAGGCTTCTTGATATCTGGCATAATCAAGATTGGGGCTGAAATCAATCTCTTCTTGAGTTCTTGAAAACTTGCTTCACATTTGTCGGTCCATTCAAACTTCTTATCTTTCTTCAATAGTTGGGACATTGGTCTTGCGATGCTCAAAAATCCTTCAACGAACCTACAGTAGTATCCTGCTAATCCGAGAAATGCATGGACTTGGGTTTGAGTGGTTGGGGATTTCCATTCTTCAACATCTTTGATCTTGGCGGGATCGACAGCGACTCCTCCTGGCGACACAATATGTCCGAGGAATCCTACTTCTTTCAGGCAGAACTCACATTTTCTAAACTTGGCATACAACTGATTCTCTCTGAAGGTTTCAAGGATGGTTCTCAGGTGTAGCTCATGGTCTTCTTCTGACTTGGAATAGATTAGGATATCATCGATAAAAACAACAACAAACTTATCCAGGAAGTTCATAAAAATCTTATTCATGAGATTCATGAAATAAGCGGGGGGCATTGGTTAATCCAAAAGACATGACCGTATACTCATACAATCCATATCTGGTGGTAAAGGCGGTCTTTGGAATATTCGTTGCAATAATCTTGAGTTGATGATAACCAGTTCTAAGACTAATCTTAGAGAACACTCTGGCACCCGTCAACTGATCAAACAGATCCTCAATCTTTGGTAGTGGGTACTTGTTCTTGATGGTGACATCATTCAGCTTCTGGTAATCCGTGCACAGACGGTTACCTCCATCTTTCTTATCCACAAAAAAACTAGCGATCTCCATGGCGACACACTTGGTTGAATCAAACCTTTCTCCAGCATAGCATCAAGTTGCTTCTTCAGCTCCACTAACTCATATGGGTTCATACTATAAGGTCTCTGAGCTATGGGTCCAGTTCCAGGAATTAGTTCAATAATGAACTCGATATCCCGATCTGGGAGCATACCAGGCAATTCATATGGGAATATGTCGGGGTATTCACAGACTACTCTGACTCTGTCTATGGTTGGTTGGGCTAGACTCTTGTTGCATTTGAATTGACGGGGCAAGGTTTCAGAAACATGCTCTACTGATACTCCAGAGCTACTGGTCATGGTTATGGCTTTCTTGGCACAGTCGATCAATCCTTTATGTTTCGACATCCAATCCATTCCTAGTACTACTTCCAAACCTTTGGTTCCAAGTACTATTATATTGGCATAAAAATCTATCCCATGGATTCTTATAGGTACAACCTTGCAAATTTTTCTAGCTTTGGTGGTTGAACCAGGTATTTGAACTATCATAACATGCTTCAATTTTGATGGTTGAATCTTACTAGTGCGTGCAAATTCTTCTGTAATAAATGAGTGCGATGCTCCAGAATCAAACAACACTCTTGCAAGTACCGAGTTAACAGAAAACATACCCAGCACGACATCGGGCGCTTCCTGGGCTTCTTCAACATTCATGTGGAACAGACGGCCGTTACGGTTAAGCGAATTCCCTAGGGCAAATCTCCTTCCAGGCTGAACACGGCGCTGGTGCTGAGCTGGGGAATTCACATTGGTGGTGGCTGCAAGCTTCTTGGCGCAGTCATTGGAGTAGTGACCCTTGACTCCACATTCAAAGCAAGTAATCTGGGGCTTGTCTTTGGCTGCAACAGGCACGACATTGCTTCCAGTCCTTGGGGCAGTATCGTTGTTGTTGTTGTTGGACTTGGGCGGTGCACGGTTGAAGTTGTTGGAGTTGCCGGGGTTGTTTTTATGGTTTCCTCTAGACTTCAAGTTTCCTCCGCTATGATTGGGGTAGCTTGGATGAGACATCGGGGGTCTATTGTTTCTTGGGGCATATCCTGCAGATGGGTTGGGGCGATACTTCTGGGTATTGCGGGACCCAGTCTGGTGCATCATCCTGCACTTGCGATTGTCATTGGCTTGGTTGATCTTCCCTTCCATCTGGATGGCCGAGTCTACAAGCTCCTCTAGATCTCGAAAACGGATGTTGACTAACATAGTCTACATCTCATCATGCAATCCATTCAGGAACCTTTCCATCTTCTTGGCTTCATTGTTGATCTCATCAGGGGCATACCTAGCGAGGGATAGAAATTTGTCATGGTACTCAACTACCGTCATCCTTCCTTGCTTCAGTTCCCTGAACTCATCTCTCATCCTAGTGACCAAACCTTGTGGCACATGGGTGCGGCTGAACTTGATCTTGAATGCTTCCCAAGTCATCATCTGACCGTCATTCATAGTACGGGTGCTATTCCACCAGGCTCTTGCATCTCCTGCTAGATAATGGGTGGCAAACAGTACCTTCTCATTGGCTTCAACTCCTGCGAATTCCAGATTGTTCTCCATGGTTTGCAGCCAGTCATCAACATCTAAGGGATCCTCAGATTTGTTGAAGATAGGGGGATTGGTATTCTGAAAGTTCTTAAGCTTGGATCCATGGTGATCCTGATTTCCATGGCCTTGATTATTGTGGGACATCTGAGCTATCTGTTGAAGAGTGGCTAGGTTGGCTTGGAGTTCGGCTCTACTAGCTTCACGGTTAGAAACTAGCATCTGCAGAATCTGCAGCATCGGGTCCTGCGATGAGCTGCTTCCTCCAGGGTTTCCACGAGTCATCTGAAGATTGAGATAGATAGTGAGATAAGGGGGAAATTTCTAAGGTTCATGGTTTTGTTTTCAAATGGTTTAACTTTGAGTTTGACTCAGGTTTTGCAAACTAACTTCTTCTCATTCATTCATTCAAAGCACACAATACAACACACACCACAACACAAATGGAAAACATATGGTTTTAAGAACCATTCTGTGAAACTACGATATAGTGGGACCGATACAACTCATTCCTATGGTAGTGATCAAGTGCATCTAATCATCATCAATGAAGTCGGAATCATCATCATCAGTGTAGAAATCCATGGCATCATCCTCTAGGTAGTCATTGTCATCACTGAGGTAAGAGTGAAGATCTCCCTGGATGTCTTCACTTTCCTCCTCCTCCTCTTTTGCTTCAAGCTGGACTTCCTGTTCACGGATGGTCTTCTCGAGAGCAGCCACCTTCTTGCGAAGACGATCGATGGTGCGATCCTTCTTCTCGCGTTGACGACGAAGTGATTGGCGATCCTTGACTAGCATGGCTATAGCCTGTTCCTTCTTGACGACAATGGCAAGGTTGTGGTTGGCGTAATCTCGGGCGTTGTCCAATTCTTTTTGCCTATCATACAACATGAAGTCAAGATTCTCCACCTAGCTCTTCAACTCTGGGTGACTTGGCATCTCCAATGGCATTCCCATAGAATCACGCCTTGCAAAGTGAGCAAAGCGAGTTCCCTGGATCAAGTTGATGTTTTGCCCACATAGACGGGAAAGAGCTTCATGCATGGCCCTGGATAATCCATCTAGCCAATTTTTCTCTCGCAAGGTGAATTGAATCTTCTCAGAAGTGGGTGCTTCCATTCCGCCTCTGAGATCTGCAACTATCATCCATTGTAGATCTCCTCCTGGGTGATCGTTGAGTTGGGCACCGAAGAATTCCGGATGCGGACGCTCAAGGTACTCAGACAGTGCATCTAGATCCCTCTCAAAGATCAGCTGGCCTCCATTGCCCAACTGGTAGAACTTGCAATACTAAACTTCCATCTATAAGAATTTAGGATGAGTAAGTTAGTGGGGTAATCAAGTGTGTCAAATTTTATGGAGTAATGTAAGAATTTTTGAGGAACATGATTTTTTTTTGAAAGAATCAAGGATAAGAGTGGGAATAGGTTTTCATAAATACTCACTTCTTTAGTTTTGAAACTAAGTTTTTGTTCGGACGTCCATTCTAACTAGGGTCTCCTATGGTCAGGATGGCTCTGATACCAACTTGTCAACACCCGGATTTTTAGTCCTAGATGCCTGTTATGCCATACATCGCAATCCCATGATTACCATTTTTGCGAGACATAACATATTGGATATCACAGTACATCATCCATTACAAACCATAATAAGGTCTTACACAAATAAAGGATCTCATGATCTTGTCTTAATACAAACAACCAGCGGAATAATAAGCGTAGCAGTGGGATCCATCTTCAGGGTCACAGGAAATGCTGACGATGGGAGATGATCCTAGTTGTCGTAGACGTCTTGCTGTCCATCATCCTGATAGTCATCCTCATAGTCTGGCCACGAGAATAGCCATGAGTACTCTTTAAGTACTCACAAACTATCACTAACAAGTAAGGTAGTTCTAGTAGGAATCTTAAGCTCTAGGTTTATTTGCAAAAAGCCAGGTTTATCTAAACTGAGTTTAGAAGTAAAGAAAACTAAGTAAATGTTCTAAATCACTTAAGTGGGAACCTAGTTTTCACATTCACAACCTTGTTGTGGTCAAATGAAAGTCATAGTTCACTTCACAAGTCATTTTTGGAAAACATCTAACGACGGAACAGTATGGCCACTCCAACTGTCCATGACGACGGACGCAGCTATTCGAATAGTTTGAAACTCTGCAGAGGTGGTACACTTTCACCACAAAATTCGATACATCCATCAGGGATAAACCTGAATCATCATACTTAGTATGCGGATAATCAATCATAACCTTTCAATTACACACTCTAGTATAGGCACCGCCCCTATGAGCTTGGCCTCCCAGCCATGGCCATCTGCCATCCTGGGCACTGCATAGGTGGACAATTCACACTCACGAGGTAGCCTCAGCTCAAACCTCTTCCTCGAGGGAACCCATACTAATGCATATAAACTTCCGGCTAAGCCTTACCCAATTCAGGTATTGTGGTTGTACGGTAAAATTGGAATGGTATCGCATCCAAACCCAACCATCAGTTTTTATAAAGGGCTAAGGCTCATGCCTCAACATTTTCATCATCAAATCCATTTGTGTTTCTCAACACATGTCCAAAACATTTCAATAGAATGACTCATCATTCCAAGGTTTTCACAATCATTTCACCAAGTATTCCCATCTAAAGTGATCAAGTTTTATGCTTAGCACTAGCCACTAAATTAAGAGTGTTCACTAATGAGGGTGCTAATCTTCAATCTCATGCCATAGAATGACATCTAGTATAGGCCTAGTTTTATACTCTTTATGCTATCTATACTACTTTCCACTACTCAGAAAGCACTAACTAAAAGTAAAGAACTTTGGTAAAGTAAAAGATTAAAGCTTGCAAGTAAACTTGGGATGGGTATAAATCAAAGAGTATAACCAAGCATGCCTAATGCATCTTGCTTAGGTTAAAGCTTGCATGGTTAAACTGTATAATTCTAGCTTGCCAATAATCGCTTGCATAGTTAAGAAACTTGCAAGTGTTAGCTTTCCTTGATTGGTGCATTGATTGAAGTTTTCCTCCTCTTCTTCGGGGTAGAACTCCTCCTCCTCGTAGCTTGGGTCGGTACTTTCGTCTATAAATAAATACGGGATACACAATCACCAAACAATACTTAACTAATTCTATTTAGCACACTAAGGCTCACACTTGATGATCTAGCATCATCACAATCATCACATGAATTAGAGAACTAGTTTTATTTATTTTATTTGAGAAAAGTAATTTCTACTCATCGAAATTAATTAAGATTTAATATTCTCTAATTAAAATATGGGGTCATGTTGACACATGTCATCACCACATATTCTAGTACATGGGAATGGGATTTAAAGGGTTGGTCACATTTTATAAAGTGTAAGATTATTATTTAATAGATTTAAAGTGACCAGAAATACCCTAGTAGCATTCTTTTGGTACTAGTCCAATGTCACTACAAGCAAACCTAAATATTTTTACACATTCAGATAGATATTGTCAAATGTGATTTTTGAGAGTTGGAATCAACTCAAAATATATTATGGTTGATTTTTGAAAAATGTTTGAAGTTGCAAAAGTCTCTATCTTGTTATTTTTACTAAAGATTATCTCTAACTCCAAATGATTTAAATCCAACCGACTTGGATAGATAATTTAAATAACTTTCTAGCGAAATTTAAATCATGCAATTTGGTTCAGTGAAACTCTCTGAATTGATTTATGAATATCTGGACACAAACTAGTCTAAACAAAAATGAAAAAACAACATTTGAATTTCCAGGCCAGTGCGGGAAGTTAAATGGGCTGGCCCAGCTGCACTACACAACGCAGCGGGCTGCTGACAGATAGGGTCCACCAGTCAGCGACTACATGTAAGCGAAACGGTATCGGTGGATCTTGGCCGTGCGATCTAATTCTAATCCAACGACGGTGAGTCGTTGTCGATGACGAACTACTCCAGCGAGGAATCAACCCTAACACGATAGTGGGGGTCTGGCGGGGCTCACCTAGGCTCTAGCTAGGGTCGGCGACAGGGGCGATCGATGTGGTAGACGACGGCAAGTCGAGGCGCGGTCACGGTAGGGCTTGGGGTGGTCGAAATCAACGACGCCCTTCTCCTCTAGCAGCGACAGGCTCCGGCCAAATTCTGGCCAGAGAGAGCTTGCCTTGCTCCGGGAAGAAGTGGGGGAGGGTTAGTGAGAGGTGGTGAGTGGAATGGTGTGGAGAAATGAGGCAGGGAAGGCCTCCTTTTATATCACAGGTAGGGACCGGTGTGAGCACGAGCTCATCGGGTGTTTAGGGGCTGGCGGCTATCGGCGTGGCGGTGGCTTGTGGACGGTGCTGCGTTCCCTGGCGGTTCTTGTGGGCATAATGCAAGGTGTAGGGCGGCTGCGGGTCGTGCAGCGGCGAACGGGGTTGTCTGCGAGGTTGCTATGATCATGGCGGGTGTGAGCATGCACCGCGAAGGCAAGGCGCGGTTTGTGCGAGCTGGTCGGGCGCGGCGAGCTGGCGTGCTCTGGACATGGCATAGAGTGGCTGGGCGAGACGTAGCTAGGGTGGTCCAGGGCTCGGCTGGGGTCGAGGCTTGGATAGGGGGTGGCGATGGAGCGAGGCGTGTCTGGTGCGCATCATGGGTGAGGGCGGCGTTGCCTCTGGCGCTCTGCCCACTGTTGGCCGACAACGACCAAAAACAGGCGGCGCTCCACTGTGCACATGGCAAATGGGGGCTTGGTCTGGGGCTTGGTTAGACTCAGGGGAGACAGGGGGTTTAAGAGGGGACCAAATGGTCGACTAATTACTATGGAAACAGTGAAGTTAGGCTAGAGGTTAATTCATGTAATTAAGGTGTTTGATGAAATGGCCACAAGAAACTTTCTTTGGAATTTTTGATTCAAATTTTTTGAGTGGTTTGATCTTAAGCTTGAGTAACTATGTTTGCTTGGAGAGGTCAAGGGGAATTGATTTGATAGGTTTTTGAAAAAGTGTGATCTTAAAATATGAACTAGATTCAATTTTTTTCAACTGTCCATTAAATTGATTTGAAAGATGTTTTTGTAAGTTTGTAAATGGGGCCTTGATACACTTTTACTTGGTCTAGCAAGGGGTGAAAAGAAGTAGAAATGTTTCTGTTAGAATTCTTCTTCTAGGAGCACATAAAGTGGCCTAGTGGTTAACTTTTGTCAAAATGACCATTTGCTTTATTTATTCATATTTGATTTCTTTTTCTTTTGATTTTTTTTGTAATTGGTCTAGATGATGTAGTATTCACCTTTAAACCATTTCACATTATTGGCAACAATCAAGCATGGCATTTTCAAACAATCACACATTAATCCAAAACTAACATGCCTTCATATTTATTTTCTTAATAAAAGTTTTTGTTAACCCTAAACTGGGTGATTTGAACTTGATAATCTTGATTAGAAGTTTTGGGGTGTTATAGGAATGGATCAAAACCACCACCATAAAACCACGTCATCCGAGGAGGAGGCAAAGCACGCGATGTTGAACGTATAGCTGTTCGGCTGCCACCAGCTTCATAGGATAAAGCAAGAAACGCTATCTCGGGTGCAGTACCCATGACGATGGACGTCACACATGATGACTTAATGGCGTACCGATGCCTCCTTCACAAGCAAAGGAGGCAATTGATCAAGATACAAAGGGACCTGTAAGAGCAAAAAAGAAGAGCCGATGAATCAAGCATGCAACATGCGCAACTCAGCTCCACCCACAACTTTAGAAGCATCGCGGGACAATCACAACCAGGATGGGGTGACTCTCGGCTGAACAATATACCTGAAGCCGACAAACGCGACATCACCCGAGACCTGAATCTGTCATTCATGTCCGTGGATTCAGCAGGCTATATCAGGGCTAAAATGGCACAAGCCTCCCTCATCGTAGCTCAAACTTATCTACTCACAACTCAACCGGCAGCTGATGATCCGCAGGGAACTATCCATCGCTCCGTCCTCATGGGCCTTGGCATGGTGGGAGAAACTCTCGCAAAGGGAGACTAGGAGATTGTCCCGCAATCCAACAAATTACCGTGCCATCGTAGTAGCCCGCGATAGATGGAAAACACCCAAAGATCTAGGTCACCATATCACTCATGCTCTTCGTGCAGCCGCGACGCAAGGGGCAACATCACATGTGGAAAAATTGATATAGCTTGGGAAATGCACAAAAGGTACTCAGCTGAGGAAAGCGAGGATGACCTCGACACATATGGTGCAAGTTGCTTTACCCATCGGGTTCACAAGACTCCAGTACCCAAGGATTTCAAGCTACCACACGATCGCCAAAAGTACAAGGGCCTCCAAGAGCTAGAAGCGTGGCTAGACGATTATCTACAAACAATGAAACTTCTAGGGGATCAAAAGCCACAGCTATGTAGAGCTTGCAATTGCACTTAACCGGAGCCGCATGGTCCTGGCTATGGCAGTTACCCAAAGAATCAATCAACAGTTGGGGAGACCTGGAGGAAAAGTTCATCCGAAACATCAAATCCACATTCAAACGACCTGCATCCATCGAGGAACTGAGGACGTGCAAGCAAAAATTAGGCGAATCGATATGCACATTCATACAATGGTGGAATATCGTTAAGAAATCAGCCGAAGATATCTCCGACGAGAGGGCGATTGATGCTTTCAACGATAGTTTGTGTCGAAAATAACTCATAGAGGAGATGGGCCGGGTTAAGCCGAAGACGTTCTCCCAGCTGATGGACATGGAGAATCAATGGGATGATGGCGAGGACGCAGTAAGAAACAAGTGGGGTCACACACCCGAGAAGATCGTGACATGTGAAATAATGACAACAAGAGACGACATAACTACGACAACTACAGAGGGCCAAGCCACGTGGCGGATAGTTACGTCAACAAGGATAACTGCAAAAGCGATAACCTCATTGAAGGATATCGAAGAAAGCAAGATGAAGGAGGTCCAAGTGGGACATCACAAACAACATAGCAGTATCGACCGAGGAAGCTGAGGGAAGCCCCAATACTAGTTGTACAAATGTTAGATGGACCATGCCACATGCACTACTACGTCAACTCAGAAGGAAGGAGGCACTCAAATCACCTCATGAGATACCGTCGTACTTTGCTGGGGCTTCAGCGAGCATACAACAGCAAAGTAGCCAAGGCAACAAATCAAGGATACAACCCCGTACCAGGCACCCTAGAAATCAACGCACCACCACCACCACTACTAGGGCCACCTCCGGCAGCCTTAGTGGTACAACAACCACCTAAGGCTAATAGAGAAAAGAATGATGAGTAGACGAGATCTAGGGGAGCACTGAACATGATCTAGAAAAGGCGCCCATCCCATAAAACGCAAAATATGATCACCCGACAAGTCAACATGGCAGTAAGGATACTACCGCCAACACACGAGTACCTCCACTAGTTTGAGAAGGAAATCACCTTCAGCAGAGTTGATCACCCCCTTCGGGTTTCCAGACCGGGTCATTTGACATTGATAGTTGAGGAAAAAATCGGTGGGTTCAGCATGAGCAAGGTCTTCATGGATGCGGGAACTAGTATCAACCTCATCTACACAAAGACACTACCCGCAATGAAATTCTCTCTCACCAATCCGTCTCTAACCGACACCCCCTTCCACGACACCGTCCCCAGCAAAGATGAAGTTCCTCTTGGCAAGATCTACCTTGATGTTGTCTTAGGAACCCAGGAAAATTTTAGGTGAGAAAAATTGAGTTCGAGGTTATGGACTGGCCATGATAGTACCACGCAATCCTGGGCGCCCAGCATATGCATGATTCATGGTGGTGCCACATTACGAGTAACTCATGATGAAGATGCATGCACCCAATGGAATCATATCTTTCAGAGGAAGCTTTTTCCGGTTAGACAACTATGACCGAGAGTTCTATAAGATATCTGAATCCTTCAGCATGGAGACAAAGCTCGCTTAGCTCAAGATCACTGACGAACATGATGTTATGCCAGAAGCAACAAACTCGTACCTGACCAATCCTTCGATGCAGAAAAAGACACAAAAGGAAGTGTAGATCCATCCGACAGACCTGAAGAAAACAACTTATGTGGCATGTGATACATGTAAAATGCATCCATGAACTTTGTCGTTTATTGCTTCAAAATCATTATTATTTTGCAACATTATTACATTTATTGGGACTAACCTACTAATATTTGCAAATGTTTACAATTTATTGTTTTACACTTTTTTGTGTAGCAAATACAAAAATATGGAAGGAAACCGTGCATTATGGAGAAATCTAGAAATTCCTGGAATCTGTCCCGGTAGAACTCTTTTCGAAGATTGGCAGAAACGAACCATACGATGATGTCTAATGGAAAAATGTGTAGATAGGAAACTTGTGGGGAATTTTATGCGCAACAACATAGACATAACATTCACCCTAATCGGAGTCTGAATGTATTTTCTATAGCCATATTACTGCGGAGGAGAGAAGCAGTTTTGGCACTCTGAAAATATGTGATGTGGTTGACTCAAACTCCTTCCATCTTTGATGATTTCGGCCCAACCACGACTTGATGGACTCATTAAGGACAGAGGGGACTCCTAGGAAGGTTCTAGAGATGCCCAAGTGGGGTGACCCAATATACCACTACATGATGTAGTACACTATAGTCGTTGACATAACACCAATGAAACACCGTTCACTAGTATTACATCCCTCAGAGTGGTACAACAGAAACACAGCAGGTCCAAGACATGACTATAGATTACATCTCGAATCTTTACAAAAGATCCAGAGAACACTCTAGGTTAAAGAGGAAGAATATAACTTCTGACAAGGAAGAACCAAAATAACAACTAAGAACTATCTAGTGACAAAGATTAGCATCTAAACTATTTGGCTTCAATTGCTGCTATTGCAATGCTCTATAGAAGTAGGTTTTCTGGCTAGAGAATCTACTCCTATCTACTTAGGAACTTCGTCTTCACTTAGGTTGATGTACATGTTGACTTCATTGACTTTCTTGAAGAACTTAAGCTTCTGATGATGGTTTCTTGAGCATAAATTGATGTTGACGTCGTCTTCAACAACTTCCGAATCTAGCAAGGGTTAAGAAGGTACGGTAGAGTACGAGCATACTCAGCAAGTTCACTACAAAGGAGTGTTTGATGAACTACCTGCAGCCACAGACCATAGGTCGTAGGCAATGCAGGTTTTCGAAAACATTTTTTCAAAGGTTGCTTTTACTCTAAAAAGCTATGTCCATCAGCCTTCACAGGTTTACCAGAACTTTCGTGGAGTTTCTTTCCTGTCGCGTTCGTAACTCCTTCCCGGAATAGGGAGTATCATGTCATAGTTCTTACACTCTGCAGAGGTGCGTTACTTTTCCAATAAGAGACCTTAGCCTTGCTGCACAACCAAGTTGTAACATCCCAAAACTTCAATCCAAGCTTATCAAAGATCAAATCATCCAAATTTAGGATTAACAAAAAACTTTTCCATAATTAAAATGAAAGCATTCATATATGTGTGCATTTAAAATAGGAGTTGTTTTGAATTGCCATGATTGTTTGATCCTTTGCTTCTAAAATGTTTCTTAAGGGAATTAAACATCATCTACATCATTCCCAAACTTTTCCTAAAAGAAATCAAATAAAAAAGAATTAAAATTAAGGAATGGTCATTTTGACAAAATTAACTCTCATGCCTACTTTGGCTATTCCTAGTACTCAATTCTTAACAGAAACAATTCTGGATCTTTACACCCCTTGCTAGTACACATAATGAGGTACCAAGGCCCAACTTTTAATCTTCTAAAAACATTCTGGAAACTATTTTAAATGGCAGTTCAAAATTGAATCTAATGCATATGCATAGATCACCCCTATTTCCAAAACCATCTAATTGAGCACCATTTTCAAAACCCTTGCAACCAGAGACTACCTAGCACTAGTGGAGATCACTCAAAAATTTTGAACTCAAAATTCAAAACTTTTTCTCTTGCGGCCATTTCATCAAACACTTGGCAGCGTAATCATACCTCTAATCCTAGCTCACTGTTTGGAACAGGGTTTTGCCCCCATTTGATCTCCATTTAATCCCTCTGTCCCCCTTTGATCAAACCATGCCAATTGCAGCCCATCCCCTATGCCCTAATGTCCATGCCAAGCCATGCCGAGCACCACCCTGGCCGGCCAACCTTGCAACCGTCGCAGCAGACCACTCCCCCTTCCCTCGCCATGTCTAGGAGGTAGCCAACGCCGCACCGCCCCTCTCTGTCCCTTGCCCTTGCCAAGCAGCCGTGGACCACCAAGGAGAAACCGCGCCCAGTGCCACCGGACCATGCCGACGCTCAGAGCTGCAGACTACCTCCGTGCACAAGCCACCACTCGACACCAGCCCGCCACCACCGCCTCCGCCGACCTAGAGAACACCCCAGACACCCCTGTCCGCCCAAAGCCCCACAGCCACCGCCGTGGACACCGCCGCTTGCCTCAGAGCGCCACCTCACCCCGATCAAGATACCACCGCCCCACGGCCGCATTGAAGCGCTTAGAGCACCGCCAGGGACCGCCCAGCGATCGCCATCCCAGCCATGACGCTAGCTCGCCATAGCCATGTCGCCACCGTCGACCGCCCATCCCGCTCGGTCTCACCGTCGAGCCTATAAAAGGAGCCCTCCCCAGCACCAAAGACTCACACCATTCCACTCCCCTCACCTCTCTGAACCTCACCCACCTCTCGCCGGAGCAAGTGGAGCAGTAGCTCGCCGGAATTGGAGCCGGAGCCGCCGCCTCTAGAGAAGAAGGGTGCCGTTGATTCCGGCCACCCCAAGCTCCGCCGCGACCAGGCCTCGCCTCGCTGTTGTCTTCCACTTTGTTCGCCCACATCGCCGACCCTGCTGGAGCCCTGGTACGCCCCCAGTAGACCCCCACCGAGCCGCTAGGGTTTGAGCTCGCCGGCGACCCATCCGTCGTCGACGACGACCCTCAGCCGTAGATCTAGCTTCTAATCGCACGGCCCACAGCGCGCGTACCGCTTCGCGTGTTAAGTGCCGCTGACCAGTGGGACCCCCTATCAGCTGAGCCCTGTGCTGCACAGCGCCACTGGGCCAGCCCATTTCCTTTCCCGCGCAGGCCCGTAGATTCAAATTAGGATTTTTCTTTTTAGTTAGAATATAGTTTCTGTTTAGTGTTTCAAAATTCAATTCTGTGAGTTTGACAAATCCAAATTGCATGAAACCAATTTTGTCTGAAAGTCATTGAAATGCTCTATCCAAGCCCGTTGGATTTAATTAATTTAGAGTTATAGATTTCTCCTAATAAAAATAAGAAGACAGAAGCTTTTGCAACTTGAAACATTTTTGTAAAATCAACCAAGTTAGCTTTTGAGTTGATTCCAACTCTCAAAAATCACATTTCATCATATCTATCCAAATATGTAATAATATTAAGGTTTACAGACAGTGACTTTGGACTAGTACCAAAATAATGCTATATAGGCATTTCAAGTCACTTTAAATCATTAAATAATAAACTTAAACATAAGTAATAGTAATCCAACCTTTAAATTTCATTCCCACAGGTTAGAATATGTGGTGAGGACAGGTGTCCACATGATACCATATTTTGGTGGTGAATATTAAATTATGGTTAGTTTTTCAATGAGTAGAAATTACTTTTCCAAAATAAAAAGGTGGAAACAATTGAATTAAACTTGTGATGTTTTGGATGATAATAGATCATCAATTGTGTGGTTTAGAATACTACTTAGCCTAAGTTAAGTATTGTTTGGTGATTGTGCCCTCCCTATGTATTTCTAGACGATAGTACCGACCAAGCCTTCGAGGAGGAGGAGTTCTACCAAGAAGAAGAAGAAAACTTCAACCACTGCACCAACCAAGGCAAGCTATTAGTGGCAAGCTAACCCTTGCAAACATGCTTTAGTAAGCTATTGTAGCAAGCTAGAATAAAACTAGATAGTTTAAAGATGCCTTAAGCATACTTTGATCACACCCCCTTAGTTGACACAAAGTTCTTTAATTAATTTTGAAGGTAGCATAAAGAGTATAAAACTTGACCTAATTAGAAACCCTTAGATGTGATTCTATGGCATGAGATTGATCCCACCTTTCCACCTTAGTGAACACTCTTAACCTAGTGTTTTAGAATAAATCAAACTTGATTCACTTTAGATGGGAACACTTGGTGAAAATGAGTTATGAAAACCTTGGAATGATGAGTCATTCTATTGAGATGTTTTGACATGTGTTGAGAAACACAATTGGTTTATGATGATGAAAATGATGAGGCATGAGCCTTAATCCCTTTTTATAAAACTAATGGTTGGATTCGGATGCGATACCATTCCAAATTTACCGTACAACCACATTACCTGAATTGGGTAAGGCTTAGCTAGAAATTTATATGCATTAGTATTAGTTCCCTCACGGGAGAGGTTTGAGCTGAGGCTACCTCTCAATGTTGTCCACCTATGCAGTGCCCAAGATGACTGATGGTCAAGGTTGGGAGGCCATGCTCATAGGAGAGGTTCTTGTACTAGGGTGTGTAAAGGGAAGGTTATGTTTGCTTATCTGCATACCAAGTATGATGATTCAAGGTTACCCCTGACAGATGTATCGAATCTTGTGGTGAAAGTGTACCACCTCTGCAGAGTGTCAAACTATTCGAATAGCCGCGTCCGCGGTTATGGACAGTTGGAATGGCCATACTGTTTCGTTGTCAGATGTTTTCTAAAGACCTTGAAATGAATGATGAACCTTGACTTGACCACAACAGGGTTGTGTAGATGACAATAGCTTCCCAACTTAAGTGATTCTAGACTTTTATTTTATCTTTTCTTGTTTCAGAACTCAGCTTAGGTTTCAAACTTAACTTGATAGTTATTCCTTCAATTCAGTACTTTAACTTGGAATCATAACCCTTGCTAGTAGTAGTTTGCGAGTACTTAAAGAGTACTCATGGCTTTTGTCCTTGGCTATTATCATGGCCAGACTATGAAGGAGAGTATCAAGATGATGGTCAGCAGGACGGCTATGATAACTAGGACTATCTGCCTTCGTCAGCATTGCCTGTGCCCCTGAAGATGGATCCCACCGCTACGTTATCGTTTATTTCCGCTGCTTGTTGTATTAAAGACTGGATCCTGAGATCCTTATTTGTGTTAAACCTTATGTATGGTTTGTAATGGATGATGTACTATGATATCCAATCCGTTATGTCTCGCAAAAATGGTAATCCTGGGATTGCGAGGTATGGCATAACGGGCATCTGGGATTAAAAATCCGGGTGTTGACAAGTTGGTATCAGAGCCATCCTGACCATAGGAGACCCTAGTTAGAATGGACGTCCAAACCAAAAAAACTTAGCTTCAAAACCAAAGTGAGTATTTATGAAAAACTATTTCCCCTCTTACCTTGTGCACTCATTCTTTATCAAAAATACATGTTCCTCAAAATCCTTACATTACTACTTAAAATTTGACACACTTGATCACTTCACTAATTTCCTCATCCTAAATTCTTGTAGATGGAGACTCAGTTTAGCAAGTTTTACCAGTTGGGAAACGGAGGTCAGCTGATCTTCGAGAGGGATCTGGATTCACTGTCAGAATTTCTGGGACGCCCACATCCGGAGTTTCTTGGAGCTCAACTTCCAGGACCCCCAGGAGGAGACCTACAATGGCTAGTCACCGCAGATCTTCGAGGAAGCATTGAAGCACCAACTTCTGGGAGAATTCAGTTCTCTGTGAGAGAGAACAACTGGCTAGATGGATTAGCCAGGGCAATGCATGAAGCTCTTGCACGCCTATGTGCCCTCAGCGTCAACAAGATTCAAGGAACCCGTTTTGCCCACTATGCAAGACGTGACTTCATGGGAATGCCGATGGAGATGCCAAGTCACCTAGAGTTGAGGCGTCAAGTGGAGAACCTCGACTTCTTGCTTCATGACAGACAGCAGGAACTCGACAATGCCAGAGAGTTAGCCAACCAGAACCATGCAATTGCTGAGCAGAAGGCCCATACTTTCACACTACTCGTCCAAGATCGCCAGTCTCTTTGTTGCCAGCGTGCAAAGAAGGATCGCACCATCGCCCGTCTTCTCAAGAAGGTGGCCGACCTTGAGAAGACCGTCAAGGAGCAGGAAGCTCAGCTTGCCACCAAGGAAGAAGATGATGAAGGTGAAGACATCCAGGGAGATATGGATTCTTACCTCAGCAACAATGACGATTTTCTGGCAGAGGATGTTGTGGACTTCTACACTGATGATGAAGACTCCGACTTCATCGACGATGAGTAGATGCACTAGAGCACTGTCGTAGCATGAGATGTATCATCTCATTGTATCGTAGCTTGTAGAATGGTTCTTCAAACCATCTATTTTCCCCTTTGATTGTTGTGGTGTGTGTTGTATCGTGTGCTTGCTTGCATAAATGAGAATGAAGTTAGTTGAAAAACCAGAGTCTAACTCAAAGTTGTAGCTTTGAAAACCCAAAACCATGAACCTTAGAATTTCCCTCTTACCTCTATATCTATCTCAATCTTCAGATGACTCGTGGAAACCAAGGAGGGAGAAGCTCATCGCAGGACCCAATGCTGCAGATCTTGTAGAATCTCATCGCAGACCGTGAAGCAAGCAGGGCCGAGCGCCAAGCCAACCTAGCGACATTGCAGCAGATCGCCCAAATGGCGCTCAACAACCAAGGACATGGAAATCAGGATCACCATGGATCTAAACTCAAAAACTTTCAGAACACAAATCCCCCAATCTTCAACCAATCTGAAAACCCATTAGATGCTGATGACTGGTTACAGACCATGGAAAACTACCTAGAAGTTGCAGGAGTTGGTGAGAATGAGAAAGTTCTCTTCGCCACTCACTATCTGGCGGGAGATGCAAGAGCTTGGTGGAATAGCGTCCGCAACATGAACCATGGCCAGGTGATGACCTGGGAAGCATTCAAGGTCAAGTTCAGCCGCACCCACGTGCCGCAAGGTCTTTTCAACAGGATGAGAGATGAATTCCGTGAACTGAAGCAAGGAAGATTGACTGTAGTAGAGTACCGTGACAAATTCTTATCACTTGCCAGATATGCACCGGATAAGATCAACACGGAGGCCAAGAAGAAGGAGAGATTCTTAAACGGACTGCATGATGAGATGCAGACTGTCCTCGTCAACATCCGTTTCCAGGATCTTGAAGAGCTAGTCGACTCTGCCATTCAGATGGAAGGGAAGATTAACCAGGCAAACGACAACCGCAAGCGTCGTATGATGCAGCAGTCTGGATCGATAGTCACCGGTACCGTCCTAACCCCTCACCAGGATATGCACCAAGGAACAACCGACCCCCAAATTCTCGCCCAAGCTACCCCAACCGTAGCGGAGGAAATGTGAAGCCCGGAGGAAACAATCACAACTCCGGCAATGCCAACAATTTCAACCGTGCCCCTCCCAAGAGCAACAACAACAACACTGCACCCAGAACTGGCAGCAATGCTGTACCTGTTGCAGTCAAGGACAAGTCCCAGATCACTTGTTTCGAATGTGGAGTGAAGGGTCACTACTCCAATGAGTGTCCCAAGAAGACTGCCGCCAATGCCCCTGTGAATGCCCCAGCTCAGCAGCGTCGTGTTCAACAAGGCAGGAGATTTGCCCAGGGGAACCCTTTAACCAAGCACGGTCTCTTCCACATGAACGCCGAAGAAGCCGGGAAGCACCAAATGTAGTCTTTGGGTATGTTTCTGTCAACTCAGTTTTAGCAAGAGTATTGTTTGATTACGGAGCATCGCATTCATTTGTCACCGAAGAATTTGTATGCACTAGTAAGATTCGCCCAACCAACCTGAAGCATGTCATGATAGTTCAAATCCCCGGTTCAACTACAAAAGCTAGAAAAATTTGCAAAGCTGTACCTATCAGAATACATGGGATAGATTTTTATGCCAACCTAATTGTACTTGGAACCAAAGGTTTGGAAGTAGTACTAGGTATGGACTGGATGTCAAGGCATAAAGGACTGATAGGCGTGCTAAGAAAGCCATCACCATGACCAGTAGTTCGGAGTAACAGAGAACATATCTACGAAACCTTACCCGTCAATTCAAATGCAACAAAAGTGTAGCCCTACCTACCATTGACCAAGTCGAGTAGTCTGTGAATACCCGACATATTCCTAGATGAATTGCCGTATGCCTCGGATAGGGATATAGAGTTCATTATCGAACTAATCCCGGAACCGGACCTATAGCCCGAGACCCTATACCATGAACCCGTCAGAGTTAGTAGAACTGAAGAAGCAGTTAGATGCCATGTTAGCGACCGGCTTGATTCAGCCAAGTGCATCGCCATGGAGATCACCAGTGATATTCGTCGAGAAGAAGGATGGAGGCAACCGTGCGTATGCAGACTACAAGTTGAATGATGTCACCATCAAGAACAAGTACCCTTGCCAAAGATAGAGGATCTATTTGATCGATTGGTGGAGCTCAGGTATTCTCAAAGATTGATCTTAGGACTGGTTATCACCAACTTAAGATTCGTGCAACGGATATTCCGAAGACCGCCTTTACTACTCGCTATGGTCTATACGAGTATACGGTTATGTCTTTTGGATTAACCAATGCCCCTGCTTATTTCATAAATCTCATGAATAAGATCTTTATGAATTTCCTAGATAAGTTTGTAGTGGTGTTTATCGACGACATCCTTATCTACTCCAAGTCAGAATAAGAGCATGAGCAACATCTGAGAATCATCCTAGAAACCCTGAGAGAACATCAGTTATATGCCAAGTTCAGCAAACGTGAGTTTTGCCTGAAAGAAGTAGGATTCCTAGGACATATTGTGTTTGCCGGAGGAGTCTCTGTTGATCCCAGCAAGATCAAAGATGTCAAAGAATGGGAAGCCGCAACAAATCAAACCCAAGTTCGTTCATTTCTCGGATTAGCAGGATATTACCGCAAATTCGTAGAAGGATTCTCGAGCATAGCCCGACCAATGAACCAATTATTGAAGAAGGACAAGAAGTTTGAATGGACAGACAAGTGTGAAGCCAGTTTCCAGGAGCTGAAGAAGAGATTGATATCCGCCCCAATCTTGATCATGCCAGACATCAAGAAGCCATTTGATGTGTATTGTGATGCATCCAAGATTGGTCTAGGATGTGTATTGATGCAAGAAGGCAAAGTCATCGCGTATCTATCTCGACAACTGAAGCAGCATGAGCAGAACTATCCGACCCATGATCTTGAGCTAGCAGCGGTGGTTCTAGCATTGAAGACATGGTGTCATTATTTGATGGGTAATCACTGTGAGATTTACTCAGATCATAAGAGCTTGAAGTATATCTTCACCCAGAAGGAGTTGAATATGAGGCAAAGAAGATGGATAGAGTTAATCAAGGATTATGACCTTGACATTCACTATCACCTCGGCAAAGCCAATGTGGTAGCGGATGCTCTTAGCAGATTGCCGTGTAGGCTTAACACCATGATCAAAGAGAAGCAACCAAGTTTGTATGAGGAGTTGGAGCAGTTCAGGATGGAGTTAGTTAGCAAAGGATTCCTAGCTAGCATTGAACTCCAACCCACTTTGATTAGCCAAATCAAGGAAGCCCAAAAGGGGAATGAAGGTATCGACGGGATCAAACGTCGTATTGGTACAGGCAAAGTACCTGGATTCACCGAAGACGAAGAAGGTGTACTGTGGTACAAGGGACGTATCTGTGTACCAGCAGATTTGGAGCTGAAGGAAATTATCATGAAGGAAGCTCATGATACTCTTTATTCTATCCACCCCGGAGGAACAAAGATGTATCAGGATTTGAAAGAGCAATTTTGGTGGCACAAGATGAAGAGAGAGATCGGAAGCTACATCGCCAAGTGTGACATTTGTCAAAGAGTCAAAGCAGAGCATCAGAGACCTGCAGGATTGTTGCAACCATTGCAGATTCCGGAATGGAAATGGGATTCCGTCGGAATGGATTTTATCACCGGTTTACCTACTTCTAGTAGGGGAAATGACTCAATCTGGGTCATAGTTGATAGACTATCCAAGGTAGCCCACTTCATACCAGTCAAGACAACCTACCAGAGTGCAAAGCTAGCAGAGCTGTACATTGCTAGAATTGTTAGTCTGCATGGAACCCCCAAGACCATCGTATCAGATCGAGGAACTCAGTTTACTTCAAGATTCTGGCAGAAAGTTCAAGAAGGTTTAGGAACCAAGTTGAATTTCAGTACCGCTTATCACCCGCAAACAGATGGACAGACTGAGAGAGTCAACCAGATATTGGAGGATATGCTTAGAGATTGTGTGTTGGAATACGGATCAAAATGGGAAGACTGCCTGCCTTCCATAGAATTCTCATATAACAAGAGTTATCAATCTAGTTTGCAGATGGCACCCTTTGAATTCCTATACGGAAGAAAGTGTCGTACCCCTTTGAATTGGTCGCCAGTAGGAGAGAGTCAGATCTTTGGACCCGACATTCTCCGAGAAGCAGAAGAGAAAGTTCACAAAGTTCGTGAGCACCTCAAGACCGCCCAATCCAGACAGAAGAGTTATGCTGACAAGAGAAGAAGAGACCTAACTTTCAATGTCGGATATTTCGTATATCTCAAGGTTTCACCATTGAAGGGAACCCAACGCTTTAGTCTGAAGGGAAAGTTAGCTCCCAGATATATCGGACCTTTCAAGATTCTGAACCACCGAGGAGAAGTATCGTATCAACTGGAACTGCCTCAAGAGATGTCAGCCATCCACAATGTGTTCCATATCTCGTTACTTCGCAAATGCTTGGAAGTGCCTGAGAAGACTGAAGTTTTCAAAAATATCGATCACAGAGCAGTGGAAATCAACAACGACCTGACCTACCGGGAAGTACCCATCCGTATCTTAGAAGAAGCCTACAGAACCACCAGGACCAGGAGTATCAAGTTTCTCAAGATTCAGTGGAGCAACCATACCGAGGAGGAAGCTACTTGGGAGCGCGAGGATTACATTAGGACAGAGTTCCCAGATCTCTTTAGTTCCTAGTTTTCTTGTAAATCTCGGGACGAGATTTTATTTAAGGGGGGAAGGTTTGTAACATCCCAAAACTTCAATCCAAGCTTATCAAAGATCAAATCATCCAAATTTAGGATTAACAAAAAACTTTTCCATAATTAAAATGAAAGCATTCATATATGTGTGCATTTAAAATAGGAGTTGTTTTGAATTGCCATGATTGTGTGATCCTTTGCTTCTAAAATGTTTCTTAAGGGAATTAAACGTCATCTACATCATTCCCAAACTTTTCCTAAAAGAAATCAAATCAAAAGAATTAAAATAAATGAATGGTCATTTTGACAAAATTAACTCTCATGCCCACTTTCGCTATTCCTAGTACTCAATTCTTAACAGAAACAATTCTGGATCTTTACACCCCTTGCTAGTACACATAATGAGGTACCAAGGCCCACCTTTTAATCTTCTAAAAACATTCTGGAAACCATTTTAAATGGTAGTTCAAAATTGAATCTAATGCATATGCATAGATCACCCCTATTTCAAAAACCATATAATTGAGCACCATTTTCAAAACCCTTGCAACCAGAGACTACCTAGCACTAGTGTAGATCACTCAAAAATTTTGAACTCAAAATTCAAAACTTTTTCTCTTGCGGCCATTTCATCAAACACTTGGCAGGCAGAATCATAACTCTAATCCTAGCTCACTGTTTGGAACAGGGTTTTGCCCCCATTTGATCTCCATTTAATCCCTCTGTCCCCCTTTGATCAAACCATGCCAATTGCAGCCCATCCCCTATGCCCTAGTGTCCATGCCAAGCCATGCCGAGCACCACCCTGGCCGGCCAACCTTGCAACCGTCGCAGCAGACCACTCCCCGTTCCCTTGCCATGTCTAGGAGGTAGCCAACGCCGCACCGCCCCTCTCTGTCCCTTGCCCTTGCCAAGAGCAGCCGTGGACCACCGAGGAGAAACCGCGCCTAGTGCCACCGGACCATGCCGACGCCTTGCTGCCCCGTGCACAAGCCACCACTCGACACCAGCCCGCACCCACCGCTCCGCCTCGACCTAGAGAACACCCCAGACACCCCCGTTTGCCGCCCAAAGCCCCACAGCCACCGCTCGCCGTGGACACCGCCGCCTCTGCCTCTCAGAGCGCCACCTCACCCCGACCGCATACCACCGCCCCTACGGCCGCATTGAAGCGCTAGAGCACCGCTAGGGGACCGCCCAGCGATCGCCATCCCCAGCCATGACGCTAGCTCGCCATAGCCATGTCGCCACCATCGACCGCCCATCCCGCTCGGTCTCACCGTCGAGCCTATAAAAGGAGCCCTCCCCAGCACCAAAGACTCACACCATTCCACTCCCCTCACCTCTCTGAACCTCACCCACCTCTCGCCGGAGCAAGTGGAGCAGTAGCTCGCCGGAATTGGAGCCGAAGCCGCCGCCTCTAGAGAAGAAGGGTGCCGTTGATTCCGGCCACCCCAAGCTCCGCCGCGACCATGCCTCGCCTCGCTGTTGTCTTCCACTTTGTTCGCCCACATCGCCGACCCTGCTGGAGCCCTGGTACGCCCCTAGTAGACCCCCACCGATCCGCTAGGGTTTGAGCTCGCCGGCGACCCGTCCGTCGTCGACGACGACCCTCAACCGTAGATCTAGCTTCTAATCGCACGGCCCACAGCACGCGTACCGCTTCACGTGTTAAGTGCCACTGACCAGTGGGACCCCCTGTCAGCTGAGCCTGTACAGGCCACTGGGGGCGGCCCATTTCCTTTCTCACAGGGCCCGTAGATTCAAATTAGGATTTTTCTTTTTAGTTAGAATATAGTTTCTGTCCAGTGTTTCAAAATTCAATTCTGTGAGTTTGACAAATCCAAATTGCATGAAACCAATTTTCTCTGAAAGGTATTGAAATGTTCTATCCAAGCCCATTGCATTTAATTCATTTAGAGTTATAGATTTCTACTAATAAAAATAAGAAGACAGAAGCTTTTGTAACTTGAAACATTTTTGTAAAATCAACCAAGTTAGCTTTTGAGTTGATTCCAACTCTCAAAAATCACATTTCATCATATCTATCCAAATATGTAATAATATTAAGGTTTACAGATAGTGACTTTGGACTAGTACCAAAATAATGCTATATAGGCATTTCTAGTCACTTTAAATCATTAAATAATAAACTTAAACCAAAGTAATAGTAATCCAACCTTTAAATTTCATTCCCACAGGTTAGAATATGTGGTGAGGACAGGTGTCCACATGATCCCATATTTTAGTGGTGAATATTAAATTATGGTTAATTTTTTAATGAGTAGAAATTACTTTTCCAAAATAAAAAGGTGGAAACTATTGAATTAAACTTGTGATGTTTTGGATGATAATAGATCATCAATTGTGTGGTTTAGAATACTACTTAGCCTAAGTTAAGTATTGTTTGGTGATTGTGCCCTCCCTATGTATTTCTAGACGATAGTACCGACCAAGCCTTCGAGGAGGAGGAGTTCTACCAAGAAGAAGAAGAAGAAAACTTCAACCACTGCACCAACCAAGGCAAGCTATTAGTGGCAAGATAACCCTTCCAAACATGCTTTAGTAAGCTATTGTAGCAAGCTATAATAAAACTAGATAGTTTAAAGATGCCTTAAGCATACTTTGATCACACCCCCCTTAGTTGACACAAAGTTCTTTAATTAATTTTGAAGGTAGCATAAAGAGTATAAAACTTGACCTAATTAGAAACCCTTAGATGTGATTCTATGGCATGAGATTGATCCCACCTTTCCACCTTAGTGAACACTCTTAACCTAGTGTTTTAGAATAAATCAAACTTGATTCACTTTAGATGGGAACACTTGGTGAAAATGAGTTATGAAAACCTTGGAATGATGAGTCATTCTATTGAGATGTTTTGACATGTGTTGAGAAACACAATTGGTTTATGATGATGAAAATGATGAGGCATGAGCCTTAACCCTTTTTATAAAACTGATGGTTGGATTCGGATGCGATACCATTCCAAATTTACCGTACAACCACATTACCTGAATTGGGTAAGGCTTAGATGGAAATTTATATGCATTAGCATTAGTTCCCTCACGGGAGAGGTTTGAGCTGAGGCTACCTCTCAATGTTGTCCACCTATGCAGTGCCCAAGATGACTGATGGTCATGGTTGGGAGGCCATGCTCATAGGAGAGGTGCTTGTACTAGGGTGTGTAAAGGGAAGGTTATGTTTGATTATCTGCATACCAAGTATGATGATTCAGGGTTACCCCTGACAGATGTATCGAATCTTGTGGTGAAAGTGTACCACCTCTGCAGAGTGTCAAACTATTCGAATAGCCGCGTCATGATTATGGACAGTTGGAATGGCCATACTGTTTCGTTGTCAGATGTTTTCTAAAGACCTTGAAATGAATGATGAACCTTGACTTGACCACAACAGGGTTGTGTAGATGACAATAGCTTCCCAACTTAAGTGATTCTAGACTTTTATTTTATCTTTTCTTGTTTCAGAACTCAGCTTAGGTTTCAAACTTAACTTGATAGTTATTCCTTCAATTCAGTACTTTAACTTGGAATCATAACCCTTGCTAGTAGTAGTTTGCGAGTACTTAAAGAGTACTCATGGCTTTTGTCCCTGGCTATTATCATGGCCAGACAATGAAGGAGAGTATCAAGATGATGGTCAGCAGGACGACTATGATAACTAGGACTATCTGCCTTCGTCAGCATTGCCTGTGCCCCTGAAGATGGATCCCACCGCTACATTATCGTTTATTTCCGCTGCTTGTTGTATTAAAGACTGGATCCTGAGATCCTTATTTGTGTTAAACCTTATGTATGGTTTGTAATGGATGATGTACTATGATATCCAATCCGTTATGTCTTGCAAAAATGGTAATCCTGGGATTGCGAGGTATGGCATAACGGGCATCTGGGATTAAAAATCCGGGTGTTGACACAAGTCATGACCTTTTCCATACTTCCTTGGTATGGGGCCTAGTCTAAAATCCAAGCCAATCACTGCCCTCTCCGTGACCCCGCATGAAGACACGACCCTCCAAGCAGGAATACCTCCGTTAACCCCCATATAGGCAGATATAACCCTGGCAACCCCTTGGAGACTTCAGTGAGAAGGTGATGTCCCTAGTAACCCCCACCAAAGTGGCAGATATACCTCCGATAGCCTCTCATGGATAATCTAGACACCTAGTATCGCGGGGAACTATGGATTCCCAAAACCGTGCTGGATTCTCCACAAGAAATCTATAGCCTCATGATAAGGTCATCCGTCCATGCGAAAGGGAGAAGATACAACTGATTTTCCTGTCCCGTTCCAAGTCTTATAGTTAACGCATAATATACGGTGCTAGAATCACTGGCGACATTGGTTGTTAAGTCCTACATATTATGTTCCTTTACCACTGGAACTATATCAGTAGATTATTACCATCTAGTAAATAATCCATAATCACATTATCATGAAAATAGTGTTTTATGACGTTTTTGAAATGCAGGTGATGACAACATTTTGAGTTACAAGCATTTTATAGAAAATAAGCAAAGGACATGAGCAAGTGTGTACTTGACTTTTGTGATTGCAAGGTTATGCACTCACGGTCTTCAAGACAATAGTCCAAAATCCGTAAATAGCATTATTGGTCCCATAAGGACTAATGTTTAAAGAAGCAACATGCAATTATGCATCAGTAATGTAATGCAATTTGATAAACTTGTATCCCTAGAATAATCGTCTAAGATCTAGGGTTTGGAAATAGCGAATGATGTCTTTAGAATGTGTTTCACTTTTATATCAGCTTCACATTTGTGCTTCTTATTAAGGCTCGTGAGAGTGTGTGACACAACAAGTAAATACACAAGTAGCATACAATACTAAAGCACTCAAGTGTGGAATGGCACATAAGAACTGCTTGAATGGGATTATCAATTCATTAGAGTCTTCACAAATTTTCTTTAAGGATTACATTTAATATTTCTTAAAAGAATAACTTTTGAAATAAAAGCATTTAATCTTAAAGCTAACACTTTAAGGTTTTCTTATTAACTATAATTATCAAAGAGGAAATCATTATTGAACTTTGAATAATCACCAAACTTGTAGTGGAAACTTATATTTTTTGAATATGGCATAAACTTGCAGGTGGTTCACTTCTTAGGGTTTCATAATAAGGGGAAATACAAGTAATATTGCTTTCATGGGAGTGGTGTTTACTAAGATTATAAGTGAATAAAATCACTTACCTATCATTAGAATTAATGGTTATACTTTATAAATATAGAATAGGTATTACTTTAATTACTTAAAAACTTTGTTTAGATCTTTAAGTGGATTCCTAAACTTGTAAAATAATTGTTAAATATTATCTTGGTGATTTTGTAAATGCATAGAATCCTTTTGATAAACAATATACTATTTTAGACGATTTTATAATTGATAAAATCTTTTTAGGAAAGTTAAGATACACTTAATTTTAAATGGTAGTTTTAGTAAATATATCTTAAAATGTTTAGACCTATTTTGACTTCACTTAAACATCAATTGAACTTGTTATCATACTTTTAGACTTTAAACAAATAGAGGTAACGGCAATAGTAAAGATTTATACATTTTCTTTTTTTAATCCATTATAATAGAACAAAATGATTCTAGCAAGACTTATTAAACTTTTACATTTATTTTTCTTCAAATGTGAAGGGTTATATTTTTAGTGTGTAGATTTTATTTTTGTGATCATTTTCGTATATTATATGTATTTTTGTGATTTTTAAATAATAAGATATGGTTTTTATAAGTTTTATCACTTTATAAAGACTTAATAAATAATAATATTTAGTTAAGTGTCACAAAAATATATGAAACAAGTTTATAAATGTATATTTTGTTTTTCTACGAATTTTGATATTTATAATTATTTTTATGAATTTACAATAATAGATTATTCCTTTTAAAAGATTTATCCTTAATTGGTTAATTACTAATTAATACTAATTATTTTATTTAAGTTGGAAAATAAAATATGATAATAGGTTTAAATTATAGAATATATGTTTGTAAAGATTTTGATATAAAGTACATATTTTCTGAATTGTAAAACAAAAGATATTGATTTAATAACATTTATCCAATTTCTGAAATTATTAAACTAATTCTTAAAAGATTTATTATGTCATGTTAACATCAGCATGACACAGCTATATTTAGTAACTATTTTCTTACCAAACCTAACTTGACCCCTAGTCACTGACTGGTGTTGCGCATGCCACGTCGGTGTCCACGCGAGCAAAGACTGGTCAACCTTGGGGAGGGTGATGTGAGCATAGCGTCGGGGTGACATCAGCTCACCGAAGCACGATGGCGATGGCAGATTATGGCACCCGAGTCATCACAGAGGGGCGCGTTCGGTCGAGGGGAGCAGGGCTAGTTGAAGAACTTACTAGTCAGATATAGATAGCATGAGTCATTCTGAAGCATAAGTAGTGGGCCGTTTTAATTACCATTCCGTTGTAGTTGGAACATTTACTAGTCAGATATAATTGTCATGAGGAATCCCAAAACCCAACAGTTGTTGGCACTTTTATCACATTCCACTGGAGTTGCAATACTTACTAGGCAGGTATAGCATGACACGATACATCCCGGTTCCACCAGTTGTTGGCACTTTTAGTATCCATTTCATTGTAGTAAAGCTGATTACTAGTAACATATTAAGTCAAATTCATAGCACTACTTTAGTTATGCTTGTCTATGATCGAGATACTATGCTCCAAGTCGTCCATAACCGCGGACACGGCTTTCAGAAAGATTTACCCTGTAGGGGTGCACAAATAGCAACACACACACGATCAACCTCAGAAAAACCAAATCAAAACCCAACGAGGCTTTCACGATAAAGCAATCACACGATTCATAAAATATTTCAAGGGGGCACCCCACTAAGCTACCCGCAACAAAGTTGGCCGGCTCCAAGACAGACCCAGGGTTTGTGTCAATGGCTGTAAACAACTAGGAACTCGAAAGTGTGACTGGGCTTGTCGATACCGCGAAAACATTCCACGTTCCAAAACAGTACAGGTGCTCCACACACAATCGTAAATAAAGCAGTAAAGCATGGCATAAGTACAGGATAGTAATAAAGCCCCAAACTAGTTTGTGGCCCCAAGAAATAAGAAATGAATCAAGCTCTAGCTAAGGGGGATTCATAGAGTCTCCCGTATGTGGATAGTGCGAATAGTCAAGGAACAGGTATCAAGTACTCGGGGCCTACGGGACACAAGTGGGCATGAAAAACCAAATAGCATGTAATAGCCCACCGGTGCCACTTTCATTAGTTATCACAGTAATTTAATATTGTAATTAAAGACATGATCAACTCCACCAGAATACATCTACCAGCATTCCAACAACTGTGGTACTCGACAACACGAGATCGCACCTGAGCAAGCAACTACGACACGCAAGGCCAGCTATCTACCAAACAGCAGGTAATAGGAGGTGTCCAAGGCAATATAGAGGCTGCACGGGATATATCGGGTACGGAACTAAAGCATCACAACACGGATAGCAATAGATCAACATGAGGAAATAAAGACTATAAATGCAAAATAGGTAGAAAGGGGGAGAATGCTCGCCTGGGGAACGCGGCCGAAGGTTCATATCCGGAGAACTTGCCGATACTCGCATCAACTCATCGGCCTAATCCGTGAAGAAGCAAACACTAGAAGAAACACCAGATGCAATATTTAATACTACGGAAGAAGATCCGACATGCTTATGATATGATGCATGGCATGGCACAGATGCGGTGCAATTAGGCAAAATTAAGCGGAACCGGGGTCCCGACAATTAAATATAAGGTTCATGTTTTTTAACTACCCGCAAATTAAATGTTGTCTTAACAAGGCAAAACATGGTATCGGTTCGCTACACAAATTTAAATGGAGTCCGGAATAAGACTAGAATAGCCCGCATATAGACTCCATATTTAATTTAGGTGAATCGACTATTTAACCCAACCCACCAGATGACATGTATGCAAGCATGATGATTTAATGATGCGACAGGTATATGTCATATTATAAAAATAGAGGCTTAGGGCACACATCTGGGTTCGGAAGATCTTGGGTTCCGGGGGGTCCGGGTCTCAGGGTTCGACGGGGACAGCGGGATCGGTTCGACGGATCGGTCTTCGGGGCTTCGAACTTCGGATTCAGGAAGGAGAGCTTGTCGTTCCGGGAAGAAGGACTTGGTGTTCCGAGATGAAGCGCTTGTCGTTCTGTGTGGCGATCTTGGCGGTCCTCGGAAGAACTCGGCGATGTCTCCACTTTTCAGCCTCGAACATCGGGTACGAGTCGAAGGTCTTGGTGTATCCCTGTCCACGCGGGCAGATGACAATCTTGGGGTCTCGGAGCGGTTCTGGGTTTGGCGCCGGAAGATCTTTTCGATGGGACGGTCTTGGCATCTTAAACTCACACGGGATATTGTTCCTTGTTTGGTCTTGGGCAGCAATCTTTCCCGCTGAAACAACATATTTTCCGCCGAGGATTGCGGCAACAAACACCGGTATACAAAGCACCCGTAGGCACTGCCTCTACACATGCGAGGTCGTCGAGGTAACTTGGTGCAACCAAGCATGCAGACACAGGCCGAGGCCACCATGTCTGTGCCGTGCGGGAGGAGGACAAAGGCGCCACGGGGCGCTCCGGCTCGGCAAGGAAACAGGGCCGACGATCGGCGGTAACAGGGCTCAGGGGCCGAGCAGCCAGAGGCTCCGGGGCGTGGCGAGGATGGCAGGGGGCTGGCAGAAGGGCACCCGTGGCGGCGCTCTGCATAAGGCGGGGCCCACGCGGGACTGCAGGGAGGAAGCAGAGGAGGCCGGGGAGAGGGGCACGACTTGGGTGAGGAAGGCCAGGCGGCGGAGCACGCGGCGGCCCATGGGGAGGACACGGCGAGGTTGTGGCCGGGCTCGGAGGAAGGCGCGTAGGGCGGCGAGGTGAGATGGCCGGAGATAGGGTTGATGGCGGCGGCGAGGCTTGAGGTGGCGACGGGAGGAGGCACGAGCTAGGGGACGACATCGATGACGAGGTCGACGACGAGGCGGGAACATGCCCTGGTGGCAGGCTGGCGCGAGAGGGTAACGAGCTCGCAGCGTCGGCCAAAGCCGAGCCCGGGGAGGTCGAGGACGGACGGTGAGAGGAGGCCCGGGCGGCGCGGAGGGCGAGCGGGTCACGCGGGAGGAGGCGAAGGCCCGGCGAGCTCGACCGAGAGAGGAGGGAGGCGGCGGCGGACCCGGGAGAGCTGGTGGCGGAGTCTGCAGCGGGAGGAGAGAGACACGGAGAGGAAGGAGAGCAGAGGAGCGGTGTCGTGAGTGGGTGGGGAGCGGGGTAGGTGAGGACAGGGTGGGGATCGCCCGGGCGTGCCGCGCGTGTGGTGTGACCGCGTGTGTGCGTGGGGCCGGGGCAGGGCAGGTGGGGAGTGGGGTTGCATGCCCAGGTGGTGGTGGGGAGGCATGCAGGGTGGCGTTGGGGTGTGGGCAGGGGAGTGTGTGGTGTGCGTGTGTGCTGTGTGGTTGCGCGGGAGGGAGTTGCGGCAGGTGGAGAGGGAGTGGGCCAGGTGGAATGAGGTGGCGAGCCAGGAGTGGCTTAGGTGAGGTGGCGGCTAGGGGGGAGTTGGCTGGCGGGGTTGGTGGGGATGCGGCTGGGTGGAGGGAGCTGGGTAGGATTAGGGGTAGGTAGGGTTAGAACTAGATTTTTATCTGGAGGTGGCCGGCCGGGCTTTTGGGCCTGGCTGGCTGCCTCCCAAAAATAATATAAATATTTATTTATTATGTAAAAGGCTTTTGTAATTAGTTTTTAGACAAATAAAAATATCCGGAAGAGACCGGGGTTTTAATTTGAAATAAAGACAGGGGATATTTAGAAAACAAATATAGGCTTTTAGAAAATAGTTTTAGACAACCATATGCATGATGACATGACGATGCTCAAATGCAATGTGGCATGATGACATGAGCATGCAGTCATGATGATGCCATACACAAAAACACAACAATTTTCTAGTAGTGGTTTTTGCGGGGCACCACACCGTGGTAGAAGCGAGGCCCAGCCAAGGCGTGCTAATAATTAAGTGGGCCAGCCCATTAGGAGAACACAATAAGACTACAACCCTTTATTGTTTCGTTCGTCACTGTTTGAAATGGGCCAAAGATGTGGCCAACAGCGACCCGCGAATGTCAGGTCCGTTACTGTTTCAGCCTACAGAAGCCCACATTGTTTGAGTAGTGCACGCCTGTTAATAGGCTGCATCAAGTAGGCCCGATACTATTAAGGCCCACGGTCAGCCTGCCACTATTCTCACAGCTCGTTATGGGCCGCCTACGAATGGCCCACTTTTGATAAGGTCTGATACTGTTCTGGCGTTTTACCATACCATCCGTTAACTTCTCGGGCCCACCGGCGACCTGCAACTGTTCTGATCTGGTATTGTTCTGGCCTGTCAATATGTTTGGCATGTTACTATTCCTATATGGTAATATTTTCGGCCTGCTACTGTTCTACCTTGTTACAATTCTAGCCATCTACTGTTCATGTCCGTTATAGTTGTGGTCATATACTATTCTGGCCTGCCACTTTTCTGGTCTATTACTAATATGGCCCGTTACTGAGCTAGGTTGCCTCTGTTCTAGCCTGTTACTGTTTTGGCCTGTTACTGTTTTGGCTTGTTACTGTTTTGGCCTGTTACTGTTTTGGCATGTTACTGTTTGGCCTATTACTGTTCTAGCCTGTTACCGGTTGCCACCTGACGGTAGGCGTCACAGACACCTACAGTTTCGGCCTTTCTGGAGCCCAGGAAAATATCATAGAAGGAGTACAATTAGCGAACATCTTTTACTGTTCATGGTAGGCCTAATTCAATAAGGGCAAATAACAAAGACCTAAACTCTTACCTGATCGAGCTGGCTGGCACAGTTATGATACCACCTACCGCCATGTGTGGACAGGGTCAACTAAATGCCTACATGGCCCAGCTCAAAAAAAATGCCTACATGGCCTATGCGAGTTATCTAGATATTACATCATCTGCAAACTTCTTAAAAATATTACATAATATCAATGCTCAGGAAAGAAATTCCGCATTTTAGTTGAAAATCAAGTTGATTGCATTGTCCTCAATTTGCTTTCTCAATCCATCAACTGCATCTCCTTTTGAGTGTGACAACTACATTGGAAAACCACCTTGAGACATGATCTTGCAGCCCCCTCTTGTCAACACCCGGATTTTTAATACCGGATGCCCGTTATGCCAAACCTTGCAATCCCAGGATTACCATTTTTGCGAGACATAACGGATTGGATATCACAGTACATCATCCATTACAAACCATACATAAGGTTTTACACAAATAAGGATCTCATGATCCAGTCTTTAATACAACAAGCAGCGGAAATAAACGATAGCGTAGCGGTGGGGTCCATCTTGAGGGCACAGGCAATCTTGTGAAGAGATAGTCCTAGTTATCATAGCCGTCCTGCTGACCATCATCTTGATAATCTCCTTCATAGTCTGGCCATGATAATAGCTAGGGACAAAAGCCATGAGTACTCTTTAAGTACTCGCAAACTACTACTAGCAAGGGTTATAATTCTAAGTTAAAGTGCTGAATTGAAAAAATAACTATCAAGTTAAGTTTGAAACCTAAGCTGAGTTCTGAAGCAAGAAATGATAAAGTAAAGTTCTAGAATCACTTAAGTTGGGAAGCTATTATCATCTACACAACCCTGTTGTGGGCAAGTCAAAGTTCATCATTCATTTCAAGTTATTTAGAAAACATCTGACAACGAAACAGTATGGCCATTCCAACTGTCCATAATCATGACGCTGCTATTCGAATAGTTTGACACTCTGCAGGTGGTACACTTTCACCACAAGATTCGATACATCATGGGGATAACCCTGAATCATCATACTTAGTATGTAGATAATCAAACATAACCTTCCCTTTACACACCCTAGTACAAGCACCTCTCCTATGAGCATGGCCTCCCAACCATGACCATCAGTCATCTTGGGCACTGCATAGGTGGACATCATTGAGAGGTAGCCTCATCTCAAACCTCTCCCGTGAGGGAACTAATACTAATGCATATAAATTTCCAGCTAAGCCTTACCCAATTCAGGTAATGTGGTTGTACGATAAATTTGGAATGGTATCGCATCTAAATCCAACCAGCAGTTTTATAAAAAGGGTTAAGGCTCATGCCTCATCATTTTCATCATCATAAACCAATTGTGTTTCTCAACACATGTCAAAACATCTCAATAGAATGACTCATCATTCCAAGGTTTTCATAACTCATTTTCACCAAGTGTTCCCATCTAAAGTGACTCAAGTTTGATCTATTCTAAAACACTAGGTTAAGAGTGTTCACTCAGGTGGAAAGGTGGGATCAATCTCATGCCATAGAATGACATCTAAAGGTTCCTAAATAGGTCAAGTTTTATACTCTTTATGCTACCTTCAAAATTAATTAAAGAACTTTGTGTAAACTAAGGGGGTGTGATCAAAGTATGCTTAAGGCATCTTTACTAAACCATCTAGTTTTATTCTAGCTTGCTACAATAGCTTACTAAAGCATGTTTGCAAGGGTTAGCTTGCCACTAATAGCTTGCCTTGGTTGGTGCAGTGGTTGAAGTTTTCTTCTTCTTCTTCTTCTTGGTAGAACTCCTCCTCCTCGAAGGCTTGGTCGGTACTAGCGTCTAGAAATACATAGGGAGTGCACAATCACCAAACAATACTTAACTTAGGCTAAGTAGTATTCTAAACCACAAAATTGATGATCTATTATCATCCCAAACATGACAAGTTTTAATTCAATAGTTTCAACCTTTTTATTTTGGAAAAGTAATTTCTACTCATTGAAATATTAACTCCACTTTAATATTCACCACCAAAATATGGGCTCATGTGGACACATGTCCTCACCACATATTCTAACATGTGGGAATGAGATTTAAAGGTTGGATCAATATTACTTTGGTTTAAGTTCATTATTTAATGATTTAAAGTGACTAGAAATGCCTATATAGCATTATTTTGGTACTAGTCCAAAGTCACTGCCTGTAAACCTTAGTATTATTACATATTTGGATAGATATGATGAAATGTGATTTTTGAGAGTTGGAATCAACTCAAAAGCTAACTTGGTTGATTTTACAAAAATGTTTCAAGTTGCAAAAGCTTTTGTCTTCTTATTTTTATTAGGAGAAATCTATAACTCTAAATGAATTAAATCCAACGGGCTTGGATAGAGCATTTCAATACCTTTCAGACAAAATTAGTTTCATGTAATTTGGATTTGTCAATCTCACAGAATTGAATTTTGAAACACTGGACAAAAACTATATTCTAACTAAAAAGAAAAACCTAGATTTGAATCTACGGGCTTGCGCGGAAAAGGAAATGGGCCGGCCCAGTGGTGCTACGCGGCACAGGGCTCAGCTGATAGGGGGTCCTACTTGTCAGCGGCTCTTAAAACGAGAAACGGTACGCGCGCTGTGGGCCGTGCGATTAGAGGCTAGATCTACGGCTGAGGGTCGTCGTCGATGACGGACGGGTCGCCGGCGAGCTTGAACCCTAGTGGATTGGTGGGGGTCTACTGGGGGCATACCAGGGCTCCAGCGGGGTCGGCGATGCGGGTGAACAAAGTGGAAGACGGCGGCGAGGCGAGGCGTGGTCATGGTGGAGCTTGGGGTGGCCGGAATCAACGTCACCCTTCTTCTCCAGAGGCGGCGGCTCTGGTTCCAATTCCTGCGAGCTACTGCTCTACTTGCTCCGGCGAGGGGTGGTTGAGATTCAGAGAGGTGAGGGGAGTGGAATGGTGTGAGTCTTTGGTGCTGGGGAGGGCTCCTTTTATAGGCTCGATGGTGAGACCGAGCGGGATGGGCGGTCGACGGTGGCGACATGGCTACGGCGAGCTAGCGGCATGGCTGGGGCTGGCGATTGATGGGCGGTCCCCTGTCGGTGCTCTAGCGCTTCAATGCGGCCATAGGGGCGGTGGCATGCGGTCGGGGTGAGGTGGCGCTCTGCGCGGCCTAAGCGGCTGTGTCCATGGCGAGAGGTGGCTATGGGGCTTTGGGCAGCGAACAGAGGTGTCTGGGGTGTTCTCTAGGTCGAGGCGGAGCAGTGGGCGCGGGCTAGTGTCGAGCGGCGGCTTGTGCACGCGGGGACAGTGCATGCTCTACGGGCGGCGTCGGCATGGTTCGGTGGCACTGGGCGCGTGTTCTCCTCTGTGGTCCATGGCTGGTCTTGGCTCAGGAAAGGGACAGAGAGGGGTGGTGCGGTGCTGGCTGCCTCCTAGACATGGAGAGGGGGAGAGGGGTGGTCTGCTGCAGCGGTTGCAAGTTTGGCCGGCGAGGCATGGCTCGGGTCGGCATGGCATTGTTGCTAGGGGTGTAGGGGATGGGTGTTTAGGCTTTGGTTAGATCATTGGGAGACAGAGGGAGTAAATGGGGATCAAATGGGGGCAAAACTCTGTTCAAAACAGTGAGCTAGGATTAGAGGTGTGATTCTGCCTGCCAAGTGTTTGATGAAATGGCCGCAAGAGAAAAAGTTTTGAATTTTGAGTTCAAAATTTTTGGGTGATCTCCACTAGTGATAGGTAGTCTCTGGTTGCAAGGGTTTTGAAAATGGTGCTCAATTTGATGGTTTTTGAAATAGGGGTGATCTATGCATATGCATTAGATTCAATTTTAAACTGTCATTGAAAATAGTTTACAGAAGGGTTTTAGTAGATCAAAAGGTGGGCCTTGGTACCTCATTATGTGTACTAGCAAGGGGTGTAAAGATCAAGAATTGTTTCTGTTAAGAATTGAGTACTAGGAATAGCCAAAGTAGGTATGAGAGTTTAATTTGTCCAAATGACCATTCCTTCATTTTAATTCTTTTTTATTTGATTTTCTTTAGGAAAAGTTTGGGAATGATGTAGATGATGTTTAAATCACCTAAGAAACATTTTAGAAGCAAAGGATCACACATCATGGCAATTCAAAACAACTCCTATTTTAAATGCACACATATATGAATGCTTTCATTTTAAATTTGGAAAAGTTTTTGTTAACCCCATTTTTAGATGACTTGCTCTTGATAAGCTTGGATTGAAGTTTTGGGATGTTACAAACCTTCCCCCCTTAAATAAAATCTCGTCCCGAGATTTACAAGAAAACTAGGAACTAAAGAGATCTGGGAACTCTGTCCTAATGTAATCCTCGCGCTCCCAAGTGGCTTACTCCCAAGTAGCAGGAATGAAAACAAGGAATGAACTATATATTGTAGAGGATAGTTATGTCGTTTCTTAGGACGAACCAGAACGAGACGCAAGATATAGTAGCATCGCATGTGAACCTGTAGAACAAGACAAACAATCATTAGACAAGTGTGCCTACAATAAAATGAGCAATCAAACAAAGTGTTTTTTAGAATTTCAGCAAATATAAACTAGGCAGGTCATATAAGAAAATATATATGGAAGCAGTGGTAGTTCCTGAAATGCAAGAGACGTACGGTGACTCAGAATTTACGGTGAGCTACACAATGTCATGCAGTTTTTGTCATAGCTAAGAATCAACCATATAGAAATATGGCATCATGGTAATCCACCGGGATGATGTACTGTGATATCCAATCCGTTATGTCTCGCAAAAATGGTAATCCTGGGATTGCAAGGTATGGCATAACGGGCATCTGAGATTAAAAATCCGGGTGTTGACATCTACCTTAATTACTTTCTTGTACTTACGGATGTTTGCAAGGGGTATAATCACAAGTATGTATTAGTCCTAGGAAGGTCGGTACATTAGCACAGGTTCACCCACACAACACTTAGCAAGTTAAAGAAGATTAATCAACTATATGAAGCGAAAGCACTTGACAGTCTTCCCATGTGTCCTCGAGAATATTTGGTCATCTTAAGTAATACAACTAGCTTGTCCTTTGCTGCATAAAGGATTGGGCCACTTGCTGCATTTATTCCTACTGTCTTTTATTTACTCTCACTTTGTTTACTTGCTTTCTCAAAAACCCCTAAAAATTCGTTTGCTAAGTATTTGCAGAGAATTCCTGATCCATACCACTAGCCAGCACCTTCTGCTCCTTGTTGGGTTCGACACTCTTACTTATCGAAAATACTACGATACACCCCCTATACTTGTGGGTCATCAAGACTATTTTGTGGCGCCGTTGCCGGGGAGTGAAGCGCTATTGGAGAGTGGAACTGGTAAAGGAAACTTCTACTGTGAGTATTGTTTACTTCTTCTAGTTGCTTTATTTTTGTTATGGATAATTCGCTGAGTTTCTTATTTGGTAATGCTACTACCACTGCTAAGGTGGTAGATAAGCCACCACCTATTGAGAATGATGCTTTTAAAATACGTACAAGAATTATTGATCTTGTTATGGATAACTACTATGTTGGGGATGGAACTGTCCATCCCGGTGATCATTTACTCTTTATACACGAATTATGCGGGTTGTTCAAGTGTGCAGGTATTACTAAAAATCAAGTTAAGAAGAAGTTATTCTCATTATCGCTGAAAGGAAGAGCTGAGGAATGGTATAAGCTGCTGAAGAATGGTCAAGCTCTGGAATGGGAGGAAATAGTGCCTCTCTTTTATTCATAAAGATCAGATTCAAATATACAACTTTTGGCCTCTTGATGGAGAGAGTACAGCTCAAGCTTGGGGGAGATTGAAGTTACTAATGCTCAAATGTCCCATTCATGAGCTCCCCAACAATATTATTATCAATAACTTTTATGCAAGGCTCCCTCTACATGATAAGTATTTATTGGATGCTTCTTGTGCTGGATCATTCACTCGCATGGAAGAAGAAGCTAAATGGGATCTTATGGACCGTATTCAAGACAATGTTGAAGCTTGGGAGAATGACAAAGGTAGAAAGTCAGGTATAAATTATGATTATGAATGCATTGAATCTTTTATGGGAACTGATGACTTTCAAAATATTAAAAATGCTTATGGTTTAGACTCTCAAGCTATTTCTTCTTATTTTAAGGCTTTTGCTTCCTATATTGAAGTGATTCAAAAGAAGTGGAATAAGTATCATGAACCTTATAAAGATGTTGCTAAGAGTGTTCCTGCAAGAAATACTGAAGTTTATACTACTAATCATGTCTTACCTAAACCTTACATTGAGAAAATCCCTTTCCCATGTAAGATAAAGGAACATTCTATGATAGCTACTATGGTTAATGAAAGTACAAATAAAGCTGATAAACCTATTATCGCAAATGTGAAAGACTTTGTTACTAAATATGAAGAAGAGGGACACACTATCCTTTGTAAGGATACCTCTAATATTCTTTCACAAAGTAGTGTTATGAGAGCTAGTATTCCTGTTTTTTCTGTTAGAATAAGTGATCATTGCTACGATGGTCCTTGTGATAGTTATATTGTTAAGTTTATGCATGATACTAAAAGTTACTATGAGAGAGGGAAAAGTGTTCCTATGTATCTCAATAATATCAAGTTTCCTCGTTTTATGCTGAAAGTTTTTATGTTGCACTTCTTTTGCCCTCTTATGCAAGTAGCTTCTGGTTTCAACAACTTGTTTGTTTACAAAATTCCCTTGCATAGGAAGTGGGTTAGACTTAAACGTGTGTATTTTTGCTTCTTAATGCTCTCTTTCACTTCAATTCATATTCCTATGTGAGCATCTCCAAAATTATCACGCCCATCTTAATGGCTATAAAGAAAGAGCTTTTTGGGAGACAACCCAATTTATTTTTGCTTTCAGTTTGTTTGTGTTTCTTTGAGTCTTTGAAGTTATTACTTCGGTAATAACCTCTCCTTATCCGTTTTGTTTGGTTTTTGAGCCAAGATCAACCTCTAATGAGAGAAGTAAGATTTGGGGAAGTTGCTGTCCCGAAACAGATTTTTGTGCTTCACCGTAAAAATTCGTGCGAGATCTCTGTATGTCAGATTGAGCTATAATTGTTTGTTCTTCTGCCCCAGGTTGTTGTTTAACTTTCATTAGTTTTGCACTTTTTGATTTGAGCAACAGAAGATTTTCGAAAAAATTGATCTTTACCTGCTGGTCTGTTTTGACAGATTTTGCCACTCTTGCATTTGCTTCTTTAATCGATTTCCTTTTTTGAATTCTTTTTGGGTTTTCAGAAGGAGTTGCTATAGTAGCTTATGTTTTGATGGTTTTCGGTTGAAGTTGGACTCAAAAGGTTTTATCACTTCATATATACTAATGTTGCTAATGAGAACTGTGTGGAGTTTTGTGTGAAAGAAATTTCCAGGTAGTGGAGATAATGGTGTAATAAGGAAGAGAAGGGTTTTATGATTCAAGTAATAAGTGTATGAAGATGAAGATATCGATGATATTCAAGTGGTGACTCTGGAAGAATCTACTTGATACCAAATTCAGAGACCTGCAGAGTCCGTTTTCAAATAGGTAATAGTTCTGGTAAGAAAAGTTCCGCAAAAATACAATCCAACTATATTTTTGCAGTTTTCAGTCAATAAGGAAAGCAACGAAGCGAAAGAGGGACAGAAACGGATCCAGGGTGGCTCACACCACCCTGTGGCGCGGGCCCACCCCTAGCCGTGCCACCAGGTGGTGAGTCCACCCCGGACTCCGCCTCCGACTCGTTTTCTCCCAGTTCCTTCCTTTTGATATGAAAATTCGTAATATATAATCCCCCGGAGCCCCCGAGGTTCGTATATCTTGTTTTCGTCATGTTTTTGTTTTGATCTATTTCTGCCAGGACATACTTTTTGAAAGTTTAGAAGCACAATGTTGTCTGCCAAGGATAAAGGGAAGGAGCCTATGGACGAAGACCTCCAAGACCCCGGGAAGGAGATCAAGAGTGAAGATGAAGAGGATCAAGGCCAACATCCGCACACCGGCACTACCATTGCAAGCATTGGAGTGGTGATAAATCCTGCCAGGGTTAGAAGGACTGCACGGATGTAGACTAGGGGGAAAGCTCCTCGTGACAGCTTGGCTCCACGGTCACTTCCTCCACGCACTAAGAATCCTTTCCATACCCTTATCCATGAGCATCAATACCAGAATATGCCCAAGGGAAAATTACCCTCCAATTGGGATTTGCCTCGTTCTAGCCATGCAGGAAAAGAAGACTTCAAGGAGGAAGAGTGGGGAAAGAATAGCAAGAGCTAGAATTCTCAACCCGACATGATCATGAGCCGAATTGAGCAAAACTCACAGCTGATTCGTAATCTCACCTTCAAGATTGAGGACTTGGGGAAACTCATCAGAGAGCTCATCGAGAGGATACCACCACCACCAAAGGAGTAATTCGTCATCAGGTTTGGCATCCCCTTGGCTTGTTCCAAGCTTGGGGGAGTGCCGCGGTATCACATCACTATCTTCTATCTTTTTTGCCTTATTAGTAGAGTCATATCATGAATAGAGAAGTTATTATGTAGTTTGGTTTGCATTATAGAAGTGTCCCCTCTCTCGTTATATATGTATCCCTTGGTGTGAGTTACTGTTATGGATTATTAACGAGAAGTTCTATCATTCACTCTTTTGCGTAGCTTATATTAGTTTTCAATTTGTGGTTATATGATTGATCTTGTTGTTAGTATTGGTATCACTTTGGGATCATTGAGTTAATTTAGTTGGTTTTGGCAAACCTGGCTCGGTCAGTAGCAACACTATTTTTGAGAGTTGAATGAAAAAGATAAAAGTACTCTAAAGAAAAATAATTTCATCATCTTTCTTTCTTGATTTGCTCATAAGTATAGTATTCTCTAGTTAAGATCTTTTGTGCTTCCAAGGAAGATTGCATGTTTGTCTTTATCACTTCTATGTTTGTTTGTTTCCTTCAACTCTTATACTTGCTACCCAACCTTGCTATCCAAAAACCTGTACTAAGAGGGAATTCTTCGCGTGCATCCACTCCTTTAAACCAAAACCTTCGCCATTTGTGTCCACCATACCTATCTATTAGCAATATTGCTATTCCAAGTAAATTCTTGTTTTATCTACCTCCCAAATTAAACTTGTTATGTGAAAATTAGTGATTAAAGCTCTGACGAACTTGATGGCACACTTTACTTTCTTGCACTTAATAAACTTGAACCATTGTGCCCATCTATGTTGCGTATATGCTTGCGCTTTGTAAGTTGTGAATTAGCAAAACCATGTTGTCATGGGGAACGCTTTCAACATTGCACTGGTACTTTGTACCTAGTTGATATCATGTTCTTTTGTCTATGGATGTCGTCGGTGTGAAATGAAAGGGGAGCTTGTAAGTCCATGGAGTTATGTATATGTGTTAGAGAAACGCCTAGGCCGCTGGTCTAATCCATGCTCACATGGTGGAAACCTGCAGCGTAACCATAACGAGCATCTATGAAGCATTCTTATTATAAAAAAAAGAGTCCGATATTGAGAAAAAAGAGAAAAAGACAAAAAAGATTATGAAAAGAGGAAAGAGAGAAAAAAGCACCATATTCCCATGGTAAATAAGAAGATTGCTGAGATGTTTGTTGTCTGCTTGCCTTGTCATTTTGATATGGGGATTCTTCTGTATCATCGGGCAAGGGGTACCCTGTTGGCGGTTCTCTATGATACACATATGCTTACGATGAAAAGAACTTACCGGTGACTAAACTTGAGTAGCATGAGGAGCGACCCTCGTATTCAAGGGACATGAGATTCTCAATTTACAACTTGTCAATGCATATCCTCATATTTGATCACTTTAACCTTAATCACCTAAAGATGCCTATGATAGGGGCAATGAGAGCTGAAAGCTAGTAAGTATAATAATTTTTGGGAGCTCTTTATGAGACTTGCAATCCCTGATTCCCTCTGCGAAGGGCATTTATTTTACTTTGTAGTTGAGTCAGTAAACCTACTCCCTTCTATCTCAGCAAGTATTTTGAGTTGTTGTGTTTCATTCATTCATATGATGATTTGTTCAATCATGTTGCTTATGTTCCTTGTTTTGCACATTGCTCTTATCTTGATGATTACTACTTTTAAAGCTATCATTGAAAACTAGTTATTTGTGAACTCCAGCAAATTATCAACTATCCTTCGACCAAGAGCTAAGTTTGTCATTACCAATTATGATTTACTTTATGTATCTTTATTGTGTTTCTTTTACTCATTGCAAGTTGAGTTATATAATAGTGAGTTGTCTTCTATTATGATCTATGTATTTGATGAATGGGATGCTTCTTGTCCGTATTCTTTTATCGACTCTTCACTCCATAAACCTGAGGACATGTTTATTGAGCTCAGTTTCACTTGAGGACAAGCGAAGTCTAAGCTTGGGGGGAGTTGATACGTCCATTTTGCATCACTATTCTATGTCATAATTCACTGTTATTCATTTATATATTTTGTATTGAGAGGTGATACTTATGTTATTTCATCTATTTTTGCATGGTTGATGACTTTTGGAGCATGGACCGCTGTAGTCAGGATTCTGATGGAAAAGGTGTTGTTTGGAGGCAAAATTCGCGAAGATCAGAAAATCCGGGAAAATATAAGGAAAATCCTATTTTCCAGAAGACGAAGGAAGCCAGAAGGGGGGCTGGAGATGGGCCATAGGGGGCCCACACCACCCCCTGGCACGGGCCAGCCTAGGCCATGCCACCAGGTGGTGTGGCCACCCTGATCCACCCCTGGCACTCCCCTCTGGCGTATATTATCCTCCCGAAACCCTAAGACTCGGGGAGCAACCACAGAAAGATTCCGCCTCCTCTGCGGGGCGGAAAACACCGAGAGAGAAAGATCTCTTCGGCAGACAGATTTCTGCCAGGGGAATTCCTTTCTAGAGAGGGGAGATCGTCGCCATCAACACCACCATCAAGCTGGACTTCATCGGGATCATCATCATCATCACCACCATCATCATCATCATCATCATCAGCACCCTCATCACCGTCTCCATATTGCTGTAACAATTGCGTTGAATCTTGCATAGTTCATAGGGGAAACTTTCCCGGTGTTGATTACTCTTTGTAGTTGATGCTATTGAGTGAACCATTGAATTATTGTTTATGTTCAGATTGTTATACATCATTATTCCATTTCTAATCATGATCCATATGATGTCTTGTGAGTAGTTCGTTTTGTTCTTAAGGACATGGGAGAAGTCATGTTGTTAGTAGTGGAGTTGTGTTGAGAGAGATTCAATAGTTTGATATTTAAGTTGTGGTGTATTTCTTCTAGTGGTGTCATGTAAACGTCGACTACATGACACTTCACCTATATGGGCCTAGGGGAATGCATTGTGTATTTGGCTACTAATCGTAGGGGTTGCCAGAGTGACAGAAACCTGAACCCCCGTTAGGAAACCATTGTACAAGGGACGTAAGGGTCTTAGATTTTAAAGCCGTGGTTAGGTTTCTACCTTAATTACTTTCTTGTACTTACGGATGTTTGCAAGGGGTATAATCACAAGTATGTATTAGTCCTAGGAAGTTCGGTACATTAGCACAGGTTCACCCACACAACACTTAGCAAGCTAAAGAAGATTAATCAACTATATGAAGCGAAAGCAATTGACAGTCTTCCCATGTGTCCTCGAAAACGTTTGGTCACCTTAAGTAATACAACCGGCTTGTCCTTTGTTGCATAAAGGATTGGGCCACTTGCTGCATTTATTCCTACTATCTTTTATTTACTCGTACTTTGTTTACTTGCTTTATCAAAAACCCCTAAAAATCCGTTTGCTAAGTATTTGCAGAGAATTCCTGATCCATACCACGCCAGCACCTTCTGCTCCTCGTTGGGTTCGACACTCTTACTTATCGAAAATACTGCGATACAACCCCTATACTTGTGGGTCATCATCTATGCAAACCATCATGTTCATTGTTCCATTGTGGGCTCTATGCAAGAAAAATAAAATAGTTAGTGTTGCAGCTTTTGAAGAAACCAGATGGCAACAACAAAATTATAATCGAATTAGTACAAAGAGTCTAAACGGGTACTACCGGACAACATAACAATGCCAAAGAGGAAATAATAACAAGAACTTATCTCAGGACGAACCAGATAGATTCAGTAACTGTGGAGCAGGGAATCAAAACTAATATTTTCCACTGATGTTACATTTTGCAAGAACTACACTATAGTAGGCAATTACTGTTGTTCGGAGTAGCTAAGTACATGTGCATGACTTCGAAATTTGTAGAGCAGCGAATGCAAACCAACATGTCTAGTGACCTACTCCGTAGTATATAGCACGAAGAACATGCGTGCGCTTTGACTGGGTGTACAGGACGATTAGAAGAATGTAGTTCACTGCGACAGGCTTGAACCTGCTGTACTGCTGACAAAACAAAAAAAATAGTTGGTGATTTGGTTACCATGGTCGGATAGGCTTCTAATCATCATCTGTACCGGCGCGGGTGACATCCATGTCACCCAGGATTCTTCGGTTGCGCCGGCTGTTTGCGGCCGGGAAGCAGATCTTGGGCGCTTGATGCCGGCTTTACCGCGGTGGACGAGGTTTAAACGGTGCACTGCACGGCGGTTCAGGTTAGGTATGGGTGGGGAGGATGTCGGCAGCGTTGATGCAGATCTTGGGCAGTCGTTGATGGATTTGGCACCGGGGAGAGGAAGTGGGAAAAGGAAATTAGGTGTGGTGGACGACGGCAGACTCGGTGACCAAGGTCGGGTGCGGTGGATGTTGGTGAAGCGGCAATGATGCTTTGGATGAGACCGCAGCTGATGCAGCTCCGGTATACTGTTGGCTGAGGAGTACATGGTATCGAGTTCCGGCGGGCAAAGCCAGCCGCGGAGAAGTGCTGCGGGAGGTTTCGGGCGCGAGAAATTTCGTATTGTTTGAAATGGAGGGGCGCGAGGGAGTGGGGACCACGTGATTTTGGTATCGTTTGAAACGGATGGGCGCCAGAAATTTCACAGTGTTTGAAATGGAGGAGCACTAGAAATTTCGCAGTGTTTGAAATGGAGGGGCGCGAGGGAGTGGGGACCACGTGATTTTTGTATCATTTGAAACAGAGGGGCGCCAAAAATTTCCCAGTGTTTGAAATGGAGAGGCGCCAGAAATTTCACAGTGTTTGAAATGGAGGGGCGCGAAAGAGTGGGGACCACGTGATTTTGGTATCATTTGAAACGGAGGGGCACCAGAAATTTCGAAGTGTTTGAAATGGAGGGGCTCCAGAAATTTCGAAGTGTTTGAAATGGAGGGGCGCAAGGGAGTGGGGACCACATGATTTTGGTATCGTTTGAAACGGAGGGGCGCCAGAAATTTCACAGTGTTCGAAATGGAGGGGCACTAGAAATTTGCCAGTGTTTGAAATGGAGGGGCGCGAGGGAGTGGCGACCACGTGATTTGGTATCGTTTGAAATGGTGGGGTGCCAGAAATTTCACAGTGTTTGAAATGGAGGGGCGCCAGAAATTTTGCAGTGTTTGAAATGGAGGGCCGCGAGGGAGTGGGGACCATGTGATTTTGACCTTCTAGCAATCTTGTCCATCCATCCCAAATCAACAGGCCATAGGGGATACCTTCTCTTCGAAGGCTCTAGCGCAGACGCCTATGGAAGCAATCGCTGGGTGTCCCAGAGTAGACTATAGGGGTAGATGTGTAGCTTAGTGTAGTAGCAGACCATTAATCGGGCTAGCTGGCATGATGTCATTTTGACGCTCCACGAGTTCAAACTTTTACGTATGGTATTCAGGAGTGAATGCATGCAGCTCAAAAAAAAGTACTGTACTTACGTGACTAGTAAACTATACGTGCTTCACACGACTATTTTATTGTGTGCACTCCAATAACTTACTTTATTAAAGCATAATAATATCATGCATAATTTAGAACTTTGGTGCAATACTTGGTCGACTTAGAACTAAATATCTCTCGGGTATTTTACAAGTATTCCTAAACATGTTTTTAGCTTACCCAGATATCGTATATTTTTTAATGGATGCAGTACTATGAATGGTTTTGCATGACTGTCGACATGCACAATTTTGGTTTTGCATTATTCACATTTGACGTCCAGACAAACAATATACATATACCTCTCCATAAACAACGATTGGAGTCTACATTCAATACTACCTGTAAGTTTCATCGTTTTTTCCCTACTTTCTAAATGTTCCATTAAACTACCATCATTTCCAATGATGCATGAAACGACCAAAAAAGAGTTGTGACATTTTTTTAGTATCTAAAAATATTTTCATGGTTAATATTATTTTTTACCAGTTTACAGAGCATTTCATAAAACGAAACAATGTTTTCATCATCGGGGGAAATGGTTCCATTACATAACAAAATAATGTCTTCATCACCAAGAATATATAGCACAAGAAATGAATTCCAACACAATAATCATATGCAATGACCTGATGTGTATAAACATTAGTTGCCGTCTAATTTGTAATTAGAAGTGTCAAGGAGGGAGCTTGCTAGATTCATTTGTGGTGGCTAGGTGCAAATTTTTAATTCAATAAATGTACTACATTCTTGTGGATACTCATAAAGACAATTGATCTTTTGTCTTAGGAGACTTGTGATAAAACTATTACTAGTAGTTCGGAAATAAGTGACTTGGAATTTATCTAGATTCGTATGTATCACTAAAATACTTCTATATACTCATGAATATGATCTATATACTTGTGAATCTAGACAAATCTAAGTTTCGTATTGAGGGAGTACGGCAATATTATAAATTTGCAATGTTGTCATGATAAATAATGATATTTGCTACACTCCATAAACGAAACCACTTCTTTTCTTTCGTCACAGTTTTATGTTTTTGTACTGAAGTATTTTTACTATAAAATAATGCACGAAATTAGTTACACGTTAGTGATTAAGTACTTCCGCTAATTTGTGCTTACGTACAGAGGTAATACTACACACTCAATTAAAATCATAAGTAATTTCTCTTTCTCTCTTTCTAGAGGAGTTTTCTAGGTTGTCAGTTTGAAGAATCATTTGTCATATAGGGAGAATTAAACACTTTAAATTATATAGCGAGTGATTACATGGATGGACGATTAGTGCATAGAGGCAGTCGAGCTGGTAAAATGCTCACATTTAATGGTAGATGTGAGCATAATTGATTGAGTGACAAACCTTTTTTGTGCGGTCAAGGCCCCCGTACGCTGATGACCCTTGCTAATCAACACAGCTCACACATAAGTGTATTTTTACGTAATAGTAGTAGAAACATCATCCATGGGTAAACTATAGGGGTAGCTGTGCTTGTGACCCAAAATACTCCAGAGTCCAGACAATAGTTGGGTGTCCCTGACACTGACAGTGCATTTTCTTTCCTAGACACTAGATCCGGATCCCTACATATCTGACAAAGTAGAAAGTATGACCAAATTTAAAGACCACTCATTGATGATTTAATTATTTTTGATTTATCAGACATACTCTCCCTCCATCCTAATTTTTCTGAGAATGCCCTCCTACCTAATTAAAAAGGATGTCACATATTTGACTAATTTTGAATGTATATGTACACTAAACAGTGACTACTATATGACAAGTATATCGTTACAAAAACTCCACAGAGCGCATTCGAACACTAAAGAGTGTAATATAATTATGTGAAGACAGATGAGAAAAAAACGATCCATGCACCCAAAAGAAAGAAAAGGGAGGGCCACGTAGGCAAGTCTTCCCCCTTCCTAGTCCCTACTCCAAGATTGGGCGATTGCAACATTGTGGCCGCCCTGCGGAGGTAGGGCCTCGACGAGCTCCGCAATGGTCGCGACCTCGATGGACAACATGAGATGGCTTGTCTCTTCCTACTTAGTGGGGCGTGACCTGGATGATCTCCGCAATGGTAGTTGCTGGCTACGGAGCAACGTGACTTCTTTCTTCAAATTTTCGCACTCAGCGTGAAGCGTGGAGGAGTCACGCTCGTAAGATCGTGCGAGCTTCATTTGAAAAGCCAAATCGGCTCGGAGGCGATCACACTCTAGGTTGAGCTCGAAGGTTTTCTAAAGAATGTTGATGTTATGGCTGTAGATTTCATCTACTTTGGCCGAGATTCTCGCCCTGACTTCCTGCATGGAAAATGCATCATCAGTAAGAGAGCATGGAGTGCATGTAGAGAAGAACAGAAAATGTTAATACATGTATAGTGACTACAGTACCTCTCTTCTTCGACCAAGAGCGGGCATGAGGGCATCGTACGCGTCAGAGATATCCATCGTGCTATCGACCCATGGGGTGGAAAATTCGACGCTCGAGCCGCCTACCCTGGAAGATGTACAGAGACGGTTCAATAATAGGAGCAGACAACCAAGGAATCAATAGAATACAAACCTACCCGGATTCTTGGTCCCCGTGATAACCGCTCTTCGGATACATGCGCGAAGACGAGCCCTCGCCCCATGGCTGGTCTCCTTTCTCGGTACGAGCCTGCAGGTCACCCTGCCGGCGGGATTTCTCCATGGCTCTAACCACCACCATCTTGCTATTCTTCCGACGAGACAGGATATTTTGTGACATTGCTGGATGAAGAAGTAGAGAAGAAAGGGAGGAGCAGTGGAAGAAAATGGTTTCTGCGAAGGCGGAGCGAGGTAGTACTAGTAGGAGGAGAGAGGAGAGTGAATAGTGGAAGCAAAACGTCAAGTATTGGGTCTCGCTTGTTTAAAAAAAGTAATGGGTCTCATCGTCGGCCTACGAGCAATCTTGTTGGTCCATCAAGCAATCGAGCTTACTAGCTGCAAATATTGTGCACTGTGCTAATGCTTGCACATGAGCTAAGAAAATAACTTAGACGTGAGTCTAGCAAAATCAAAACTGCTCCACCGTTTAGGTGTCTTGTGTGGGTCCCATGTAGCAGCTTTTTTTCACTTTTTCTCTCCAAACTACTAGTGCTCTAGCCAATTAAAATGCCTCAAAGTATTATGCCAAATATTTTAATCAACTAGCCTCTGGGTCTTGTACTAGACACAAGTCCAAGAATATTTTCCTTAGACCCATCTTCTCCACCGTTTAGACATAGGTGTAAGAGATGAAAAGTTTTCTTAGCCACCCCATTTCCTATACGCTGCACACGCTCACCGTTAAAACTGTGTCTAGCAATAAAGCTTTCCAGCTCAACAACGGAGCTAGCAGAGCAAAAATGGCTACACTGGTTAGCCACCTTGGTAGGACCCACAAGCTCCAAAAAAGGTACCTTTTCTACCATCAGCGTCAGGATAATATGAGGCTGACAGTGGGCCTTTTCTGCCTTTTGTTTCCTTAGACGCTGGGACTGGTAGTAGACACGTGTCTAAGAATTTTTTGGTTAGACACAGGTACTCCACCGTTTAGACTCGAGCTAAGAAACAAAAAGATTCTCTTAGCCACCGCAATTCTCATATGCTACGCTTGCTCTTGCGACCTACCCAAAGTTTATAGAAACATTTGGCTAGATACATAGTGGTGCAATCAACTGGCTTATGCTATACTAAGTGGGTCCCATCTTTAGGATTGGTTTTTGCCAGCCAGTCTAGTAAATTTCTAGTAGATTCGGAAAAATAAGTCTAGTACGTACATTTCTTAGCCACGTTAGGAACGGCTCACGTTGTGCTTTCTCGTAGCAGTAGTACTCTCACCCATTCATATTTACTTGTCGCTGAATTGGACGTATCTAGCAATGCATCGGAGGGAGTAGTAGTAGTAGTCACATTGAATATACTTAGGGCTTGACGCATAAGCATCACAAACGGTCGCCAAAATATCGAACGACAAACTTAAAGATAACTTTGGGCTTCTTTGGATAACAGGATTTAAAAACATAGGAATTTGACTCGGTCACAAATATAAAACAATGGAATGCAAAACAGAGGAAATAGCTTTCTTTGGATCACAGAATTTCAAAACACAGGATAACAGGGTTGGAGGTACAAAACATAGGATATCTATTTTGCTTAAAGTCATTTCAATGAAACATAGTAAACACGGAGGAAATTGCCTCAATCCTACACGAATGAGTGTAAAAAAGTGGATGTTGAAATTCCTATGGGATTGGGGTGTAGAAATGTAATCTATATGAATTTTGGAGGTATGATTCCTTTCATCCAAAGGGCTTCCTTATGAAAAAAAATTCCTATGGGTCGAATTCCTCCAAAATTCCTTTGAAAATCCTTCGATCCAAATTGGCACTTAAACAAGATGTGCATGCTCACTAGAGACGAACACCTTCCGGCAGGAGGTGATGTGGTCGTAGATTTTCATCTTGAACCCGTCTGCGGTGACCTTGAACATAAGGCAGTCACCCTCCTTCACCCCATGGAAAGCAGCAAAGGTAGCCCACTTTTTGTCCAGGATGATCTGGTCTTTGTTGCGGTTGGCATGGACAACCCACTCGTATTCCTCGCATGATTGGACCACCACTAGTTGTGGGTAGGGGCGTCTGATACATTGCAAATGTATCTATAATTTTTTATGTTCCATGCTTGGTTTTATCCACTTTCTTGTGTTTTGTCCACACTTTGGAGTACTTTTCATATGATTTCTTGGACTAACCTATTAACAAGAGCCATAGTGATAGCTGCCTGTTTTCTGCTATTTTTGGTTCCAGGAAAGTCAAAAAATGAATATTCTCGGAATTGGACGGGACAAAAGCCAAAGTGCCTATTTTTACGAAAGTCATCAAATTCTAGAGTACGAGACGGAGAGGGACCAGGGGGCCACCACACCACCTAGCCGCGCGGCCCAGCCTGGGCCACGCCAGGGGGTGGTCTGGCCGCCTCCGGCACCCCCTCGGCCTCTCCTTCTGCCTATAAGATGCCCTCGGGACGAAAACCCTAAGTGCAGATCAAAATCCACGAAGAGTGCAGAGCCATCATCTCCATCCCTAGATCGGGAGGGATCTGAAGCTCTTCCCAGGAGCCTGCCGGAGAGCGGAATTCACCCTGGAGGCCTTCTTCATCACCATGCAAGCCTCCTGTGTGATGCGTGAGTAGTTCATCCTTGGACTACAGATCCATGTAGTAGCTAGATGGCTGGTTCTCCTCCTTTGTGCTTTCATGTTTAGATCTTGTGAGCTCCGTTCATGATCAAGATCATCTATTTGTAATTCTGCAAGTTGTGTTTGCGGGGATCCGATGGATATTGAGATGCTATTTCAGATTGATTATTGATTCTATCATGTCTTTGTTATTTGTGATCTTGCATGCTTTCCGTTGTTAGTAGCTATCTTGGCCAAGTAGATGCTAGCAACTCCAAGAGTTAGTATTTATGCTCGATAGTGGGTTCATGCCTCTGGTAATCTAGGGAAGTGATAGAAATCTCTAAGGTACTAGATGTGCTATTGCTACTAGGGAGAAAAACAACAATCCTTTGTTCATAGAACAATCGTATTGTTTACTTTAAACGCAGTTCGTAAAGCAATAATCTGTTGCTTGCAACTTAATACTGGAGGGGGTTCGGATGATAACCTGAAGGTGGATTATTAGTCATAGATGCAGTTGGATGGCGGTCTATGTATAATGCCCAATCAAGTCTCAAAGGAGTCAAGATGATTAGTATATTCATGTATTGCTTTCTCGATGTTTGTCAATTGCCCCGCTGTAATTTGTTTACCCAGCATGTTATCAATCTAAGGAGAGCCACCTCTAGTGAACTATGGATCCCGGTCCTTTTCTTTTACATACAATCTACAAACTATTACTGCTTTGTGTTTACTTTCTGCAAACTATTACTTCTTTCCATTCGATACGTTTAATCCTTTGTTTTCAGCAAAACACGGTGAGATTGACAACCTCATCGCAAGTTGGGGACAGAGTTCTCTGGTTGTGTTGTACAGGTCTCCATGTTGCTACTAGCACCGGTAGTGTGCCCTGCCAAGGCTCAGCTAGCAACACCTTTGGGGTATTTCCTTGCTCCTACTGGTTCGATTAAACCTTGGTTTCATAACTGAGGGAAACTTGCTGCTGTGCTCATCATACTGATGACCCATAAGTATATGGGGTATATCATAGTATTTTCGAGGGAAGTGAAACACAATTTATTGATTCGACACAAGGGGAGCCAAAGAATATTTATAAGCCTTAACAACTAAGTTGTCAATTCAGCTGTACCTGGAAACAATCTTGCTCACAGCAGTTTATCAGTAGCAACAGTTTTGTAGTAGGAATAGCAAAGTAACAGCAGTAGTAAAGTAAAGACAGAAGTAACAATAGCAGTAAACAGTGGGATTCGAGTGCGGTAGGCATAGTGATGGATGGACGGGCGTTGCATGGACAAGACAATTCACATAGCAATCAGAACATAGGGCAATTGCAGATAAATAAGATAAAGCATCCAAGTACTAGATAATCCTAGGCATGTGTTCCATATATAGTCATACGTGCTCGCAATGAGAACTTGCACAACATCTTTTGTCCTGCCAGCCCGTTTGCAGCGGGGCCTCAAGGGAACTATTGGCAATTAAGGTGCTCCTTTTAATAGAGCACCGGAGCAAAGCATTAACACTCCACGAACACATGTGATCCTCACATCAAAGCCATTCCCTCCGGTTATCCTGATTTCTGTCACTTCGGGGCCATTGGTTCCGGACAACAACGTGTGTATACAACTTGCAGATAAGACCATAAACAATACTATCATAATGAATCAATAACAAGTTCAGATCTAAAATCATGGCACTCGGGCCCTAGTGACAAGCATTAAGCACAACAAGTTGCAACAAAGTCATAAAGCACTAATAAAAGATACTAGGCACCATGCCCTAACAATCTGATGCCATTACATGAACGATCTCATCCAATCCCTACCATCCCCATAGCCTACAGTAGGGGATTACTCACTCATAGATGGGGGAAACATGGATGGTCAATGGAGAAATGATGGTGGTGATGATGGTGATGATATCCTCCAATTCCCTGTCCCGGCAGGGTGCCAGAACGGAGTTTCTGGTGCTGTTTCGTGGAATCTGGTGGTGGCGGCGGAGCGGAACTCCTTCTGGAAAAACGTCGACCCCCCCGGAGTTTTTAGGTCAGAAGGCTTCTTATAGGTGAAGAGGGAGATCGAGGGGGTGCCTGGGGGGCCCACACCACCCCCTGGCGCGGCCTGGCCTGGCCCGCGCCACCAGGTGGTGTGGCCACCCCCTGGCTCTTCTCCGTCTCTTATTCTGGCTTCGTGAGTCTTCCGGAAAAATAGGCACTTTGTCTTTTGTCCCGTCCAATTCCGAGAATATTCATTTTCTGACTTTCCTGGAACCAAAAATAGCAGAAAACAGGCCGCTGGCACTGTGGCTCTTGTTAATAGGTTAGTCCAAGAAATCATATGAAAAGTACTCCAAAGTGTGGACAAAACAGAAGAAAGTGGATAAAACCAAGCATGGAACATAAAAAATTATCGATACATTTAAAATGTATCAACATCCCCAAGCTTTACTCCTGCTCGTCCTCGAGTAGGTAAGTGATAAAAAGAAAGAATAAATTTTGAGGTGACATGCACCATCATAAACTGGATCAAAGTATTTGTAAAACATTCAAAGATGGGATCATAGTACTTCAATCATAACATGAAAGACAAAGTTCTAGCAATAAGACATAGCAACTATGTTGCAACATGAAAAGGCACAAACAAAAGATGCATGAATAACAATGCTTTGCAAGACGTTTGTTTGTTTCACATAAACAAAACATATCATAGTGGCATTCAGCTTGTCCCTCATAGAGTAGAAATCATAAATGTATAGGACACCTTCAAAGTTCATAAGAGTGACTAGATACAAGTAGTTTTAAAACACGCAATATCAAGTTATGCATCAATCAACTAGTCTTGCGATAATGCACATAGAACTAAGAATGGCCACTATGCTCTCAAAGTAGGTGCATAAAGGTAGAAGGTGGAGACTCAATGTAATGGTGGAAGAAAGGCCTTCATAGAAGGAAGTAGGGATTCAAGTCTCACAAAGAGCTTCCAAAAATTATGGTACTTATAGCTTTCAGCTCCCATTGCCCCTATCATAAGCATCTTGAATTGATTAAGGCTAAAGTGAACAAACTATGGTGTACATGCTTGACGAAGTATAAGTTAGTAATCTCATGTCCCTTGTATACGAGGGCCGCTCCTCATGCTACTCAAGTTTAGTCACCGGTAAGTTCTTGTCATCGTAAATACATGTGTATCATAGAGAACCGCCAACGGGGTACCCCTTGCCCGATGATACGGAAGAATCCCCATATCAAAATGACAAGGCAAGCAGACAACGAGCATCTCAGCAATCTTCTTATTTACCATGGGAATATGGTGCTTTTTTCTCTCTTTCCTCTTTTCATAATTTTTTTTCTCTTTTTTCTCAACATAGGACTCTTTTTTTATAAGAAGAATGCTTCATAGACAGCTCATTATGGTTACACTGCAGGTTTCCACCATGTCAGCATGGATTAGACCAGCGGCCCAGGCGTTTCTCTAACACATATACATAACTCCATGGACTTACAAGCTCCCCTTTCATTTCACACCGATGACATCCATATACAAAAGAGCATGATATCAACTAGGTACAAGTACCAAGTGCAATGTTGAAAGCGTTCCCCATGAAAGCATGGTTCTGCTAATTCCCAACAAATAAGTGCAAGCATATACAACATAGACGACACAATGGTTCAAGTTTATTAAGGGCAAGAAAAGTAAAGCGTGCCATCAAGTTCGTGAGAGCTTTAATCACTAGTTTTCTCATAACAAGTTTAATTCGGAAGGTAAACAAAAGCATGAATATACTTGGAATAGCATAAGCTAATAGGTAGGTATGGTGGACTCTTTGGAATAACTTGGTTTAGGGAGTTGGATGCATGAGTGGAACTCATACTTGGTCGTGGAGGCTAGCAAAAAGGCGGGGCGACAAACTAAGAGAGCAATAATGGCCATAATCATGAAGAGCGACAAAACATCATTGATCAAAGCATAAAGTGATACTACAAATTGAAAACTAAAGGATCATAAAGGCTTATGGTGACTTGAGATAGTCATAACATGGTGTGAGCATGTGCCAAGTCAACCCAAATAAAGCATCAAAGGAGAATACCACTATACTATGCTTTAATATGCTAAAACAACGCATGATTCATCCAAGGCACATTAAGCAATCTCAATTGTTTATAACAAGTCATGCTACAACAAATAATACTAAGCATAAAGCCAAAACAATATCAAGCATGGCATGACAAGCATAGGCCACAGTCAAAAACAAGCTCTTTTTACCACATAAGCATGAACTTTCCTACTCTTTTCCAAACCAAACCAAACTATTTGCAAACCAATGTATGAAAGAGGGGGTCCAACCAATTTATTCAGAAAACTAATCAAACCAAGAAAACTAAAAACCAAAACGAAAATAAAAAAAGAAGACGCTCCAAGAACAACACAACTGTGCATGAAACAATAAAAATGAAGCGTTTGGAAGAAACCTGGGATTTTTATTGATGAAGAGGGGATGCCTTGGGCATCCCCAAGCTTTGACGCTTGTACTTCTTGGATATTTATTGGGGTGACACGCGTGGCATCCCCAAGCTTGAGCTTTAGTCCATCTTTCATCTCATTACTCATTCCTTCCATACACCTGAAATTTTTCCTTCATACAAAACTTCACACAATCTTTATTAGCAACATTAGTGCACTCAAGATAATAGGTCTTAAGGTTCAGTTCTAACACCAAATAAACTTCCATTAGAAAACTAGCTACTGTAGCACTTCCCTCAAAAAGCGCAATTCCCCGAAATAACTCAAAAAGGAACCAACAAGAAACAAATGCAGAAAATGGCAGAAATCTGTCAAAACAGACCAATAGGTAAAGACAAATTTTTTAAAAGACCTTCTGTTACTCAAATCAAAAAGTGTTGAACTAACGAAAGTTAGATAACAACCTTGGTCAGAAGCACAAAAAATCACGCCTCAAAAAGACGTTCAAATATTTTACACGAATTTTTATGGTGAAGCAGAGAAATCTGTTTCGGGACAGCAACTTTCCCAATCAATACTTCTCTCTCATTAAAGGCTACTCTTGGCACAAAACGCAAATAAAAAGGATAAGGAGCGGTTACTACTGAAGTAATAACTTCCAAGACTCATCTAAACTTTTGGGTTATCTTCCAATAAGTACTTTTCTTTAACGCCTTTAAGTTAGGCATAAGCAAAAACATAAAATAGATAGAATAGAAGCAAGCGGAGATAATCATGGTGAAAACATTGTTTTGTTCAATGAAATCCTTTTGTTAACAAGGTTGATCACGTCTTGTTACCAAAACAATTTCATATGATACAAAAATTTGTATTCCACTAATGATTATGTTACCTCAACCTTGATAGCAATGGTCCCAATCATAATAGTTTCAGATTTTTCTCTTGGTATGGGACAATATATTTCTCCAACTTGAATGCTGTCAACATGTTCAATTGAATTCAAACCATAAGTCCTTTCAATCTTCTTGGGGAAATAGACAATATGTTCCTTGTCATGAACATTGAAGGTCACCTTCCCTTGATTATAATTAATAACAGCTCCTGCGGTATTTAAGAAAAGGTCTCCCAAGAATAATAGACATATTATCATCTTCAGGCATAATAGTTTGAGAGGATGCTCACATAAAAAATATGAGTTGAAGTAAAAGAGAGCATCAAGAAGCAAATTAAAAACACATTTAAGTCTAACCCACTTCCTATGCATAGGAATCGTGTATGCAAATAAATTCACAAAGAACAAAGTGACAGGCATAGGAAGATAAAACAAGAGTAACTTCAAAACTTTCAGCACATAGAGAGGTGTTTCAATACCATGAAAACTTCTACAACCATATTTTCCTCTCTCATAATAATTTTCAGTAGCCTCATGAATAAACTCAACAATATAACTATCACACAAAGCATGCTTTTCATGATCTACAAGCACTAGAGCTTTATTATAAACTTTTTCAAAAGAATCCTCAGGAACAAAACATTCATCCTCCTTTAGTAAGCATGGGGGACAATCAAATAATGTAAGGGCTAAATAGTTACTCTCATTAGAAGGTAGGCATGGGTAGCTAATCCATTCTTCCTCCTTTTGTTCATCACTCTCCTCCTCTTTTTCATCTAATGAGATTTCAGGTTCATCAATTTCTTCTTCCATAGGATCCTGCAAGGCATTAATCTCTTCCATTTGTGGAAAGCATCTATTAATATATTCAAGAATATAGCCATTTTCTTCCTTGTCATTATCAAAGCAAAATTTAAGTATACCATAAACCTCATACTTATAAGGTGAATCATCAATATTTTCAAGCAAACTAGCAAGTTCAAATGCACCCTTCCAAGCAATAAATTCTTCAATTTGTTCCACATCATAAAAGTCATAATTTCCTTTAACATAAGAAGATATGGTAACATTTTAATTATACTCACATTGAAAAGGGAGGTGTTTGTACCTCCTACAGCAACAAGATTTATCCAAGCAATAAGTAACATTATAAGTAGAGCACACGTTTCTAGCAATGGTATATAATTTATCAATTTGTTCCCATAAGTGTTTCCATTTTTGTGACAAGCGGTGTTCCTTATAATAATCTTTTTGATCTTCCGTGAATCCACCTTGCCAATAAGATTCAGTTTCAAAGAAACCAACCATTGACAACAAGCATGATAAAGCAAGACAATAACAGACCAGCGAAAATAACAACTAGAGTAGGAACTAATATTTTTTTTCTTTTGTAGTTTTGATAAAGAAACAAGTAAACAAGGCGGAAATAAACTTAGCTTGAACTATAGTGATTCCAAGTGGACTTGATAAATAAAGCTATGCTCCCCGGCAACGGCGCCAGAAAATAGTCTTGAGGACCCACAAGTATATGGGGTGTATCGCAGTATTATCGAGGGAAGTGAAACCCAATTTATTGATTCGACACAAGGGGAGCCAAAGAATATTTATAAGACTTAACAACTGAGTTGTCAATTTAGCTGTACCTGGAAACAATCTTGCTCAAAGCAGTTTATCAGTAGCAACAGTTTTGTAGTAGGAATAGCAAAGTAACAGTAGTAGTAAAGTAAAGACAGCAGTAACAATAACAATAAACAGTGGGATTCGAGTGCGGTAGGCATAGGGATGGATGGACGGGCATTGCATGGACAAGACAATTCACATAGCAATCAGAACATAGGGAAATTGCAGATAAATAAGATAAAGCATCCAAGTACTACATAATCCTAGGCATGTGTTCCATATATAGTCATACGTGCTCGCAATGAGAACTTGCACAACATCTTTTGTCCTGCCAGCCCGTTTGCAGCGGGGCCTCAAGGGAACTACCGGCAATTAAGGTGATCCTTTTAATAGAGCACCGAAGCAAAGCATTAACACTCCGTGAACACATGTGATCCTCACATCAAAGCCATTCCCTCTGGTTATCCCGATTTACATCGCCGGGGCCATTGGTTCCGGACAACAACGTGTGTATACAACTTGCAGATAAGACCATAAACAATACTATCATAATGAATCAATAACAAGTTCAGATCTGAAATCATGGCACTCGGGCCCTAGTGACAAGCATTAAGCACAACAAGTTGCAACAAAGTCATAAAGCACTAATAAAAGATACTAGGCACCATGCCCTAACAATCTGATGCCATTACATGAACGATCTCATCCAATCCCTACCATCCCCATAGCCTACAGCGGGGGATTACTCACTCATAGATGGGGGAAACATGGATGGTCGATGGAGATGTGATGGTGGTGATGATGGTGATGATCTCCTCCAATTCCCCGTCCCGGCAGGGTGCCAGAACGGAGTTTCTGCTGCTGTTTCGTGGAATCTGGTGGTGGCGGTGGAGAGGAACTCCTTCTGGAAAGACGTCGAACCCCTCCCGGAGTTTTTAGGTCATAAGGCTTCTTATAGGCGAAGAGGGAGACCGAGGGGGTGCCTGGGGGGCCCACACCACCCCCTGGCACGGCCTGGCCTGACCCGCGCCACTAGGTGGTGTGGCCACCCCCTGGCTCTTCTCCGTCTCGTATTCTGGCTCCGTGAGTCTTCCAGAAAAATAGGCACTTTGGCTTTTGTCCCGTCCAATTCCGAGAATATTCATTTTCTGACTTTTCTGGAACCAAAAACAGCAGAAAACAGGCAGCTGGCAATGTGGCTTTTATTAATAGGTTAGTCCAAGAAATTATATGAAAAGTACTCCAAAGTGTGGACAAAACACAAGAAATAGGATAAAACCAAGCATGGAACATCAAAAATTATAGATACATTTGCAATGTATCACATACTTTCCTCTTGGGATTCCCAACAAGCTCTACATCAACACCGCACCAGCATTTTTCTGGCACCGTACACTGAGCCTTCAAGCATTTTTCTGGCACCGTACACTGAGCCATCAAGCATTTTTCTGGCGCCGTTGCCAGGGAGTCAAGGACATCTTCACAAGGGGAGTCCCTTGATACATTGCAAATGTATCTATAATTTTTGATGTTCCATGCTTAGTTTTATCCCCTTTCTTGTGTTTTGTTCCAACTTTGGAGTACTTTTCATATGATTTCTTGGACTAACCTATTAACAAGAGCCACAGTTCCAGCTGCCTGTTTTCTGCTATTTTTGCTTCTAGGAAATTCAGAAAATGAATATTCTCGGAATTGGACGAGACAAAAGCCAAAGTGCCTATTTTTTCGGAAGGGATCAAGTGCCAGAATACGAGACGGAGAAGGGCCAGAGGGCGGCCACACCACCTGGCCACGGCCAGGCCTGCCCGCGCCAGGTGGTGTGGCAGCCTAGGCACCCTCGGCCTCCTTCCGCCTATATTGCCCTCGGACGAAAAACCCTAAGGCACCATCAAAATCCACGAAAGAGTCTCAGGTTGCGTCATCTCCATCCCTAGATCGAGGGATCAAGCTCTTCCCAAGACTGCCGGAGAGGGGAATTCACCCTGGAGGCCTTCTTCATCACCATGCAAGCCTTCGGTGTGATGCGTGAGTAGTTCATCCTTGGACTACGGATCCATGTAATAGCTAGATGGCTGGTTCTCCTCCTTTGTGCTTTCTTGTTTAGATCATGTGAGCTCCGTTCATGATCAAGATCATCTATTTGTATTCATACATGTTGTGTTTGCGGGGATCCGATGGATATTGAGATGCTATTTCAGATTGATTATTGATTCTATCATGTCTTTCTTATTTGTGATCTTGCATGATTTCCGTTGTTAGTAGCTATCTTGGCCAAGTAGATGCTAGCAACTCCAAGAGTTAGTATTTATGCTCGATAGTGGGTTCATGCCTCTAGTAATCTGGGGAAGTGACAGAAATCTCTAAGGTACTAGATGTGCTATTGGTACTAGGGAGAAAACAACAATCCTTTGTTCATAGAACAATTGTATTGTTTACTTTACACGCAGTTCATAAAGCAATAATCTGTTGCTTGCAACTTAATACTGGAGGTGGTTCGAATGATAACCTGAAGGTGGATTATTAGTCATAGATGCAGTTGGATGGCGGTCTATGTATTATGTTGTAATGCTCAATCAAGTCTCAGAGGAGTCAAGATGATTAGTATATGCATGTATTGCTTTCTCGGTGTTTGTCAATTGCCCCGCTGTAATTTCTTCACCCAGCATGTTATCTATCTATGGAGAGCCACCTCTAGTGAACTATGGATCCCGGTCCTTTTTCTTTACATACAATCTATAAACTGTTTCTGCTTTGTGTTTACTTTCTACAAACTATTACTTATTTCCATTCGATACGTTTAATCCTTTGTTTTCCAGAAAACACGGTGAGATTGACAACCTCATCGCAAGTTGGGGACAAAGTTCTATGGTTGTGTTTTGCAGGTCTCCACGTTGCTACTAGCACCGGTAGTGCGCCCTGCCAAAGCTCAGCTAGCAACACCTTTGGGGTGTTTCCTTGCTCCTACTAGTTCGATTAAACCTTGGTTTCATAACTGAGGGAAAACTTACTGCTATGCTCATCATACCTTCCTTTTGGGGTTCCCAAAGAGCTCTATGTCGAAAGTCGAGCGCATCAAGACATATTCTAGAGGCGTTGCCGAGGAGTCAAGGACATCTTCACAAGGGGAGTCCCTCATAACCAATCTCTTTACTTTGTTGTTTTTGTTTTGCTTAGTTTTCTTTTTGTTTTTTGTTTGCTTGTTTTGTTCTTCAAAAACACAAAAAAGTTAGTTTTACTTGTTTGCTTTCTTATTTCAAAAACACAAAAAAATTTAGTTCCTATCTCATTATGTCTAGCCTTTCTCCTGTCACTATGTCACCCGAGGAAATGATTTTCACTTTTAAACAAGGAATTGAGGAAAGTTTTAAGGAATCTTGGTCTAGAATCTCTAATCTACATGAAAAAACTAAGCCTAAAATGACTCAAAGCTTGTTCCTTAGCAGTTTTTACCTTGGGATTGCTCTTTGCTATAGATATGCCCTAGATGCTATTGTGGGAGGAGATTTCCTCCAATGTAATGAGGATGATGCTATTAATGCTGTAAAGAAATTGATCCTCACTTACAACATGCCTAGCCAAAGTGATATTTCCTTCGCAAAAATATTTGCTAGGTTGGACACTCTTGAGGCTAGCACTACTAGATTAGAAGGGTGCTATAATACGCTTAGGGAGCATCACGATTATGTCCCAATAAATTCTGAACCATCAAAGTGGCTCCCTACAATAAAGATTGAGATAAACACTGAAACTTTTCAAGCCCGCTGCGATATCATGTCTGAATTTTGTCTTATGCCCAAAGATATTTATGAATCTTTGGGGGCTTACTGAAGGAGGAAAAGAAATATCTCTTGCTAATAATGCTACCATATTACCTATTGGAATAGCTGAAGGAGTGTTTACAAAGATCCTTGGGAAAATGATTTCTACTGATTATCTTGTTATTGAATGTGCAGGAAAAGGACAAATTACACTTGGAAGGTCCCTATTGGAACTTCTTGGAGCAATAATAGATGTGGGAAAGGGGACCATGCACCTTTCTTCTCCACCAAACAATCATATTTTTACCAAGGATAAGAATAAAAGTAAGAGAGGTAAGGGTAAGAAAGTTGGTTTTAATGCTTCTTCATTTGAGAACACTTGATTCTTTCTTTACTTCTTATGCCTAACTTAAAGGCGTTAAAGAAAAGTACTTATTGGAAGATAACCCAAAAGTTTTAGATGAGTCTTGGAAGTTATTACCTCTGTAATAACATCTCTTTATCCTTTTTATTTGCTTTTTGTGCCAAGAGTAACCTCTAATGAGAGTGAAGTAATGATTGAGAAAGTTGCTGCCCCGAAACAGATTTTTGTGCTTCACCGTAAACATTTCTGAGAGAGCTCTGTATGTCGGATTGAGCTGTAATGTTTTATGCTTCTGACCCAGGTTGTTATCTAACTTTCGTTAGTTCAACACATTTTTTTATTTGAGCAACAGAAGGTCTTCAAAAAAATTTGTCTTTACCTACTGGTCTGTTTTGACAGATTTCTGCCATTTTCTGCATTTGCTTCTTGTTGGTTCCTTCTTGAGTTCTTTTGGGGAATTGAGCTTTTTGAGGGAAGTGCTATAGTACCTAGTGTTCTAATGGAAGTTTATTTGGTGTTAGAACTGAACCTTGAGACTTATTTATCTTAAGTGCACTAATGTTGCTAATGAGATTGTGTGAAGTTTTGTATGAAGGAAAATTTTCAGATGTATGGAAGGAATCAGTAATGAGATGAAGGATGGACTAAATCTCAAGCCTGGGGATGCCACGCGTGTCACCCCAAGAAACATCCAAGAAGTACAAGCATCAAAGCTTGGGGATGCCCAAGGCATCCCCTTCTTCATCAATAAAAATTCCAGGTTTCTTCCAAACGCTTCATTTTTATTGTTTCATGCACATTTGTGTTTTTCTTGGAGCGTCTTCTTTTTCGTTTTCGTTTTGGTTTTCATTTGCTTTGGTTTGCTTAGTTTTATGAATAAATTGGTTGGACCCCCTCTTTCATTCATTGGTTTGCAAATGGTTTGGTTTGGTTTGGAAAAGAGTAGGAAAGTTCCTACTTATGTGGTAAAAAGAGCTCGTTTTTGACTGTGGCCTATGCTTTGTCATGCCATGCTTGATATTTTTTTGGCTTTGTGCTTAGTATTCTTTGATGTAGCATGACTTGTTATAAACAATTGAGATTGCTTAATGTGCCTTGGATGAATCATGCGTTGTTTTAACATATTAAAACATAGTATAGTGGTATTCTCCTTTGATGCTTTATTTGGGTTGACTTGGCACATGCTCACACCATGTTATGACTATCTCAAGTCACCATAGCCTTTATGATCCTTTAGTTTTCAACTTGTAGTATCACTTTATGCTTTGATCAATGATGTTTTGTCGCTCTTCATGATTATGTCCATTATTGCTCTCTTAGTTTGTCGCTCGCAGTCTTTTGCTAGCCTCCACCACCAAGTATGAGTTCCACTCATGCATCCAACTCCCTAAACAAAGTTATTCCAAAGAGTCCACCATACCTACCTACTAGCTTATGATATTCCAAGTATATTCATGCTTTTGTTTACCTTCCACTTGTTATGAGAAAACTAGTGATTAAAGCTCTCACGAACTTGAACGCACACTTTACTTTACTTGCCCTTAATAAACTTGAACCATTGTGTCTTCTATGTTGTATATGCTTGTAGTTCTTTGTTGGGAATTAGCAGAACCATGCTTTCATGGGGAACGCTTTCAACATTGCACTTGGTACCTGTACCTAGTTGATATCATGCTCTTTTGTATATGGATGTCGTCGGTGTGAAATGAAAGGGGAGCTTGTAAGTCCATGGAGTTATGTATATGTGTTAGAGAAACGCCTGGGCCGCAGGTCTAATCCATGCTGACATGGTGGAAACCTGCAGCGTAACCATAATGAGCTGCCTATGAAGTATTCTTCTTATAAAAAAAAGAGTCCTATATTGAGAAAAAAAGAGAAAAGAAAAAAAGAGATACTATGAAAAGAGGAAAGAGAGAAAAAAGCACCATGTTCCCATGGTAAATAAGAAGAATGCTGAGATGCTCGTTGTCTGCTTGCCTTGTCATTTTGATATGGGGATTGATACATTGCAATGTCTCTATAATTTTTGATGTTCCATGCTTGGTTTATAAAATTTCTTGTGTTTTGTTCCAACTTTGGAGTAGTTTTCATATGATTTCTGGGACTAACCTATTAACAAGAGCCACAGTGCCAACTGCCTGTTTTCTGCTCTTTTTGGTTCCAGGAAAGTTAGAAAATGAATATTCTCGGAATTGGATGGGACAAAAGCCAAAGTGCCTATTTTTCCGGAAGGGATCAAGTGCCAGAATACAAGACGGAGAGGGGACAGGGGCCGGCCACACCACCTGGCCGCGCAGCCAGGCCTGGCCCGCGCCAGGGGGTGGTGTGGTGGCTCCCGACACTCCCTCGGCCTCTCCTTCCGCCTATATATTACCCTCGGGACGAAAACCCTAAGGACCCGATCAAAAATCCACGAAAGAGTCTGTAGCCACCGTCATCTCCATCCCTAGATCGGGAGGGATCTGAAGCTCTTCTGGCACCCTGCCGGAGAGGGGAATTCACCCTAGAGGCCTTCTTCATCACCATGCAAGCCTCCGTTGTGATGCGTGAGTAGTTCATCCTTGGATTACGGATCCATGTAGTAGCTAGATGGCTGGTTTCTCCTCCTTTGTGCTTTCATGTTTAGATCGTGTGAGCTCCGTTCATGATCAAGATCATCTATTTGTAATCCATACATGTTGTGTTTGCGGGGATCCGATGGATATTGAGATGCTATTTCAGATTGATTATTGATTCTATCATGTCTTTGTTATTTGAGATCTTGCATGCTTTTCGTTGTTAGTAGCTATCTTGGCCGAGTAGATGCTAGAATCTCCAAGAGTTAGTATTTATGCCCGATAGTGGGTTCATGCCTCTGGTAATCTGGGGAAGTGACAAAAATCTCTAAGGTACTAGATGTGATGTTGCTACTAGGGAGAAAACAACAATCCTTTGTTCATAGAACAATCATATTGTTTACTTTACACGCAGTTCGTAAAGCAATAATCTGTTGCTTGCAAATTAATACTGGAGGGGGATCGGATGATAACCTGAAGGTGGACTATTAGTCATAGATGTAGTTGGATGGCGGTCTATGTATAATGTTGTAATGCTCAATCAAGTCTCAAAGGAGTCAAGATGATTAGTATATGCATATATTTTTTTTCTCGGTGTTTGTCAATTGCCCCGCTGTAATTTGTTCACCCAGCATGTTATCTATCTAAGGAGAGCCACCTCTAGTGAACTATGGATCCCGGTCCTTGTCTTTTACGTACAATCTACAATCTTTTACTGCTTTGTGTTTACTTTCTGCAAACTATTACTTCTTTCCATTCGATACGTTTAATCCTTTGTTTTCCGCAAAACATGGTGAGATTGACAACCTCATCGCAAGTTGGGGACAAAGTTCTGTGGTTGTGTTGTGCAGGTCTCCACATTGCTACTAGCACCGGTAGTGCGCCCTGCCAAATCTCAGCTAGTAACACCATTGGGGTGTTTCCTTGCTCCTACTGGTTCGATTAAACCTTGGTTTCATAACTGAGGGAAACTTGTTGCTGTGCTCATCATACCTTCCTCTTGGGGTTCCCAACGAGCTCTACATCAACACCACCAACAAGCATTTTTCTGGGCACCGTGCATTGAGCCATGAAGCATTTTTCTGGTGCCATTGCCGGGGAGTCCAGGACATCTTCACAAGGGGAGTCCCTCATAACCAATCTCTTTACTTTGTTGTTTTTGTTTTGCTTAGTTTCTTTTTGCTTTGTTTGCTTGTTTTGTTCTTAAAAAAACACAAAAAAAATTAGTTTTACTAGTTTACTTTCTTATTTTAAAATCCAAAAAAATGACTACTCTTGAAAACACTAAGTTGTGTGACTTCACTAGCACCAACAACAATGATTTTATGAGCACACCTATTGCTCCACCTGTGGCTGAAAATACTTTCTTTGAGATAAAACCTGCTTTACTCAATCTTGTTATGAGAGAGCAATTTTCTGGTATTGGTAATGAAGATGTTGCTTCCCATCTAAATAACTTTGTTGAACTTTGTGAGATGCAAAAGCATAGGGATATAGATGGTGATATTATTAAGCTGAAATTGTTTCCTGTCTCTTTGAGAGAAAAAACTAAAGAGTGATTGAATTCCTTAACTAGGAATAGTATTGATTCTTGGACTAAATGCAAAGATGCTTTTATTGGAAAATACTATCCTCCTACTAAGATTATATCCATGAGAAGTGAAATAATGAAGTTTAAACAACTTGATAATGAGCATGTTGCTCAAGCTTGGGAAAGAATGAAATCTTTGGTAAAGAATTGTCCCACTCATGGACTGACTGCTTGGATGATCATCCAAACTTTTTATGCAGGATTGAACTATTCTTCAAGGAACCTATTGGATTCTGCTGCTGGAGGTACTTTTATGAATATTACTTTGGGTGCTGCAACGAAACTTCTGGACAATATGATGGTTAATTATTCTGAATGGCATACTGAGAGAGCTCCACAAGGCAAGAAGGTAAATTCTGTTGAGGAAACCTCCTCCTTGAGTGATAAGATTGATATAATTATGTCTATGCTTGTTAATGGGAAAGCCCATATTGATCCAAATAATGTTCCTTTAGCCTCTTTGGTTGCTCAAGAAGACCAAGTTGATGTGAACTTCATAAGAAATAACAATTTTGGCAACAATGCTTATGGTAATAATGCTTATAGGAACAATTCTGGTAACAACAATTATAGGCCCTACCCTCCTAGTAATACTTATGGCTATAATGGTAAACCTGAATTACCTAGTGAAGGAAGAATTTTAGAAGTTGAAAGAGCCACTAAAAACTTCATGCAAATGCAATATGAGCAAAATAAACTATTTACTAAACCTATGGAGGAACAATCTATCATTTTGAAGAACATTAGCCATCAACTTGAGAGTCTAAATAGGGAAATTCCTGGTTTACAATTGAAACTCTCTAATGCTGAAAGAAATATATCATTTTTGTCTGAAGCTCAATCTTCATTGATTAATAAAATGGCTGCTAAACCTAAAACTAATGAAAATCCCTTTGCAGCTACCAATGCTATACAAGTAAGAATTGATGAAAATGTTAGACTATTAGCTGAATTACATGCTAAGTGGGAAAGAGAAGAGGAAATTGCTAGAAACATTAGTGTTTCTACTATTACCACCACTAGTGTTGAGGCTAGTAATAGTTCTACTACTTTAGATGATCAAGTTGATTTTGATCTTGATTGTTGCAACATATCTGAAGTTATTAAGTTTCTACAAAAGCTTTCTAAAAGTCCTAACGCTAGTGCTATGAACATGGCCTTTACAAAACACATTACGGATGCTCTCATAAAGATTAAAGAAGAAAAGATGAAACATAAAGCTTCTATTCCTATAAAACAAGAAGATGGTTGGGAACCCATCATTAATATGAAAGTGAATGACTTTGATTTCAAAGCTTTATGTGGTCTTGATAGTAGTGTTTCTATTATGCCTAAAAGGATTTATGATATGCTTGATTTTCCTCCTCTTGAAGATTGTTATTTGAATGTCCCACTTGATGATAATGCTAAAAATAAACTCATGGGGAGTCTTAATGATGTTCTTATTATGGTTAACGATTCCTATGTCCCCGTTGATTTCTATGTTTTGGATGTTGAATACAATGCTTCTTGTCCTATTACTTTGGGAAGACCTTTTCTTAGAACTGTTGGTGCCATCATTGATATGAAAGAAGGCACCATTAAATATCAACACCCACTCAAGAAAGGTATAGAACACTTCCCTAAAAAGAGAGAATTTTTTTCTTTTTCTTCTCCTATGAAAACAAAATTTGGTCTTAATGCTTCTTCATTTGAGAACACTTGATTCTTTCTTTGCTTCTTATGCCTAACTTAAAGGCGTTAAAGAAAATTACCTGTTGGGAGATAACCCAAGAGTTTTAGATGAGTCTTGGAAGTTATTACTTCAGTAATAACCGCTCCTTATACTTTTTATTTGCTTTTTGTGCCAAGAGTAACCTCTAATGAGAGTGAAGTAATGATTGGGAAAGTTTCTGTCCCGAAATAGATTTTTGTGCTTCACCGTAAACATTCCTGAGAGAGCTCCGTATGTCAGAATGAGCTGTAATTCTTTGTGCTTCTGCCCCAGGTTGTTATCTAACTTTCTTTAGTTCAACACTTTTTGATTTGAGCAACATAAGGTCTTCTAAAAAAATCGTCTTTACATGCTGGTCTATTTTGACAGATTTTTGCCATTTTTCTGCATTTGCTTCTTGTGGGTTCCTTCTTGAGTTCTTTTGGGGAATTGAGCTTTTTGAGGGAAGTGCTATAGTAGCTAGTGTTATAATGGAAGTTTATTTGGTGTTAGAACTGAACCTTGAGACTTATTTATCTTAAGTGCACTAATGTTGCTAATGAGATTGTGTGAAGTTTTGTATGAAGGAAAATTTTCAGGTGTATGGAAGGAATGAGTAATGAGATGAAGGATGGACTAAAGCTCAAGCTTGGGGATGCCACGCGTGTCACCCCAAGAAATATCCAAGAAGTACAAGCGTCAAAGCTTGGGGATGCCCAAGGCATCCCCTTCTTCATCAATAAAAATTCCATGTTTCTTCCAAACGCTTCATTTTTATTGTTTCATGCACAGTTGTGTTTTTCTAGGAGAGTCTTCTTTTTCATTTTAGTTTTGGTTTTTAGTTTGCTTGGTTTGCTTAGTTTTCTGAATAAGTTGGTTGGACCCCCTCTTTCATACATTGGTTTGCAAATAGTTTGGTTTGGTTTGGTTTGGTTTGGAAAAGAGTAGGAACGTTCATGCTTATATGGTAAAAAGAGCTTGTTCTTGACTGTGGCTATGCTTTGTCATGCCATGCTTGATATTGTTTTGGCTTTATGCTTAGTATTCTTTGCTGTAGCATGACTTGTTATAAAAAATTGAGATTGCTTAATGTGCCTTGGATGAATCATGCGTTGTTTTAGCATATTAAAGCATAGTATAGTGGTATTCTCCTTTGATGCTTTATTTGGGTTAACTTGGCACATGCTCACACCATGTTATGACCGTCACAAGTCACCATAGCCTTTATGATCCTTTAGTTTTCAACTTGTAGTATCACTTTATTCTTTGATCAATGATGTTTTGTCGCTCTGCATGATTATGGCCATTATGGCTCTCTTAGTTTATCGCTCCCAGTCTTTTGCTAGCCTCCACAACAAAGTATGAGTTCCACTCATGCATCCAACTCCCTAAACCAAGTTATTCCAAAGAGTCCACCATACCTACCTACTAGCTTATGCTATTCCAAGTATATTCATGCTTTTGTTTACCTTCCAGTTGTTATGAGAAAACTAGTGATTAAAGCCCTCACGAACTTGATGGCACACTTTACTTTTTGCCTCTAATAAACTTGAACCATTGGGTCCTTCTTTGTTGCGTATATGCTTGCGCTTTATAAGTTGAAATTAGCAGAACCATGTACCATGGGGAACGCTTTCAACATTGCACTTGTACTTTGTACCCCGTTGATATCATGTTCTTTTGCTTACGGATCCCGGCGGTGTGAAATAAAAGTGGAACTTGTAAGATCATGGAGTTTGTATGTGTGTTAGAGAAACGTCTGGGTCGCTAGCCTAGGCCATGCCTAATCATGGTGGAAACTTGCAGCATCACCATAATGAGCACTCTATGAAGCATCCTCGATAAAAACCTATGCAAATAGTAAATAAAAAGATCACTGAGATGCTCATCGTCTGCTTGCCTTGTCATTTTGATTATGGGAAAGCTCCCGTATCATGTGCAAGGGGTACCCCGTTGGCGGTTCTTAATGATACACATATACTTACAATGACAAGAGCTTACTCGTGACTGAAGTTGAGTAGCATGAGGATCGGTCTTCGTAAGTAAGGGCATGAGTTTCGGTTTATAACTTGTCAAGCATATCCTCTTAGTTGTGTCACTTTAACCTTAATCACCTTCAAGATGCTTATGATAGGGGCAATGAGAGCTGAAAGCTACAAGTACCATAATTTTTTTGGAAGCTCTTTATGAGACTTGAATCCCTACTTCCTTTTACAAAAGGCCTTTCTTCCACCTTTATATTGAGTCTTCACCTTCTATCTTTATGCACTTACTTTGAGAGCATAGTGGCCATTCTTAGTTCTATGTGCATTGTCCCAAGACTAGTTGATTGATGCATAACTTGATATTGCTTGTTTTAAACTATTGTATCTAGTCACACTTATGAACTTTGAAGGTGTCCTATGCATTTATATTTGCTACTCTATTGAGGGACAAGCTGAATACTATTATGCTATGTTTTCTTTATGTGAAACAAACAAACGTCTTGCAAAGCATGTTATTCATGAATCTTTTGTTTGTGCCTTTTCATGTTGCATCATAGTTTCTTTGCTTATTGCTAGAACTTTGTCTTTCATGTTACGATCGAAGTACTTTGATCCTAGCTTTGAATGTTTTGCAAATACTTTGATCAAGTCTTTGATGGTGCATGTCACCTCAAAAATTATTTCTTTTTCTCACTTACCTACTCGAGGACGAGCAGGAGTTAAGCTTGGGGATGTTGATACATTGCAAATGTATCTATAATTTTTGATGTTCCATGCTTGGTTTTATCCACTTTCTTGTGTTTTGTTCCAACTTTGGAGTATTTTTCATATGATTTCTTGGACTAACCTATTAACAAGAGCCACAGTGCCAGCTGCATGTTTTCTGTTGTTTTTGGTTCCAGGAAAGTTAGAAAATGAATATTCTCGGAATTGAACGGGACAAAAACCAAAGTGCCTATTTTTCTGGAAGGGATCAAGTGCCAGAATACGAGTCAGAGAGGGGCCAGGGGCCAGCCACACCACCTGGCCGCGCGGCCAGGCCTGGCCCGCGCCAGGGGGTGGTGTGGTGGCTCCCGACACCCCCTCGGCCTCTCCTTCCGCCTATATATTGCCCTCGGGACGAAAACCCTAAGGACCCGATCAAAAATCCATGAAAGAGTCTATAGTCGCCGTCATCTCCATTCCTAGATCGGGGGGATCTGAAGCTCTTCCCGGCACCCTGCCGGAGAGGGGAATTCACCCTGGAGGCCTTCTTCATCACCATGTAAGCCTCCGGTGTGATGCGTGAGTAGTTCATCCTTGGACTACGGATCCATGTACTAGCTAGATGGCTGGTTTCTCCTCCTTTGTGCCTTCATGTTTAGATCTTGTGAGCTCCGTTCATGATCAAGATCATCTTTTTGTAATCCATACATGTTGTGTTTGCGGGGATCCGGTGGATATTGAGATGCTATTTCAGATTGATTATTGAATCTATCATGTCTTTGTTATTTGAGATCTTGCATGCTTTCCGTTGTTAGTAGCTATCTTGGCCAAGTAGATGCTAGCAACTCCAAGAGTTAGTATTTATGCTCGATAGTGGGTTCATGCCTCTGGTAATCTGGGGAAGTGACAGAAATCTCTAAGGTACTAGATGTGCTGTTGCTACTAGGGAGAAAACAACAATCCTTTGTTCATAGAACAATCGTATTTTTTACTTTACACGCAGTTCGTAAAGCAATAATCTGTTGCTTGCAACTTAATACTGGAGGGGGTTCGGATGATAACCTGAAGGTGGATTATTAGTCATAGATGCAGTTGGATGGCGGTCTATGTATAATGTTGTAATGCCCAATCAAGTCTCAAAGGAGTCAAGATGATTAGTATATGCATATATTGATTTCTCGGTGTTTGTCAATTGCCCCACTGTAATTTGTTCACCCAGCATGTTATCTATCTAAGGAGAGCCACCTCTAGTGAACTATGGATCCCGGTCCTTGTCTTTTACATACAATCTACAATCTTTTACTGCTTTGTGTTTACTTTTTGTAACTATTACTTCTTTCCATTCGATACGTTTAATCCTTTGTTTTCTGCAAAACACGGTGAGATTGACAACCTCATCGCAAGTTGGGGACAAAGTTCTGTGGTTGTGTTGTACATGTCTCCACATTGCTACTAGCACCGGTAGTGCGCCCTGCCAAAGCTCAGCTAGTAACACCTTTGGGGTGTTTCCTTGCTCCTACTGGTTCGATTAAACCTTGGTTTCATAACTGAGGGAAAACTTGCTGATGTGCTCATCATACCTTCCTCTTGGGGTTCCCAACGAGCTCTACATCAACACCGCCAACAAGCATTTTTCTGGGCGTCGTGCATTGAGCCATCAGGGATTCTTCCGTATCATCGGGCAAGGGGTACCCCATTGGGGGTTCTCTATGATACACATGTACTTACAATGACAAGAACATACCGGTGACTAAACTTGAGTAGCATGAGGAGCGACCCTCGTATACAAGGGACATGAGATTTCTGACTTATACTTCGTCAAGCATGTACACCATAGTTTGTTCACTTTAACCTTAATCACTTCAAGATGCTTATGATAGGGGCAATGAGAGCTGAAAGCTATAAGTACCATAATTTTTGGAAGCTCTTTATGAGACTTGAATCCCTACTTCCTTTTACAAAAGGCTTTTCTTCCACCATTATATTGAGTCTCCACCTTCTACCTTTATGCACCTACTTTGAGAGCATAGAGGCCATTCTTAGTTCTATGTGCATTGTCCTAAGACTAGTTGATTGATGCATACATTGATATTGCTTGTTTTAAACTATTGTATCTAGTCACTCTTTTGAACTTTGAAGGTGTCCTATGCATTTATATTTGCTACTCTATGAGGGACAAGCTGAATACTATTATGCTATGTTTTCTTTATGTGAAACAAACAAACGTCTTGCAAAGCATTGTTATTCACGAATCTTTTGTTTGTGCCTTTTCATGTTGCATCATAGTTTCTTTGCTTATTGCTAGAACTTTGTCTTTCATGTTATGATTGAAGTACTATGATCCCAGCTTTTAATGTTTTACAAATACTTTGATCAAGTCTTTGATGGTGCATGTCACCTCAAAAATTATTCTTTCTTTTATCACTTACCTACTCGAGGACGAGCAGGAGTTAAGCTTGGGGATGTTGATACATTATGTATATATAATTTTTGATGTTCCATGCTTGGTTTTATCCACTTTCTTGTGTTTTGTTCCAACTTTGGAGTACTTTTCATATGATTTCTTGGACTAACCTATTAACAAGAGCCACAGTGCCAGCTGCCTGTTTTCTGCTATTTTTGGTTTCAGGAGAGTCAGAAAATGAATATTCTCGGAATTGGACGGTACAAAAGCCAAAGTGCCTATTTTTTCGGAAGGGATCAAGTGCTAGAATACGATACGGAGAAGGGCCAGAGGGCGGCCACACCACCTGGCTGCGCGGCTAGGCCTGGCACGCGCGAGGGGGTGGTGTGGCTAGCCCAGGCACCGCCTCGGCCTCTCCTTTCGACTATCTATTGCCCTCGGGATGAAAACCCTAAGTACCCGATCAAAAATCCATGAAAGAGTCTGTAGCTGCCGTCATATCCATCCCTAGATCGGGAGGGATCTGAAGCTCTTCCCAAGACCGTCGAGAGGGAATTCACCCTGGAGGCCTTCTTCATCACCATTCAAGCCTCCGGTGTGATGCGTGAGTAGTTCATCCTTGGACTACGGATCCATGTAGTAGCTAGATGGCTGGTTCTCCTCCTTTGTGCTTTCATGTTTAGATCTTGTGAGCTCCGTTCATGATCAAGATCATCTATTTGTATTCATACATGTTATGTTTGCGGGGATCCGATGGATATTGAGATGCTATTTCAGATTGATTATTGATTCTATCATGTCTTTGTTATTTGTGATCTTGCATGCTTTCCGTTGTTAGTAGCTATCTTGGCCAAGTACATGCTAGCAACTCCAATTGTTAGTATTTATGCTCGATAGTGGGTTCATGCCTATGGTAATCTGGGGAAGTGACAGAAATCTCTAAGGTACTAGATGTGCTGTTGCTACTAGGGAGAAAACAACAATCCTTTGTTCATAGAACAATCGTATTGTTTACTTTACACGTAGTTCGTAAAGCAATAATCTGTTGCTTGCAACTTAATACTGGAGGGGGTTCAGATGATAACCTGAAGGTGGATTATTAGTCATAGATGTAGTTGGATGGCGGTCTATGTATTATGTTGTAATGCCCAATCAAGTCTCTGGGGAGTCAAGATGATTAGTATATGCATGTATTGCTTTCTTGGTGTTTGTTAATTGCCCCGCTGTAATTTGTTCACCCAGCATGTTATCTATCTAAGGAGAGCCACCTCTAGTGAACTATGGATCCCGGTCCTTTTTCTTTACATACAATCTATAAACTGTTTCTGCTTTGTGTTTACTTTCTGCAAACTATTACTTCTTTCCATTCGATACGTTTAATCCTTTGTTTTCCGCAAAACACGGTGAGATTGACAACCTCATCGCAAGTTGGGGACAAAGTTCTGTGGTTGTGTTGTGCAGGTCTCCACGTTGCTACTAGCACCGGTAGTGCGCCCTGCCAAAGCTCAGCTAGCAACACCTTTGGGGTGTTTCCTTGCTCCTACTGGTTCGATTAAACCTTGGTTTCATAACTGAGGGAAAACTTACTGCTGTGCTCATCATACCTTCCTTTTGGGGTTCCCAACAAGCTCTACGTCGAAAGTCGAGCGTATCATCCCTCATAACCAATCTATTTACTTTGTTATTTTTGTTTTGCTTAGTTTCTTTTTGCTTTGTTTGCTTGTTTGTTTTTCAAAAACGCAAAAAAATTTATTAGTTCCTTTCTTAAGTTGCCACTATGTCTAGCCTTGCTCCAGTCACTATGTCACCCGAGGAAATGATTTTCACTTTTAAACAAGGAATTGAGGAAAGTTTTAAGGAAGCTTGGTCTAGAATCTCTGATCTACATGAAAAAACTGAGCCTAAAATGACTCAAAGCTTGTTCCTTAGCAGTTTTTACCTTGGGATTGCTCTTTGCTATAGATATGCTTTAGATGCTGTTGTGGGAGGAGATTTCCTCCAATGTAATGAGGATTATGCTATTAATGCTATAAAGAAATTGATCCTTACTTACAACTTGCCTAGCCAAACTGATATTTCTTTCGCAAGAATATTTGCTAGATTGAACACTCTTGAGACTAGCACTACTAGCTTAAAAGATTGCTATAATACGCTTAGGGAGCATCACAATTATGTTCCAATAAATTCTGAACCATCAAAGTGGCTCCCTACACTACATATTGAGATAAACACTGAAACTTTTCAAGCTCGCTGTGATATCATGTCTGAATTTTGTCTTATGCCCAAAGATATTTATAAATCTCTGAATACTTGGGGGCTTACTGAAGGAGGAAAAGAAATATCTCTTGCTAATAATGCTACCTTATTACCTATTGGAGTAGCTGAAGGAGTGTTTACAAATATCCTTGGGAAAATGATTTCTACTGATTATCTTGTTATTGAATGTGCAGGAAAAGGATAAATTACACTTGGAAGGTCCCTATTAGAACTCCTTGGAGCAAAAATAGATGTGAGAAAGGGGACCATGCACCTTTCTTCTCCACCAAACAATCATATTTTCCCCAAGGTTAAGAATAAAAGTAAGAGAGGTAAGGGTAAGAAATTTGGTTTTAATGCTTCTTCATTTGAGAACACTTGATTCTTTCTTGCTTCTTATGCCTAACTTAAGGCGTTAAAGAAAAGTACTTATTGGGAGATAATCCAAAAGTTTTAGATGAGTCTTGGAAGTTATTACTTCGGTAATAACCGCTCCTTATCCTTTTTATTTGCTTTTTGTGCCAAGAGTAACCTCTAATGAGAGAGAAGTAATGATTGGGAAAGTTGCTGTCCCGAAACAGATTTCTACGCTTCACCGTAAAAATTCATGAAAAATCTCTGAACGTCTTTTTGAGGCGTGAATTTTTTTGCTTCTGCCCCAGGCTATTATCTAACTTTCGTTAGTTCAACACTTTTTGATTTGAGCAACAGAATGTCTTCGAAAAAATTCGTCTTTACCTGCTGGTCTGTTTTGACAGATTTCTGCCATTTTCTGCATTTGCTTCCTGTTGGTTCTTTTTTGTGTTCTTTTAGGGAATTGAGATTTTTGAGGGAAGTGCTACAGTATCTAGTGTTCTAATGGAAGTTTATTTGGTGTTAGAACTGAACCTTAAGATTTATTATCTTGAATGCACTAATGTTGCTAATAAAGATTGTGTGAAGTTTTGTATGAAGGAAAAATTTCAGGTGTATGGAAGGAATGAGTAATGAGATGAAGGACAGACTAAAGCTCAAGCTTAGGGATGCCACATGTGTCACCCCAATAAATATACAAGAAGTACAAGCTTAAAAGCTTGGGGATTCCCAAGGCATCCCCTTGTTCATCAATAAAAGTTCTAGGTTTCTTCCAAACGCTTCATTTTTATTGTTTCATGCACAGTTGTGTTGTTCTTGGAGCGTCTTCTTCTTCGTTTTCGTTTTGGTTTTTGTTTGCTTTTGTTTTCTTAGTTTTCTGAATAAATTGGTTGGACCCCCTATTTCATACATTTTTTGCAAATAGTTTGGTTTGGTTTGGAAAAGAGTAGGAATGTTCATACTTATGTGGTAAAAAGAGCTCGTTTTGACTGTGGCCTATGCTCTGTCATGCCATGCTTAATATTGTTTTGGCTTTATGCTTAGTATTCTTTTCTGTAGCATGACTTGTTATAAACAATTGAGATTGCTTAATGTGCCTTGGATGAATCATGCGTTGTTTTAGCATATTAAAGCATAGTATAGTAGTCTTCTCCTTTGATGCTTTATTTGGGTTGACTTGGCGCATGCTCACACCATGTTATGACTATCTCAAGTCACCATAGCCTTTATGATCCTTTAGTTTTCAACTTTTAGTATCACTTTATGCTTTGATCAATAATGTTTTGTCGCTCTGCATGATTATGGCCATTATTGCTCTCTTAGTTTGTCGCTCCCAGTCTTTTGCTAGCCGCCACAACCAAGTATGAGTTCCACTCATGCATCCAACTCCCTAAACAAAGTTATTCCAAAGAGTCCACCATACCTACCTACTAGCTTATGCTATTCCAAGTATATTCATCCTTTTGTTTACCTTCCAAATTAAACTTGTTATGAGAAAACTAGTGATTAAAGCTCTCACGAACTTGATGGCACACTTTACTTTTCTTGCCATTAATAAACTTGAACCATTGTGTCGTCTATGTTGTATATGATTGCACTTATTTGTTGGGGATTAGCAGAACCATGCTGTCATGGGGAACGCTTTCAACATCGCACTTGGTACATGTACCTAGTTGATATCGTGCTCTTTTGTATATGGATGTCGTCGGTGTGAAATGAAAGGGGATCTTGTAAGTCCATGGAGTTATGTATATGTGTTAGAGAAACGCCTCGGCCGCTGGTCTAATCTATCCTGACATGGTGGAAACCTGAAGTGTAACCATAATGAGCTGTCTATGAAGCATTCTTCTTATAAAAAAGAGTCCTATATTGAGAAAAAAGAAAAAAAAAGATATTATGAAAAGAGGAAAGAGAGAAAAAAGCACCATATTCCCATGGTAAATAAGAATATTGCTGAGATGCTCGTTGTCTGCTTGCCTTGTCATTTTGATATGGGGATTCTTCCGTATCATCGGGCAAGGGGTACCCCGTTGGCGGTTCTCTATGATACACATGTACTTACGATGACAAGAACTTACCGGTGACTAAACTTGAGTAGCATGAGGAGCAACCCTCGTATACAAGGGACATGAGATTCCTAATCTATACTTCGTCAAGCATGTACACCATAGTTTGTTCACTTTAACCTTAATCACTTCAAGATGCTTATGATAGGGGCAATGAGAGCTGAAAGCTATAAGTACCATAATTTTTGGAAGCTCTTTATGAGACTTGAATCCCTACTTCCTTCTATGAAGGCCTTTCTTCCACCATTATATTGAGTCTCCACCTTCTACCCTTATGCACCTACTTTGAGAGCATGGTGGCCATTCTTAGTTCTATGTGCATTGTCCCAAGACTAGTTGATTGATGCATAACATGATATTGCTTGTTTTAGACTATTTGTATCTAGTCACTCTTATGAACTTTGAAGGTGTCCTATGCATTTATATTTGCTACTATATGAGGGACAAGCTGAATACTATTATGCTATGTTTTCTTTATGTGAAACAAACAAACGTCTTGCAAAGCATTGTTATTCATGAATCTTTTGTTTGTGCCTTTTATGTTGCATCATAGTTTCTTTGTCTTATTGCTAGAACTTTGTCTTTCATGTTATGATTGAAGTACTATGATCCCAGCTTTGAATGTTTTACAAATTATTTGATCAAGTCTTTGATGGTGCATGTCACCTCAAAGATTATTCTTTCTTTTTTATCACTTACCTACTCAAGGACGGGAAGGAGTTAAGCTTGGGGATGTTGATACATTGCAAATGTATCTATAATTTTTGATGTTCCATGCTTGGTTTTATCCACTTTCTTGTGTTTTGTCCACACTTTGGAGTGCTTTTCATATGATTTCTTGGACTAACCTATTAACAAGAGCCATAGTGCCAACTGCCTGTTTTCTGCTGTTTTTGGTTCTAGGAAAGTCAGAAAATGAATATTCTCGGAATTGGACGGGACAAAAGCCAAAGTGCCTATTTTTCCAGAAGTCATCAGATGCCAGAGTACGAGACGGAGAGGGGCCAGGGGGCCACCACACCACCTGGCCATGCGGCCCAGCCTGGCCCGCGCCAGGGGGTGGTCTGGCCGCCTCCGGCACCCCCTCGGCCTCCCCTTCCGCCTATAAGATGCCCTCGGGACGAAAACCCTAAGTACCCGATCAAAAATCCACGAAAGAGTCTATAGCCTCCGTCATCTCCATCCCTAGATCGGGAGGGATCTGAAGCTCTTCCCGGCACCCTGTCGGAGAGGGAAATTCACCCTGGAGGCCTTATTCATCACCATGCAAGCCTCCGGTGTGATGCGTGAGTAGTTCATCCTTGGACTACGGATCCATGTAGTAGCTAGATGGCTGGTTCTCCTCCTTTGTGCTTTCATGTTTAGATCATGTGAGCTCCGTTCATGATCAAGATCATCTATTTGTGATTCTGCATGTTGTGTTTGCGGGGATCCGATGGATATTGAGATGCTATTTCAGATTGATTATTGATTCTATCATGTCTTTGTTATTTGTGATCTTGCATGCTTTTCCATTGTTAGTAGCTATCTTGGCCAAGTAGATGCTAGCAACTCCAAGAGTTAGTATTTATGCTCGATAGTGGGTTCATGCCTCTGGTAATCTGGGGAAGTGACTGAAATCTCTAAGGTACTAGATGTGTTGTTGCTACTAGGGAGAAAACAACAATCCTTTGTTCATAGAACAATTGTATTTTTTAGTTTACATGCAGTTCGTAAAGCAATAATCTGTTGCTTGCAACTTAATACTGGAGGGGGTTCGGATGATAACCTGAAGGTGGATTATTAGTCATAGATGCAGTTGGATGGCGGTCTATGTATAATGTTGTAATGCCCAATCAAGTCTCAAAGGAGTCAAGATGATTAGTATATGCATGTATTGCTTTCTCGATGTTTGTCAATTGCCCCGCTGTAATTTGTTTACCCAGCATGTTATCTATCTAAGGAGAGCCACCTCTAGTGAACTATGGATCCCGGTCCTTTTCTTTTACATACAATCTATAAAGTATTACTGCTTTGTGTTTACTTTTTGCAAACTATTACTTCTTTCCATTCGATACGTTTAATCCTTTGTTTTCAGCAAAACACGATGAGATTGACAACCTCATTGCAAGTTGGGGACAGAGTTCTGTGGTTGTGTTGTGCAGGTGTCCACGTTGCTACTAGCACCGGTAGTGCGCCCTGCCAAGGCTCAGCTAGCAACACCTTTGGGGTGTTTCCTTGCTCCTACTGGTTCGATTAAACCTTGGTTTCATAACTGAGGGAAACTTGCTCATCATACCTTCCTCTTGGGGTTCCCAACAAGCTCTACATCAACACCGCACCAGCATTTTTCTGGCGCCGTACACTGAGCCATCAAGCATTTTTCTAGCGCCGTACACTGAGCCATCAGCGTCCCTTCAAGTAAGGCTTGAAGTACGTCAGGATGATAAGCATATACAAGTCATGCTGGACTAACTGGATGTAGAAGCGCCTAGGACGATGCACCGTGGCATGGTGTCCAATCGACCTAGGGCGTCTTCTCGGTTTGGCAGAACTAGCGACCGACCTAGTAGCACTTGCCCTTGCCAAGGCCTCCACTCTCCTGCCCGGTAGCTTCAACTCCCTTGGTATGATGGGGAGAGCATCTTCATAGCCACCTGGAGCTAGAGCAGTCCGGTCAAGAATGTAGTCTCAGTTCGGCATTACAACTAGGACGTCCTACATGAAAATTACCATTGCGTCAGTCTTTTGGAATTACCAAAACACCACAATGCATTGTATAAATTGACTAAAGATCACAATGAGTCATTGCACCATCAAAATTACCTAAATATCACAAGGTATCAGGTAAATTAAATTCCTACATAGCACAATGCATCATCAGAATGACCTAACCCGATGGGTCCTCAAAATTATCTGAACAGCTACTAGAAGGCATAACATTTAATTAGATTGATTAAACAACACAATGCATAATTTGAATGGCTAAAACAGCACAATGCATTATCTGGATAGACAAAACAACATATCTGCAGTGCATCATCAAAAATACCAAAAGAGCAAAAGGTATCATGTAATTAAATTTAATAAACAGTGTCTACATAATCAAAATTACCTAAACTGATGGGTCATTGAAATAATCTGAACAACTAGAAGGCATATCATTTAATCCTAAATAGCAGAATGCAGATCAAAATGGATGACTTAACACAGTGAGGAGACAGGACACAATGCATCATACAAAAAAATACCAAAACATCACAACGCATCATGGAAAATTCCTAAACAGCACAATGCATCATCTAAGTACCAAAATAGAACCCTGCATCATCGTCATCAAGAATATTCCATAACTAAGCAGAACAACACAAAAGACAAATACACATACATTCAAATCTAGGCAAAGTCAAGTCAGTTATTTCTGGACGGAGGGAGTATAAAGAACAACACAAAAGATAATTATCAAGAATATGACATAAAACTAAGCAGTTCAACCATGGACCTGAAGTACACGTTGCAAAAATCTGACTAGATGCACATCGGATTTGGGTTAAAGCCCCAATCCGCCAGATCTAACCTCGTTGCAGTTGGGGGGCGCGAACTTGCACGGGGGTCGATGGGTTGAGCAGATGAACAAGGCGCCACTGACGAAGAACCAGCCACATACACCGAAGAAGCACAGACAATCGCTGATGAAGGGGGGCCACCGATAGGGGTTTCACCGCGTACACTCTGAAATTTGGCACATTGGTAATTAGAGTCCAACCTGCAGACGCTATTCAACTGACGCCAGATTCGCCTCAACACACGCTACGCCGGAGGCTTGGATGACAACTCGGCAGGCGACGAGGGTTTCGGCGTGACCGACCGAAACACTAAGGGCGACAGACGCCTCACCTTGGGCATGACCCGCACACACGCAAAAAACGAAGGATGCTTCAGAGAGGGTGCTGAGGTCGTCGGAATCGAACAAGCCACCTGCAGCTCCGAAGCAGAGCTTGATGAGGACCCCAACTCAACCACAGACAAAGGTTTTGGCATTAGTTTCATCGAGGAGGTGAGTGCGGGAATGTGATAGCGAGAGAGTGACTGGTGGGGGAGGAGTTAGAGAATGGGAGTGGGTAACCCTCTATCCGCTTTAGTAGTACCGTACTACAAAAAAACTACATTTCACATATCATCACTTTTTGATGAACTAGTTCATTTCTTTGAACAGACTAAAATAGTGGGTACCATTTAGGTTTCAAACTTTCATCTGGTACCTATTTTGCTAGTAGTAAGTACAATACAATACTTTGTATTACCATCCATCCCAAAATATAAGGCGCTTGAGAATTAGTCAAAAGTCAACATTTTTTAAGTTTGACCATGATTATACACGAAAAACATAAAAATTTATAATACTAAATTAATATCAATAGATTCACCATAAAGTATATTTTCTTAATATGTCTATTCAATATTGTAGATGAAGATATTTTTTTATAAATATTTGGTCAAAGTTAGTAAGGTTTGACTTTTGACCAATGCTTAGACGCCTTATATTTTGGGACGGAGGAAGTAGTATAAAACATTTTTTAGATAGAGGAAATTGCACGATCCACCATCTTTTCATCGCACTTTTGCATAAAGCACTTGGTGGACGTCATTTTTGCATATTTTAACAGTTTTTTAGTGTAATATGCACTGTAACATCCCAAAACTTTAATCCAAGCTTATCAAGATCAAATCATCCAAATTTGGGGTTAACAAAAACTTTTCCAAATTTAAAATGAAAGCATTCATATATGTGTGCATTTAAAATAGGAGTTATTTGAATTGCCATGATTGATTGATCCAATACTTGTAAAATGTTTCTAAGGTGATTTAAACATCATCTACATCATTCCCAAACTTTTCCTAAAGAAAATCAAATAAAAAAGAATTAAAATGAAGGAATGGTCAATTTGACAAATTTAACTCTCATGCCTACTTTGGCTATTCCTAGTACTCAATTCTTAAAAGAAACAATTCTTGATCTTTACACCCCTTGCTAGTACACATAATAAGGTACCAAGGCCCACCTTTTGATCTTCTAAAAACATTCTAGAAACTATTTTAAATGGCAGTTCAAATTTGAATCTAATGCATATGCATAGATCACCCCTATTTCAAAAACCATGTATTTGAGCTCCATTTTCCAAACCCTTGCAACCAGAGACTACCTAGCACTAGTGGAGATCACCCAAAAAATTTGAACTCAAAATTCAAAACTTTTTCTCTTGCGGCCATTTCATCAAACACTTGGCAGGCAGAATCATACCTCTAATCCTAGATCACTGTTTGGAACAGGGTTTTGCCCCCATTTGATCTCCATTTAATCTCTATGTCCCCCTTTGATCAAACCATGCCAATTGCAGCCCATCCCCTACACCCTAGTGGCAATGCCATGCCATGCCGAGCACCACCCTTGCCGGCCAACCTTGCAACCGCCGCAGCAGACCACTCCCCCTTCGCTCGCCATGTCTAGGAGGTAGCCAACGCCGCACCGCCCCTCTCTGTCCCTTGCCCGAGCCAAGAGCAGCCGTGGACCACCGAGGAGAAACCGCGCCCAGTGCTACCGAACCATGTCGACGCCGCCCGCAGAGCGCGCCCTGTCCCCGCGTGCACAAGCCGCCGCTCGACACCAGCCCGTGCCCACCGCTCCGCCTCGACCTAGAGAACACCCCAGACACCTCCGTTTGCCGCCCCTACGGCCGCATTGAAGCACTAGAGCACCGCCAGGGGACCTCCCATCGATCGCCATCCCCAGCCATGCCGCTAGCTCACCGTAGCCATGTCGCCACCGTCGACCGCCCATCCCGCTCGGTCTCACCGTCGAACCTATAAAAGGAGCACTCTCTAGCACCAAAGACTCACACCATTCCACTCCCCTCACCTCTCTGAACCTCAACCACACCTCGCCAGAGCAAGTGGAGCAGCAGCTCACCGGAATTGGAGCCGGAGCCGCCGTCTCTGGAGAAGAAGGGTGACGTTGATTCCGGCCACCCCAAGCTCCCCCGCGACCACGCCTCTCCTCGTCGTCGTCTTCCACTTTGTTCGCCCGCATCGCCGACCCTGCTGGAGCCCTGGTATGCCCCTAGTAGACCCCCACCGAGCCGCTAGGGTTCGAAGCGCCTTCGGCCCATCGTCGTCGATGACGACCTCACCGTAGATCTAACCTCAAATCGCACGGCCCATTAACCGAATGCTTTTAAGTGCCGCTGACTAGTGGGACCCCCTGTCAGCTGAGCCCCGTGCCACGTAGCGCCATTGGGCCGGCCCATTTCCTTTCCCGCGCAAGCCCGTAGATTCAAATCTAGGTTTTTCTTTTTAGTTAGAATATAGTTTCTGTCCAGTGTTTCAAAATTCAATTTTGTGAGTTTGACAAATCCAAATTACATGAAACTAATTTTGTCTGGAAGGTATTGAAATGCTCTATCCAAGCCCGTTGGATTTAATTCATTTAGAGTTATAGATTTCTCCTAATAAAAATAAGAAGACAAAAGCTTTTGCAACTTGAAACATTTTTATAAAATCAACCAAGTTAGCTTTTGAGTTGATTCCAACTCTCAAAAATCACATTTCATCATATCTATCCAAATATGTAAAAATATTAAGGTTTACAGGCAGTGACTTTGGACTAGTACCAAAATAATGCTATATCGGCATTTCTAGTCACTTTAAATCATTAAATAATAAACGTAAACCAAAGTAATATTGATCCACCCTTTAAATCTCATTCCCACATGTTAGAATATGTGGTGAGGACATGTGTCCACATGATCCCATATTTTAGTGGTGAATATTAAATTATAGTTAATTTTTCAATGAGTAGAAATTACTTTTCCAAAATAAAAAGGTTGAAACTATTGAATTAAAACTTATGATGTTTGGGATGATAATAGTCATCAATTGTGTGGTTTAGAATACTACTTAGCCTAAGTTAAGTATTGTTTGGTGATTGTGCACTCCCTATGTATTTATAGACGATAGTACCCACCAAGCCTTCGAGGAGGAGGAGTTCTACCAAGAAGAAGAAGAAGAAGAAAACTTCAACCACTGCACTAACCAAGGCAAGCTATTAGTGGCAAGCTAACCCTTTCAAACATGCTTTAGTAAGCTATTGTAGCAAGCTAGAATAAAACTAGATAGTTTAGTAAAGATGCCTTAAGCATACTTTGCTCACACCCTCTTAGTTTACACAAAGTTCTTTAATTAAGTTTTGAAGGTAGCATAAAGAGTATAAAACTTGACCTAATTAGAAACCCTTAGATGTCATTCTATGGCATCAGATTGATCCCACCTTTCCACCTTAGTGAACACTCTTAACCTAGTGTTTTAGAATAGATCAAAACTTGAGTCAATTTAGATGGGAACACTTGGTGAAAATGAGTTATGAAAACCTTGGAATGATGAGTCATTCTATTGAGATGTTTTGACATGTGTTGAGAAACACAATTGGTTTATGATGATGAAAATGATGAGGCATGAGCCTTAATCCCTTTTTATAAAACTAATGGTTGGATTCGGATGCGATACCATTCCAAATTTACCGTACAACCACATTACCTGAATTGGGTAAGGCTTAGCTAGAAATTTATATGCATTAGTATTAGTTCCCTCACGGGAGAGGTTTGAGCTGAGGCTACCTCTCAATGTTGTCCACCTATGCAGTGCCCAAGATGACTGATGGTCAAGGTTGGGAGGCCATGCTCATAGGAGAGGTGCTTGTACTAGGGTGTGTAAAGGGAAGGTTATGTTTGCTTATCTGCATACCAAGTATGATGATTCAGGGTTATCCCTGGCAGATGTATCGAATCTTGTGGTGAAAGTGTACCACCTCTGCAGAGTGTCAAACTATTCGAATAGCCGCGTCCGCGGTTATGGACAGTTGGAATGGCCATACTGTTTCGTTGTCAGATGTTTTCTAAATACCTTGAACTGAATGATGACCTTTGACTTGACCACAACAGGGTTGTGTTAGTCAAATTAGCTTGCCAACCTAAGTGATTATAGAACTTTACTTTATCTTTTCTTGTTTCAGAACTCAGCTTAGGTTTCAAACTTAACTTGATAGTTATTCTTTCAATTCAGTATTTTAACTTAGAATCATAACCCTTGCTAGTAGTAGTTTGCGAGTACTTAAAGAGTACTCATGGCTTTTGTCCCTGGCTACTATCATTGCCAGACTATGAAGGAGATTATCAAGATGATGGTCAGCAGGACGGCTATGATAACTAGGACTATCTTCGTCACAAGATTACTGTGCCCCTGAAGATGGACCCCACCGCTACGCTATCATTTATTTCCGCTGCTTGTTGTATTAAAGACTGGATCATGAGATCCTTATTTGTGTAAAACCGTATGTATGGTTTGTAATGGATGATGTACTGTGATATCCAATCCGTTATGTCTCGCAAAAATGGTAATCCTGGGATTGCGAGGTATGGCATAACGGGCATCTGGGATTAAAAATCCGGGTGTTGACATGCACAAATTTGGCCAGTTAGTCTTGTAATGACCGATTTAACCTCATTGGTAGTAAGACTGACAAGTGGTCCCTGAATGCCATTGCTCCCATTCACACACAAAGATTTGAATGATGCTAAAAAATGGATACTAACGATATTTATCACCCACAATACTGGACAATGCCAGAGAGTTAGCAAACCAGAACCATGCCATCGCCGACCAGAAGGCCCAGACTTTCACACTGCTTGTCCAAGATCGCCAGTCTCTTCGTCGCCATCGTGCAAAGAAGGATCACACCATCGCCCGTCTTCGCAGGAAGGTGGCCGACCTCGAGAAGACCGTCAAGGAGCAGGAAGCTCAGCTTGCCGCCAAGGAAGAAGATGATGAAGGAGAAGACATCCAGGGAGATATGGATTCGTACCTCAGCAACGATGACGATTTTCTGGCAGAGGATGTTGTGGACTTCTACACTGATAATGAAGACTCTGACTTCATCGACGATGAGTAGATGCACTAGAGCACTATCGTAGCATGAGATGTATCATCTCATTGTATCGTAGTTTGCAGAATGGTTCTTCAAACCATATGTTTTCCCTTTGACTATTGTGGTGGTGTGTGTTGTATCGTGTGCTTGCTTGCATGAATGAGAATGAAGTTAGTTGAAAAACCAGAGTCTAACTCAAAGTTGTAGCTTTGAAAACCCAAAACCATGAACCTTAGAATTTCCCTCTTACCCCTATATCTATCTCAATCTTCAGATGACTCGTGGAAACCAAGGAGGGAGCAGCTCATCACAGGACCCAATGCTGCAGATCTTGCAGAATCTCATCGCGGACCGTGAAGCAAGCAGGGCCGAGCGCCAAGGCAACTTGGCGACATTGCAACAAATCGCCCAAATGGCTCTCAACAACCAAGGACATGGAAATCAGGATCACCATGGATCTAAACTCAAAAAATTTCAGAACACCAATCCCCCAATCTTCAACCAATCTCAAAACCCATTAGATGCTGATGACTGGTTACAGACCATGGAAAACAACCTAGGAGTTGCAGGAGTTGATGAGAATGAGAAAGTTCTCTTCACCACCCACTATCTGGCGGGAGATGCAAGAGCTTGGTGGAATAGCGTCCGCAACATGAACCATGGCCAGGTGATGACCTGGGAAGCATTCAAGGTCAAGTTCAGCCGCACCCACGTGCCGCAAGGTCTTGTCAACAGGATGAGAGATGAATTCCGTGAACTGAAGCAAGGAAGATTGATCAGAGAGAGTACCGTGACAAATTCTTGTCACTTTTCAGATATGCACCGGATGAAATCAACACGGAGGCCAAGAAGAAGGAGAGATTCTTAAACGGACTACATGATGAGATGCAGACTGTCCTCGTCAACATCCGTTTCTAGGATCTTTAAGAGCTAGTCGACTCTGCCATTTAGATGGAAGGGAAGATTAACCAGGCAAACGATAACCCCAAGTGTCGTATGATGCAGGTCCGATCCAAGAGTCACCGTACCGCCCTAACCTCACCAGGATATGCACCAAGGAACAACCGACCCCCAAATTCTCGCCTAAGCTACCCCAACCGTAGCGGAGGAAATGTGAAGCCCGGAGGAAACAATCACAACTCTGGCAATGCCAACAACTTCAACCGTGCCCCTCCCAAGAGCAACAACAACAACACTGCCCCCAGAACTGGCAGCAATGTTGTACCTGTTGCAGTCAAGGACAAGTCTCAGATCACATGTTTCGAGTGTGGAGTGAAGGGTCACTACTCCAATGAGTGTCCCAAGAAGACTGCCGCCAATGCCCCTATGAATGCCCCAGCTCAGCAACAACGTCGTGTTCAACCAGGCAGGAGATTTGCCCCAAGGAACCCGCACAACCGCAACGGTCGTCTCTTCCACATGAATGCAGAAGAAGCCCAGGAAGCACCAGATGTAGTGATGGGTATGTTTTCTGTCAACTCAGTTTTAGCAAGAGTATTGTTTGATTCTGGAGCATCGCATTCATTTGTCACCGAAGAATTTGTATGCACTAGTAATATTCGCCCAACCAACCTGAAGCATGTCATGATAGTTCAAATCCCCGGTTCAACTACAAAAGCTAGAAAAATTTGCAAAGCTGTACCTATCAGAATACATGGGATAGATTTTTATGCCAACCTAATTGTACTTGGAACCAAAGGTTTAGAAGTAGTACTAGGTATGGACTGGATGTCAAGGCATAAAGGACTGATAGACTGTGCTAAGAAAGCCATCACCATGACCAGTAGTTCTGGAATAACAGTAGAACATATCTCTGAAACCTTACCCCGTCAATTCAAATGCAACAAAAGTGTAGCCCTGCCTACCATTGACCAAGTCAGAGTAGTCTGTGAATACCCTGACGTATTCCCAGATGAATTGCCAGGTATGCCCCCGTATAGGGATATAGAGTTCATTATCGAACTAATCCCCAGAACCGGACCTATAGCCCAGAGACCCTATACCATGAACCCCTCAGAGTTAGTAGAACTGAAGAAGCAGTTGGATGCCATGTTAGCAACAGGCTTGATTCAGCCAAGCGCATCGCCATGGAGATCACAGTGCTATTCGTCGACAAGAAAGATGGAGGCAACCGTCTGTGTACAGACTACAGAAAGTTGAATGATGTCACCATCAAGAACAAGTACCCCTTGCCAAAGATAGAGGATCTATTTGATCGATTGATCGAGCTCGTATTCTCAAAGATTGATCTTAGGACTGGTTATCACCAACTTAAGATTCGTGCAACGGATATTCCGAAGACCGCCTTTACTACTCGCTATGGTTTATACGAGTATACGGTTATGTCTTTTGGATTAACCAATGCCCTCGCTATTTCATGAATCTCATGAATAAGATCTTTATGAATTTCTTAGATAAGTTTGTAGTTGTGTTTATCGATGACATCCTTATCTACTCCAAGTCAGAAGAAGAGCATGAGAAACATCTGAGAATCATCCTAGAAACCCTGAGAGAGCATCAGTTATATGCCAAGTTCAGCAAGTGTGAGTTTTGGCTGAAAGAAGTAGGATTCCTAGGACATATTGTGTCCGAGGAGAGTCTCTGTTGATCCCAAAGAAGATCAAAGATGTCGAAGAATGGGAAGCCCCAACCAATCAAACCCAAGTTCGTTCATTTCTCGGATTAGCGGGATACTACCGCAAATTCGTAGAAGGATTCTCGAGCATAGCCCGACCAATGACCCAATTATGGAAGAAGGACAAGAAGTTTGAATGGACAGAGAAGTGTGAAGCCAGTTTCCAGGAGCTGAAGAAGAGATTGATATCAGCCCCGATTTTGATCATGCCAGACATCAAGAAGCCGTTTGATGTGTATTGTGATGCATCCAATATTGGTCTAGGATGTGTATTGATGCAAGAAGGAAAAGTCATCGCAGATGTCTCGACAATCAAGCAAAGATGAGCAGAACTATCCGACCCATGATCTTGAGCTAGCAGCTGTGGTTCTAGCGTTGAAGACATGGCGTCATTATTTGATGGGTAATCGCTGTGAGATTTACTCAGATCATAAGAGCTTGAAGTATATCTTCACCTAGAAGGAGTCGAATATGAGGCAAAGAAGATGGATAGAGTTAATCAAGGATTATGACCTTGACATTCACTATCACCCCGGCAAAGCCAATGTGGTAGCAGATGCTCTTAGCAGATTGCCGTGTAGGCTTAACACCATGATCAAAGAGAAGCTACCAAGTTTGTATGAGGAGTTGGAGCAGTTCAGGACTGAGTTAGTTAGCAAGGGATTCCTAGCTAGCATTGAACTTCAACCCATGTTGATTAGCCAAATCAAGGAAGCCCAGAAGGGGAATGAAAGTATCGACGGAATCAAACATCGTATTGGTACAGGCAAAGTACCTGGATTCACCGAAGACGAAGAAGGTGTATTGTGGTACAAGGGACGTATCTGTGTACCAGCAGATTCGGAGCTGAAGGAGGTTATCATGAAGGAAGCTTATGATACTCTTTATTCTATCCACCCCGGAGGAACAAAGATGTATCAGGATTTGAAAGAGCAATTCTAGTGGCACAAGATGAAGAGAGAGATTGGAAGCTACATCGCCAAATGTGACATTTGTCAAAGAGTCAAAGCAGAGCATCAGAGACCTGCAGGATTGTTGCAACCATTGCAGATTCGGGAATGGAAATGGGATTCCGCCAGAATGGATTTTATCACCGGTTTACCTACTTCTAATAGGGGAAATGACTCAATCTGGGTCATAGTTGATAGACTATCTAAGGTAGCCCACTTCATACCAGTCAAGACAACCTATCAGAGTGCAAAACTAGCAGAGCTGTACATTGCTAGGATTGTTAGTCTGCATGGAACCCCCAAGACCATCGTATCAGATCGAGGAACCCAGTTTACTTCAAGATTTTGGCAGAAAGTTCAGGAAGGTTTAGGAACCAAGTTGAATTTTAGTACGGCTTAGCACCCGCAAACAGATGGACAGGCTGAGAGAGTCAACCAGATCTTGGAGGATATTCTTAGAGCTTGTGTGTTGGAATACGGATCAAAATGGGAAGACTGCCTGCCTTTCGCAGAATTCTCATATAACAACAGTTATCAAGCTAGTTTGCAGATGGCGCCATTTGAATTCCTATACGGAAGAAAGTGTCGTACCCCTTTGAATTGGTCGCAAGTAGGAGAGAGTCAGATCTTTGGACCCGACATTCTCCGAGAAGCAGAAGAGAAAGTTCACAAAGTTCGTGAGCACCTCAAGACCGCCCAATCTAGACAGAAGAGCTATGCTGACAAGAGAAGGAGAGACCTGACTTTCAATGTCGGAGATTTCGTATATCTCAAGGTTTCACCATTGAAGGGAACTCAACGCTTTAGTCTGAAGGGAAAGTTAGCTCCCAGATATATCAGACCTTTCAAGATTCTGAACCGCCGAGGAGAAGTATCGTATCAACTGGAACTGCCTAAAGAGATGTCAGCCATCCACAATGTGTTCCATATCTCGTTACTTCGCAAATGCTTGGAAGTGCCTGAGAAGACTGAAGTTTTCAAGAATATCGATCACAGAGCAGTGAAAATCAACAATGACCTGACCTATCGGGAAGTGCCCATTCGTATCTTAGAAGAAGCCTACAGAACCACCAGGACCAGGAGTATCAAGTTTCTCAAGATTCAGTGGAGCAACCATACCGAGGAGGAAGCCACTTGGGAGCGCGAGGATTACATTAGGACAGAGTTCCCAGATCTCTTTAGTTCCTAGTTTTCTTGTAAATCTCGGGACGAGATTTTATTTAAGGGGGGAAGGTTTGTAACATCCCAAAACTTTAATCCAAGCTTATCAAGATCAAATCATCCAAATTTGCGGTTAACAAAAACTTTTCCAAATTTAAAATGAAAGCATTCATATATGTGTGCATTTAAAATAGGAGTTGTTTGAATTGCCATGATTGATTGATCCAATACTTGTAAAATGTTTCTTAGGTGATTTAAACAGCATCTACATCATTCCCAAACTTTTCCTAAAGAAAATCAAATCAAAAAGAATTAAAATGAAGGAATGGTCAATTTGACAAATTTAACTCTCATGCCTACTTTGGCTATTCCTAGTACTCAATTCTTAACAGAAACAATTCTTGATCTTTACACCCCTTGCTAGTACACATAATAAGGTACCAAGGCCCACCTTTTGATCTTCTAAAAACATTCTAGAAACTATTTTAAATGGCAGTTCAAATTTGAATCTAATGCATATGCATAGATCACCCCTATTTCAAAAACCATGTATTTGAGCTCCATTTTCCAAACCCTTGCAACCAGAGACTACCTAGCACTAGTGGAGATCACCCAAAAAATTTGAACTCAAAATTCAAAACTTTTTCTCTTGCGGCCATTTCATCAAACACTTGGCAGGCAGAATCATACCTCTAATCCTAGCTCACTGTTTGGAACAGGGTTTTGCCCCCATTTGATCTCCATTTAATCTCTCTGTCCCCCTTTGATCAAACCATGCCAATTGCAGCCCATCCCCTACACCCTAGTGGCAATGCCATGCCATGCTGAGCACCACCCTTGCCGGCCAACCTTGCAACCGCCGCAGCAGACCACTCCCCCTTCGCTCGCCATGTCTAGGAGGTAGCCAACGCCGCACCGCCCCTCTCTGTCCCTTGCCCGAGCCAAGAGCAGTCGTGGACCACCGAGGAGAAATCGCGCCCAGTGCCACCGAACCATGCCGACGCCGCCCGCAGAGCGCGCCCTGTCCCCGCGTGCACAAGCCGTCGCTCGACACCAGCCCGTGCCCACCGCTCCGCCTCGACCTAGAGAACACCCCAGACACCTCCGTTCGCCGCCCAAAGCCCCACAGCCACCGCTCGCCGTGGACACAGCCGCTTCAGCCGCGCAGAGCGCCACCTCACCCCGACCGCGTGCCACCGCCCCTACGGCCGCATTGAAGCACTAGAGCACCGCCAGGGGACCGCCCATCGATCGCCATCCCCAGCCATGCCGCTAGCTCGCCGTAGCCATGTCGCCACCGTCGACCGCCCATCCCGCTCGTTCTCACCGTCGAACCTATAAAAGGAGCACTCCTCAGCACCAAAGACTCACACCATTCCACTCCCCTCACCTCTCTGAACCTCAACCGCACCTCGCCGGAGCAAGTGGAGCAGCAGCTCGCCGGAATTGGAGCCAGAGCCGCTGCCTCTGGAGAAGAATGGTGTCGTTGATTCCGGCCACCCCAAGCTCCGCCGCGACCATGCCTCACCTCGCTGTCATCTTCCACTTTGTTCGCCCGCATCGCCGACCCTGCTGGAGCCCTGGTACGCCCCCAGTAGACCCCCACCGAGTCGCTAGGGTTCGAGCTCGCCGGCGGCGACCTAATGGCCATCGAGATCTAGCCTCTAATCGCACGGCCCACAACGCGCGTACCGCTTCACGTTTTAAGTGCCGCTGACTAGTGGGACCCCCCTGTCAGCTGAGCCCCGTGCCGCGTAGTGCCACTGGGTCGGCCCATTTCCTTTCCCGCGCAAGCCCGTAGATTCAAATCTAGGTTTTTCTTTTTAGTTAGAATATAGTTTCTGTCCAGTGTTTCAAAATTCAATTCTGTGAGTTTGACAAATCCAAATTACATGAAACTAATTTTGTCTGGAAGGTATTGAAATGCTCTATCCAAGCCCGTTGGATTTAATTCATTTAGAGTTATAGATTTCTCCTAATAAAAATAAGAAGACATAAGCTTTTGCAACTTGAAACATTTTTATAAAATCAACCAAGTTAGCTTTTGAGTTGATTCCAACTCTCAAAAATCACATTTCATCATATCTATCCAAATATGTAAAATATTAAGGTTTACAGGCAGTGACTTTGGACTAGTACCAAAATAATGCTATATCGGCATTTCTAGTCACTTTAAATCATTAAATAATAAACGTAAACCAAAGTAATATTGATCCAACCTTTAAATCTCATTCCCACATGTTAGAATATGTGGTGAGGACATGTGTCCACATGATCCCATATTTTAGTGGTGAATATTAAATTATAGTTAATTTTTCAATGAGTAGAAATTACTTTTCCAAAATAAAAAGGTTGAAACTATTGAATTAAAACTTATGATGTTTGGGATGATAATAGATCATCAATTGTGTGGTTTAGAATACTTTAGCCTAAGTTAAGTATTGTTTGGTGATTGTGCACTCCCTATGTATTTATAGACGATAGTACCGACCAAGCCTTCGAGGAGGAGGAGTTCTACCAAGAAGAAGAAGAAGAAGAAGAAAACTTCAACCACTGCACCAACCAAGGCAAGATATTAGTGGCAAGCTAACCCTTGCAAACATGCTTTAGTAAGCTATTGTAGCAAGCTAGAATAAAACTAGATAGTTTTGTAAAGATGCCTTAAGCATACTTTGCTCACACCCCCTTAGTTTACACAAAGTTCTTTAATTAAATTTTTAAGGTAGCATAAAGAGTATAAAACTTGACCTAATTAGAAACCCTTAGATGTCATTCTATGGCATGAGATTGATCCCACCTTTCCACCTTAGTGAACACTCTTAACCTAGTGTTTTAGAATAGATCAAAACTTGAGTCACTGTAGATGGGAACACTTGGTGAAAATGAGTTATGAAAACCTTGGAATGATGAGTCATTCTATTGAGATGTTTTGACATGTGTTGAGAAACACAATTGGTTTATGATGATGAAAATGATGAGGCATGAGCCTTAATCCCTTTTTATAAAACTGATGGTTGGATTCGGATGCGATACCATTCCAAATTTACCGTACAACCACATTACCTGAATTGGGTAAGGCTTAGCTAGAAATTTATATGCATTAGTATTAGTTCCCTCACGGGAGAGGTTTGAGCTCAAGCTACCTCTCAATGTTGTCCACCTATGCAGTGCCCAAGATGACTGATGGTCAAGGTTGGGAGGCCATGCTCATAGGAGAGGTGCTTGTACTAGGGTGTGTAAAGGGAAGGTTATGTTTGATTGTCTACATACCAAGTATGATGATTCAGGGTTATCCCTGACAGATGTATCGAATCTTGTGGTGAAAGTGTACCACCTCTGCAGAGTGTCAAACTATTGAATAGCGTCATGATTATGGACAGTTGGAATGGCCATACTGTTTCGTTGTCAGATGTTTTCTAAATACCTTGAACTGAATGATGACCTTTGACTTGACCACAACAGGGTTGTGTTAGTCAAATTAGCTTGCCAACCTAAGTGATTCTAGAACTTTACTTTATCTTTTCTTGTTTCAGAACTCAGCTTAGGTTTCAAACTTAACTTGATAGTTATTCTTTCAATTTAGTATTTTAACTTAGAATCATAACCCTTGCTAGTAGTAGTTTGCGAGTACTTAAAGAGTACTCATGGCTTTTGTCCCTGGCTACTATCATGGCCAGACTATGAAGGAGATTATCAAGATGATGGTCAGCAGGACGGCTATGATAACTAGGACTATCTGCCTCACAAGATTGCCGTGCCTGAAGATGGACCCCACCGCTACGCTATCATTTATTTCCGCTGCTTGTTGTATTAAAGACTGGATCATGAGATCCTTATTTTTGTAAAACCGTATGTATGGTTTGTAATGGATGATGTACTGTGATATCCAATCCGTTATGTCTCGCAAAAATGGTAATCCTGGGATTGCGAGGTATGGCATAACGGGCATCTGGGATTAAAAATCCGGGTGTTGACATGCACAAATTTGGCCAGTTAGTCTTGTAATGACCGATTTAACCTCATTGGTAGTAAGACTGACAAGTGGTCCCTGAATGCCATTGCTCCCATTCACACACAAAGATTTGAATGATGTTAAAAAATGGATACTAACGATATTTATCACCCACAATACTTTTTGGATGCATGTAGCTGGTATGTAAGAGACTTATTTCATATGAACCGTCAATGTTTACACAAAGGTAACAACATAACAGTCTGTCGCACATTGAATTTGTGAAGGATTTATTTGGTCGTAATAAACTTTTTTTTGAACATAACTTGTTTGTACATAAGATTTGACGTTTCATTCACATATCCAAATGTCCATCGAAGAGTTTCTTTTAAAGTGTAGGACTAACGATATATGTCTTTTTATTACACCTCACACTAAAGAACACCCTGATTTATCATAAACTTTAAGCATATTATTATTTTCTCGGGATTTATTTTCCTAAGAGCATGCACGGTGAATATGCCTCGGAATGCCATAAGCCTAGTTTCCAGACAAAGTTTATACATGTTTCACTTACGGTTACAAACTTTTTTGAGTTCTCAAGGTTTCCTAGAGAACTTCACATTATTAAACTAATTAAAGGTGATTTATCAATGTTAGATAAAATTTGAACTATGAGTAAGTAGTAGATCTTAAAGTTATACAAGTATCTTTTGAAGGTACCCACACCCAGACTGTCAATATATTGGAAACCAATGAATTTGTTGGATTCAACTTCTTGCTAAGCATTTGCATGTACAAAATTTGTCTTTTATTTGAAAACAATTAAAAAACATTGCACGGTGACCTCTGACTTGTCCTACTTGCTGTGAAAAATGATTATTATCAAGAGAGTTCGCATATAAAAATAATGTAATTGAAAATATGGCCTGCCATGTATGAACATATCCTTAGGCTTCAGGCTGAAAGATAAGCCAAATGGACTTATATATATGTACAACATACGTTATGGTAATGTTGCCATATTTGGTAGATGAGTGCATATTGGGATGTTGAACAATAATGCTACCAGTACTGGGAGTTTCCAAAATTTAGGAATAAAAAATCATTTTAAAATTTGAACTACAAGTAAACATGATAGAATGCTCTTAAAAAGTTACAAACATCCTTTGAGTCTTTATGGTACCGAGGCGGTCAATACTTTAAAAACCAACAAGAGTTCTATAGGATTAAAATTCTTGCTATGAATATGCATGTTGACAATTTGATCATCACTAGCTATGAACAAAAATAATGAAAATCCTAAAAATGAAGCCTTCTTCATGGCGTCCTCTTGCGTGTACTACTATTTGCAGTGAAAAATAATTAATAACCATGAGTCATCATAAATTACAAAAAAAATAGTTTCACAATATATATGACCCATGGTGTATGAGCACTCTTGGGTTTCAATCCGAACAACAAAGGTAACAACCATATGCATATCGATTATATTGTAATATTCCCATATTTGGTAGATGTGTGCATCTTGTCAAGGTGAGAAATGGTGGCAACCATAGGTTCCAACTTATAGGAACAATGAAACTGAAAGCGACAAGATTTTTTCTGTAAGCAAGTATGAAGAAAAATGGCTCAGAGTACCACAACAACAATCCTAGTTTCCAGACAAAGCGTGGACCTTCATACACTTACGATTTATTACCAAGTTTTATGAGTTCTCAAGCTTGCCAGCCAACTGTTTTCCTTACTTAATTTTAGGGTGCTTCGTGCTAAATGTATGGATATCGATGTAATTTTACCTTTGTTAGGTCCTTAATATAAAATGTACTTCCACCATCCGTGTAAAATTTGAAACTAGAAGCAAGTGATAAAATTTAAACGTATTTAAGATTATTAGTTGTTAATGAGTATGAACATTCTTGGAGTTTCAAGACGAACGACCAAGGTCATGGCCATATCAACATCACACTTTATGCTGATGATGATCCCATATCCAAGAATTTGCATGCCACCACATTTGGCCATGTATTTTGAAAACAAATAAATACGAAGTAGCGGTATAAAGAGTATGGCTCGATCAACTTCTCTCACGAGAAGGAGCAAAACATGACTGTTTCCCTGCTTAATTTTAGGGTTCTTCGTGCTAAATGTATGGACCTCATTGTAATTTTACCTTTTTTAAACTTATTTAAGATTATTTGTTGTTGATGGGTATGAATATTCTTGGATTTCAATACGAACAACCAAGGTCATGGCCATATCTACATCATACTTTATGCTGATGATGATCACATATCCTAGAATTTTCAGCCGCCAAATTTGGCCATATTTTGAAAACAAATAAAGAGGAAGTAGTATGAAGAGTATGGCTTGATTAGCTTCTCTCTCGAGAAGGAGTCAAACATGATTGTTTTCCCTGCTTATTTTTAGACTGCTTTGTGCTAAAAGTATGGACCTCGATGTAATTTTACCCCTTTTTAGGTCCTTGCTGTAAAATGTACTCCCACCGTCCATGTAAAATTTGAAGATAACAGCAAGTGGTAAAATTAAACGTATTTAGGCTTAGTTGTGTGAATGAGTATGGACAATCATGGATTCGAAGCCGAACGACCAAGGTCATGGCCATATCCATCTACATCATACTTTATATCGATGATTCATGATCCCATATCCAAGAATTTGCATGCCGCCAAATTGGGACATATTTTGAAAACAAACAAAGAGGAAGTAGTATGAAGAGTATGGCTCGACCAACTGCTCTCTCTCGAGAAGGAGCCGAACCCGACTGTTTTTCCTGCTTAATTTTAGGGTGCTTCGTGTTAAATGTATGGACCTCGATGTAATTTTACCTTTTTTAAACATATTTAAGATTATTAGTTATCGATGAGTATGAACATTCCTGGATTTCAAGACGAATGACCAAGGTCATGGCCATATCTACATCATACTTTATGCTGATGATGATCACATATCCAAGAATTTCCATGCCGCCAAATTTGGCCATATTTTGAAAAGAAACAAAGAGGAAGTAGTCTGAAGTGTATGGCTTGATCAGCTTCTCTCTCAAGAAGGAGCCAAACACTATTTTCCATGCTTAATTTTAGGGTGCTTCGTGCTAAAAGTATGGACCTCAATGTAATTTTACCCCTTTTTAGGTCCTTGCTGTAAAATGTACTCCCACCGTCCGTGTAAAATTTGAAGATAAAAGCAAGTGGTAAAATTCAACTATTTTTTTTAAATAATACTTTTTTTAATAATTTCCACGAATAATACACGAATTGAAAGATTTGCAATTCTAGCGTGGTGTCGGTAGTTGAATAGCCAACCAGTCCTTATCGGCTTTTGAATAGCCGAATAGTGCTTGTCTTCTTTTGAAAAGCTGATTAGTCTCTGTCTGCTTTTGAAAAGCCGACAAGTTATAGGGCAATGTGAAGAATCGGGGACTAGTCAGTTTTTCAAAAGAAGACAAGGACAAGTCAGCTTTTCAAAAACAGACAGGGACTAGTCGGCTATTCAAAAGCCGATAAGGACTGGTCGTCTTTTCAAATGCCGACACCGCGCTAGAATTGAAAATATTTCAATTCGTGTATTATACGTGAAAATTATTAAAAAATGTACTATTTAAAAAAAGCTAAAATTCAAACATATTTAAGCTTAGTTGTGAATGAGTATGAACAATCTTGGATTTCAATCCGAACGACCAAGGTCATGGCCATATCTACATAATACTTTATATCAATGATTCATGATCCCATATCCAGGAATTTGCATGTTGCCAAATTGGGCCATATTTAGAAAACAAACAAAGAGGGAGTATTATGAAGAGTATGGCTCGATTAAATTTTCTCTCGAGAAGGATCAAACCATGACTTTTCCATGTTTAATTTTAGGATGATTCGTGATAAATGTATGGACCTCAATGTAATTTTATCTTTTTTAGGTCCTTGATGTAAAATGTACCTCCACTGTCTGTACGTGTAAAATTCATACCTAAAAGCAAGTGGTAAAATTTAAACGTATTTAAGCTTATTAGTTGCCAATGAATATGAACATTCTTGCATTTCAAGCTCAACAACCAGGGTCATGGACCTATCTACATCATACTTTATGCTGATGATGCATGATCCCATATCAAAGAATTTGCATGCCGCCAAATTTGGCCATATATTTCAAAAACAAATGAAGAGAAAGTAGTATGAAGAGTATGGCTCGATCAGCTTCTCTCTCGAGAAGGAGCCGCACCCGACTATTTCCATTGCTTAATTTTAGGGGGATTCGTGCTAAATGTAAGGACCTTTATATAATTTTTTTCATTTTTAGGTCCTTGATGTAAATTGTACTCCCACCATCCGTGATGGTCCCATATTTGGGCGTAAAATGGGTGTGAATCATGGCATGGTAACAATGTTGCCACTCGGAGTTTCCAACCATGAGGAAAGGGAAAAAAATCAATTTTCCAAGTGAGAGGTGTGTATTTTCTATAAAGCAAGTACTCCCTTCGACCTAAATTAATTGACTCAAGTTTATCTAGATTTGAATGTATCTAGTACTAAAATATGTCTAGATACATCCGAATCTAGACAAATCTGAGTCAATTAATTTGGGTTGGAGGGAGGAAGAATATGTATTTCTAGAAAAGAAACAAAGAGACAGAAGAGAAACTTTGGGCACAGAGGAAGCAGATCGAGAGAGCAGCGAAGAGGAGTTGAAGAAGGTGCGATATGAGAGCAAAGTTCTGATGGCTTCCTGACACGAGGTACATGATAAAATCACCTAGTAGTACTTGTAGTACGGAACTAGTACTAGTAAATTTCAGGACCTTTAGTATATACTACTGTATGCACGCAAAACAATTTGTGTTTTCTCTCTCCTTTAGTGCCTCATGACCATCCCCACACCCCAACTAGGTGATCTCTCTCTCGTCCAAAACGTGGCGCTGCGCACGTGTGTCGACCTGCCTTGACGTTGGCTCCGTGTCAGTATCAGGCGTGCTGCATAGAAGGAACCATTTGGGGGTTTGGCGACAAAATGGACAGTACTCATACTATTATTAGAGTCGGAGTTCAAACTTTCGTAGTTTCAAAATTTTCACTTCCTTCCCAAACATCCGAAGGGAAGGTTATTCAAAAGATAGTGGTGCACAAGGGATTGTTTATACTGTCTGGTGTCTACAGTATGTCCCATCGTATTCGATGCACTTCATTATGATCTGACCAGCTTTACCACGACTCCGTAGTACTCCATTGTCGTTCCATTTCAGACCCTGTGAAGAGGAAGCCACCAAGCACACCCACAACACGCTGGATCAAAAGTACAGTTGCAGTAGTACGAAGGGTATGGCTCGGCCGCTCGCTCGAGAAGGACCCGCACCCGACTATTTTTCATTGCTTCATTTTAGCGCCCTTTGTGCTAAATGTATGGACCTCTATGCAATTTTCTATTTTTTGAGGTTTTCGATGTAAACTGTACTCCCACCGACCTTCTCAAATTTTAACTAAACGTAAGCGTGATAGGTTGCTCTTAAAGTTTTCCAAAAATCTTTTGAAGCTAAGAAGGAATTCGGTACATCGAAAAACCACCGAAAGTTCTGAAAAATTCATGTTCTATCAGAAACCATAGAGAGTTCTGACAACATGTTCATCTTCTTTCTAAGATTTTGCATCTTGACAGATTAATGAAATTAGGTCAAACTTGAGCTACAACTAAGTGCGATAGATTGCTCTTGAATTTAATAAAATTAGGTTAAACTTGAACTACAAGTAATAAATTGTAGGTTGCTTTGAAAGTTTTATAAAAAAGCTTTTGGAGGTACCCATTGAGCGTATAATTAATATATCAGAAACCATAGAGAGTCTTGACAAGTGGTTCGACTTGTAGCTAAGATTTTGCATCATGAAAATTTTGAACACCTTTTGAAAACGATCATAGGAAACAGGGAGAGAGGAGAAATGATTTTTCTATTCTCTATGGGAAACCCACAAGCTTGAGGTGCACCTTATTAGGCTTAAAGATACAAACTTTATTTTCTCCATAATGTATATGGTGAATCTTAGCGGATGCCACATACTAGGCCTTAAGGTGTGCTTTTGTACACATTGCTGATGCCCTTATTAGGGAAAAAGCAAATAGTACTCCCTCGATCCAAATTAGTGTTCTCACATTTGTCTAGATTCGGATGTATCTAGTCATGTTTTAGTGCTAGATACATCCGAATCTAGACAAATCTGAGAACACTAATTTGGATCGAAGGGAGTAGTATATTAGTATTTTTTTGAGGAAAGTATATTATTACTAGTACACTAGTAGTCATTTCTTTGCTTACACATATGCTCACCTCTGTCCACGCGCTGTACACGCTGAGGGAATAAAACGTAGGCAGGGTAAAAGAGGGCAGCAGTAAAGAGGAGTTGAAGGCGGTTCGATGCAGAGGAAAGTTATGATGGGTTCCTAACATGAGGTATCCTGCGGCCACTCTACTAGTAGTAAATTTCAGGACCTATGCATGCAAAACAAATTGTGTGTTTTCTATCTCTTTTGCTGCCTATCACCATCCATCCTCCCTCTCTCCTACCCTTTCCCCTCGCGCACCGTCCCGACTGATCTCTCCCTGGTCCACAGCGTGGTGCTGCGCATGTGTGCCTTGGTACGGCGCCTCTATGTCTCTGGTGTTTGGCAGCCGCATTGGTGTGGAGTAGGGACGAGGAGTACATAGGAAGGAAACCACTTTGGTCCTTGGCGGCAAAAAAAATTCAAACTTTTCTGGTTTTCAAAATTTTCATTTGCTTCCCAAACATCGGAGGGAAGGTTACTCAAAAGATCGGACATTCACAGTACTTTTTATCTTATCTTTATCTTTTCTTATCTCTTACAATACCATACCATACCACTATATAGTGTACGGATAACTTTGAACATTGACCGTTCGATCAAGACCGATAAATCCAAACAATGTCGTCGGTGTGATTTTCCAACTATATCAGGAAAGAACATTCAATTATTCTCAAATTTCCGAGTGGATGACGAGCGAGGTTGTGCTTTTTCGTTTAGGACTGTCCGAAGAATATTGGACCTGAATGCCAGAAGCCAAGTTTACCAACATGTTGTACCAACGATTTCCATGTTTTATTTATGAGTTTTCAAACTTCCTAGCTAACTCTGCCTAGTTGACCAAATGACTTTATGTCGATTTATCAAAATTAGGTCAAATTTGAAACTACAAGTAAATTGTAGGTTGCTTTGAAAGTTTTACGAAAAATATTTTGGAGGTACCCATCGAGGGGTCACAATTAATATATCATAAAACACCGAGAGTTTTCACGATAGGTTCAACTTCTTGCTAAGATTTTGCATCTTGACAATATAATGAAATTAGGTCAAACTTGAGATACAAATAAGCGCGATAGATTGCTCTTGAATTTAATGTATTTTCGGAGGTAGATGGGTGCATCTCCTTGTAGTAAACAATGTCGTCAGTGTGAGTTTCACACTATCAGGAAATAAAATTCTCAGTTTTTCGAGTGATGACGAGATGGTTCTTTTTTGTAAAGAAAGCTCGAAGAATATGGATATCAATGCTATAAGCCAAGCTTCTAGACATATTAAGTGGACCAACGTGTTTTACTTATGATTCCCTTATGTTTTTTGAGTTTTCAAACTCCGTAGCTAATTAACTCTATCCACTTGAATGACTACATGCCGATTTATCAAAATTAGGTCAAACTTAACTATAACTAAATTGTAGGTTGCTCTGAAAGTTTTACGAAAAAGCTTTTGGAGGAACCATACCTATCGGGGGGGAGGTCAAACAACCGAGAGTTTTGACAACAAGTTTGACTTCTTGCTAAGATTTTGCTTCGCATGACACTATTTAACAAAATTGGGTCAAACGTGAGCTACAAGTAAGCGCGATAGATTGCTCTTGAAATATATGACTTTTCAGAGATGCAGATGGGTGCACTTTCTTGTAGTAAAAAGTGTTATCGGTGTGATTTTCCAACTATATCAGGAAAGAACATTCAATTATTCTCAATTTTCCGAGTGCTGACGAGTGAGGTTGTTCTTTTCCGTAAACAAATGTTCGAAGAATATTGGATCTGAATGCCTGATACATTGCAAATGTATCTATAATTTTTGATGTTCCATGCTTAGTTTTATCCACTTTCTTGTGTTTTGTTCCAACTTTGGAGTACTTTTCATATGATTTCTTGGATTAACCTATTAACAAGAGCCACAGTGCCAGCTGCCTATTTTCTGCTGTTTTTGGTTCTAGGAAAGTCAGAAAATGAATATTCTCGGAATTGGACGGGACAAAAGCCAAAGTGCCTATTTTTCCAGAAGGGATCAAGTGCCAGAATATGAGACGGAGAAGGCCCAGAGAGCCACCACACTACCTGGCCGTGCGGCCAGGCCTGGCCCACGCGAGGGGGTGGTGTGGCCGCTCTCAGCATGCCCTCGTCCTCTCCTTCCGCCAATATATTGCCCTCGGGACGAAAACCCTAAGTACCCGATCAAAAAATCCACGAAAGAGTCTGTAGTCGCCGTCATCTCCATCCCTAGATCGGGAGGGATCTGAAGCTCTTCCCGGTAGCCTGCCGGAGAGGGGAATTCACCCTGGAGGCCTTCTTCATCACCATGCAAGCCTCCGGTGTGATGCGTGAGTAGTTCATCCTTGGACTACGGATCCATGTAGTAGCTAGATGGCTGGTTCTCCTCCTTTGTGCTTTCATGTTTAGATCTTGTGAGCTCCGTTCATGATCAAGATCATCTATTTGTAATCCATACATGTTGTGTTTGCGGGGATCCGATGGATATTGAGATGCTATTTCAGATTGATTATTTATTCTATCATGTCTTTGTTATTTGTGATATTGCATGCTTTCCGTTGTTAGTAGCTATCTTGGCCAAGTAGATGCTAGCAACTCCAAGAGTTAGTATTTATGCTCGATAGTGGGTTCATGCCTCTGGTAATCTGAGAAGTGACAGAAATCTCTAAGGTACTAGATGTGTTGTTGCTACTAGGGACAAAACAACAATCCTTTGTTCAGAGAACAATCATATTGTTTACTTTACACGCAGTTTGTAAAGCAATAATCTGTTGCTTGCAACTTAATACTGGAGGGGGTTTGGACGATAACCTGAAGGTGGATTATTAGTCATAGATGAAGTTGGATGGCGGTCTATGTATTATGTTGTAATGCCCAATCAAGTCTCAAAAGAGTCAAGATGATTAGTATATGCATGTATTGCTTTCTCGGTGTTTGTCAATTGCCCCGCTGTAATTTGTTCACCCAGCATGTTATCTATCTAAGGAGAGCCACCTCTACTGAACTATGGATCCTGGTCCTTTCTCTTTACATACAATCTACAATCTTTTACTGCTTTGTGTTTACTTTCTGCAAACTTTTACTTCTTTCCATTCGATACGTTTAATCCTTTGTTTTCTGCAAAACACGGTGAGATTGACAACCTCATCACAAGTTGGGGACAAAGTTCTGTGGTTGTGTTGTGCAGGTCTCCACGTTGCTACTAGCACCGGTAGTGCGCCCTACCAAAGCTCAGCTAGTAACACCTTTGGGGTGTTTCCTTGCTCCTACTAGTTCGATTAAACCTTGGTTTCATAACTGAGGGAAAACTTGCTGTTGTGCTCATCATACCTTCCTCTTGGGGTTCCCAACGATCTCTACGTCGAACGACGAGCACATCAATGCCAGAAGCCAAGTTTACCAACATGTTGTACTAACGATTCCCCTGTTTTATTTATGAGTTTTCAAACTTCCTAGCTAACTCTACTCATATGACCTAATGACTTTATGTCGATTTATCGAAATTAGGTCAAATTTGAAACTACAAGTAAATTGTAGGTTGCTTTTAAAGTTTTATGAAAAATCTTTTGGAGGTACCCATCGAGGGGTCACAATTAATATATCATAAAACACCGAGAGTTTTGACGATACGTTCAACTTCTTGCTAAGATTTTGCATCTTGACAATTTAACGAAATTAGGTCAAACTTGAGCTACAAGTAAGCGTGATAGATTGCTCTTGAATTGAATGTATTTTCAGAGGTAGATCGGTGCATCTTGTTGTAGTAAACAATGCCGTCAGTGTAAGTTTCCAACTATCAGGAAAGAACAATCAATTCTACATTTTTTGTGTGAAGACGAGCGAGGTTAGTTGTTCTTTAATTTTCTATAAAGAGAAGTCCAAAGAATATTGGATGTGGATACCACAAGCCAAGTTGACAGACATATATAGTGGATCGACAACATGTTATACTTGCGATTCCCATGTTTTATGAGTTTTCAAGCTTCCTAGGAAACCCCACCCATTTGAATGACTTTATGTCGATATCTCGGAATTAGGTCAAATTTGAAACTACAAGTAAATTGTAGGTTTTTCTTTGATAGATTTACGAAAAAGCATTTGGAGGTACACATCGAGGAGTCAATATTAATATATCAGAAACCAGCGAGAGTTTCGATGATAGGTTCAACTTCTTGCTAAGACTTTGCATCTTGACAATTTAACAAAATTCGGTCAAACTTGAGCTAGCTACAAGTAAGCGCCCTAAATTGCTCTTGAATTAAATGTTTTTTCATAGGTAGATCGTCGGTGCATATTCTTGTAGTAAATAATGTCGTCGGTGTGAGTTTCCAACTATCAATAAACAACATTCAATTATACATTTTCCAAGTGAAGAATACGAGCGAGGTTATTCCTTTTCCTAAAGAAAATTCCGAAGAATATTGGATCTGAATGCCACAAGACAAGTTTTCATACAGATATATTGGACCAACATGTTGTACCAACGATTCCCATGTTTTATGAGTTTTAAAACTTCCCAGCTAACTCTGCCCATTAGAATGACTTTATGTTGATTTATCGAAATTAGGTCAAATTTGAAACTACAAGTACTAGTAAATTGCACGTGCCCTGGACGTGAGACTCAGATAATAGACATCTGGCATACCATCACTATATAAAGTTATAATAGGTAAAGCAGAAAAAATATAATAGGTAAAATTTGAACTACTACAAGTAAACTTTGTAGGTTGCTTTAAAAGTTTTACGAAAAAGCTCTTAGAGGTACTGATACGTTGCTAACGTATCTATAATTTTTGATGTTCCATGCTTGTTTTATATCTAGTTTCTTATGTTTTGTCCACAGTTTGGAGTATTTTTATACACTTTCTTGGACTAACCTATTAACAAGATGCCACAGTGCTAGTTGCATGATTTCTGCTGTTTTTGGTTCCAGAAAGTCAGAAAATGAATATTCTCGGAATTGGACGGGACAAAAGCCAAAGTCAATATTTGACCGAGGGAGACACAGAGCTAGAAGACGAGACGGAGAGGGGCCAGAGAACGGCCACACCACATGCCCGCTACTCTAAGGTACTAGATGTGCTATTGCTACTAGGGAGAAAACAGCAAACCTTTGTTCATAGAACAATCGTATTGTTTACTTTACACACAATGCTTAATGCAATTATCTATTGCTTGCAACTTAATACTGGAGGGGATTCGGATGATAACCTAAAGGTGGATTATTAGTCATAGATGCAGTTGGATTACAATCTATGTATAATGTTGTAATGACCACTCAAATCTCATAGGAGTCAAGATGATTAGTATATGCATGTATGCTTTCTAGATGTTTGTCAATTGCCCCGCTGTAATTTGTTCACCCAACATGTCATTTATCTTAAGGAGAATCACCACTAGTGAACTATGGACCCCGGTCTTTTCTTTTACTATCAATATACAATCTACTATTTACTGTTTTCTGTTTACTTTCTGCAAACAATTACTATCTTCCACACAATACGTTTAATCCTTTATTTTCAGCAAAACCAGTGAGATTGACAACCTCACTGTAAGTTGGGGGCAAAGATCTATGGTTGTGTTGTGCAGGATTCCAAGTTGGAAACAACTATTTGGAGGTGTTTCCTTGCTCATACTAGTTCGATAACCTTGGTTTCATAGCTGAGGGAAACCTTGCTGCTATGCTCATCATACCTTCCTCTTGGGGTTCCCCAATGAGCTCGATATATTTTGAGCCATCAAGCTATTTTTCTAGCACCGTTGCCGAGGAGTCAAGGATAGCTTCACAAGGGGAGTCCCTCATAAGCAATCTCTTTAGTTTGTTTTATTTGTTTTGCTTAGTTTATTTCTGCTTTGTTTGCTTGTTTCTTTATCAAAAACACAAAAAAATTAGTTGTAGTAGTTTGCTTCTTTATATTAAAAACACAAAAAAATGACTACTCTTGAAAACACTAAGTTGTGTGACTTCACTAGCACCAACAACAATGATTTCATGTGCATACCTATTGCTCCACCTGTTCCTGAAGCTACTTTCTTTGAAATTAAACCTACTTTACTCAATCTTGTTATGAGAGAACAATTTTCTAGAATTGGTACTGAAGATGATGCTGCTCATCTTAATAACTTTGTTGAACTTTGTGAGATGCAAAAACATAGGGATATAGATGGAGATATTATTAAGCTTAAATTATTTCCTTTCTCTTAGAGAGGAAAAGGTAAAGAATGGTTGCAATCCCTAACTAGAAATAGTATTGATTCTTGGATTAAATGCAAAGATGCTTTCGTTGGAAAATAATATCCTCCTGCTAAGATTATATCTATGAGAAGTGAAATAATGAAATTTAGACAATCTAATAATGAACATGTTGCTCAAGCTTGGAAAAGAATGAAATCTTTGGTAAAGAATTGTCCCACTCATGGACTGACTGCTTGGATGATTATCCAATACTCTTATGCAGGACTAAATTATTCTTCAAGAATCTACTGGATTCTGCTGCTGGAGGTACCTTTATGACCATTACTTTGGGTGCTGCAACAAAGCTTCAGGATAATATGATGGTGAACTATTCTGAATGGCACACTGAGAGAGCTCTACAAGGTAAGAAGGTAAATTATGTTGAAGAGACCTCTTCCTTGAGTGATAAAATTGATGTTATTATGTCTATGATTGTTAATGGGAAAGCTCATATTGATCCAAATCATGTTTCCTTAGCCTCTTTGGTTGCTCAAGAAGAGCAAGTTGATGTGAACTTCATAAGAAATAATAATTTTAGCAACAATGCCTATAGGAATAATTTTGGTAATAATAACTATAGGCCATATCCTCCCAATAATGGTAATGCTTATGGAAATTCGTACAACAATAATAGGAGTGCACCCTCTGAACTTGAAGTTATGCTTAAAGATTTTATTAGTAAACAAACTGCTTTCAACAAAACTATTGGGCAAAAACTCTCTAATGCTGAAAGAAATATAGCATCATTATCTGAAGCACAATCTTCTTTGAAAAAAATGGCTGCTCAATCTAAAACTATTGAAAACCCCTTTGCTGCTACTAATGCCATACAACTTAGAATTGATGAAAATGTTAGACTATTAGCTGAATTGCATGCTAAGTGGGAAAGAGAAGATGAAATTGCTAGAAATATTAGTATTTCTACTATCACTACCACTAATGTTGAAGCTAGTAAACCCCATGGAACCTTTTCTAATAAAAATGCTGAAATTCTTCAAAATATGGGAAACAATAGCTCCACTAATTTAGATGATAATTATGATTTTGATCTTGATGGTTACAATATCTCTGAAGTAATTAAGTTCCTACAAAATCTTGCTAAAAGTCCTAATGCAAGTGCTATGAATATGGCCTTTACAAAACACATTACTAATGCTCTCATAAAAATTAAAGAAGAAAAGATGAAACATAAAGCTTCTATTCCTATGAAATTAGAAGATGGTTGGGAACCCATCATTAATATGAAAGTGAATGATTTTGATCTCAAAGCGTTATGTGATCTTGATAGTAGTGTTTCTATTATACCTAGAAACATTTATGAAATGCTTGATTTGCCACCTTTGGAAGACTGTTATTTAAATGTCCCACTTGATGATAATGATAAAAAGAAACTCATGGGGAGTATTAATGATGTTCTTATTATGGTTAAAAATGCCTATGTCCCTGTTGATTTCTATGTTTTGGATGTTGAATGCAATGCTTCTTGTCCTATTACTTTTGGAAAACCTTTTCTTAGAACTGTTGGTGCCATTATTGATATGAAAGAAGGCACCATTAAATATCAACTCCCACTCAAGAAAGGTATAGAACACTTACCTAAGAAGAGAGAGAAGATTCCTTTTGCCTCTCCTATTAAAACAACATTTGCTCTTAACGCTTCTTCATTTGAGAATACTTGATTCTTTTCTTGCTTCTTATGCCTAACTTAAAGGCATTAAAGAAAAGTACTTATTAGGAGATAACCCAAAAGTCTTAGTTGAGTCTTGGAAGTTATTCCTTCAGTAATAACCTCTCCTCATCCTTTTTATTTGCTTTTTGTGCCAAGAGTAACCTCTAATGAGAGAGAAGTAAGACTTGGGAAAGTTGCTGTCCCGAAACAGATTTTTTGTGCTTCGCTGTAAAAATTCGGGAAAATATCTATACATCGGTTTGAGCTATAATTTTTTTTGCTTCTTCCCCAGGTTGTTATCCAACTTTTGTTAGTTCAGCACTTTTCGATTTGAGCAACAGAAGATCTTCAAAAAAATCGGTTTCTACCTTCTGGTCTGTTTTGACAGATTTCTGCCATTATTTGCATTTGCTACTTGTTGATTCCTTTTTGGGTTCTTTTTGAGGAAATTGAGATTTTTTAGGGAAGTACTAAAGTAGCTTGTGTTTTAATGGAAGTTTTAATTGTGTTGGAACTGAACCAAAATACTTATTATCTTGAGTACAATAATGTTGCTAATGAAGATTGTGTGAAGTTTTGTATGAAGGAAATTTTCAGGTGTAAGGGAAGAATGATGTAATGAGATGAAAAATGGACAAAAGCTCAAGATTGGGGCTTCCACCCCGTGTAACCCCAAGAAATATTCAAGAAGTACAAGCGTCAAAGCTTGGGGATGCCCAAGGCATCCCCTTCTTCATCAATAAAAATATTAGGTTTCTTCCAAACACTTCATTTTTATTGTTTCATGCATAGTTGTGTTGTTCTTGGAGCGTCTTTGTTTTTGTTTTTGGTTTTAGTTTGCTTGGTTTGCTTAGTTGCTTGAATAAATTGGTTGGACCCCCTCATTCATGCATTAGTTTTCAAATAAGATTGGTTTGGATTAGAAAAGAGTAGGAAAGTTCATGCTTAAGTGGTAAAAAGGAGTTTGTTTTTGGCTGTGATTTAGACTTTATCATGTCATGCTTGATATTGTTTTAGCTTTATGCTTAGTGATTTTTTCTGTAGCATGACATGTTATAAACAATTGAGATTGCTTAATGTGCCTTGAAAGAATCATGCGTTGTTTTACAATATTAAAGCATAGTATTGTGGTATTCTCCTTTGATGCTTTATTTGGGTTGACTTGGCGCATGCTCACACCATGTTAAGACTATCCCAAGTCATCATAGCCTCTATGATCCTTTAGTTTTCAACTTCTAATATCACTTTATGCTTTAATTAATAATTTTTTGTTGCTTTGCATGATTATGGCCATTATTGCTCTCTTAGTTGGTCGCTCCCAGTCTTTTGCTAGCCTCCATAAACAAGTATGAGTTCCACTCATGCATCCAACTCCGAATAAAACCAAGTTATTCAAAAGAGTCCACCATACCTACCTATTAGAATTTGCTATTCCAAGTATATTCATGTTTTTATCTACCTTCTGAATTAAACTTGTTATGAGAAATTAGTGATTAAAGCTCTCACGAACTTGATGGCACACTTTACTTTCCTTGCCCTTAATAAACTTGAACCATTGTGTCATCTATGTTGTATATTCTTGCACTTATACGTTGGGGATTAGCAGAACCATGTTGTCATCGGGAACGCTTTCAACATTGCACTTGTACATTGTACCTAGTTGATATCATGCTCTTTTGTTTATGGATGTCGTCGATGTGAAATGGAAGGGGAGCTTGTAAGTCCATGGAGTTATGTATGTGTGTTAGAGAAACACCTAGGCCTCTGGTGTAATCCATGCCTAATCATGGTGGAAACCTGCAGCGTAACCATAATAAGTAATCTATGAAGCATTCTTCTTATAAAAAAGAGATACAGATTGAGAAAAAGAGAAAAAGAAAAAAGATGAGAAAAGAGGAAAGAGAGAAAAAAGCACCATTTTCCCATGGTAAATAAGAAGATTGCTGAGATGCTTATTGTCTGCTTGCCTTGTCATTTTGATATGGCAGTTCTCTATGATACACATGTACTTACTATGACACGAACTTACCGGTGACTAAACTTGAGTAGCATGAGGAGCGGCCCTCGTATTCAAGGGACATGATATTGCCAACTTATACTTTGTCAAGCATATACTCCATACTTTGTTCACTTTAACCTTAATCACTTCAAGATGCTTATGATTGGGGAAATGAGAGCTGAAAGCTAATAAGTACCATAATTTTTGGAAGCTCTTTATGTGACTTGAATCCCTGCTTCCTTCTATGAAGGCCTTTCTTTTACTTTTATGTTGAGTCTCCATATTTTATCTTTATGCACCTATTAAGAGAGCATAGTGGCCATTCTTAGTTTAATGTGCAATGTCCCTAGACTTGTTGATTGATGCATAACTTTGATATTGCTTGTCCTTAAACTATTTGTATCTAGTCACCCTTATGAACTTTGAAAGTGTCCTATGCATTTATGTTTTGCTACACTATGAGGGACAAGCTGAATACCATTCTCATTATGTTTTCTTTATGTAAAACAAAAAACGTCTTGCAAAGCATTGTTATTCATGAATCTTTTGTTTATACCTTTTCATGTTACAACATAGTTACTATGTCTTATTGTTAGAACTATATCTTTCATACTATCTTAAAGTACTATGATCCCACTATCAATGTTTTACAAATACTTTGATCAAGTTTATGATGGTGCATGTCGTCTCAAAAATTATTCTTTCTTTTTATCACTTACCTACTCGAGGACGAGCAGGAGTTAAGCTTGGGGATGCTGATACGTTCCTAATGTATCTAAATTTTTTGATGTTCCATGCTTGTTTTATATCTACTTACTTATGTTTTGTCCACACTTTGGAGTATTTTTATACAATTTCTTGGACTAACCTATTAACAAGATGCCACAGTGCCAGTTGCCTGTTTTCTGCTATTTTTGGTTCCAGAAAGTCAAAAAATCAATATTCTCGGAATTGGATAGGACAAAAGCCAAAGTCAATATTTCACCGAGGGGGACACGGAGCCAGAAGACAAGACGGAGAGGGGCCAGAGGACGACCACACCACCTGGCCACACGGCCAGGCCTAGCCCGCGCCAGGGGTGGTGTGGCCGCCTAGGGCACCCCCTCGGCCTCCCATTTCTCCTATAAGAAGCCTCTAATACAGAAACCCTAAGTACCCGATCAAAATTCCACGAAAGAGTCTATAGCCGCCGTCATCTCCATCCCTAGATTGGGAGGGATCTGAAGCTCTTCCTGGCAACCTGCCGGAGGGGAGAATTCACCCTACAGGCCTTCTTCATCACCATGACTGTCTCCGGTGTGATGCGTGAGTAGTTCATCCCTGGACTACGGGTCCATGTAGTAGCTAGGTGGTTGGTTCTTCTCCTTTGTGCTACCATGTTTAGATCTTGTGAGCTCTGTTCATGATCAAGATCATCTATTTGTAATCATACATGTTGTGTTTGCGGGGATCCGATGGATATTGAGATGCTATTTCAGATTGATTATTGATTCTATCATGTCTTTGTTATTTGTGATCTTGCATGCTCTCCGTTGTTAGTAGCTATCTTGGCCGAGTAGATGCTGGCAACTCCAAGAGGGAGTATTTATGCTTGATATTGGGTTCATGCCTCTAGGAATCTAGGGAAGTGATAGAAATCTATAAGGTACTAGATGTGTTGTTGCTACTAGGGAGAAAACAACAATCCTTTGTTCATAGAACAAGCGTATTGTTTACTTTACACACAATGCTTAATGCAATTATCCGTTGCTTGCAACTTAATACTGGAGGGGGTTCGGATGATAACCTGAAGGTGGATTATTAGTCATAGATGCAGTTGGATTACAATCTATGTATAATGTTGTAATGACCAATCAAATATCATGGGATTCAAGATGATTAGTATATGCATGTATGCTTTCTCGATGTTTGTCAATTGCCCCGTTGTAATTTGTTCACCCAACGTGTCATCTATCTTAAGGAGAATCACCACTAGTGAACTATGGACCCCGGTCCTTTCTTTTACTATCAATCTAAAATCTATTATTTACTGTTTTTTGTTTAATTTCTGCAAGCAATTATTATCTTCCACACAATACATTTAATCCTTTGTTTTCAGCAAAACCGGTGAGATTGACAACCTCACTGTAACTTGGGGGCAAAGTTCTGTGTTTGTGTTGTGCAGGATTCCAAGTTGGAAACAACACCTTGGAGGTGTTTCCTTGCTCCTACTGGTTCGATAACCTTGGTTTCATAACTGAGGGAAAACTTGCTGCTGTGCTCATCATACCTTCCTCTTGGGGTTCCCCAACGAGCTTGATATATTTTGAGCCATCAGGTACCCATCGGAGGGGCGCAGGGGGGGCAGGAGGGTCAATTAATATACTATCAAAAACTATAGAGAGTTCTGACAACAGGTTCATCTTCTTTCTAAGATTTTGCATCTTGACAGTTTAAAGAAATTAGGTCAAACTTGAGCTACAACTAAGTGCGATAGATTGCTCTTGAATTAAATTAAATTAGGTCAAACTTGAACTACAAGTAATAAATTGTAGGTTGATTTGAAAGTTTTATGAAAAAAAGCTTTTGGAGGTACCCATCGAGCGGTTAATTAATATATCAGAAACCACAGAGAGTCTTGACGAGTGGTTCAACTTCTAGCTAAGATTTTGCATCATGAAAATTTTGAACACCTTTTGAAAACGATCACGTGAAACAGGGAGAGAGGGGAAATTATTTTTCTATTCTCTATGGGAAACCCACAAGCTTGAGGTGCACCTTATTAGGCTTAAAGATACAAACTCTATTTTCTCCACAATGTATATGTGAACCTTAGCGGATGCCACAAACTAGGCCTTAAGGTGTGCTTTTGTACACATTGTTGATGCCCTTATTAGGGAAAAATCAAATAGTACTCCCTCGATCCAAATTAGTGTTCTCACATTTTTCTAGATTCAGATGTATCTACTCATGTTTTAGTGCTAGATACATCCGAATCTACACAAATCTAAGAACATTAATTTGGATCAGAGGGAGTAGTATATTAGTACTTTTTTTGAGGAAAGTATATTAGTACTAGTACACTAGTATAGTACTAGTAATCATTTCTTTTCTTAGACATATGCTCACCTCTGTCCACGGGTTGTACATGCTGAGAGAATAAAACATAGGCAGGGTAAAAGAGGGCAACGTCGAAGAGGAGTTGAATGCGGTTCAATGTCAGAGGAAAGTTATGATGGGTTCCTGACACGAGGTACTCCTGCGGCCACTCTACTAGTAGTAAATTTCAGGACCTGTGCACGCAAAACAAATTGTGTGTTTTCTCTCTCCTTTGCTGCCTCTCACCATCCATCCTCCCTCTCTCCTACCCTTTCCCCTCATGCACTGGCCCGGTTGATCTCTCCCTGGTCCACAGCGTGGTGCTGCGCACGTGTGGCTTGGTACGGTGGCTCTGTGTCTTTGGCGTGTTCGACAACCCCGTTGGTGTGGAGTAGGGACAAGGAGTATATAGGAAGGAAACCACTTTGGTACTTGGCGGCAAAAAAATTCAAATTTTCTGGTTTTCGAAATTTTCACTTGCTTCCCAAACATCGGGAGGGAAGGTTACTCAAAAGATTGGCCAGTCGTAGTACTTCTTATCTTATCTTTATCTTTTCTTATCTCTTACAATACCATAACATACCATACCACTATATAGTGTACGGATAACTTTGAACATTAACCGTTAGATCAAGACAGGCAAATCCAAATAGTGTCGTCGGTGTGATTTTCCAACTATATCAGGAAAGAACATTCAATTATTCTCAATTTTCCGAGTGGATGACGAGCAAGGTTGTGCTTTTCCATTTAGGAATGTCCGAAGAATATTGGATCTCAATGCCATAAGCCAAGTTTACCAACATGTTGTATCGACGATTCCCATGTTTTATTTATGAGTTTTCAAACTTCCTACCTAACTCTGCCTATTTGACCGAGTGACTTTATGTCGATTTATCAAAATTAGGTCAACTTTGAAACTACAAGTAAATTGTAGGTTTCTTTGAAAGTTTTACGAAAAATCTTTTGGAGGTACCCATCGAGGGGTCACAATTAATATATCATAAAACATCGATAGTTTTGACAATAGGTTCAACTTCTTGCTAAGATTTTGCATCTTGACAATTTAACGAAATTAGGTCAAACTTGAGCTACAAGTAAGCGCGATAGATTGCTCTTGAATTAAATGTAATTTAGGAGGTAGATGGGTGCATCTCCTTGGTAAACAATGTCGTCAGTGTGAGTTTCCAACTATCTGGATATAAAATGCTTAGTTTTTCGAGTGATGACGAGATGGTTCTTTTCCGTAAAGAAAGCTCAAAGAATATGGATCTCAATGCCATAAGCCAAGCTTCTAGACATATTAAGTGGACCAACGTGCTTTACTTACGATTCCCATATATTTTTTTGAGTTTTCAAACTTCCTAGCTAATTAACTCTGCGCACTTGAATGACTACATGCCGATTTCTCGAAATTAGGTCAAACTTGAACTATAACTAAATTGTAGGTTGCTCTGAAAGTTTTACGAAAAAGCTTTTGGAGGTACCGTACCGATCGGGGGGAGTTCAAAATCAATATATGAGAAACAACCGAGAGTTTCAAGAACAGGTTTGACTTCTTGCTAAGATTTTGCATCACATGACACTATTTATCGAAATTGGGTCAAACTTGAGCTACAAGTAAGCGCGATAGATTGCTGTTGAAATATATGACTTTTCAGAGAGGTAGATGGGTGCATTTTATTGTAGTAAACAGTGTCGTCGGTGTGATTTTCCAACTATATCACGAAAGAACATTCAATTATTCTCAATTTTCCGAGTGCTAACGAGCGAGGTTGTTCTTTTCCCTAAAGAAATGTCCGAAGAATATTGGATCTGAATGTCAGAAGCCAAGTTGACCAACATGTTGTACCAACGATTCCCCTGTTTTATTTATGAGTTTTCAAAGTTCCTAGCTAACTCTACCCATTTGACCTAATGACTTTATGTCGATTTATCGAAATTAGGTCAAATTTGAAACTACAAGTAAATTGTAGGTTGCTTTTAAAGTTTTATGAAAAAACTTTTGGAGGTACCCATCAAGGGGTCACAATTAATATATCATAAAACACCGAGAGTTTTGACGATAGGTTCAACTTCTTGCTAAGATTTTTCATCTTGACAATTTAATGAAATTAGGTCAAACTTGAGCTACAAGTAAGCGTGATAGATTGCTCTTGAATTGAATGTATTTTCAGAGGTAGATCGGTGCATCTTGTTGTAGTAAACAATACCGTCAGTGTGAGTTTCCAACTATCAGGAAAGAACATTCAGTTCTACATTTTCCGAGTGAAGAATACGAGCGAGGTTATTCTTTTTCCTAAAGAAAAGTCCAAACAATATTGGATCTAAATGCCACAAGCCAAGTTTACATATAGATATATTGGACTAACATGTTGTACCAACGATTCCCATGTTTTATGAGTTTTCAAACTTCCCAGCTAACTGTGCCCATTAGAATGACTTTATGTCGATTTATCGAAATTAGGTCAAATTTGAAACTACAAGTACTAGTAAATTGCACGTGTCCTGGATGTGAGACTCAGATAATAGACATCTGGCATACCATCACTATATAAAATTATAATAGGTAAATCAGAAAAATATAATAGGTAAAATTTGAACTACTACAAGTAAAGTTTGTAAGTTGCTTTGAAAGTTTTACGAAAAAGCTCTTAGAGGTACCCATCGGAGGGGGCACGCGGGGGGGGGGGGGTCAATTAATATACTATCAGAAACCACAGAGAGTTCTGATGATAGGTTCATCTTCTTTCTAAGATTTTGCGTGTTAACAGTTTAATGAAATTAGGTCAACCTTGAGCTACAAATAAGTGCGATAGATTGCTCTTGAATTTAATGAAATTAGGTCAAACTTGAACTACAAGTAATAAATTGTAGGTTGCTTTGAAAGTTTTATGAAAAAAGATTTTGGAGGTACCCATCGAGCGGTTAATTAATATATCAGAAACCACAAAGAGTCTTGACGAGTGGTTCGACTTCTAGCTCAGATTTTGCATCATGAAAATTTTGAACACCTTTTGAAAACAATCACATGAAACAGGGAGAGAGGGGAAATGATTTTTCTATTCTCTATGGGCAACCCACAAGCTTGAGGTGCACCTTATTAGGATTAAAGATACAAACTCTATTTTTGTCCATAATGTATATGGTGAACCTTAGCGGATTCCACATACTAGGCCTTAAGGTGTGCCTTTGTACACATTGTTGATGCCCTTATTAGGGAAAAAGAAAATAGTACTCCCTCGATCCAAATTAGTGTTCTCACATTTTTCTAGATTCGGATGTATCTACTCATGTTTTAGTGCTAGATACATCCGAATCTAGGCAAATCTGAGAATATTAATTTGGATCAGAGGGAGTAGTATATTAGTACTTCTTTTGAGGAAAGTATATTAGTACTAGTACACTAGTATAGTACTAGTACTAATTTCTTTGCTTAGACATATGCTCACCTCTGTCCACGCGCTGTACACGCTGAGAGAATAAAACGTAGGCAGGGTAAAAGAGAGCAGCAACAAAGAGGAGTTGAAGGCGGTTCGATGTCAGAGGAAAGTTATGATGGGTTCCTGACACAAGGTACTCCTGCGGCCACTCTACTAGTAGTAAATTTCAGGACCTATGAACGCAAAACAAATTGTGTGTTTTCTCTCTCCTTCGCTTCCTCTCATCATCCATCCTCCCTCTCTCCTACCCTTTCCCCTCGCGCACCAGCCCAGCTGATCTCTCCCTGGTCCACAGTGTGGTGCTGCGCACGTGTGCTTTAGTACAGAGGCTCTGTATCTCTGACATGTTCGCCAGCCGCGTTGGGGTGGAGTAGGGACGCGGAGTACATAGGATGGTAACCACTTTTGTCCTTGGCGGCAAAAAAATTCAAACTTTTCTGGTTTTCGAAATTTTCACTTGCTTCCCAAACATCGGGAGGGAAGGTTACTCAAAAGATCAGCCATTCGCAGTACTTCTTATCTTATCTTTATCTTTTCTTATCTCTTACAATACCATACCATACCACTATATAGTGTACGGATAACTTCAAACATTGACCGTTGGATCAAGACCCGCAAATCCAAACAGTGTCGTCGGTGTGATTTTCCAACTATATTAGGAAAGAACATTCAATTATTCTCAATTTTCTGAGTGGATGACGAGCGAGGTTATGCTTTTCCATTTAGGAATGTCGAAGAATATTGGATCTGAATGCCAGAGCCAAGTTTACCAACATGTTGTACCAACGATTCCCATGTTTTATTTATGAGTTTTCAAACTTCCTAGCTAACTCTACCTATTTGATCGAATGACTTTATGTCGATTTATCGAAATTAGGTCAAATTTGAAACTACAAGTAAATTGTAGGTTGCTTTGAAAGTTTTACGAAAAATCTTTTGGAGGTACCCATCAAGGGGTCACAATTAATATATCATAAAACACCGAGAGTTTTGATGATAGGTTCAACTTCTTGCTAAGATTTTGCATCTTAACAATTTAAAGAAATTAGGTCAAACTTGAGCTACAAGTGAGCGTGATAGATTGCTCTTGAATTAAGTGTATTTTCGGAGGTAGATGGGTGCATCTCCTTATAGTAAACAATGTCGTCAGTGTGAGTTTGCGACTATCAGGAAATAAAATTCTCACTTTTTCGAGTGATGACATGGCATGCTATTAAATGAGGAAAGATATGGATGTAGTAACTAGCTAAGTTACCGTAACATCACACTTTTCAAGTGAAATGAGTTTACAAGATAATTAATATAGTCTTCTATGACACTACCTATTAGTTGCTATGCACTATGAATGTGGTAACTTAGACTAGTGTTAGGTGCATGACACTCGTTGAAGTTACTCCCCACTATGACCAGCCTTAGCATCTACAAGTAAGGGCAATTAATTGCTATTGAATTAAATGTATTTCCAGAGGTAGATGGGTGCATCTTCATGTAGTAAACAATATCCTCGGTGTTAGTTTCCAACTATCACGAAAGAACATTTAATTCTCATTTTTTCGAGTGATGACAAGATTGTTCTTTTACATAAAAAACATATGGATCTGAATACCACAAGACAAGTTTTCAGACATAAATGTATGGACGTCGATGTAATTTTACCTTTTTTAGGTCCTTGATATAAAATGTACTCGCACCGTCCTTGTAAAATTCAAACCTAAAAGCAAGTGGTAACATTTAAACGTATTTAAGATTATTAGTTGTCGATGAGTATGAACATTCTTGGATTTCAAGCCGAACGACAAAGGTCATGGCCATATCTACATCATAGTTTATGCTGATGATGATCCCATATCCACGAATTTTCATGCCGCCAACTCTGGCCATATATTTTGAAATCAAACAAAGAGAAAGTAGTATGAAGAGTATGGCTCGATGAGCTTCTCTCTCGAGAAGGAGCCAAACATGACTATTTTCCCTGCTTAATTTTAGGGTGCTTTGTGCTAAATGTATGGACCTTGATGTAATTTTACCCCTTTTTAGGTCCTTTCTATAAAATGTACTCCCACTGTCCATGTAACATTTGAACACAAGAGCAAGTGGTAAAATTTAAACGTATTTAAGCTTATTAGTTGTCAATGAGTATGAACATTCTTGTCTTTCAAGCCGAACGACCAAGGTCATGGACATATGTACATCATACATTATGCTGATGATTCATGATCACATATCGAAGAATTTGCATGACGCAAAAATTGGCCATGTATTTTGAAAACAAACGAAGAGGAAGTAGTACTACGAAGAGTATGGCTTGGTCAGGTTCTTTCTCGAGAAGGAGCTGAACCTGACTATTTTCCTTTGCTTAATTTTAAGGCGTGCTTCGTGCTAAATTTTTGTACATCGATGTAATTTTGCCCTTTTAGGTCCTTGATGAAAACAAACAAAGAGGAAGAAGTACTATGAAGAGTACGACTCGGTCAGCTGCTCTCTCGAGAAGGAGCCGAACCAGACTGTTTTATTTGCTTAATTTTAGGGTACTTCATGCTAAATGAATGGACCTCGATGTAATTTCCCCTTTTTAGGTCCTTGATGTAAAATGTACTCCTACCATTCATGTAAAATTCAAACATACAAGTTAGTGGTAAAATTTAAATGAATTTAAGGTTAGTTGTGAGTGAGTATGAACATTCTTGGATTTCATGAAGAACGACAAAGGTCATAGGCCTCATGGCCATATCTACATCATACTTTATGCTGATGATTAATGATCCCATATCCAAGAATTTGCAAGCCGCCAAATTTAGCCATATTTTGAAAACAAACGAAGAGGAATTAGTATGAAGAGTATGGCTCGATCAGCTTTTCTCTCGAGAAGGAGCAAAACATGACTGTTTTCCCTGCTTAATTTCAGGATGCTTCGTGCTAAATGTATGGACCTCGATAAAATTTTACCTTTTTAGCTCCTTGATTTAAAATATAATCCCTACGTCCTTGCGTGTAAAATTCGAACCTAAAAGCAAGTGGTAAAATTTAAACGTATTTAATTTTATTAGTTGCCGATGAGTATGAACATTCTTGAATTTCAAGCGGAACAACCAAGGTCATGGCCATATCTACATCATACTTTATGCTGATGATGATCCCATGTCCAGGAATTTTCATGCCACCAAATTTGGCTATATATTTTGAAAACAAACAAAGAGAAAGTAGTATGAAGAGTATGGCTCTGCTCTCTCGAGAAGGAGCCAGACCCGACTATTTCCCTTGCTTATTTTTAGGGTGCTTCGTGCTAAATGTAAGGACCTCTACGTAATTTTATCTATTTTTAGGTCCTTGATGTAAATTATACTCCCATCATCCGTGATGTTCCCATATTGGGGAGTAAATGTGTGAATCATGTCATGGTAATAATATTGTCACTCGGACTTTCCAACCATTAGATAAATCTAGCACGAAAACATGACTATATATATTCTAATCTAGATAAATCTGAGAAGATTATATGGATCGAAGGGAGTAGTATATATGCATTCGAAACAAATTGTGTTTGCTCTCTCCTTCAGTGCGGCATCACCGTCCCCACACGCAAAGCAATTTTGAGGACATTTCGAACTTTTTTTCTTCGGCACGGTGTGATTTGCTGTCCCTAGCTACCTACCGAAAAAATAGTAGCACCTCAAACTAGGGGCGAGCATTGCGGGCTAGAGCATTTAAGAAATACTACTATATCTAATTTTCTATTATTATTCCTTTTTTGTTTAAGCGTCTATGTTAACGTCTCGCGTTAGTTTTGCCCTAATATACCGGGTCGAAGTAGTCGATCGACAATCGGAGGAGAACCACTCGCGCCCCTCATCGTCTTCCTCTGCCGCTCTGGCCGCTTGTGCACCATCATAGCCCCTCTCCACCCTTGCAGAAAGGTAGAAACTGCCAACCCATCCCGACTAATCTTCCGCAGTACTCTTCCTCGGAACGACATCTAGAGTGATGAAGCGTAAGATATCTGAGCGCTATAGCCAAGCAATCGGATTTGGCAACCTCCACTACGAACCGCTGAGCAACATCACTGGTCGTGCTGATCTTCTGAGCACCGCTCGCCTGGCACGTGGCATGGTTGGCATGCATCGAGGGATTGCGGAAGATCCTGGTCTCCCATTTGGTTTTCCCTGCCTACTTCACTCTGACCCACAAACATGGCCACTAGACCGTGACGAGCAGGTAAAAATCAGTTTTGCATGATTTTTGTAGGACTTGGATTCTTAGATTCTCTCCTATGGATTGAATTTGGATCAAAGGAATTGTGGTACGCAAATTCTTTTGAACTGCAACCTCCCACCCATGCTTAAATCCCGTAGGAATTGGAACATCTACTTGAGGCTCAACTCTCATCGTGGCAATCACGTAGGTAGTTTTCCTACGTTTTATAATCGCCTGTTTTTCACCAGCAAACCTATGAAATTCTTGTGTTCTCAATCCTGCGATCGAAAGAGGTCCAAGACTTTTGCTTCAGTGTCCCCCCTCTCCTCCAAACATACTAATCTGAAAACACAAGAACGACCAAGATTGTTGATACCTGTAACGGAAGGTGTATTGGCCAATCAAGGCTAGCGTTATATTTTAAGTTTCATGTGTTTTACAAACACAATATTTCTGTAAAAAGTTGGCTCTTTGATTTACATGAATACAAAACATAGGATTACTTTAAAACATGGTAAAATCAAAGTCAAACCTCATGGGAGAGTATATTTATGATGTTATCGTGTCTCTTGGGACCTCATTCTTGTTCTTCGCGCGTGTAGGAATTTGAAAATGAGGTCTAAGTTGGCTATGAAGAATTGCGTATGAGTTTTGGAGGACTCTAACATATAGGATTTTGGAAGATATCAAATTCTTATGGAGTCACTTCTTAGTTCCTATGCCCTCCATTCCATAAGAATCTAAACACGAGCTCCAACCTCATTCTATTTCTCCTTTGAGAAGTCCAATGCACTTACACTATATTCCTGCAAAACTCTTGTGTTTATTTCCTATTCACCATCCAAAGACACCTGTTACAAAATTCCTGCGTTTTTAATTCCTAATATGAATTTACTGTACCTACCATGTCAATCCCTTGTTTTTCCTATTCCTACGTTTTTTAAAAACCATTGATCGAAAGAGGCCCCTAATCTTGTTAATCAATCATAGGAAAAAAATTTGTGTTTTTTCCTCTGGTCCATTCCTCTGAACAGTGCCAGCATAAGAAACTTAACTATTCCTACACTTTTTCTTTAATGCAAACAAGACCTTATTCCTTTGCGTGTTTGTCTGCATGCATTCATGATTTATTCAACACGTTTCTGCATCTTTCAGATAGTAGTTTTTCCGCAAAGCTAGCTAGCACTACCCCCTTTGTCAAACACCTTGCATGCCCCTAGATATGAAGAAAATCTGTTGCAAGGCATTGATGCGTTGCTGATGCCACTAGACAATCCAACAGTAGAAGCATTTGTACTAGTTGATGATGATATACCCGGAACATGGGATGATGAAGGATTTGAAAACAAGGGTCGCTGGGTTGGTGCCAACAGAGAATGGATTGCGAGTGCAAAGCACCCGGGGCGTTGGTACCTCCAAAACGTCTACAGTATGGCATGTATCGAGCTGCCACGTGTGTAGCGTGTTGATATTTATCCATCGGGTAACCAGTGTTTCCCCGGCGCCCCATGCACTTACCTCTACAAGCACGCGTATATCGAGCTGCTGAAGATACAAATAGCAAAGAAACCGTACAGATTTGAGAACCAATGGCACTACAGCGTGATGGCGGTGTTTGCCAAATTCATTGATACCATAGATTTTCCTTGTGACAGAGACTGGATTATCCTTTAAAACGACTATCTTGCACCAGCAACGTATGTCGATGCATTGCCAAGTGTCTAATCAGTGGTTCTATTGATCGCATATACGTAGTGACAGAACCGCGAGGAGATGTTCTTGTTTGGGAACCAAACAAGTGGAGTGAGTCCCGTTATTTAAAAGTAAAATTTATAAATTACTTACAACTACATTGTTCGTGATACTTTTGCTAACTGAAATGCACACACAGGCATACTTGCAGGCCCGCGTGTCATACATGCTCCAGTATTTGAAGAGCCGGCAAACATCCAAGCCGGTGACAATGCCGAGACTGAAGATATTGCATTACGCAGCTGGTACTTGGCAGAGCTTGGCTGGAATATCCTGTGGATTCACACTAGGGGTACACGAACCAGCAGCCATGGTAATCCTGTATCATACATGGGTAGAGAACTGCTCTCTTATCCCTCGCTCCGCTGCCACGTTTTCTAGAGGGCCCTTAATTTTGATGACCCTGTAGCACCGGACTGGATCAGAAGGGATAATCTTGAAGGGAGGTCAGTGTTTGTGGGAATCAACCATCCATTCATCCTCGAGCCCCCTACAAACTCTGAACCTGGTGCTGCCGATGTTGACGAAGCTCTGCTAGTGTTTAGAGGAGACTGTGTGTTTGCTACACAGGTGCGCTGCCAACATCGCCCACAGCCAGTTCCAGATTGGAGCCGCATACGCGTCAATGGGGGAGCTGCCATAGGTTCATCACTTAACTACACTGGAGCGGAATATAGAGAGCAAATGTTTGAGGCGCCAATGTGGTTCGTGCCAATCCTGCCTCATTAAAACTATGTGAAGTTTGACCAAAATATCGAAAAGCTGATTATGAGCACTCACAACATTATTTATGTAGCTAGTACTTGTCACCATGTAATGTACAGTACTATGTATGTAGTACTTTTATACTGTATTGTAGTATCAGTACTTGCAACATCATTTCCACTATTGCTTATACTAGGCACCATGTACGTAATAATATACTTCCATAGTATCTGTTTGATGTTTCCCTATTCAAGCACTCAAGCTGAGGTGCCCAATTTTTTAGGCAATTAATTTTTGCATGACAATTAGTAGTACTGTATTGGTGGCAAGGTTTGCTTTATCCACAATATCCGTGTAACCTCGCCGCATTTATTCCGTCACCAGCCCCGCCCCAGCCCCAGCCCTCTCTCACACAACACTCCTTAATCGCCATTGCGCTTCCCTCCATTGACGACCACCACCGCCGCAACTTACTCGTGTTAGGCGGGTCAGCAGCGGGTGGTGGGCCCTGCAACCTCATCTATGGAGTTGTCGCATCCCTCAAACATCGCGGTGGCAGTGCGTATGTACATAATCTCCGGAACTCTTGATCTTGATGATGAGATGCGGTTAAGCTTTTATTAACACTTGGTTAACATTGGGTTGGTGTTGAGTATAGTTCTCATCTAGTGCATTTAACCCGTTTGTATACTACAGTTTAGTTTTACACATGCAAGCTAGTTCCGGGGCTAGATCTACGGTGAACTGTAATAATAAGTTCAAATTTTGTGTTGATTGATCCATGGCTGATGATGATTTGGGAGGCCACTCGGTATGTTTTGCTTTAGATTTGTCTCAGGGGCGAAGGTCCCTTTAATTTAGGCAAGTTAGGGTGGCTGCTGCCCTACCCTGATTTTTGCCAAAATTTCGAGTATATGTGTGCATCTCTAGCATCGGCAACAGATAGAGCACATCCTATTCGTCTGCTTAAATGCTCCTCGGGTGTTCGGTATGCATCGCCGATAAAGAACTACACTAATGTGATGCCTAGACCTTGGAAGTAGTACTAATATAATCGGCATTCATGCTAGCTAGAGTTAAGATTTTAATTTGTGTACTTCGATAAGAAAATTGCTCCACTTTACGTTCTTACTTGATCTTGTATTGTACTCTATCAGCTAATACTATACTATTTCACAATTATTGATAGCTGGTAGAGACATTATCTATCCACGGGATTTTTTTTACAGTGTTCGGGCAAGAATCTCAAGCTTGGATAGAATCATCATCGAAGAAGACAAGAGATCCCTGTGCAGTCTAGATGGAGGGGCGAGCTAGGAACACCCACGTGGAGAACACTTGTGACGAGTTCTGCAAGATGTTGTTAATACCGGGAGGGTTACACGTGCGGAGCATACCCAGCTCCTTTTTGCCAACATTTGGCGGTGAGTATCCAGAGGCCATCAGGCTGAAGATATGCAAAGCCTACAACTGGGACGTCGAGCTAAAGAAGCAAGATGGCAAGGTAATCCTTGACGAAGGATGGCTAGATTTTGTCAAAGCACATGACCTTGAAAGTATCCTTCAAGGTAGGATACTTTCTGGTATTCAAGAAGCTTGCCACCACTTCCTTTAAGGTGATAGTATTTGATCATGATAACTGCGAGAAGGTGATCAGTTGTGCAGGTTATCACCCATCATTTGATGGACAATTTACTATATCAAAGGTGTATTAATGTAGTGACTGTTCGCTTCTAATTATAACTATTCTGTGAAGAGGTGCTTAAACACCTTCCGTTATCATGCATCCCGTTGGAATACCGTGGTACTTAATCGCGCTAGGCTCCAATGTGGAGGTATTTATTGTACTATGTTTGTAGCAAAACTGCAAAACAAACATCTAGTGTACTACTGCTAGTATTGTACTACCTCATGTTCCAAAGTATTAGGGATGGACATAAAACTCGAAACTCGACGAGTTTAATGAGCACTCGTTTTCTCGGCTCGTTCAAAATCGACTCGTTTCCTTAACAATCTGAGCTGAGCTACAGTTTTTGCTCGATATCCTTAACAAGCTAAACGATCGAGTTAACGATGTTCGTGAGCTACTCGTTAAGCTCGGTAACAACCAAGGTAAGGCCCACTTATGTTGCTACATGTCTAATCTGGAAGTGTTGGGGATATACTTTCCGGGTATCCTCACAGTTCCTCACTGACCAGGGTGGCCCACTTCGGGTTAGAGCATTGCTTCACGGGCGGCCCAGTCAGGGAGAGAAGACGGAGTCCAATCCAGCTACAAGAAGGCCCAGAAGACTTACTGACTTAGGCCGTGGTGTTACTTGTAGTTCAAGATGTACACTGTAACAGACTCTTAGTCGTAGCCGGATATATCTCTCCTGTAAACCCTAGGCCGGATATCTATATAAGCCGTCCTAGGGAGAGCCTTTAGGGCATAACCTCAATAGTCTACAATCTCAACTCGCACAGGCGAAACCCTTGTAACCCATATTCCGCTCCGCCAGACATCGATTGCTAGCAGAGTAGGATCCGTCCCAAAGCCGTGGATTCAACACGGTAAACTTCTGTGCTCACCGTCCCGGAATACCGTACGTCTCACTCCCCTCTCTTCCGCATGCCTCGAGGACCCCCTCATGGCGTACTTGTCATCAATCCGACGACAGTTGGCGCCCACCGTGGGGCAAGTGAGCTACGGATCTGCGTTCCGAGCGGAATCTGCAAGAATCAGCATCGGCAAGACTATCGCCGTCGGTCGCATCCTCTACGCCAGCGACGTCCCTCTCATCGTTCTCGACGAGACTTGGATTCCGGCAAAGGAGGTCGGATCGCCTACAATCATGTCTTTTGGCGAGATCGATGTTTACATCGGTTTCGCTGAACCTGCCCAACCCACCCCAGCGGTGATGATAGAGGCAGAAGAATTTTCTGGGTCCCCTTTGTCCGCAGAGGCGGCAGAGTTCCGGATCTCAGAAAACCCTAATCCCACCCATCCCGCACCAGTTGCAGAGACAGTGGAGAAACCCGAACCTGAAGGAGACCAAGCGGTCAACGTCGAATCTGGAGTGGGTCTCCCCGGAGGAGCCGAATCCCAGATCGACCCACCCGTGGAAGTCGAAATCCAGGAGGAGCATATCAACGACACTGATTCCGGCTCTGATGATGCCGGAACAGACAGGCCTTTCCTAAGGTACACACTACGATGTATGATACTGCAAGGCGAAAGCACAGATGCAATCCTCGAAACCATCCAAAGTTTCGATATGGCTGATCGCAAAAGCCGCAGGTACCTCACGAAGCACGCGTCGCACTTTGTCGGATACGTGGGATCCGGATCCGGCTCTGCTGATGCTGGAGAAAACACCGACTCGGTGCTGGAGGCAATCGGAACAAATGCCGATGTACCAGCATCCTCGGATAAGTCGATGATGTCAGCAGATTTCTGAAAGTTCTCCGTGGAATATGAAGAGGAGTATAACTCCATAGCTGCAGAAGAAGGAGAAGCCATGGATGAAGGATCCGGGGAACACTCTCCCAAAGTGTAGGACGACATGTACCTTGGAGACAATCCCGAAGTCCAAATGTCCAAAAGTACCGAACAAAGCTTGACTCCGGGAAACGGGCCCAAAGCCATCTTTGCTACCGGCGCTGCCAAGAAGGCAAAGAAGAAGAGCAAGAAAAACAAGACCCCGGCAAAAGACCCTCTGACAGAGGAAGTAATTGCCGAGGAATACGAAGAAGACTCGGATGGAGCACTGATCCCATACGGGCTGAAGAAAGAAGCATCGGTGGATGGACACGTGATCACCGAAGGTGCGCGTAAACTCATCGATGCGGCATTAACTACACCTATCCCTACAGCTACAGAACTTACTGCAGATGAGCTGGCCCTAGAAGCGCGTCATTAACAACTCCTCGATGAAGCCAAAAACATCGAGGTGGAGAAGAAACGCATGTCGAACAAGGAGTACATGTCTCGTCTGCATTAGAAGACACGGAAGCGTCACATAGATGACAACCAATTCCCACGTGTTCGTGCCATCCTTTTTGGAGATGAGATGGGGAAGCCACGGAAAGATGGCAACGGAGATTGGGTACACCCAACACCAGTACAAAATACCGTAGCAGCCCGAGAAATTCTATCGGCTAATCCAGGACCAGAGGAGATCCATTTGGGTATCAAGCTACTCAACAAGGGACTGGAGCAGCAAAAGGTCGCCCTGTCCGGAAGTCAAAAACTGGTCTCAGATGCTGACCAATGTCGCACAGATCCGGCATGGGCTGACGTAAGACCCCATTACGTTCCGGAGCAGCATTATCGCCCCAAACGACAGGAAGACAATTATTCGAGAACCAGATCGTCAGGACAGCATCGCAAAACCACACGCGGTTGGGGCAATGTCGCACCAGCGGCTGAGAAAGATGCCATCGCTGCCCTGAATCCGACGAATCCTCCCCGACGAGAATCTGAGGATCGAAGGGGAGAAGATAAAGAGAAACATTGGGAGGAGGATCATCAGAGAATGCTGCCTCCTAGACATGAGAACCGTCCGGCTGAGCCTCACTATGGTGGGAACGACGGACGAAGGAACGACGGAAACCATGCAGGTACAAGCCGGCAGGGGGCTCGTTGTAGTCAAGACCCTCCCCGGAATCGGAATAATGACCTTCCGGACGGAGGCGGGCGATCAGCCGGAAACTATCTAGCTGCTCCACCTTCTCCACCACACAGTCATCACAACGGCTCCCATGGAGGGCAAGGAGGACGACATGGCGGAGGAGGTGGTGGCAGAAGCCGAAGTCCGGCTCCACGGCACCGCAGCCACAGCCGGCATTCAGGACGATCTCTATCCCCAAATGACGCAAGACAGAGGATTAACTCCAACATAGAGGCTCAGCGCTATGAAAACGATGACGTGTACGTGGGCCCAAAGTGTTTCGGTCCATGCATCAGAGCTACAAAATTCCCGGAAGTATTTGCTATCTCAAGACATATCCAAGCCTACGACGGCATTGCTCGACCAGACACCTGGTTACAGGATTTCTCCCAAGCTTGTTGCATCGCCAAAGGCGGAAATAGCCTGGTCGCAATCTGATATCTCCCACTTATGTTGCGGAAGACGGCACGATCATGGCTCAATGAACTTCCGGCAAACACCATCCATAACTGGTATGATTTACAAAGCGCGTTCTTTCGGAATTTCAAAGGCACATATCGGAGGCCCTGTACGGTTGGAGACCTACAGCATTGCACCCAAAAAGCCGGAGAAACTTGCTGGGATTACCTCGAACGATGGATCGACACCAAGAACTCCTGCGAAGGAGTAAATGATCAAACTACGATTGAAGCTTTCATCGCAGGTCTCCCTATTGGTTTACTACGCCATCGCTTGAAGTGTGACAAGGTTACCGATTTGGGAGAGATGATAGAAACAGCGAGCAAGTATGTAGACGCTAACGACGATGCAGAAGGACTACTCAATGCCCTAGCTGTGCCTCAGTCGGCAAAACAACCAAAGCAACAAGATCAGAAGCGCAAAAACACCTCGGAAGAAAAACCCAATGTTTCACTCCCCTCTATCATACTTGCTAAGCGAAAGAACAAGGAGGACATGGCGGAGGCCGCGGGCGTGGCCGTGGGACATCAAGGGTCCAAGGTAGAGGAGAACAACAACCAGGCAAAACCTACTCTTGGGCCGACATTGCCAATAACCCATGGGTGCATCACCTAGACGCCAGTGGGGGCTCTTCCCACACCAACGCTGAATGTCGTTTCAATGACGACATCAAAAGAGATGACACCGCGGGCTACAAAGCTAAGCGGAAGAAGGGAAAGAAAAATCCCGAAAAAGACAAGGAGACCAAGGAGGATTCTGACATGGAGGAAGCTGATGCTTCAAATCCCAAGTCGGAAGGGAAGAAGACTTTTCCCACCAAGAAGGACACTTATGTCACCTTCCTCGGATCTCAACCAGCAAAGGTCAAGAAAGCAGTTCTACACGAGCTCAATGCAACAGTTGCTGTCCCCAAAGATTCTGGACTGGTCGGAAGTGGCAATCATGTTTGACCGCGATGATCATCCGCCTAAGCTACACAGGCGAGGAAAATACGCCTTAATCGTCAACCCACTTATTGACGGTTATGGTTTCTCCAAGACCCTCATGGACGGTGGTAGCAACATCAATATTCTCTATGTCGAAACGCTACGCCGAATGAAGATCTCGGAGACACAGCTGAACCATAGCTCTGTGATTTTTCACGGAGTTGCCCCAAGAAGACAAGCTAATTCCCTGGGAGAGATCACTTTGGATGTTACCTTTGGAACTCCAAAGAATTATCGAATGGAGGCACTTTCCTTCGAAGTGGTCCCGTTCAAGAGCGCATACCACGCTATATTCGGACGTCCGGCTTACTAGGCTTTTATGGCTCGTCCATGTTACATTTACAATATGATGAAAATTCCAGGTCTCAACGCCATGATCACCATCAGGGGAGACCCGAAGAAAGCGCGAGAGTGCGAGGATGGAAATGCCGCCTTTGCTAAAGCCGTGCTGCATGCCCAGGAGTACCAGGAGATCAAGAAGAGCATAGATCCGTCCGAGATGCCCGCGACAAAGAAGGAGGTGACAAAGCCAAATCTGGAGTTCAAGGCATCAGAAGAGATGAAGCAGACGCCGTTGAAGGATGATGACCCCTCCAAGGTGACCCAGATAGGCGTAGGCCTAAGTAGCGCATAGGAAAGCGCGCTCGTCAAGTTCCTCCAAGCAAATCAAGATATCTTCGCATGGCAGCCATCTGACATGACCAGAGTACCTAGGGAACTTGCCGAGCACTCTCTAAATGTAAACCCGAACGCTAAACCCGTCAAACAGTCCTTACGATGGTTTGGCGATGAAAAGCGTAAGGCAATAGCTAAGGAACTAGCACGGCTCGAGTTAGCCGGATTCATAGAAGAGGTCATCCATACTGATTGGTCGGCCAATCCTGTAATGGTCCCTAAAAAGGACACCACTGATTTAAGGATGTGTGTTGATTATACTGCCTTGAACAAGGCTTGTCCAAAAGATCCATTCGCTTTGCGTAGAATTCATCAAGTTATCGATTCTACGGCAGGCTCGGAACTCCTCTGTTTTCTCGACGCATATTCCGATTATCACCAAATCCGGATGAAGGAATCTGACAAAGTCAAAACTTCATTCATAACCCCCTTCGGAACCTTCTGTTTTGTTACGATGCCCTTTGGGTTGAAGAACGCAGGAGCTCCATACCAGCGCACGATGCAGCGTTGCCTCCACGACCAACTCGGACGCAATGTACATGCATCCGTGGATGATATCGCGGTGATGTCCAAAAAGAAGGAAACACTCATTTCCGACTTGGAGGAAACGTTCGCCAATCTACAAAAATACAACATCATGCTTAACCCGAAGAAATGCTTCTTTGGAATACCAGCCGGAAAATTGTTAGGTTTCATCGTGTCTCAAAGAGGCATAGAGGTGAACCGCGACAAGATCAAAGCTATTCTCAATATTTCCAGGCCAACTCGCCTGAAGGACGTACAAAGATTAACTGGTTACATTGCTGCGGTCAGTCGATTTGTAAGTCGGCTTGGTGAAAGAGCCGCACCATTATACAAACTCCTGAAGAAAACCAAGGATTTTGTCTGGACTGACGAAGCTGAAGCTGCACTACAAGACCTGAAGAAAGTACTCTCATCTGCTCGTATCCTTGCAGCGCCGGAACCTCAGGAACCGATGTTGCTTTACATTGCTGCGACAAATAAGGTTGTCAGTATAGTTATGGTGGTGGAGAGACCAGAGGAAAATCAGGAGCACCTGGTGCAGCGTCCGACATACTTTGTCACCGAGGTCCTGACAGAAACAAAATAATGGTATCCGCACTATCAAAAGTTGGCTTACGGTGTTTTTCTAGCATCTCGTAAGTTACGACACTATTTTCAGGAGCATCCAATTACCATGGTGAGCAAAGCTCCCATGAGAGATATAATCAACAATAGCGATGCCACAGGACGCGTCGCCAAATGGGGTATAGAGCTTGCAGCTTTTGATATTGAGTATAAACCTCGAAAAGCAATCAAATCCCAGATCCTTGCCGACTTTGTCGCTGATTGGATAGAGACGAAGGAGAACATGGTCCTCCCTGAGTCGGAATATTGGACCCTATTTTTCGATGGGTCTAAGACTCGAGGGGGCTCGGGGCTGGCGTGGTGATCAAATCACCCCAAGGAGATAAACTTTTATACGTGTTGCAGATCCACTTCACAGCGACAAACAACATTGCCGAGTATGAAGCACTGCTGCATGGAATCCGGATTGCTAAGGACATTGGCATCCGACGTTTGATGTGTTACGGAGATTCGGATCTTGTTGCTCAGCAAGTCTCGGATATTTGTAATCCAAATAAGCACATGACAGCATATAAAGTTGTCGTGGACGATCTATCTAAATTGTTCGAAGGGTTTGAAGTTCAACACATCCCTCGAGTAGAAAATGAGGAAGCAGATGCACTATCTCGAATAGGCTCTGCACGGAAAGAGTTCCCGGATGGCGCATTTTTAGAGCACCTCAAAGTTCCCTCGATAAAGGGAGTAGATGAGGAATATCCGACCAAATCCGACTCACCTTTGATAGCAGTTCTGGCTGTAATTCCCAACTGGACTCAACCCTACCTCGATTATTTGGTAGATGGCAAATTACCCGAAGACAAGGTGCTGAGCCGACAGATTATCCGACGAGCAAAAGCCTATACTATTGTTAAGGGTGAGCTCCATAAACGGAGTGTTTTTGGGGGTTTTCGGCGCTGTGTATCTCCGGAAGAAGGAGTGGAAATCTTAAGGGAAATCCACGAAGGAGAGTGTGGTCACCATGATGTAGCCAAGTCTTTAGTGGCAAAAGCTTTTAGACATGGATTTTTCGGGCTTACAGCTCAGGCAGATGCCGAACGATTAGTCAAGACATGCAAAGGCTGCCAAAAGTACGCCAAGCAAGCTCATGTTCCGGCTGATCAGCTGCGAACAATACCTATAACATGGCCTTTTGCGGTCTGGGGGCTTGATATGGTAGGACCTTTTAAACGAGCTCCAAGTGGATTCACTCACCTCTTAGTGATGGTGGATAAATTCACAAAATGGATCGAGGCTAAACCTGTCACTAGTTGTGATGGAGCAACAGCCAAAAGATTTGTCGAGGATGTTATAATCCGGTATGGTTATCCGCATAGCATTATCACGGACAATGGGAGTAATTTTTCCATGGGAGAATTGGCTGAATTCTGCGACGAGCAAAATATCCGGCTTGACATTGTGTCAGTCGCACATCCACAGGCTAACGGACAAGTCGAAAGAGCAAATGGTTTAATTCTACAAGGCTTGAAACCAAGACTCGAAGCACCACTAAGACGTGCTGCGGGGGCTTGGGCAGAGGAATTACCCTCTGTAATTTGGAGTTTGCACACAACTCCGAACAGGTCAACAGGATATACACCTTTCTTCTTGGTCTATGGCGCAGAAGCAGTTCTTCCTAGTGATTGAATTCATACTTCTCCTAGAGTGGCCGCGTATATCGAAGAGGATGCCGAGATTTCTCGACAAAATGATCTCGACTTAGTCGAAGAAGTTCACGTCGTTGCTGAAATGAGATCTACAGCCTATCAGCAGAAGTTACACAAGTATCATAGCCAGAGAGTCCGAACTAGATCTTTTCAATAAAGGTTATTTGGTTCTCCGGCTTGTGCAACAAAGAAAGCACAAACTTTCCCCAGTATGGGAAGGGCCCTTTTTAGTTAGTCGAGTATTGCACAATAGATCGTACTACTTAACTGACATGAGGCCAGTCAAAGAAAGACCTGCTACTAAGAAGAGAAAGAGAGCTGGAGGCAGTACAAATCCGGATGAGTTAGACAGACCATGGAATATTGCTCAGCTACGTCCCTTTTATTCTTAGTTTATCCTTCTTTGTAATCATACATATGTACATGTTCTGTGAGAAATAAAAGTTTTGATTGCCTCAAGTTTTTCTGAGAAGTTCTTAAACCATCTTATTTCCGAATGATCATGTCATAGTTGAAAATCCCAAAATGTTTGAAAGTACTTTATGCTCATGTTCGTTCTGGTCTAGATTTTTATTTCTAAAAACTGCTACCTTCGGGTATAACTCTAAAATTTTCTAGTCTTTACTTTGGTTATTTATCTGATTGCCGGATGCGGGTATTTTCCGAGTAGTGAATTGTTGGTACTAGAAGCCGGCTTTGTTTCCGAGTTTAAACTGGTTTAGCAATTGAGCTCCGTTGCTCGGAAAAAATTTCGGCTGAAGGTTTAGCCGGCTCACGAAAGGGACAAGGCGGAAAGCCAGATAAACGATAAGTCGAGACGGAAAATATAAGTGCTTGTGAAAACATTTCAGGCACACAAAAAAAAGTCTAAGGACAAAAGTGCTGAATAGATAAAAAACTTAGCACTAGCAAAAGTCATAGTACTTAATATTTACAAAACGCATCATGTTCTTTCACAGAATAATACAAAATTTTGTGGTCTATGATGCAGGAGGAGATGAAGGATCTACTGGCTCGCTGGTCACTCCGCCTTGATATCGTTCCGAGATATCCGCATCCGAGTTGGTGCGTTCATCGTCGGAAACTTCTTCGGCTTCTTCTTCAGGAGGAGGCGGAGTATCCACGCGGGTGAAGAAGGGGATCTCATAGCTGGTCAGATCAGCTACGTGGAACCCATATCCGGCATAGGAGTGCATGATGGCTTGAAGGTCCTGCTCCTGGCCGTCTTCGTCTACCTTGCAGTACCCTTTAGTCACTTGCCATATTTCCATGTTTCCATGGTGGCTCATGACCATGGAGAGGGCATTCTGCGCGGCAGTCCGCGCGTAGGACATATTCCAGTCCCGAACAAGCTGCGGCATCTCCTTGGCCCTGTCCCGCACCTCAAAATCCGACATGCTTGGCATGTCCGGAATCCTGAGAGACTCGCCAATGTCCTCAAGGGACTGGCGGTAGTCATGAAGAAGATCACCGACTTGGGTAAGCCGATGAGTGCGGGGCTCGGACGAGGAAGAGTCCGACAACTTTAGAGGACCTATACACAAAACAAGTCAAGAAAAATCTAACATTGATAACAGTCAAAGAAAAGATAAGTCAGAAAGGTGGAACGTACCAAGAATGACGTCGTCAATCTTGGTCTTCTCCTCCCGGAGACTCTGGAGTTCAGCCCGGAGTGCCTGGGATATATCCTTCTCTCTGCCAAGCTCATTCTTGAGGTCCGAGATTACTTTATCTTGAGCGGCAATCTTGCGATCGCGCTCTTCAGTGGCCATGGAGGAGGATTCCAGGACTTGAGCTATGCTCGTTTCATGATCCGCCTTGAGCTTATCCAGCTCTTGGCGAAGTCCCTTGTTTTCCACCACCAGGGTTTTGAGGTTCTCGGCCTCTTCAATCATAGCGATGGATTGTTTCACCAATGCTGTAAGACAAAAAGAACAATAGTTCAGAAAAATTCGACATTAAAAAGCAAAAGTCAAGGTTTGAATCTCGAAATGTTTACCTTCGGCTTCGTCCTTGGCTACCTTGAGCTCAGCATTTTTAAGATGGAGAGCTTTGATCTCTCTCCGCTTATTACAGACATTGGACAATAATTCCTGGTTATAGGAACATACTTTCTGTAAGTCAGAATACCCAAAGTCAGAAAGCTACTTAAGACTCGGGCTAATATTTTTACTAAATATCAGCACGAGCCTTGGGGGCTACACTAGTTCATTCTTTGGCATCCTAATAAAAGCATAAACTTGGATTCTATATCCTACTTCATGCTTGGGGGCTAGAGGATATGATATAATATAATGTAAAAACAAGAGTTGGAATTCCGACTTACATATTGCTTGCGGGTGAGTTTGTCTAAACCCGCGTTCACTTCAGCTACCACCTTCTCGGCGAGAGTAAGAGGGATCACTGGAGCTGTTGGAAGCTCGCCAGTCCTGATCCTCTCGTCGCAAAGGCGGACTTGAGTGAGAAGGTCGGAGAACTTGACGTCCTCTGCTTCTTGCGCCTCCTCTTCGGGGGATAGATGGCTTTTGTCCAGGACTTGCCTGGCTAGCCGCTGGATCTCCTCTGCAGATTTCCGGGTTCGGCCAAATTTGGCAAGACCCGAATTGTTGAGGAGGTTTTCGGCGAAGATTTCAGCCGAGGGATCATTACCCGAAGAGGGTTCACCCTTATCTTGACCTGACGCACTCGTGGTGACGTCAGTATGCGAACCAAGGATGATCGTCTCCGCTTGAGGAGCCGGATCTTCTGCAATCACCAGAGAAGGGATGATCGCCAGAGTTGCAGAAGGTTGAGGGACCGGAGTCGGAGGAGCCACGGCAGGGGAAGCTATTGTAAGCTTCGTCTGGCGCAAGGGCTTCGAAGAAGTCCCCTTCCCCTTGCCCTTGATGATTGATTTTTCTCTGAGAAAGTAGTAAAGTCGGAAACATTACATCTCGGAAAGAAACTTGAGTAAAGAACAAAGGCGAAAAAGTTGTGACAGAAGGTTACCTCTTCACGACTGGCACCTCCTTTGTGCCAACCGCATCATCGTTGAGCTTTGCGCTTCTTGAGCGCAAGATCCGGCAGTGGAACTACTTCCACCTCATGAGAGAACTCTGGAGGGTATCCTTCGAGTGGAGCAAGTTCCGACTCGGGGATGTCAGCAAGCTGAAAATAAGAAAATGTATCAGTATTACAATATAACTCAAAGATAGAAACACATAAAAGATGTGATGATAAAAGCATACCAGCACCACGGGGTTTTCCGCCGTGTGCATATCCAGAGAAATCTCCGGAATCCTCCTCTCGATCCGTCCCTTGATCAGCCACTTGATCTGGCTGATGTAGCCTTGAGTGGAGTAGGCTTTGGGGCTAATGCGGAGAGAGTCTTTTTTGGAAGACGTGATGGAGTGCATTAGTCTATCCCCGTGGTACTGAAGTGGCTGGATCCGACGTGAGACCCAGCATTGGACTAAGTCAGATCCTTTCAAACCCTTGTGCTTGATAAGGTATTCGATCCGCCTCTTAGCAAGGATCAGATCATCGGTGAGAGCCAGAGCAGCCTCATCCCAGGACGGCTGGGCTGTGGCGGCTCCGTCGACAAAAGCCGGCAAAGCAGTAGCTTTGCCGGGAGCCGGAATATCCCTATGGTAGAAAAAAGTGGTTGGCCATTGTTTGACCGAGTCACTGGCAGAAATTTTGGGATATGCCCGGTCTCGTCTAATAGAAAAACTAATGGTACCGGTGATGTAAGGAACACCGGTAGCAATAGAATTTGTCCGGACATGGAAATAGTACCGGAAGAGAAGCAAACTCGGCCTAATGCCGAGGAAGCCCTCGCAAAGCGCAGCATATGCGCTCATTTCTAGAAGGGAATTGGGAGGAAGATTATGGAGTTGAACTCCATAGTGGTCAATCACCTCGGAGAAGAACTCCGAGGGAGGAAAGGACAAACCTCGGTCCAGATGGGTGCCGAAGTGGACGCTTCGCCCTCATGGATTGGGGATGGTTTCCCGGCCGGTCCTTGATCGACGGTGAGAAACCCCTCCTTCTCCACGTTCTTGAGTCCCTCCTCATTGAGGGCGCAGGGGATCCAGACTCCCCGGAAACTCTCCTTCTCCGCTGCTGCTTCCGCCGCTGCCGCTGCCGCCAGACCAGAGGAAGACGAAGATGAAGCCATTTTTCTCCGGTGGAAAAAGTGACCTTAAGGTGGCGGCACTAGGAGCTCTGTGGGAGGAGGACGAGGAGGCTCTGTGCGCGTGGGAAGATTAGGAAGGAAGGAATGGCAAAGGACTGGTGGGGATGAGAAGAAGAAATCTAAACCCCTTATATCCACCTACTTGCGCCAAGATTCGTGCAAATGCTACAGTGTAACCGCCATGTGTCGTGGAAAGAACTGGGAAGGGCCCGCACGATGATTGCGTCGGCTCGATCTCCACGCACGCATTGAAACGGCGCCTCGGTTCCACGAACCGCGGACCCACCAACGGTCGTGCTGACGGAACGTCTGTCAGATGACGTGACTTGACCATGCTTGTGTCAGGTGGCGTTAGAGACCAAGTTCCGGCTTAGTTTAAAAGCGAGCTGGAAAATCTGAGTTACCAACTGAAAGGTCCGACTTATTTTTTAAGACCCGGATCGTATCTTTTGTTGTGAAGTTTCAGGAACCCTTCAAGATTCTGCAAGCCGAAGATCAAGCTAGATGATGATAAAACCGACTTTCGATCTTGGAGGCCTCCGGGGGCTGCTGTTAGGGATATACTTTCTGGGTATCCTCATAGTTCCTCACTGACCAGGGTGGCCCACTTCGAGTTAGAGCATTGCTTCACGGGCGGCCTAGTCAGGGAGAGAAGACGGAGTCCAATCCAGCTACAGGAAGGCCCAGAAGACTTACCGACTTAGGCCGTGGTGTTACTTGTAGTTCAAGATGTACTCTATAACAGACTCTTAGTCGTAGCCGGATAGATCTCTCCTGTAAACCCTAGACCGGATATCTATATAAGCCGTCCTAGGGAGAGCCTTTAGGGCATAACCTCAATAGTCTACAATCTCAACTCACACAGGCGAAACCCTTGTAACCCATATTCCGCTCGCCAGACATCGATTGCTAGCAGGAGTAGGATCCGTCCAAAGCCGGCGGATTCGAACCTGGGTAAACTTGTGTGCTCACCGTCCCGGAATACTATACGTCGCACCCCCTCTCTTCTGCACGCTTCGAGGACCCCCTCATGGCGTACTTGTCATTAATCCGACGACAGGCAGCCCATCTAAGGCAAACATCTAGCCCATTGAGTAAGACCGATCAATCCAGGAGCGAGAGCGACCGAACAAAAACCTTACCCAAGACTCCCCCGATCGATTTAGAATATTTCTCATGTGTCTCGTCAACTCGTCATCTCCCACTGCATACCCCATCTCCATCTTCTCGATCTGGATCTGCTGACCGTGGCACTGACTGAACCCTGCTGACTATAGTTTTTAATAACGAGCAGCTCGTGAGCGCTCGTTAACATCTAATGAACTGAGCTGAGCTTTAATTTTTGCTTATTATCCTTAACGAGTTTAATGATCTAAGCCTTAATGCGCATGAGGCTTAACGAGCCGAGCCTTAACGAGTCGAGCTGCTCGATAGTCCAGCCCTACACAGTATAATACTTTTTAGCAAACTAAACAAACATCATATGGTTAAACATGACAGCAGTAGTAACTCTAGTCGGTGTACACGGCAGTGCGCCGGCCTAGCTGTAATGGTACAGGTTATGACATGGTTAATTTAGCGCATGGCAGCGTGTCGGCCTAGCTATAAAATGCGCCAGGATTTCAGATGGTTAATTTAGTGCACTGCAGCGTGTAAGCCAAGCTAATCGGCATCGTGGATGCAACTCCAGAGGACTTGCAAAAAAAATCGTTCAAAGAGCCATCTCATCTTCCCCATCTCTGTTGTTTTTATCCCCACTCTAGTGCATGCTTCACATATTTTCCTCGCCATCTCACCCGCTGCATCGAATCTTGCAGGCCGCGCGCCACCCCTCTCCAAAAGTCCCCCGATAGTCATACTCTGGTCCGACCTCTTCCCCCCAATCCATCCTGATGTCGCAATCGACGCACAACCCACTACACGGCGTCTGGAGCAAGGTCGGCGACGACGTTTTCAACGAAATCACTATGCGTCTGGACACTACCAGCGGCGCTCGGCTCGTCGCATGCTCCAAGGAGCTGTACCGCCAAGTCGCGGGCGAAAAATGTAGCAGATGCCCCAACAACCACTGCGGGACACTCTTCCCCTACAACGACGTCTACGACCACATAATCCGGTGCCTTCACGGCCAACAAGTCTGCATGGAGCCTGGATGCGAGTTCATCACCTCGTTGGTAGAGCTAACACCTATGGTAGAGCTCGTCTGTCACCTCAGAGTTGCCCACTCGAGGACTACGCCCATAATGCCCTATAGCCACAAACACTGGGAGCCGTCTAAGCCGGTGCCCACAGGGGCTCGCGGAGAGCGGATATCATCAGCATCGGGAAAGAGGGCACCGTGTTCGTCACCCAAATTGATGGCCACACCACGGACATCATCATATCCCCCACGTTCGTCAGTTTAGGGGCGTGCGAATCGCCATGGTACAAGGTGAAGCTTTGGTCACTGTCTCTGTGGCATGAACTCCATGCGGTCGAAATGGTGGCGACATCTAAGCTGACGAGCAGACCATCATCGGCCAAAGTCGCCATGGAAGGGCTCAGGTCGTGCCTGTCGTAGCCGCGGTGTTACCTGAAAGCTTATGAACCGTTCGTCGGAATTCCCTGTGGATTAGGAGTATTGCATCAACAAGTTTCAAAAGTGAGATAAAACATCTAAATATTCTTTGCGATGATCCCAATGTTAAGATATGTAACGTCGTACTAACTAATTACTACTTTATGTTGGTGACAGATTCAATTTGTATGGGGAGAGGTGGAACAAGTTTGCGGCAATGTATACCTATTTCCAATGTACGCTGCTGATATAGTGGGCCCGCAGGCGACGGTGTGATAAGGAAAGGGTAACATGCAGGAAAGAAAGTGCTACCCGGCCAGCACTTAACACGTTGTTGCGTTATGCCGAGTATTTTGTATGGAGGTCTTAACTTGCTACTGGTAATCTATTTTGTAGTATACATATGTACTAGTACTTGTTCCGATCGAGTGCTGAATATGGACTCTCTTTCCTTTTGAGTCATAGCCTTGCTACAACTATTGAATTTCAATGTCTACATTGCTGAATCTGTCATTTCTTTTGGCCATTGTTTGTACTACTGAATCGGTCACTTTGAAATGCTGCTGAATCTGTCAAGTGGTGCTGAATATGAACTGGGAATCTATAGATATTTTTTTCTATCTTATTCTGTACTGCTCAAGCTTCAAATGCTACTCAATCTGTCAAGTGTTATGTCGTTACTATTACTAAGGTATTTTCTAGAACTAATACTGATATACTGATACTTGTTTAGATCAAGTGCAGTAGATGGTCTTGCTTTCCTTTTTTAACTTGGCTTTGTCACAATCTAGATGAGGCTTGGGAATTTTGGGATAGATATATATAAGGGTCACACTGGTATTAATGTGAAGCGGAGGTATGCACACAAAATCATACTTGATCGTAAGTTATGCTTCCTCCAATAATCGAGTGTGTTCGGAGAAAAGAGCAAACTGATCGTGCGACAAGGTTTTTAGAGCTGAAATATGAACGGGTTCTCTATGTACTGCTATTGAGTTTCATTGTCTGTATAGTTGAAACAGTCACTTTGGAATGTTGCAGAATCGATCAAGTGCTGCTGAATATGAACTAGGAATCTTTCGATATTTTTTCTGTCTTATTATGTACTACTCGATCTTTCAAATGCTACTGAATTTATAAAAAAGTTATGTCGCTGCTGCTAGGCTGCTTGCACTAGAGCTTTTGCCTGTGTGTCATCGGAACCGTTGGATGTGTTTTGGACAGAAATGAGAGGGTACCAAGTGAAGCCATTGGATACCAGTCCAGTTTTGGCGCACACGGTCTGTGTCCCTTGTTCTTTAGATATTTTTACACGAATATATGTCAAAAAAATTATCTTTTCTTTTTCCCTCCGGTAGTAAGGTCTGTGTTCCGAATCCGGCCGAGCCACGGCATAATACAAATTCTACTAAAGAGGAGGTAAAATCTAGCTCATTCGGCCCCTCTTTAGCCGAGAATAATTTAATTCGGCCTTATAGGGGTCAGGGGACTTGCTGACGACAGCCCCTTTAAATATTTATCAAGGAGCCTATGGAGAATAGCGCATGGAGTATAGCCCATTGAGTATAGTAGATGTAGAGTAGCCCAAATTTTTTAATTCAGCGTTTTTGGAATTGCCCTTTAAAACAAAAATAAAAAACCCGTCTACCCATGTTTTTAAGAAACTACTCCATTATCTGACATTTAATAAATTGAGATGCCAGGATCGCTTCCCTTTTATTTTAATAAGAGAGATAACATGGACACATAAAATCTTTTTAAAAAGGATAATATGTAAGTTATAGGTACTATAAAGCTTTTTAATGAGAATGTTCATCTATGTTGTTTGTCGTTGTGGCAACGCACATGGTTTATATGTGTTTTGAAGTCTTGAGTTCAATTCTCTGTGCTTGATATAAAATTATCTTGGGTTTACATTTTTTCTTCTAGCAATATTGCTTTATGGAGAGGCTGACATCACGGACCCACCAGCCTTCAGTATACCTCGAGTTTAATGGTCGGGTTTGAAAAAAAATTAAATACTTGTACAGAGAGGCTGGCATCGGGAACCCACCTGCCAGAACATACGAGGTTGCATCTGGGACCCACAAGCCAGAACATACCAGAGAGGCTGACATGGGGGCCTCAACAGCAAGCCCATACACGGCTGCCACATCGAGCGACGTTGCGAAGGTCAAAACAGCGGACACGTGGCCGAAAAAAATCCATCATACGCAGGTTTGATTTACAAAGAGACCGGCATGTGGGACCGAGTAGTGCGGCCTTATACAGGTTCAGCCTCGAGCGACGTTGCCAAGTTCGAAACAGGGAGGCGCGAGTGAGAAAAAAGTCTATCATGCACACGTTTCTTCTAATGAGAAGCTCACATGGGGGACCCAGCAGCCTGGAAAAACAGCAAAAATTCCATCATACACACGTTTCTTCTAATGAGTGGATGACATGTGGGACTCTCCATCATGATTAAATGGTAGATGCAGCGAGCGACACTATCAAGTTCGGAACACGGAGGCGCGACCGAGTGAAAAAGTTCTACCATACACACGTTTCTTCTAATGATAGGATGAGATGTGGGGTCCAGGAGTTTGATTAAATGCTAGATGCATCGAGCAGCGCTATCAAGTTTGGAACAGGGTAGCGCGAGCAAAGAAACAAATTCCATCATACACACGATTCTTATAATGTGAGGCTGACATGGAGGACCCAGCAGCGTGACTAGATGGCAGATAGACCGAGCAACGTTATCGAGTTGAAATCGGAGAGGAAATAGCCAAGGGAAAAAATTCATTATACACACGTTTCTTATAATGAGAGGATGGCATATGGGTCCTAGGAGGTTGATTAGACGGTGATGCATCGAGCAGTGCTATCAACTTCGGAACAGGGTAGCGCGAGCGAAGGGAAAAAATTCCATCATACAAATGATCCTTCCAATGAGAGGCTGTCATGTGGGACCTAGCAGCCTGAATAAACGGCAGACGCCTCGAGCAACGTTATGAGTTCAAATCAGGGAGGCGCGATCAAAAAATATGGTCCGCTAGATAAACCGACGTCCGGGACCCACACGCCTCAAAAGACTTCGGCGAGTCAACATCGCGCGAGGAAACGAAAATCTTGCTTCTACCACGCGCTAGTTGAGCTTCCTCCATGTTTTTAGCAGATCCGTCGTAGTAGAGGGCCGCGAAACCGGAAAAAAAAGTTTTGCATCGGCCACGGCCAAGCCGAGAATTTTGTCGCGGAAGACGCGCCTTCTACAACGACCGTCGGGCCAAGTTGTTGCGGAAGGAAACTTTTCTTGTATTGGCAATTAGCAAAATATCATGAGAGCTATGTCACGATCCGTCTTCTTATCAAATCTAGACCAAATAATTGGGCATGCACAACTTAAATTAGATAGCTTTTGTAAAAATAATTGCATCTGCAATCACCATACAATTAGAAAGCCTCGTTTCCCCATCTAATGCTAGAGAACTACACAAAGTGCCATGTAATTAGTGATAGGCAAAAGAACCCGGATCTCATCATCGTCTGAGCCTGTGGAAGAGCTCAACCAGGAAATTTGTGATCTTGTTTCTATATCCTTCAATCCCCTTCTTCCTTGCCAAATCGATGGATATGTGGTCTTGTGCTGCCAAGTCTATCGATCCGTGCTCCTAATGGCTTGCAGTTCCACGCGCAATCCGGCGTGTTACAGAAAATGATTATTTTTAAGGTAGGTTCTTTATATTTGACTCTGGGGTAAACTTGAAAGAGGGACAACTGATGTAAGTACAAAAAGAATTCGCTCAGAATTGTGATGTCTCAAGAATCAAGATGACTTCAATGTACTTTAATCTGCTGTCATGTATTTCTTGTATAAGTTGTAGTCGATGCAATTTTATGTGTCACCTACTAACACTTCTTGTCTTAGAATTAGTAATGTAAGGCTCAGTTGAACGGTGTATCATTCTGTGTCATGACCCACGAGCTTTAGGACACATTCAGTGTCTGGTAGTTCCTCTGGTGAGGTGTGTCTCAGGATGTGCTGGAATTGGGGACAGTCGTGCGAGTCTATAGCTATGCAAGATTGGGTGTGCTGCATAACTGTCGCTGGAAGGAATTCATATAAACATACAAACTGGAAATATTATGTAGAGGAACCGTATGCGTACCTTTGCAGCACAACATACAATATCATCGTTGCACGGTGCCTACCATGAATGACGTTTTCTTAATTACGCGAACATTGAAGGCCTGGTCATCTGGAGCAATTGTTTACGCGAACACTGGAGTTCTGTAGCGCTCGAGGGTGCAACTCAATGGCAGATTGATATTTTACTGGTCTAACAAATAAAAAAATCTGGAACGAGATCATTCAAGGACAAAACTCAAAACAATGTAATGATGTGCTAATTACCGAAGAAGTCTGGGTCATTGCGGGCACCATACCAATGATTTTTTGTTTGATTCATCGGCTGCAAAATCACAATGCCAGGAGGAACTTGCATCCCAAGGAGCGATCGGCAAACAACTTGCTCAATTGAACTGATCATCATCATCCTACATGCATAGACATTAGAAAAACAAAATTAATCTAGTCACCCAGCATGCACTTGCATGTGGTCGTTTCCTGCTGGTGCTTTTCCGTCCGTCCAGGCCACCAGGTTGGGAAACAAATCCTATACGACCCAGGTCGTACCTCTCCGACGGTGGACCAACTTCTACGTGTGACATGTGTCGAACCAAATCTCAAAGCAATCAGCCCCCGGTTACCGATCACAATTCCATCGAGCAGCCATTCCTGATTCCCGAATGGTTCATCGCCGGCGGAGGGGCCAGAGCATGCCGACGCCTAAGATGACGTCCGGCTCCTCCAAGACGTCCATGGGATGCCGGTACTCATTTTGTCGATCTCTACCATGACTGTGTTGCGCGATGTTGACACGGACTGACTCCCCCGCGTGGCGGCGGCCGGAGACGACGACGGGCATGAAAACGACGCCGCCTAGAGCTTCTGCTACATGGCCCTATACGTGCTCCTTGTTGGACTTCACCTTTGATCTGATTCCCGCAGATTGATTGGAAATCGGGTCGCGATATTCCGATGTCAAGCAGGTAAAAAAACTGGGAGGCCATACTAGCTATTGACGGCGATTCTAGAGTTGTTGATTCTGAAACGGACGCGAATTGTGCAGCCACAGCGATGCCATCAACGCCGGCTGTGACGCAGCTGCTCTAATGGAGAATTTGAGGAAGAAGACAACAATTGCTTTGAGATTTGGTTTGCCACATGTCACGTGTAGAAGTTGGTCCACCGTCGAAGAGGTACGACCCAGGTCGTATAGGATTTGTTTCTTCCACCAGGTTGCAGTCTCATGGGATTGTCATCCGGAGTCATGCAGAGAGACATGATGAACCACTGAGGCTGGACGTCTGCACCGGACTGCTGATCACTTCCGCTGCTCCCGTTCGAGCTGTAGATTAGAAATCACTGAGACTCGTGAGCACCCACTAATAATTTTAATAGCCGGCGTTGAAGTGCTGACCTGCTCACTTCCATTACTCATGTTCGAGCTGCAGATCCAGGTGAGGATCCTATGGCGTGGAGCAGGCCGATCACATGCGAAATCAAGGAGAAGATCTGGTGTGTATGAGGGAACCTAGAGGTGTGCGTGTCAAAAACGGGAACAGAAGATTTGCATCTAAATCAAGATCGAACTATTGCGAGGAGGAATTGTATGCGTACCTTTGCAGGAAATCATACGAAATAATGAATTAACACTACCTAGCATGCACGACAATCATAATTACTGAACATCGGAGGTCTGAACTCTGAAGCGCTTGAGGACGGCAACAACACTCTCGACGGCGGCCACGCAGGGAGAAAAAGGAGTACGGAGTAGTTTTTTTTATTTTTTTTGAAACTAGGAGTACGGAGTAGTTGATTTGGTTTAGGGTTTGATAAAAGACACATATCTTTTCGTGTGGTTACAGTGGCAAGGTGGGTAATTTTTCTTCAATTCAATGCTAATTGGATATTCCGTTTATCTATTGGCTGTAAATAAATTAAATAGTAAACAAACAGTCGGATGTTTCTTTTTTTTCTGGAATTTTCTAATCTATTTCTCTAATTTCTGGTTCGCCTGTAATGTATCTTTAATATATAATAGAAGATGGTAATAATCTACCGATACGGTTCCAGTGGTAAAGGAACATAATATCTAGGACTAAACAACCAATGTCGCCAGTGATTCTAGCGTCGTATATTACGCGTTAACTATGAGATCTGGAATGGGACGAAGAAGTCAGCTAGATCTTGTTCCATTCGTCTGAACGGATGACCTTATTGTGAAGCTGTAGAATTCTCGTGGAGAATCCAGCACATGAGTGAGACCCCTCAGTGCCCCGCGATCTAGGTGTCTAGATTATCTGTGTATAGCTGTCTTGGTGGAGGTTCACCATGGCTAATGGTGGCTGCCATGCCGAGCTGCTTACAGAGCCATAGAGAGGCTACACGGACTGTAGATGTGGTAAACCTTCTTGGGGGATCGTATCTTCATGCGGGGTCGCGGAGAAGGACAGTGATTGGCTTGGATCATCTACTAGGCCTTACATCAAGGAATTATGGACGGGAAAGATTCGCCTGGTTGTGCAACAAGGATTTGGTCTCTCATGGGTAAACCAATGCACCTCTGCAAAGTGTAAGAACTGTGACATGTTACTCCCTGTTCCGGAAGGAGTTACGAACACGGTAGGAAAGGAACTCCACGAAAGTTCTGTTAAACCTGTGAACGCTGACGACATAGTTTTCAAAATAAAAGCAACCTTTGAAGAAATGTTTATAAAAACCTGCATTGCCTACGACCTATGGTTTGTGGCTGTAGTTAGTGCAACAAACACTCCTTTTTAGTGAACTTGTTGAGTACGCTCGTACCCAACCGTACCTTCTTAACCTTTGCTAGGTTCTAAACCGTTGAAGACAATTTCAACATCAACTTATGCTCAAGAAACCATCATCGATAGCTCAAGTTCTTCAATAAAGTCAATAAAGTCAACATATACATCAACCAAAGTGAAGACGAAGTTCTTGATTAAATAGGAGTAGATACTCTAGCCATAACACCTACTTCTCTAGAGCATTGCACTAGCAGCAATTGCAAGCCAATTAGTTCAGATGCTAGTATTAGTCATCAGATAGTTCTGAGATGTTATTTCTGGTTCTTCTTTGTAAGAAGTTGATTTCTTCCTCTTTAACCTAGAGTGTTCTCTGGACCTTTTGTAAAGAGTTGAGTCGTAATCTATAGTCATGTCTTGGATCTGCTATGTTTCTTTTGTACCACTATGAGGGATATAATACTAGTGAACGGTGTTTTATTGGTGTTATGTCAACGACTATAGTGTACTACATCATGCAGTGGTATGTTGGGTCACCGCAGCCGCCAAGGTCGCCAGCTGATAGATCCAACAACGAGTCAAGTAAGTGATGCATTCAAGACGAAAGACCTTAGAGTATACATACATAACGAGTAACAAAGGAAGCACAGTTACCTCTGGGCACTTGTTGCCTTCAAACATGTCAAAGGTGATCTTGAGGCCACGCTTCTTGTCCTTCACCTTGACGATGTCCTTAAGCTAGAGCTTGATCGAGTCATTGGAAAGGTTGTCATGCGAGATTCACATAGGATCTTTCCTACATTTGGAGTATTTGCACATTAGCTCGATGCAGTGTTGCAGAGGTTGGATCCGCCTCGTGAACCAGTACATGGCTAGGTCCAAACCGGTCAATCCTCCATCTACCAGCCATTCGATCCGCCTTATGGTGCGAGAGGCCTCGTCGTCGGACGGAAGAGGGCATTGGGATCTCCACATGGGTGCCTCGGTGGCAGCTCCATTGACAAAGTCAAGGTATGAATCTTGGCGGCCCTCCAGAGAGATATTTGGACCATAGAAATATGTTCGATGCCAGTTCTTGTAGGATTCATGCCCGACAATGTCAGGGAATCGCCGGTGAGTACGGATCTTAAAACTGATTATTCCGCAAATCCGCAGTTCATCCTTGGATTCGACGGACTCTCTCTTGACGGTGAAAAATTATACAAACAGATCTAACCTAGGCCTACTTCCTAGGTATCCTTTGCACAAAGCTATATAATTGTTGAGTACAAGGATGCTGTTGGGAGAGAGGTTGTGGGGGAGTACCCGGAAGTGCTGGAGGATCTCGAGGAAGAAGTTGGAGACTGGTAGGCTTACGCCATGTGAAGGAATTATGCCCTGAGAGGCAATAATAAAGTTGTTATTATATATTCCTTATATATGATAGATGTTTATTTTGCATGCTAGAATTGTATTGATCGGAAACATCAATACATGTGTGTTTAATAAACAAAAAGGGTTCCTAGTTATGCCTCTCTTATAGACTAGCTTGTTGATTAACAAGATGATCAAGGTTTCCTGATCATGGACATTGGATGTTGTTAATAACAAGGTCACACCGTTGGTGGAATGATGTGATAAACATTCATCCGAAGTATAGCATTACGATCAAGTTATTATGTTTATATTGCTATAACATCATACGAAGTAATCTTTATCCTTAGACCATGAGATCATGTTAATTGCTAAAACCTGAAGAGTATCTTGATAACATCAAACGTCACACCGTAACAGGGTGACTATAAAGATGGGTTCAGTACTACGAAGGTGTTATGTTGAGGCTCATGGATCAAGAGTGGAATTTGTCAATCCCGATGACGGATAGATATACTCTGGGCCCTCTCGGTGATATCACATTGAGATAGCTTGCAAGCAAGTGATGTGATCACTAGAATGTTATATCACGGGAACGAGAAAAGAGTGCATGTCGGTAACGAGATCAAACTAGGTATTTGGATACCGATGATCGAATCTCGGACATGTATTATATCAAGAGACAAAGGGATTTAGTTACAAGCGTTAAAGGTTCTCACGATCACAGAAGTCATCGTTAAATATGTAGGAGTCGGAATGGATCTCTAGGTCGCGCTTCTGACTATTGATCTGAGAGGAGTCTCAATCATGTCTGCATTATTTGCGAACCGTAGGGTGACACTCTTAAGAGTTACCGGACACCATTTTGGAACACATATGTTTCAGACGAAAGAATTGCAAAGCGCGGGAATTGTTTCGATAGAAACCGGAAACTGTTTTGGGTGAAATTGCAGAAAGTGGTTCTGCATGTGATATTGAAATATTGCAAGGGGCTATATGTGAATGTTTGTTAATTAAAGTAATTAACAAAATTCTGAATAAATTTAATAAAAGAGTTTTATTAAATGAGAGAGGATTAAACTTGGAGAATTTTAATGCATTTAAAGTAGGGACTTTAAAGGGGAATGTGAAGAGGCATTTTAATGTGGAGGGGTTACCACCACATGAATGGGGGAGGTGAGGGGTCACCCCCCATGCGCCGGCCATGGAGAGAGGGGGTACCCCCTCCTCCTATAAAAGGCCACCCTTTTCCTCCTTCTTCCTCACACCTCCTTGTGAAGGATCTCTCTCCCCCTCTAGAATTATTCCCCCATGGTCTCGGATTAGCGAGATACATGTTCCCGGTGGCATTTCGTCTGGAAGGAGTTGCTGCTTCCGCTGGATCGCTGGAGCGAGGAGGTGGAGGTTGTTCGGTGGCTTGAACGTGTGTGCGAGTACGGATGCGCTGCTGAGTTGCGGCGCTCGGACTTCCACTCGATCTTGAGATCGGCAAGTGTACGACTACATCAACCACGAGTTCCTACTTGTTAACAAAACTTGTTTTCTTCGAGGGTAAGTTCTCGTTGGATGTATGTCCACCCGTTGCTCTATACCTAGTAGATAGATCTTGGCGTGTAGTTCTTATCATAGGAAAAATTTTGTTTTCTATGCTGCAGACCCAACACCATGCACCAACTGGGATTTGAGGTAGACCTGATGACTGGGTTCCTGAACCAATAACAGGGTTACTGTAGTACTTGTAGCAGCAAATATTTAAAGAATTTGTCTCGATGGGAGCTCGGCGAACACGACCCCACAACCACGTTGTCAATGCGACCATGTTCGCACCCAAACCGTGGTTTGGAAATAGCCTATTATATAAGTTGCTAGGATAAATGAATTTAAGATGTTTTGTAATAACTAGTACTAGGACTGGAAGAAAACTAGAACAAGTAAAACTGAAAAGAGGTGAATGCAATGAGATGAAATATTAATTCTATGATTCCTCAAGTAATGTTTTGTATACCAGTGTGCATGGTAAGTGCTTATGGAATAGCTGTTAACTATAATTGTGACGGTCCCTCATATACCATTGTCTCCCACCGGTGGTAAGTGGCAACGAGACAACTCAATTGTCCACACCCTCTTCGGACATGGGTCATCTCGTAAGAGAATAGTGTATTAAGCTAACAAGACCAATCAAGGTAAATCAGAGAAAAGGCATTAAGTTCTATGGAGAACTGTACTCCTAAGCAAGTGTGCTAGTCACAAGATATCGCGTCTGTCACTGTGGGGTCAAGCAATTCGCAACGCTATACATATATATATCATGAGTGATCTTGAGGGAACTCTGGTTGGTGCATCCTAAGCTGCTATTGCCTCCGCAAATCACTTATAGAAAATAGCTTATTAGTTCTACCCATGGAAGAGCAGAGACTAATGATAAGTTTTGTGACACTCTGTGAATCCCTAGTAAATTCCTCAACAATTGATTGGATGTCTCCAATCACTAGAATAATATCATGAATAGAACAATGTAAAGAGAAAGCACAAACATAGTAATTAACAAAAACACACCACACTTCAATTAATCAAATCATCATAACATTAATAAAAGGGGGTTCAAGCCATGTTACAACCCATCACGGAGATCATGATGGGGAAGGATGAAGGAGTAGCAACGATGGAGATGGTGATGACGGCGTGGTGATGGTGGCGTCGGTGTGGTGATGGCGGCGTCCACCTTCTCCTCCTATTCTTGCTTGGATGGCTTGATGGTGTTTATGGAGATCTAGATCTTGGTGGAGCTGTAGAGGCTATGGAGGCGGCACGGCGGCACGGCGCCGCCGTGGAGGCGGTAGATGGGATCTAGATCTTGTATATGGTGTATGGTGGCTTCCTCCTTTCTTCTTTGACTCCTCCCTCCTTTATATAGGCCTTGGGGGTGCCCTAGGGTTCCCCCAATACCGTCATATGACTTAGGGATGGTTCTGGAGCTTCCGGAGGGCAAAATCCCATGGTTTGCGACCTTTTTGGCAACTATACGGCGGGAGCTATATAGCCGGAATTTTTGCTCCCGCCGTATAGTTGGTCGTTAAACCTTCGATACTTTTTAGTATTTTGGTCGCCATTTCTTCATACGAACTCCGTTTTGGGTGTTCTTGGGCTCGTTGAATTTGTCTCATTGAGGACTACAACCCTGTGTTCTTGGATATTTATTTTGAGAAGTTGGAAAAATTCACTTTTCCAACACCTTAAATGGCTAAGTCTGGTCCCTACAGCCCCTCCATACTATGCTCTCTTTGTTCCTTTTTCCTTTGTTTTATCCATAATCATAATCAACATCTACACACATGTCAAAGATAAGGAAGAGGTATAAAATTCTACCTAAACTACTAAATATGCAAAGCTCATATTGAATTTAATAAAAACAACTAATCATGCATATCAGGCATAGCAATAGTTAGATGGAGCATGATATGATAGGAAAATGACACAATTTATATTGCTAAAAAGTGTTGTATTATCACAGACATCAACTTCCCCAAGCTAGATCTTGCTCGTCCTTGAGCAAAAGGGATCGATAACTTAATGGATGTGATCTTGCTTATCATTAGAAATCAATGCACTGTATCCTTGTTTTTCCTAAAAGCTCAAAGCAAGAGAGCACATAATCATACAAGAAAATATAAGCTCAGTTATATTATTCTAAACCACTAGAGATTAGTCAAAACTTCTATGCCCCATGTCAAAGTTAAATCTAGCTTGCAAGTAAACTTGTGATCCTTCTATACGCACTTTATTGTATTTTTGTATTTTTATTTGTATAAGGCAAAGCTGAACACGGTTATTTGTCAATCATAAATAGAAATAGAGTTTTCCAATGCTGCCCACTCATGCCATCAATTAAAGTCTCTCAAGTGCAAACTTTGATTGTTGAGCTCATAGAAAATATATTTCTTAGTAACGAGACCATGCCAAAAGAGTGGTATATGTTCAATCGAGACTGTGTAGGCTAGGAAGGACACTCGTGACCATTACCAAGGTTTCCCTTTTTGGTATAATGATTTCTCATAACGGTTAGAGGAGTATTCCAACTTTTGCTTTTAACGCAGGCCCATGAGGATACCAATGCATACCCAAATATAGCATTTTTGCTACATATGTCGGGAAACTCATAGCCAAACTCCAAGACTTTCCTATTTTTGGATTGTCCAAAGGCCAGCGGAGCTGTTAGCATCCCATGTTGTGCGACAGTGGCGCAAGACACGCATAAGGCAATATCTCACTTTGATTTCCAAGACAAAATTTTGGCATATGTAATCTCGAAACTTTGAAACATCATTTCTTATTTGAGAACTCACTTAGTAAGCATCTATTTAGACCATCATTTCCAACACTATGGGGTTGTGCTACTCCATAACCATTCACTTAAGAAAATTCTGAATAGTGACAACTAGGAAGTTTCGAAGAACTTCTTTATTATATTTTTTTCAAAATGTAGAGGACATGGAAATGTATATTTAGAGGATCACAATATTTTTCATAAGCTAGATAAAAGTTGAACATGGTGCATCAAAGCTATGGCTTGTCTCCTATGGGGCCTAACATGAGCAAGTATATCCCTTATATAAATATGAACAAAAACTCACCTAAACAAGCATTCAAAAACAGAGGATACACAATAGCATGAAATTTTTTTAAGATAATGAACTTTGCACAAGACTCTACGCATGAAAAATAACCTCCCCAAGCTAAGAATACCAACTTGAGAAGATCATGAAAACAAAAGAGAAAATGCAGTTATCAAAAGAGAGTATAATAAGTGGTTAGCTCCCCAAGCTTAAGTTAAAGCAAGGGTGACACACTTTACTGTTGAGGTGCTTTCAACCTCTACTTTGATGGACAAAGAACCTTTGCTTCAATGAATGTTTCACGATCCGGTGTATGCCTTCCTTAAGAACCTGGTAGGAACAAGACTAGAAAGAAGACACAATATTTTTGTGTTTTTGAAGACACGGGTTTAGCTCACAAGTGATAAAAATACAAAGCCCACCAAGTCAGTTCATCAACCTAACCAACATGCCTAAGTCAACAAACTGGTTCTAGAAGTGGCATCTACTAGATTGTGATGAGGTTCAAGTGAAACATGATACGAGACACGAGTGTGTAGCCCCTATGTGCTTATTTAAAAGAGGTTCGAGTTGGAAGGTTTTACCAGACACTGATTGTTGAAACGTTGAATTGAAGCAACCAAGTGGCTCATGCGAGTGTTTGCACGGTTGGCACTACCGTACACGTCGTCATACAAGGTTCAAGTCCCTGCGAAAATAACACACAAAATAAAAGACAGAGGTTTGGTGTACGAACGAAGTTCGTTCACCAAACTAATGAAAGAAAACATGAACTACTAAAGAGAATTACAACTTCAGGAATTGCTGAGATAGAACATTATTGTTTACATATGCTCGGCTTCTCTAAAACATGGGAGAAGCTCCCAGGTGGTGTTTCGAGGTTTTTAGAAGAATAAGGAAGAAGAAAGAATGAAATTTTGAGCAATGGTTATCTTCCAGTTGGTGTTTGAGGGGTTTTCCCAACTATACGGCCGCAACTATATGGCCGGACAAAAAAGGTACTGCCGTATAGTTGGTCGTTAAACTTACAGTACCTTGAACATCGAAGGGTAGATGGCGTCGATATCTATACGGCTGCAACTATACGGTCGGTCCAAAAAGGTAAGGCCGTATAGTTGGTCGTTAAACTTGCAGTACCCCTACAATAGAAATTTGAAGATGGGGTAGATAACTATACGACTGCAAGAATACGACCAGAATTTTTATTCCCGCCATATAGTTGGTCGCTAAACCTTCTGGAGTCGCCAAAATTTACCTGTTTCTTCGAAAATTCTTTCTTAACCTGAAACTTAGCAAAATACCATGTTTTGACAGAAAAATGATAGATAAAATTTTTGACCAACATTAGCATGTATAAAACGGGATTTAAGTACAACCGAGTTTATGCAACACATAGTAACAATAAATTCTACCTGTTGAAAACTTCAACAAGATTACTTTAATAGCAACGTGCAAAGAATAAAAGTACCAATGCAACTAGATTGAAGACCCAAAACTAAGAAAGACACATAGTAACTTCCTGGTTGCCTCCCGGGAAGCGCTCTTTTAAAGCCATAAAGCTAGGCTAGGATGCTCCATACATTACCAACCTGGATCCCAAGGGATATTGACTCGAGGTGAGGTTGTACATACCAGCTTGGAGCATCTTGAAGTAAAGTTTGGTTGGAGTAGTACCCGCTTACGGTGCATCGTCATCATGTAGATGAATAAGTTCTCGCTTTCAAGCGAGTGTTGATGCACCAAGATTGGCGAACATGCCTCCGTGTATAGCTGCAATGAGAGGATTTGAGATTCATATAAAATTCCTAAATCTTTACCTTGGTTACCTGTGTAGGGGAACACTTCATAGTATTCTTCCTTCAGAGTAGGGAGTTCAGGACCCTGCATGTTAGCATAGCAAGGTTCTATCTCTAGTTCATTATTATTAATGCTCTCCATATGAGTGTCTAGGCACAAGGCCTCCGCAGAACAATTATCAATAGTTTTAGCATCATAAAAATCACTACTAGAGTGAGAGGCATCACAAACAAATAGTGTGACTCTCTTTGTCAATCTCACCTTTTTGTTCCTCCTTTTCATAGACTAGTGTTTTAATAGCAATGATAGAATCAAAAGTAGGAGTCGAAGGTGTGATCGGGTGATCAATCCGTTCTTCCTTCTTGTGCTCCTTTTCCTCTTTGCTCTTTAGTGAGTCCTGCAAAAGCTTATCTTTCTCCATGGCGGTTTTAGACCGCTTCAAATAATATAATACCGATGCATTATTACTTAAATTATTGTCGCAAAAGAGGAATATGAGGTATACTAAAATAAAAACTCGATCAAGTGCTTCACTTTCAACATCAATACTTCCTAGTCTAAATACCATTTCAGATGCACCTTTGAAAAGAAAGTATTCTAGTACTTCCAAACTAGCATAGGATTTATCTCTATTATAATTTGCTAGAGTAGGATTGTTGGAACACTTACATTGAAAATTAAGGTGGTCATCTGTTATACAAATTGTGCAATAAGATCCATCATTAGAACGCAACCATAATGAATGCCTTTCCAATTGGTCCAGCAATTTCTTTATCAGCTCATGTCTAGCAACCATGCTTGATGAACTTGAATCCTTTATCTCCTCTAATGCTTGTATTATCTCTTGAACAAAATTTATCTCGGAAGACATGATTAGTAGCAATAGTTTTTATAAATTTTTGGTTTTGTAATTTTTTTATTGTTTTCAATATAAAAGAAAGCAGTAAGATAATAGCAACAAAGTGAAATAAACTATGTGCGAGTAGATAACCGAATGCTTTGCTCCCCGGCAATGGCGCCAATTTGATGACTGGATTCCTGCACCAATAACACTGTTATTGCAGTACTTGTAGAAGCCAATATTTAAAGAGTTTGTCCCGATGGGAGATCGGCGAACACGACCCCGCAGCCACATTATCAATGCGACCACGTTCACACCCAAACCGTGGTTTAGAAATAGCCTATTCTATAAGTTGCTAGGATAAATGAATTTAAGATGTTTTGTAATAACTACTACTAAGATTGGAAGAAAACTAGAACAAAAGTAAAACTGAAAAGAGGTGAATGCAATGAGATGAAATATTAATGCTATGATTCCTCAAGTAATGTTGTGTATACTAGTGTGCATGATAAGTGCTTATGGAATAGTTGTTAACAATAATTGTGGCGGTCCCTCATATACCGTTGTCTCCCACCGTTAGTAAGTGGCAACTAGACAACTCAATTGTCCACACCCTCTTCGTACATGGGTCATCTCGTTAGAGAATAGTGTATTAAGGTAACAAGACCAATCAAGGTAAACTAGAGCAAAGGCATTAAGTTCTATGGACAATCGTACTCCTAAGAAAGTGTACTAGTCACAAGATATCTCGTCTATCACTTTAGGTCAAGCAATTCGCAACACTATACCTATCTATATCATGAGTGATCTTGAGGGAACTCTGGGTGGTGCATCCTAAGATGCTATTGCCTCCGCAAATCACTTATAGCAAATAGCCTATTAGTTCTACCCATGGAAGAGATGAGACTAATGATAAGTTTTGTGATACTCCGTGAATCCCTAGTAAATTCCTCAACAATGGATTGGACATATCCAATCACTAGAATAATATCATGAATAGAATAATGTAAAGAGAAAGCACAAACATATTAATTAACAAGAGTATGCCACACTTCAATTACTCAAATCATCATAACATTAATAAAAGGGGGTTCAAACCATGTTACAACCCATCACAGAGATCATGATGGGGAAGGATGAAGGACTAGCAGCAATGGAGATGGTGATGATGGCACGGTGATGGTGGCATTGGTGTGGTGATGGCGGCATTGGTGTGGTGATGGCGGCATCCTGTTGGGTTCGCAACATAGAAAACAAAAATTTTCCTACGATGGGAACTATTATACGCCAAGATCTATCTATTAGATACAAGCAATGGGTGGATATACATCCATAGAGAACATACCCTCGAAGACAACAAAGCTTTATTAACGAGATGGAACTCATGGATGATGTAGTCGTACACTTGCCGGTCTCAAGATCGTGATGAAGTCCAGCAAGTCCAGCAGGTCCAGCTCTAGCACGTCCATCAGATCCAGCTCTAGCAAGTCCAGCACCACCAAGTCCAGCACCGCAAAGCAGCGGTATATCCGTGATCGCACACACGTCCGGTACCCCGACAACCTCCATCCCTCGCTCCAGCAAAGAAGCGGAAGAAGCAACTCCTTTCCAGATAAAGCCATCGGGAACATGTATCTCGCTAATTCGAGACCATGGGGAATAATTTCTAGAGGGGAGAGAGATCCTTCATGAGGAGGTGTGCTTTGTGAGGAGGAGGAGAGGGGGCCTTTTATATGGAAGAGGGGGCAACCAAGGGCCATGGCGTTGCAGCCATGGTGGTGCCCCCTTCGCTTCCATCATTCATGTGGTGGATGCTCCACTCACATAAATATGCCTCCATCTCACACTTATACTCACATGCATTAAATTTCCACCAAATTTAATGCAAGCACTCATTAAATAAAACTATTTTATTTATTTTATTTAGAATTTTGTTAAATACTTTAATTAACAAACATTCACATAAAACCCCCTGCAACATTTCAATATCATGTGCAAAACCAGTTTCTGCAATTTCACCTGAAATAATTCCGGTTTCTATCGAAATGATTCAAGCGCTTTCTTAAATCTTTATCTAAAACATATTTGCTCCAAATGGTGTCGGTATCCCTTAAGTGTGTCAACCTACGGTTCACGAATAATACAAACATGATCGAGAACCCTCTCCGTGTTGGAAATATGCCCTAGAGACAAATAGTAGTAAGGACTATTAACATATTTCATATAGTTTATGATTAAGTTTTATATCATGCTATAACTTTATTGAGTGGAAACATCAATACACGTGTTATATACAAACAACTAGGGGTTCCCAGTGAAACTCTAGTCACTGGTTCATTGGTCAACAGATGATCATATTTCCTGATCATGTGGCATTTATTCCAGTTGGAAATGAGGTCATCTCATTCGGAGAATGAGATGATGAACCAATACCCAACCTAAACATCGTGACCCGATCATGTCATGAAGTTCAAGCTACGATGATTAGAAATGGATCCTCGTAGACTATTCCTTAGACCGTGAGGCTATATCAATCACTGTCTCCCGAGAGTGCTTAGATAGCATCAAATGCCATCTGGTAAAACGGTGGTTATAAAGGTGTGTTTAGGTATTCAGAGGAAACCGTAGAGGCAATATATGTCAAGAGCAGGATTTGTCCGTCCATGTGACGGAAAGAACTCAAGGGCCCACTCGGAGAAGTTATATCCAATAGCTGCGCAACGTGTGATTAGATCACGGGGATATCACTTGTCGGAACGAGTTAAGTAGCATTGTTCAGTAACGAGATTGAACCTGACATGGTGATGTCATTGATCAGATCTCGGGCAATGCAAGTATCGAATGACAAAGGGAATAAGACACAACTGTCCTAGTTCAAACGACGAAAGATCTTCGTGGAACGCACAGGGGTCACATGGCCACCTCCCTATGTCGATCATTGGTGCGGGAATGTCCCGACCATGTCTGGAGTGTTCCCGAACCGTGGGTATCATGCTGAAGGGCTTGATGGTGCTTAGAGAGTGTTTATAGGATCGGTGGAATCACCGAAGAAGAGAAGGGAGAAAACCGGAAGGGTTTCGGTAAGTCCGGAGGATGTCCGGAGTGGAGGTGGAAGGTGTTCCATGGACACGGAGATTATATAATGTGTGAATGAATGTTATCATTTATTCATAATTATTTAATAAAGAGAAAATCAATTAAAAGGGTCAAAGGCTTAATGGGCCAATTCCGGAGGGAGAGGGCCCATTAGGGGAAAGGAGAGAGGGAGAAGGGGCAAGGGGAGGCCGGCTAGGCCTAGCCCCCCGCGCGGGACCCACTAGGTGGCCGGCGGCCACCTCCTCCCCCCCTCCTCTCCTTTAGTCCCACCCCGGGACTTGAGGGGAGGTAGTACCTCCCCTCCCCCTATATAAAGTGGGGTATTTGGCCTAGAAAAATACACCAATAATCAATAAAGGTCTCCCCACTTTTGGGAGGACCTCCAATTGATATTTTCTCTCTCCCCCTCTCTCTCGTGACCGTGGTCCCAAGTCCGACTGCTTGTGAGAGACATCTTCACCGCAGAGCGCTGTCACGCTGCGGGATTCGGATCCGGGAGCTCTACTTCCGCAACTGCTGCTGGATCGGGGAAGCGGAAGTCATCGTCAGGCACCGGACGTGTGTAACTCCCCGTGAGGTGTCGCACTTGAGGCACTCAAGTCGTTGGAGCCAGAAGGAGCGCAAGGACTTCATCACGACCTTGAGGTCGGCTTCAGCTCGTCTACATCAACCACGCTCTCCTGAGCATTGACAACGCTTTTCGGTCTTCAAGGGTAAGTTCGCGAAAAGCCCCTCCCGTTACCGTATTACTTATAGATAGGTCCTGGCAGCTTCAGGGGTTCAGGGGCGTAGAGTAAAATTTATTGTTTTTATGCGCGGAACCCCTACACTCCGATCAATAATCAGCAGCGGGACTTGGAGATCCGTACTGACTCCCACACATTCAACATGGACTCTTGTGATCGTGTGAACCTTTAACGTTGTAACTAAATCCCTTTGTCTCGTGATATATTACATGTCCGAGATTCGATCATCGGTATATCAATACCTAGATTGATCTTGTTACCGACATGCAGTCTTTTCTCGTTCCCGCGATATAACATTCTAGTGATCACATCACTTGCTTGCAAGCTATTTCAATGTGATATCACCGAGATGACCTCGAGTATATCTATGCATCATCAGGATGCACAAATCCCACTCTTGATCCATGAGCCTCTACATAACACCTTCATAGCATTGAACCCACCTTTATTGTCACCCTTTTATGGTGTGATGTTTGATGTTATCAAGATACTCTTCCGGTGTTAGTGATTAACATGATCTCATGGTCTAAGGACTAGGATTACTTTGTATGATGTTATAGCAATATAAACATAATTACTTTGATCATAATGCTATACTTCAGATGAATGTTCATCACATCATTCCGCCAATGATGTGACCTCATTATTAACAACATCCAATGTCCATGATCAGGAAACCTTGATCATCTTGTTAATCAACGAGCTAGTTTATATGAGAGGCATCACTAGGAACTTTGTAATTTGTTTATTAAACACACATGTATTAACGTTTCCAATTAATACAATTGTAGCATGCAAAATAAACATTTACCATAAACATGGAATAATATAATAACCACTTTATTATTGCCTCTCAGACATATTCCCGAGTAGTTGCCCAGATGGTACGCCGAAGGCGCATTTGTCCGGATTGAGCTTGATCCAGTAGTGGTCGAGGTTGGCGAAGGTTTCGCGCAAATCATCGATTAGTGAGGCTTCCTCTTTGGTCTTGATTACTATGTCGTCGACATAGACTTGAATGTTGCGACCGAGTTGGTTCTTGAGGCAAGCCTCCATGCACCGCTGGTAGGTGGCTCCTGCGTTCTTTAGCCCGAAGGGCATTGTGTTGTAGCAGAACACACCAAAAGGCATTGTAAATGCTGTTTTTTCTTGATCTTCCTCCTTCATTCGAATCTGGTTATAGCCTGAGTAGGCATCGAGGAAGCAGAGGTGCTCGCATCCCGCGGTGGAGTCGATGATATGGTCGATTCACGGTAGCGGGAAGTGGTCTTTTGGACAGTGCTTATTCAAAGAGGTGAAGTCCACGCACATCCGCAGGATATCCGTGTCCTTTTTTGGTACTAGCACCATGTTGGTGAGCCAAGTGCTTTCCTTGATCTCACGTATGAATTTGGCGTCGAGGAGTCTGTTGATCTCCATTCCGACTACCTTTGCCCTTGGTTCAGATAGTCGCCGAATTGTTTGCTTGACTGGCCTTGCGTCTGGGTTGACGTTGAGTGCGTGCTCAGCGAATTCCCTGGGAACGCCTGGCATGTCTGCTGGACACCAGACAAAGAATTCCTAGTGCTCACGGAGGAATTCGATGAGCACGAGTTCCTATGCGGGACTCAAGTTGTTGGCGATGAGGGTCGTCTTGGCGGGATCCGATGGGTGGACCTGGACTTTCTTCGTGTGCACTGATGAGTCGAAGGACAAGTCGGGTGAGCTTGGCCGGCTTAGGGGAGGCTGACTATTGTCTGTCGATTCCTTCAATCTTGCGAGTTCCTCCTGCATGCCGAAGGACTAGGAGATTCTGTTGAATTCCCTATCGCAGCTGTCGGACCTCTCGAAGCTCCTGTTGATTGTGATGACGCCGTTAGGTCCTGGCATTTCCATCTGCAGGTAGGCGTAGTGCGGCACCGCCATGAACCTAGAGAACGTGACACGTCCGAGGATGCAGTGGTACTATGAGGGCCAGTCGATGGCTTCGAAGTCGATGCACTCGCGCCGAAAGTTTTTCGATGTGCCGAAGATGATGTCGAGGTTGATTTTACCAAGGGGATATATGCCCTTGCCTGGGACGATGTCATGGAATGTTGTGTCTGAGGCCTCTAGGCAGGTCAGAGGGATCCTCATTGCTCGCAAGGTACTCGCGAACATAAGGTTGATGCCTCTTCCGCCGTCCATAAAGACGCGACTCATGTCGAAGCCTCCAATTTGTGCCTCGAGGACGAGGGGATAGTGGCCTGGGCGAGGTACTTGGCGCAGGTGGTCACGCTTGTCGAAGGTGATGCAGGACTCGCTTCCGCTGAGGTACTCAGTGGTAGATGGTGGCGAGTTTTTGGCCAAGTTGGCTTGGCGAGTATTGGCCTTCTGCACCCTATTCGAGGGGCGTCCTTTCTGGATCATCATGGTACCCATGGCCCGTGGGTATGGTTCGCCTCCCTGGTGCTGGTCCGGCGCAGCTGCATTTTGGGGTAGTCCAGGTGGCGGTGGAGGAGCTCCATGTGCCACGGCGCCTGGGACGGCTCCGTAGCCCGTTTCGACTGCGTTGCGATTCATCCGAGCCAGTCCCTCATGTAGTTTGAGGAACTCACGGCAGTCCTTGAGGAGGTGGCTGGACTTTTTCTTTCCATCATGCTTGTCGATGTAGAAGTGCACAGTGCATGGCCTGGACAGCTTGTCTTCAATGGATGTTGCGGGTGCCTCATCGCGATTGCGGCACTGCCATACTTGCATGGTTTTTCCAGAGTCGCGGTATCCACCTCTACGGTAGCCGTTGTTGCGGTTGTCATCGCGTCTGTTGGTGTAGCCGGCCGTGACCATGTTGGCATCGTCGCGGTCATCGTAGATGCACATGAGGCGTTTGCTTCGGCAATCGCGTCTGCGCTCGAGTTCTACCGCGTCGTCGGAGTGAACACGGTTTTTCACCCAATCTTCTCCATCTGCCCAGCGATTCACGATTTCCATCAGGTGGTCGATGGTTTTGGGCTTCAAGCGGCCCAGCTCCTCCCTGAGCTCTATGCGGCGTACGCCGCCGTTGAATGCGTCAATCGCGCGATCCTCCGAGATGTTCTCTGCGGAGTTCTTGATGATGGACCACCTCTGGATGTATGAGCGTAGTGACTCGCCCGACCTTTGCTGGCAGCATCTTAGCTCTTCGATTGATGCGGGCCATTTGTAGGTGCCCTTGAAGTTGCGCACAAAGCTGTAGACCAGCTCTTCCCAGCTGCGAATGGATCCGTGTGGGAGGTTATTGATCCATGCTCGGGCGGTGCCCTGCAGCTGCAGCTGTAGGCATTGCATGGCCGTGCTTTGACTTCCGCCGTGGAGCCTGACGGAGGAGATATGGTCCTCTAACCAGATTTTTGGGTCCTGCAGGCCATCGAACTTTGGGTTCTCTGACGGGAGCTTGAACCCCTTGGGCATTCGCTTTTGTCTGATGGCCCTGCTGAAGCATCTAGCGCCACAGAGCTCCATGTCTTTTCCCTCTGAGTTAGTCGACCGGGCGCGTCGCGCCCTAGATTTGTCAATCTTGCGCTACATGAGGTTATCGCGTGCATCATAGTCGTGGTCGTGTCGCCGTGAGCGGCGACGTCGAGACAGATCGTGACTGTCGTCGCTAGATGAAGGCGAGGAGTAGCATTTTGCCAGAGCCTTGCCTTTCTTCGGTTCTGATGCTGGCTCTTTGTCGAGGGCGGCCTCGATTAACCCCAAGCATGTGATCATAGATCCGTGCATGGCGGCTCGAGGGTCTCCAGCTGGCGGCTGGTTGTTGAGGAGGTACATGGTGGCCGCCGTTACGGTGTTTTTGGGAGCATGTTGTCGCGCGTATCCACCGTCATGGAGCCAAAGTCGAGGAATTTGGCGGCTTCTACACGTTCTTGTTCGGTGAGGTGGGCGAGTCGAGATCTTCTCTTGTTGGCGATGTACTCGTTGCACTTAGAGGAGGATCCTCCGTGTGAAGAGAGCCCAGCTTGTCGGAGGCTTGATTCGTCGACTGCCTTCTTACGCACCTCGAGTTGCGCGATCGTTTATAGTTGGCGCTTGTATTCCTCTTTCAGGAGCCAATGGTAACCCATCAGCAGGTCTTACAGGGAGCCGAAGGGTAGAGGGTGGCCTCGTAGGGCTTCGCGGCAACGAGCCCACTCGAGATCATTGAGCCAGATCACGACGTGTTCGCCAGTTTGCTCGTTGATCATGGTGGGGGGTTCGGCTGCCCCTCCGTTGTTGACGGGAGCGCCTTTAGTAGGGCCGCCATTGGGTGGTCCGCCGTTGGGTGGTCCTCCGTTGGGTGGTCCGCCGTTTGGCGGGTCGGCTCCATGGCCACCGTTGCCCGTGTTGTCGCGATTGGCGGAGGTGTCACCTGCGTTGATGACGGCGCACATGAAGTGATTGGGGAAGCTGTTGCTCCCACAACTTTCAGATCCGGAACCGTAGGCTCCGTGATTACCGCAGATCGCCCGGATCGGATCCGGCTAACATCGACCGTATTCTCGACTGTTGTCGAGGTGTGGAGCTCACTGAGGGTGCCGATCGGCGGAGGGAACCATGATGCTGGAGCAATCGATGGTACCGTCGGCTGGTCAGGCATGCGAAGCATGCCCATCTGACCAACTTGGAAGCGGAAGCTCCCGATCGCCAGGCTGATTCCGTCGCCCACGGATTCGAAGGCGGGGCGAGTGTCTGGCGTGTGGACGGTGAAGTCGAACGCGCCGAAGAGCTGGCGAATCTCCGTTGTTGCGAAGTTGTAGATCGCGGTTGATGGGGCTGAAGAAGCCGCAACATCAACACTCCCATTTCCCACAGACGGCGCCAATTGACGAGGGTTTAACTCATCAATGCCCATTGTTATGGACTTGGGTTTTGGAGAAGGAGGGAGCACTGGAGACATCTATCGGCTAGCAAACAAGCACACAGGGGACTCGAAGATTTATCCAGGTTCAGTCCTTGCAGAGTCCCCTACTCCTGCTTGTCTGCTTGTGGAATTATCAAAGAAATCGAGGATTACAATGGTGCGCAGATGCAATCTAGCGAGGGTTGTGGAAATTAGGGTTGCGTGTGTCCTCCTCGCCGCCCCCTCCTAGCCTTTATATAGATAGGCTAGGTCTCGGGTAGCAGGTCGAGTCGGTTACAGGTTAGGGTTTTCCCCTTTGAACTTTCTATCTTTGCTTCTTCTTGTTCTTCAAGCAATCAAGAGTCTGTAGGTTACTCGAGTTCTTCATTTTGGCCTTGGCGACACCGTGGGCTTCCATTATATTCAGGCCGTATATTACCAAGCTCGAGTACCTGTAGGGTATACCCATGTCACTTGCTGTAGCAAGAGAGTTTTATTTTGGTTTTCTTTCTGTAGTTTTTAATAAAGTACCAAGTAGAACCCATTTTGGATGTTTTAAAAGTTGCTAAACACATGGAGTAGCAAATTTCTGCAGAACAGCTTTTAGTGCATGAATTTTCTGATTTTTTCTGTAACTATGTTTGCGCTTAGATTCATACATAATTTACAACTTTTCATCCTATGTATGCACAAAAATTGTATAAAATTCCTTACATGTATAAGTGGACGGAAAAAATTGTTTTACTATTGCTGAAAATCTGGACAGATTCTGCCATGTTTTGTTTTAACCATTCCCAAGTGTCTTAAAATGATTTGTATGAGTCATATTTTATGCTAGGGATATGTAGGAACATTATATGATTTCTATAGCCTTTATAAAGAATTTTGTATTTGATATATAGGCAGCAACTTTTATATTCTTGTGCCACTAATGTCACCTCTCAGAAAAGAGATGGGAGAAAAAGTTTTGTGTTGAAGTTTTTTGACAGGGAATAGAGGAACACCACACCAAGAGAAATCCAAGGATGGTGAAAACCATAAGCTTAGGGATTCCCGGGGCACCCCACTGGACCAACTCAACTATCGGTTTGCAAACCACTAAACTTAGTGTTTTGAGCAACATAGAACTGTCATAGAAACTTGGAGCGTCTGTTTTGTTTTGCATTAGAAAGACCACCACCACCATTATTATAAATTCTTATGATTAGCTACTGAAAATAAACTCTACCGGCATGAGATTAAAACTGAAAAAGAATGCCATGGAACAAAATAAAAGGGGAGATAAAAACAAAAACTGAAATTCACGTTGTGCCTAGTTCTTAAGCTCAAGTACTTTATATGAAACATGATCTATTTTATGCCTATTAATTTTTATCCTTTGATTGTGCACATTTATGTTCAACATTAAGAACCAAGGTGAGAAAATAAATGTTGACATTATGAACTAGCTGGCACACTTTTAGATCTTGTTTTGCTAAGCACTTTTCTGCACAAGCTAAGACTTGTTCCAAGCCTCTTAAAACTAGACTAGGCATATCCACCTAGTTGTGGCAAAGGCTACTTCCAAGTATAGTATGTATGTTAATCCTCCAAACATTCTTAAAAACACCCATTTTCATGTATTTTAAAGTTCATAAGAAAGTAAGGTTTGGGGTGATACCTCTATAGAAATTTTTGTGCTTTACATCTTATTAGTTGTTGTTGGCTAAACCATGCTGGCATGGCACATGCTTTCAATGTTGAAAGTTGATAATAAATCATGTTTAAAATTCTACCTATGGATTGCATCGATGTGAAATGAAGTGTGCACACTGGAGTAGGTATGTTGGTAGAAAATGCTCCTGAACTGCTAGCCAAAGCCATGCTTTACATGGTGGAAACTTACATCATGATGGTCCTTGTTGATATGATTCATATGTCTATTTTTCTTGTCTCCTGGAGTAGAGATACTTCCCCCTCCCACCTTGAACACAATGAAGGAACTATATTATCTTTTATGATAAATAAGCAAATAAACAAATGCCCAAAGGGGGGCATATAGGTACATAAGGGGCAAGAGGTACTTCAGTGATGCGATTTCACAAGACCAATGTGAGTATACAATGACAGATCTAAGTTGAGTAGCATGAGGAGTGCAAGATCATAGACTAGGTGCATGAAACAATCAAGTTGTAAGATGCTTAGCACATAAACCATACAATGCTTTAAAAAGGTGAAAATAAAAAGCTGCTGGGAACCCCATCCTTATTAGTATTGTTGACATGAATTACATAGCTCAAAAATTCTATTTTCTTTATTCTTTATGGAGGATTAACATATGTATTCAATGCTTACTTTCGATACAGGATGCAAAACATATCAAGGGAAGACATAAAACTAATAAGTGAGTCTTCCAGTCAAGGGCATGAAACTAAGAAGTAGCCCAAAAATAAAGGCATAAACACCAATGCCCATCATGAAAAGAGTCTCTTATTCTATAGGTTCATAAAATTGTGCTTGAAAGTTTATTTTGTTCATCATTTGTTTTATCATACCATCACTTATTGTTTAGCATATTTATGGATGTGTAAAAGATACAACATGATAGTACACTTACGTATTATGTTTCATTGAAAGGAATTGAGCCTATGAACTCTACATGATAATGAAGGAAGCAAAGGTAACAAACTCCAAAGTACACGTTTAGTTTTATCACCTTTATGCTCGAGAACGAGCATAGATTAAGATTGGGGATGTTGATCCATGTAAAATGCATACATGAACTTTGTGGTTTTTTAACATGTTTCCCCACATATTTGCATCATATATAATGTTATGACCCTATTTTATATTGATTTTTGGAGATTTACCAATGGTCCCCTTTATTTTAGTTATAACCCTGCAGGGCAGAAAAACCCTGGTTTCAATGTTTTTGATGTTTCAAGACCTAAACAAATTCAAATGGACCTGTACTTTTGGGAATGCTAATATTTATCCACGAGAAGCATTTGGAGCACTGGAATCTCAGCAGGAGGGCCAAAAAAGCCCCCTCGCCCATGCCTAGTGGGTGTGCCACCCATGCTCTTTCCCTTCTCGCCCATCTGATCGCCTTGATTCTTTCGCCCACAAAGTTCTCTTGACCTAAAAACCCCTATATAAGGACCCCCCCCCCGGGGCATCCTCGGAGAGAGAGCCATCAGAGATGAAAACACCACCAAACAAAGTCAGATACAGGGAAGATTGGAGGGGAAAACTCCGCCAGAGCCACCTCTAGGGAGATCTCCACCCTCTCCAACATCTCCGACTTCATCACCATGATGAGAAGGGAGTAGTACACTTCCGGACTATGGGTTTGTGGTAGTAGCTTGATCTATTTATCTCTTGTTCTTCATAGATCTAGTACCATATGAGCTGCCCAACATGATTATGGTCATATTCGTAATTCCTATGTGGTGGGTCTTTGTTCTATGGTTTGATATTTGAGATTGGAATCTATTTTTTGTAAGATGTTTTAATAGATGCATATCATGCACCCCATTCTTCATTCCTTGTTTTGATCCAACTTGTATGCAAGCACTTGTATGGGGAGAAGTGTGTGTTAGATGGAGTAGCATGGGGTGGAGATTGAATTGTGAACATAATATTCAAGATCTACTTTGGTTTTTACATTTATTTTGCTGCCTCACTAGGGGTAAAGTGAAATCATGTGCTATAGTTATCACGTGACGGTGTGATGACCTTGAATAGATCAAGGTAGTAATGTTGTATTTCAAACATCATATAATATTGCTTAAAGCTATGCTCTGATATATTCTTAAATCAAGATTGCATGGAGATTTTCCTTCTTGAGGAGTATAAGAGAGAGATGTATTCCATCTCAATATTAGAATGTGATGCCCATATTACTTCCTTTTAACAAGCACTTATAGAATTTCCACGAATCTTTATCATTGATGAATTGTTTTGTGATCACTACAACCTAAAAAGAGAGTAGACAAGTGAACCCATGAACCTTGGTTTGATTTTTATCATAAGAAACACCTATCTATTGCATCTACTATCCTTTTATTTTCAGCAATTAATTATTTCGAAAATACAAAAATACTTTCTCTACTTGCAGTCACTTATGAAAACCCAAAAACAACTCTACTATCTTCCATATCATCTAGTTTGCATTACTTTACTTTCTTTACTTTAGTTTGTTTTATATTTTATTTCATATTACTAATACAAAATCTTGTGCTTGACAACCACTTGGTGGAGTTGGGGGCACAAGATAAGTTATTTTACTTTACATGTTGCATGAAGAGGAGAAGACAAACATCCTTCCATAATTAGTTCCCCGGGAGTTTGATATAAACCCTAGAATCACCCTTGTGGGGAAAGGACGCTTGTTGCAACACTCTGCACTTGGAGTCCCAACGAAAAGTGGTAGCCTTTGTTGCCATCAGCCGCATTCTCGTGCAATGCTGACTGGCCTTTGTAACTTCTTTGACGTTATCACTCGGAAGTCGATAACAATCAAGAAACTCGGGAGGCTGCAGGAAGACATTGTCACCATCATATGCGGGATGGAGATGTACTCCCCCCCCCCCCCCCACATTCTTTGATGTCATGGTCCACTTGCTGCTGCATATAGTGGATGATATCAAGGATCTTGGGCCTCCGTTCCTTCACAACATGATGCCGTTAGAAAGAATGAACGGGATCATCAAAGGATACGTCTGTCATAGGAAACATCTGGATGGAAGAATCTTCTAGGGATTTCTCACCAAGGAGTGCGTCTGTTTCTGCAAGAATTATCTAAATGAGGATAACCCATGTCCAGTTGGTTTGCCCACAAACAAGCACCGAGGAAGGTTCGAGGGACTAGGCCACAACACCGACAATAGGGAAATTGACATGGATCAATCTGGTAGGAGAGCTGACTTTAATAGGGCCCACTTAGTAGCACTACAGCACATGGACGTTGTCGAGCCTTGGGTGGATCAGCACATAATCATGATCAAGAACAGTGCTAACAGGCTGATGACGGAAGAAGAGGTATTGATAGTGCATAAATACTCTTTTACGCGCTGGTTTAAAGACCAGATTGATGCTAATCCCCTGCCAATGACAAGTGATGCAGACAAAATCATAGTGGCCTTGTCTTACAAGCCCGTGCCCAACCTCATGACTTATCAAGCATATGACATCAGCGGGTACACATTGTACACGGAGGAGAGAGACAAAAAGAGCGACTATCAAAACTCGGGTGTGACGATGGAATCTTACACTGGTGAAGAGAAGAAAAGATACTACGGAATAATCGAGAAAATCTAGGAGCTCGACTACGTCGAGGAGAAGTTGTCGATGTTCCATTTCAGATGGGCTACAGACATCACAAAAGAGACGTGTATTTCACCACCATGTGTTTGCCCAAGAAATCCAAGACCAAGAACCCCACCATGCAAAATGAGCCATGGGTACTGGCTAAGAATGTCCAGCAATATTTCTTCATTATCGACCCGTCAAGGCCCAACCATTTTGTTGTAAGGAGAGGCAAAAGGGCCCTCGTCGGAATGGATGGAGTCGCCGACGAGAAAGACTTTGACGACCTCATTGGAGACCCAATGGTGGAAGAAGCCGATGAAGATGGTGCAACATACACAAAAAGAAGAACAAGGACCATGCTACCTAGGTCGTCAGCTCTTCCTCCATACACCCGTGGGGTCAAGTCAACAAAGACCAAGCAGAAGGGCAAGAAGAAGAAGAGAGATCGAGTGTGAAGAAACAACACTAAACCCTAAACACTAAAACCCTAATTGTGTGTATCTCTAATTAATGATGTATAAGTGTACTACATACGCAAACTATTTTGGATGGTGATGCGGAACCATCATTTTATGTGTGTCATCTTCAATGACATGTATATCGATCGAACTCATCATTATATTATTTCATGTAGTCGATCATCTCTCTATGTTATATATTGTCGACGTAATTAAACAACACCATCATTTTATGTAGTCAATGCACTCACACACTCATTGTATATGTGTACTTAATTACATGCGTGCTCGAAATAGAGAAACAGTGCAGAAATAATTAACAAGCAAAACAAAAAGCATAAGGGAAAAAAAGTTTATCCCCAGCGAATACAGCCTAAGGCGCTGGGGTTAAGTGGGGGTCCCACATGTAAGTGGGTGCACAGTTATCACCAGCGACTATAGCCTAAGGCGCCAGAGGTAAGTGGGGGGTCCCACCTATAAGTGGGTGTACAATTATCACCGGCGAATGAGCGCGTTCGCCGGGGGTAAGTCCTGTGGGTCCCACCTATAAGACCCAATGTCTCACCCATCGATGCGGCCCGAGAAAATTCCCCAATACCCATCCCTCGCAAAGGAACCCTAGCTCTCTCTCGCTAGCGACCCGCACCGCCGTGCCCCGCCACCCCCTCGCTTTCTCGGTCATCATGCCTTCTGCTACATGAGCTCAAGACGCACCCATATTGGTGACTCCACACGCCGGCACCAATGCAGGTGCTAGGGAGGATTTGCCGTCCATGGGGGCCGCCAGCAGCCCCTCATTCAGTTGCACGCCCTGCCCCGGTCCCTCGATGCGAGCCGAGCTCGACGCCCTCACGATAATTAGTTGAGCCTCTGAAAGCCTCTGCAAATTAATTACTTCATCCTCTCTATCCTACATGTTTTTACAGGCGCAAACACCTGCTTGCACCTTTCTCCTAAAAGTGGACAACAAGTTAAAGGATGTTGCAAGGGAAACATCATCATGTCACTCACCCGGTCGTACCACTTCAAGCCTATGGACAATATTGTGAAACGGGTTCAAGTGGATCAATCGTTACCAGGATGCAGAGACTTGGATCCTCCTTCTAAACCTGTGGATGCCGCTAGCATGCTGAAGGTGCGACAACTCAAGAATCATATCCTTCTATGGCCGAAAGCCCTAATTCAGCTGAACACCGCCAGGGGGTCGAAGGCAGGCCAAGCCAGGGTCACTCCTGAGGTTGCGTCGGGGGAACAGAGCCAAGACAGGGTCACTCCAGCATCCGTGCTTACGGCAAGCCAAGACAGGGTCACTCCTCCACCGACTGATGATCCTCCCGAGCCCAAGACACATGAGCACGACAACATGTTGGACATCGATATGGCTCCCATTGATTCGTTCATCGCTGATTTGGAGGCCGATGTTTTTCCTTCCGAGGAACCCGCCCGTGATACCCTTAATAAGAAGCTCTTCCCTTCTCAAGAAATTCCCGAGCAGGAAGCTACCGCCTTCACCGCTCCGCCGCAATCTCAGGTTACCCCGAGGACACTCCTTGGTGTGACCATGGAGACGATGAAACAAATCGGCACTCCCCCGTGCAATAGGAAGGGCATTAGGAAGTGGAAGAACTGGCAGGGGAAAAAATGATGCCGCAAGCAAGCAAGTTGTTCTCGATAGGCTGCCGACCCTGTTGAGGAAGATGCATTACCTTGGTGAACTGATCCTGCCGGAACACATTGTCAAGACGCTGACGCCGGACATGAGGAGCCTGCATGAGTCTATTCTGTATCTGGAGCGGGCACTTCTCGAAGATAAAAATCCCTTGTACCCGATCTTCACGGTCAGGGTGCCCACTGAATGTGGCTTTGTCACCACCAACCCTGCAGAGTTGTTCTTCATTAGGTATGAAGACGTCTTCAGGCTCTTCCACATGTTCCGGCTCGAGTGAAACTTGGTCCTCCTGGTATCGCTTAGTATGGCGCACGATATCATCATGGAGAAGACCCTGCACATCGCTATCATGGTCCCCTTCTACATGACTGCATCTAACAACGACAAGGAACATGCATTTGTCGCGAAGTATATCCAGGATTTCTTAGTGGCGAATAAGGATAAAAGTTGCTTTCGCATGCCATACTTTTCCGAATAAGTAGTCGGTCGCTAAATTATCCGCTATTACATTTCTTTCGTGAATTTCCTTAATAGCCGCGGATGATGGTTTATTCCAACTGTTTTGCGTAGACACAAGTACTGCTTCCTCATTGCCTTTCAACTGTATTATTCCAATGTCGTGTATCTCGACTCCGGAAGAGACGTGCGGAAAGACTACACCGACGTCAATTCTACTCTTGATAAAGCCCTCAACGGCTTCAGAGTCGCGGTTGGCCCACTCAAGTATGAGAATAAAGTTAAAGGCTACTATGTGTGCTCCCACGTCACCAATTTCCCCTGCGTGAAGCAATCGTCGGGTGAGAATGGGATGGAGGCCTGGTTCACCATCCTACAGATGAGGGAGTTCGTAAAGGATCAGCAGCTTCTCTTGTTTTCATCTGGTCTCGAGAAAAGGGGAACAGACATGATGGAAACCACCGATGCAAACATCAAAGCCGAGTTCCGTGCCATCCAGCGGAAGATTGGCACGATACTCTTGAGGGATGTCATGAAAAGGGGTGCCTTGTTCAACTACAGCGGTCACCCGCTGAGTAAGGAAGAGATAGCAACCCGCTTAGAAGCGTACTATGACGTGAGGACATTCAGGACGCTCGATGGCATCCATCCCTTCCCGCCGAATGCATATGACAGGAGTCATGGTCCTTGATCGAGTCACAAACTTGTCTCCTGCAAATGTTAGTCATGGTAGGCCTTTAGTACATTTGATGCTTTTTTTGCACTATCTCTCCCTGCAAATAAATGTTAGTCATAGAATTATTTTATTATATTTGATGCTTTTCTTTTTGCATACCTACATGTTATCTCTCTATTATGAATGTGCTAACAACTAATATTTGTTTCTTGTGTGTGTGCATAGATGACGTGGTATGTCGTGTACAAGGGTAAGATTCCTGGAGTCTACGATGACTGGGAAGATTGTAGGAGGCAGGTCCATCGTTTCAGCAGCAACAGTTACAAGGGCTACACCACTTTGGAGGAGGCGGAAACTCGATACGCCAATTTTCTAGTGCGACAGAGGGGAGAGATGTGGAGGAGACCGATGACCCCCTTTGTCGTGATGATGCTCGCAGCCACCGCCGTCTCTCTAGTCTATTATGTCATTATTGTTTAGCTAGGTTGTGCGACTCCAAAGACTTGTATCTATGTTTGTGTAATATTTGCTAGTTGGAGTCGAAGTTTTAACCATATTGTCGACTTTCTACACTTGTGTTATCTATTTGTATTATTGATGCATGCTATGAACATTTGGGTACTTCATGTATACGTTGTGTCACAAATGTGTATATTTTGCTGTAATTCTGATATTTTTGTGCATATTAATGTGTATACCGTGTATATTCTGCTATTTATACTGCGTATTTCGAGCAGTTTTTTACTCTTTCTAATAGTACCACCGGCGAACAGATGCACTACCCTCGGCGAGAGGGTGTTTGTCTGTGGTAGGGGCACTACCCTCGGTGAGTTATGGAGGACGCCCGTGGTACTGGACTAGCTCCGGCGAATAAGTCTATTCGCCGGCGATACCTAAATTACCCCCGGCGAATATGTGAACGTGCCGACGATGTTGCATTACCGTCGGCGAGTCTGAACTCGCCGACTCGCCGGCGAGTCTGAACTCGCCGACTCGCCGGCAGTAGACCATTTTCGTGCGCCAGGATGGGGTTTTCTCTACTAGTGTGTTATTGGAGTGAGGTGACCACGAAACACAATGATAATGAGAAGAAAAAACTTAAAGAGTGGTAGCAACGTAGGGACATTCAATTAGTCTCTTGTTAAAATGAACCGATACCCCCAAGTATTTAAAAGGAAGCTGCCCCTCTACACAACTAAAAAACAGTACTAGCATATAATGTTTACTTTGTCTACAGCAGCACCCAGATAAATTCATGGTTGGAGGTTTGGCGATACGATTCTTTGTCATGTGATTGTTGTGGAAGTGTGTTGTAAGCTGAGAGACGCTGTGTGGATGTGTGTGACGATTGTGGCCATTCACCGACATTGTACTGGCTGTCTTGCCTTCTTCTACAGGTTTGAAATGTATTATCCAAGGAATATACTCTTTGATTCTTGTGCAAATCAGAACAGCCCTCTCGGATGTATTTTAGAGAAAAAAAAGACCAACTTCAGTGCCCAATTGAAGCTTTTACACATTATTTGGTCACTTTTGCTTCGGTGTTCCCCTTCTCTTCAAACTTTGAAAAAAACTTGATACTGATTCGTTTCAGAGACCGTACGAACCCATCTAAAACCCGTATGGTCGCTTAGACATGTACTTACCGTATATATACTGACGTACCTACGGGAGGCGAAAATTAGGAGGTATATAGCCGCAGCAACAAAAAATTTAAAACATGACATGCAAATACGTAGATCGTGATAAGGGAAGGTGTGATTAGTCGGTTGGAACATGGAGTACAGCTAGCTTGACCGAGTCCACCTATACAGATGTATACACGAGCTGTATATGGATTTTGACGGGTCAAAACCATGCAAAATTAAGTTTGAGGGAGACACCGACGCACACCTCTTATTTGGTTCATAATGTCAAGTATTGATGCTGCGGTAAAGAAAATTCGTTGTAGTCTATACGTTGAGGCGATGACTTCGAACGGATTATATGAGCTTCAATCAGTATGACAAACAGATCGAGCAGCTATTAACGCATGTATACATTGCATGAAAAAGATTGGTAAGGTTTTTATGTGAAGCTTGCAGAAAAATACGTAGAGTTTAACACTCTGAAATCTGAATTACCGACAGTTTAACAAAATTGGGGATAGTACAAATAGAAAAAGAAAAAAAAACACTCCACTACTAGCATAGAAAGAAGGTTATCTAGGAGTTGTGATACAGTGTAAGGTAACCGAGCCGGGACAGGAAGAGCGCCGGCCAATCCATCTCGATGGCCATGGCTTCTTCAAGGTAACTAAACGTTACTCCGTGATGTTGGTTCATCACCTCAACCATGGCCCCAGTCTCAACATCCTGAACGTACAATTTCCCAGCAGAATCCAGCGTAAGCAACGTGCCGCTTTTCTCCCCCCAGCATAGGTGCAGCACTACTCCGGTCTCGGTGGTCTGTCCATCCACCTTATGCTTGGGCAGTTTGAGGTGGATCACCCGAGGGCGGAGCCAGCCGGCGCCAGCAGCCCCAGCCTGTCCATGGTCCTGCCGTGTCCAGATCTCTAGCCGGTGACGTGGGCGATACAAGCAACACGAGGAGAGCGTCCCGTCTGCCGTGGCGCGGAGTATTGGTTTATCGCAAAGGGGGCCGTGTACCATGGAGCCCAGCGGGGCCGGGAGCTTGGTCAAGGAGGTGACATTGCCGGTTTCGATGTCCACGCCGAGAGCACAGTAGTAGTAGCAGGGAGAGCGAGAGAAGAGCCAGTGTGCCGTGCCCCGGGAAACGACGGCGTCACGGCGAACGAGACAGTGGCGCTCCTGAGGACTGAAACACGTGGTAGCCGTGCTCCAGCCCGACCGGCTTGACGAGAATGTGTGGAGATTATACTTGTTCGAGTTGCCCTTGCCCTGGCCGATGATTAGCACTTTAAAGAAACTAAGGTGGCTCTGTTGATCAGCCGGTCGCCGGAGCTGACCGTCTGGGCAAGCGTCCGCACCGGTTAGAATGGCATAGCCCTTTGTGTCGACCCCGTCCGAGAAGGAGTCGCACCGTAGCGGAGGGAGCACGTGGCGCGTGCCGGCGAACAGGTTGTACACGGCCAGGTTGAGGACGTCGTCGCACCTGGTCGCCTGGTCGGCACGGGCACCGACGCGCACGAGGATAAGACCACGGCGCGCCACGAGCGGCGCGGCGCCGTCTAAGAGGCCGTCGGGGACAAACGAGCCAAGCGTCGTCGTCGATCGCCGCGGCATAGGGAGGAATATCGGCTCGGAGAAAAATTGGTGGCGATAGTTGCCGAGGAAGCGGTATCGATGCTGGGTAGTGAAGCAGCCGAGAAGGGAGGACGGGTCACACGCGTCCTCCGGCCAGCGACGGCGGAGGAAGGAAGGGTCGACCACGAGGCGGAGCCACCGCTTGCACGCCATGGCGGAGCGGAAGAGGGACGCGGCGTCCGCCACACGCACGAGGATCTCGAGGACGACGTCCTCCGGGAGCATGGCGGCGGCTTCCATCTTCCGCTGTAGGGGACACGCGGGGGCCGTTTATGACTCGAGATGGTGTAGGGTTTTGTTCCGATTTCGGTGCCTAAAATTGGGTATACCACTATATATTATCTTTCCGGTCAATGGCAAAGAAGATGCGCTAGTAGTGTACATGTGTTGTCGGACCATCATCATCCTATCCTATTCATGTGGTGTGGGACCATCATCATCCTATCCGGTGTCCAAGTGCAACCATCATCATCCTATCCTATTCATGTGTTGTGGGATGAACTCTTTTTTCGACATTGGCCGTAATCCAAAGAGGCTGGGTCAGCCCAAGTACAAGGTTTTTCAGCTACCGAAACTGTAGGCTGGGGAGCCAAACAAAGGAGATTTACATGATGGAGCCTAAACAACTAATGAGCTAGAGATAGGAGGAAGGTCCGGGCGTCAGAGAGGAGCTAGCTTGGGGTGATCGAGAACCTCTTCTACCAGATTGTGCCGAAGGAGCATAATAAGGACATTGGTCCAAGCATCAGGAAAGACATTTTCTGGCCATTTAATACTAGCAAGAAACAATCTCGTTTTCTCAAGAGGGAAGGCGACCCCCAGCCGCATCCACACCCATGCAGCAAAAGGACAGCCATAAACAGGTGGTCAGAAGTTTCAGCACCTTTGACAGTCCGGTGTACAATTAGCCATAAGGAGCCCAGAGATCTTCAGTTTCATTGGCAGGCATGAGTGCCACATGGACTCAGCCGATTAATCACTGGCACCATGTAGGGAGAGGGTTTTATACGAGGGATGTCGTCCTCCTGGTCCAAGACGCGACCCTGCCAAAGATCTCCTCCACCTCGGCCAGTTCAGCATCAGCGACACGAGAGAAACGGGGCTCGGAGGGTGAGTCCATCTCTCAAAACCTTGGCAACTGACACATTGGCACATAGGCTGTGCAAGAACGAAACCCTGGCAACCTTGGTAAGTGACGCATTGGCGCACCAGCTCCGTTAGGTGACAAATTATCCATTCAAAACGAGAGCGCTTCACCACAATGCACTTCCACCCTTGCTATCAACCTGTAAATGGGGTAATCTGCTTCTACAATCTTGTCCAGGAAGAATGGCGAGCTGCACCTGTCGCTGAGATCGCCTTGGAGTCTCAAAACCGAGGCAATTGACGCATTGGGGCGTAGGCTTCGCGAGAAAATTGCTCCGACATGTGACCAATCATACATCCAGAATTGAGTTTCCCCACAATGCACCTCCACCCTTGTTATCAACTTGAAAATGGGGAGATCTGCTTCTACAATCATGTTCAGGATGGAAGGCGAGCTGCACCTGTCGCTGAGATCGCTCTGGAGGTGCCGGAAGAAACAAAGTTTTCAATCGGAGTAGCTGTGTTGATGTAGCTTGTGAATGAACTTGTGGGATGAACATCATAGCTGCTGCTTATGCTTTAAACTTTAACGGCTGAAGAATCTTCTGTGAGTTTCTTGTGACAAGGTTCGGCAGAGATCTCCTTGACATTAGCTCACTTAGTGCATCTGTCTGTAGCCCCAAGGTTGGCTCAAGTACTACCAGCACTTCCACTTGTTGCCGTTGAAAACGCCGCATTGCTTCGGACAACAATTTGCGAAGGAGTTGAAGATGCAACTCTTGGCACATCAGTGCCAACATTCTGCTGATCACTTGCCTTCGAGATCCAGGTTGACGCTGCTTGCTCCAGGCGTTCAAGCTAAAGCCAAAAAAATTCAAAGATGTCATTGTTCACTTACAAGTTTCCATACAGTACTACTGTACTCCATTTCATGGGGAAAATTAAGTAGGTAGAAGGAATGAGATCTAACTTATGTACCTTCTTCCTAGAATAGTTAATGAGGGAGTAAGATACTTTATCCGTTTTTCTGGACAGGACTTTACTAAGCCAAATTCTGCAGCAGATGCATTGCCACCATTATCTGTTGGAATTTGGTGAGTTTTGGGCTACTGGTCCATTAGACAAATTCTGAAATTCTCTTTGGCCTATTTTTGCATGGCAGCATATGGCTGTGCACGTGGTGTTAAAGTTTAGTCTCATACTGCTAGTTGAGTGAGAGTTACACCTCCTTATATACTAGGCTGTTCCACCACTCACTAAGTTATGAGAAGAAGAGCAGTTCTCGCGCACTCCTCCTCCGACGCCGCCCGCCTCGCCTCGCCACGCCACGACACGACGCGCGCGCGCCGCGGATTGCGGGTTGCGGGAATCTCGCCGAGCCGAAATTTATTTTACGAGTAATTAACGGATGCGTTAATGAGTCAGCCGTTTTCAGTCTTTATGGGATGTGGGCTGAGTCCCACGATCTCCCTGACCTGCTCTATATAAGTCTCCGCGCTTACCCTACTCGGCATCGTTTAACACATATGTCTCCTTCCAGTCTATTGCGCCGCCGCCTTCGTCTTCCCCATCCCAGCTTGCGGCGTGCACCGCAGATCGGGACAGTAGGCCTCCGGAACCCTGCCTCTTGTGAAACTGTACGGGTGAGGGGCGGTCAGGTTTTTGGGGAGCGCTTCAGCGCGACTACTGGCTTCCACAACGTCTTCTGACGACTAGTTTCCGTACGGCGACTTCTTTCCGAATGTCACCGATCTCTTCGACAACCTCAATATTAGCGACGACGCTGCTACTGCTGCTGCTAACGTCGCGGCTGCTGCCGCCGCTGCTCTACCGTACGTAATACTGAACTTCTTATTTTAGATTCTGCTAGAGTTCTTTATTCTAGCATTCGGTCTAGATGTGATAGGTTTATCTTATTTAGATGTAATCTATTCATCTACTTTGTTGATCTGCATGATTAGTTTTGGTACTATCTGTATGATCATGTTTTATCATTTTATTATTCGGATTAAATCATATGGATTATTGCTTATTTTTTCAATAATCCAAAAACCTGATTATAGGCAACTAAATTCCACTGGTGTAGCCGCGGCTACTAGGCCTCCTTTGTTTGATGTTATGCACTATAAGAGATGGCGCGCGAGAGCAATTCTATGATTTAAAAACCTAAACTGCTATAGCATCACTTTTGGCAAACCTGAAGGAGATCTTTCTACTGAACAGAAAACGGCCTTTAAGAAAGCCGATAATATGTTTATGGCGGCATTGTTCAGTATTTTTGGGGACAACATTGTTGACCCATATATGTCATTTGATAATAGCAAAGACGCGTGGGATGCGCTCGAGGCCAAATTTGGGATCTCAGACGCTGGCACTGAGTTGTATGTCATGGAGCAATTCTATGACTACAAGATGGTTGATGAGCGCTCCGTCGTTGAGCAAGCTCATGAGATACAATCACTTGCCAAAGAACTCGAGCAGTTCAAGTGTACCTTACCGGACAAGTTTGTGGCCGGAGGCATTATTGCCAAGCTTCCTCCCATGTGGAGGAGTTTTGCTACTTCTCTGAAACATAAGAGACAAGAGTTTTCCGTTACGGATCTCATTGGGTCTCTTCATATGGAAGAGAAGGCGAGAGCAAAGGACACACGTGCTCGAGGTTTTGAGGGAGCTTCTAGTGCCAATTTGGTACAGAAGAAAAACTTCCAATCCCACAAGTTCAAGAATAAGAACAAGTATGATGGCAAAGGGAAGTTTGATGGAAAGAACAAGGTCACTCACTCCACCAACTTTAAGAGGAAGAATGATAAGAAGAAAGGCTCTTGCCACATCTGTGGTGATCCTGATCATTGGGCTCCTAGCTGTCCTAATCGCTTTGACAAGCGGCAACATGGGAACAGCGGCAAGTCCGCTAATGTTGTTATTAGCAATACTGAGATGAAGGACGTTGGGTACGGTATTTCACCTACTATCCTTTCAGTATGTCATTCTCCTGATTGGTGGATTGACACGGGTGCTAATACACATGTATGTTCTGATATATCCATGTTCTCTTCTTATCAGGTCGCAAGGACTTCCTCCGTGCTGATGGGAAACGGTTCACGTGCTTCTGTTCATAGTGTTGGTACGGTAAATCTGAAGTTTACTTCGGGAAAGACCGTACAGCTGAAGAATGTGCAGCACGTTCCGTCCATCAATAAGAATCTCGTCAGTGGATCGCTCCTATGTCGAGATGGTTTTAAGTTGGTGTTTGAGTCCAATAAAGTTGTAATCTCTAAGTATGTACAATTTGTTGGAAAGGGTTATGAGTGCGGAGGTCTGTTCCGCTTATCTTTGTCAGACTCATGTACTAAAGTTATTAATCATGTTTGCAATGATAATGAGTCCAATATTTGGCATTCACGACTTTGTCATATTAACTTTGGTTGCATGACGCGGCTAGCCAATATGAGTTTAATTCCGAAATTTACCACTGTCAAAGGTTCTAAGTGCTAAGTTTGTGTGCAAGCAAAGCAACCCCACAAGTCTCATACGGCTGCGGAACCGAGAAACGTAGCACCTCTAGAACTTATACATTCAGATCTTTGTGAAATGAATGGTGTGTTGACACGAGGTGGAAAATATACTTTATGACGTTGATTGATGACTCCACTAGATACTGTTATGTTTATCTTCTGAAATCTAAAGATGAAGCTTTGAGTTACTTCAAAAACTATAAAGCTGAAGCAGAAAATCAACTTGATCTTAGAATCAAGCGGTTAATGTCGGATCGTCGTGGAGAGTACTTTTCAAATGAATTTAATATATTCTGTACGGAACATGGTATTATTCATGAGAGGATGCCTCCCTACTCACCTCAGTCAAATGGGGTGGCCGAAAGAAAGAACCGCACTCTAACTAATTTGGTTAATGTCATGTTAGATACATCGGGTCTTTCCAAGGAATGGTGGGAGGAGGCGCTAATGACTGCGTGTCATGTCCTAAACCGTGTTCCCGTAAAGGATAAAACCATGACTCCATTTGAGGAATGGGAAAAGAAAAGACTTAAACTCTCTTACTTACAAACTTGGGGATGTTTGGCGAAAGTCAATATTCCAATACCCAAGAAGCGAAAGCTTGGACCAAAAATCATGGATTGTGTTTTTCTGGGATATGCTTTTCATAGCATTGGCTATAGATTTTTGATACTAAAATCTGAGGTATCTGACATGCATGTTGGTATGATTATGAAGTTGAATGATGCGACTTTCTTTGAGGACATCTTTCCCATAAAAGGTATGTCTAGGTCATCAAATCAGGAGATGATTCATCTAGTCAGGAATTTGTTATAATTCCTGAACCCACTATGACGATAGAACACTATGATGATCCTGTGGAGGACGACAATGAAACCCCTAAAAGGAGCAAGAGACAAAGGACTGCAAAGTCATTTGGTGATGATTTCATTGTGTACCTTATGGATGATACTCTCACCTCTATTTCAGAAGCCTATGCATTTCAAGATGCTGACTACTGGAAAGAAGCTGTCTGTAGTGAGCTGGATTCCATCTTAGCTCATGGAACATGGGAGGTCACTGGTCGTCCTTATGGGTGTAAACCTGTAGGATGTAAGTGGGTGTTCAAGAAAAAGATTAGACCTGATGGTACTATTGAAAAGGACAAGGCACGTCTTGTTGATGCCAAGGGTTATACCCAGAAAGAAGGTGAAGAATTCTTTGATACCTACTCACCTGTTGCCAGATTGACCACTATTCGAGTACTACTATCCTTGGCTGCTTCACATGGTCTTCTCGTTCATCAAATGGACGTTAAGACAGCTTTTCTAAATGGAGAGCTAGATGAGGAAATTTATATGGAGCAGCCTGATGGATTTGTAGTAGATGGTCAAGAAGGAAAGGTCTGTAAGTTAGTGAAGTCTTTATATGGTCTTAAGCAAGCTCCTAAGCAGTGGCATGAGACGTTTGAAAGAACTTTAACCGCTAAAGGCTTTGTTGTAAACGAAGCCGATAAGTGTGTGTACTATCGACATGGTGGGGGCGAGGGAGTTATTATGTGTCTCTATGTTTATGACATATTGATATTCGGGACCAACCTCACTGTTATTGAGGAGGTCAAAGAGTTCCTATCTCGCTGCTTTGAGATGAAGGACTTGGGAGTGGCTGATGTAATCTTAAACATCAAGCTACTGAAGAATGACAATGGTGGGATTACACTGCTTTAGTCCCACTATGTGGAAAAGATATTGAGCCGCTTTGGGTATAACAACTACAAATCTTCTCCAACGCCTTATGATCCGAGTGTACTACTTCGAAAGAATCGAAGGAATGCTAAAGATCAATTGAGATATTCTCAAATCATTGGCTCGCTCATGTATTTAGCCAGCGCTACGAGGCCTGACATCTCCTTTGCTGTAAGCAAACTGAGTCGATTTGTGTCAAATCCTAGAGATGATCATTGGCATGCTCTTGAGAGAGTTTTGCGCTATTTGAAAGGCACTGCGAGTTATGGTATTCACTATACTGGGTATCCACGAGTACTTGAGGGTTATAGTGATTCAAATTGGATATCTGATGCTGATGAGATTAAGGCCACAAGTGGTTATTTATTTACACTTGGTGGTGGCGCTGTTTCCTGGAAGTCTTACAAACAGACCATCTTAACGAGGTCAACTATGGAAGCAGAACTCACAGCATTAGACACAGCCACTGTTGAAGCAGAGTGGCTTCGTGAGCTTTTGATGGACTTACCTGTGGTTGAGAAACCAATACCCGCCATCCCGATGAACTGTGATAATCAAACTGTGATCATCAAAGTAAACAGTTCTAAGGATAATATGAAGTCATCAAGGCATGTGAAGATGAGATTAAAATCTGTCAGGAAACTGAGAAACTCCGGAGTTATTGCGTTGGATTATATCCAAACATCTAAGAACTTGGAAGATCCCTTCACAAAGGGTCTATCATGTAATGTGATAGAAAACTCATCGAGGAAGATGGGTTTGAGACCTACACAATGAGTTGTTCACAGTGGCAACCCACTCTATGTGATTGGAGATCCCGTGAATTAGAGCTGGGAGACAAACTGTTGATCAGATGAGAGGAGAGTATGCCCATATTATATTTACATCTCCATAAAATATGCAATACTCTCTTATTCTGCATGGCAGGTTGATACTTATCTTAATATGTTCTAAATGGCTTTTCTAAAAAGAGATGTTGTCCTACAGAACATCTATTGAGGAACATACCTATATGAGTCTGACTGTTAAACGTCGCAGTCCGTGAGAGTTGGGTGCTCTCTAATAAACTCATGAAAGGCCTTGGAGTATGACGCATAAGCTCCAAACCGCGGGGAAGCCCTGCGGCAGCCCTGTACCGGTCTAGATTTTGTGTGAAACTAGTGTGCAGAAAACTTGTAGTTCAAGGCATAGTCCACTATTCAAGTTGCTCGCTAGTGTAGCATGAAGTTTAACGTGGAAGTTCAACCTAACAGTCCCCACTACACACGGGTATATAAAACAATATTTTGGAATGGAAATGAGGTGATGTGCCAATGAGACTTTATGGAGAATTGTTGAAATTTGGTGAGTTTTGGGTCGTTGGACCATTAGACAAATTCTGAAATTCTCTTTGGCCCATTTGTGCATGGCAGCATATGGCTGTGCACGTGGTGTCAAAGTTTAGTCTCATACTGCTAGTTGAGTGAGAGTTACACCTCCTTATATACTAGCCTGTTCCACCATTCACTAAGGTGTGAGAAGAAGAGAAGCTCTCGCGCAGTCCTCCTCTGACGCCGCCCGCCTCGCCTCGCCTCGTCACGACGCGCGCGCGCCGCGGGTTGCGGGAATCTCGCCGAGCCGAGCTTTATTTTTGCTAGTTGGGAAAATTAATCTTGGATTAATTATGAGTAATTAACGGACGCGTTAATGAGTCAGCCGTTTCCAGTCTTTATGGGACGTGGGCTGTTACCGACTCAGACGTGGGCTGTTACCGACTCAGACGTGGGCTGAGTCCCACGATCTTCCTGACCTGCTCTATATAAGTCTCTGCGCTTACCCTAATCAGCATCGCTTACCACACGTGTCTCCTTTCAGTCTATTGCGCCGCCGCCTTCGTCTTTTCCATCCCGGCTTGTGGCGTGCACCACAGATCGGGACAGTAGGCCTCCGGAACCCCGCCTCTTGTAAAGTTGTATGGGTGAGGGGCGATCAGGTTTTTGGAGAGCGCTTCAGCGTGACTACTGGCTTCCACAACGTCTTCCGACGACGAGTTTCCGTACGGCGACTTCTTCCCGGATGTCACCGACCTTTTCGACAACCTCAATATTAGCGACGACGCTGCTACCGCTGCAGCTACTGCTGCTGCTAACGTCGCGGCTGCTGCCGCCGCTGCTCTATCGTACGTAATACTGAACTTCTTATTTCAGATTCTGCTAGAATTCCTTATTCTAGCGTTCGGTGTAGATGTGATAGGTTTATCTTATTTAGATGTAATCTATTCATCTACTTTGTTGATCTGCATGATTAGTTTTGGTACTATCTGTATGATCATGTTTTATCTATTTATTATTCGGATTAAATCATATGGATTATTGCTTATTTTTTCAACATTATCAACCAACAAAGCTTCCTTGGCCTTTTTCAGGTTCTGTATACGTGACTTGCACAATGCAGTAGCTTTTTCACGGTATGGGATCGCATCTCCAATCTTGGATGCTGGCTCGAAAGCCCAAAATATGCGGAGGTTTCTAAGGACTGAACTAAGGAAATTAAAAAAAGGACAAACGACCAAAATATACAACATACCAGCACTATCCAACTAAAATTTTCTCTGATATTAAAACTTTACCCGCACGCATACAGTAGCATTGCATCTATGCAAGTGAAGATGCTCATGCAAGATTTCCGATAAAAGCGTGCATGTATAATGCAATGGAAATAACGCCCTTAGTCACCTAAATTTTCGAGTCAGCTAACTAAAATGTAAACTTAAACACCCAAAGGTACACGCTTAGAGGCACATCCAATGTAGCACTTGGGTTGCAAATATGATGCTTCTTACTACTATATATATGGCAGATAATTGATACTGTTGTTCCCACAAAGAGGATACAGTAAGATGATTTGAATATCATCAGGCTGAACCAAATGCTCCAAGATAGCTAAAGCTTTAAACCACACACGGAGTGAGTAGTCTATATCTTCTGCAGTCAAAATGTGGGACATGAGTATCAAGATCATTCGTTCACCAATTAAATGCAGGAGTAACAAAGATAACCGAACTGACCTCTTTCCATGGAGACTTCAGCAAGGGCAGAAAATATTTTAAGTTTCTCCAAAGGGCAGCAAGGGATATTCTCAAGTATTTCCTTCGCAATAAGCAGCATTTTCCAAGCCAGATCCAATTCTGAACAAAATCAGATTCATGTTTACCATTTGAGTTTTTATTTAATATAAATGGTTATATTGGTGCTAAGCGTGACAGAAACAAATGCACATGGAACGTGACAACCAATTATTCTTGCATTTGAAGATTCTTAGAAATAAAAGTAGTAATAATTATCAGGAGACAAAAGGATGCACACAAATCATAAATATGTACAGGACCAAACTCAAAAGAGGATAAGCTGACATCGATGTTTTATCATTCATCGGTGCATTGGTGCATTTAAATAAATTAGTAAGAATTATGATGACAATGTAAGACCACGGTTATTCACATTATTGCATTTGCAACACATATCCACACAAATGAGAGGTCCTTGTATATTTTAAAAGCTAGCTAGGCAAAGTACACGGGATAGATTGCTAATTGCACAAGAACCAAATGAAGCAAAAGCTACATAGATCAATATCAGTTTAATCAGACATTGCAATTCCAATTGTACAAATAAGCATGGCAGAATAAACATACACTCACAAGGCTAATAGGAAACATATGGTACCAGATCCCATCCTTTCAAAAACAAAAATACGGCAAACCAACAGACTTTTGTACGAGTGAGTAATAAATGAATCTGTTGTCTCCGAAATATTCTACTTGTTTTCCACCAAGAGCTCTAGCTTGTACTTGGAGAAGGTAATTGATGAGCCTCAGAACTCAAACCCATGTAAGCTGAGGTTTGACACCTCCTCTTGTATGAACAGAACAAATGAAGAGACAAGATCATAAATCGTAGTTACCAACTACATATATGCAGATAATAATGATCTTGTAATTGTAGCTTATGTAACCTAGAGCAAAAGGGTAATGCATACCTTTTCCAGTACAATGTTTGTTAGTTGTATACTTCACCAAATCTTGTTTTGGGGCACTCTTCGGTTGAGCGTATAGCAAAGCACATCCATATTTGAAATATGTGCTAAGACACTTTGGAGAAAATCTCCCATAAAGTAACACCCTAGATGACAACAAGGATCTAAATTTCTTAGTGCATAATTGTTAAGGAATAAGGATATAACATATGTTCAAGTATGACAATGTCAACTAAAAAGAAAAAAGGTCGCCTATCATCACGGATTGACAATTTTGTACATCATCTTTTAACGTTATCCCGTTTTATCATCCTTTGTACATAATAGGTTGTAAATACTGGTCCTTTCTATATAATGAAAAAGGTTGTGGAAAGCTCCCCTGCAGAATTCGTAAAAAAGGAGGGAATATAACCTGGTATAGATCAAAATAACTATGCCACAACTATTTATTCCATCAGGACTATGATCATTGTTTATCACCTTTTGAAACAACGGCCTGGAGTGTAGACATTAAGAAGTGCCACTTTAAAGCAATAGTGGTGACGTTTTTAGTGTAAACTGTGCTTTGGACTAGTTATTATTACCATAGTTGGTCCAAAGTTTGACTTAGTGTTCGAATTTCTGGTCATGTTCGCAAAGTTAAAACCCAATAGTACAAAATGCAAGTATTGCAAGATTAAGGGCATCTTTGATTCCTAGGATTTAAAACGCAGATTAGGAAAAAAAACATAGGATTGCAATGTTAGTCTAGTCGAATCCTACAGTATTTAAGTTTGTTTGATTGTATCACGGGAAAACAAAGGATTCTTTGAAAGAGGTTGGAGCAGATGCAAAATTTCCTACAAAATGTAATGTAGAGCCTTAGACTCTTATAGCACATACAAGAAAACCAACATAGAGTATTGGCTGGTCTAACTAGAAATTGTATTAGTAATCCATTTATACATAGGCTTCAGCCAACCTTTGGGGTAAATGCGCCATGTGAGACGGAGAAACTCTAACCTAGTCTCAAGGACTTCGCGGAAGTAGTACTTTGCATCGACAAATTGCCCCTTCTCGATGGCCATCGATCCTTTGATGAATAACTCGTGTGAAACTTTCTCCTACTTCCATTCCCAATCCTCCCCCTCACTCTCCTCCTCACTTGAGTGCAGCAGTAGCACATCATGGTGCCCATCTCGGGCCGCCTTGATGCCCTCCTCCGAGAAGCCCATGGTTGATGGTGGAGTTATGCCCCCACTTTGATCTAAAAATATGCATTACATGTGAGATTATTATATCAAATTCCACAATATAATTTTGTGCATCATCAACCATGGTTTCAACTTGGTACCAAAAATAGTACTTGGTCATACCGCGAGGCTCACAAAGCATAGCAAGAAAAACATAAACAAGCTTGTACATAGGTTAGATGATAAAAAATTACCTGGAGTGTAGAAACTCACGAGGACATGTAAAGTTAGTCCGGACCACTTCATCCCAACATGCCACCATGATCAAAAAAATTACGCAAGTATAAAACAACAAGACCATAAATGCCCACATCTCTATGTGTTCTAACCGTACAAAGCATCTACGCATAGCATAGCTCTAATACCACTGAGGGGGTTCATTGCATGGAAAACAAAAAAAATCCTAGGTTGCAACTACCAAGATCATATCTAGGCGATACTTGTAACGGTTTCAGATGGACTCATCGTAAAGCGGGATAACGTTCCCGCAAACAAACGTGGCTATTGTAGAGTGTACACGATCGTCCTCAAGGACACGATGACCAATGCCACAAGTGCAGTGCCTCCGTAATCGATCACACGTATGGTGTGTCGACGACTTCCGTTCCTCGCTCCAGCGCGGCAGCGGAAGTAGGGGATACTCGGGAACTCCTCCAACACTATGACATGGTGGTGACGGTGGTGGAGAAGATCTTGAGCAGGGCTTCGCCTAAGCTCCGTTGACATGGGTATGATTACTTGGGTGCCTATGTTTGGTTGCCCTAGCTACATGAAGGCTCACGGCCCATGAAGACAAAGAAGAAGGCCTAGGAAGCATCCGATGGAAAGCATAGTTTTGCTAGATAAGGAAATAGAAACCGACATTATATTAATGTTGTAATCATAAGTTTGTAACCTATCCGTATATGGTCTCGGGACCCAGCCTATTATATAGGCTAGGAGGATCCAGCGGAGAGGTACCTAAAATGCTTTGAGCGATCTGTAATCAATTTTACCATAAACAATCAGACGACTTTGACTCCTTCGTTTGTCTGATCAACCGACGAAATCCGTAGTGTTCTCTTGTCCTCGAAACCCTAAGTCTATGACCATGGGCATTGCCAAGGTTACCCCTCGTCAATTGGCGCCATCTATGGGAAACCTGAGCGCTGGAGTCATGGATTCGGCGGACCCCTATTCATCAAGCAACAATTCGACAGAAGCGGCACCACGCCCACTCACCCCTCTCTCGATTCCCGTCGACTTCAACGGTGAATCCAATCTCATCATTGAAAGTTTCCACTTTTGTGTAGAGGAACACGAAGAACCACGCCTACCAGCTCTGATCTCGTCTGGACCGTCGGTCGAAAAAGTTGCGCATGCGGTGATACCTGCATCCTCCGTCGGGTCATCCGCAGAATCCACACCGCAGCCGGCAAACGACAAAGAAAACTCTGGAGAGTCAGTAGACCTGGGGGATCTTGATGGTCTCTCCCTCGGATAAAACTCCCAGCTAACTCCACCACGTGGATCGAGCCTAGTAAACTCTAACCCCGAAGAAAGCAGCGAAAGTATCAACTTCGGAATCAGGATGGCCGAAATCTACCTAGAACAGAAACCACTGGATTTCACTGATCCGCCAAACAATGTCTCTCTCTGATCTGACGACGGCATCACTAGTTCATACATAACTCACCACCAAGTGTGCGTGATCATCGGGGATGCCTCAACTCAGCGTGACTCCAACAGTAACCCTATCCTTGATCCCAACGATATTTTGTCGGATGACAATGCAGGAAATCACGAAAATGAAGGAGACCCAGCAAACTACCGCATAACTCAAGGAGGTGGAGAACCGCGTGAAGGTGAATGGCAAACTCTCTGGCTATCGGCCAAAACATGGCAAAAAGCAAGGGAAGCAATTTCGGGTGTTGTCCCAATGACACACACGCGAAGATCTAATGGCCTACCAATACTTGCTTCATCACAAGAAGAGGGATCTACTAAGGATGCAGAGGCAACTCGACGAAAGAAAAAGGCTAGCCGAGGAGTCCAGCCTTCGTCGGGAACAACTAAGCTCTACTCGAGGATAGGGAAGTGTAACTGGAGGAGCACAACCAAAGAGAGGAGACTCACGACTGTAGAATATCTCTGAAGCCGAAAGAAACGAACTATCCTGAGACCTCGATTTATCGTTTATGTCAGTAGATCCAATAGGACACATCAAAGGAAAAACAACTCAAGATGCATTTGTAGCTGCGCAAACATATCTAATCACAACTCAACCCGGACCCGATGATCCCCATGCGGCTCTCCATCGCTCCGCTCTCATGAACCTAGGGACACTAGCCCAAGGACGGAGCCAGACGTCAGGAAGGCGGACAAGCCTATACAAGAGATGTGCCCAGTTGCCCGGCTTTTTTGAAGGTGACTCTCGAAACTCTCATCCTATGCAGCCTTATCCCTTGTAAGACCCCGTGCAGATCACGGCGACATTGTAATAAGCTTGGACCTCTCTGGCGGGGTTTTCAGAATTTGCGCATGGCGCCAATTCTGTCATTTTCTTCTCTTTTAGGAAAACATTTTCAAATTTGTGCACGGCTGAAGTTCCCCTACATATGCCACGCGAGTCGGGGACTAGGCACGGTGTCCATCGCCGGGCCACTCTCCGTCAACCCCAGGTCCTAAATTGTCAAGCTCTGAACTTATGGACTAGCTCCAGCTATAAGTCACCTCACCCATGGTTCCTGGTGCTTGAGACCCTCGCGTGACACATGTATGGAATCTCAGCAACGCACGATTTTCCCTACGGTCTTCTCCTCAAGAGGCTTACGGGGTGGCTCGTGAGGAAACTCCCCTCCAGCAGCCAAATTTCATGCTAGACCTACGGTCTTCTCCTAGAGGGACCAACATGATAAGCATTTTCCCTACGGTCTTCTCCCCGAGAGGCTTATGGGACGGCTCATGAGGGAACCCCCCTCTAGCTTCCTAAACTCTAGCTACATGTGCACTCCCCCTTTTTCCGTGGAGCCTATGTAGCCAGTGCCAGCCGCTTGTTCCCCTTTTAGGGAGAGGCCTCATGAAACCGCTGCCTACCAAGCAAGCAAGGATCCACACAAGGCCTGCAAGTACACACTCTGGAGGACCCGCTCGGGGAAAAGGCTCGTGAGGGCAGCGCCTCTCAACGGCCGAGACCTGAGCACGCGCGACGATTCTCCTCTGGGCTCCGGAGCGAGCAAGGCGACTCTCCCTGCCGGACACCTTTGTCATGGGGGCTGGTGGAAGCAGGGGCCTATTTGCGCTCAACCCCAAGGTGCAAGCAACGCCGCACCTATTACCAGGAAGCCCCCTCGAGACGGGGAGCCCACGGTCTTCTCCACCAGGAGCTCGCAGTACGGGCCCGGAGGTTCACTGCCCACGAGGAGGACCCTACCCATCTGGTACCTGCAGATTTCCTCCCGAGGGAGCCTACAGAACAAGCGCAGGCCCTACGGTCCTTTTCACGAGAGATTCTACAGGGCGGGACACACGAGGCCTATGGCCACGTCCTCTAGAGGCTCGGAGGGAGAGGCGAGCCCCGCATAGAGGAAGCGTGAGATAGCCTGTGAGCAAGGCCGCCTCCTCAAGTGGCCCAAGCACGTCGCAGCTACTGTAACCCCCACCCAATGGGGTCCGGAGCCACCAGCACTCCTCTGCGCGCGACACCATCTTTCCATCCCTAGCCGAGAGTGTTCCCCTGAAGCCACCAAGGTCTTGACCCGACGAAGATGGGTGATACCTCCATTTTGCATCACTATTCTATATCATAATTTACTGTTATTCATTGATACATTTCATATTTAGATATGATACTTATGTTATTTCATCTATTTTTGCATGGTTGATGACTTTTGGAGGATGGACCACTGAAGTCAGGATTCTGATGAAAAAGGCACCGTTTGGAGGCAAAATTCGCGAAGATCAGAAAATCCTGGAAAATATATGGAAAATCCTATTTTTCTAGAAGATGAAGGAAGCCAGAAGGGGAAGTGGAGATGGGCCAAAGGGGGCCCACACCACCCCCTGGCGCGGGCCAGCCCTGGCCGCGCCACCAGGTGGTGTGGCCACACTGGCCCACCTCTGGCATCGCCCTCTGACGCATATAATCCCCTCGAAACCCTAAGACTCAGGGATCGACCACAAAAAGATTATGCCGCCTCTGCGGGGCGGAAAACTGCAGAGAGAGAAAGAGCTCTCAGGTAGGCAGAAATCTGTCGGGGAAATACCTTCCCGGAGAGTGGAGATCATCGCCATCAACACCACCATCAAGCTGGACTTCATCAGGATCATCATGATCATCATCTCCACCAGCACCATCATCACCACTCCATACCGCTGTAACAATTGGGTGGAATCTTGCATAATTCTTAGGGAAAACTTTCCCGGTGTTGATTACTTGTAGTAGTTGATGCTATTGAGTGGAACCGTTGAATTATTGTTATGTTCAGATTGTTACTTATCATTATTTCATCTCTGATCTTGATCCATATGATGTCTCGTGAGTAGTTCGTTTGGTTCTTGAGGACATGGGAGAAGTCATGTTGTTAGTAGTGGAATTGTGTTGAGAAAGATTTAATGGTTTGATAATTAAGTTGTGGTGTTATTGTTCTAGTGGTGTCATGTGAACGTCGACTACATGATACTTCACCTTTATGGGCCTAGGGGAATGCATTGTGTATTTGGCTACTAATCGTGGGGTTGCCGGAGTGACAAAAACCTGAACCCCCGTTAGGAAACCTTTGCACAAGGGAGTGTAGGATCTCAAAGTTTAAGGCCGTGGTTAGGTTTTTATCTTAATTACTTTCTTGTAGTTGCGGATGCTTGCAAGGGGTATAATCACAAGTATGTATTAGTCCTAGGAAGGTCAGTACATTAGCATAGGTTCACCCACACAACACTTATCCAACCAACGGAGATTAATCAACTATATGAAGCAAAAGCACTTGACAATATTCCCATGTGTCCACGAGAACGTTTGGTCATCTTAAGTAATACAATCGGATTGTCCTTTGCTAAAGAAAGGATTGGGCCACTTGCTGCAATTATTATTATTGTCTTTTATTTACTCGCACTTTATTTATCTGCATTATCAAAAACCCCTAAAAATCCGTTTCTAAGTATTTATAGAGAATTCCTCCTCCAAGCCACTCGTCAACACCTTCTGCTCCTTGTTGGGATCGACACTCTTACTTATCGAAAATACTGCGATACACCCCTATACTTGTGGGTCATCAAGACTATTTTCTAGTGCCATTGCTGGGGAGTGAAGCGCTATTGGAGAGTGGAACTGGTAAAGGAAACTTCTACTATGAGTATTGTTTATTTCTGCTTGTTACTTTATTTCAATATGGATAATTCACTTAGTTTCTTATTTCGTAATGCTACTACCACTGCTAAGGTAGTAGATGAACCTCCACCTGCTGAAAATGATACTTTTAAAATACCTACAAGAATTATTGATCGTGTTATGGATAACTATTATGTTGGAGATGGAACTGTCCATCTCGGTGATCATTTTCTCTTTATACACGAATTATGCGGGTTGTTCAAGTGTGCAGGTATTACAACAGATCAAGTAAAGAAGAAGCTATTCTCATTATCACTGAAAGGAAGATCTGAGGAATGGTATAAGCTGCTAAAGAATAGCCAATCTCTTGAATGGGAGGAAATTGTACCTCTCTTTTATTCAAAGTTTTATCCTCCTAGTGAGATTCATAAAGATCGGAATCAAATATATAACTTTTAGCCTCGTGATGGAGAGAGTACAACTCAAGCTTGGGAGAGACTGAAGTTACTAATGCTCAAATGTCCTATTCATGAGCTCCTTGACAATATTATTATCAATAACTTTTATGCAAGGCTGTCTCTTCATGATAAGGATCTATTGGATGCTTCTTGTGCTGGATCATTTACACGTATGAAAGAAGAAGCTAAATGGGATCTTCTGGACCGTATTCAAGACAATGCTGAAGCATGGGAGAATGATAAAGGAAGAAAGTCAGGTATAAATTATGATTATAAATGCATTAAATCTTTTATAGGAAGTGATGATTTTCATAATATTAGTAATGCTTATGGTCTTGATTCTCAAGTTATTGCAAATTGTTTTAAGGCTTTTGCCTCTTATATTGAAATTCAAAAAAAAGAATGAAACAAGTATCATGCACCATATAAAGATATTGTTGATTGTGTTCCTGCTAGAAGTACTGAAGTTTGTACTATTGATCATATTTTACCTAAACCTTATATCGAGAAAATACCTTTCCCGGATAAGGTAAAGGAGCATTCTATGATAACTAGTGTAATTAACAAAAGTACAAAGAGAGCTGTAAAGCCTGATGAACAAATAAACATTGAACCTGCAGTAGCAATTATGAAAGACCTTATCACTAAAAGTGTAGAAGCTAGACACATTATCTTCTGTGAGGATGCTTCTAATATTGTGTCACATCCTAATAGAACTAGAAAAGCTAGTGTCCATGTGCTTTCTATTAGAATTGGTGATCATTGCTATTATGGTTTATGTGATATTGGTGCAAGTTCAAGTGTTATTCCTTATGAGCTTTACAAAGAAATTATGCATGAAATTGGTCCCTGTGAACTAGAAGAAATTGATGTGGTTATTCACCTTGCCAATAGAGAGACGATCTCTCCAACTGGTATTGTAAGAGATGTGGAAGTTCTTTGTGGTAAGATTAAATATCCTGATGATTTTATAGTACTTGGTTCAGCTGCTAGTAAAACCTATCCTATCATTTTTGGTAGACCTTTCTTGAACACTTGTGGGGCCATTATAGACTGTAAGAGGGAGAAAAATTTAACTAAATTTGATGGAGAATCTTATGAGTTTAATTTTTTGAAATTTGCTAAAGTTCCCTATCAAAATGAACTTCCTAATGAGGATTTTAGAGTTGAACAACTTGCTTCTATTTCTCTTGCTCCTAATAATGCTTTGTAGCAATTTATGGAAGACCATGAAAGTGAGATCTTCATGGAAGAAAGAAATGAGATTGACGAGATTCTCCGTCATCAACCCAAGATGCTTAAGCATAATTTACCCGTGGAAGATTTGGGTACCACATTACCACCTAAAAAGGATTCGGACTTCGATCTAAAACCTTTACCTGGTGATCTTAAATATGCTTACATCAATGATAAGAAAATATATCCTATTATTATTAGGTCTAAGCTTTCAGGAAAGGAAGAGGAAAGATTATTAGGAGTATTGAAGAAACACCGAGGAGCTATGGGCTATACCCTTGATGATTTGAAGGGGATTTCTCCTACTATATGTCAGCATGCTATCAATATAGAACCCGACGCAAAACCAGTGGTGGAACACCAACATCGTCTAAATCCTAAAATGAAGGAAGTGGTAAGAAGTGAGGTATTAAAACTCCTTGACGCTGGTATTATTTATCCTATTGCTGATAGTCAATGGGTTAGCCTTGTTCATTGTGTCCCTAAGAAAGGAGGAATTATTGTTGTGCCTAATGAGAATAACGAGCTTATCCCCCAGGTAGTAGTAGTTGGTTATAGGATGTGCATTGACTTCAGAAAGGTTAACAAAGTTACTAAGAAACATCATTACCCACTGCCTTTTATTGATCAAATGCTAGAAAGGTTGTCTAAAAAGACTCATTTTTGCTTTCTTGATGGATACTCTGGGTTCTCTCAAATTGCTGTTAAACAACAAGATCAAGAAAAAACTACTTTCCGTGCCCTTATGGAACCTATGCTTATAGGCGTTTGCCTTTTGGTTTGTGTAATGCTCCTGCTACTTTTCAAAGATGCATGTCTGCTATCTTTCATGGTTTTTGTGAGGAGATTATGGAAGTATTCATGGATGATTTTTCCATCTATGGGACTTCTTTTGATAATTGTCTGCACAACCTTGATAAAGTTTTGCAGAGATGCGAAGAAACTAATCTTGTTCTTAATTGGGAGAAATGCCACTTCATGGTTAATGAAGGAATTGTCCTTGGACATAAAATTTACGAAAGAGGCATTGAAGTTGATAGATCCAGAGCTGAAGCAATTGAGAAAATGCCCTGTCCTAGAGACGTCAAAGGTATTTGTAGTATCCTTGGTCATGCTGGTTTCTATAGAAGGTTTATTAAAGATTTCTCCAAGATATCAAAACCCCTTACTAATCTTCTCCGAAAAGATGTACCATTTGTTTTTGATGATGGTTGTAAGGAAGCTTTTGAAACTCTAAAGAAAGCTTTAACTACTTCTCCTATTGTCCAACCACCTGATTGGAATTTACCCTTTGAAATCATGTGTGATGCTAGTGATTTTGCTGTAGGTGCTGTTCTTGGGCAACGAATAGATAAAAAGTTAAATGTTATCCATTATGCTAGTAAGACTCTTGACGCTGCTCAAAAGAATTATGCTACTACTGAAAAAGAGTTCTTAGTTGTTGTCTTTGCTTGTGATAAGTTTAGACCTTATATTGTTGATTCAAAAGTTACCATTCATACCGATCATGCTGCTATTAAGTACCTTATGACAAAGAAAGATGCTAAGCCTAGGCTTATTAGATGGGTGTTGCTTTTACAAGAGTTTGATCTACATATTGTATACAGGAAAGGTGCTGAAAATCCTATTGCTGATAATTTATCTCGATTGGAGAACATTTCTTTTGACCCTATGCCTGTTAATGATAGTTTTCCAAATGAACAGTTGGCTGCAATAGGGGTAGGCTCGCAAGAAAGTCCTTGGTATGCTAATTATGCTAACTTTATTGTTTCCAAGTATTTGCCTCCAACTTTTATAGCCCAGCAAAGAAGGAAATTCTTTTATGATTTGAGGCATTATTTTTGGGATGACCCACATTTATATAAAGAAGGAGTGGATGGTATTATGAGAAGGTGTGTTCCAGAATATGAACAAAAGGAGATATTGCGGAAATGTCATGGTAGTGCCTATGGAGGACATCATGCTAGAGATAGAACCGCACAAAAGGTTCTACAATCAGGTTTTTATTGGCCTACCCTTTTTAAGGATGCAAGAAAGTTTGTCCTATCATGTGATGAATTTCAATGAGTTGGTAATATTTCTAAACGCAATGAAATGCCTATGAATTACTCTCTTGTTATTGAACCGTTTGACTATTGGGGATTTGACTTTATGGGTCCTTTTCCCCCTTCAAAAGGTTACACTCATATTCTTGTGGTCGTGGACTATGTTACTAAATGGGTAGAAGCCATACCTACGAAAAGTGCTGATGGTGAGACCTCTTTAAAAATGCTTAAGGATGTTATCTTTCCTAGGTTTGGAGTGCCTAGGTATCTTATGACTGATGGAGGTTCTCATTTCATTCATGGTGGCTTTAGAAAGACCCTTGCTAAATATGATGTTAATCATAGAATTGCTTCAGCTTATCATCCCCAAACCAGTGGGCAAGTAGAACTATCAAATAGAGAAATTAAATCCATCTTGCAAAAGACTGTTAATAGATCTAGGAAAAATTGGGCTAAAAAGTTAAACGATGCTTTATGGGCTTATAGAACTGCTTACAAAAATCCTATGGGAATGTCTCCTTACAAAATGGTTTATGGGAAAGCTTGTCACCTGCCTTTAGAATTAGAACACAAAGCTTATTGGGCAGTGAAAGAACTTAATTGAGACTTCAAACTTGCTGGTGAGAAAAGATTGTTTGACTTAAGTTATTTAGACGAGTGGAGGAGTGAAGCATATGAAAATGCTAGACTCTTTAAAGAAAAAGTTACAAGATGGCATGACAGGAGATTTATTAAGAGAGAGTTCCATGTTGGTGAGAAGGTTCTATTGTATAGGTCTCATCTCAGATTTTTTGCAGGAAAACTACTTTCAAAATGGGAAGGACCTTTTGTTATTTAAGAGGTGTATCGTTCAGGTGCAATAAAAATTTCTTCCTTGAAAGATAACACTACACAAGTGGTGAATGGCCAGAGACTCAATAACTATATTTCTAGAGATTATTACAATGCAGATATTGATGTTACTCAAATGGTGACTCCGGAAAAATTCATTAAAACCCAAACTCAGAGACCTGCATAGTTCATTTTCGAATAGGTAACAGTTCTAGTAAGAAAAGGTCTGCAAAAAACTTTTCAAGTTATATTTTTGCAGTTTTTATCTAACACGGAAAATAATGAGTCGAAAGAGGAACGGAAACGGAGCCTGGGTGGCTCACACCACCCCGTGGCGTGGGCCCACATGGCCACGCCACCAAGGGGTGTGGCCACCCCGAAGCCCGTCTCCGACCCGTTTTCTCCAAGTACTTTCCTTTTGTTGTTAAACCTTTTAATATATAATCCCCCGGATCCCCCGAGGTTCGTATATCGTGTTCTCGTCGTGTTTTCATTTCAATCTGTTTCTGTCAGGAACTATTCTCAAAGTTTAGAAGCACAATGGTCTCTGCCAACGATAAGGGCAAGGAGCCTGCGAAAGATGATCTCCAAGACCTTGAGCAGGAGGAGGAGATCGAGAGTGAAGTTGAAGAGGAGGCAAAGGAAGACCAGCATCCACACACTAGCACCACCATTGCAAGCATTAGAGTGGTGGCGAATCCTGCCAAGTTCAAAAGGACTGCACGGATGTCCACTGGAGGGAAGGTTCTCCGTCATTGCTTGGCTTCACGGTCACCTCCTCCATGCACCAAGAATCCCTTCCATACCCTTATTCATGAGCAACAATTCCAAAATTTGCCCAAGGAAAAACTACCCTCCAATTGGGATATGCCTCGTGTAACATCCCAATTTCAGCAACCCTGATTAGTTGTCCAGAATGCAAAAATCAGGGGGAACAAAAACTTTTTCTTGTTTAGTGCTGAAGTGTTTGCTTGTTGTTTGAATATGCTTATGCATATGAATAGGTATTAGATGATATCCTCCTTACCTCAACACCAGTTGACAAAAGCTACTTCCCAAAACTACCCTGGCTCAATTTACATATTCTCAAATGTTCTGGAATTTCAAAACCTGAGCCAAGATACCTTTACAACCTCCCCCATTTTAGTAGCTTCTAATTCCCCAAACTATGGAGAGCTACTTACTATAATCTCCTTATGTTTTCAAGACAAACCTTCAACTACTCTTACCTCAAAGATTTCCAAAACCTTTTATAAATCTTTTGAACTCTACTCTTGGTAGATGTACCAAGGACCTTACCTTGTTCAAACTCCAACCTATTCAAAATACCCATCCTTACCTCAAGCTAAGCTTGATGGTAACCCTAGTAGTAGTTAATTTGTTTGTAAGATGAGTTGCCTTGATCTGCTGTTTGACTTGATTGCTTAGAAGTAGTATGAGCTACTCTAGGAGATCATCCACTAGGATCAAGATACTTTAAAAATCACCAAACGCTAAGCAAGGATACAATCTGGATCTAATCTCTAGATACTAGGTGATCATCTAAAACCCTTAACCAGATCCATCCTGCAGTGAGCCATTCTAAAAGTTTCCAAGTCAATGAAGACTAATATCAAGCATGGGTCCCTTCTACCCAATCTACTCTTCAACATCACCCACTTGATGATGCTCTGGTACTTTGCAACCCATCAAAAACATCCCCTCTTGCCAAATTTGGCTGTCTGGAAAACTATTTCCAACATCACCTTTTTGAATGCCTCCCTTTCTCAACCCTTGTGCATTTTTGAAAATGCATTTGAACCATCTTGTTAACCATCCTAAGGACTACCAAGGCCCACTCTTGCCCTTGGTTAGATCATCCCCCAACCCACTTGTTCTTGATGGTTTTGCAGGCAAGAAAATAACTATTCCTACAAATCTAGTCAACATGCCTACTTTGATAGAAGCTCACACCACCATCCAACCCTCTATGAACCAACTCTCTACATGGTTGTGTTCTACTCATATAGGTATATCAATATCTACTTCACTTGCTCCAAGTGGATCTTTGTGCCTCTTAAACCCACAAGGTTTTGAAGGCTAGTTGATAATATACTTTGGCAGGCTTATTTTATTCAGAGTTTGAAAGCCTGTCTTGGTGAGCTCAAGTAGGATCAAGCTCAAACCTCTATACAATGTTTATCTACATAACTTGGTCTATACATCCCTCTACCCCATGCCCCAAGGGGAGATCTGAACTCCAAGATACAACCATGTTTTGATGGTATGAAATTAACATCAACCTAGATCCTTAATCTAAGGTATTTCACCAAAATCAACATGGAGTCTCCAATCCCAAGGTTGCAAATGATTGCTACACCTTGTCTACATCATGTACCTTGATAATCAAGATTTATCAAATTTTATCCAACATTATTCTGGCTCCAAATCTAATAAATCTCCTGAATAGTCAAAATCTCCAAAACTCCTTCCATAAAGGAAAGTTTGGTTTTTGTCAAAACACTTCCCTAAATTTAAGCACAATTGAGTCCTATATACCATACCCCACTTTCCCATCTCAAAAATAAATAATTTTGAAGGGTTTTATTATTTCTTTTTGCCCATTTTCTTAAATGGCTGAATTGGAATAATAAATGTTTTAAATGCTTTTAGGCATCAATAAATCTTGAGAAAATTTCCCCAAATGTGTATTCACATTTGGGACCACTACCCACCAAAAACCCATCATGCCCAATGTAAAAATAGAAATTTATATTCTACAAATTACTTCTATAGTTTTTGAATAAATGGAATTAAGTGGACTTTAAATCTTTAGAAAAATCTCAAATAATCCCTAGAGAGGTATCTTAACCTCACCCATCTACCATTACCATCTCTCCCACTCTTTCCAACATGAATAAAGGAACTCCTTCACAAGCATTCTTGTGATCAAAATAGCACAACAATCAAAAGCTTGTACAAATACCCCATTAACCTCAATAAAAATCTTCTCCACCAAGCTTGTACAGCACCCTTCTCCCTTCTGGTCGAAAACACTGTAGCCCTAGCACTGTAGCACCCCCTTCCCCTTGTCCTTTAGTGCTTGGAGGAAGGACAGATGCACCCATTGGTCACACTCTTTCCTTACTTCTTGCAGCAGCCATCCCACCTCTCCTCTGCTCTGCAGCTCGACCAGAATACCACCCTCCACGCCCACAGCAATACCAGCCCTGGCTTCCCTCCTCCCTCCCATGCCCAATGGGACAAGTCCACCATGAGCCTCCCCTTCGGTTTATAAGGGCCAGAGACCACCCACACTCTTCTGCTCTCTCATTTGCCTCCCTACCATTCCACCTTACCACCCAGTACCCCCACTCCCTCTCCCCTGCCTTCCTTCGCCCTTAGCAGAGAGCTTCGAGCTCGGGTTTCTACAAGAAAGAAGAGGACCATGACATCTCCTCCCTGCCTCTTTCTTCCTCCTTCTTGATCTGGCGGAACCCTCTTGTCAAGCCCCTTCTAACCCCGTTCTCTTTTCTGCTCAGATGTGCCCTAGGTGCTGGCTCTGGCGAGCTCCCGAGAGCACCACCACGGGTGTCGTTGGGTGAACTCCTCCCCGACACGGAAACCGGCCTTGCCACACACCGTTGAAGTCGACGTCGTCCACCGTGTCTCCTCTGCCGCCTCCCCGACAGCGGCGAGTCCTCAGGTGAGCTCCCTGACCCTCCCCCCCCCCCCGCCGATGGAACCTAGGGTTTCCCCCTCCCTCGCGTCAGACAGAGGTTGAAGACCCACGTATGCCGTCCATCGTCCATAGATCCAATGGCTAGTAGCCCTCCTTACCCCTTGGCGATTCTGAATGACTTCAAAGGTATCCAGCAGATCCAACACGGGTTCCCCTTTTCTTTTAAGCAATATGTTTTTCTCCAGATCTGTAATATACCTGTTAGGATTAAATCAAAACAAAAATGTGAAGTGACTTAATTTAGACAGATCATATTATTTCCTTATGCAGGTTTGTTTTCTACAACATGCAGATCAAGTCCCTTGCCCAAATTATATTCCAGCATTTTCTGGAGATTAATCCACCACAACCTATCCTTTTTACTAGATAAATTCTCCAGGGAGTTTTACAACTCCAATTGGAGTAAAACTAACTCCCCCTAGTAGGCATTACATGTACCTCTCTAATGGCCTTGGCCTCAATCCAAGTGAAGCTTTTGTCCTCCTATAGTAAAAATAGCAAAAACAGAGGCTTTCTGCCTTTAGAAAATTCCCTAGGTAAATCTACAACATATTTTGGGTTGATTCCAAATCCCAGTGATGTGGTACAACAATACCTGTCAGAATCCAGGAGATCAAGAATTATTGGGCTTCTGAGAATATTTAATGAATTAAACATTTCTGTCCCTAGTGTGAGGCCACTAGATAAATCACTACAATAGCTTTGCAACTCCAAAAAGAGTGATTCCAGTTGGTACTGGGAGGTATTTGAAATACCTATCCCTTGCCCTTTACCTCATATCAAAAACATTTGTAGATTTAATATGGGGAAAAAGACAAATTCCCTATAGAACTGCCTTTGGGAATTGTCTGAGGGCATTCTGGTAATTATCCTGGAGTGATTCCAACTCTCAGTGAACAAGTACATCAAGCCCTACCTAACCACCCAAGGAAATAATTTTTGGAGCTGCAGAACTTTTCTGGTGAATTATTCCCTAAAACTAGAGTCTTATTCACTATAAAAATCACTATAAATATTTTGTAATTGATAAAATAGTGAAACCACTTTTTTTGGCTTAATTTTATCAATACCTATCTGCTGGTATCATGTTTTTACAATGGTATCATACAGAATATGTCTTGGTCCAAAATCCATCTCTTGGGTAATTTCTAGACTATAAATCCTAAGGGATTTTCTTCCATAATTCGCAAGACAAGGCCAATCCCATTAATCCCTTATCCCTAAGACCTACTGATTTGTAATCTTGTACTATCCAATTGCTCGTTGTATTGTATTGGTGCTTGTATGCCTTGTGTTGATTGTGGCTTGGTTTGTTTGCATGTGTTGTCTGGACAATGATAGTTGCGATGAAATCGGAGAGCGGAAGAAGTGGTACTTATTATTCATGTTGGTATTCTGGGATTATCTAAAGGAGAAGTCCAGGGACAATTATGCCATATTGCTGATCCCAGGAAAGCCACCTTCTTTCTCATAAGCCTTGTCCTATTGTTTTACTTATGCATGTTTTATCTCCTGTTTATTAAAATTGCATTATTTTACTATATGTTGTTGTATTTATGGTAGTGGTTTGGCTCCTCCGAACTATTACACTTTGTACTACTAAGTAAAACCCTCTCGATGATACCTACTTGTCCCTAGTATGGTAGATGGTGTAACCCACCATACCCCTTTGGAGACCCCGATTTAGCCGAAGCAAAGCTAGAGGATGGGAAGACCCCGGAAAAAGTTTTACCAAATGTTTTATGATAAAACCTTGGTGAGGTGGGACCTCCCAAGAGAGGTTGAGAAAGAAGAAGGTTTTGTTTTACAAAATGCTGAAGGAAAGATGGAGGAAAAAGGTTTATGAAAACGCACCCGGTTCTTTGTAGTTTTTCTAGAACAATTAACCCGTGCAACCACATTACTCTGGTATGGGACAGGGCTGGATTTGATGTTTGCCGATTCTGGTATAAGCTGCCTCGCAACAACTACAGGGGACCAAAAATCCCTGGAGGGTGGGCCTTCTCACGTAAAGGGTCCATGTGGGACATCGACCTGGAGAAGGAACAAAGGGCCTGCGCGCCTCCACGCGTTACTATGAGCCCCTCATTGAAAGCGCAACACTTGGGAAGTGCAAAATGCGCTCTTGTTGGTCCTAGGTACCCGACGTCCCGGTTTTGGGGGGATTAACACTCATAGGGTAGGCACTTATATTGGAGTGGGCATCCAGAGAGTCTTGATCGGTTACTCGACCCACGATCGGTGAAGATCAGGGTAGTGTACCCGGATGGTGTGGGTAAAGTGTACAACCTCTGCAGAGTGTAAATCTATTCGAATAGTCGTGTCCACGGTCATGGACGGTTGGGAAGGTTGCTGTAGAGCGGTGCTGGTTTGTTTTCAAAAAGGATTTCGGAAAAGCAAAGGCTTTGAAAATATTTTGACCATGGGATGGTCGAAAAGGAGAAAGGTTTTGACCATGGGATAGTCAGAAAGGAGTTTGGTCGTGGGACGACCGGGAGAAAGGAACAAATGGGTGACCCGGTCCTAATGTTTTCCAAAACTTTTCAAAAAGGTTTCCAAAATGGTTTACAAAAGTTTTCAACAAAGATATGTAGATGCTATATCTACAAGAGAAACTATTTGAGGAAAGAACCTCTCTTGGAGCCCTCCTAGTACCACAGCCATATTACATATCCTCTTGTTATTATTATTTCCTTAAGGTGGTTTGCGAGTATATTCAAAGTACTCACTGGCATTGTCCCTGGCTATTTAACTTGGTTAGATATCAAGAAGAGGTGAAGTGGGCGACTATGTGAGCTAGGTCGTTCTCCCCGTCAGTTGCATGTAGGTTAAGGCATGGATTGGGCTCTACGCTTGATGAAGTTCCGCTGATGATTATTGATGTAGCCATGACGGCATTTATGTAAGTTTTGTAAATTTGGTATGTCTCGGATGTTGTAATGATACTTGTCGGTTATGTGCCACGACTAACTGATCATGGGATCGTGGTTGTATGCATAACAGGGATTCTCGGAAGATTAATCCGGGGGCCCCACACGTCGTTCTAACCATGCAGGAAAAGAATACTTCAAGGAGGAAGAGTGGGGAAAGAATCGTAAGAGCTAGGATTCATAGCCCGACATGATCATGAACCGCATTGAGCATAATTCGGAGTTGATTCGTACTCTCACCTTAGAGATTGAGGACTTGAGGGAATTGATTGAAAAGATCATCGAGAGAGCACCACCACCACCGAAGGAGTAATTCGTCATCAGGTTTTGGCATCCCCTTGGTTTGTTCCAAACTTGGGAGAGTGTCGCGGTATCACATCACTATCTTTTATCTTTTTTACCTTTTTAGTAGAGTCATATCATGAATAGAGAAGTTATCATATAGTATGGTTTACATTATGGAAGTATATCCCCTTTAGCTAGTTATATATGTATCCCTTGGTGTGAGTTGTCATTATGGAATATTAATGAGAAGTTCTATCATTTACTTTTTGCACATCTTATTTTAGTTTGCAATTTCCATTATATGATTGATCTTGTTGTTATATTGGTATCACTCTGGGATCATTAAGTAAATTTAGTTGGTTTTGGCAAACCTGGGTCTTATCAGTAGCAACACTATTCAAGAATTGAATGAAAAAGAGAAAAGTACTTTTAGAAATATAATTCCATCATCTTTCTTTCTTGTTTGGCTCATAAGCTTAGTATTCTATAGTTAAGATCTTTTGCACTTCCAAGGAAGATTGCATGATTGTTTCTATCACTTGTAGGTTTGTTTGTTTCCTTCAACTCTTATTGCTTGCTACCCAGCCTTGCTAGACAAAAACCTGTGCTTAGAGGGAATGCTTCTCATGTATCCAATCCTTAAACCAAAACTATGCCATTCGTGTCCACCATACCTACCTATTAGCATTATTGCTATTTCCAAGTAAATTCATGTTTTTATCTACCTTCCGAATTAAACTTGTTATGTGAAAGTTAGTGATTAAAGCTCTCACAAACTTGATGGCACACTTTACTTTCTTGCACTTAATAAACTTGAACCATTGTGTCCATCTATGTTGTGTATATTCTTGCGCTTTATAAGTTGTGAATTAGCAGAACCATGTTACCATGGGGAACGCTTTCAACATTGCACTTATTTAGCTGATATCATGTTCTTTTGCTTATGTATCCCGGCGGTGTGAAATAAAAGGGGAGCTTGTAAGCTCATGGAGTTTGTATATGTGTTAGAGAAATGCCTGGGAGGCTAGCCTAAGCCATGCTTAATCATGGTGGAAACTTGGAGCATAACCATAGTGAGCAATCTGTGAAGAATCCTCAATAAAAATATATGCAAATAGCAAATAAAAAGATCGCTGAGATGCTCATTGTCTGTTGCCTTGTCATTTTGATATGGGATAGCTCCTATATCATGGGGCAAGGGGTACCATGTTGGTGGTTCTCTAGGATACACATGTATTTACAATGACAAGAACTTAATCGTGACTAAAGTTGAGTAGCATGAGGTTCGATACTCGTAAGCACGGGGCATGAGATTTTCAACTTATAACTTGTCAAGCATATCCTCATATTTGTGTCACTTTAACCTTAATCACCTCAAGATGCTTATGATAGGGGCAATGAGAGCTAAAAGCTAATAAGTACCATAATTTTTGGAAGCTCTTTATGAAACTTGAAATCCCTGCTTCCCTCTGCCAAGGGCCTATCTTTTACTTTTTAGTTGAGTCAGTAAACCTATTCCTTTCTATCTTAAGCAAGCATTTGAGTTGTTGTGATTCAATCATTCATATGATGATACATTCAATCATGTTTCTTATGTTCCTTGTTTTGCATACTTCTCTTATCTTAGTGAATATTACTTTGAAAGCTATCATTGAAATCCCCATTATGTTTGACTCCTGCAAATTGTTAACTATTCTTTGACCAAGAACAAAGTTTGCCATTACCAATTATGATTTACTTTGTGTATCTTTATTGTGTTTCCTTTACTTATTGCAAGTTAAGTTATATAAAAGTGAGTTGTTTTCTATTATGATTTGTGTATTGATGAATGTGATGCTTCTTGTCCGTATTCTCTTTATCAACACTTCACTCCATAAACTTGTGGTCATGTTTATTTAGCTTAGTTTTCGCTTGGGGACAAGCAAGGTATAAGCTTGGGGGAGTTGATACGTCCATTTTGCATCACTATTCTATATCATAATTTACTGTTATTCATTGATACATTTCATATTAAGAGATGATACTTATGTTATTTCATCTACTTTTGCATGGTTGATGACTTTTGGAGGATGGACCACTAAAGTCAGAATTCTGATGGAAAAGGCACCGTTTGGAGGCAAAATTCGTGAAGATCAGAAAATCCTGGAAAATATATGGAAAATCCTATTTTTCTAGAAGACGAAGGAAGCCAGAAGGGGAAGTGGAGATGGGCCACAGGGGGCCCACACCACCCCCTAGCACGGTCCAGCCCTGGCCTCACCACCAGGTGGTGTGGCCACCCTGGCCCACCTCTGGCATCTCCCTCTGACGCATATAATCCCCTTGAAACCCTAAGACTCGGGGAGCGACCACAGAAAGATTCCGCCACCTCTGCAGGGCGGAAAACTGTAGAGAGAGAAAGAGCTCTCCGGCAGGAAGAATTCTGCCGGGGAAATTCCTTCCCGGAGAGGAGAGATCGTCGCCATCAACACCACCATCAAGCTGGACTTCATCGGGATCATCATCATCATCATCTTCTTCATCTTCATCTCCACCAGCACCATCATCACCACTCCATACCGCTGTAACAATTGGGTTGAATCTTGCATAATTCTTAGGGAAAACTTTCTTGGTGTTGATTACTTGTAGTAGTTGATGCTATTGAGTGGAACCGTTGAATTATTGTTATGTTCAGATTGTTACTTATCATTATTTCATCTCTGATCTTTATCCATATGATGTATCGTGAGTAGTTCGTTTGGTTCTTGAGGACATGGGAGAAGTCATGTTGTTAGTAGTGGAATTGTGTTGAGAAAGATTTAATGGTTTGATAATTAAGTTGTGGTGTTATTCTTCTAGTGGTGTCATGTGAACGTCGACTACATGATACTTCACCTTTATGGGCCTAGGGGAATGCATTGTGTATTTGGCTACTAATCGTGGGGTTGCCGGAGTGACAGAAACCTGAACCCCCGTTAGGAAACCTTTGCACAAGGGAGTGTAGGATCTCAAAGTTTAAGGTCGTGGTTAGGTTTTTATCTTAATTACTTTCTTGTAGTTGCGGATGCTTGCAAGGGGTATAATCACAAGTATGTATTAGTCCTAGGAAGGTCGGTACATTAGCATAGGTTCACCCACACAACACTTATCCAACCAATGAAGATTAATCAACTATATGAAGCGAAAGCACTTGACGATATTTCCATGTGTTCTCGAGAACATTTGGTCATCTTAAGTAATACAACCGGCTTGTCCTTTGCTAAAGAAAGGATTGGGCCACTTGCTGCAATTATTATTATTGTCTTTTATTTACTCGTACTTTATTTATCTGCATTATCAAAAACCTCTAAAAATCTGTTTACTAAGTATTTACAGAGAATTCCTGCTCCAAGCCACTCGTCAACACCTTCTGCTCCTCGTTGGGATCGACACTCTTACTTATCGAAAATACTGCGATACACCCCCTATACTTGTGGATCATCAACGGGCAAGGGCTCGCGGAGCACATCGACTGTGCAACTCAAGCAGGCGGCACACGTCATGCTCCCTAGCTATCGCTAGGCACGACCTCATACCGGGCTGACGCCACTATGAGATACATAGAAAAGAAAGCAGTTAACACATGGGTCTACTAAAGGATGTTTGTTAGTCATGCTTATAAGGCAAAAGGCTACAACACACTACGGCATCACATATGTTGTTGCACAAGACCTACGGCCCCGTTGGTGTTGTGGCGGCACTAGCTGGAGCCCCGCCTAAATGCTCAAGAGGTGGAAGGGGTAGTCAACGCGGCACGTCAGTGGGTCATACACCGACACGATGAAGTCCCTGTCACTGACGTAACGGAGCCACAGCACCGAGCCGCTCCCAATATCATGGTCACGGATGAAACTTTCCCGTCCGAAAGTGAGGTACATTTTTCCTAGCACGGGGGACTCGGCAGTCACGCTCCAGCCATTGCCACCATCGGAGTGCTTCAGCCTCACGCTCTCCTGGATGTCGCCCCAGGCAACGAGGGCGAAGCGCGTGGGAAGCTTCACCCTCGTGGACCAGTCGTCGCCCCGGAGGATGAGGACAAAGTCGATGACCCGGACGGGCCCGGGTATATCCTTGGCCTTGACCGTGCCCGGAGGGGGGGCCTGAGGTGAGAGCGACACATTTCCTTAGCCGCCGCCAGGCCCTCCGCCGTGTCGCCTGGCAGCTGCCACGAGGGTGACCTCGGCCACGCTTGCCCGGTGCCTCCCGTTCGGCCGTCGCGATAGCTCTAGAAGAGGAGGAGGTGACCGGGGTGATGCCACGGCCGCCACTCCTACCACAGCCACTCCCGCGTGGCCGCCCCTGGTCGCGCTTCACCTGCGGAGTCTCCACCACCTCCGCCATCACGGACTTGCCTTTCTCTTCAGCTGAGAAACGTTTAGGCGCCATGGGGAGAAACGGGACCTCGGCTCTGTGGAACAAGAAGGAAGGGCCAAAGGAGCAAACGAAATGGCGTCCAGAAGAAGGCAGCACGCCTGTTCCCGATTTAACAAGGCAAGGCGAGGGGCGCGTCACTGTGTCAGGCACACGTCATTAACTATAGGCTCCCCCCACGCGCCATCACATCGTGGGAATAACTCCCGAGGGGGAGGCGTTACCGCAACCGATGACGGAGGATCGACGGCCATTTCGTGTCCACGGTCAAGATGAGAGCGGTGAGAGACCCGTTTTGATCGAGAGGGCACTAGGCCCGACGACCGTTTTGGGCCCTTGCCCCTCCGTGTCCACCAAGGGACACGCGCACGTCAAGTGCCCGGGGGCTACTGTCGGGGTCCTGGCAACCAAGGTGCCACGCCCTGTTGGCCGATGGGCCTACCGCCTGAGCAGCGGCGCCCTCTGGAGGCTATGACACCAGAAGTGATTCCTCGGGAGGGGGCACCTAGGGGGAATCCCTTATAGGCCCCAAGCCTCGTCTTCACCCGACCCCGCTTCACGAGGCCACCGCTCGGGAGGGGAGCACCGCAAGGTTCTTTAGCTCACCACGTGCCTCGGATAGCTCGGCACGTGCCTCAGGGGCACGATTGTAATCACATAGCAAAGGTGGCAAGGATAACGCAACCCGATGAGCACGCTCCAGCCTAGCTGGACCATGGACCCCCCGGACAGCCTCGGTAAAGAGGAGCCGGTCTAGCCCCTTCGGTGTTAAAGAATGATGGAAAACCTCAAGCAGTGGCAGCTCTCCCCTTTGTCGTTTTGGTCCAAGGAAGGAGATCGGCGGCGTCATGCAGCGACAAGCGACGTCGACAGAAGAGCTTTATGAGAAGGCGGGGAGCCTCCAGGACACAGGATTGAGTCCACACAAAGTAGCCTGGTGGACCGATATTTCAGCGGGCGACAGTGTAGTGACCCTTCCTGCCCAAGATTGTCTAAATGGACTAGAAAAATGTGAGAAAATACAAATAAGATTGAGTGTTTGCGCTTTGCTCTAGCCATATGGCATGTAAGAAACGATTTTGAATTCAAGAGGGCATCCAACTCTTCTTTTATGCAGATTATTCCCTTGACAACGCTCTGGATTCATACGTGGTCTTTTCTTCAGGCGAAGGAGCGCATGTCAGCCATGCCTACTGGTTGCAACAGTTCAGAAATGGTTGTACATTATTTATTTGGCCGGTATGGCTGACATTTTGATAATAGAATATCATGTTGACGCGCCAGTTTTTCTTTAGTTGCTTTCTTTAGATTAGATGGCTGATTCACGTATCAACACTTTGTGACTCGTGAATCGGGAGTTTTCTAAGCGCTCATCATAATAAAATTTTCAATATGTATTAATAAAAGCCATATGCATCACCACTCGATGCAGAGCCTGGGGCTTTTCTCCCCTTTTTGAAAAAAAGTATGGGGTTGTAATATACCCATGTAAGGAAATTTATTAGACTTTTGAATTGATGCAATGTAAAACATTACAACACTATCTTAACCAAGATAAAACTAGATGAAATTAGATAAAGCACAACGATACACGCTTCCTTAGTAAGATTCGATAAAACAATACTAGAAATGGTATGAAACAAAGAAAACCCAAAAGAAGCATTATCTACTATAGATCAAGAATAATCTCCACATAACTAGAAACTGTGGCAGGAATCTCAAGTTGTAAACGGTGCTATGATACGGGAAGAACACCCAACCAAGTGGCCAAATCAAGACACTAAACATAATAGAAGGCAATGTTGCAACTAAGTGCCACGAACTTCATTAATTAAGAAACTAAAAGTACATTGCAGGCTCGCACAAGGACGGAGAGCGCGATCGGTGGTAACTTGTCGGTCGCACTTACTGACAAAAAGCCAGTGACAGCATGAGACATTAACCAAGCACCACCAAGAGGCCTAACTATTGCTGGAATATATAGTTCGGTAGTACGTAGTACTGCATTATCCGCAACTCAAAAGAGACCATATTGTCCTCAATATGTGATCATTTTTTTTGGGGGCGGAGCACACCATTGGGCTGCCTTGAATACTTCACCGTCGCTGCGTCTGCCGCCGAAGTGCTGGACCTGGCACGTTGTGCTGCAATGATTTTGTCGATGTGGTTCCAAATGTTTTAGTACATTGATTTGAAATTTTGACCATAGAAGAACGGGAGATAAACAATATACTAGTACTACGCCAGTTGAAAGGATATCTAGATGATGTGATTAAATAAGGGGTAAAAGTAAACATACCTAGTGGAGTGTAGGAGCTCATATAGGGAAATAGTTCTTGCATGCTTTCTTCTCCTTCATACAACTTCCTCGTCCGCAGGGACTTGAGATCAATCTCGTAGGCGACTTGAGGGAGCGCATTTGTGATGGCGAATATGACATCGGTGCCTTCCACAGAGCCATTCAAAAATATTCTGACCATGGGATCTCCGATTGGGAGAACTGTCTCGAGATCAATGACTCTGCACTGTGTCCATGCATCAACTGATTCGTCTTCTACGTCCCTTGACCACACGTAGAGGGTTCTCGGCGTGGTGAACGATTCCACTAGGGCAAACCCCAGCCTACCGTCGTCCGGTGCCACGAGAAGGATAAACCGGTCGACTGCACGAGGTAACGATGCAAGTGGGATGGACATGGGACAGCCCGCCTCCTGCCTACTACGTCCGTCGGGATGAGATGGGATTAGCGGGATTTCAAGAATCGGGAAGGATGGGTCCCGCGGGTCCCATCAAATTAGCCTTTAATACAACTCAGGCTGCGGTATGCAGAGTTCAGCTGTTGTACGATTAATACTTCCTTCGCACGAGATGAGCTATTCTAGGATCGTAACTGTAAGCCGGCGGGATTTGTGGGACGTTTATCGCTACTCCTGCTGGACCAAATCGGGATCAAAGGAACGGGAGCAGATGGGATTTGCTGGTGGGACGGGAGACGGACTTGGCGGCAGGCCCATCCCACTTGCATCGCTAGCACGAGGAGCCGAAGCCGGGAAGTTGATCAAAGATAGCCGACGCCTGCTCAAGTCATACTTGAGAAACTAGATCATGATGGCACGCGTTGTCGCCCCCGTCTTTTAGAACTGAATGTTAGGAATTGATGATGCCGAGTTTGGTGTGTTTAAAATAGAACCTATCTTCTCCTCGCCTTAATTTTGAAGTATATTGAGCTTGTTTTGTAGTAGTTAGATCAGAGCATAATTTTCTACACCTTGATTAAGTCGAGGAAAAAATACTGCATTAATTCTTACAATCCCGATATACGTTGTGCAAAGAGATAAAGAGATGCATGAACTAATTTTTTTGTGATTCAAAGATAGCTTTAGATGGAGATGATACAAGATAAAGGAATTGAGAGGAATATGATCTCACGACATTGTGCTTGAGATATAATCTATACATAATTAACAGAACTAATACAAGCATTATATGACCATGATGTATTCTAACAGGACAGATGAGTCAAGTGTTGGTACAATTCTTGTAGAAGGTAAATGGAGGGCCTAAACCACCTTGGCATTTATACTGAATAGAACACAAACACTATGTCCATTAACTGTCAGAAGTAGTGACTATTTTTCATGTATGAAGGTTGTAACCTGCATTCCTGCTACGTAACTGTTGGAGCAGCAAACCTGATTTCAGAACAAGCTAACAATCTTATAAATCGTGAAAAAACGAAGATATGGAGTTTTGCATGATGCCAGCACAGGCAAGTATGGCGTTATAAACCTAGTTGTTTGTGCAGGCATGCCACAGCAGCGAGGACTATATTGGTGAAGCACATAGACACATCCAATGGTATTTCTAACCACATACTCCCTCTGTTCGGAAATATAAGATATTCTAGTTTTGTGCAATAAATGTATCTAGACATTTTTTAGTGTATAGGTTCACTCTAAACCTCTACGAACCTATACACTAAAAGATGCCTAGATACATTCGATCCACAAAGCTAAAACGTCTTACATTCCCGAAAGGAGGGAGTACTTGCTATTTTCAACACACATATTTGAGTGCCGAATAAGTAATTCAAGCATTTCAATAGTCATGTATATTTGATATCTACATCATACCCTGCTCTGGTACTAATTTACAAAAGGCATGTCAATTGATTTATGGTTCCATATGCAGCATGCAGTCAGCTTCTCTAGAAAAACCAAACTGCATCAGAAAAAAACAGTAAATCGAGGTAGCTCCATAGAACAACATCAAAGATAGCTATAGTAAAAGGGGGGTAAAGAGACATGTAAACATACCCACATTCATACATGCAAAGCAAATAATCAGCGTAGTTCTGTAAGTGAGATGGAATGAAGCCGATGCATTTGCTTAATTTTAAGCACAAAAAACATCGATTCAAAGAAAAAAGCAAGCAAAGACCAGAACCAAATGCGTTCTTCAGGCCTACCGTATCACCTAGGAGTGGGCCATCATCTTCTGACGCCTACTGAATTAAGGGACTCGCTAGGTTTGCCGTTCCATGGCAACAAAGAACATGAGGTGGCTGCTCTGATCCGTCATAACATGAGCCCCGACGGCCTAATCCGCCCCCTCCGGTTTCTAGTTACCCATCTGTGCAAACCTTGAAGGATCTCAAAGCGGTTCCCTGGCCAGGCTGCCTCCGTAAAGGGATCTTGAGACCCAAAACAGAAAATATAATTGAAATCAATGAACAACTGCACGGGAGCTGCATGGAATAGATGTTGTGATGTAGTAGAGGTATACCTGAACATCTAAATCATGATTAGTAATTCGTGCTCGCCCACAAGGTCCTCCCTGGAACCACATCCTGTCTCCCTGAGAAGGCTAGGTCCCTAGTTCGCGACAGCTTGCGGAACCATGTATTCCACTCGGTGGCAGCGGCGCTGCAGGTAGGTTTTGCCCTAGGTCGCCAGATGGTAATCGGAAGAGATTTCGTCCCCCGTTCGGAAGGGGTGGATGCCTCGGGTGCGGTGACGGTGAGGGTGGAGTGCGGAAGGAAGGAATGGAAGGCGTATATGATGAACTTGTGGCTGTATCTGCACCGTCCGTCGGCAATCGAACGAGAGGCCTCCAATTTTACCTCCAGAGTAGATGCCCATGGGATATGTGATCCATGACCGGCCCACGCTGGACAGCAGCCTCATCGGATGGCCAAGATGACCGGAATGAGTGATCTGATGGCTAAAATTGCTAACGGTGTGAGAAGGCTCGGATTTGGTTCAGTTTTAATATCCCTAATTCAGTGCTACCGTAACCATGCCTACCAAAGCAGAGGAAATGGAGCGCGTCACCAACAAGGACACCGGGCCTCGAGTCGATGAGCGACGCAAAGTCGTTCAGCTCAGAAGCCGGCGCGCTCCAGTTGCCCGTGTCAGACGAGTACACGAACGCGCTTGCTACACTTGTGATGTCATCGACGTTTATGAGGACCACAAGGAAGGGGCGCTCATGGCAGGCAAGGTGGTCGCAGTCCCCTCCCAGGGCGCACAGCACCGCAATTCCATAATTGCTGCACACGGGGATGGGAGTGTGCAGCTCCCTCCGGCTGCCCGTCATGGGGTCCCAGACGACGAAACAGGAGCTCCTTTCGGCTTCGAGGAGGACGCGGCCGTGACGGCAGTCGCGCACATGGAAGTTTCGGATATCGGGATTGACAGGGGACATGTCTGTGGAGGAGACGAAGCGGGCAATGTGGTTGTAGTCGTCGCTATACGTGTTGTGGAAGAAGTCAAGCATGGGTGGTGCCCGGTGGAAGTCGCGGTAGATGCGGCGGAAGGCGGGGCCTATGAGGTGGCGGCGCCAATGCTTGGAGAAGGATGATGTGCACACCTCCTCAACGATTTCGCTAAGAACCTCAGGAGCCACTCGCGGCATGGTGGACGATGCTTGTGCTCGATCGGTGGTGGATCGAAAGGTTTGTATGTGGGGGAGAAGACGATCCAAGAGAGTGGATGTTATAGAGTTGCTGGCCGGGTAGCGCGGCTGTTGGAGGACGGAAGACGCAGCGTCTGCGACTGTGCCTCGATCTCGCACGCACGCCGATTAGAGTCAGCAGTCCGTTGCAATCGAGACGCTAGGCGCCAATGCATGTAGACTTCACACCAAGTCAGGCTATTATTACCGATGAAGGAGTGCCGCCGTCTTGGGTCTCTGCAGAAAACGTTCGATTTCCCACATCGAAGATTGTGGCAATCTCATCACGTTTGCACTTACTACCTCTGTTCGGAATTATAGGTAAATTATAGGTAAATCATGATATACACTACACACGTGCCAAAAAATCGTGTAAACAGTAACATTACTAAATTCTTCAAAATTGTCTTTTTAAATTCTTCAAAATATAAGAAATTTGGGATTGAAACTTTGCAGATATGTGGTGCGGGGCGTTGGCTACATATAGGTATTTCTCTTGCATTTTATAAAGCTTTTTTGAAAAGTTCAAAATCAGCCTAAATGAAGATGGACGGACGAGATTTAAAGCTCCATATAGGACGTGCGCCGAAATGGTTATTCGTAGAATAGACTCCTAAATAAGGTGGTGCAACCTTCTCTGAACTAGCAATGTGAAAACTTTAGCTCCACTAGCTCATAATGGACCAAAAGAGAATTTCAAAATTTGCATTAGTTATGGCCAAAGGCCCAACACCAAAAAATACTCCAAATTCCAATGGTTTCAAACATCGGAAACGTACAATTTCCCAGCAGAATCCGGCGCAAGCAACTTGCCGCTCTTCTCCACCAGCATAGGTGCAGCACTACTTCGGTCTCGGTCTGTCCACACACCTTATGCTTGGGAAGTTTGAGGTGGATGGCCCGAGTGCGGAGCCAGCAGTTTGAGGTGCCTGCCCATCGTTTTGCCGTGTCCAGATATCTAGCCGGAGACATGGGCAATACAAGCAACACGACACGAGGAGAGCGCCCCGTGTGACGTGGCGTGGAGTATTGGCTCATCGCAAAGGGGGCTGTGTAACATGAGGTCAAGGGAGTGACATCGCGGATTTTGACGTCCATGGCGAGGGCGCAGTAGTACAAGCAGGGGGAGGGCGCAGTAGTATAAGCAGGGACCGAGAGCGCGGTGTGCCGTGCCCCGGCAAACGACGGTGTCACAGCGAACGAGACTGTGACGCTCCTGAGGGCTGAAACACGTACGATGTCACAGCCCAGCCTGACCAGCTTGACGGGAATGTGTGGAAATTATACTTGTTCGTTCGAGTTGCCCTTGCCCAGGCCGATAACAGATTAGCACTTTAAGGGCTTGTTTGGTAGGAGGAAATCCTAGCCTTTTCTCAGGAAAATAAATCCACTAGTAGCGAGGTGAGGAATAAAAATCCGGTGATTTGTCCTGTTTTCATTGATTCCTGGTCAGGATTTGATTTTCTGGGATAAAAATCCCGGTACATCCAAACAAGTCCTAAGGGCTCGTTTGGTAGCAGAGGATCCCGAGGGGTTCCGCGCATTTTCCCTGGCCATACTAAACGCGGGCCGAATTTGGCCCGGGGCAGTCCATCTGGCCATTTGGTGGTCGATTGGGGAATGGAACCCGGCCTTTCCACGCCTTTTCCCCGGGAGAACCAGCCACTGGTCGAGACGTAGGGGAGGAAACCCTCGCTCTCATCTCGCGACAGAGAAGGCGCCGGGCAGAGAGGCGACGCCTCCGACGGTCCGACCTCCGTTTCTCCTTCGACCGACGACCGGAGCATGCCTTCCAGACGCTTCGCCTCCTCTCCGCTTTCCCCCTCTCCGGCAGCCGTCTTCTCCTCCCAAGATCTGCTCCGCCGCTAATCTCCTGTCCCCTCCGGCGACGAGGACGGCCGGCGGTCCATCTGTGTTTTTCCTCCTTCGACGAAGGTTAGCCCCTACTCCCCCTCTTTCTTTTGCTTTATCTAGTACATGTGTAGATCGTGAGCACTGCTGAATTACTGCTCTAGATCTAGGAACGTGAGCACCATCTTCTTGTTGGACTTCTTGGTATTGCCGAGAAGAGCGTTGTATCTATGCTCCGTTTTGCTTCAGATTTAGAGCCATGATAGGCAGAAACATGAGAGAAGTCATTTGGAATGGTCTACATTAGTAGCAATAGAAATACCAGCGGGTATCTTTCTATTGTCATCAGGCAAACTGCAGAAGTTCTTTCACTAATGACCTCTCTAGTGCGCTTGATTGCTTGATATCTTACCATTAGAACAACGATATATATGACTCATGGCCATTTCTTGTAGCCACCATGGCCCTTATTAATTTTGGCTCTGGCTTTGCATTTTATGGCCCAGCTCATGTTATGTACTGTAAACTAGAGTGAATGTCTAAAAATTCAGTACATTCTATCTGCAGATCATACGTGCTTGAAATTCAGATTCTATATTTGTTGCTTATTAGTTCGTGTATTAGAAGGGGCACATTGCTAGGTCATCTTATTTAGATTCTATATTCAGATTCTGTATCTGTGCACTTGTTGATGTATTGTGTGTTAGCACTGACACCATTGAGAACTACTTCAAGATACAAGTTTTCCGCATGATTGCATAAATTATTGTAGAGTCTGAATGCCCGACATATGCAAAAACTATATGATACATGTAGCATCACCTGTGGAATTTTCAGGAGATAATGTTCAACATGTCCTGCGGCTTTTTCCTGGAATAATGTGCATCATTTCCTTGGTTTTTATTTTTGGAAGTGATATGTAACATTTATAATTAGGTAGATAGATTGTTATGGAGAAAGGTCCAACAATCGTCCTGGCGTTAAATTTTGGCAGAAGTGGATTCTTGGTTGGAGCTACAGTGCCTTGTAGTAGTCTAAACCTGAAATATATCCAAGTTCTCTATAGCCCATGTTCTATTTTTTTAGTTCTCTCCAGTCTATACTTCCGGTAATTTCTTAATGCATATTCGTTCTTGCTCATTGAATTCCTTCCCTTATAGAATCCAGTTCAAATTTTGAACAAATTTGAACCAATCAATGAATTAGAGGAGTAGGTGGCAGTGTGCATGCTACACTAGAAATTCAGGAAGAGCCCGTCGTGTCTGCCAAGAGGATCTCGAGCAAGTTCAGGAAGATGGACGCCTGCAAGGTCTGGTTCGGGTTCATGCCTGATACATTGTTGCAGAACCTTGCGTCGCAGCGTTGCCTCCGTCAGATGAGCAGAGGAGTCGATGTCCGGCTCTTGGTGCCTTGACGCCTGCACACAGTTGTCTTCATGGAGCAGAGGAGCTTCTGTCCCGGCTCTTGGCGCCTCACTGCCTGCACACAGCCGTCGTCAAGGAGCAGAGGAGTCCCTGTCCCAGCTCTTGGTGCCTCGCCGCCTGCGCAACATGACGATCATCAATCTCGACCAGTTCTAATTGATATGTTCTAGTGAGTTAATGAGGTTGAGATACTTTTTTGTCAGATTTTCTTTCTTCTCTCGCATACCAGAATGTTAGTTTTGTTTTACTACATAAATTAGATATTAGTGGTCTTGTGGTTTGGTGAATTACATGCACTCCTGTTGGACCTTTTGATTAATTTTGCACTGCTCTTAACTAAAATTGAAGTGCAATTTTCAATGTTGAGTTGTCCAAGCATGTGAAGTATCTTGATGCGGCCCATGTGAAGTAGTTGTTGGTGACACTAAATCTGTGTCGTACTATTACAATTTAACGGTGACTTCTACTTCTGTGCTTTGGGTAGATCATACTTTAGAAATATGCAGTAGTGTCAAAATCACTAATCATTACTAGTTAGCGGAGCATGTTCCTAGGGGCTATAGGATTGTCCAAATGATTCTTTCATGCCGTGGGCATTCAGGAATCAAGAGAACAAATTTAGTGAACGTAGATTAGCATGTGTTTATTATGTTTGCAGCTACTGTCCCTAGCAGTGCTTACCTTTTTTTTTTGGAGAACATGCATATACATAATTTCAAATGTAAGATTGTGCTTAATTATTTTGTTCTACTTTTTTGCTCTGCAGCTTTTCCAAAAGCTAGTCAATGAAAATGTTAAAAGAAGTTGATGGTGGAACTTCAGTTGAATGACTAGTTCTAGAAGCAAGATAATCTAGCATGATCAGTCACACATATGGGCAATTTTTAATTGAAAAAATGCATCCGTCCTAAAAAGGATGTCATAGATTTGTCTAAATTTACATATATCTAGGCGAGTATCTCGCTATTTGGTAATTGTTTGTGTATTTCATGTATCCTGACATTTCCTTCAAATTTCTTAAATACTCTTTTTTATTATTTTGTGTATGTATTCCTGGATTTTGTAACGATAAACACATAATTTATAATTATTTTCAACGTGATATGACATTTCTAGGAAAAATAGATTTAATTTCCATCTTGTCGTGTATTACAATTTTTCTAAGATATGTAGGTTTTTCTAGCAATTTTCTGATCATGGTAAGAAATTCAGATCCAGTTGTTACTTTTCCAATCGTGATTTCCTCCTCCTTGATTCCTCGTGCTGTCCAAACTCATGCGGGGGTCTCCCTCGTGGGTGAGGGGATCCGCTATTGCCATGGAAATCGTCCCCAAGGGGATTAGATCCCTAGGATATTCTCCCCGTGTAGCCAAATTACCCCTAAGGCTTTGTTCGGTTGATGTGGTTTAAATCCACTAGGGGAACAAACCCCTGCAGGGATTGGGTGATCCCAGATCGTCACCCCAATTTCCGCTACTCCGGTCCTCATGTTCCCTACTAATACATGTGATTTGGTGCCCGTTCGCTTAATCCCTTCGGCAAGCAGCTCGAAGCAGCTGGCTACAGGCAACATGCAACAGCACGCCAGCACCAACATACAAACAGAAAAAAGATAGCAACGTTGAATCTGAATAGTATCATTTTTTAGCATAAACTTTGAGCATGACTGAAAGCTGAAACCAAACATTCACCAACAAGATGCATAGTTAACTTAGTGACGTGACAACTAACAAAATATATCGAAACAGTATGATGTCCTTTTGATGTAAAACACACATGAATTTGTCGCCACGACAACCTTGCTTTTCTTCTTCTGGAGCTTCATCTTGTAGAACTCTGGTTCTTTTCATCTGGCCATGTACAACAATGATAAGGAATAACTATTAGAATCTATTCAGTTCATCTAAAGCAAAAAACAGCATAGAAGAAAGCTAATGCAAGAAATATAGAGGAAAATAATCTAAGAAATGTTTGTGATCTGTTAGTACAATGCCATTTAGGAGCAGCATATTCATAAACATATTTATGTTCTATGATGAAGAGACGAGTGTATTTCGAGGCCGGCAAGGAGCAACAACTACAGGCAATGCACTTTGACTCTACTAGCAGGACATATGCAATAAAATAATATTCTGCAGAACAATGTTACCAGTAGTTACAGAGCTATAGACACTGGTTTCAAAAAACCATTCATTGTCAGCATAAATTGACCCTGGTCTCAGGTTAACTGCTAAGCAGGTTCTCGGTATGTTACACACTGATATGCTGATTGTCTACTTTCCTCTAGAAACTACCATGGCATAAAATTACAATCAGACAAAGTGGGCACCGGCTGGCATGAAAAGTTAAACCAGTAGATCAATACCACATTCCAGCTACACCTAGAATGATTTATTCTGAACCCAGAACTTTTGGGCAAGATTCAGAATGAAAATTGCAAGCATGGTTTTGGTTGGAATTCAGAAAAGTTAGGATCAAAGCAGAAAACTATAGCTTCACCAGGTCCACCTCGGCTCGCCCCTCCACCGCCCTCCGCCTCACCGTCGCCGGCTTCCATGGCCCTCCGCCTTTCCTCACCCACGAACTTAGCACGATCTTGAGTTCCCTTTTGTGACCGTGCCACTAGTATCATGAAGACATGATAAGATGTCAGAGTTAGTGTCAGGCACAATGAAAGTGGACAAGGAAAATAAACTGTATTGCATATAGCATCATGTTTCAATTGGTGCAAGGATAAGACCAACCATTAAACCATTTTCTGATAAAGGAATTCAGTTAATTTCACTAATCATTATCCATAAGAGGGGAGTACTGGACGCAAATAAGTAATAAACCTACAAGCTTTAGGCTCAATCAGTTTGGTATTAGGATGTAAATGCCTAAAGCTATGCCCTGCAACCAAATACAGGAAATGGCATTACCTTCGTTAGCCTCTCTTTTGATCTTGTAGATGCTACCACCCGCCTTGGCTGATTATCTCTGGCTTTTGTAGCACCAGCTTCTCAGGTTTTGCCTTCTTTCTTCTTCTAGTCTGTACTTCCATTTTCTCTGCTGCTCAAAGCTTCTTGGCAATGATTTTTGTCACTGCTCTTTTAAGCTTTTTGGTTTCCCGTACCTTCTCTTTGTTCCATAGGAACATAGATATCATCTCAGACTTTAACTTTTCATAGCTGTCCCAGTCCATCTTATCTTGCACATGGCCACCTTCTTTCGCTGCTTCATCAGGCCACACTTTTCAGTTGAAAATGGGAGTTCATCCATGCTGTCATCGGACAGCTGCCTGCAAACCTGTACTCCAATGGATGGCAGGGGCAAAACAAATTCTCGATGCCGAATCAATTGATTGGGTTTCTCGGATCTTTCTATGCAGTGTGGTTGGCTCCAACCACGACACGCGGCACTTGTAGCACACGGGCTTCACTCTGGAAGATGTGACAGCGCCACATTCAAGGGCCACAGAAGGCACGGCCACCCTGTATGTACAGTCTGATTCAGTATTTTTACCACTGGGAAAAAAATTAAATTAAGTAACACCGCCTTGAGTTATCTGAAGCCGAACCGATGTCAAGGGTATCTATCTACGAGTGCAGTGTCCACATAAAGAAATCAATCAAAACAGCGCTCGAGAGAGCGGAGTATAACCTAGCGAAATGCCCGGCCGCCGCGGCCATGGCCCCTGCGGCGATTCCCTGAGGCGTGAGGAGGGGATTCAGCACCGAAATTTCCGTTGTGCTTGGGCTATGCACTAGTGTGAGATCAGATATAGGAAAAAGATGCCATAGCACAGAACACTGTATTGTTAATAGACAACACACACTTCTGGAGTAACAGATGGGCTGCATAAGCTCCAATGATAGTACTGGTCAGGAACACTTCTGACATGAATATAGATGTATGCATCACAGCTCTATCAATGATAATAGTGGTCAGGAACTTGCAAATAATCGATGCATATCATAGTTCTATCAGTGATACTAATGGTCAAGAATTTAGAGATAAGCGATACGACCCACTATTGAAGCAGAATTGGATGACGCAAGGAAGCCAAAGTTGCATGGCTGCTCAGAAAGAAATACTGTATTGTAGTTTATTTTTTACGTTTCATTCAGGAGTATATCAATGACAAAATCAAGCTAGGTGATGAGCTAGCAGCTCAAGCGAATTAGCTACCAGCCTACCACACTGACAACCAAATAAATAACTTAAATTGCAACGAGCATGCTAGAATCCACATGCTTAATGGCACTTGGGCAGAGTTCTTCGGTGTAAGCATACTAACTAAAGAATATACTGCAATGATCAACATCGATAAAGTTAAAACTTGAATAATTGCACTTCAGTGACAGAGCATCAAGTCCAAGGTCAATGTTAGCCATAAAATGATGGGTCTCTTAGTCTAATTCAGGTAAGATAACATGTGAAGTTAGCTGAAGATATTAGTAGCAGCATAATATAAGGTACAAATCGTGGTGCAGAAGTGCAGCATTATATTCGTAGCTGAAGATATTGGTCTCTGATGTAAGAACCTATTTCGCAACGCCATGCTACTAATCAGCTAACCTATTTCACAAAAGCCAAGAAAAAAACATGGCAAGAACATACCACTACCGACCATGCCAAGAACCCTAGAAATTGTTATAGGACACCCGCCAAAACCCTAGAAACTGTGAGATGACGAGGATGGAGATTAGGCCCTTACCAGTACGAAGCAGGCGAAGGTAGAGAGGACGCCGGAGGTAATGTCTCAGGGGCGCCGAGCTCGCAGGGGGTGAGGTCTCCGGGTCAAGCTAGCGCTGCCGGTTGGAAAGGGGGGAGGGGGAGGGGGTGAGGTCGCCGGATCAAGCTCAAATGGATTCCTTGCGCCGCCGCCGTACCTAGCCTCCATTGTCTCTCCGCCCCAGCCGCCGTTGTCTCTCCGCCCCAGCCGCCGCCCGCCCTCCAAATCGGGAGATAGAAGGAAGTATCGAGTAAATTGCAGGAAGCTACCACAATTCAGGCTCTCAGAACGAATCAGTACCAACATTTCTAATTTTTGCGATTCAGTACCAGTTTTGAGTCACAGTGTTGCGAATCGCACTAATTCACGGATAAAAGCATTTTGACAGCAACACCGACAAGTCGGGCCCACTTGTAAGGGCTGACTTGGCAACACAATTTTCCACATCAGCATCTTCTCTCTCTCCTTCCTTACCTTTTCTCTCTCCTAGATCCGATCCCGCCGATCCGTCAAGGCCGCCCGCCACGGCTTTCCAAATCGACCTGTTCCTCCCCACGCGGACCTGATGGGCACGACCAGCCGCGCCCAAGGCCACCTCTTGGCCGGCGCCTGGCGCGCTGTCATACAAATCGCGCCCTTCAGCGCTGCCGTCGACGCTTTGGCCGGGCAGCGACCTCCGTTCCTCTTCCAGTAACCATCCAATTCCACCTCGCCTGCTCGCGCCCTTCGACGCTGCGCCCGCTTCCTCGCCCTCTCCTCCGCAGGTGTTGTGCCGGTGGCCAAGCCGCTGTCCATCCAGGCGACTTGCGGACAAGGGCCTCACGGAGGCCACGCCAGCCGCCTTGACGCCTACAAGGATGCCAACCACAGGCGTGCAGGCGGCGCCTCGAGCATGCGGCGTCGCTGGTCGGGCTTGGGGCTATGGCGGAGGCGGGGCAGCGATAGAGGCGTCCTCTCCGGGAGGCAACGCGACGGCGGGAGGGGCGGACCAGCGGCGGCGCGACGACGATGCTTGGAGAAGGGCAGCGCTGGCTAGGCTTGGGGCCGCAGCGGAGCTCCTGGGCTTGCGCGGGAAGCGCTCCCGGGTGTGTGCGGGTGGAGCACACGAGCGTGTGCAGGCGACGCTGGGGCCACGGCGAAAGTAGGGTCGCGATGGAGGCAGTTTGGAGGTGTCTGGCGGCGGCAGGACGACAGGCCAGGTGGTGGTGGTGCTTGGTTCGCCCGCCACGACGAGCTCCTGTGCACGGATTGGAGGTTGAGGATGCGGTGGTGTTAGCTTTATTTATTTTATTTTATTATTTAATTTTTAGAAAGAGGATGGGAATTCAGATGGGTGGATGATGGGCGGGCCCTACCTTCACCTGAGGTAATTCTCCATGTTGGCTGCCAAGTCAGCTCTTACAAGTGGGTCCCAACTATTAGTGCCGCTGTCAAAATGCCCTTATCCGTGAATTAGTGCGATTCGCAACGCTGTGACTTAAAATTGGTACCGACGTGCAAAAATTTGGAATGTTGGTACTGATTCGTTCTGACAGCTTGAATTGTGGTAGCTTCCTGCAATTTACTCGGAAGTATCGGTGCGAGAGAGACGTGGGGATTTCTTCCACGGGTACGGGGTCGTGTTTTGTTTCCCCTCCGAAACAAAGGGGGTCGGGCTGGAAAAGAGCGGGTTGGACTCCCGGACAGGACTAACCGAACATGTCAAACTAATAGACCGGGATTAAAACCGCGCATATCTGATCCCACCTGATCCACAGGGATATCGCCCCGATCCCGGCCGGGTTGGGCTGAAACGAACAAAGCCTAAAGAAACTCAGGTGGCTCTGTTGATCAGCCGATCGCCGGAGCTGGCCGTTTGGGCAAGCGTCCGCACTGGTTAGAATGTCATAGCCCCCGTCGGAGAACCAAGTTGCACCGTAGCGGAGGGAGCACGTGGCAAATAGTTTGTACATGGTCAGGTTGAGGACGTTGTCGCACCTGGTCGACAGGTCGGCATGGACACGCATGAGGATGAGTCCACGGCATGGTCCATATGAAAACGTTTTTTTCTCAGCTGCGGCACAAGAGAGGATGGCAGACAACGGTCATTTCCATTCCAACTAAAGGGAAACTCGAAAACAAGCTGGCATGGACTGATCATCACAGATTCAGAGGGGGGGTTATTAAAATAAACATCACACCGAATGGCTCCATCATGCAGTTCATAAACGGTTGGACATAATGGGGAGGTTTACAACCAAGACGAACGAAGCAAAGGAGATTTACATGATGGATCCCAGACAGCTAGTAATGAGTTAGAGATAGGAGCGAGCTGGAAGCGAATTGAGAACCTCTTCTGCAAGATAGTAATGTGGTCAGCACATCTTCTGCAAGATCTCAATCATTGTCAGTTGGTGTGCTTGGAAGATCACCACATTCCTTGCTTTCCATATGTGCCAAAAGAGCATGATAAGGACATTGGTCCAAGCATCAGGAGAGACTTTTTCTTGCCAAGAAACTCTCCCGTTTTCTCAGGAGGAGAGGCGAACCTCACCCGCATCCAAACCAATGCAGCAAAAGGATGGTCCACCAACATGTGGTTAGAAGTTTCAGCAGCAGAGCAACTTCCACAATACGGTGATGGAGAGCTTGCCATTAGCCATACGGAGCGCAAAGATCTTCAGTTTCGTTGGTGGTCGCAAGCGCCACACGGACTCAGCCGATTCATCACTGACACCATGTAGGAGATGCGGGATGTCCTCTTCCTGGTCCAAGGTCAGTTCAGCATCAGCGACATGAGAGAGACGGAGCTGGAGGGTGAGTTCATCTCTCAAAACCTTGGCAACTGACGCATTGGGGCATTGGGATAGCGCTCCGACAGGTGACCAATTATCCATCCAAAACGAGACCGTTTCACCACAATGCACCTCCACCCTTGTTATCAACCTGCAAGCTGCAAATGGGGTGACCTGCTCTTCAATCTTGTCCAGGAAGGATGGCAAGCTGCACCTGTCGCTGAGATCGCCCTGGAGTCTCTGATACCTTGGCAATTGACGCATTGGGGCGTTGGCTGTGCAACTGGGAACATGGAGCACAGCGCTCCAACAGGTGACCAATTATCCAGAATGAGACTGTTTCACCACAATGCACTTCCACCCTTGTTATCGACCTGTAAATGGGGATATCTGCTATCTTGTCCAGGAAGGATGGCGAGCTGCACCTGTCGCTCAGATCGCTCTGGAGATGCGAGAAGAGCCGAGTTTTCCTCCAAAGTGGCTGGCATTGATGTAGCTTGTGAACAAACCTGTGGGATGAACATCCTAGCTGCTGTTTATGCTTTAACCTTTTACTGATGAAGAATCTTCTACGAGTTTTCGGGACAAGGTTTCACAGAGATCTCCTTGGCATTGGCTCACTTAATCCCTCTGAATACAGCCCCAAGGTCAGCTCAAGTACTACCAGCACTTCTACTTGTTGCTCTTGTAAACGTCGCATTGCTTGGTGCAGCAATTTGTGGATAAGTAGAAGATGCAACTCTTGGCACATCAGTGCCAACATTCTGCTGATTACTTGCCTTTGAGATCCAGATTGACACTGCTTGCTCCAGGCGTTCAAGCTAAACAAAAAAAAATTCAAAGATGTCATTGTTCACTTACAAGTTTTCATACAGTACTGCTGTACTCAGTTTCATGGGGAAAAAATTAAGTAGGAAGCACGAATAAGATCTAACTTATGTACCTGATTTCCTAGAATGGTCAATGAGGGAGTAAGGTACTTAATCTGCTTATCTGGACAGGATTTTACTGAGCCAACTTCTGCAGCAGATGCATTGCCACCTTTATCAGCCAACAAAGCTTCCTTGGCCTTTTTCAGCTTCTGTATACGTGACTTGCACAATGCAGTAGCCTTTTCACGGTATGGGACCGCATCTCTCATCTTGGATGCTGACTCGAAAGCCCAAAATATGCGCAGGTTTCTAGACTGAACTAAGGAAATTAAAAAAGGACGAACAACCAAAATATACAACATACCGGCATTATTTAACAGACTTTTCATTTTTTCGATAAAGAACAGACTTTTTCATCCGATAATAGAACTTCACCCGCATGCATGCAGTAGCGTTGCATTTATGCAAGTAAAGATACACATGCGAGATTTCATAAGCTCAAATTAATAAAAGCATGCATGGATAACGCAATGAAAAGAACACCTTTAGCCACCTAATTTTCAAGTCAGCTGACTAAAATGTACCCCTAAACACCCAAAGGTACATTCCTAGAAGGCGCAGCCAATGTAGCACTTGGGATGCAAATGAGATGCTTCATACTACTACATGGAAGATAACTGATACTGTTGTTAACACACGGAGGATACAATAAGATAATTTGAATATCATCCGGCTGAACCAAATGCTCCAAGATAGCTAAAGCTTTAAACCACGCACCGAGTAAGTAATCTATGTCTTCTGCAGTTAAAGTGTGGGGCCATGAGTATCAAGATCATCCATTCACCAATTAAATGCAGGAGTAAGGAAGATAATGGAACTGACCTCTTTCCATAGAGACTTCAGCAAGTGCAGAGATTATTTCAAGTTTCTCCAGAGGGCAGCAACGAGTATTCTCAAGTATCGCCTTCGCAATAAGCAACATTTTCCAGGACAGATCCAAATCTGAACAAAATCAGATTCATGTTTACCATTTGAATTTTTATTTATGCCTGCATTGTCCTAACCGTGACAGAAAGAAATACACATGGAATGTGACAACCAATTATTCTTGCATTTGACGATTCTTAGAAATAAAAGTAGTAATAATGAGACAATCAGGTGCAAATAATAATAAATGTTCTATCATTCATCAGTGTGTTGGTACATTTAAAAACAAATCAGTAAGAAATATGATACAAATGTTAGAGCATAATTATTCACATTATTGCATAAAATTTGTAACACATATCCACACAAACGAGAGGCACTTGTACACTTGTATATTGAAAAAGCTAGCCTGGCAGAGCATACTTGATAGATTGCTAATTGCAGAAGAACCACTGAAGCCAAAGCTACATAGATCAATATCAGTTTAATCAGGCATCACAATTCCAAGTGTACAAGTAAAAGCATGGCGGCGATGAACATACAACTCAAAAGGCTAATAGGAGACATAAGGTACCAGACCCCATCTGTTCCAAAACCAAAATACTGCGAACCAACAAACTTGTATGAACGAGTAATAAACGAATATGTTGTCTCCAAAATAATCTACTCTCTTTTTTTTTTACCGCTGGGAGCTCTAGTTTGTACTTAAGACTTGAGAGGAGGAGAAATCTGATGAGCCCGAGGACTCAAACCCAGGTAAGCTGAGGCTTGACGCCTCCTCTTGTATGAACATAAATCATAGTTGTGAACTACATATATGAAGATAATAATGACTGTATAGCTTATGTAACTTAATGGAGCAACGGGGTAATGCCATGCCTTTTCCAGTATCATGTTTATTGGTTGTATACTTCATGAAATCCTGTTTTGGTGCACTCTTCGGTTGAGCGTGTAACAAAGCACATCCATATTTGAAATATGTGCTAAGACACTTTGGAGAAAGCCTCCCATAAAGAAACACCCTAGGTTACAACAAAAGTCTAAATTTATCAGTGCATAATTTTAAAGGTATAAATATAAGGTCATGAATGACAATATAAACTGCAAAGAATAAAAGTGCCCTCTTAAAGCCAATTAAGTCCAGCTCAAAGATTATGTAAGTCAAAGCGCACATACAGGAAAACAGGTATACAGCAGTAAACCCTAACCTGGTATCAAGGGCTACGCGGAAGTGGTCCTTTGCATCAAAGAATTGCCCCTTCTCGATGGCCACGGACCCCTTGTTGAACAACTCCTCTGCAGATTTTTCCAGCTTCTGTTCCCAATCCTCATCCTCGCTCTCCTCCCCACTTGAGTGAGCCAGTAGAACATCATGGTACCCATATCGGGCCGCCTCGACGCCCTTCTCCGAAGAAGCCAGGGTTAATGGTGGACTTATGCCCCCAGCTTGATCTAAACATATGCATTACAATGATATTGTTTTATCAAATTTGCAAACTGATTTTATGTAGAACCACTCGCACTTAAACAAGCTTGTTCACAGTTTAGACGATAGAAAAATAGCAAGTACCTGGGCTGTAGAAACTTGTGTAGGGAATGACATATTCAGTACCGCTGGATAACACCTTCTTGACTTGGCCTGACTTAATCTCAACTGTGAAGACACCAGAATGCATCCTCGCAAAGAATACACCAAGTTTATCCGCGAAGTTAATCAAAGTCATTCGATAACAGGGTAGCACACTCTCAAGTTTGACGACTCTGCGCAATATCCATCTCACGGATCCGTTGTTACCAGCCTCTATTGACCATATGTCAAGCCTGGACTCTTGCAAACTGGCGCATCCCAACAAGCCATCCTCCATTGTTATAAGGATATACTTGTCGTGTGGCCACTCATACATTTGTGGTCGGTCAACCATGGCTAGTTCATGGGTGGTGAACTCGTATCGGAGAATGATGGTGGAAGGAGTGCAGGAGAAGTAGACCGCATTTCCCACAAGGGCTTTGGGCGTAGTGCCAACAACTTCAAGAAAGAACTGAGGGTGCTCACAAGAGGACACTCGGCTCCAAGCACGAGCCTCTGAACAGTAGACGGAGGCACGGGCAATCCAATCATCCTCATTAGTGCCCACATAGACCACCTTGAATGGCCCTCCATGGCAATCCATGTGGTCGCAGCCGTCAGCGGCGCAGAGCACGGCCGCGCTGTCTGGAACAGATTCCCACACGGCGAACTCCGGATAGGGAATATCCCACTGCTGAAGGCTGATGGGGTCCCAGACGACGAGGCTGAGGGGTTCGCCGCTCGAGCCGACGTTATTTAGGAGGACGAAGCCGTGGCGGGAGTCGAGCACGACGAGATCACAGATGCTGGGATGGGCCGAGGGGAAGGGGGAGGTGGGGGACAATGGGGCGAACCAGAAGAACAACTTTTCGTCGTTCTCGAAGAAGCCGAGCAAGGGCGGCGTCCGGTGGAACTTGCGGTACAGGAGGGAGAAGCCGGAGCTGGTGAGGCGGCTGCGCCAGGGTTTGCAGACGAGGGAGGCGCGGAAGAGACACCCAGGGTCATCCGGTGGAAGGCGGAGGAGGATCTCCTCGAGGATCTCGTCCGGCAGCACCGGCGGCGGCGGCGGCATGGCTGGTGGAGGCAAAGGATTTGGTCGGAGAAGGAAGGAGCACCTGATGGGGTTTGCAGCTGCCTCACCTGCTCACACAGTTGGGTTCAACCAGCTCCGCTTGTGGGGAATATTCTGCTCAGTGGGACCGGGGAGGCAGCGAGACAAAAAAGATTTCATAGCAAAAAAAATTACTGGTCGTACTATGTGATTTTGTCTTGGGCACTGGACGCTACCACTTTTTGTCGTGACTTTCAAGGTTACCTTTCTACAAATAAGTGTTGCATATTTGTAAAAAAATTAGAAGTATCTGATAGTATTTAGTTACATATCCAAATTTTAAGAAATTTGTCACATCTATTTTGGAACGGAGAATTTTGGGACGGAGAAAGAGTAAGGGTGTGTTGGCAATCGCCTAGCTTCCCAGAAATCCTCAAATCTAGCTTCGCAAACCCGTGCCAGCTTCCGATGCGGAGTTGAAAATGTTCGGCAGCAATCAATAGCTCTGCTCCCGCTCGGCTGGGCTACGGCCCGTTTAAACCTGGTTGGCTTGCTGGGGCGGACAGGCTTGGTCATCTGGTCATTTTTTTCATCAATTTTTAAACTACAATTTCAGGCCATAATCTCACAGTAGCAGTACCAAACTCAATACGGATATAAAATTGACACTAGCAAGACCAAATCTAGCTCACACTAGCAGTACCAAATTCAATATACAGTAGCTAATTGCACTCTTGTTCCTGGGTTTACCTTGACCGTAAGGTTTAGGAGGACGAAGACTCTTAGGCATCGTTTGGATTGTTGTTTTTTAGTCCGGTCGTTTTTATTTTGTGAAGATGTTAAGAAGAAGTAGTCCGTGTAATCCGGTGGTATTGGTTAAAATACGACATTCCAAACGGGGCCTTAGGTGGAGCTTGCGGACGGAGGGAACTGATTGCTTGAGGTCGGGGATGGGGGGAGGGGGCCTGGTTTCTGCTCTTTTTGGAGGTGGGGTAGAGGAGGATGTCGGCAACCGGCTGCTCGGCGTGCGGAGCTCGAGGCGCACGTAGGGAGGCGGGGATGCAGCCAGCGGCGGCAGCTGGAAGAGGAGGAAGGGCGGAGTTGGGAGTCGCATGGATCTGAGGGGCGACAGGGAGACTGTGTTCTCGCCGGCGTTGAGGTTCGGCCGCGGCGAGGGTGAGCTCAGGTGCGGCGGCGGTCACGGGCTTCATGCTCGAGGAAGTGAGCGCCTTTTTTGACTTGGGGAAGCGAAGAGGATCTAGTGCGGGTCAATGGACTGCAGGCGTGTTCGACGGGGTATCAAGGAGATAGTGAATCGTTCATTTTCACTAGGCGGTGGCAAAATCCCGTAAATATTGACTGCTCCGCGATTTTGCTGATCCAGGAATCGCTAGATGTGGTGCTCTGCCATTTGCAAAGGAAATTTGGATGGCTTCTCGGATCAGGCTCCGCGGAGTTGGGGCATTCGGTGCTGCTCCGTTGCGGATTTTCGAGAAGCCGGAAGCTAGAGAGTTGCCGAACACACCCTAAGTACTATGTTATTGGCTTAGGTTCACTATTTGGTATTTCTCAATTTCAAATTATAAAACTTTTGAACGGTTATAATTTGAAACCCTACGCCATATTTTCCATGATTTAATATCCAAAGACACCAGTCCATCCAATTCCCTAAACTTCAATCAAATCAAGAAGAAACTAAAGAAACCACGGAAGAAAAGCAATGGTTGTTCGGGGGCCTCTCCCATCAATAGGTTTAGCCAAAGCATTTATAACACGACCCAAGTTTAGCTCACGGGTATCTGAGCAATTCTTCCTGTGACCTGACCCCTGTTGCTCCAAGTGAAATTCAGTCTAGGGTTCTTAAAGATATTCTCTATTTTTTCCCTTTTCCTACAATAAAGTATAGTCTGAAGGCTAGCACGTACCATTCCTCGCTTATGATAATCTAAGGCCGCTCGCCCCGTTAATTTAGTAAGGTACTATTACCGTATCCCTTACTATCTTATCCTTCCTTTGCATCCCACTTTATTCTCAACTATTCCGATTCTTTTTTCGGAGGCTGTTAGGTCAAAGCCGTAGCGCGCCCTGTAGTTTTGAAGCAGGTACTTCTGGGTTGGGCGGGGTGTGGCTTGCGGATGGCTCCGACCGAAACCCTAAATAGGATCAATATGCCTAAGTTAGAAATCAATTGGTCTCTCCATTCACACCTGATTTTGCAATTATTTCGAACGAAGCGACCGATAACAGAGAACCGAGGAGGAGCTAAAAAAGCGAAAAGCAGATAAGATAGATGAATATACTATTTATTAGATTTGTTTCTCTGGAAAGAAAAAATACTTCTAACATGAATCTGTTCCCATGCAATAGTCAGGAATTCTTGACGGTAAGGTAACTTAAGAAAAGCGAGCCAGATAAGATTGTTAAGAATCAAAGCGAGTCCAGCAGATGATTTTGATTTTCTAGTAAGTAGTCTAAGGCGGGACCTATCCACTACTTGTGAAGTAATAGAAGAGAGGATTTCTCGTATCTAGCGGAAGTACCACTAATCCGTTGCTTGTTCTTTCGGTAGCCTTCTTTCATTTCCGAATTTGCTTGCGAGCAGTCCTTGCATTAGTATGAGTTCGTTGACCGCGTAAGGGCGATCCATCTTGATGACGAATTCCACGATAACGAGAAATAGAAATTAATCGTTCTGCTTCCTCTGTTGTCGTTTCTTCTGTTTCAGGGTTCAGACTTTCTCTCTCGGCAACGCCTTGAGCTGGTGGCACACCTGACGGCACGGCAGGGGTGACATTGCCCTCCCCTTGAGACGAAGCTTGTCCCCAAGTGGGAAGTTTCTCTTTCACGGTATTGGGATCGTTTGATCGATTTCCTTGATTTGATCGCTACTTATGGGCGTGCGCTCAAAGGATACAAACAGGGATTCGCAAACAAACACAACGCCCTCAGGCGGCGATAACAGCTACACATGCCTTCCAACATTGGCGTAAATTGAACTCTTGCCAAGGTTATGTGCGTCGGTGTTGGACCTCCTTCCTTCATGGACGAGCTCAAAGGATTGGAACGCAGCGCCTCTCGCTTTGATCTCCCGAACAATGTGGCCATAAGGTCCCATTCCTTCTTCTCTCAAGCTCCTGACAACCCCCAAGCAGTCGGTCGCCAAGATGAGTGCTCTCTCCTCCGACTTCCCTAGAGCCTACGGTATCACAGCCGAGACAGTGACGCTAAAATTAATAACTGAGATCTGCGATTTTACGAATTTCCTATACTATATCTATTTCTATTTGTTACACTATTTCTGCTATGTAAGCCCACTTAGCTCAAGTCTTTAGTTTACAGGTTCTACATTAGGTTCACGAAACGGATACCTATCTACACAGCAAGCTTCCTCAACAGGTCATTGGACATCACCCTCACTTCTTCTAGCACTCTGAGAGATGAAGAGAGAGAAGTTAGCCGCAACCAATCAGTGATGCTGCTGGCACGATCGCAGCAAACTGTGCTTGATGAGCTTTTGACTTATTTATTAGCTATATTCTTCATTTGTTTTTAGTTTATGTTGTGATGGAACGATGTTCAAGGCAGGTTGACTAGAGAGGAGTGGTTCCTTGAGGGGAAACACTACTCGAAAGCAACCGATATCCTAGTAGCCACGCAGTGCCACAGTGCCCGGGCCCGCTGCAGGCGCCACTTAATAATATTTGTTGTTTGCCGGACGTCGAGTCTAAGGCGGAGGAAGACTCGGCATGAAGGCCAGCTGCCCGGTGGTGTGGTACGTAGTGGTAATAGTACGCGCCCCGCTCCACGAGAATATCATACCCAACTATGAACCGTACGAGCACATCCTCTATCACCCCCACCAGGAGCCCTTCAGGCGACTTATTCCATCCATCTTGCTCTCGTAAAAGGAATGCTTGCCATAGCCCTGCTCTAGTGCTGGTTTGCTTTACCACCTTGCCTGACTCAGAAAGAAATTTCATGATCTCAAAGACTTGATCTGAATCGTAGTTCAGATCCAAGTTGGTTCAGTGAGGGCGACCGCGAAAATCACCGAATGGGTTCGGTCCGTCTTTTCCTGATCTTTCTTTGTTAAAAACAAAAAAGGCGTGAGAGGACGTTGCAGATGTCCGGTACTCCCCGTACCAATCCTCCGAATTCAACCTTGCTTCATAACATCATGCCCTTCACATATTCCTCCCCAAATCTGCGATGGTCGGTTTCCTAACTATGCTCTTAGGAACTCTTCATCAGGGAAATACATTTCGCACCCTTGCGCTCAAACTTTCTGGTTCTTGCAGCATTTACGGTACGGTTGACTTTCGAACAACGGCCACGGTGTAGGTTCCTACTCGATTGATCGGCTTCCTTTAGCTTTGTTACGGCATGTGTAGAACCATTCGTAGTAGCGTTCGCCGCAGGGGGTCTTTCTTTCTTCCCTTATGTTGAATCGACTTCCTTGTCTCTTTCTAGAAAGTCAGCAGCTGGCCCAAGGTGACCTACTGGGAAATGAAAAACAATTGGTTCAATCGGGGGGTGGCTGGTGGTTTCGGGATCCCGTAGAAAATGCGTCTTTTATGCCTCGGGTATTAGCCACAGAGAGCACTTTTTTCGTTGAGAATAAGTCCTTCCCTTTTGTGTGAATTCCCCAGCGGCGAATTAACAACTTGTGGGGCCAAAGATCCTCTTCTGGGAATCAATGATTGCTTTTGTACACGAGAAGCTCTTTCAGGAAAGAGCAGAACCTCTTAAAGACGTAATTCGTTTAAGTAATCCCTGTTTGGAGTCGTAGAAGCTAGTGTTGTCTTGCTTGCTCGAAACGTGCTTGAGGAGTGATGTGTCTCGTATTAAAGCGACGTTGCAGCTTACTATCTATTTGAGCGACCAGCAAGGAGAAATCCCTGGAGGTTCTGACAGGCTGCGGGCGCGGGACTGAAAATCCTCTTTCGCTGGGCCGTTTGGACTCCAAATCCAAACGTGGTTCGAATCCACGAGCCTGCTGATCTTTCCGATATCAGGATTAGGAATCGAATAAAAAAGGTCAGCAACGGATTTTTTAGCGCGAAACTAAGGCGTTAGCGCATTCGTTTTCTTGCTGGACTACAAATCCTTTTTTCTTGTTTCAGTGGGAAGAGCAAGGGGCATTGCCCTTGAAATCCTTCAGTGGTTCGAATCCACATCTGAGCGTCTTTTTTCCTACTCGATTGATCGGCTTCCTTTAGCTTTGTTACGACATGTGTAGAACCATTCGTAGTAGCGTACGTTCCCTACGTTAATTGATAGCGCTAGGTGATCATCGACATCCAGCAGAGCGAAGCAGCGTTCCATTCTTTTCGGCGGCATCCTTCCGTAGAGAGCAGCTCTGCGAAGCTGCGCGTTCTGTGTGATTATAGAGGAACTGTAGTACTCGCCCCAAAATGCAAGCCGGGATAGATACTTAAAGAAAGGGGGAGCGGTGGGCCTTACAGTCTTGCTCAATGTGCAAGGGATCATTCTATAAACTAGGTCTTGGAAAGCCTATCAAGAGTAGCTCGGCATCGGGAATCTATGAAGGAAGAATGCCCCTTTGCTTTCTTAGGGGAATAGCCGCTCTTTTATCAGATGCGAGATTACGGAAAGTGTTCAATTAGAACATGAAAACGTGACTCAATTGGTCTTAGTTAGTCTTCGGGACGGAGTGGAAGAAGGGCGGAGACTCTCGAACGAGGAAAATCCTTCCCTTCGAAAGAATTGACCGAGGAGCCGTATGAGGTGAAAATCTCATGTACGGTTCTGTAAAGGGACAGTAAGGGTGACTTATCTGTCGACTTTTCCACTATCAACCCCAAAAAACCCAACTCTGCCTTACGTAAAGTTGCCAGAGTACGATTAACCTCTGGATTTGATGGAATTATCTCGCGAAAGGGTGGCTCGCGGAGGAAAGCATTTAGCACAATAGCATTGAGATCATCTGTAATCCAGAAGGTGACTTTCTTATAACCTTCAACCACAGCAGTAGGGTTCAAGAACCTTTTTGGGGTAGGCATTTCCAGTGATTGACCTCGGTTTATAACCAATTTCGCACAAATAGGCTCAGCTTGAAACGAAAGACTCCGTTGTTGGTAATGTTGATGGAACAGGGCGGTAACAAAAATCTCATTTCACACATCTCCTATTTGTTTGAGCCATTCATTATAGTGGTGGTGCCGGGAAGGCAGCTTAGCACTCTAGTCCTTTTGGGTAAGGAATTGTAGCATGGGCAGGCAATCTCTTCGATCGTCCGAATATACATGAAAAATGTCTATATACGAGATTTCTGACACAGAATGTTGTTCTTTCACTTCCATCTTTGTAACTAACTCTCTGTTTCACAAACAAAATAAAAAGGGAATTTCTTTGAAAACATTCGAATAGTGAGACGCATTAAAATTAAAACGCAATTTGCGTTCCGAATTGCTACCTCTTCTCTTGTGATTGGGCTCTCGTGGGCGGATTACCCGATGTGTACTCATCTTCCAACAAAGAGGAGAGGACAGGGCTACTGCTGGTCCACGCATGAGAGCTCCTCTGTGTCTTTCCGGAAATTACTTCGACTCGCAAAGGTGAAACCAGAGGCGCTCGCTTCCTGGCTCCTTTAGAAAAGTAGTGGAATCCTACAAGTTATTAGTTATTACTGGGTTTCGGTCCTAGAGAGGGGCCCCATGAAGAGATTTTCAATCTCGAATCTCCGTCTGGTTCCCCGGTGGGTTATTCATCCATTGATCGACCCATGCTTAGATTGAACAATATTGCGAAATCAGTGATACGAAAAATCCTCTTCCATTCTTTCCGCCTAGGGCTGCAGGCAACTTAGAGAATAAAACAGGCTGACTGTTGGAGATATGCCCTAGAGGCAATAATAAATATAGTTATTATTATATATCTTTGTGTTTATGATAAATGTTTACATTCATGCTATAATAGTATTAACAAGGAAACCATTAATACTTGTGTGATTTGTAAACTTAATTTGAAGTCCCTAGTATAGCCTCTATACTTCACTAGCTTGTTGGTTGATTGATGATTGTGGTTTCCCTATCATGAACATTGAGATGTTATCAACAACAAGATCATATCGTTAGGAGAATGATATGGTGGACATACTCCTATAGACAAGCGTAGCATAAAGATCAAGTCATTTCAATAGTTCAATTGCTATATGCTTTCTGATACATAGTAACCTAATTCCTTCGACCATGAGATCATGCATATCACCTTTACTGGATGGATGCTTTGATGTCATCAAACACCACACCGTAACAGGGTGGCTATAAAGGTGGCATTGAGTGTTCGGAAAGTATTGGTTGAAACACATGGATCAAGAGTGGGATTTGTCCATCCACATGACGGATAGATATTCTCTGGGCCCTCTCGGTGAAATGTCATCCAATTAGCTTGCAAGCATGTGACTTGGTCACAAGGGATCACATATCACGGAACGAGAAAAGAGTACTTATCGATGTGAGGATGAACTGGGTATGCGAGATACTGAAGCGATCATAACCTCGGATAAGTAACATATCGTGAGACAAAGGGAAATTGGTATCGTATGTAAGTGGTTCATTCGACGCAAGTAATCGTAGAAATATGTAGAGCCATATGAATTTCAGATTCCTCTATTGGTTATTGTTCGAGAAGTGTCTCGATCATGTCCGCATAATTCACGAACCGTGGGGAGACACACTTAAGGATTGACGTTGTTTGAGTAGTTATGGTATTATGAGAAAGAGACCGAATGTTGTTGAGTCTCGGATGGGATCCGGATATCACGAGGAGATCCGGAATGGTCCGGAGAATAAGATTCATATAAGGAAAGTCCTGTTTGAGTTGGGGAATGGTTAGGTGTTTTCATCGGGAACATTCTAGAAGGTCTGAATGTCCGGCACTCGGAGGGAAGGGTACATGAGTGTGTCATTACATATTGGAATGATTGCATCATGTACTAAGTATTCTTGCTGTCCCAAATAAAGGATTTATTTAAATCATAAATTGAAAAGTCAAACGGCTAGTTTGAAAGTAAAAAGGCAGTTTTGGGAAGTGGGAAAAGAGGAGGAGAGGTGGAGGCCGAGTTGGAGGAGGGTTCCCTTGGCGGCGCACCTCCTAGGCCGAGTTGGGGAGGAACTCCTCCCTTGGCCGGCCAGCCCTCCCACCTATATAAGGAGGGCAGGCTCCCTCCTAGACACACAAGTTTCCTATCCTCTAAACTAAACCCTAGATCTAGACCCGGTTTAGAGCTATTCGGTTTAGAGCCTTCTAATTGGTTTAGAGCCTTCTAATTGGTGTGTCTAATTACTAGACCACTAATAGCCTCTCTCATAAGCTCCACCATACTACTGCGGCTTAAGGCGAAGCCTCGGGATTTCCCTCTACTTAGGTACCACGGTTGTCTGCCGGAATCGCGAGGAGAGTGCTACAACCTCCGCCTCTTTGGAACAAGGAGAGGAAGGTCTTCGTCGAGTACCGAGCGATGTGACCGAGCTGGGAGGCGCTTGGCCTTGGCCGGAAGGATCGTCTCACGATCTTGAGATCGGAAAGAGTACGACTACATCACCCACGAGAATCTGCTCGTTAAACACTTTGGAATCTTCAAGGGTGAGTTATTCCATCGACTCGTTGCTACAATCTAGTAGATAGATCTTGGCTTGTTTGTTTGTATGCGATAGAAAATTTTGTTTTCCATGCTACGAACCCCTGATGGTATCGAGCCGTGTCTATATGTAGATCTGTTGCCTGAGTAGAACACAATGGTCATTGTGGGCGTTGATGCTTTATTGTAGATTGCTTTTTGTACTTTGCATCTTGCGGTATGTTGGGATGAAGCGGCCGGCTAACCTTACATGACATCGTTCATGAGACTTGCTCCGCTTGACATGCAACTCGTTTTGCATAAGTGGCTTTATGGTGCTGTTTCTCCTAGCATAGTAAAGATCCAATTTACAACGGGTGATCAACAATGCTAGTATCAATGTTGTGGTTCTTGTTCGTAAGTTAGAACGACACTTATTGAAAGCCCCAAACCACGTAAAATATGCAAAGAAAGTAGAGGCGTCTAACTTTGTTTTGCAGGGTGTCAAATGATGTGATATGGCCATGATTGTGATTATATTTGATGTATGCAATGTTCCTTATTGTAAGTTGGCAACGGCAGAGCCATATGGTTGTCTTTAATTTCTGTTAAGACCTGCGTGTCTATTCAAAATAGTTGTAATAGTTGAAGCTGGTGGGCGACAACCATGAAGAAGCGTCATTGACCTTGATGCTATGCGGTGATGATGGAGATCATGTTCGTGCTTGAAGATGGAGATCGGAAGCACAAAGAAGAAAGGCCATATCATATCACATATTATGAATTGCATGTGATGTTAATCCTTTATGCATCTTGTATTGCTTAGTAGACGACGGTAGCATTATAAGATGATCCCTCATGCACATAAATTTCAAGTTCTAAAGTGTTCACCCTTAGTATGCACCGTTGCCAAAGCTTGCTGCTTCGAAGCACCACGTGATGATCGGGTGTCTTTGATTCATGGTGAATACAACGTAAGCAAGCCAGATTTGCTTATCGGTAGCTAAGGTTTGATCTTGTGAGCCTAGCATGTACGGACATGGCCTCGTGAACACGGATCGCGAAAGGTAAAGCATGAATCATATAGTAGATATGATGAACATGATGATTGTTTGCCATTGAAACTATATCAACTCTCGTGATGATCGGTGTTGATGTAGTGGATTTGGTTCGTGATCACTAAAACAATGTGAGGGATATTGTTTTGAGTGGGAGTTCACCTAGTTTAATTTCATTAATTAATTTGAACTCAATTTGTCATAAACTTAGTCTAAACTATTGCAAATATGTTGTAGATCAATGGCAGCCTACCATCAATTTTAATGCGTTCCTAGAGAAAGAAAAGTTGAAAACAATGGAAGCAACGCGGATTGGTTCCGAATTTGAGGATTGTCCTCACATGGTAATTTGACCTATGTCTGGATGCACCGCTAGGTGACCCACTGCAGCTGATGCTACCGATGAAGTAAAGAATGTTTACCTCGCTCGAAGAATCGTACTCCATAGTTCGGTGCTATCTTGTATGGTTTAGAATCGAGCTTGAAAAGGTTTGAAGAGTCAGATCCATATGATATTGTCGAGGATCTCAAATTAATCTTTGAGACTCATGCGGCAATTGAAAGTTATGAAGCTTCGAAAAGTTCTTTAAGCGCAAGATGGAAGAGGGTAGCTCGTCATGAGCATGTGCTTAAGATGTGCAGGGCACGCAAATAAACTTCAAAGTTTGGGTATAGTGATTCCTAATACTTTGGGAGTTTACCGCATCCTCCAATCACTACCACCAAGTTACAAGAACTTTGTGATGAACTACAACATGCGAACATGAACAAAGAGTTGCGTAACTGTTTGCTATGTTAAAATCTGCGAAGTGGAGATCAAGAAAGAGCACCAAGTGTTGATGGTCAATAAGACCACCAAATTCAAGAAAGGCAAGTCTAAGCAAAGGGACACTTCAAGAAGGGTGGTAAGAAAGCTGCCGCCGACGAAGAAGACCAAGGCTGGACCTAAGCCTGAAACTCAATGCTTTTCTTGCAAGGGAGAAGGTCACTGGAAGCGGAATTGCCCAAGGTACTTGGCAGATTTGAAGAACGGCAACATCAAGAAGAAAGGTATATCTGATATACATGTTATTGATGTGTATCTCACTAGTATTCGTAGTAGTACCTGGGTATTTGATACTGGTTCGGTTGCTCATATTTGTAACTCGAAACAGGAGCTGCAGAATAAACGGAAGCTAGCGAAGAACGAGGTGACGATGCGCGTAGGAAACGGATCAAAGGTTGATGTGATCGCGGTCGGCACGCTACCTCTTCATCTACCATCGGGATTAGTTTTTAAATAATTGTTATTTGGTGCCTGCGTTAAGCATGAACATTATATCAGGATCTTGTTTATTGCGAGACGGTTACTTGTTTAAATCCGAGAATAATGGTTGTTCGATTTATATGAGTAACATGTTTCATGCACATGCACCTTTGATAGATGGTCTATTCATATTGAATCTCGATAGTGGAAATACACATATTAATAACATTGAAGCTAAGCGTTTGAAATCAGCGATAACTCGACCTATATGTGGCAATCGTGCCTTGGTCACATTGGAGTGAAGCGTATGAAGAAACTCCATTCCGATGGACTTCTTGAATCACTTGATTTTGAATCACTTGAAAGATGCGAAGCATGTCTGATGGGTAAAATGACTAAGACTCCATTTTCTGGTATGATGGAGCGAGCTACGGACTTATTGGAAATCATACATACCGATGTATGTGGTCCAATGAGTGTAGCATCACACGGTGGTTATCGTTATGTTCTTACCTTCACGGATGATTTGAGTAGATATGGGTATATCTATTTCATGAAACATAAGTCCGAAACTTTCGAGAAGTTTAAGGAGTTTCAAAGTGAGGTAGAGAATCAACGTAACAAGAAGATTAAGTTTCTACGTTCTGATCGTGGAGGTGAATATCTAAGTTACGAGTTTGGCGAGCATTTGAAGAAATGTGGAATACTTTCGCAGTTGACACCGCCGAACACCACAACGTAATGGTGTGTCCGAACGTCGTAATCGAACTCTCTTAGATATGGTTCGTTCTATGATGTCACTTACAGATTTACCACTATCATTTTGGGGTTATGCATTAGAAACAGCCGCATTCACTTTAAATAGGGCACCATCTAAATCCGTTGAAACGACACCGTATGAATTATGGTTTGGGAAGAAACCTAAATTGTCGTTCCTTAAAATTTGGGGATGCGAAGCCTATGTAAAGAAGTTACAAGGACAAGCTTGAACCCAAAGCGGAAAAATGCGTCTTCATAGGATACGAAGGAAACTATTGGGTATACCTTCTATCATAGATCCGAAGGCAAAATTTTGTTGCCAAGAATGGATCCTTTCTAGAGAAGGAATTTCTCTCGAAAGAAGTGACTGGAAGGAAAGTAGAACTTCGACGAGGTTGTCGAACCTTCTCTCGAAATTGCAGTAGCGCAGACCGGAAGAAGTTCTGTGGTGCCTGCACCAATAAGAGGAAGCTAATGATGGTGATCATGAAACTTCGGTTGAAGTTGCTACGAACCTCTGAGGTCAACAAGAACTCGTACCATTCAGCATTGGTATGATTCCGTTATGAATGTCATGTTGGTGGACAACGATGACCCCGAGACATATGAGGAAGCGATGATGAGCCCAGATTCCAATAAATGGCAAGAAGCCATGAAATCCGAGATTGGATCCATGTACGAAAACCAAGTATGGACTTTGGTGGACTTACGGATGGCGGAAGGCTGTCGAGAACAAATGGATTTTCAAGAAGAAAACAGATCTTGATGGTAATGTTCTTTCTATAAAGCTCGACTTGTCGCAAAAGGGTTTCGACAAATTCAAGGAGTTGACTACGATGAGACTTTCTCACCGTAGCGAAGCTAAAGTCTGTGAGGATTATGTTAGCAATCGCTGCATATTATGATTATGAGATATGGCGGATGGATGTCAAAAGCATTCCTCAATGGAGAGATTGATGAAGAGTTGTATATGATACAACCCAAAGGTTTTGTCGATCCTAAAGATGCTAACAAGGTATGCAAGCTTCAACGGTCCATCTATGGATTGAAGCAAGCATCCCGAAGTTGGAATCAACGTTTGGTAAGGTAATCAAAAGTTTTGGTTTTATACAAACTTATGGAGAAGCTTGTATTTACAAGAAAGTGAGTGGGAGCTCAGAGCATTCTTAATCGTATGTGGATGACATATTGTTGATTGGGAATGATGTAGACCTTCTTAATAGTGTCAAAGAGTATTTGAATAATAGTTTTTCAATGAAGGATCTTGGCGAAGCAGCTTACATATTAGGCATAAAGATTTATAGAGATAGGCCAAACGCAAATATCATTGTCACAAAGTACATATTTGGACAAAGTTCTCAAGAGGTTTGGAATGGAAGATAGCAAGAAAGGGTTCTTGCCCATGTTGCCCAATACGTCCTTGAGTAAATCTCACAGTCCGACATTGGCGTAAGATAGAGAAAGGATGAGTAAGACTCCTATGCCTCACCATAGGATCTCTAATGTATGCCATGCTATGTACTAGACCCGACATCGCATATCTGTTAGTCTAACTAGCAGATATCAAAGTGATCCAGAGTGGATCATTGGACAATGATCAAAAACATCCTTAAGTACTTGAGAAGAACTAAGGATATGGTTCTTTATTATGGAGGTGATGAACAGCTCGTTGTTAATGGTTACACCGATGCTAGTTGGAACACCGATCCGGATGATTCTAAATCACAATCTGGATCGTATTTATTTTGAATGGTGCAGATTAGCTGGAGGAGTGCAAAGCAAAGCGTTGTGGCGAGATCTTCAACTGAATCGGAATACATGGCTGCTTGGAGGCTTCACAAGAAGCGATATGGATGAAAGAGTTCATTACAGCTGGGTGTGGTTCCAAGTGCTGGACCCAATGTCTATCTCTGTGATAACATGGCGCCATAGCCAATGCGCAAGAACCAAGGTCACACAAGAAGTGAAGCATATCAAGCTGCGTTTTCACGCTATTCGAGAACATATCCGGGATGGGGATATAAAGATTTGCAAAGTACACAGATCTGAATGTGGCGGATCCGTTGACTAAACCTCTCCGAGGGCAAAACATGACCAGCACCAAACCGCCATGGGTGTTGGTATATTACCATGTAATCTAGATTGGATGACTCTAGTGCAAGTGGGAGACTGTTGGAGATATGCCCTAGAGGCAATAATAAATATAGTTATTATTATATATCTTTGTGTTTATGATAAATGTTTACATTCATGCTATAATAGTATTAACAAGGAAACCATTAATACTTGTGTGATTTGTAAACTTAATTTGAAGTCCCTAGTATAGCCTCTATACTTCACTAGCTTGTTGGTTGATTGATGATTGTGGTTTCCCTATCATGAACATTGAGATGTTATCAACAACAAGATCATATCGTTAGGAGAATGATATGGTGTACATACTCCTATAGACAAGCGTAGCATAAAGATCAAGTCATTTCAATAGTTCAATTGCTATATGCTTTCTGATACATAGTAACCTAATTCCTTCGACCATGAGATCATGCATATCACCTTTTGGATGGATGCTTTGATGTCATCAAACACCACACCGTAATGAGGTGGCTATAAAGGTGGCATTGAGTGTTCGGAAAGTATTGGTTGAAACACATGGATCAAGAGTGGGATTTGTCCATCCACATGACGGATAGATATTCTGGGCCCTCTCGGTGAAATGTCATCCAATTAGCTTGCAAGCATGTGACTTGGTCACAAGGGATCACATATCACGGGAACGAGAAAAGAGTACTTATCAGTAACGAGGATGAACTGGGTATGCAGAGATACCGACGATCATAACCTCGGATAAGTAACATATCGTGAGACAAAGGGAAATTGGTATCGTATGTAAGTGGTTCATTCGATCAAAGTAATCGTAGAAATATGTGGGAGCCATATGAATTTCCAGATTCCTCTATTGGTTATTGTTAGAAGTGTCTCGATCATGTCCGCATAATTCACGAACCGTGGGAGACACACTTAAGGATTGACGTTGTTTGAGTAGTTATGGTATTATGAGAAAGAGACCGAATGTTGTTGAGTCTCGGATGGGATCCGGGATATCACGAGGAGATCCGGAATGGTCCGAGAATAAGATTCATATAAGGAAAGTCCCGTTTGAGTTGGGGAATGGTTAGGTGTTTTCATCGGGAACACCCTAGAAGGTCCCGGAATGTCCGGCACTCCGGAGGGGGAAGGGTACATGAGTGTGTCATTACATATTGGAATGATTGCATCATGTACTAAGTATTCTTGCTGTCCCAAATAAAGGATTTATTTAAATCATAAATTGAAAAGTCAAACGGCTAGTTTGAAAGTCAAGCAGCTTTGGGAAGTGGGAAAGAGGAGGAGAGGTGGAGGCCGAGTTGGAGGAGGGTTCCTCCCTTGGCGGCGCACCTCCTAGGCCGAGTTGGGAGGAACTCCTCCCTTGGCCGCCAGCCCTCCACCTATATAAGGAGGGGCAGGGCTCCCCTCCTAGACACACAAGTTTCCTATCCTCTAAACTAAACCCTAGATCTAGACCCCAGTTTAGAGCTATTCGGTTTAGAGCCTTCTAATTGGTTTAGAGCCTTCTAATTGGTGTGTCTAATTACTAGACCACTAATAGCCTCTCTCATAAGCTCCACCATACTCGCTTGCTTAAGGCGAAGCCTGCGGGATTTCCCTCTACTTCGGTACCACGCCGTTGTCTTAGGAATCGCGAGGAGAGTGCTACAACCTCCGCTGCTTGGAACAAGGAGAGGAAGGTCTTCGTCGAAAACCGAACGTGTGACCGATCAGGGCGTCATGCAGAACGCTTGGGAAGGATCGTCTACGCGATCTTGAGATCGGAAAGAGTACGACTACATCACCCACGAGAATCTGCTCTCGTTAAACACTTTGGAATCTTCAAGGGTGAGTTATTCCATCGACTCGTTGCTACAATCTAGTAGATAGATCTTGGCTTGTTTGTTTGTATGCGATAGAAAATTTTGTTTTCCATGCTACGAACCCCTACACTGACATCTCCAAGCCACACTAGGTAGGTCAAGGAATAGTCCCTACAAAGAGTGCGTTATGAACCGTGGCCGCCTACCTGCTTTGGTTGGTGGGGGCGTCTCCTCCGTTGTGGGTAAACGGGAAACCCGACTCTACGAACCCGAGGAAAGGCTGACTGCTCTGTTAGCAGAGCGTTTGGAGGCCAAGGCTCAAGAGGCTGTTCCGGGTCACACTCGTCCGCCCACCTGGGACCTATCGAGGGGAGGGAAGTAGAAGGTTGACGTGAGGTGGACGGCCCTCCTGGTCTTCACCTAATTGTGGAAGAGGGGAGTATCAACTCTCTCTCGCGCACATTTAATCAATAAGACCTCCCATAATATGGAATAAGATCAAACATTTGGTTTGTCGTGTAGTGATCTATCATAGATCACGAGGTCGGTTTGGCATATCCTTACCAAAGATAAGGGAGAGATGCGATACTTTTTGTTATCAGAAAGATCAGGAAGTAAATGAAGCCTTCGAGAGGTATGTTTGTGAAAACAATCTTTCAAAAGATACGCTATCATCACACCTATCATTTATGAATGATTCTCTGGAGAAAGATCCCAACCAAACGTCGCTTTTAGTTTCACAACATAGGCCTCTGAGTGCGGTTCAACTCTAGAAGAAGTGAGAGAAGGCTTGATCTTCTCGATTCCCTCTGGTAGATCTTGGAAATCCCTTCTTTTCTTCCCCAGCGGTATCTCAGAATGGTGTGGAATCTAAAGGTAACTAGGCTTAGGGGAGATTTGTCTAATAGAAGTAAGGACTAGGTGTTTTAGCAGCACTGGTTTATGCATAAGACAGCCAGAAGCAGAAGGTAAAATATGAGGTACTTTATTGCTTAGTCTAGCTTTTATGGAAGCTTTAACAATTTATGGACTAGTTGTGGGCAAGAGGAAAGAGAACAACATATTCTTTTTAAGAGCCTAAAGGGACCGGAACAGTCTAGTCTCTAGCTGCCTAAGAGCAACCCCTATTTGTCCAATCCAAAGTCAACCTATTGCCCAAGACCATCCCCACCTCCCACCTATCCTACACATTCGATCAAGGTTGTCACTGCGAAGCTATAGTCAAGGTGCACAGGGTCTTACCGTCTAGCCGTTGGTACTCCGCATCTTCACGGAGAATTCAATTTCACCGGGTAAATGTTGTTCATTGGGAATTGAAGAGGGGAGAACAAGCAGACCGCTGGATCGACTTCTGGTGTGTGTGGCTTTACAGGTCTTGGCTTATACCTTTGCTTCTCTTCTCTAGGGAACTATACTTGGATATGCAACTTTAGGTAGTCAGACAGTATACGAACCCGAGGATGCTGGGAACGATCTCTTTTCGGGGAATCACTCCCGTCGAGAGGCCCTCTTGCTCTCCTTAGGAGACAGATGGTGCCCATTTATCCATAGAATAGGTGCAAGAAGATGAGACGCATTGATGTTAATGAACTTGAGGTGCGTCAAGTAAAGAAAGAAATATACGATTTGAGCCTAGCTCGAAAACGGATGCGCAAGGGAATCTATTGACAGAGAGAGATGCTCGGCTCGGCTTCGTCCGTCAAGCGACAGCTTTTTCCTCTGACGGCTTCACTATCGCTCATGACTGGTAGTTGTCTCTATGTAGTAGTCGGCCTTTGTTAAGGCTAACCAAAAGGCAAGGGTTCTTCGAATAAGAACCACTTGATAATCATTTATGGAATCAGTGTAATGACTCGGCAAAATTGAGAGAAAAAAGTTGTCTTTTGGGCAAACAAAATAGGAAGGGGCGTTGAGGCAATAACACACCAGTGGGGCAACCTGCTTAAACAATCTATTCTCTTTTTATATCCGCTTTTGGGGTAGGCATTTCCAGTGATTGACCTCGGTTTATAACCAATTTCGCACAAATAGGCTCAGCTTGAAACGAGGAAAGCGGCTATTCGAACTGGCGGGTGGGTGGATACCCTAGGAGTGAGTTAGTAAACAGGATCAACTTTATGATCCATTTTTCGAAATTGCAATCACAGAATCAGAACGAGTGGGTCTAGAGTCCATCCTCACACAGTTGAAATGGTTTTCGCTCGCAACACAACAGTTCGTTCGATCTATTAACTTAGTGAACATCACTTTTTATGTTATGTACGAGTGAATTCGTGCTTTTTTTTGGTGGAAAGCTTATTGGAATAGACTTCCGTGCAGAGAACGAACTGAGCAACGAACGAATAGACTTTAGCTGGATAAGATGGATACAAAAATTGTGAAACAAGCTCTCCTACGCGGGGAGCAACAAAACGTATTATTTCCAATTCCATTCTAGGTATCGTATCCCGCCACTCTGGTCTCGGATTCGGTTCAGTCCCGTTTTCAAGATCCGGTTCAGTGTTTGGGTGATAAAAAAAAGTAAAAGGTCTCGCGAAGAAGCCTTCCATCACATTTATTGTGTCGTGTGTGTCCACTAAAGAGAGAGTTTGAATCGCTTATAGAGGCGAAAGTCCACTCCTACTCTAGAGGGCAGATTTTGCTGCTCCGAGACCGTTGGAGAAGGGGAATCAAAGCCATCGTGTAACACCCTCGAATCGGCCCTATGAAGATTTTAGCGATTCCCGTCAAACCCGCATAGAAACGATTCTATGACGTCCACCAAGAACTTGTGTGGAGGTGGAAAACAAAGTAATATCATTACACAATAGTTCACGATGGAACCCATAAAAACATATATATATGTTTATATATATATATATATATATATATATAAAACGACTCCTTGAGTCTAAAGGGGTTCGCAGCAAAAACACATTTTTTTCTTAACTAGCGCAACACCAATTGTTAGGATCTATCTAGGAGTAATGTTGTAACGGAGGAGGTTTCGGTAACATACCCTTGTAGATCAAAAGCGCGTAATGTTCTAGGGGGGGGGGAAGTTGGATGATGTAGTCGTACTCTTAGCCAACCTCAAGGTCGCAAAACTCCTCGCAAGTCACCCTAGGTCCTTGCATGATAAACCAGGTGCCACAAGTGGCAACACCTCCGTGATTTCGCACACGTCTGGTGCATGACGACGACCTCCGGTTCTCTGATCCATCCGAGAGTGCGGAAGTAGATCTTCTGGCTGAATCCCTATAGCACAACAGCGTGCCGCAGCAAAGCAATATCTTGTGCGTGCAGGCCTGACTTGGGGCTGCAGTTGTGAGAGAGAATAGAGAGAAATCCTCAAAGGAAACTACCTTAGAGAATGTTAATTATTTTGCATCTTTTCTCTCCTATAGTACCCTCCTTATATAGGAAAAAAGGGGATACCCTTGTCTCCTCAAGTCCCGGGGTGAGACTAAAGTAAAGAGAGAGGAGGTGCTAAAGGGAGGAGGAGTCGGTTGGCCGGGGTGGCCCCCGTGCACGGCCCATGGGGCGTCGGCGGCAGAGTGGGCCCCATCCCACGCGCCTCCTTTGGGTCGCTTGCCCTATTAGGCCTTTTCCCTCCAGGGATTTGGCCCATCAGGGAAGTTGCCCTTTAAATTTAATTTTAAATATTTATTTAATATTAATTCCAACAATTAATACATAAATATATATTATTGAATTCCTTTTGATCTGAAACACCTTTTGGCTCACTCTGAACGACTTCGGGTCCTCGCGAAATGATTCTGGATCTCTCTCGGAACACTTCCGGTATTCTCCCTTTCTTACTTCGATGATTCTGTTATAACCAAAATGATCTCTAAGCGTCATTGTGCCCTTAAGTGTTTTACCCTACGGATCAGGAACATCACAGACATGATCGAGACACCTCTCATATCAATGATTATCAGTGGGACCATGATTCCCATAATGACCTTTGTGCATTCCACGATGTCTATGTCGTTTGAACCATAAACATTAAGTCCAATTCTCTTTGTTACTTCGATAATCGACTTGTCCGATATATGATCATCAGTATTATTATATACCTTATTCAATCTCGTTACTGACAAGCGATGTTTTACTCGTTCCGTGATATCCAATCCCCGTGACCCAGTCACATGTTGCGCAACATTCATGGATGTAATCTCACTGAGTGGGCCCAGCGTATCTTCATGTCACGTGGGAGAACAAATCCAGATATTGATGCATATGTCTCAACATATCCCTCTGGAATACCCAATGTACACCTTTATGATCACCTATTATGATGTGACGGTTGATGCAATCAAAGAGAGCCTCAGGTGATAGTGATTAAATATGATCTCACGGTCTAAGGAGTATGATACTTTGTTTCTAACTATTGCAACGATAAATTTTGTGACTTGATCATGTTGTAGTACTTATATTGGGTAGTGTCCGTCACATCATTCACCAATGATATGACTTCCTTGTCAATTGGCATAAATGCTCCATGATCAGGAAACCTTGATCATCAGTTGCCCAATGAACTAGTTGGATAGAGGCTTTCTAGGAACCTTATATGTTTACATACCACACATGTATTAATATTTCTGATTTACACAATTATAACATGGTATAAAACTTTTATGAACTAACGAGATATGATAATAAAAACTCTTTATTCACTACAAGAAATCTGTTGATACATGATCCTCCATTTTCGTCACTGAATCATTATTATCTACAATATATGATGATCTTATGATAAAAAACGGATCGTCAAAAACCAAGCGTCAGTAATTACACATAATGACGTTTTCTACGAAATCATCATAACCGTCTATGACAATATTGGATCGTCATAACCGTTATGACGATCCAATATCGTCATGGGGCATCTAGCTAGGACAAGTCAGATCCTACGTGGACCGGGCTAAATTTGCATCATGGGGCAAAATTGTGACGAAACGAAATTATCATAATGCAAATTTAGCCCGGTCCATTTCTGGGTTCTACATGGGCTCAGCCCAACAATTCTGGCTTGTTTATTTTTTTCTCCTATCCATTCTAGTCATCTACATGGGCCAAGCCAAACATTTTTGACTCTTTGTTTTCTAGGCCTTGGCCTTTTTAAATTCAACTTCGTTTAACATTTGGACTTTTTAGTTTGGACGGTCCCACTAGTCAGATGGGTCAGGTTGTCAAAGCCTACTATCCCACATGTTTGTTTACATTTTCACTCTGGTCCTAGTATTTAAAAATTAATAATTTAATCAGAACAATATATAACTATTTTGATTGAAACAGAGCCAATTCACGAATAATATTACAGATAACTGCACATATTACAACCATGCACAATTAACATTAGGCATCCAGATACCAAAACATCTATTAACTAGCTACGGAAGTAAAACCAACTCTTTGTTGGGTGCAGGTTCCAGCTTCTTCCGGTAGACTTCATCCAAGTGCCCTTGTAAAAAAGTGACAGAACAACACTTGCAGGCAAATGAAATCCAACGCTTGCAAGTTATTAAACAAAACACTTTAATACAGCGTTACACTCATTGTAAATAAGGCAATGGAGTAATATAGTGTCACATAATACATATAGAGTACTATACTCCTTGTAAATAAGACAATGGTGTAATACAGTGTCACATCCAAGCTTGCAAGATTCTACTTTTGCTACAAGTTCAGTAATGGAGCACTAATAGAGCACTTGCGCTGATACAAGTTCTATTTGTAATAAAGTGATTGTGACACAATCTGTTTATCGTCCAAGCATTGATAAATATTCAATTAATACTATTACTACATGACACCAACAACAACATATTACTACTACAATATACCAGGTGTAGATTCTTTCATCATCAATCAATATACCAAGAGTATCTTTTGCATTTTCATTCTTCTATCTTGTGTATAGGAAATGAATTGTTGGCTCAAGTAATTTATCTAGAACGAGTAAAATGACAGTGAGAATCTAATATATAGGAAATGATGTTGGAGGCCTAGTCAAATCGCCTCAGAGTCCCGAAATGATGTATAGGAAATGATGTTAGCGCATAGAGCTAAGAAGCCTCTATGGGAAATCAGATGCAAACACAGCTGGGTGTGAGGGGTAGTGACTCACAAAGTATGGGCATCTCGGTGGCAAGCAAGATAAGATGATGCAGAGCTTGCCGTGGATCTTGGACACCCTCTGAAAATCGGTGATGACGGTCTGGATCTGCACGCCAAGCCTGCGGTCACCGAGCGTAGTTGTTCTCGGAGATCTGAGAGACATGTGGAGAAGAATGAAATATAACAACATTAATACAGGTTTAGACCTACAGCCAGTAGCAAAAGAAAGGGAGCAAAAAGATATCACAATACAACCATGATAATATAATCAATTTGAATGCTCAATCTGGATAGAGCAGCGTTGAATTTAAACCATTTTTCTTATTCTGCAAAATTTCATACTCTAACTCACTCGTGCTACGCATTTCAGAGGTAAAAGAGCAAGTTTCTTTTCAAACATTGTTAAAAGTAACTACGAATTAGAGCATGCTAGAGATGGCAGCTTACGTACAGCTTAAAAATGTATCTAGAGACCAGCCTCGAGAACCAATATTAAAACACCTTGAGATCCATTTGAAGAACACTATATACTGCTAGTAGTAACAATCAATCTGAATATACGAAAGAGAAAAGAAAAAGGAAGCAACCAAATAAGCTTTTCCTCTCTCTTCTTGTTTGGGCTGGGGCGGGACTGAAACGGCAAGAGAGTAGCTAGGATGTTTTTAGTTAATCCCTGCAGTAGAATATTGGTGTGCTAAAACAAAAATGTACTTAAATTGTAAACACCATTTATTCTGAATTTCCATCAATACAGAAGGCATACGTGTGAACTATCCATTTCAAATAGACCCAAATAGTACCTCAAGTATTCAACATGTCCTTGCAAAAAATTCAGTGATATCAGACCAGTTCTTTGGCACAATGGCACATATTACAGTCATGTCTTACATAGCAAATAGAAGAAAAAAGGGAGGAACCGAGGACTTGCCTACACCATGGAGATAGGGATCTAGTGTCATCGAGCGAGAGGTAGTGCGGTGGCGAAGGATGCCTGGGGCGCAGTCTGGTGTCATCAGGCACGACCTTGGTGTCCGCGAGCAGGACCACCACTTGCTCTTCTCCGTTGGTGCAGCCTCCTGGATGGCAGCGGCCATCAGGTCGGTTATGTAAGATTGAAACATTGCAAACTATAAACATAACGGCCGAAACTGAACAAGGTTCATGAAGAAAAGTAACCAGAATCATACAGGATAGCTACTCTATATAAGCAGGGCAATGGTATAGAATTAGAGCGGATCACCTAATAAACCAAAATGCTACACTAGCCTAAACTGACCAACATCAACTCCAGAAATGGTTGTTTGTGTGTGATTCTTCAAGAATTAATTCTAGTTCATCTCACCTTCGCTAACCCTAGTTCTTTTGTTCTATTGTGAATGGAAGGAAGACTAAGTTAAGCTTACCAAGTTACTAACATTTGCTAACACTAGTTTGATTGCTGTTAATATAGTTCACAAATATGAATATTCACGATCACAATAGATGGTACAGAAGGTGGGAGCATGCACAGAAGCAACTCGAGACTAAAATATGAATGACAAGTAACTATAATCCAGTCATCGTCATAGGCGCTGGAGTTGGTGATGAATAGCAGGTGGGATCACCAAGGACAGAGCTCGACAGAGAGGGAAAGGATACCAAGGGAGGATACTGGGATATGTCCTTAGTCGTGACAAACAGGTCTGGGCACGAAAAGGGGCCTTACCTTCCGCTCGAGTTCATGGAATGAGTTGACCAAGATGTTGCTCGTGTCCTCCAACCCATCGAACTGCCCCACCACCGCATCCAGGAACATCCGGTACGAGTCCGGTGCATCCACAAACGAGGGCACATCCTCCGGACCCAGATCGACACTCAGCAACCCCTTAAGCGCGCTCCCGTCCATGATCGGCACCATGACACGCCCCGCCTACACCTCCCCGTAGATGACGCCCACCGCGCACGGCTGCGAGATGAGCGCGGTTGTCGGAACGCTGTGGCTTGCCGGCCGAGACAATCTCCTAGATCTGCGGCTTGCCAGCCCATGGGAGGTACGGAGGCCATGGTAGGGCCAGGTCCATCTCCTAGATCCGCGACATCGAGGTCTGGGGCGAGCCGATCTAGCGGCTTGCCGGCCGAGAGAAATCACCGTATCGGGGACTGGATTTGGTGAGAATGTTGGGGTTTGAGGGTCAGGGACTGGATTGAGTTGGTGAGGAGGGGAGGAGGGTGGTCGGTGATGTGGTGCCGGGAAGGAGGGGATGGGTGATATGTCGTAAACGTATCTATAATTTTTGATGTTCCATGCTTGTTTTATATCTACTTTCTTATGTTTTGTCTACACTTTGGAGTATTTTTATACATTTTCTAGAACTAACCTATTAACAAGATGCCACAGTGCTAGTTGCCTGTTTTTGGTTCCAGAAAAGCCAGAAAATAAATATTCTCGCAATTGGACGGGACAAAAGCCAAAGTCAATATTTCACCGAGGGGAACACGGAGCCAGAAGACAAGGCGGAGAAGGGCCTCGAGGGGGCCACACCCCCTGGTCACGCAGCCTGGCCTGGCCCGCGCCTAGAGGGGTGCAGCCGCCTCGAGCGCCCCCTCGGCCTCTCCTTTCACATATAAGAAGCCTCCGATGCAGAAACCCTAAATCATCCGGGAAAAAGCCATGAAAACCTCCACAGTGCCACCGCCACCAAAGAGGAGATTCGGGGGACATAAGTCTCTATTTCGGCACCCTGCCGGGACGGGGAAGTGCCCCTGGAGCCATCTCCATCGACTCCACCACCATCTCCATCGTCGTTGCTGACTCCCATGATAAGGAGGGAGTAGTTCTTCCTTGAGGCTAAGGGCTCTACCAGTAGCTATGTGTTCATCTCTCTCTCTAGGCTTGATCTTATTGAGATCATGAGCTTTGTAATCTATAGATCTATTCTGCTACTCAAGTGCTTTAATGAATCTCTGCTTATCCCCATGTGTGTGTGAAGTTGACAGTGTGCACACCGTGTGGCACTTTGGCTAAGCTTACATAAATACTTGTCATGAGTATAATTTGAGTTGGATGTCTCTATGAGATTGTGGTGTGATGACCCACAAGTATAGGGGGTGTATCGCAATATTTTTGAGGGAAGTGAATCCCAATTTATTGATTTGACACAAGGGGAGCCAAGGAATATTTATAAGACTTAACAACTGAGTTGTCAATTCAGCTGCACTTGGAAACAATCTTGCTCACAACAGTTTATCAGTAGCAATAGTTTTGTAGTAGGAATAGTAAAGTAACAGCAGTAGTAAAGTAAAGACAGTAGTAACAATAGCAGTAAACAGTAGGATTCGAGTGCGGTAGGCATAGGGATGGATGGACGGGCGTTGCATGGAAAAGACAATTCATATAGCAATCGGAACATAGGGCAATTGCAGATAAATAAGATAAAGCATCCAAGTACTAGATAATCATAAGCATGTGTTCCATATATAGTCATACGTGCTCGCAATGAGAACTTGCACAACATCTTTTGTCCTACCAGCCCATTTGCAGCGGGGCCTCAAGGAAACTACTGGCAATTAAGGTGCTCCTTTTAATAGAGCACCGGAGCAAAGCATTAACACTCTGTGAACACATGTGACCCTCACATCAAAGCCATTTCCTCCGGTTATCCTGATTTCTGTCACTTCGGGGCCATTGGTTCCCGACAACAACGTGTGTATACAACTTGTAGATAAGACCATAAACAATACTATCATAATGAATCAATAACATGTTTAGATCTTAAATCATGGCACTTGGGACCTAGTGACAAGCATTAAGCATAACAAGTTGCAACAAAGTCATAAAGCACTAATAGAAGATACTAGGCACCATGCCCTAACAATCTGATGCCATTACATGAACAATCTCATCCAATCCCTACCATATCCATAGCCTACAGCGGGGGATTACTCACTCATAGATGGGGGAAACATGGATGGTCGATGGAGAAGTGATGGTGATGATGATGGCGATGATCTCCTCCAATTCCCTGTCCCGGCAGGGTGCCAGAACGGAGTTTCTGGTGCTGTTTCATGGAATCTGGTGGAGGCGGCGGAGTAGAACTCCTTCTGCGAAAACGTTGAATCCCGCTAAGTTTTTAGGTCAGAAGGCAACTTATAGGCGAAGAGGGAGACCGAGGGGGTGTCTGGGGCGGCCAGACCACCCCCTGGCGTGGCCTGGGCTTGCCTGCGTGGCCAGGTGGTGTGGCCTGGGCCCAGTCCCCTCCATCTCATATTCTGGCTCCGGGAGTCTTCTGGTGAAATAGGATTTTGTCATATTTTTCGGGATTTTTCCTGATAGTTGATTTTCTGCACAAAAACTAGAGACAAAGATAATTCTGCTGAAAACAGCGCCATTCCGTGTTAGTTGCATCCAAATCACACAAGTTTAGAGGAGAAACAATAGCAAAAGTGTTTGGGAAAGTAGATACGTTTTGGACGTATCAACCCCCCCAAGCTTAGATTATTGCTTGTCCTCAAGCAATTCAGTTGAAAACTGAGTGCGATAAAAGAACTTTCACGAACACATTTGCCTCATATGATGTATATATTCTCAGCATGTGATCAACTACTTAGACAATTCATAATAAAGAGTATGCAACTAAGTTTACTTAATAGGCATTGCAAGCTATGAAGAGATTCCAACTTAAAAATAATAAGTAGCATGAAGCATAAATATAAGCAACATTACAATGCTCATAACAAGGTATGATAGAGTGGTATCTCGCTTGCTTTTTTATTGTGAATGCCAAGGCACTTCTGAAGTTCAGGTGAAGACTAGAAGTAAAGATGTCAAAGATACAAGCATCAAAGTCATAACACAAATAATCAAGTAATGAGACAAACACAAAGAATGACAACTATGCTCTCAACAAAGTGCTCATAGAATTTGTGGAGACTCAACAAGGAAATGAAAAGGTTTTGAATAGTTTGAAAGGCTTCCAAATGCTGAAAGTATGATACTCATTAGCTTTGAGCTCTCATTGCCCCTATCATAAGCATCTTTAATATGGTTAAAGTGAAAGTGAGGTCCAATCTGAGTTATATGCTTGACATACTATAAACTGGAAATCCCATGTCCCTTGAGTACGAGGGCCGCTCCTCATGCTACTCAATTTTAGTTACCTGTAAGTTCTTATCATCGTAAATACGTGCGTATCATAGAGAACCGCCAACGGGGTACCCCTTGCCCGATGATACAGAAGAAACCCCATATCAAAATGATAAGGCAAGCAGACAATGAGTACCTCAGCAATCTTATTATTTACCATGGGAAAATGGTGCTTTTTTCTCTCTTTCCTCTTTTCTCAAATCTCTTTTATTTTATTTTTCTCAATAGCTATCTCTCTCTTTTTTTATAAGAATGCTTTATAGATATCATTATGGTTACGTTGCAGGTTTCCACCATGATGGCATGGATTAGACCGGCGGCCCAGGCGTTTCTCTAACACACATATATAACTCCTTGGACTTACAGGCTCCCCTTTTATTTCACACCGACGACATCCACAAACAAAAGAGCATGGTATCAACTGGGTATATAATTACAGGTGTTGAAAGCGTTCCCCGTGATAGCATGGTTCTGCTAATCCCCAGCCTATAATTTGCAAGCATATAACTTTCATGGACAGTCATGATGGTTCATGTTTATTAAGTGCAGAAAATAAAGTGTGCCATCAAGTTCGTGAGAGCTTTACTAACTAACTTTCTCATAACAAGCAAACATTTTATTTAGAAGAAAACAAGGCATATTGAATATGCACGGAAATAGAAAATGATGCTAATAGGTAGGTATAGTGGACACTTTGGCAATATTTGGTTTTAGGGAGTTGGAAACATGAGTAAAACATACTCAGTAAAAGTGAAGGCTAGCAATAGTAAGGGAGCGACAAACGAGAGAACAATAGCTATCATAATCATGCTTGCAACAAAACATGACTAATCATGGCATGAAAGTGATTCAAGATCCTCAAGGCAAAATAATTCATCGAGGCTTAACTGATTATTTCAGTCATATGCATGCGTGAGCATGTGCCAAGTCAATTCAAATGAAACATTCAGAGGAGGATACCACGGTGTCATACCAAGTTATGAATAGAGTAATGCAAGCAAACATTCATATGACATGCTACAAACGATTAGCAAGATGGAATTAATCATATGAAAGAAAGAACTGTTAAGCATCCATAAATAGCATACACCGTACATGAATAGACTAAGCACGCCCACAATGATGAGTATATGTACAAAAATGAAAACAAATAGAGTTTGTTACCAGCCTCTTACCACACCGCACGTTGTCATTAATCCTCATTATTGCTCTTCACTTCTGTGGCTTGAATAATAATATAAAACCAATATCCACTAAGGACTGCCGAACCCTACAACAAACTCACAAAGCCAAAGAAGAACAACAAATATTTTTGGTGTTTTCGATTTTTAAAGCAAGAACCAAAAAGGAAAAACAAGCAAAGCAAAATCTTTTTGGGTTTTTTCGAATAGTTCAAACAAAGCAAAAAGGGAAAAGCAAACTAAGGCAAAAAGAAGAAGAAACAAATCAAAGAGAAACAACAAATATATTTTTGGTCTTTTTGTGTTTTAGAAAGCAAAAGCAAAGAAAGAATGAAAACTAAAAAGAGAACGAAACATGAATATACAAAGTACCAACGCAAAATGATATGGAGATGAGTGCGGTGTCGACGTACCTCCCCCCAAGCTTAGGCTTTTGGCCTAAGTGGGTATAAATCCATGTACGAATAAGGGTTCCAAGCAGGGGGGTCATGATAAGAATGATTGTAGTTGGGCCTGTGTGAAGAAGAAGAAGCTCCCCAATCATAAGCAGGCTGCTGATATGAAGACTCCCCCTCATTCGAGGGCTGGACCGAATCATCTGTGACCTCCCTTCTAGTATCCTGCTCCTGTTGGGAGAGCTCTCCCAAGTACGTGTCAAGCTCCTCCTCAGTGAGGGACCATCCTACCCTGTTATCAAGGTTAAACAAAACAGGTGCAGGCAAAAGAACAACACGCTCGGACTTGCTCTTTCTCCAACCAGCTTTGTGAAAGGTTATTTCATAAGACAACTCACTCACACTAGCCCACGAGGAAACAAATTTATGATGTATCATGGAATTAAGATCAAGCCTTTCTATGGGAAACTGTAGGTCTAGATGATGAGGCACTAAACCATGCAATGCTAGTAAACGAGAAGCAATGATGCCCCCACAAATTCCACCTTTCTCGCGGTTGGTGGCAAGACGGAAAGCTATCAAAGCACCCAAGTTGTAAGACCTATCTCGTTTAAGAGAAGTAGAGATAAATGCTAGATCATATGAAGATAACTTATTGGCAGTTTTCCTACCAAGAACACACTTGGCAATAAAGTAGGCAAAGTAGCGAATGGAGGGGAGATGAATGTTACAGATTTTTCCACTCTCCTTTGAGAAGCTGCTCCCTTGGCAAATTTCTGCGTACAAATCCATGAGTGGTGCAGGTCGCTCTTTAATCCTTCCACATTATCCCCACTGAGGTACCTTAATAGCTGCACAAAAGTCATCGAGAGAAAGGTCGACAACAATATTGTAAATTTTGTAGTGGACCATGGGGTTAGGAAAAGAGTAGCTAAATTGAAAGTCCTGCACCACATACATGGTTAGCTTCACAAATTGACAAGGTTAATCTTCCAAAAAGTGCTCCAACCCTGCATTAGAAACCAAAGTGTGGAAATCTTGGAGAATTCCTGCAGCTCTCATGAACTCAGAGCATGGATAAATGGACGGAAAAACTTCCTCCTCCCGATGGACCTTCATAACCTCAGGCACCCATAGTTCATGTTGGTTTAGTTGATGCTCATTCATCTTTTATTCTGAAATTTAAACACCTATTAAACAAGTGATTGCAAAGTGAATATAATGAAGGGTACTACTCATAGGGACTTGTAAGAGGCCTAAACATGCATCAAAACTATATCTCTAAGCATCAAACAAGCTTACAAGCTCTCATAACCTGTCACCTACAGCACAAAAATACTCAAGATATAATCCACTAAAGACAAATCTACTTGGACAAGGGGAGGAGTCACATACTAGAGAACAAATGCTCCAAATTTCAGCAACAAAGATGGGATGAGCAAGGAGATCAAAAAAATCGAGAGCAAACACAGCAATAACATGATTTTGAGCAATGAACTAGAGTTTGCTCGGGAGAGAGAAGAAAGTGGCAGGTGAGAGAGTTAGTGGAGGGGCAGGGGTGGCCCACACCATGGCATGGTGCCACCCAGGGCAGGCCGCGCCACCAGGTGGTGAGCCTGCCTGGTGGGTCCCCCTGGTACCTTCCAGGCACTCCTATGCCCCTTTTTTCATGTAAAAATTTAATATGAATTTTCTAAAATTTTTCGAGACACTTTATTTTTGGGCATTTTTCAGGTATAGAAGAATGATTTTCTGACAGAAAGATTTTTTTGGAATGATGCAAAGAAAAAACAAGGCAAGAACTACAGAAGTTCTAAGACACTCTAACATGCAAGCAACTAACAATAAAAAGGAGAACTAAATGAAAACAAAAACTAAAATGGATAGAATAGAAGTAAAAGGAGATAACCATAGTGGAAACATTGTTTTGTTCAACGAAATCCTTTTGTTAACAAGGTTGATCAGGTCTTGTTACCAAAACAATTTCATATGAGACAAAACTTTTGTATTCCACTGATGATTATGTTACCTCAACCTTGATAGCAATGGTCCCAATCATAATAGTTTCAAAATTTTCTCTTGGTATGGGATAATATATCTCTCCAACTTGAATGCCCTCAACATGTTCAATTGAATTCAAACCATAAGTCCTTTCAATCTTCTTGGGGAAATAGACAGTGTGTTCCTTGTCATTAACATTAAAGGTCACATTTCCTTGATTACAATTAATAACAGCTCCTGTAGTATTAAGAAAAGGTCTCCCAAGAATAATAGACATATTATCATCTTCAGGCATTTCAAGCACAACAAAATCAGTTAATATTAAACAATTATGAGCCACTTGAACAGGTACATCCTCACATATACCAACAGGAATATTGGTAGATTTATCAGCCATTTGCAAATATATATCAATTGGTATCAATTTTTCTAGTTGAAGCCTCTTATATAGAGAGAAAGGCATAACACTAACTCCAGCTCCCAAGTCACACAAAGCAGTTCTAACATAACTATTCTTAATAGAGCAAGGGATAGTTGGAATCCCTAGGTCTCCAAGTTTCTTAGGAACCTTACCATTAAAGGAATAATTAGCAAGCAAAGTAGAAATTTCTTCATTAGGGATCTTCCTTTTATTCGAGACAATATCCTTCATATACTTTGAGTAAGGAGGCAATTTAATAGCATCAGTCAAAGGAATTTGCAGGAATAAAGGTTTCATCCACTCACAAAACTTATTATAGTGTTGATCTTCCTTTGACTTGTGTTTCTTATCAGGGAAAGACATAGGTTTTTGGACCCAAGGCTCTCTTTCACTACCATGTTTCTTAGCAATAAAATCTTCTTTAGTGTATTTAGTATCCTTAATGTGCTTTTTAGGTTCTTCTTCAACTTTTTCTTCATTAGGAACTTCATTTTCTTCATTACCACTTTCAGTTTCAGCATCAGAAACAGATATACTATTAGGATCTATAGCAGGTTTAGAGGGTTCTACAACAATTTTATGTTTCTTTTTCCTTTTCTTACGTGTAGAGCCACTATTTTCAGCTTGTTGAGAATCCTGCTCAATTCTTTTGGGATGCCCCTCAGGATATAGAGGATCTTGGGTAGCAGCACCACTTCTAGTTCTAATTTCATAAGCATGTTTTTCTTTAGCAGCATTAACTAGCAAGTCTTTTTGCACTTTAATGAGTTGGTCTATTTGAGTTTTAACCATTTGAAAGTGTTTAGCAATCATTTTAACATCATTAGAGGTTCTTTCCACAATATCTTTCAACTCAACAATAGCTCTAGTGTTTTCCATTAGATGTTTATGCACCCTTTTATTAAAATTATCCTGCTTAACAATAAAGATATCGAATTCTTCTAAGCATTGATCAGGAGGTTTAGCGTAAGGGATATCACCTTCATCAAAGTGTTGGAGAGAGTGTACCTCAATAGTGGATGAGTAGGGGATAGGCTTACATAATTCTTCTATAGGAGGTAAATTCTTGACATCTGCAGCTTTAATTCCCTTCTCCTTAAGACATTTCTTAGCTTCCTTCATCACTTCATCCTTTAATTCAATAAATCCCCTCTTCTTTGATGTTGGAATAGGCACAGGAATAGTTGGTTCATGTATGATTACTTCAGGTATAGCTTGTCCAGGAGGAGTCCAATCTTCATAATTCTTGCTTATTTTAGCCATTAATTTCTCAGCTTCCTTGGGAGTCCTATTCCTGAAAACACAATCAGCACAACTATCTAGGTATGTCCTAGATTCTTCAGTTAGTCCATTATAAAAGATATCAAGAAGCTCATTCTTAGGTAATGGACTTCCAGCCTGTGCATGAATCAAAGTACAAAACCTTGCCCATGCTTGGGAAATATCTCTTTTTCTCCCTGTTTAAAATCAAAAAGTTCCTGCAAAATAGCATGTCTAGCACTTGGAGGAAAATATTTCTGCAGGAAAGTACTAATCAAGCAATCAGGGCTATCAATAGATCCAGGAGGTAAATTACTAAACCAAGTTTTAGCTTCTCCTTTCAGTGAAAATGGGAAAATCTTAGCAACAAAGTAAGTACGCATCTTAATATCATCAGAAAACAAGCCACTCATGGTAGAAAGTTCATTCATATGTGCTACCGCACTTTCATTCTTAGTCCCACAAAAAGGTTCTTTCTCAACAATAGCTATGTAAGATAGATCGAGAGAGAAATGATAATCTTTATCTTTAATGTTTATGGGAGAAGCAGCAAACTTAGCAATAGGAGACAATTTGGGTCTAATAGTACGCCTCTCAAGGAGACTCTTAGCAACACTCCTATCATGGGTGTTTTTACATTCTTTAATAAATTCATCGGTCATCTCAACATAACCATCTTCAATATCGTAACTTTCACTAGACTCAGGTGAACTAACAGGTGTAGTAGTGTCTTCATTAGGAGTTTCAGTATTTCTAGCTATAGTTCTAGCAATTGTAGCATCTAGTAAAGGACCTAATGAACCACTCTTATCAAGCACAGTAGAAGCAGCATCATAAGTATCAGAAGTTTCAGATTCAGAAGTAGTAGCAGTGTGTGTAGCATGTGTATGTGTATGTGGTGGTGTAACGAGCTTACTCATAACAAATGGTGAATCAAGAGCAATAGAGGTGTTCAGAACCGTACCCCTTCTTGTAGTGGATGGTAAAATAGGAACCTTGCCATCACGAGACTTACCCATGATGGATGGATGGCAGTGAACAATAGTGATTCCAAGTGAACTTGATAAATAAAGCTATGCTCCCAACAGCGGCGCCGAAAATAGTCTTCTTGACCCACAAGTATAGGGGTGTATCACAGATTTTCGAGGGAAGTGAAACCCAATTTATTGATTCACACAAGGGGAGCCAAAGAATATTTATAAGCCTTAACAACTGAGTTGTCAATTCAGCTACACTGAAACAATCTTGCTCACAGCAGCTTTATCAAGAGCAATGATTTTGTAGTAGAAATTGTAAAGTAATAGCAGTAAAAGACAGTAATAACAATAGCAAGCGATGAGAGGATTCGAAAGTGTAGGCATAGGGATGGATGGACGGGTGTTGCATGGACAAGACAATTCATATAGCAATCAGAACATAGGGAAATTGTAGATAAATAAGATAAAGCATCCAAGTACTAGATAATCATAGGCATGTGTTCCATATATAGTCATACGTGCTCGCAATGAGAACTTGCACAACATCTTTTGTCCTGCCAGCCCGTTTGCAGCGGGGCCTCAAGGAACCTGGCAATTAAGGTGCTCCTTTTAATAGAGCACCGGAGCAAAGCATTAACACTCCGTGAACACATGTGATCCTCACATCAAAGCCATTCCCTCCGGTTATCCTGATTTCTGTCACTTCGAGGCCATTGGTTCCGGGCAACAACGTGTGTATACAACTTGTAGATAAGACCATAAACAATACTATCATAATGAATCAATAACATGTTCAGATCTAAAATCATGGAACTCGGGCCCTAGTGACAAGCATTAAGCATAACAAGTTGCAACAAAGTCATAAAGCACTAATAGAAGATACTAGGCACCATGCCCTAACAATCTGATGCCATTACTGTTGGGTCCGCAACATAGAAAACAAAAATTTCCTATGATGAGAACTACACGCCAAGATCTATCTACTAGGTACAAAGCAACGGGTGGACATACATCCAACGAGAACTTACCCTCGAAGACAACGAGTTTTGTTAACGAGTAGGAACTCGTGGTTGATGTAGTCGTACACTTGCCGATCTCAAGATCGTGAGGAAGTTCGAGCGCCGCAACTCAGCAGCGCATCCATACTCGCACACACGTTCAAGCCACTGAACAACCTCCACCTCCTCGCTCCAGCGATCCAGTGGAAGAAGCAACTCCTTCCAGACGAAATGCCACCGGGAACATGTATCTCGCTAATCCGAGACCATGGGGGAATAATTCTAGAGGGGGAGAGCGATCCTTCACAAGGAGGTGTGTGGAAGAAGGAGGAGGGGGGTGCCCCTCCTCTCCATGGCCGGCGCATGGGGGGGGGGGTGACTCCTCACCTCCCCCATTCATGTGGTGGTAACCCCTCCACATTAAAATGCCTCTTCACATTCCCTTTTAAAGTCCCCACTTTAAATGCATTAAAATTCTCCAAGTTTAATGCTCTCTCATTTAATAAAACTCTTTTATTAAATTTATTCAGAATTTTGTTAATTACTTTAAATAAAAAACATTCACATATAACCCCTTGCAATATTTTAATATCACATGCAAAACCACTTTCTGCAATTTCACCCGAAACAATTTCCGGTTTCTATTGAAAAAATTCCTGCGCTTTGCAATTCTTTTGTCTGAAACATATGTGCTCCAAAATGGTGTCCGGTAACTCTTAAGTGTGTCACCATATGGTTCGTGAATAATGCAGACATGATTGAGACTCCTCTGAGATCAATAGTCAAAAGCGGGACCTGGAGATCCATACTGACTCCTGCATATTCAACGATGACTTCTGTGATCGTGAGAACCTTTAACGCTTGTAATTTAATCCCTTTGTCTCATGATATAATGCATGTCCGAGATTCGATCATCGGTATCCAAATACCTAGTTTGATCTCGTTACCGACATGCACTCTTTTCTCGTTCCCATGATATAACGTTCTATTGATCACATCACTTGCTTGCAAGCTATCTCAATGTGATATCACCTAGAGGGCCCATAGTATATCTATCCATCATCGGGATTGACAAATTCCACTCTTGATCCATGAGCCTCAACATAACACCTTCGTAGTACTGAACCCATCTTCATAGTCACCCTGTTACGGTGTGACGTTTGATGTTATCAAGATACTCTTCAGGTGTTAGCAATTAACATGATCTCATGGTCTAAGGATAAAGATTACTTCGTATGATGTTATAGAAATATAAACATAATGACTTTATCGTAATTCTATACTTCGGATGAATGTTCATCACATCATTTCACAAATGCTGTGACCTTGTTATTAACAACATCCAATGTCTATGATCAGGAAACCTTGATCATCTTGTTAATCAACAAGCTAGTCTATAAGAGAGGCATAACTAGGAACCCTTTTTGTTTATTAAACACACATGTATTAATGTTTCTGATCAATATAATTCTACCATGCAAAATAAACATCTAGCATATATAAGGAATACATAATAACTACTTTATTATTGCCTCTCAAGGCATATTTCCTTCAGTCTCCCACTTACACTAGAGACAATAATCTAGTTCACATAGTGATAAATCTAACACCCATGGAGTTCTGGTGTTGATCATGTTTTTCCCTAGGGAGAGCTTTAGTCAATGGATCTGTTACATTTAGGTCCGTGTGTACTTTACAAATCTTTATATCTCCATCCTTGACATGCTCGCGGATGGAGTGAAACCGGCGCTTAATATGCTTGGAATTCTTGTGAGACCTCGGTTCCTTTGTGTTGGCTATGGCTCCATTGTTGTCACAATAGATCACCATTGGGTCCAATGCACTAGGAACCACACCTAGTTCCATAATGAACTCTTTCATCCAAACCGCTTCCTGCGCTGCTTCTGAAGCAGTAACATATTCCACCTCTGTCATTGATCCAGCCACCACAAGTTGTTTGGAACTCCTCCAACTAATTGCTGCTCCGTTCAAGAGAAATACGTATCCGGATTGAGACTTAGAGTCATCCGGATCAGTGTCAAAGCTAGCATCGACATAACACTTAGCGACTAGCTCTTCTTCACCTCTGTATATAAGAAACATATCCCTAGTTCTTCTCAAGTACTTGAGAATGTTCTTGACCACTATCCAAAGGTTCAACCCGGATCGATTGGTACCTACTAGTCAAACTAATAGCATGTGCCACATCCGGTCTTGTACATAGAATGGCATACATAATAGAGCCTATGGCGAGGCATAGGGATCTTATCCATCATCTCTCTTTCTTCCGCCAGAGTGGACTTTGAGTCTTACTCAATGTCTTGCCTTGCAACATAGGTAAGAACCCCTTCTTACTTCCGTCCATATTAAACTTCTTTAATATCTTATCAAGGTATGTACTCTGCGATGGCCCAATTAGGCGCCTTGATCTATCTCTATAGATTTTAATGCCTAATATATATGATGCTTCATCAAGGTCTTTCATCAAAAATTTGCTATTTAGATAACTTTTAACACTGTTTAAAAGATCTATATCATTTCCAATCAATAATATGTCATCCACATATAATATCAGAAATGCCACATTGCTCCCACTCACTTTCTTGTAAATACAAGCCTCTCCATAAGTTTGGACAAATCCAAACTCTTTGATCACCTCATCAAAGCGGAGATTCCAACTTCGGGATGCTTGCTTCAGTCCATAGATGGATCGCTGAAGTTTGCATACCTTATTAGCATCCTTAGGATCGACAAAACCCTTAGGTCATATAATATACAACTCTTCTTCAATATTACCATTGAGGAACGCAGTTTGACATCCATATACCATATTTCATAATCGAAATATGCAGCAATTGCTAACATAATCCTAACCGACTTAAGCATCGCTACGTGAGAGAATGTCTCATCGTAGTCAACTCCTTGAATTTGTCGAAACCCCTTTGTGACAAGTCAAGCCTTATAGATGGTCACATTACCATCAGCATCAGTTTTTATTTTGAAAATCCATTTATTCTCAATGGCCTTTCGATCGTGAGGTAAGTCCACCAAGGTCCAAACTTGGTTCTCGTACATGGATTCCATTTTGGATTTCATGGCTTCTAGCCATTTGTTGGAATCCGGGCTCATCATCGCTTCTTCATACATCGTAGGGTCATCCATTTCATCAACCATGAAATTCACAATAGGATTGCCGTACAGTTCAGGAGCTGCACGTGTCCTGCTTGACCTGCGAGGTTCGGTAGTGTCCTCTTTCAGAGTTTCATGATCAATATCATTAGCTCTCTCTTCATTAGGTGAAGTCAACTCTGAAACAACTTCCGGTGCTGTGCTACTCGCCATTTCATGAAGAGAAGGTTCAATAACCTCTTCGAGTTCTACCTTCCGACTACTCACACCTTTCGCGAGAAACTCCTCAAGAAAGGATCCATTCTTGGCAACAAAAACCTTGCCCTCGGATCTGTGATAGAAGGTATGCCCAATCGTTTCCTTAGGGTATCCTATGAAGACACATTTTTCCGCTTTGGGTTCGAGTTTATCCGGCTGAAGTTTCTTCACAAAACATTGCATCCCCAAACTTTAAGAAATGACAGCTTAGGTTTGTTTCCAAACCATAATTCATACGGTGTCGTTTCAACAGATTTAGATGGTGCCCGATTTAAAGTGTATGTAGCTATTTCCAGTGCATAACCCCAAAATGACAGTGGCAAGTCAGTCAGAGACATCATAGATCGAACCATATCCAATAAGGTACGATTACGATGTTCCGACACACCATTATGTTGTGGTGTTCCGGCAGGCGTGAGTTGTGAAAGTATTCCACACTCTTTCATGTGTGTGCTAAACTCGTAACTTAGATACTCTCCTCCACGGCCAGACCGTAGAAATTTGATCTTTCTACTACGATGATTTTCCACTTCATTCTGAAATTCCTTGAACTTTTCAAAAGTTTCAGATTTGTGTTTCATCAAATAGATATACCCGTATCTACTCAAATCATCCGTGAAAGTAACAAAATAATGATATCCACCTGTGACACACTCATTGGTCCACACACATTAGTATGTATGATTTCCAATAAATCTGTCGCCCGTTCCATTGAACCGGAAAACAGCGTTCTAGTCATCTTGCCCATAAGGCATGGCTCACATGTATCAAATAATTCAAAATCAAGTGATTCCAAAAGTCCATCAGAATGGAGTTTCTTCATGCGTTTAACGCCAATATGACCTAGACGGCAGTGCCACATATATGCAGATATATCATCATCAAGTTTAATCTTTTTAGCATTAACATTATGAATGTGCGTAATATTACTATCGAGATCCATCAGAAATAAACCATTCAACACAGGTGCATGACCATAAAAGATATTATCCATATAAATCGAACAACCATTGTTTTCAGATTTAAACGAATAACCACTTTGCATCAAACACGATCCAGATACAATGTTCATGCTAAGTGCAGGCACCAAATAACAATTATTCAGGTTTATAACTAATCCCGATGGCATATGGAGAGGCAGCGTTCCGACAGCGATCACATCAACTCTTGATCCATTGTCCCGCATTGTGACCTCATCCCTTGCTAGTTGTCGCTTGTTCCAGCCTCGAATTGAGTTACATATATTAGCAACCGATCCGTATCAAATACCGGTGCTACGCGAGTACTAGTCAAGTACACATCAATAACATGTATATCATATATACCTTTGTTTGCCTTCGGACTTCTTGTCCGCCAAATACTTGGGGCGATTATGCCCAATGGCCAGTCCCCTTGCAATACTAGCACTCAAGATCGGACTTAGGGCCAGCTCGGGTTTCTTTTCGTGCACGGCAACAGATTTTCCACCCTTCTTTCCTTCGCTTGCCTTTCTTGTCCTTCTTGAAACCGGTGGTCCTATTGATCATCAACACTTGATGGTCTTTCCTAATCTCCACTTCAGGTCTTAAGCATCGATGAAGCTCGGGAAGAGTCTTCTTCATGCCCTGCATATTATAGTTCATCAGGAAGCTCTTGTAGCTAGGTGGTAGAGATTGGAGAACACGATGTATGCCTAAGTCATTGGGAATCATTATTCCCAAGGACACAAGCTTATCGGCGTACCTAGACATTTTGAGTACATGCTCACTAACGGAGCTGTTTTCCTCCATTTTGCAGCTGAAGAACTTTTCAGAAGCATTATAACTCTCTACGGAAGCATGGGTATCAAAAATCATTTTCAATTCTCCCATGGTATCAAAGGTATTGCCATTTTCGAAACGCTTTCGAAGTTCGGGCTCTAGCCCATACAGTATGCCACAATGAACTAAGTTGTGGTCCTCCTGACGAGTCACATAGACATTCTTTTCCTCGTCAGGGGCATCAGGAGCTGGTGGGGGGCCTAGCAGCGCATCTAACACATATTGCTTTTGTGCATCAGTGAGGAGAATCCTCAAATTCATAGCCCAGTTGGTGAAGTTTCTACCATTCGCAGCAAGTTTCTCTTTCTCCATGAACACATTGAAATTAAAAGCAGGTGGTGCCATCTACAACAGAATTTGTAAAGTTTATTTAGACTAAGTTTATGATAGATTGAGTTCAACTAATCCAAATTACTAATGAACTCCCACTCAAAAACGAGATCCCTCGTGCCTTTTTGGTGATTACATGAACCAAATCCACTACACCAAGTCCGATCATCACGTGAGTCGGTGTAGCTTCAAAGGCAAGCATCTATATGGGCATCATATCAACTATATGACTCATGCTTAACCTTTCGGTCTGTGTTCCGAGGCCATGTCTGTACATGCTAGGCTCGCTAAGTAAGAACCTTAGTACTCGCGTGTGTAAAACTGTCTTACACCCGTTGTATGAAAGCGTAGAGTCGAGTACACCCAATCATCACGTGATGTCTCGAAACACGATCCATAGAACGGTGCATACTCAAGGAAGAACACATTTTATCTTGATATCTAACTGAGGGATCATCTTACAATGCTACGAAAAGCGCCAAACTAGCAGTATAAGATGCTAACATCTAATGTGTAAAGTGAGATGATATGGTCCATGCATTTGATCTCTATCATTTGCATCGTGGTATGATCTCTATCATTCCTTTGTGTGTAAGGCCAAGGTCTATGGAACTTACATGTTGAATGTGTTGTAAGAGTATCTATCATACATCTACTTACAACAATACCATATCAATACACTAGCCCAGAAACGATCTAAACTAGACGCCTCTAATTTATCAATTGCAAGTTTTACGTGGCTTAGGGCTTTCGGAGATAGAACCGTTATCACCTACGAACATGAAGCACAACGAGGATAACCAAGTTATTAGCAACTCATTGTAAATCAGATATTGACTATAGTAGGAGAGACAAACACCTGCCAGCCACTTATGCAAAACAAGTTGCATGTCAGTCGTGGAACCGGTCTCATGTACGATGACATGTAAGGTTGGTCCGGGCCGCTTCATCCCACTATGCCACTAATATCCAAAGTACATAGAAGATGCAATAACATGATCATCATCGCCCACATATAAACATATGTGTACTACCCATGCAAAGCACCTACGCATAGATCAGGCTCTGATACCACTGTTGGGTCCACAGCATAGAAAACAAAAATTTTCCTACGGTGTGAACTACACGCCAAGATCTATCTACTAGGTACAAAGCAACGGGTGGACATACATCCAACAAGAACTTACCCTCGAAGACAACGAGTTTTGTTAACGAGTAGGAACTCGTGGTTGATGTAGTCGTACACTTGCCGATCTCAAGATTGTGAGGAAGTCCAAGCGCCGCAACTCAGCAAAGACATCCAGACTTTCGCACACACGTTCAAGCCATGGACAACCTCCACCTCCTCGCCCAGCGATCCAGTGAGCAGCAACTCCTTCCTGCATTTAAATGCCACCGGGAACATGTATCTCGCTAATCCGAGACCATGGGGGAATAATTCTAGAGGGGGAGAGAGATCCTTCACAAGGAGGTGTGTGGAAGAAGGAGGAGGAGGGGTTCCCCTCCTCTCCATGGCCGGCGCATGGGGGGGTGACTCCTCACCTCCCCCATTCATGTGGTGGTAACCCCTCCACATTAAAATGCCTCTTCACATTCCCTTTTAAAGTCCCCACTTTAAATGCATTAAAATTCTCCAAGTTTAATTCTCTCTCATTTAATAAAACTCTTTTATTAAATTTATTCAGAATTTTGTTAATTACTTTAATTAAAAAATATTCACATATAACCCCTTGCAATATTTCAATATCACATGCAGAACCACTTTCTGCAATTTCACCCGAAACAATTTCCGGTTTCTATCGAAACAATTCCTGCGCTTTGCAATTCTTTCGTCTGAAACATATGTGCTCCAAAATGGTGTCCGGTAACTCTTAAGTGTGTCACCGTATGGTTCGCGAATAATGCAGACATGATTGAGACTCCTCTCAGATCAATAGTCAGAAGCGGGACCTAGAGATCCATACTGACTCCTGCATATTCAACGATGACTTCTGTGATCATGAGAACCTTTAACGCTTGTAATTTAATCCCTTTGTCTCATGATATAATACATGTCCGAGATTCGATCATCGGTATCCAAATACCTAGTTTGATCTCGTTACCGACATGCACTCTTTTCTCGTTCCCGTGATATAACATTCTAGTGATCACATCACTTGCTTGCAAGCTATCTCAATGTGATATCATCGAGAGGGCGCAGAGTATATCTATCCATCATCGGGATTGACAAATTCCACTCTTGATCCATGAGCCTCAACATAACACCTTCGTAGTACTGAACCCATCTTTATAGTCACCCTGTTACGGTGTGACGTTTGATGTTATCAAGATATTCTTCAGGTGTTAGCAATTAACATGATCTCATGGTCTAAGGATAAAGATTACTTCATATGATGTTATAGCAATATAAACATAATGAATTGATCGTAATGCTATACTTCAGATGAATGTTCATCACATCATTTCACAAATGTTGTGACCTTGTTATTAACAACATCCAATGTCTATGATCAGGAAACCTTGATCATCTTGTTAATCAACAAGCTAGTCTATAAGAGAGACATAACTAGGAACCCTTTTTGTTTATTAAACACACATGTATTGATGTTTCCGATCAATACAATTCTAGCATGCAAAATAAACATCTATCATATATAAGGAATACATAATAACAACTTTATTATTGCCCCTCAGGGCATATTTCCTTCAATTACATGAACAATCTCATCCAATCCCTACCATCCCCATATCCTACAATGGGGGATGACTCACTCATAGATGGGGGAAACATGGATGGTCGATGGAGAAGCGATGGTGATGATGATGGCGATGATCTCCTCCAATTCCCCGTCCTAGAAGGGTGCCAGAACGGAGTTTCTGGTGCTGTTTCATGGAATCTGGTGGTGGCGGCGGAGCGGAACTCCTTCTAGGAAAACGTCAAACCCCCCCTGAGTTTTTAGGTCAGAAGGCAACTTATAGGCGAAGAGGGAGACCAAGGGGTGTGCAGGCGGCGAGACCACCTGGCGTCCTGGCTTGCCTGCGGCAAGGTGGTGTGGCCTGGGCCCAGCCCCCCTCCATCTTGTATTCTGGCTCCAGGAGTCTTCTGGTGAAATAGGATTTTTGACATATTTTCCGGGATTTTTCCTGATAGTTGATTTTCTGCACAAAAACTAGACACCAAGGCAATTCTGCTGAAAACAACGCCAGTCTGTGTTAGTTGCATCCAAATCACACAAGTTTAGAGGAGAAACAATAGTAAAAGTGTTCGGGAAAGTAGATACGTTTTGGACGTATCATGGTGTTTTTTAGAACCATCTAGCGCTCAAGGTGATAGTGAGGGGTTATCTAGATGGGGAAAGCGAACTTTGAGGTGTGCTGTTATAGCCCTACCGTGGATTAGAGTTATCCTACCGGAGAGTAGTTCAGAGTAGTATCATAAAGAGATGATATTTATATGAGAGTGTTCACTAGTGAAAGTATGATCCCTAGGCCTTGTTTCTAAGCATTGAAACACCGTTTGCAACTAGATTTGTTACATGTTTGCTTGCTTACATCTTTATTTTAGATTGCCTTTAGTCTCTTCTTACCCGTCAAGCTCTTTTCTAGCACCGTTACCACTTATAATTATCCATACCACTTGTATTTCACTATCTCTTCGCCGAACTAGTGCACCTATACACCTGACAAGTGTATTGGGTGTGTTGGGGACACAAGAGACTTCTTGTATCTTGATTGCAGGGTTGCTTGAGAGGGATACCTTTGACCACTTCCTCCCTGAGTTCGATAAACCTTGGGTAATCCACTTAAGGGAAACTTGCTGTTTCTACAAACCTCTGACTTGAGGCCCAACAACTGTCTACAAGAATAGAAGTGCGTAGACATCAAGCTATTTTCTAGCGCCGTTGCCGGGGAGGTAAGGTAAAAGGTACTCACATCTTCTGGCTACTAAGCTATCTTCTAGTATTGCAGCTGGTGTGTGAGTGCTCGAAGTTATTTCCTTTAGATTCTGCAATTATATCTTTTTGTTTCTTGTTTTTATTTTCACTAGTTAGGCTTAATGGAAAACAACAACAAAATTAGAGAGCTTTTTAGTATTTTCCTAAGTTAGAACATGAATAGTCTGAAAAGAAAATTTAAAAACCCATGGAACTTTTTTGCATGCTAATAGCAATGTTATTAGTATGATTTTTTTGAACAGCTTTGTTACTAATGCTATGGAAACGTCTAAGCTTGGGGAAGTTAGTTTTTATGAAAATGATCTTTTTAGTTCCCCAGCTTTAAAGAAGAAAGTTTGCTCTGATGATACTTTATCTCCCATATGTGGTAATTCTAATGATACTTGTGATATTTAAAATCCACATACTGAAAGCATCCCTTTTAAAATACCTATAAAAATTGTTGAACGTATTATGAATAACTGTTATTTTGGAGATGGAACTGTCCATCCTGGTGATCATTTACTCTTTATACACGAATTATGCGAGTTGTTCAAGTGTGCAGGTATTTCAATGAACCAAGTTAAGAGGAAGCTATTCCCTTTTTCACTTAAGGGCAAAGCAAGGGAGTATGAGCTACTAGATGATCCTCATCATTTGGAGTGGAAGGAACTTGAATCTCTCTTTTACTCTAAATTTTATCCTCCTCATGAAATTCATAAAGATAGGAATAACATTTATAATTTTCATCCACATGATGGAGAAAGTATTGCCTAAGCATGGGGGAGACTAAAGTCACTAATGCTCAAATGTCCCATTCATGAGCTCCCCAGTAATATTGTTATTAATAATTTCTATGCAAGGCTTTCAGGACATTACAAGGACTATCTAGATACTTGTTAAGAGGTATCCTTCACAAGTAAGAAGGTCAAAGCTAAGTGGCATTTTCTTGAAACAATTCAAAGCAATATTGAATATTGGGATAACGACAACGGTAAAGAACCAGGTATAGACTATGAGTATGATTGCATTAAGTCTTTCGCTGAAACTGCTGATTTTCAAGAGCTTAGTGCTAAATATGGTCTTGATACTCAAATTCTTATTGATTGTTTTAGAGCCTTTGCTTCTCATATTAATGCTCCTAAAGAAAAATGGGACATGTATCATGAGCCTTTTAAAGACACTTGCATGGAAAAAAATTGTTATTAATGATAGCAATAAACATGCTCAAACCTCTGAAAGTACTATTTCTTATAAGCATGTTAATTTTTGTGGAAGACATAGACCTTGTGGAAAGAATCAAATTGAAGAAGAATATTGTATCACCCACAGGAATGAAAAAACTAGAACGTGGTATAGGGCTCTAAATGATCTTGGTAAAAAAGTTTGTGCCCTCTATTCTTTTATTTGTGAACTTTGCTTTGAAGTGGGTCATTTCAATTTTCAATGCTCAGGCCATAATAATAGGCCTTCTAATCCAATGAGTACTGCAAGTTTGTATTGTGATGACATGATCACTCCTAATCAACATGATGAACTTACATCATTTTTGGGGTGTGAAGAATTATCAAGAAAAACTTCTTTGGTAGATATGAGTGCTTTTGATATGAATAGCGTCCTACATGGTTGTCATCTTTATTGTGTTGATAATTGTCACACAAATACTTACATACAAAATATTATAAAATATGAGATTTTACCAAAATATGACAGGACTTATATGTGTTTTGATCTAATTAATGAAAAGAAGGAATCCTCCAAAGTTTCTTCTATTGTCTCTAACAATAAACCAGGGTATATGGAGAAGCTTCCTTTCAAGCCTCTCCCCCCTAAAGAGAAGAAGGAAAAGAAGAAGAGGAGGAGTAAAAGGAGGGAGGAAACAGTATTTTCCCCTAAGCACGTTGCTCCTATTATAGTTTTTGATGAGTCTGAACTCGATGATGTTCCTATGCCTGTTACCTATAGTAGTGATCATGATTGGGAAAAGCACACAACTTTTGATATTGAAAATCTCTTTGGTATCAATTCTGAAAATGATGATATTAATAATTGCTGTACTATTAGTGCTATCCATGTTCCTTCCAATAATGATATGTTTACAAACGAACACACTTCGAAAGATAGCTATTCTATTACTTATGTTGATACTACACCTCCAATATATGATGATTACAATAATGAATATGATATTTTCAGTCCACCTACTATTGAGGAGAAATTTAATTATGATTACAATATGCCTCCTATATTTGATGATTATGGTGATGAGAATAATAATGATAGCTATTTTGTTGAATTTACGCCCACTATAATTAATAAGAATGACTATGTTTATGTGGGGAGTATTAATTCTTTTATGCATGTGTCTCATGATAAGAATATTTTATGTGATAGTTATATTGTTAATTTTATTCATGATGCTACTGAAAGTTATTATGAGAGAGGGAAACATGATTTTATGTATCTCAATAATATTAAGTTTCCCCTCTTTATGTTGAAAATTTTGAAGTTGCACTTGTTTTGCTTTCCTATGCTTGTTGCTTTGTTCTTTTATGACTTGTTTCTTTACAAGATTATTTTTCATAGGAAGTGGGTTAGACTTAAATTTGTTCCATATTTGCATCGTGATACTCTCTTTTACTTCAATTCATATTTCTTATGTGAGCATCATCGAAATTATCGTCCTTAGCTCAAAAGCATTAAAGAAATGTACTTCTTGGAAGATAGCCCAATAGTTTTCCTGAGTCTTGGAAGTTATTACCTCTGTAATAACTGCTCCTTATAATTTTTTGTGTGGTTTTTGTGCCAAGAGTAACCTCTAATGAGAGAGAAGTAATGCTTGGGAAAGTTGCTGTCCCGAAACAGATTTTTGTTTTTTGTGCTTCGCTGTAAAAATTCGTGACATATATGTATGTCGGTTTGAGCTATAAATTTTTGTGCTTCTGACCCATGTTATTATCCAACTTTCTTTAGTTCAACATGTTTCGATTTGAGCAACAGAAGGTCTTCAAAAAATCGGTTTTTACCTGCTGGTCTGTTTTGACAGATTTCTGTCATTATTTGCATTTGCCTCTTAATCTCTTTCTCTTTGAGTTTTCTTTGATCATTTGAACTTTTAAAAGGAATTCCTACAGTAGATTGTATTTTAGTGGAAGTTTTACTTGTGTTGAAACTGAACCTAAAGACTTATTATCTTGAATGCACTAATGTTGCTAATGAAGATTGTGTGAAGGAAATTTTCAGGCGTAGGGAAAGAATGATGTAACGAGATGAAGAATGGACAAAAGCTCAAGCTTGGGGATGCCACCCCGTGTCACCCCAAGAAATATTCAAGAGGTACAAGCATCAAAGCTTGGGGATGCCCAAGGCATCCCCTTCTTCATCAATAAAAATCTCAGGTTTGTTCCAAACACTTCATTTTTATTGTTTCATGCACAATTGTGTTATTCTTGGAGCGTCTTTGTTTTCGTTTTTAGTTTTCGTTTGGTTAGTTTGCTGCAATAAGTTGGTTGGATCCCAGCACTTCTTTTGGAGAGAGACACACTCTGCTTTCATTGTTTAGAACACTCTAGTTTTCATTCTTATTGTTTTATGAGTGTTCTTTTTGGCTAGCACTGAGTTTAGCCTTTGTTTTCGTGTGCTTTCAGCTTAGAACTTTTTAGTTCTTCCTTTTGGATTTGTGAGACAAGCTCACTGATCTTTATTTATTATTATCTTTGTGAGTTCTTTCAAATAAGTCGATTGGTGTTGGAAGAGAGTAGAAAGTTTCATGCTTTAGTGGTACAAAAGGGAGCTTGTTTTGACTGTGGCTTAGACTTTATCATGTCATGCTAGATATTGCTTTGACCTTATGCTTAGTGATTATTGCTGTAGCATGACTTGTTACAAACAATTGAGATTGCTTAATGTGCCTTGAAAGAATCATGCGTTGCTTTAGCATATAAAAGCATAATATTGTGGTATTCTCCTTTGATGCTTTGGGTTGACTTGGCGCATTCTCACACCATGTTAAGACTATACCATGTCACCATAGCCTCTATGATCATTTAGTTTGGACTTGTAATATCACTTTATGCTTTAATTAATAATGTTTTGTCGCTTTGCATGATTATGGCCATTATTGCTCTCTTAGTTGGTCGCTCCCAGCCTTTTGCTAGCCTCCATACCAAGTATGAGTTCCACTCATGCATCCAACTCCAAATAAAACCAAGTTATTCCAAAGAGTCCACCATACCTACCTATTAGCATTTGCTATTCCAAGTATATTCATGTTTTTATCTACCTTCCGAATTAAACTTGTTATGTGAAAACTAGTGATTAAAGCTCTCACAAACTTGATGGCACACTTTACTTTTCTTACACTTAATAAACTTGAACCATTGTGCCCATCTATGTTGCATATATGCTTGCGTTTTGTAAGTTGGTAATTAGCAGAACCATGTTGTCATGGGGAACGCTTTCAACATTGCACTTTATTTAGTTGATATCATGTTCTTTTGCTTATGGATCCCGGTGGTGTGAAATGAAAGGGGAGCTTGTAAGGCTCATCGAGATCGTATGTGTGTTAGAGAAACGCCTGGGCAGCTGGTCTAATCCATGCCTAATCATGGTGGAAACCTGCAGTGTAACCATAATGAGTAATCTATGAAGCATCCTCTATAAAAAAAGAAGCCTATGCAAATAGGAAAGAAAAAGAGAGAAAGAGAAAAAGAAAAAAAGAAAAAAAAGATACCTATGCAATTAGGAAATAAAAGGATGCTGAGATGTTCGTTGTCTGCTTGCCTTGTCATTTTGTTATGGGGATTCTTCCATATCATCGGGCAAGGGGTACCCCGTTGGCGGTTCTCGATGATACACATGTACTTACAATGACAAGAACTTACTTGTGACTAAAGTTGAGTAGCATGAGGAACGGTCTTCGTAAGTAAGGGGCATGAGATTTTCAACTTATAACTTGTCAAACATATCCTCATATTTGATCACTTTAACCTTAATAACTTCAGGATGCTTATGATAGGGGCAATGAGAGCTGAAATCTAACAAGTACCATAATTTTTGGAAGCTCTTTATGAGACTTGAAATCCCTGCTTCCCTTTATGAAGGGCCTTTCTTCCACTTTTATATTGAGTCTCCACCTTCTATCCTTAGACACCAATTAAGAGAGCATAGTTGTCATTCTTAGTTCTATGTGCATTGTCCCAAAACTTATTGATTGATTCATAATGTTGATATTGCTTGTTCTTGAACTATTTGTATCTAGTCACCCTTATGAACTTTGAAGGTGTCCTATGCATTTATGTTTTTCTACTCCATGAGGGACAAGCTGAATGCCACTATGCTATGTTTTCTATAGGAAACAAACAAACGTCTTTCGATGCATTGTTATTCATGATCTTTGTTTGTATCCTTTCATGTTGCATGCATAGTCACTATGTCTTATTGTTAGAACTTCATCTTTCATGATCATGTTTAGAGTACTTTGACCCCAGCTTTCAATGCTTGTAAATGGTTAGATCTTGATTGTAATGGTGCATGTCACCTAAAAAATTATTCTTTTTATCACTTACCTACTCGAGGACGAGCAGGAGTTAAGCTTGAGGATGCTTGATACATCGTAAACGTATCTATAATTTTTGATGTTCCATGCTTGTTTTATATCTACTTTCTTATGTTTTGTCTACACTTTGGAGTATTTTTACACATTTTCTAGAACTAACCTATTAACAAGATGCCATAGTGCCAGTTGCCTATTTTCTTCTATTTTTGGTTCTAGAAAAGCCAGAAAATGAATATTCTCGGAATTGGACGGGACAAAAGCCAAAGTCAATATTTCACCGAGGGGAACACGGAGCCAAAAGACGAGACGGAGAAGGGCCTCAAGGGGGCCACACCCCATGGCCGCGTGGCCTGGTCTAGCCCACGCCTAGGGGGTGCAGCCACCTCGGGCACCCCCTCGGCCTCCCCTTTCGCCTATAAGAATCATCCGATGCAGAAACACTAAATCATCCAGGAAAAGCCACGAAAACCTCCACAACACCGCCGCCACCGAAGAGGAGATTCAAGGGACAGAAGTCTCTGTTCCGGCACCCTGCCAGGACGGGGAAGTGCCCCCGGAGCCATCTCCATCGACTCCACAACCATCTCCATCGCCGTTGCTGACTCCCATGATGAGGAGGGAGTAGTTCTTCCTCGAGGCTAAGGGCTCTACCGGGAGCTATGTGTTCATCTCTCTCTCTATCCGTGATCTTATTGAGATCATTAGCTTTGTAATCTATAGATCTATTCTGCTACTCAAGTGCTTTAATGAATCTCTGCTTATCCCCATGTGTGTGAAGATGACAGTGTGCACACCATGTGGCACTTTGGCTAATGTTACATAAATACTTGTCATGAGTATAATTTGAGTTGGATGTCTCTATGAGATTGTGGTGTTTGTTGGAACCATCTAGAGCTCAAGGTGATAGTGAGGGGTTATCTAGATGGGGAAATCGAACTTTGAGGTGTGCTGTTATAGCCCTACCGTGGATTAGTGTTATCCAACCGGAGAGTAGTTTAGAGTAGTATCATAAAGAGATGATATTTATATGAGAGTGTTCACTAGTGAAAGTATGATCCCTAGGCTTTGTTTCTAAGCATTGAAACACCGTTTGCAACTAGATCTGTTATATGTTTGCTTGCTTCCATCTTTATTTCAGATTCCCTTTAGTCTCTTCCTACCCGTCAAGCTCTTTTCTGGCACCGTTACCACTTATAATTATCCATACCACTTGTATTCCACTATCTCTTCGTCGAACTAGTGCACCTATACACCTAACAAGTGTATTGGGTGTGTTGGGGACACAAGAGACTTCTTCTATCTTGATTGCAGGGTTGCTTGAGAGGGATACCTTTGACCAATTCCTCCCTAAGTTTGATAAACCTTGGATAATCCACTTAAAGGAAACTTGTTGTTGTTCTACAAACCTATACACTTGGAGGACCAACAACTGTCTACAAGAATAGAAGTGCGTAGACATCAATGGAGAGCGGATCGTATCGGGGTGGAGGAGGCGTTGGTGGGTGACGGGTGAGTGGGTGGGTGGGCGCTTCTCTGTGTGCGGCTCCGCGCGATGGGTGGGGTGGGATGCGGTCTGACCTAATTCAGTGGAGGTGCGGCCATGTGATGTTACATTCTAGCTGTTGGATGGACGAATACGATCGAATTGATAAGTTAATCCGTGGCACCTCGGTTTCCGCTTTCTAATTGGTTGGCGAAGAGTGCACAAGGATAGATGGTTAGTTAGCTATTTTCCTATTGTCATCATCTCAAAGTGTAAAAGAAATGCAACATAGTTGGCGATAATGTGCTCATATTGTGCATACATGTGCATCTTGGGATGGAGAAATGACCTATCATGTTCGAGGTTTCATGGTTTTCAGGTCAAACGAGCAATATTATGGCCAAAATCGCGACATAGTTTGTGATAATGTGCCCACAGTGTGCACGCATGTGCATCTTGGGATGGCGAACAATGCTGCAGGAGGAAGCTTTTCTTTTTGTTGCTCGAAAAAGCCATTTTCTATTTCCAGAGTGCCAAAATCGCGGCGTTTTGTGAAGCAACACCAAATTTCAATTCAAAAATGCTACCACCCCATTTTTCAAAAATACTAGACCACCTTACAAGAACAATGTCCCAACCGGGGATTTTAAAACCTTTTCGTCCACCCTTGGTGAAAAAGACAAATGTGTGCCGAATCGGTAGGAAGTGGGTCCGGTTTGAACTACAGGTACATGATCTAATGCTCGTCATTTTTTGAAAAAATCATTTTTATACTCACAATATGATGTTTCTTCAGAGATCTAATGCAAGTTTTAGCGAGGCTCGACCGTTATCTTCATGCCTGCCGTTTTTACCATAGATTGAAACGGGAAATTTTTTAAACGGGCATAAGTAATTCAAAAACGGTTCGAATAAGGTAAATTCTTCGTGTGGTGTCATATTATGTGACATAGTTGTAAGTAAAAATACCAAACTTGGTATATTGATTGCGTCTCGAAAAAACCTTCACATAAATGACCTATCATGTTCGAGGTTTCATGGTTTTCAGGTCAAACAAGCTATGTTATGGCCAAAATCACGACATAGTTTGTGATAATGTGCCCATATTGTGCACGCATGTGCATCTTGGGATGGCGTACAATGTTGCGGGAGGAAGTTTTCCTTTTCATCGCATGGAAATACCATTTTCTATTTCCAGAGTGCCAAAATCGGGGCGTTTTGTGAAGCAACACCAAATTTTAATTAAAAAATGCTACCACCCCATTTTTCAAAAATACTAGACCACCTTACAAGAACAATGTCCCAATCAGGGATTCTAAAACCTTTTCGTCCACCCGTGGTGAAAAAGACAAATGTCTGCCGAATCGGTAGGAAGTGGGTCCGATTTGAACTACAGGTACATGATCTAATGCTCGTGATTAAAAAAACATTTTTAGACTCACAATATGATGTTTCTGCAGAGATCCAATGCAAGTTTTAGCAAGGCTCATCTCCTATCTTTATGCCCGCCGTTTTGACCATAGTTTGAAACAGGAAAATTTTGAAACGGGCATAAGTAATTCAAAAATGGTCCGAACAAGGTAAAACTTTCGCGTGGTGTCATATTATGTGATATAGTTGCAAGAAAAAATACCAAACTTGGTATATTGATTGCGTCTCGAAAAAACCTTCACAGAAATCACCTATCATGTTCAAGGTTTCATGACTTTCAAGACAAATGACCAATGTTATGGCTAGAATCGCGACATAGTTTGTGATAATGTGCCTATATTATACATGCTTGTGTATCTTGGGACGGCGAACAATGTCGCAGGAGAAAGTTTTCTTTTTCATCGCATGGAAAAGACATTTTCTATTTTCCGAGTGCCAAAATTGGGGCGTTTTGTGAAGCAACACCAAATGTTCAATTCAAAAATTCTACCATCCCATTTTTCAAAAATACTAGACCACCTTACACGGACAATGTTCCAACTGGGGATTTTAAAACCTTTTCGTCCACCCCTGGTGAAAAACACAAATGTTTGCTGAATCGGTAGAAAGTTGGTCCGGTTTGAACTACAAGTACATGGTATAATGCTCTTGATTTTTTGAAAAAATTATTTTTAGACTCATAATATTATGTTTCTTCAGAGATCCAATGCAAGTTTTAGCGAGGCTCGTTCCCTATCTTCATGCCAGCCGTTTTGACCATAGTTTGAAATGAGAAAATTTTGAAACAGACATAAGAAATTCAATAACGGTCAGAACAAGGTAAATCCTTCGCGTGGTGTCATATTATGTGACATAGTTCTAAGAAAAAATACAAAACTTGGTATATTGATTGCATCTCGAAAAAACCTTTACAAAAATGACCTACCATGTTCGAGGTTTCATGGCTTTCAGGCTAAACAAGCAATGTTATGGCCAGAATCGAGACATAGTTTGCAATAATGTTCTCATATTATGCATGTATATGCATCATGGGATGACGAACAAAGTTGCAGGAGGAACTTTTCCTTTTCGCCAGACAAAAAATCTATTTTCCATTTTTCGAGTGTCAAAACAAGGTGTTTTGTGAAGTGGCCACCAAATAAAAGCTTCAAAATTGTACCACCCCATTTTTCAAAAATACTGGACCACCTTTAAAGGAAAATGTCCCAACTAGGCTATATCAAACCTTTCCATCCATCCCTCATGAAAAAGACAAATTACTGCCGAATCGGCTGGAGTTGGGTTAGATTTGAAGTACAAGTACATGATCTAGTGCTTGTGATTTTTTCTAAAAAATCATTTTTGGTTCACAATATACTTTTTCAGAGATCCACTTCAAATTTAGCGAGATTCAAGCCCAAAAATTTAAATTGAAAACCGTAGTTTCAAGATCATATTTTAAATTATTATATTGTCCCTATCATAGACTAATGTGGGATTAGTAAATCCACTATTTTAAAATAATAAAAATATTAATAATTAACACCATAAGAGGATCTACTGAATTTTATAAATATTTAGAGCCAACAATCTATTATTTTGAACTTCTTATGAAAAAGACACACAAAATTAAGAAAATAGAAAAAAATAAAAAACTAGGCGCCAAGGCCAAGGCCGTCGATAAAAAGAAAGAAAAAAGAACAACATCGGCCAAGGCCCAGGCCCGGGCCGCCAAGTAAAAGAAGGAAAGAAAGGAAACTGGCCGCTAAGGCCCAGGCCCAACCGTCGATGGCAACATTCACAAAGTTAGAGCGTGTGAAGAAACCACAAACGAAATAGTGTTGCAGTGGTTAGTCTCCCGCGTCTGTGAGATGAGATATCTGGTTCGAACCTTGAAACTAGAGCATTTTTTTGATCCATTCATTTGCAGACTTTGGCTAAGCCTCAAATCGTTTTTAGATTAATAAAACTGGTGCGCGGAATAATAACAAAAATTATGGTGTGTTGTGTTGGTTAGCATTAGTTGTTAGTGTATGTGGTCGTGGCATTCATTTTTTGCGATTATTTCCTAAGGAGGTAGAGCAAGTTAGACGTGTATTTACACATGGACATACACGTATACAAAAAATGACATTTAGACGTGCCACGTAGGCGTAATTGCTGATGTGTCCGAACTAGTCAATTTAATGTATTATTTTTAGACGGTATGACGATTTAAATTGGTCATAATCGACTATAAATCAGTCTCAAAACTCTATCATGTAGGTTAGGATGATTTCATATGATGAAATTATGAGGATTCTGACACAAATCGTCATAATTTTATAGGATTTTGACCTCTCAAACGGTCTATGACCATCATGTGCAAAATTGTCATGGATCTATGACGATTTCATTTCCTGTCACTATGAGAATGTCACAAGTTAACACATTTATTGTAGTGATTATTTGCCTTTAGGGAATATCTCTATCAGCCTTCCACTAGCATTATAGTATAAATAATCTAGTTGCATTTGTTACTAATCACAAAACCATATCCCATGTGTTTCTTGATCATACTTTTTTATGGAAAACCCTTCCTGTCTTTGATCTGTATTACCAGATCCTTATATTCTTTGCAAATCTTTTAATGTCACCTAGTTTGGATTATCCTATTATCACATAATATGTCGAAGTATAGGTTTGGTGGTAGAGTGATACTTTTGTTTCCTTGGGTCCACCATGATGGTTGTTCAGTCAAGTGGAGTTTCATTGTTGTCATGTATACCTAGAAACAAACTCAGCAAGAAGTCAAACTTCCTAATCCATAACAGTTATACTTGCCACTTCAGAAGTAGCAACATACTTATATATATGTAAATCTAATCGACAGTGCATTGCATGCAACTTCGATGCCTAACCACGTTTCTTACAGCATAAAGGATAAACTTAACTCTGGTTCAGTGGTTTACTCAGAATTACTTTAAAAACATGTTCTTACAACTAAGAACTTGTTCTTCTAACCAAAAACTTGGGTCACATTATGTCGAGTATACAATATAGTTATATGGAAGAACCTATGACCAAGGCATAGGAGATGATAATCATCTTGTTTCTTACCTTTTAACCATTGTTTTCATACCGAGATTAACTCAATGCTTCACCTATATACACAAGTAACAACTCCTTTCTAAGCTTGTTTCATGCTGAACTACTTCTAGCATCTTGTGTAGGACATTCTAAACAACTTCAAAATCAAATCTAGAAAACATTTCGACTATAATGTACTTTAAACTTATCGATCTATCTTGATAGATTTTAAAGTTCAATACTTTGTTCAAACTTCATCCATAGAATATTTACTAATTTAAATACATCATTCGACATATGCCAACCACATATCCAAGAATATTGCCATGCTCCCACTCAAATATGTCATCCACATATGTGATTCAGGGAATTCTCTTAGCTCCCACTCAAAATATGTCATATACATATTAAGATTTAGGAAAGGTCCCACTCAAATTCAGGTAAATGTAGGTCTTCTAGATATTTTCGTAAAACCCAAAATTCCTTGGTCATTTATCAACTCGAGAATTCTAGCTACGAGACACTAGCGTCCATATCATTGACAAAACCTGCTTGTTGTGCCAATTACAACCCTGTCTTCAATCTTGACATTATTGAAGACACACAGTTTTGAAAATCATACTACCAATAAAAAATGTAGTAATTGCTGGTATGAATCCAATATACTCAAGCATCGCTACTTTATTGTAGTCAGTCCTTAGAATTTTTCAAATATACTTTTGTGACAAATCGAGCTTTTAAGTCTGCCCCTGAGTTTCATTTCTTGTTTATGACTTTGTAGTCTTTGAGAAGATCAAGTAAACATCCCTTACTTGATAAGATCAAGTAAAATTATACTTTGCAATCTTAAATGTAACTTAATATGGACTTCATGACTCTTAGTCGCTTCTCATACTTAGGTCCATCATTGCTTCTTCGTAGTTATAGGTATGTTTTGTTCCATTAACATGACAAGAGAATCGATAATGTAATTCTACAAACTTGAAGAATGTATTCTTGAATCCTACTTTCTTTAGCAAAAGTATTAGCTAAAACTTCATGATAATTATCATTAGTTTCTCCTCAATTTTTGTTCTGTTGCACCACTCGAAAGTTGAAGGTAAGATCAATAACCTTGTTTGAGATTTTACCTTCTTCCACTAACACCTTCTATGAGAAACACACTTTCTCAAGGAAGCAACACACATGGAAACATAAGCTTTGCCTTATTTGGTTTTAGTTCGGAAGATGTATCCATAGTTTCCTAAGAATACACTACAAATATTTACTCATTTTCCACGATTTTGAATCATCAAAATCTCTAGAAACTCGAACATGTCATATCACATATCGTGTTGTTTCCATGAATATTTAGATGGGTTCCTATATCTAAAGTGAGTGTTTGTTGTTTTGATCTACACTCCTAATGATAAACATAACCCATGACGAGGGTTTAACTCATCCATGCCCATTGTTATGGACTTGGGTTTTGGAGAAGGAGGGAGCGCTAGAGGCATCAATTGTCTAGCAAACAAGCACACAGGGACGCAAGGTTTACCAAGGTTCAGGCCTCGTAGAGGTCCCTACTCCTGCTTGTCTGCTCTTGGAATTATTGAGAGAGTCGAAAGTTATAGGGGTGCGTAGATGCAATCTGGCGAGGTTGAGGAAACTAGGGTTATGATTGTCCTCCTCACCGCCCCTTCCTAGCCTTTATATAGATAGGCTAGGTCTTAGGTAGCAAGTCGAGTCAGTTACAAATTAGGATTCACCCGTTTAAACTTTCTATCTTAGGCTTTGCCTTGTGCATAGCGTGGAGTCTCCATAGGTCACTGAATCTGGATTGGGCCACAATGTCGTATTTCGCCAGATTAGACCTTATATACCAAACTCGAGTACCTATAAGGTATGCCCACGTCAGTAGCCCCCAAGTGTCTAGTGGAATCACAGATTCGAGTGGAGACTTTATGAAGTCTTTCAAGTGCGCATCTGAGCATATTTTTGAGTGCTCTATTTTATGTCATAGGGATTGTTGATATACGTGCCTGATTTATCCAATGTATCGGGATCAGTTAACTGCCTTAGGGAAAAGCAGCGCAATCTACTCAAACTCGAGTCCCCGGACTCGAATTCGAAAAAGTGCTGGCGTGATTTGACTCAGGCCACGCAGGTCTTACAGGAGTCGAATCCACTGTGTAAGTGTGAGAACTCGACGCGTCCGTCAAGGCTTATTCATCGTACCTGCAGGTACAAATTTATTTCTGGTAGAGCGCAGCAGATGCGTTGCCTGGCCTTATTCAGGTCTTATCTTCATGCTATAAGCGTGGCATCCAAATTTTTGTCATCGTGGAGATGATTCGGGTGACCCAGGAGACACAGTCTCTTTGTAGGGAAAGATATGAGGCAGAGTCGCCATAGTATTCGAGTGTGGATGTTATCAGCATATGGTGTAACGCATAATAAAAATAATCATAGGGTGCGCGACCAACACTCCCTATGGGAGGAGCCCCCGAGTGCCTATTCGAGCCGTAGACTCGAGTGGGACTATAAGTATTTTGTGACTGCTGTCGTCTTTTGCTTGTTTCAGTCGAATGTGCTTTCAGCACTCCCTATGGGAGTAACCCGGAGTCCACAGTCGAATTGTTGATTCGAGTGAAGGGTTTTCATGATGCTTGGATATCTGCATACAATTCTTCGGGTGCGCGGCCAGCGCTCCTGTTAGGAGTAGCCCCCAAGTGCTTGGTTGAGTCGAAGACTCAAGTAAGGACTAAAGGTAGTCAAAATATTCTCCTGCTAGAGGTGATGATGTTAGTGCTGACGATGAGATGACCTCAGTAGCACCCGTGAGTGGCTTTGACGGGACGTGACGTGGGTCCCACTTTCTGACTTGGACTTGAAAGGGCATGCGTAATCTTCTGTTTTAACTGCGTCTCCTCGATTTCCACGCGTAATGGAAGTAGTGGGGGACGGTTCGTGGTTTACCCTTGCCACGCGTCAATGTTGATGTCCGCCACGCGTGTAGTGATTTTCTTCTGGTCGTTAGATGGCATATGCTAGGAGGTTAAGTAGGGGCACACCATGTGGTAATTTCCCCACATCTCTCTTCTTGCTTGCGCTTCTCCGCCATTGCTGTTCTTGCTGCTCCTTTGCACACATCTCCTCCGTGGCACTGAACCAACTTCACGTCTTCCCCAGCTACTTCCTGTGCTCACATCCCCAGCGCAAGATGGGCAAGAAGAAAGGAGGCGCCATCGCTAGATCTGTGGCTACCATTATCGCTGCCAAGAAGAAGGAAGGCGCCGCCACCACCGGCACCAGCGCCGCGGTGCTGGGAAGAAGAAGGGCGCGGGGACACGCGGCACCAACGGGTCGTGGCGCCAGTCCGTCATCAAGCCGTCGGAGCTGTTCACCCAGCGTCAGGACGGGGCGCTTTCCGCCGCAGAGGACGAAGATGACCCACAAGTATAGGGGGTGTATCACAGTATTTTCGAGGGAAGTGAAACCCAATTTATTGTTTCGACACAAGGGGAGCCAAATAATATTTATAAGCCTTAACAACTGAGTTGTCAATTCAGCTGCACCTGGAAACAATCTTGCTCACAGCGATTTATCAGTAGCAACAGTTTTGTAGCAGCAATATCAAAGTAATAGCAATAGTAAAAGTAAAGATAGCAGTAACAATTGCAGTAAACAATAGGATTAAAGCGCGGTAGGCATAGGGATGGATGGACGGGCGTTGCATGGACAAGACAATTCATATAGCAATCAAGAAGTAAGACATTTACAGATAAATAAGACAAAGCATCCAAGTACTAAATAATCATAGGCATGTGTTCCATATATAGTCATACGTGCTCGCAACGAGAACTTGCACAACATCTTTTGTCCTGCCAGCCCGTTTCAGCGGGGCCTCAAGGGAACTACTGGCAATTAAGGTGCTCCTTTTAATAGAGCACCAGAGCAAAGCATTAACACTCTGTGAACACATGTGATCCTCACATTAAAGCCATCCCCTCCGTTTATCCTGATTGCTGTCACTTCGGGGCCTTTGGTTCCGGACAACAATATGTGTATACAACTTGCAGGTAAGATCATAAACAATACTATCATAATGAATCAATAACATGTTCAGATCTGAAATCATGGCACTCGGCCCTAGTGACAAGCATTAAGCATAACAAGTTGCAACAAAGTCAAAAAGCACTAATAATAGATACTAGGCACCATGCCCTAACAATCTGATGCCATTACATGAATGATCTCATCTAATCCCTACCATCCCCATATCCTACAGAGGGGATTACTCACTCATGGATGGGGGAAACATGGATGGTCGATGGAGAAGCGATGGTGATCATGATGTCGATGATCTCCTCCAATTCCCCATCCCGGCAGGGTGCCAGAATGGAGTTTCTAGTTCCGATTCACGGAATATGGTGCTGGCAGTGCAGCGGAACTCTTTCTGGAAAAACGTCGACCCCCCCCTGGGTTTTTAGGTCAGGAGGCATCTTATAGGCAAAGAGGGAGGCCGAGAGGGTGACCGAGGCGGCCACACCACCCCTAGGTGCAGCCTCGCCTGGCCCGCGCGGCCAGGTGGTGTGGGCCCCTTGTGGCCTTCCTTGTCTCGTCTTCTTGCTCCGTGAATCTTCTGGTGAAATAGGATTTTTGGCATATTTTCCGAGATTTTTCCTGATAGTTGATTTTCTGCACAAAAACTAGACACCAAGGTAATTCTGATGAAAACAACATCTGTCCGGGTTAGTTGCATCCAAACCACACAAGTTTAGAGGAGAAACAATAGCAAAAGTGTTCGGGAAAGTAGATACGTTTTGGACCTATCAAGTCCCCCCAAGCTTAGCTTATTGCTTGTCCTCAAGCAATTCAGTTGAAAACTGAGTGTGATAAAAGAATCTTTCACGAACACATTTGCTTCATATGATGTATATATTCTCAGCATATAATCAAGTACTTAAACAACTCATAATAAGGAGTATGCAAATAAGGTCACTCAATAGTCATTGCATGCTATGAAGAGATTCCAACTCAAAAATAGTAAGTAGCATGAAACATAAACATAAGCAACATTGCAATGCTCATAAAAAGGTATGATATAGTGGTATCTCGCTTGCCTTTGATTGTAGAGCAAACATAAATGCCAAGGCACCTCTGAAGTTCAAGTGAAGACTAGAAGTAAATATATCAAAGGTACAAGCATCAAAGTCTTGACACAGTTAATCAAGTTTTGAGACAAGCACATTACACTAAGAATGACAACTTTGCTCTCATGAAAGTGATCATAGAATATGTGGTGACTCAACAAGAAAATGAAAAGGTTTTGAAAGGTTTGAAAGTCTTCCAAATGCTGAAAGTATGGTACTCATTAGCTTTGAGCTCTCAATGCCCCTATCATAAGCATCTTTAAATGGTTAAGGTGAAAGTGAGGTCCAATACGAGTTATATGCTTGACAGACTATAAACTGGAAATCTCATGTCCCTTGAGTACGAGGGCCGCTCCTCATGCTACTCAACTTTAGTTACCGGTAACGGGGTACCCCTTGCCCGATGATACGCAAGAATCCCCATATCAAATTGACAAGGCAAGCAGACAACGAGCGTCTCAACAATCTTATTATTTACCATGGGAAAATGGTGATTTTTCTCTCTTTCCTCTTTTCTCATCATTTTTTTCTTTTTCTCAATAACTATCTCTCTCTTTTTTATAAGAAGAATGCTTCATAGATTGCTCATTATGGTCATGCTGCAGGTTTCCACCATGATTAGGTCTAGATTAGACCAGCGGCCCAGGCGTTTCTCTAACACACATACATAACTCCATGGACTTACAAGCTCCCCTTTTATTTCACACCGACAACATCCGCAAACAAAAGAGCATGATATCAATGGGGTATATATTTACAGGTGTTGAAAGCGTTCCCCGTGATAACACGGTTCTGCTAATCCCCAGCCTATAATTTGCAAGCATAGAACTTTCATGGACAGTCACAATGGTTCAGGTTTATTAAGTGTAGGAAATAAAGTATGCCATCATGTTCGTGAGAGCTTCACTAACTAACTTTCTCATAACAAGCAAACATTTTATTCGGAAGAAAACAAGGCATATTGAATATGCACGGAAATAGCAAATGATTCTAATAGGTAGGTATGGTGGGCACTTTTGGCAATATTGGTTTTGGGGAGTTGGAAACACGAGTAGATCTCATACTCAGTGCAAGTGAAGGCTAGCAATAGTAAGGGAGCGACAAACGAGAGAGCAATAACTGTCATAACCATGCTTGCAACAAAATAGGACTAATCATGGCATGGAAGTGATTCAAGACCCCTGAGGCAAAATAATTCATTGAGGCTTAACTGATTATTGTTTTAGTCATATGCGTGTGTGAGCATGTGCCAAGTCAATTCAAGTGAAACATTTAGAGGAGGATACCACAGTGTCATACCAAGTTATGAATAGAACAATGCAATCAAACATTCATATGACATGCTACGAACCATTAGCAAGTTGGAGCTAATCATAAGAAAGCAAGAACTACTAAGCATCCATAAATAACATACACCTTACATGAACAGACTAAGCATGCCCACAATGATGAGTATATGTACAAAAATGAAAACAAATAGTGTTTGTTACCGGCCTCTTATCACACCTCAAGTTGTCATTAATCCTCATTATTGCCCTTCACTTGTGTGGCTTGAATAATAACATGAAACCAAACTCCACTGAGGACTGCTGAACACTGCAACGAACTTCACAAAACCAAAGAAGAACATAAAATATTTATTTATTTATTTTTAAAGGCAAGAGAAAAAAGGAAGAAAAAGCAAAGTGAAATCTTTTTGGGTTAGTCGAAGAATTAAAACAAAGCCAAAGGAAAGAGGCAAACCAAGGCTAAAAAGACAAAGAAGCAAACAAAGAGAAACAACGAAAATATTTTTGGTCTTTTTGTGTTTTAGAAAGCAAGAGTAAAGAAAGAACGAAAACTAAAAAGAGAACGAAACATGGATCTACAAAGTACCGACTGAACATGATATGTAGATGAGCGTGCTGTCGGTGTACCTCCCCCCAAGCTTAGGCTTTTGGCCTAAGTGGGTATCAACCCCAACGCGGGTAAGGGTTCCAAGCAGGCGGGTCATCATAAGATTGATCGTGGTTAGGCCCTTGGGAAGAAGAGGAAGCTCCCCAATCATAGGTAGGCTGCTGATATGAAGACTCCCCCTCATTCGAGGGCTGGACCGAATCATCCGTAACCTCCCTTCCAGTATCCTGCTCCTGTTGGGAGAGCTCTCCCAAGTATGCATCGAGTTCTTCCTCGGTGAGTGACCATCCTACCCTGGTATCAAGGTTAAACAAAATAGGTGCAGGCAAAAGAACAACTCGCTCAGACTTACTCCTTCTCTAACCAGCCTTGAGAAAGGTTAGTTCATAAGGCAAATCACTCAAATTAGCCCAAGAAGAAACAAATTTATGCTGTATCATGGAATTAAGGTCAAGCCTCTATATGGGAAACTGTAGGTCTAAATGATGAGGCACTACATCATGCAAAGCTAATAAATGAGAGGCGATGAGGCCTCCACAAATTCCACCTTTCTCGCGGTTAGCAGCCAAATGGAAAGCTATCAAGGCACCCAAATTATAAGTCCTATCTCGTTTTAAAGCAGCTGAGATGAATGCTAGATCATATGAGGATAACTTATTAGCAGTTTTCCTAGCGAGAACACAGTTGGCAATAAAGTAAGCAAAGTAGCGAATAGACGGGAGATGAATGTTACGAATTTTCTCTACTCTTCTTTGAGAATCTGCTCCCTTGGAAAATCTCCGCATACAAGTCCATGAGTGGTGCAGGTCGCTCTTTAATCCTTTCACACGATCCCCACTGGGGTACTTTAATAGCTGCACAAAAGTCATCAAAAGGGAGGTTAACAGCTATATTGTAAATTTTGTAGTGAACCATGGAGTTAGGCAAAGAGCAACTAAATTGAAAGTCCTACACCAGAGACATAGTTAGTTTCACAAATTGGTAAGGTTCATCTCCCATAAAATGCTCCAATCCTACATTAGCAATTAAAGTATGGAAGTCTTGAGAAATCCCTGCAGCCCTCAAGAATTCAGGGCATGGATAGATGGAAGGAAAAACTTCCTCCTCTCGGTGAACCTTCATAACCTCAGGCACCCTTAGTTCATGTTGGTTGAGTTGGTGTTCATTCATCTTCTTTCTGAAATTTAGGACAACCATCATACAAGTGATTGCAAAGTGATTATATAATGAAAGGAACTACTCATAGGGACTTGTAAGAGGCCTAAACATGCATCAAAACAAATTTTCTAAGCATTCAACAAGCCTACAAGCTCACATAACCTGTCACCTACAGCAAGAAAATACTCAAGATATAAACCACTAAACACAAATCTACTTGGACAAGCGGAGGAGTCACATACCGGAGAACAAATGCTCCAAATTTCAGAAGCAAAGATGGGCCGAGCAAGGAGATCGAAAAATCATGGACAAGAACAAGAAGAACGTGATTTCGAGCAATGAACTAATGTTTTCTCGGGAGAGAGAAGGCAGTGGCAAGTGAGAGAGTGAGTGGAGGGCCAGGGGTGGCCCACACCATGGCTAGACGTGCCCTTGGGGTGGTCGCGCCACCAGGTGGTGTGCCTGCCTGGTGGCCCCCCGGGTCACTCCAGGCACTCCTCTGCCCCTTTTTTCACGTAAAAATTTAATATGAATTTTCTAGAATTTTTCGAGACACATTATTTTTTTGCAATTTTCAGGTATTGTTGAGTGATTTTCTGATAGAAAGATATTTTTGGAAAGATGCAAAATCAAAACAAAACTAAAACTTCAGAAGTTCTAAGACACTCTAATATGCAAGCAACTAGCAAAAGAAAAGTAAACTAAACGAAAGGAAAAAACTAAAATGGGTAAAATAAAAGTAAGCAAAGATAATCATGGTGAAAACAATGTTTTGTTCATTAAAATCCCTTTGTTAACAAGGTTGATTAGGTCTTCTTACGAAAACAATTTTATATGAAACAAAACTTTGCATTTCACTAATGATTATGTTACCTCAACCTTGATAGCAATGGTCCCAATCATAACAGTTTCATATTTTTCTCGTGGTATGGGACAATATATTTCTCCAACTTGGATGCCTTCAACATGTTCAATTGAGTTTAAACCATAAGTATTATCAATCTTCTTGGGGAAATAGACAGTATGCTCCTTGTTATTAACATTAAAAGTCACCTTTCCTTGATTACAATTAATAGCAGCTCCTGTAGTATTAAGAAAAGGTCTCCCAAGAATAATAGACATATTGTCATCTTCAGGCATTTCAAGCACAACAAAATCAGTTAATATCAAGAAATTATGAGCCATTTGAACAGGTACATCCTCACATATACCAACATGAATAGTAGTAGATTTATCAGCCATTTGCAAAGATATGTCAGTTGGTATTAGTTTTTCCAACTAAGGTCTCTTATAGAGAGAAAAAGGCATAACACTAACTCCTGCTCCCAAATCACACAAAGCAGTTCTAACATAACTATTTTTAATAGAGCATGGAATAGTTGGAATCCCTGGGTCTCCAAGTTTCTTTGGAACCTTACCATTAAAGGAATAATTAGCAAGCAAAGTAGAAATTTCTTCATTGGGGATCTTCCTTTTATTAGAGACAATATCCTTCATATACTTTGAATAAGGAGGCAGTTAATAGCATCAGTCAAAGGTATTTGCAAAAATAAAGGTTTCATCCACTCACAAAACTTGTTATAGTGTTCATCTTCCTTTGACTTGTGTTTCTTATCGGGGAAAGGCATAGGTTTTTGGACCCAAGGCTCTCTTTCACTACCATGTTTCTTAGGAACAAAATCTTCTTTAGTGTATTTTGTATACTCAGTGTGCCTTTTAGGTTCTTCAAATTTTTCTTTATCAAGGGCATCATTTTCTTCATTACCACTTTTAGTTTCAGCATCAGAGACAGATATACTATTAGGATCTTTAGAAGGTTCAGAAGGTTCTACAATAGTTTTATGTTTCTTTTTCCTTTTCTTAGGAGTAGTACCACTATTTTCAGTTTGTTGAGAATCCTGCTCAATTCTTTTAGGATGCCCCTCAGGATATAGAGGATCCTGGGTAGCAGCATCACTTCTAGTTCTAATTTCATAAGCATGTTTTTCTTTAGCAGCATTAACTATCAAGTCTTTTTGTACTTTAATAAGCTGATAAATTTGAGTTTAAACCATTTGGAAATGTTTAACAAGCATTTTAACATCATTAGAGGTTCTTTCTACAATATATTTTAATTCAATAATAGCTCTAGAGTTTTCCATTAGATGATTTTGCACCATTTTATTAAAATTATCTTGCTTAACAATAAAATATCAAATTCTTCTAAGCATCAATTAGGAGGTTTAGAGTAAGGAATATCACCTTCATCAAAATGTTGGAGAGAGTGTACCTCAATAGTGGATGAGTGGGCGATTGGCTTACATAATTCTTCTATAGGAGGTAAATTCTTGACATCTGCAGCTTTAATTTCCTTCTCCTTAAGAAATTTCTTAGCTTCCTTCATTACTTCATCATTTAGTTCAATAACTCCCCTCTTGTTTGGTCTTGGTGTCGGTGTTGGCTCAGGCACAATTAACTCAGGTGTAGTGGTCTCAGGTATAGTTGGTTTAGGAGGAGTCCAATCTTCATAATTCTTGCTTATTTTAGCCATTAATTCCTCAGCTTCTTTGGGAGTTCTATTTCCGAAAACACAATCAGCACAACTATCCAGGTATGTCCTAGATTCTTCAGTTAGTCCATTATAATATATATCAAGAAGGTCATTTTTAGGTAATGGATATCCAGCGTGTGCATTAATCAAAGCACAAAACCTTGCCCATTATTCAGGCAATATCTTTTTCTCTCCTTGTTTAAAATCAAAAAGTTCATGTAAAATAGCATGTCTAGCACTAGGAGGGAAATATTTATGAAGGAAGGTACTAATCAAGCAATCAGGGCTATCAGTAGATCCAGGAGGTAAATTATTAAACCAAGTTTTAGCTTCTCCATTCAGTGAAAAAGGGAAAATTTTAGCAACAAAGTAGGTGCGCATCCTAATATCATCAGAAAATAAGCCACTCATGGTAGAAAGCTCAGTCATATGTGCTACCGCTCTCTCATTCTTAGTCCCACAAAAAGGTTCTTTTTCAATAATAGTTATGTAAGATAAATCAAGAGAGAAATCATAATACTTATCATTAATGTTTATGGGAGATGCAGCAAACTTAGCATTAGGAGACAATTTGGGTTTTATAGTACGCCTCTCAAGGAGACTCTTAATAGCACTCCTATCATGGGTGTTTTGACATTCTAATAAATTCATCGGTCATCTCTATATAACCGTCTTCAATATCATAGCTCTCTCTAGACTCAGGTGAACTGACAGGTGTAGTAGTGTCTTCATTAGGAGTTTCAGTATTTCCAGCTATAGTTCTAGCAATCGTAGCATCTAGGAAAGGACCTAATGAACCACTCTTATCAAGCACAGTAGAAGCAGCATCATAAGTATCAGAAGTTTCAGATTCAGCAGTAGTAGCAGTGTGTGTAGCATGAGTATGTGGTGGTGTAAGGAACTTACTCATAACAGATGGTGAATCAAGAGCAACAGAGGTGTTCAAAACCGTACCTCTCCTTGTAGTGGATGGTAAAATAGGGACCTTGCCATCACGAGACTTACCCATGATGGATGAATGGCAGCGAACAATAATGATTCCAAGTGAACATGATAAATAGAGCTATGATCCCTAGCAACGGCGCCAGAAAATAGTCTTAATGACCCACAAGTCTAGGAGGTGTATCGCAGTATTTTCGAGGGAAGTGAAACCCAATTTATTGATTCGACACAAGGGGAGCCAAATAATATTTATAAGCCTTAACAACTGAGTTGTCAATTCAGCTGCACCTGGAAACAATCTTGCTCACAGCGGTTTATCAGTAGCAACAGTTTTGTAGTATCAATAGGAAAGTAATAGCAATAGTAAAAGTAAAGACAGTAGTAACGATTTCAGTAAACATTGGATTGCGCGGTAGGCAGAGGGATGGATGGACGGGCGTTGCGTGGACAAGACAATTCATATAGCAATCAAGATGTAGGGCATTTGCAGATAAATAAGATAAAGCATCCAAGTACTAAATAATCATAGGCATGTGTTCCATATATAGTCATACGTGCTCGCAATGAGAACTTGCACAACATCTTTTGTCCTGCCAGCCCGTTTGCAGCGGGGCCTCAAGGGAACTACTGGCAATTAAGGTGCTCCTTTTAATAGAGCACCAGAGCAAAGCATTAACACTCCATGAACACATGTGATCCTCACATCAAAGACATCCCCTCTGGTTATCCCGATTGTTGTCACTTCAGGGCCTTTGGTTCCAGACAAAAATATGTGTATACAACTTGCAGGTAAGATCATAAACAATACTATCATAATGAATCAATAACATGTTCCGATCTAAAATCATGGCACTCGGGCCCTAGTGACAAGCATTAAGCATAACTAGTTGCAACAAAGTCAAAAAACACTAATAATAGATACTAGGCACCATGACCTAACAATCTGATGCCATTACATGAATGATCTCATCCAATCCCTACCATCCCCATAGCCTACAACGGGGGATTACTCACTCATGGATGGGGGAAACATGGATGGTCGATGGAGAAGCGATGGTGATGATGATGGTGATGATCTCCTCCAATTCCCCACCCCGGCAGGGTGCCAGAACGGAGTTTCTGGTTCTGATTCGCCGAATCTGGTGGTGGCGGTGCAGCGGAACTCTTTCTGGAAAAACGTCGAACCCCCTTGGGTTTTTAGGTCAAGAGGCATCTTATAGGCGAAGAGGGAGGCCAAGGGGGTGACCGAGGCGGCCACACCACCCAGTGCTGGCCTGACTCTTGTGACGGGTGGTGTGGGCCCCTCATGAACCTCCTTCGTCTCGTCTTCTGGCTTCGTGAATCTTCTGGTGAAATATGATTTGTGGCATATTTTCCGTGATTTTTCCTGATAGTTGATTTTCTGCACAAAAACTAGACACAAAGGTAATTCTGCTGAAAATAGCATCAGCCCGTGTTAGTTGCATCCAAATCACACAAATTTAGAGGAGAAACAATAGCAAAAGTGTTTGGGAAAGTAGATACATTTTGGACGTATCAGACGACTCACTTGTTCCTGGTGATGAGGTAATCCCCAGTCCTCCTATGGGTTTTCGAGTGATGTTCCTCGCGTTCATCATTCGCGGTCTTTCTCTCCCCCTACATCCATTTGTCAGGGGTCTCCTTTGCTTCTATGGGCTCCAGCTTCACTAGCTGACCCCAAATTCTATCCTCCACATTGTTTGCTCTCATCACACTTTAAGAGTGCTGGCTCAGAATCGAGCCACACTTTGGCCTCTTCAAGAAGCTCTTCAATCTCAAACGTCAATCGACATCGGGTTCAGTAGTCTACGACATAGGAGGATGCGGTATCCACGTCGATTCCAATGTCACCTACTTCAACATCAAGCTCACTGCATCTTTCCAAGGATGGAGGGAAAAGTGGTTCTACATTCGTGACCAAACAGTGGATGGAGAACACTACGGACTCGCACCCTTCGATCCAGTGGCGCCCTGCAAGCGGACGAGGTCGTGGAAGAACGCTGTGATGCCCGCCGAAGTCAAAGATATAGAGGCCCTCTATCAGCGTGTCTGCAACCTCGAGAAGCGCACATGCAAAGAAGTAGGCGGCGCAGAGCTTATTCGCACTTGGATGCGTCGCCAAGTTCAGCCTCTGCAAGCTAGGGCGCACCCGATGTTTTGCTAGACCGGTGCCGGTGATGCCACTCACATTTCTGCGGAGGGAATTTCTTCGAGTGAAGTGGGAGGCTACGACTACTGACTAAGTACACCGCCAAGGAGGATCTCTCGGGTGACTCAGTCGTGCCTCCATTCTGCGCTAGCAATCCTCTGCCTGAGGTGGATTTCTCTTCGGAGTTTCTTTTTTTTTTCGATTGCTTGTAGGTGCTTTTGTATACTGATGCTTTTCCTGTTGTTAGGACTGTGCCGTGGCCGCCAACTTGCCTCCTCGACCTAAAGGAATTATTCCTCGCGAGGTAGATGAAGAGGACGAATCAGGCTCCACCGTCCCTGTGGAGGAAGAGGAGGAAGCCCCCAAGTCCAGTGACCATGGGACTCGCAAGCGAATCCTGTAGTGAGGATTCAGATGCCTCCTCGCTGACGATGCCGGAGGGTCCTCCTACTGCTGCATAGGAGCCAATCCTCGCCGTGCCTATACGTGCCATGGCTCCTTCCGCACGGAAGAAGCTGAGGTTGCCGAAGGAGTCATCGGATGATTCCTTCGACCTTGACAAATTTGACGGGTAAGTTTTTATATTTGCGAGTTTGTCTTGTTTTCCTTGAAGTTTATCTTCTGAAGTGGTGCTGATCATGTTTGCAGTCAAATGGCATCGCCGTCCTCCGACGACTGCCAATTTGTGAAAGAATCCAAAGTCGTAGACTCCAAGAACAAGGAGGTGGCAATATATTCTCCTTCTCCTCAAGTGGCGGCCCACTCCGGTGCTAACTCTTCGAGTTCCCCTCATACTGGGGGCACCAGATGGTTGCACAGACGCCCACTCGATAGGAAATTTCAAAGTCCCTAGAGGAACACGTAAGTGTCTTTTCTCGCTGGCAGTCGAATTTTGAGTTTGTGCCTTTTTTGTCAACGCTGAAGCTTCATTTCTTTTGGTGTAGCCTATCGTGAAGGATTCCACTCGCCTTGCGGAGCAGATCCTTACCTTGGGTCGACAGCATGCCAGCTGGACAACCTCCACCACGCAGTCAAAGATTTGTGCTAAGCTTGTATCTTCACTCTTCTTGTTTAGAGATTTGTAAACTCAGGTGTTGTCGTGCTCTGCCCTTTGTAGGTGAGCATACTGAGCTTCTCCATCGTGTTACTTCCCTCGAGAAGGGACTTGCCGTAGTAGAGAAGAAGCATGATGAGGCAATCGTGACTCTAGAGGAGTCGCAAAAGCGCGAGGAAGACCTGCGTGCTTCTACTGCTGAGAGGGAGAAGTTGTTCATAGAATAGCTTTTCTCGATTGCGAAAGCACTCTCAGGTATTACACTGCTACACTTGCATTTCCCCTTTTTTGTTTTCATGTCACTATGCTGATACTTTGTGCTCTTCAGATGCCACCGGCGTAAGCTTTGACACCCAGGCCTTGCGCCACGCAGATGCCTTGGCCAATGCCATGGCCGCAGTCGAGGACCGCAGTGTCTCCCTCCAAGACACGCTTGGGAAGGACAAGGGTGTGCTGAGCCACCTCCGAGAGGACATGATCCCCAAGGCCAGTTTAATCGACAACCTTGATGGCTTGGTGGAATCCTTCGCTGAAGGTATTCCCATGGACTTCAAGAATTCACAACGGTCCGTCAGTGCCACCATGGAACTCGCGATGGCGCAAGCTCATGGCCTGGATCTGGACCCTAGCGCAGTCTCGGAGGCGATGCCTATCGACGCGGATGGTCAACAGGTAGTATTTGCTCCCTTCGCCAGTAGTTGTAGTAAGTATGGGCACCAGCTCATCGATACAGTCGCAAAATACTCCACGGAACTGCGACGAGCAAAGATGGCAAAGACTGTGGCATCTGGGGCTACCACTAGAAAGTCTGTGGCATCATACCACTGCCACAGATTCGAGGAAGCCCCTAAAGTCGAAGTCCAAGTCGAATAAGCAGATCGTTCCTTAGTTGCCATTTGTAATAGTTTAGCTTCCTTTTGCGGGACCATGTTTTGTGGGGGTTCCCTGGTTGATACTTTGCTGAATTTGAATGCACTCCGCCCTTTTTATCGATGTATAATTGGTCTCATTTGCCTCTTACTTGGTTGTAATAGGGTCCTTCGAGTGATCCTCATGACTCTCTTCCCACCGATGAAACCGCAGCGTAACCGTGTTTGAAGGTGGCGGAGTGGTCGCTGCTGTCGCGACTGCACGCCCGTATAAAGCAGTTGGAGCATGAGTTGCCCATTATCCGCGGTAACACAGATGTGTGGAAGTCGAAGGCTGAGAAGGACACCGCTCGCGAGAAGTATCTCCTGGATGAAGTTGCGCAGTTGAACGAGCAATTCAAATGTTAGCTCTCTATCTTCTTATCCTTTCTTTAGCCATTCGTGGCGATGCCTTGTCTTTATACTTTGGTCTTGCTTTTGTAGTTGTTAGCGGTCGTCATCCGCAGGATGAGAAGGACCGTGTTGCCATTCGAATGAATGACTTAACCCAGGAGCAGTTACAGGCTAGTGGGTACTTCTGGGTGGACCACGGTCATGCAGTCGTGTTGGCGACATTGCAGGATCATGCACCGCGGGTGCTTCAGTGTCTGAAGAAGGCGCGGTCGTGCCTAAAGTGTATTTATCATACGATGTTTCCGCTGGATGTTGTGCCCTCAAGCCTGTTGGCTCTTCTAGCGAAGTTTCAGGATATCAGCATGGTCCGCGAGTGCGTGCACCAACAGTTGGTCGTAGGTGCCAAGGCTGCATTGTCATTGGTTCGACTGCATCAGCTAGATGTGGACGTCGCATCTGTTGCCGCTGGACCACCGCTGCCACCAGAAGGGATGACATGGAATATGGTGCCACATTATTAGGCGGTTGACCAGCCAGCGGAGGATATTGTCAACTTCTTCGAAGAGCAGACACATGTTCTCCTTTTGCAGCAGTAGTGTAAGATAGTCCTGCACATAGATGTACAAGTGTTGTAAAATTCATACAATTGTGCCGGGTGTGTTTGATACCCACGAACGTGGAGAGCTTGCTAGCTTGTATATATTTTTTCGAGTGTATGGTACTCTACAGTTCCTTTTCGTTAGCTTGACGTGTATTCATCTTAGCACCTTGCTAACTGGTCAGGTGAGTTGTAGCTAGGTTGGTGTTATCAAGGGTTTGATTGGTGGTGTGTCAGCTACTCAGGATACTGTGTTGTTTGTGGAACAAGATGTAAAGGGTGGCGCAGCTCCCGAGTAAAATAATTGCAAGGAAAGCAGAAAAACATAGGGTTTGGGGCACTTAGCTTTATTTATTTGTAGAATATCACGAGGTACAATGTGTGGCTAAGTAGCCTTATTTGTAAAGTAAAAACATCTAAGGGTAGAAACATCGCAGCTATGCGACATTCCAGGGATTGGACTATGCGACTCCGCTTTCTAGGTCTTTAAGGCGATAGGCGCCACCTGGGATTACTTCAGTAATCACATAAGGTCCTTCCCAAGGGGACTCGAATTCGAGGTGCCCTTGCTGCTTTAGTCGTAGGACCAGGTCTCCTTCGACGAAGGATCTGGGGCGTAGCCTTCTGCTGTGGTAGTTGCGGAGGTTCTGTTGGTAGATCGTGGATCTCTCCGCTGCGATCTCGCGTGCCTCATCGAGGAGGTCGACGGAGTCTTCAAGTGCGAGAGTTGATTCCTTCTTGCTGTATGCAACCACCCGCGGGGCTTTGTAGCACACTTCTGTGGGTAGTACTGCTTCGGCACCATGCACCATGAAGAACGGGGTGTAGCCCGTGGCGCTGTTTGGAGTTGTGCGTAGGCTCCAAAGTACTGACTGTAGCTCGTCTGGCCAGCACCCAGCGGCTTGTTCGAGTGGTCGGAGGAGCCTTTTCTTGATTCCACCACAGACGAGGCCATTTGCCTTTTCGACTTGACCGTTGGTCTGAGGGTGCACCACCGAGGCGTAGCTAATGTTCATTCCCAGGTTTTCGCAGAATCCCTGGAACTCCTTGGAGGTGAAGTTCGTCCGATTGTCCGTGATGATGCTATGTGGCACCCCGAAGCAGAAGACAATGGACTCGAAGAATTTTTGACGGCGCTGGCTCCCGATTGGTTTGTCACTAGCATGGCCTCAATCCACTTGGTGAATTTGTCAACCACGACTAGGAGGTAGATGTATCCTCCTCGTGAGGATCTTTGGAGCTTGCCGGCCATGTTGAGTCCCCATTGCACGAAAGGCCAAGCCACAGGTATTGGCCTGAGCTCTGCGCCAGGTGCGTGTGGTTTGTCTGCGAATCGCTGGCAAGCATTGTAGCGCTGGACGATGTCCTTGGCGTCGCGCATGGCCGTTGGCCAGTAGAATCCATCTCGTAGAGCTTTGGTGATGAGGGCGTGACTGTTGGCATGGTGCAAGCAAGTCTCTTCGTGTATGTCGAGGAGGATGGCTCTTCCATCCCCGTTGGAGACGCATCGCTAAAGGACTCCTGTGATGTTGCGCTTGTGTGACACCCCCGGGATTAGGGCTAGACAAATCCCAGACCTCTGTCTGATATAAGCCTAACCTAAATCTCGGAAGCATACAGAGAGAGAATCGGTAACATTACAGTGACCCTACGACACAAATATTATTACATCAAGATCATATCTGAGCAAAGATCCAAAATATTACAAGCAGAGGTCACCGAGCACAAACATCAAACAACGGAAGACAAATTATGCTATTAAGTATAGCAAACTTAACAAACGGCCTAAGAGGCCTGAAGCATAACGATGGCATCTGATACATTGCAAATGTATCTATAATTTTTGATGTTCCATGCTTAGTTTTATCCACTTTCTTGTGTTTTGTTCCAACTTTGGAGTACTTTTCATATGATTTCTTGGACTAATCTATTAACAAGAGCCACAGTGCCTTTGCATTTTCGCTATTTTTGGTTCCAGAAAGTCGAAAATGAATATTCTCGAATTGGACGGGACAAAAGCCAAAGTGACTATTTTAGGAGGACATCAAGTGCGAATACGAGGCGGAGAAGGGCCGAGGAGCCACCACACCACGGCGCGTGGCGGCAGCCCGCGCGCCAGAGGTGGTGTGGCCAGCCTGCACCCTCGGCCTCTCCTTCCGCCTATATATTGCCCTCGGGACGAAAACCCTAAGGGCCCGATCAAAATCCACGAAGAGTTCAGAGTCAGCGTCATCTCCATCCCTAGATCGGGAGGGATCTGAAGCTCTTCCCGGCACCCTGCCGGAGAGGGGAATTCACCCTGGAGGCCTTCTTCATCACCATGCAAGCCTCCGGTGTGATGCGTGAGTAGTTCATCCTTGTACTACGGATCCATGTAGTAGCTAGATGGCTGGTTCTCCTCCTTTGTGCTTTCATGTTTAGATCTTGTGAGATCCGTTCATGATCAAGATCATCTATTTGTAATTCTGCATGTTGTGTTTGCGGGGATCCGATGGATATTGAGATGCTATTTCAGATTGATTATTGATTCTATCATGTCTTTGTTATTTGTGATCTTGCATGCTTTCCGTTGTTAGTAGCTATCTTGGCCAAGTAGATGCTAGCAACTCCAAGAGTTAGTATTTATGCTCGATAGTGGGTTCATGCCTCTGGTAATCTGGGGAAGTGACAGAAATCTCTAAGGTACTAGATGTGCTGTTGCTACTAGGGAGAAAACAACAATCCTTTGTTCATATAACAATCATATTGTTTACTTTACACGCAGTTTGTAAAGCAATAATCTGTTGCTTGCAACTTAATACTGGAGGGGGTTCGGATGATAACGTGAAGGTGGATTACTAGTCATAGATGCAGTTGGATGGCGGTTTATGTATTATGTTGTAATGCCCAATCAAGTCTCAAAGGAGTCAAGATGATTAGTATATGCATGTATTGCTCTCTCGGTGTTTGTCAATTGCCCCGCTGTAATTTGTTCACCCAGCATGTTATCTATCTTAAGGAGAGCCACCTCTAGTGAACTATGGATCCCGGTTCTTTTCTTTACATACAATCTACAACTGTTTACTTCTTTGTGTTTACTTTCTGCAAAATTTTACTTCTTTCCATTCGATACGTTTAATCCTTTGTTTTCCGCAAAACATGGTGAGATTGACAACCTCATCGCAAGTTGGGGACAAAGTTCTGTGGTTGTGTTGTGAAGGTCTCCACGTTGCTACTAGCACCGGTAGTGCGCCCTGCCAAAGCTCAGCTAGCAACACCTTTGAGGTGTTTCCTTGCTCCTACTGGTTCGATTAAACCTTGGTTTCATAACTAAGGGAAACTTGCTGCTGTGCTCATCATACCTTCCTCTTGGGGTTCCCAACGAGATCTACATCAACACCACGCACCAAGCACTTTTCTAGGCACCGTGCATTGAGCCATCAGCGTCCCAATCCATAGATTCCAGGCTGCCAACCAGGAACCCGAAGCTACTCGTCGATGCCGATGTTGTAACAAACACTTATTTTGTGGTAACACTTACCTGCTGCAAAAGTATCAACCAAGCAAGGCTGAGTACAGGGTGTACTCCGCAAGACTTATGGCTGGTGGAGCAACTTTGCATAAAGCTAACTTTCTTTGCAAAAGAGAAAGAGGAGAAGCTCGACTAGTAGAACCTTTTATAAGGGGATAAGAAAGTGATATTTCTAGCTTTGATCTTCTTTTGATATCAACCGAAACTTTATCAGCTGAACCTATCAAGTAGGATCACCCCCTCGATCCCTGAGGAAGCATCCTTAAGCACACCTCACATCTCTTGTCAAGTTTTATGATTAGGTTATAGTTGTCTATGATCATCACATTCGTTCCCAAGTCGTCCATAATCGTGGACACGGCTTTTCGAAAAGATTATTAACCTTGCAGGGGTGCACAACTTTACCCACACGTACCAACCGATTCTTAATGCCACTTAAGATTAACCCTCTTCCTTGGAATGCCGTCAGAGAGTGGTTGACCAGGACCTTTACCTTGCTTTCACCGAGACCATGAGTCACGCCCTAAGGAGATACCGCTGTAACGGGTCAAGTCCTGAAGCCGGTCCCTAGAGATGTGCGTGGGGAACAAGTTTACGGAGGACGTGCCTCTCCTGTTCTCGGCCATGCTTACCTACCTGTATGAATGCACCTCTTCCACCTCCTTCAAGAATGACCAGAATGCATATGTTGAATGGAACGCCCGAACTATGTGACTCGTGGAATCTACTAGGCAAGTTAGTTGGTCGAGGGGGTTTCCAGGCCCCCGTGTGGCTGTACGCTCATCTTGGTTCAAGAGGCAAGAACTCAGGTCCTAGTACTGACAAGTATGAGACTGCAAAAACCACAACCCGACGTGGCCTACCATACAAGCCTTAGCATGTTTAACTTTTATCTCTGATCATACCACGTCATCCTGTCCAACTAGGTTCATTCATAGCTCTGATTCATCAACCGGATGGACCAGCAGTAACAACTAAGCTTGGCTAAGCACAACGGATATAACAGCTCTAGCGAAGCTCATACACCAAACCTAGTTATGCTAGGAGCAGTGGATTAGGGAATATAGGCTACAGAGGTAACATGCATTAGATAGGATTACTCTATCTATCGATAAAATACTTTGGAATCGTATGCACATGGCAAGGATGAAATACTTCGAAATCGTAGGTTTATATCATGTGTGGGGTTTTGCTTGCGTTTGCCTGTTGATACTCAGATATAGAACTTCAGGTTCATCTGCTTGGCATCATTCATCGTTATCCTTCAATGGTATTGATCTCGATCTACAATCTTGGACTCGATATCGTTGCTCACATTAACTCCGAGGTCTAACAAGAAGAAGCAGAAACACCGGAAAGGAAAGCAACAATCAACACATGGCATCGATGCAGTGCTCAAACAAGGATGATGATATGACAAGTTAAAGTGTATTGAAATAAAACACTAAGACATGCTTCACCAATTTAAACAGGGTCCGAGGGGTGCAAACCCTAATTCTGAGAAACCCCGGATGCATATGAAAGGGGTTATTTTGTTCTTCTAATTAAACTTGTCATGTAAGCTGCCTAAGAATGCATGAGTATGATTCTATTGTGTAGATCTCATTTTGCTGAACATTTTGATATATTATACATATTTTTCTGATTTAAAATGAATTAGTTATGATTTTCCCAATTTTAATCCATTTTAAATAAATTTAAAGCAATTAAACATTTTTGGAATTTATTAAATTATTTTCCAGCTGGCCCCACATGTCAGACTTTTATTAATTTTAGAAAACATTTCTAAAAAGAATAAAACCCTGACACACTAGGCCCACCTGTCATATTAATATTTATGGAAAATAATTTTAAAAATATTAAAAGAAAAGAAAAGGGAATACTGCATCAGCATGACGCATTGCTGACATCAGCCAAGGAGGAACTCCTAGATCCTCGATCGATCCGTCGATCCAGAGCTTGCGGGGCTGTGGGGTTGGTCTAGCTGGGAACATTAGACGACGTGGAGGCGAATGGTGGTGGCGCCGCTTGATTTTGGTCACCGGAGACACGTCGACAACTCCTGCGGCGACGGTGGACGGTGCTCGTGGGGAGGACAACAGAGAGCGAGAGGGAGGAAACGGAGAGGTGTCTGACCGCCAGAGGCTCACCAGGGTCGTGATGGAGGGGTCGTTGAGGCCGGGGAACGTCGAAGTCCAGCAAATCGACGATGGTCGGTCGTCGAAGAAGGGGCGGTCGGAGGGCTCGATTGAGGGCGCGCAACTTCAATTGCTTCTGCGATTGAGGAATCTCTTCATAGCTTGCATTGACTATTAAGCAAACTTAGTTGGATACTCTTTATTGTGAATTGCCTAAGTAGTTGATCATATGTTGAGAATATATACATCTTATGAAGCAAATGTGTTCGTGAAAGTTTCTTTTATCGCACTCAGTTTTCAACTGAATTGCTTGAGGACAAGCAATAAGCTAAGCTTGGGGGGAGTTGATACGTCCAAAATGTATCTAGTTTCTCGAACACTTTTTCTATTGTTTCTCCTCTAAACTTGTGTGATTTGGATACAACTAACATGGCCTGACGCTGTTTTCAGCAGAATTACCTTGGTGTCTAGTTTTTGTGCAGAAAATCAACTATCAGGAAAAATACCGCAAAATATGCCAAAAATCCTATTTCACCAGAAGACTCATGGAGCCAGAAGACGAGACGGAGGAGGGCCGCGAGGGGGCCTCACCACCTGGCAACGCGGGCCAGGCCAGGCCACGCCCGGGGATGGTGTGGCCGCCTCGGTCACCCCCTCGGTCTCCCTCTTCGCCTATAAGATGCCTCCTGACCTAAAAACCCAAGGGGGTTCGACGTTTTTCCAAAAAGAGTTCCGCTACACCGCCACCACCAGATTCCGTGATTTAGAACAAAAAACTCTGTTCTGGCACCCTACCGGGACGGAGAATTGGAGGAGATCATCGCCATCATCATCATCACCATCGCTTCTCCATCGACCATCCATGTTTCCGTCATCCATGAGTGAGTAATCCCCTGTTGTAGGCTATGGGGATGGTAGGGATTGGATGAGATCGTTCATGTAGTGGCATCAGATTGTTAGGCATGGTGCCTAGTATCTATTATTAGTGCTTTTTGACTTTGTTGCAACTTGTTATGCTTAATGCTTGTCACTAGGGCCCGAGTGCCATGATTTCAGGTCCGAACATGTTATTGATTCATTATGATAGTATTGTTTATGGTCTTACCTGCAAGTTGTATACACATATTGTTTTCGAGAACTAAAGGCCCCGAAGTGACAATAATCGGGATAACCGGAGGGAATGGCTTTGATGTGAGGATCACATGTATTCACGGAGTGTTAATGCTTTGCTCCGGTGCTCTATTAAAAGGAGCACCTTAATTTCCAGTAGTTCCCTTGAGGCCCCGCTGCAATTGGCTGGCAGGACAAAAGATGTTGTGCAAGTTTTCATTGCGAGCACGTATGACTATATATGGAACACATACCTATGATTATTTAGTACTTGGATGCTTTATCTTATTTATATGCAAATGCCCTATGTCTTGATGGCTATATGAATTGTCTTATCCATGCAATGCCCGACCATCCATCCCTATGTCCTACCGCGCTTTAATCCTACTGTTTACTGCAATTGTTACTGCTATCTTTACTTTTACTACTGCTATTACTTTACTATTGCTACTGCAAAACTGTTGCTATTGATAAACTGTTGTGAGCAAGATTGTTTCCAGGTGCAGCTGAATTGACAACTCAGTTGTTAAGGCTTATAAATATTCTTTGGCTCCCCTTGTGTCGAATCAATAAATTGGGTTTCACTTTCCTCGAAAATACTGCGATACACCCCCTATACTTGTGGGTCATCATTTTCTGGCGCTATTGCCAGGGAGCATAGCTTTATTTATCAAGTTCACTTGGAATCACTATTGTTCACTGCCATCCATCCATCATGGGTAAGTCTCGTGATGGCAAGGTTCCTATTTTACCATCCACTACAAGAAGAGGTACGGTTCTGAACACCTCTATTGCTCTTGATTCACCATCTGTTATGAGTAAGTTCCTTACACCACCAGACACACATGCTACACATACTGCTACTACTGCTGAATCTGAAATTTCTGATACTTATGATGCTGCTTCTACTGTGCTTGATAAGAGTGGTTCATTAGGTCCTTTCCTAGATGCTACGATTGCTAGAACTATAGCTGGAAATACTGAAACTCCTAATGAAGACACTACTGCACCTTACAGTTCACCTGAGTCTAGAAAGAGCTATGATATTGAAGACGGTTATATAGAGATGACCGATGAATTTATTAAAGAATGCCAAAACACCTAGGATAGGAGTGCTATTAAGAGTCTTCTTGAGAAACATACTGTTGGACCTAAATTATCTCCTAATGCTAAGTTTGTTACATCTCCCATAAACATTAAACATAAGGATTATGATTTCTCTCTTGATTTATCTTACATAACTATTATTGATAAAGAACCTTTTTGTGGGAGTAAGAATGAAAGTGCGGTAGCACATATGACTGAGCTTTCTACCATGAGTGGCTTATTTTCTGATGATATTAAGATGCGCACCTACTTTGTTGCTAAAATTTTCCATTTTTCACTGAAAGGAGAAGCTAAAACTTGGTTTAATAATTTACCTCCTGGATCTATTGATAGCCCTAATTGCTTGATTAGTACCTTCTTCAGAAATATTTCCCTCCTAGTGCTAGACATGCTATTTTGCAGGAACTTTTTGATTTTAAACAGGGAGAAAAAGAGATATTGCCTGAATCATGGGCAAGGTTTTGTGCTTTGAGTCATGCATAGGCTAGATGTCCATTACCTAAAAATGAGCTTCTTGATATATATTATAATGGACTAACTGAAGAATCTAGGACATACCTGGATAGTTGTGCTGATTATGTTTTCAGGAATAGAACTCCCAAAGAAGCTGAGGAATTAATGGCTAAAATAAGAAAGAATTATGAAGATTGGACTCCTCCTAAACCGACTATACCTGAGACAACTACACCTGAGTTAACTGTGCGTGAGCCAATACCAACATCAAAGAAGAGGGGAGTTATTGAACTAAATGATGAAGTGATGAAGGAAGCTAAGAAATGTCTTAAGGAGAAGGGAATTAAAGCTATAGATGTCAAGAATTTACCTCCTATAGAAGAATTATGTAAGCCAATCCCCCACTCATCCACTATTGAGGTACACTCTCTCCAACATTTTGATAAAGGTGATATTCCTTACTCGAAACCTCCTGATCAATGCTTAGAAGAATTTTATATTTTTATTGTTAAGCAAGATAATTTTAATAAAAGGGTGCAAAATCATTTAATGGAAAACTCTAGAGCTATTATTGAGTTAAAAGATATTGTGGAAAGAACATCTAATGATGTTAAAATGATTGTTAAACATTTTCAAATGGTTCAAACTCAAATTGATTAGCTTATTAAAGTACAAAGAGGCTTGCTAGTTAATGCTGCTAAAGAAAAACATGCTTATGAAATTAGAACTAGAAGTGGTGCTGCTACCCAGGATCCTCTATATCCCGAGGGGCATCCTAAAAGAATTGAGCAGGATTCTCAACAAACTGAAAATAGTGGTACTACTCCTAAGAAAAGGAAAAAGAAACATAAAACTATTGTAGAACCTTCTGAACCTGCTAAAGATCCTAATAGTATATCTATCTCTAATGCTGAAACTGAAAGTGCTAATGAGGAAAATGATGCTCCTGATAAAGAAAAAGTTGAAGAAGAACCTGAAAGGCACACTAAGAATACTAAATACACTAAAGAAGATTTTGTTGCTAAGAAGAATGGTAGTGAAAGAGAGCCTTGGGTCCAAAAACCTATGCCTTTCCCTGATAAGAAACACAAGTCAAAGGAAGATGAACACTATAACAAGTTTTTTGAGCGGATGAAACCTTTATTTTTGCAAATACCTTTGACTGATGCTATTAACTGCCTCCTTATTCAAAGTATATGAAGGATATTGTCTCTAATAAAAGGAAGATCCCCAATGAAGAAATTTCTACTTTGCTTGCTAATTATTCCTTTAATGGTAAGGTTCCAAAGAAACATGGAGACCCAGGGATTCCATCTATTCCATGCTCTATTAAAAATAGTTATGTTAGAACTGCTTTGTGTGATTTGGGAGCAGGAGTTAGTGTTATGCCTTTTTCTCTCTATAAGAGACCTTAGTTGGAAAAACTAATACCAACTGACATATCTTTGCAAATGGCTAATAAATCTACTACTATTCCTGTTGGTATATGTGAGGATGTACCTGTTCAAATGGCTCATAATTTCTTGATATTAACTGATTTTGTTGTGCTTGAAATGCCTGAAGATGATAATATGTCTATTATTCTTGGAAGACCTTTTCTTAATACTACAGGAGCTGCTATTAATTGTAATCAAGGAAAGGTGACTTTTAATGTTAATAACAAGGAGCATACTGTCTATTTCCCCAAGAAGATTGATAATACTTATGGTTTAAACTCAATTGAACATGTTGAAGGCATCCAAGTTGGAGAAATATATTGTCCCATACCACGAGAAAAATATGAAACTATTATGATTGGGACCATTGCTATCAAGGTTGAGGTAACATAATCATTAGTGGAATACAAAGTTTTGTTTCATATAAAATTGTTTTTGTAACAAGACGTGATCAACCTTGTTAACAAGGGGACTTTAATGAACAAAACAACGTTTTCACCATGATTATCTTTGCTTACTTTTATTTTATCCATTTTAATTTTTACTTTTGCTTAGTTTACTTTTCTTTTGCTAGTTGCTTGCATATTAGAGTGTCTTAGAACTTCTGAAGTTTTTGTTTTTTTTTGTTTTTTCATCTCAACGAAAACATCTTTTTGTCAAAAAATCATTCATCAATACCTGAAAATTGCTAAAAAATAAAGTGTCTCAAAAAATTCCAGAAAATTCATATTAAATTTTTACGTGAAAAAGGGGCAAAGGAGTACCTGGAGTGACCTAGGGGGCCCACCTGGCAGGCACACCACCTGGTGGCGCAGCCACACCAGGGGCGCGCCTGGCCATGGTGTGGGCCACCCCTGGCCCTCCACTCACTCTCTCACTTGCCACTTCTTTCTCCCTCTCTCGAGAAAACACCAGCTCATTGCTCGAAATTGTGTTCCTGCTGTTCTTGCTCACGATTTTTCGATCTCCCTGCTCAGCCCATCTTTGCTGCTGAAATTTGGAGCATTTGTTCTTGGTATGTGACTCCTCCGCTTGTCCAAGTAGGTTTATGTTTAGTGGTTTATATCTTGAGTATTTTGCTACTGTAGGTGACAGGTTATGAGAGCTTGTAAGCTTGTTCAATGCTTATAGAAACTGTTTTGATGCATGCCTAGGCCTCTTACAAGTCCCTATGAGTAGTTCCCTTCATTATGTATTCACTTTGCAATCACTTGTATAATGGATGTTTAAATTTCAGAATATCAAAGATGAACAACCACACTTTTGGAGAAATATTTGAGAGGGACACACCCAGGAGGGCAAGGCCTTAAAGAGAAGCCTCTCAGTTTAGGCCGTCATATAATGAAGATCTTATTGCACCATGCTTTGGCAATGAAGGAGATGAGGGAGATGCTCACCCATCTACTTTCCCTTGTTTTACCTTTTGGCGAGCTGCAGGGATCCTTGATCATTTCTTAATACTGGTTCAGAGGGTTGGTCTGACCATGTTCATGGAAGATGAGAGTGAACAATATGCCGTGCTCACCAAAACTTTCGTTGAGAGTTTCGTTTTCACTAACACCCCTTATCAGTCAACTATTTCATTCAGAATTTATAATCAGCCTATTACCATGTCACTGGAAAGATTTTGCAGCATTATAGGCATAGGCATGACTGGGACAGTGAAGAAGATCCAAGGTCAACCCGTTGATTTGCTAGAGCTCTACCGAAGTGTGACAAATGCGATGACCGCGTAGCTCAGCGCGGGAAGATAAGGAACATTCAACTCCCAGCTCTTAGATATTTTTCTTATTATCTTGCCACTAGCATTCTTGGTAGGGAGAACACTAGTAATATTTCTAATTATCATTTAGCCTTCCTCGCTGCTGCACTTAATAATGATACCAAGTATAATCTTGGCTCTCTCATTGCTCGCCGCCTAGCCGCTAGAGGACATATTTATGGGGGTATTATTGCCTCACGTATCGTTGCTGCTTTAGAACTTTCTGTGGATCCTAATGATACTGTGTTGACACCACAAAGGCTTGATCTTGCGGCTATGAAAACACATCACTTTGTCACTGCCAACTCTAGTACGGAGGGTTTAGTATACAAGATGTTGTTTACTGACGGATACGAGAGGTAAATTCCTTTGCCACAATCCACTTTGTTTAGTATTTACAGGAGGCCATGGTCGCGTTCCAAGGAGGAGGTGGATGAGCAGCTCCGCTTGCTTGGTTTCCACGAGCAACACTAGGGGGATATGCCCTCTTACGACTATTCTGCGCACTACGCTGGGGCATCCTCGAGCTCGTATCAGGACGAGGGCACCTCTTCGCCGTACTATGGAGGCACTCCATCTTGGGCATCTTGGGATTGATACCCACTTAGGCCAAAAGCCTAAGCTTGGGGGGAGGTACACCGACATCACATTCATCTACATATCATGTTTAGTCGGTACTTTATATATCCATGTTTCGTTCCCTTTTTAGTTTTGTTCTTTCTTTACTTTTGCTTTCTAAAACACAAAAAGACCAAAAATATTTTCGTTGTTTCTCTTTATTTGCTACTTTGTCTTTTTAGCCTTGGTTTTCCTCTTTCTTTTTCTTTGTTTGAACTATTCGAAAAACCCAAAAATATTTTGCTTTGCTTGTTCCTCCTTTTTGCTCTTGCCTTTAAAAATCAAAAACAACAAAAATATTTTTTGTTCTTCTTTGGTTTTGTGAAGTTCGTTGTAGGGTTCAGCAGTCCTCAGTAGAATTTGGTTTCATGTTATTATTCAAGCCACACAAGTGAAGGGTAATAATGAGGATTAATGACAAATTGAGGTGTGGTAAGAGGCTGGTAACAAACTCTATTTGTTTTCATTTTTGTACATATACTCATCATTGTGGGCATGCTTAGTCTGTTCATGTTAGGTGTATGTTATTTATGGATGCTTAGTAGTTCTTGCTTTCCTATGATTAGCTCTAGCTTGCTAATGGTTTGTAGCATGTCATATGAATGTTTGCTTGCATTGTTCTATTCATAACTTGGTATGACACTGCGGTATCCTCCTCTGAATGTTTCACTTGAATTGACTTGGCACATGCTCACACATGCAAGACTAAAACAATAATCAGTTAAGCCTCGATGAATTATTTTTCCTCAGGGATCTTGAATCACTTTCATGCCATGATTAGTCCTGTTTTGTTGCAAGCATGATTATGACAGTTATCGCTCTCTCGTTTGTCGCTCCCTTACTATTGGCAGCCTTCACTTGCACTGAGTATGAGCTCTACTCGTATTTCCAACTCCCCAAAACCAATATTGCCAAAAGTGTCCACCATACCTACCTATTAACATCATTTGCTTTTCCGTGCATATTCAGTATGCCTTGTTTTCTTCTGAATAAAATGTTTGCTTGTTATGAGAAAGTTAGTTAGTAAAGATCTCACGAACTTGATGCAACACTTTATTTCTTGCACTTAATAAACCTGAACCATTGTGACTGTCCATGAAAGTTATATGCTTGCAAATTATAGGCTGGGGATTAGCAGAACCGTGCTGTCACGGGGAACACTTTCAACACCTATAAATATATACCCCGTTGATATCATGCTCTTTTGTTTACGGATGTCGTCGATGTGAAATAAAAGGGGATCTTGTAAGTCAATGGAGTTATGTATGGGTGTTAGACAAACGCCTGTGCGGCTGCTCTAATCCATGCCTAATCATGGTGGGAACCTGCATCGTAACCATAATGAGCAATCTATGAAGCATTCTTCTTATAAAAAAAGAGAGAGATAGTTATTGAGAAAAATGAAAAAAAGAGATGATGAGAAAATAGGAAAGAGAGAAAAAAGCACCATTTTCCCGTGGTAAATAAGAAGATTGCTGAGATGCTCATTGTCTGCTTGCCTTCTCATTTTGATATGGGGATTCTTCCATATCATCGGGCAAGGGGTACCCCATTGGCGGTTCTCTATGATACGCATGTATTTACTATGACAAGAACTTACCGGTAACTAAAGTTGAGTAGCATGAGGAGCGACCCTCGTACTCAAGGGACATGAGATTTCCAATTTATGGTCTGTCAAGCATATAACTTGTATTAGACCTCACTTTCACTTTAATCATTTAAAGATGCTTATGATAGGGGCAATGAGAGCTCAAAGCTAATGAGTACCATACTTTCAGCATTTGGATAGCCTTTCAAACTTTTCAAAACCTTTTCATTTCCTTGTCGAGTCTCCACATATTCTACGAGCACTTCCTTGAGAGCATAGTTGTCATTCTTAGTGTAATATGCTTGTCTCAAAACTTGATTAATTGTGTCATGACTTTGATGCTCGTATCTTTGATATCTTTACTTCTAGTCTTCACTTGAACTTCAGAGGTGCCTTGGCATTTATGTTTGCTCTACAATCAAAGAAAAGCGAGATACCACTCTATCATACCTTTTTATGAGCATTTCAATGTTGCTTATGTTTATGTTTCATGCTACTTATTATTTTTTGAGTTGGAATCTCTTCATAGCTTGCATTGACTATTAAGTAAACTTAGTTGCATACTCTTTATTGTGAATTGCCTAAGTAGTTGATCATATGCTGAGAATATATACATCTTATGAAGCAAATCTGTTCGTGAAAGTTTCTTTTATCGCACTCAGTTTTCAACTGAATTTCTTGAGGACAAGCAATAAGCGAATCTTGGGGGGAGTTGATACGTCCAAAACGTATCTACTTTCCCGAACACTTTTGCTATTGTTTCTCCTTTAAACTTGTGTGATTTGGATACAACTAACACGGACTGACGCTCTTTTTAGCAGAAGACTCACGGAGCCAGAAGACGAGACGGAGGAGGGTCGTGAGGGGCCCACACCACCTGGCAGCACGGGCCAGGCCAGGCCACGCATGGGGGTGGTTTGGCTGCCTCGGTCACCCCCTCGGTCTCCCTCTTCGCCTATAAGATGCCTACTGACCTAAAAACCCAGGGGGGTTCGACGTTTTCCCAGAAAGAGTTCTGCTATGCCGCCACCACTAGATTTTGTGATTCAGAACCACAAACTCCGTTCTGGCACCCTGCCGGGATGGAGAATCGGACGAGATCATCACCATCATCATCACCATTGCTTCTCCACCGACCATCCATGTTTCCCCATCCATGAGTGAGTAATCCCCCACTGTAGGCTATGGGGATGGTAGGGATTGGATGCGATCGTTTATGTAATGGCATCAGATTGTTAGGGCATGGTGCCTAGTATCTATTATTAGTGCTTTTTGACTTTGTTGCAACTTGTTATGCTTAATGCTTGTCACTAGGGCCCGAGTGCCATGATTTCAGATCTAAACATGTTATTGATTCATTATGATAGTATTGTTTATGGTCTTACCTGCAAGTTGTATACACATATTGTTGTCCGGAACCAAAGGCCCCGAAGTGACAATAATCCTGATAACCGGAGGGAATGGCTTTGATGTGAGGATCACATGTTTTCACAGAGTATTAATGCTTTGCTCTAGTGATCTATTAAAAGGAGCACCTTAATTGCCAGTAGTTCCCTTGAGGCCCTGCTGTAAACGGGCTGGCAGGACAAAAGATGTTGTGCAAGTTCTCATTGTGAACACGTATGACTATATATGGAACACATGCCTATGATTATTTAGTACTTGGATGCTTTATCTTATTTATCTGCAAATGTCCTATGTCTTGATGGCTATATGAATTGTCTTATCCATGCAACGCCCGACCATCCATCCCTATTCCTACCGCGCTTTTATCCTACTATTTGCTGCAATTGTTACTGTTGTCTTTACTTTTACTACTGCTATTACTTTACTATTGCTACTACAAAACTGTTGCTACTGATAAACTGTTGTGAGAAAGATTGTTTCCAGGTGCAACTGAATTGACAACTCAGTCGTTAAGGCTTATAAATATTCTTTGGCTCCCCTTGTGTCGAATCAATAAATTGGGTTTCACTTCCCTCAAAAATACTACGATACACCCCCTATACTTGTGGGCATCACGGGGTCACACTAAACTTCGACGATCTTCTCGAAGAGGTTGATCCATGCCACCATCATTGAATGAATGAAGGGCTTCATTTCTTCGAGGTAGGTGCACACACTAAAGAAGAGAGGGAAAGACACGAAACCACAAAAGAGTATCTCATGGTCGACTCATGGATAGATGTTTCATTACATCTCTGGAGCTAACGAGCATGAAACACGCCAAGGTAACAGAGGAAACAAGAGGGGATGGTTTCAAGGTGTTAGATAGATGTTCTTCATAAGGATTGAGACCATGGATCTTCAGAAGAGTTTACAAAGGAAAGAACACGACTACAGACTTGGAGAGATGAACCTCTACTATACAACTTAAGTAGAGCTTCCAGGGTACAAAGATACAGATAACCAAGTTGTTGAACTACTTTTGATACAGAAGGATCACTTTTTCATTCAGCAGAAGGTCAAGACAGAAAGGTATTTTAGTGTAGAGGACTCATAAGAGTCACAAGGAACATCTAATAAGAGGAACTTTTGATTAACAAAATCATAGTCACTCTTTAAACATGTTAGAGGAACCAGAGGAAACTCTTAATTCATATAGGTCTATCAAAATCTTTGCCAAAGATCATGATATCAGTTTGCACCACTAAGATGAATCTATAAGAAGATTCCTGATGACACAAGGGAAAAGAAACTTCATTCTCAGACTTCAATTACTTGGCACAACAATACACTTGCCAACCTAAAAGGGTCTGGAGGATCAACCGAGAGACATTTAGCAACGCTTCTTTAAATGTTCTCATTCATGTTCGAGACACGGGACATCAAGTGAAAGGTCGGACTTAGGTTACAAAGGAAACCATAATAACAACTCCTATAGTAAATCATAGAAGATGCCTCATTAAGAGGGTTGTTATTGCTAATTCAAGAGACTGTGGCAATATGTCTTCCAAATAATTGTGTCAACCATTACATCAATCTTGACGGGTTTTCAGAGAGATCTATGATTCCTTGAAGAACACCAACCATATATCTGCTTAAGATTCAGATTCGGTTAAGTGGAATGATACTTCAGACTCAGCATGTCTGAATAGATAGTTCGCAACATTTACCACGAAGGTAAAGTTACTAGATTCTCAAGACATGGACTACATTGTCAAGCTCCATAAGATAAGCTAGGTTGCGTAACCCATGCATTAGTAAGTTATCAAAAGATAATTGCTCCTATATGAATTGATTTGCAACAAAACACAAGTATATCCTTGTTGGAAAGCATTTAGGGGATATTGAAGTTTGTAGAACTTCTTCTCTTCCATGACAAATCAGCCAGTGGCTTTACGTGCTAGAGGATGTTCTCGAGATGGGAAGGTATTGAACTACCATATCAAGAATACTTTGCACATGCTTGACTGACTTGAAACGATTCCCGCAAAAATAAGAATAACTCTACTCTAATCCATGGTGACATCTTTCAACAATTACACGTGAACCGGAGAAGGTTACTTCTAACATCCAGAACACATACTTCGAGATAACACGAAGATAGCTCTCAGAAAGTTCCCAACATTAATGCCAACTGTTCCATATGAATCTTGTCTAGCATGGAGAAGATAAGAATGTCATCGATGGGATCAATAGCAAACTTTATCGAGATACTCCAAGAAGATGGACTCATATGTTATGAACAAGGCAAAACTATTGGTCAGACCAAAGGACATGAAGATGTACTTAGGTGAAACATCACGAGTAAATACATCATCAGGATAGTTCTTTAGAACTGAGTTTGATTTAACGATAGCCTGTATCAAATCAAGGTGGGGAAAGATAACATATCCACGAAGGAAACACTATCTTTCTTCAGCACAAACAAAACTAGACATCCCTTTAAGATGAACTAAGTCAGATATAACTTTTGTATTACAACTCTCCAAGTTGTTGTTTAAGCTCAACCACCTAGTTCAGGGGTATCCAATATGGATCCTTGGAAAAAGAACAGTTCACAGAACTGACTTACTCAAGAACTTGACAACATGGTCATGTGGCAACATGGCGATACTTCTAGTGAGACATCTAGAATATCACGAACCACCGATATGTCACTTAGTTCTAGAGGAAACTTGCTTAGTAAGGCAAGAAGACATAGTCTTAGAGCTTCGGCATGAGCCTAACTCTTTGACCGAAGAGAGTGTACCAGAATAGCGGACTTGATGGCACAATCATCCTTTGCTTAGTGATATATTAACCATCATGCTAAGAATGACACAAATGTCCTTATTGAGGTACAAAGCAATAATGATTGCTCGGACTCTTAGATGGCCACATTATTACGCACACGCATCATTCACGAGCATGAAAGCTCGAAGGAAGGGTGGGTAAAGATGTACAAGAGTATCACTTCATTAAGAGTCATGAACTCAACACGACCTCTTAGTATATAAGAGTGTGATACTTTAAGGTAGAACAGATCAAAAAATAATCAATGCTTATTGATCTGCGGATTACAACACTTTGATGTGGTCCTAGATATGACGAGCTACTGGAGTTTGTTTCTCCTGACATCCCGAAATGGTTTGTCTTGACGGACCACAAGAATATATTGCACTAGAAGACACCAATGCACATTTACTACTTGGCTACCAACTGGTAAACAATGGTCGGAAATAACAAGGAAACAGGAACATGCTCGGGATAGAATCCCGAGATGTGGATGCATAAGTCAATAATCTTCTGAAGACCAATGCAGGAAAGGGAGGGGTGGCAGAGTCACGAGTATAGAAGTGAGACTCACAAGGAGTACTTTTGTTGTGACCTATTGGTTCCATTAAAGAACATCTGCCATACCATGTGGTAGGGGAAGTCCTTAATTGTCACAATTCGATCGTGACAAATACCACAAGCTTGAAGGCTATAGTAGAAGGTACTAGCCATCCTAAGGTAATGTTAAATCATTAACAACAGGGATCAACAAAATGGATCTTGGGTTAAAGGTCATCTTCATGTGCAAGATTCACATCAGCAAAATCCAGCACAATCCGGGATCTTTAGTTCAAGTCCAAGGGTTAAAACCCGAGAAAAGAGTAACTACTATCTTAGTAGCACGAAGAGCACTACAAGATAATAACCACGAGGCAGCTTCCAGAATAAATCAAAACTTCTGAAGTACCCAAACAAACTAAAAGTAGGTACACGAGGGGAAAGGAAACCTCGAGGCCTAGAACAGAACACTATGGAACCATCAACACAATGTTGTGGGCCCATAAGATAGAGAGATAATGTTGGAAAGGAATCTCTCAACTGAAGCAAAGCAAAGGGAAACAAGGAACACACACAACTGACTCTGGAGAACTCAACACTAGGTCAACTAGTTGAGAAACAACATGCCAAAGAGGCACCTAAGCTTTGAAAGACGAGACGAGATAAAAAACTTTTCAAAGTCAACACAAGATAAGATGACCCAGAGTTAGAGCGAAACTGGATAAGGAGAAAAAGAAGCATACTAGAGTTTTCGTAATTACTTTTCATCTTTTAAAATAGTTTTCACAAACACTAGACTCAACATCGACCAGTAGAAAGGTTTTTCTACGGACGGTACTGCTCTGATACCAAAACCTGTGACACCCCCGAGATTAGGGCTAGAAACATCCCAGACCTCTGTTTGATATAAGCCTAACCTAAATCTCGGAAGCATACAGAGAGAGAATCTGTAACATTACAGTGACCCTACGACACAAAAATTATTACAGCAAGCTCATATCTGAGCAAAGATCCAAAATATTACAAGCAGAGGTCACTAACCACAAACATCAAACAACAGAAGGCAAATTATTCTATTAAGTATAGCAAACTTAACAAATGGCCTAAGAGGCCTGAAGCATAACGATGATGTCCCAATCCATAGATTCTAGGCTTCCGACCGGGAACCCCAAGCTACTCATCAATGTCGATGTTGTAACAAACACTTCTTCTATGGTAACACTTACCTGCTGCAAAAGTATCAACAAAGCAAGACTGAGTACAGGGTGTAGTCCGCAAGACTTATGGCCGGTGGAGCAACTTTGCATAAAGCTAACTTTCTTTGTAAAAGAGAAAGAGGAGAAGCTCGACTAGTAGAACCTTTTAAAAGGGGATAATAAAATGATATCTCTAGCTTTGATCTTCCTTTGATATCCACCAAAACTTTATCAGTTGAACCTATCAACTAGGATCACCCCTCGATCCCTGAGGAAGCATCCTTAAGCACACCTCACATCTCTTGTCAAGTTTTACGAGTAGGTTATAGTTTTCTATGATCATCATGTCCGTTCCCAAGTCATCCATAAACGTGGACACGACTTTTCGAAAATATTATGAACCCTGCAGGGGTGCACAACTTTACCCACATGTACGAACCAATTCTTAATGCCACTTAAGATTAGCCCTCTTTCTTGGAAGGCCGACATAGAGTGGTTGACCACGACCTTTACCTTTATTTCGCCGAGACCATGAGTCACACCCTAAGGAGATGCCACCATAACAGGTCAAGCGAAGCCGGTCCCCAGATATGTGTGCAGGGAACAAGATTACGGAGGCCGTGCCTCTCCTGTTCCCGGCCACGCTTACCTACCTGTATGAATGCACCTCCTCCACCTCCTTCAAGAACGACCAGAATGCATATGTCGAAAGGAACGCCCGAACTATGTGACTCATGGAATCTACTAGGAAAGTTAGTTGGTCGAGGGGGTTTCCAGGCCCCCGTGTGGCTGTACGCTTGTTTTGGTTCAAGAGGCAAGAACTCAGGTCCTAGTACTGGCAAGTATGGGACTGCAAAAACCACAACCCGACATGGCCTCCCATACAAGCCTTATCATGTTTTACTTTCGTCTCTGATCATACCACGTCATCCTGTCCAACTAGGTTCATTCGTAGCTTTGATTCATCAACCGGATGTACCCGCAGTAACAACTAAGCTTGGCTAAGCACAACGGATATAACAGCTCTAGCGAAGCTCATACACCAAAACCTAGTTATGCTAGGAGCAGTGGATCAGGGAATATAGGCTACAGAGGTAACATGCATTAGATAGGATTACTCTATCTATCATAAAAGACTTTGGAATCGTATGCACATGTCAAGGATCAAATACTTTGAAATCGTAGGTTTATATCATGTGTGGGGTTTTGCTTGCCTTTGCCTATACTCAGATATAGAACTTCAGCTTCATCTGCTTGGCATCAATCATCGTTATCCTTCGATGGTGTTGATCTCAATCTACAATCTTGGACTCGATATCGTTGCTCACATCAACTCCGAGGTCTACCGAAAAGAAGCAGAAACACCGGAAAGGAAAACAACAATCAACACATGGCATCGATGCAGTGCTCAAGCAAGGATGATGATATGACAAGTTAAAGTATATTGAAATGAAACCCTAAGACATGCTTCACCAATTTAAACAGGGCCCGAGGGGTGCAAACCCTAATTCGGAGAAAACCTAGATGCATATGAAAGGGTTTATTTTGTTCTTCTAATTAAACTTCTCATGTAAGCTGCTTAATGATGCATTAGTATGAGTCTATTGTGTAGATCTCATTTTTATAAACATTTTGATATATTATACATATTTTTCTGATTTAAAATGAATTAGTTATGATTTTACCAATTTTAATCCATTTTAAATCAATTTAAAACAATTAATCATTTTTGGAATTTATTAAATTATTTTCCAGCTGGCTCCACATGTCAGACTTTTATTAATTTCAGAAATCATTTCTAAAAAGAATAAAACCCTGACACACTGGGCCCACTTGTCATATTAATATTTATGGAAAATAATTTTAGAATTGATTAAAAGAAAAGAAAAGGGAATACTGCATCAGCATGACGCATTGCTGACGTCAGCCAAGGAGGAACTCCCAGATCCTCAATCGATCCGTCGATCTAGAGCTTGCGGGGCTGCGGGGTTGGTCTAGCTGGGAAGAGCAGACAGCGTGGAGGCGAATGGTGGTGGCGCCGCTTGATTTTGGTCACCGGAGACACGCCGACGACGAATTCCTGCGACAGCAACAGACAGTGCTCATGGGGAGGACAACAGAGAGCGAGAGGGAGGAAACAGAGAGGTGTCTGAGCACCAGAGGCTCACCAGGGTCACGATGGAGGGGTCGTTGATGCCGGGGAACGTCGTATTCCAGTAAATCGACGGTGCTCGATCGTCGGAGAAGGGGCAGTCGGAAGGATCGATTGAGGGCGCGCAACTTCAATTGTTTCTGTGAGGTGACCGAGGATAGCGCGGGGAGCTCGACGGTGGCATTGGCTTGGCCCAGGGCGACCGGAAACTGCGACGACGAACGTCTGCTGCGGCTAGGATTAGGCGGACGCGGCGGAAGAGAAAGAAGGAGAGGCAGAGTAGCATCTAGGGTTCATCCGTGATGACGCGGCGAGGTCTTGTAGGCGCTCGGGGGCGGCGGCGGGAATCTTGGCGCATAGCGACAGCAACGGACGGCGACGGCGATGACAACGAGCCGCTGGCTCGTCGTTGACGAAGACGACAGTGGAGAAAGAAGGCCAAAGGGGTATCGGGCTAGCTGAGCCGCACTTGGGCCAGGATGGGCTGCGGCAAAGCATGGGCAACGGGCTGCTGGCGGCTGCGCGCGAGCGGCAGAGAAGAGAGAAAAGGCATGGGCTCGGCCCAGGTTAGGGTTGTGGCAGGTTTTTATTTTCAGAAAACCTTTTTATTTTTCTGATTTCCTCTTTTCCAATTGTATTTCTATTTATTTTCTATTTTGTATAATTTCAAAAAAATACAAGAGACTTTGTAAAAGTATCGAAATACTGTAGGGGGCCTATTAGTCCTGTTGGGCTCCAACATTTTGGTAGTTTTCAAAATAATAGAAACCATTTGAAGGTTTTCAAAGAGAGGGGAAACACTAGTTTTTTTAGGGTTTTCTTATTTTCTTAATTCAAAGTTTATCAAACCATGAGATGCATGCTATGCTCATGATGCACAAAACAAACCCTAATTAGTGTTAATAAAACTAGGGGTGTTACAAGTTGTATAGCTCATCGTTGATGAGGGAGAATGCCTTGGATCGTCGCGCTATGTGGCGCGCGTCGGTCGGGTCATCTGGTAGCCTTTTGCTGAGCAGGTATGTGATGTATGGCTGTGTCCAGGATGGCTTGATCATCATGACCTCCATGGGGCCTTCGAGTCCTACGTCTGGCTCTATGTTGTCGAGTGCCATAGGCTCGCTTGGTGGCATAGCCCCCGAGTCCTTTGCCGTGCTAGCTTTAGGCTCTATGGCTTTTGGCTTGATGGAGCGCTTGCAGATGCGCTCTATAAATACGCTAGGTGGCACTTGGGCGCATGTGGAACCAATGTTGGCGAGTATGTTCGCCTCCTCATTGCTCTCGCGGCCGACGTGGTGTAGCTCGTAGCCGTCGAAGTCCCCTTCGAGTGTGTCGTAGAGGTCGCGGTAGGCGATCATGTTGTCGCTTAGAGCGTCGCACTCATTCATTGTTTGGTTGACCTCGAGCTTGGAGTCACCATAGATGACGAGTCGCTTGGCGCCGCACGCTTTTGCCATTTGCATCCCATGGAGCAAGGCTTCATATTTGGCTTCATTGTTGGAGGCTGTGAACTGCATTCGCAGAACGTACCTCATCTTATCACCTTGGGGTGATGTTAGTATGACACCTGCGCTCGCTCCTTCCTTGCGCTTGGATCTGTCGAAGTGTATTGTCCATAGGTAGGACATGTCTGGCTTGTCGGGGAGCTGGTTCTCCATCCAGTGCACGAGGAAGTCTGGGAGAACTTGCGATTTGATCGCGTCGGGCTTCTCGTACGTGATGTCTCGTGGAGACAGCTCTATACCCCAGAGCGTGACATGTCCGGTGGCATCAGGATTATTGAGTATGTGCCCGAGCGGGGCATCATTCACCACTACGATTGGGTGCTCCTGGAGGTAGTGGCGCAGTCGCCTTGCGGCCATGAAGACGTCGTAGGCCAGCTTTTGGTAGTGCGGGTACCGCTATTTTGTTGGTGTGAGCACCTCGCTGAGGTAGTAGACTGGGTGTTGTACCCCGTGGACTTTATTTTCTTTGGCTTGCTCTACCACGAGCATGGTGCTGACCACCTGGTTGGTGGCGAAGATATATAGCAACAACGGCTCCTTTTCGTGAGGCATCACCAATACTGGCAAGGTGGACAATAGACGCTTGAGGTCCTTGAATGCTTCTTGTGCTTCGTCTGTCCACTCGAACTTGTCAGCTTTATGGAGAAGTTGGTAGAAGGGCAGTGCCTTTTTGCCCATTCGACTGATGAATCGACTGAGCGTCGCGATTCGCCTAGCCAGCTGCTGGACGCCTTTTACGTTCTTCGGCTTCTCCATGGCCAGTATGGCCTTTATTTTCTTCGGGTTCTCTTCGATCCCTCTCACGGAGATGAGATACCCGAGCAGTTGCCTAGATGGTACGCCAAAGGCGCATTTGTCCGGATTGAGCTTGATCTGGTAGCGGTGGAGGTTATCGAAGTTCTCGTGGAGATCATCGAGTAACGCGGATTCCTCTTTTGTTTTGACGACGATGTCGTCGACATAGACTTGGATATTGCGACCAAGCTGGTTCTTGATGCAGGTCTGCATACACCACTGATAAGTGGCTCCTGCGTTTTTTATCCCGAAGGGCATCGTGTTGTAACAGAACACACCAAAGGGTGTTGTGAACGCCATTTTCTCCTTGTCTTCCTCCTTCATTCAAATCTGATTGTAGCCTGAGTAGGCATTGAGGAAGCAGATGCGCTCGCATCCCGCGGTGGAGTCGATTATTTGATCGATCCGTGACAACGGGAAGTGATCCTTTGGGTAGTGCTTGTTCAAGGAGGTAAAGTCCATGCACATCTGCATGATATCCGTGCCCTTTTTAGGCACTAGCACTGGATTTGCGAGCCAGGTGCTTTCCTTGATCTCGTGTATGAATTTTGCATTGAGGAGTCTGTTAATTTCCATACCGACCGCTTTTGCTCTTGGTTCAGACAGTCACTGTATTGTTTGCTTGACTGGCCTTGCGTCTGGATTCACATTGAGTGAGTGCTCGACAAATTCTCTGGGAACTCCTGGCATGTCCGCTGGACACCAGGCGAAGATTTCCCAGTGCTCACGGAGGAATTCAACGAGCACGAGTTCCTATGCGGGACTCAAGTTGTTGGCGATGAGGGTCGTCTTGGTCGGGTCCGTTGGGTGGACCTAGACTTTCTTGGTGTGTACCGACGAGTCGAAGGATAGGTCGGGTGAGCTTGGCTTGCTCAGGGAAGGCAGACCGTTGTCTGTCGACTCCATCAACCTTGCGAGTTCCTCTTGCATGCCGAAGGACTAGGAGATTCTGTTGAATTCCCTATCACAGCTGTGAGACCTTTCGAAGCTTCCGTTGGTTGTGATGACGCCATTTGGGCCTGGCATTTTCATCTACAGGTAGGCATAGTATGGTACCGCCATGAACCTTGTGGACACGACGTGGCCGAGGATGCAGTGGTACTGTGAAGGCCAATCGACAACTTTGTAGTCAATGCGCTCTCGCCGAAAATTTTGAAGTGTGCCGAAGATGATGTCGAGGTTGATCTTGCCCAGGGGTACACGCCCTTCCCTAGGACGATGCCATCAAACGTCATGTCTGAAACTTCCAGACATGTCAGAGGGATTCTCATTGCACGCAAGGTACTTGCAAACATGAGATTGATGCCGCTTCCACCGTCCATGAAAACGTGACTCATCTCTAAGCCCCCAATTTGTGCCCCTAGTACGAGGGGACAGTGGCCTAGGCGAGGTACCTGACGCGGGTGGTCGCGCTTGTCGAAGGTGATGCAGGACTCGCTTCCACTGAGGTACTTAGTGGTGGAGGGTGGAGAGTTTATCGCCAAATTGACTTGGCGAGTTATTGCCTTCTGCGCTCGATTTGAGGGGTGACCCTTTTGGATCATCCCCATGTTCCCCAGTGCTCGCGGATACTGCTCTCCTCCATGGTTCTGGACTGGCGCAGCCGTAGGTGGTGGTGGTGCTCCGTGAGCCATAGCCCCTAGGGCGGCTCCATAGGCTTGGTTGATCGCGTCGCGATTCATCTAGGCCAGGCCTTTGTGGAGCTTGAGGAACTCACTGCTGTCCTTGAGAAGGTGGCTGGACTTTTTCTTGCCGTCGTGCTTGTAGATGTAGAAGTGCATGTTGCATGGTCCGGACAGTTTGTCCTGGTTGGATGTTGCAGGTGCCTCATCGTGAGTGCGGTGCTGCCACACTTGCGTGGTTTTCCCGCTGTCGTAGTATCCACCAATGCGGTATCTGCTGTTGTGGTTGTCGTCGCGTTTGTCTGTGTAGCCAGCCGCGACCATGTCGACCTCTTCGCAGTCCTTGTAGCCGCGCATTTGACGTTTCCCTCGGCGATCGTGTCTACGCCCGAGGTCATCGTCATCATCAAAGTAGGCATGGTTTTTCACCGAGTCCTCTCCATCGGCCCACCTGTTCACGATCTCCATCAGGTGGTCGATTTTCTTGAGCTTCGAGCGACCTAGCTCCTCCCTGAGCTCTCTGTGACGCACGCCGCTGTTAAATGCGTCGATTGCGCGATCCTGGGAGATGTCTTCTGCAGAATTCTTGATGATGGACTATCTTTGGATGTATGAGCGCAGCGACTCGCCAGATATTTGGTGGCATCCTCTTAACTCTTCGATTTATGCGGGCCTTTTGTAGGTGCCCTTGAAGTTCTGCACGAAGCTGTAGACCAGCTCTTCCCAGCAGCGAATGGATACGCGCGGGAGGTTATTAAGCCACGCTCAAGCAGCGCCTTGCAGCTGTAGCTGGAGGCATTGCATCGCTGTGCTCGAGCTTCCGCCGTGCAACCTGACGGAGGAGATGTGATCTTCTAGCCAGATTTTCGGGTCCTAGAGGCCGTCGAATTTCGTGTTCTCCGATGGGAGCTTGAACCCCTTAGGCATTTGCTTCTGCCTGATGGCTCTACTGAAGCATCTGGAGCCACAGAGCTCTATGTCGTCATCCTCCGAGTCAGTTGAACGGGCACGCCTTGTGCGCATCCTGTCGACCTTGCGCTGCGTGATTTCATCACACGCATCGTAATCGTGGTTGTGTCGCCATGAGCAGCGACATCGAGACAAGTCGTGGTTTTCGTCGTTGGATAAGGGCGAGAGTAGCGTTTGGCCAGAGCCTTGCTCTTTTTTGGCTCTAGTGTTGGATTCTTGGTGAGGGCAGCTTCGTCTACCCCAGGCCTGTGATCATAGATCAGTGCATGGCAGCTCGCGGATCCCCAGCCGGAGGCTGGTTGTTGAGGAGGTACATGGTGGCCGTAGTCAGCGCCGCCTGCGGCATCTTTAGAGCACGTTGCCCCGCGTGTCCACTGTCATGGACGAGAAATCAAGGACTCGTGCGGCCTCTTCTCTCTCCTCGTCGGTGAAGTGGGCCAATCGAGAGCGCCTTTTGACGGCCACATGGTCATTACCCTTGGAGGAGGATCCTCCCATGGAGGAGAGATGAGCCCGCCAAAGGCTCGACTCATCCGCCACTTTTCTGTGCGTGTCGAGTTGTGCGATTACTTGCTGTTGGCGCTTGTACTCCTCCTTGAGAAGCCAATGGTAACCCATCAACATCTCTTGTGATGAGTTTAAGTGCAGGGGATTTCCCCGCAGAGCTTCTCGACAGCGAGCCCACTCGTTGTCGTTGAGCTTGATCAGCACACGCTCTTTGGTGCGCTCATTCGCTGTGAGGTGCGGGTCTTCTGTCCCATTGTTGGTGGGCGCGCTATTGGTGGGGCGACCATTTGTGACTGGGATGCCACTGTTGGTCGGGCCTGTACTGGTGTTTTCGCGACTGGTGTCGGTGTCGCCAGCGTTGATGACGGTGCACATGTAGTGATTGGGGAAGCTGTTGCTTCCGCAACTTTCACATCCAGAGCTGTAGGCTCCGTCTTCAGTGGCTAGATCGCCCAGATCGGATCTGCAACTGCTGTCGCTGATCACGTTCCCGACTGTTGTCGGGGCGTTGAGTTTGCTTAGGGTGTCGATCGGTGGCGGAAACCATGATGCTGGAGCAATCACGGGAACCACGGGCTGATCAGGGAGGCAGAGTGTGCCCAGCTAACCAACTTGGAAGCGTAAGCTCCTAATCACCAGGCCGATTCCCTCGCCCACGGACTCGAAAGCTGGGCGAGTGGCGGACGTGTGGACGGCAAAGTCGAAGACACCGAAGAGGAGGCGAGTTTCTGCTGTTGTAGAGTTGTAGATCGTGGTTGATGGGGCCGAAGAAGCCGTGACATCAGCACTCCCAATTCCCAAAGACGGCGCCAATTGACGAGGGTTTAACTCATCAATGCCCATTGTTATGGACTTGGGTTTTGGAGAAGGAGGGAGCGCTGGAGGCATCAATCGGCTAGCAAAAAAGCACACAGGGATGTAAGGTTTACCCAGGTTTAGGCCTTGTAGAGGTCCCTGCTCCTGCTTGTATGCTCTTGGAATTATCGAGGGAGTCGAAAGTTACAGGGGTGCGCAGATACAATCTAGCAAGGTTGTGGAAACTAGGGTTGTGATTGTCCTCTTTGCCACCCCTCCTAGCCTTTATATAGATAGGCTAGGTCTCAGATAGCAAGTCGATTCGGTTACAAATTAGGGTTCGCCCGTTTAAACTTTCTATCTTATGCTTTGCCTTGTGCCGCAAGAAGTCGGAGTCTCCGTAGGTCACCTTAATCCTGGATTGGGCCCTGGTAACGTTGTGGGCTTCCGCCAGATCAGGCCGTATATACCAAACTCGAGTACCTATAAGGTACGCCCACATCAACCCGATAAAGAGATATTTTATAGACCATATGTATCTAATATGGAGTTTTAGTCATCTCACTTAATGACACATGGTTTATCCAAGTCAAAAGATCAAGTAAGACTTCATGTTTCATTCCGAATGAAACTACCAATATGACTTAAACATTAGTGTCATTCAAAATGATGTCATTATTAAGTTTGAATATGTTTTGGCATTTTTCAATCTTTTATAAATGGTTTAAACTACTACCATTTAGATAAAGATAAGAACAACTCATTCATAACCGTAATTAGGCCATAAAAGAAATCATTCATAGAAATAGAACAACTGTTTTGTTTCTCATTAATATGAATAACCATCTCACAAGATATAAGGCATACTCATAAGTTCACACACTTAACAATTACGAATACTCTTTATTCAAATCTATAAGTAAACCGAATGATAGTTGTAGAGGGAGAATGTCATTGGCCATTAACCAACTTGTTTTCCATCACGCCATTGTCACCTCGTCCCTTCCAACAAGCCCTCAAGTAGATGTTCATGTTTTCATAAAACAGAACAAGTATCGGTATACTTAGTAAACTATGAAGTGTTTGCAAGGAAACCTTTATAACTTTTATATCAAATATATACCTTCCTCATCCATGACATCCTCTGCGATTGGTTCTACCTTGATAGTTCTCAACTTAGTTATGAACTCATGAAAGGTGAACTCTTCCTCTCTCATGATATAGTCGATGACGATGTCTTTGTAGCTAGGAGGAAGCGAGCGTAGCACCCCATCTATCGCAAAGCTATCATTCATCCAGTAGTCCACATCGTGTGCAAGGCGTCCATGCAACTCATGCATGATAGCTAAGTGACTCTCCAAACAACCATCTTCTCTCATTTTGGTTGAAAGAAACTTGTCCAACAACTCATACTTCATAAGCCTAACTTGCTGTGCAAAGACTATCTTCAACTCATCGACCATCTCATATGCGTCGGTGTTGAAGAAACGCAACTGCAACTCAGTCTCCATCGAATGGAGCATGGCGCATTGGACAACAATGGAGGTGTCACATTGAGCATGATAATCTTTATTCTCTTTCTCACTTGCTAAGTCATCAGGATAATCTCCTAGTGGTTCTGGTATCACGTGGAGCAGGTCATTTATATTGAGGGTAACCTGAGGTGTTCGAACCAGTCTATGAAGTTTGACCCATCTACTTTAAGTTCCAGATCACGCAAGAAGGACCCATAGTCAAAAAACTTATTGGAATAGGCCATGATCTACAAGGATATTTGCAAAGTCATTTAGAATAAGTTCATAATATGAGTTCAAATTTATAATTAAATTATCAATTGAGCTCCACTAAAACTATCATCCCTAAGATGGTTTCGGTGATCACACGATCCCAATTCACTATACCATCCCTGATTGTCTCAGCTGATGATATAGCTACAAAGGTGGACAATGTAATTTCGATCACATCATTCATGTGACTCATGCTAGATCTTTTGATATTGTCATGTTCTGAGGGCATGTATTTACATGCTAGGCTCGCCAATTTAACCTAAGTGTATTTTCTATGGAACATGGCTTACACCCATTATATACGAACATCGATATGTCTAACACCCGATCATCATGGCGTGCTTCATAATGATGGACTTTCTTGGTGGTTTACACTTAAGGGAGAACACTATATTTGGTATTAATTAATCAGGTATCATCTTATGTAATGCTAATTTAGTGTATCGAATACTAGCACACAATAGGATATATAAGGTATCAACATCACATGTAGTTATAGTGATATGATATGATCCTTCTTCACGAGCTATGATATCCATCGAGCGCTCCGGCATGATCTCCATCTTGACCACACTACTGTTCCAAGTCCTCGACGCCATCGGTTGGTTATCCATCGAAGCAACGACCATTACTATAAAAAAATAGAAACTTTAACTACTTTACCTTATGTACGACCATGACCATATCAAATCACATGCCTCTTCTAAAATAAAGTTAGACTCCTCTACTTTGTCTCTTGCAAGTTTTACTTAGCTATTAGGCTTCCGCGATAGAACCATTTCCACCTACGAACTTGCAACCACAACATGGATCAAATAGTTGTCTCTACTACACCCGTTTTGGGGCCCTCTATTGCAAAGGTCATATCAACTAATGAAAGAGAGACATACACCCGCTAGACACTTATTTGGTACATGCCATATGTTTAGCATGAAACCAGTATCGCGTAAGCTTACGCGTAAGGTCAATCTAGGACTCTTCACCATACAGTTCCACGATATAGACAAGTGCACGTGAGAGGGTAACTACTATTGGATCAATTCCCACACAATAAACATGTGTTCTAACTGTATAAGCAATACTACACATAGATCAGCTCTGATACCACTAAAGGAGTTTGCAGTATAAAACACAAATTTTTCTTAAATAGCGCAATACCAATGTAGGGGTTCGTAGCAAGGAAAACAAAATTTTCTATCGCATACAAACAAACAAGCCAAGATCTATCTACTAGATTGTAGCAACGAGTCGATAGAGGAACTCACCCTCGAAGATTCTAAAGTGGTTAACGAGAGCAGATTCTCGTGGGTGATGTAGTCGTACTCTTTCCGATCTCAAGATCGCGTAGACGATCCTTCCAGCGCCACGTTCCAGCAGCGCTCCCTTGATCGGTCACACGTTCGATTTTCGGCGAAGACCTTACTCTCCCTTGTTCCAGCAGGCAGCGGAGGTTGTAGCACTCTCCTCGCGATTCCGGCAGCACTGGCGTGGTAGGAAGTAGAGGGAAATCCTGAGGCTTCGCCTTAAGCCGGTGCGAGTATGGTGGAGCTTATGAGAGAGGCTATTAGTGGTCTAGTAATTAGACACACCAATTAGAAGGCTCTAAACCAATTAGAAGGCTCTAAACCGCTGGCTAAAGCAATTAGAAGCTCTAAACCAAAACGGCTCTAAACCGGAGATTAGAGGTGGAACTTGTGTGTGTTAGGAGGGGAGCCCTGCCCCTCCTTATATAGGTGGGAGGGCTGGCCGGCCAAGGGGAGGAGAGTCCCTCCCCAAGTCGGCTTGGTGGGGCGCCGGCCAAGGGAGGAACCCTCCTCCAATTCGGCCTCCACCAATCCTCCTCTCTTCCCACTTCCCAAAATTGCCGTTTGACTTTTCAATTTAGGATTTAAATAAACCCTTTATTTTGGACAGCAAGAACACCTAGTACATGATGCAATCATTCCAACTTACAATGACACATTCATGTACCCTTCCCCCTCCCGGAGTGCCGGACATTCCGGGACCTTCTAGAATGTTCCCGATGAAAACACCGGAACCATTCCCCAACTCCGAAACGGGACTTTCCTTATATGAATCTTATTCTCCGGACCATTCCGGATCTCCTCGTGATATCCCGGATCCCATCCGAGACTCCGAACAACATTCGGTCTCTTTCTCATAATACCATAACTACTCAAACAACGTCGAATCCTTAAGTGTGTCTCCCTACGGTTCGTGAATTATGCGGACATGATCGAGACACTTCTCCGAACAATAACCAATAGAGGAATCTGAAATTCATATGGCTCCCACATATTTCTACGATTACTTTGCGGTCGAATGAACCACTTACATACGATACCAATTTCCCTTTGTCTCACGATATGTTACTTATCCGAGGTTATGATCGTCGGTATCTCTGCATACCTAGTTCAACCTCGTTACTGATAAGTACTCTTTTCTCGTTCCCGTGATATGTGATCCCTTGTGACCCAGTCACATGCTTGCAAGCTAATTGGATGACATTTCACCGAGAGGGCCCAGAGTATATCTATCCGTCATATGGATGGACAAATCCCACTCTTGATCCATGTGTTTCAACCAATACTTTACGAACACTCAATGCCACTTTTATAGCCATCCTGTTACGGTGTGGTGTTTGATGACATCAAAGCATCCATCCGGTAAAGGTGATATGCATGATCTCATGGTCGAAGGAATTAGGTTACTATGTATCAGAAAGCATATAGCAATTGAACTATTGAAATGACTTGATCTTTATGCTACGCTTATCTATAGGAGTATGTCCATCACATCATTCTCCTAATGATATGACCCTGTTGTTAATAACATCTCTATGTTCATGATCAGGAAACAATGATCATATATTAACCAACAAGCTAGTTTAACAAGAGGCTTTACTAGGGACTCTTATTTTAGTTTACAAATCACACAAGTATTAATGTTTCCGGTTAATACAATTATAGCATGGTATGTAAACATTTATCATAAGTATGAAGATATGATAATAACCACTTTATTATTGCCTCTTGGGCATATCTCCAACAGTCTCCCACTTGCACTAGAGTCAATAATCTAGTTTCAAACCTTTGTGTATTCAACACCTATGGCTTTCCGGTGTTGTATGTACACGATTGCTAGTGGTCAACTGATCTCCGGATCTGACACTTCCAGGTCCGTGTGTAATTGCATGTCTTTGCGTCCCTACGCATCACTCATTCCCTAATGAGATGGCTTCGTACAAATTTGGTCCTTTGGTGTGACCTTTAGTTCTTTGGGGTTAAAACATGTTGATAATATTGTCGTACAATATATCTTCATAGTATTATCCCGCTGTGAACTACACCTAGTTTGATAACAAACTACTTGACACAAATGCCCTCTTTTGCTGCTATAATAGCAGTCATATACTTAGCCTTTTGTTGAAGTATCTGTCACAATGTCTTAACTTTGGAACTCATCCAAATCCATTATGGAACTCACTTTCCATTATATTGTGCCACCCTTAGTTTAGATTGAGATAAACTTAATTTGTACTCTGTGACAAAACTAGTATCAATGTAGTACTTTTACAATGAACTAATCATCTATTTGTCACTTCTACAAATAATATACTCTTAGTTCTTCCAAAAGATCATAAGAATATCCTTACTATCGTCCAATGATCATCTTATGAATCATTCTGGTATATGCTCATAATATTTATAGCATAGGACATATCTGGATTTGTACATATCACAGTATGATTGATATAAATACTCTTTGTGATTTCATACATCAAGTATCAATCTATACTTGAATCTTTGTTTCACTTACCAAGTGCCAATACACTTGAATATATCATCAACATTGAACTCTTTCAATCCTTTACGTGCAACAAGAACCTTTCTTGTAGTTTCTATATTGAATTCATTCAATATCTAGTCTATATACGGCACAACCATATTAGCGTCTATTGATGCCAAATATTTGGGTTTTGCCTAAGTCTTTCATCGGGATGAAATTCTTAATATGTGTTAATAAAAGATACATTATTTCCAATCAACAATATGTCTTCCACATAATGTATTAGAAACATGTCTTAGCGCTCCCACTTAATTTCTTGCAAATGCAAGCATCTTCATTGTCTCCGATGAAATTAAACTCTTTTAACAGTTTCATCATAGTGAAGATTCCAACTCCGCTATGCTTACTTCAACCATTGAAGTTTGCATATGCTTTTAGCATCCTTTGAATTAACAAAACCCTTTGGACCGTGTCATGCACACGTCCTAGGTAACCATTCTATTAGAAGAACTTGTTTTGTTTATTCTACTACCACATAACAAATTATATGTAGTGGTTGCTACATTAATCCGTCTAGACTAAAAATCGCTATGAAAGATCAAATCTTGTCATATACAACCTTTGAACATTGTTGTGAACTCTTTCCCAACATGTCGACTATTTCATAGATGTGAAACATCCATGTCTACTTCTTTATAGATCCAAACACAACTGCAAGGTCTTACACCTTTTCGAGGGTCCTTCAAGTTCAAAACTTGATTTCTCGTGTATGGAACTATCACGGATTATATGGCTTCAAGCCATTTGACGGAGTCAGGGCCCATCATCGCTTCTTTGCATGTAGTAGGTTCATTATTCTCAAATAATGATTCAACCCTCAAATCTTGGTATTTGATTGTTCATCCGACCTACTTGTTTCAATAGAAACTTAGACCTCCGTGACCACAACCTTTGAGGCACGTGAGCCATGAGCATTGTTGTTGCCTCCAGAACACTTTTCGGTGCTGCGCAACTTTGCACATATAGCTAAGGTTCTTTTAACCTTATCAAAGTTCTATTGTCCTCCCACTTAACTTTTCACGAAAAATTCCTTCTCAAAGAAACTTGACGTTCTAAGCGACAAACACTTTTGTCTCCGGTGTTTATGGAGGAATACTTAACAGTAATACAAAGACAGGTTTATCCGACTTTGGTTGCACACATCTTTCTTATGCATAGTATACCAATGTTTTAAGAAAGGACTACTTGGGTTTTATCCCAAACCATAACTTTATATGGTGTCATTTCAACGGATTATGATGGAGCTCTTTTTTAGTGGAAAAGCGGCAGTCTCTAAAGCTTTTAATCTTTAAAATATAATGGCAGTTCTATGAATTACACCTTTGATCTTACCATGTCAAACAAGGTTTTAATTACATATCTCGAACACTCCATACTCTTATGGTGTTTCGGGAAATGCAAATCCACAGAACGATTCCTTAAATCTTATGTATTATGCTAAACTTGTAATTCAAATATCTTCCTTTATGATCTTATCATAAACTATTCATATTCTTGTTACAATGATTTTGTACTTCATCTTGAAAGTCTTTGAACTTTTCAAATGTTTCATACTTTATCCTTATTAAGTAAATATGCATATATTCACTCAAATTTTCGGATAAAGCATATGAAGTTGAAATCCATCGCTCTTGACTACACATAATGGAGTTCGTACAACAATATGCACAAGTTCCAATAAGCTAGTCATTCATTCCCTTTTGGCCTATGAACGAAGTTTTAATTATCTCTAGGAAAGTTTCACAAACGTCATTTGATCAAAAATCAAAAGACTCCAAAATTCCATCCACATGGAGTTTCTTCATGTTTTCTTTCCAATATAATTTAAACAGCGATGTCACTTCCTAAGTGATCTTTCAATCAATTTGTCTTTCGACAATTTTAGCACTAGTTTTATGGATGTGATTTATCCAATGAGATTTGTGAATCATCCATCTTTTATGGATTACGGCAATTATTTGAACAACCCTTTTGTTCTCATAATACCTGATAAAACAAATCCTGAAGGCAAGCTTTGATGTTTAACGAGCAACACAATAACCCTTTATTTGTTTTCGATGAACATCATCACATATTCTTTTGCTAGTTACTTAGGCCATTGTAGTTCATGAATTGTGTTGTTTCGTATGACGATTCACACCAACAAATTCAGTATCAAATACTTAAGAACCACATTGTTTAATAAGCAAAGAATATAGCCATAACACGTATATCATCTATATACTTAAACTGAACAATTCTAGTCTTTTCTTTTCTGCCATATACTTATGAGATTCTCTTTCAGTATTTCCTTTTCTATTTGAAAGAATCTATCAACATCAATAGTGGAGTCATACATATGACACATAGTCCAAAGCGTGTATAGTTAAATACCAATGTCTTTGGACTTGCACTTTGAAGTAGATCACCATTATCAAATGTTTGGTGTTCTTTCAAATTCCTTTCTTTAGTTAACTCTTGGTGTAGTAAACATTTTACCTACATCAAATATTCACCTTCATCATGGATTTATCCATGATCAAGCTACTTTAGCTTATAACGGTGAATCGTGAGTATAATGTTGCTCTCCAAAACCTTTTGGAAGATTAGGACAACTAGTGTCTCCAACCTTTTGCAAATTCTCATCAAATATGAGAACATGACTTTTGCCATATTATACTCTATCATGTTGTAACCAAAACTTCATTTCAGATATCACAATATCTTCCACACATCATGGTTTCCGAAACAACTCTTTCAGATCCTAGATAACCTTGATATTAAGACAATCCTTTGAATATCAAGAATCATGGAGACAAACATGATACTCAAACACTAACACTTGGAATTGTCACTCTTGTTTTAATACTAATTATTAAACTTTATGGAGTAACCGGAAATTACTGAAAGTTTGCAATAGGACTTTTTTAACTTTAGATTAACACTTCAAAACAATACGATACCAGTTCGTAAAGTAACTAACCAGAATTCTATAGTTCTATCATCTCAATTATAACTAAGCGCAAGGTGGTAAACGGATGCCAATGACTACAACAACTATGCAAATAACCTTTGATTTAATTTATGATAAATTGAGTTCTAATTAATAATTAAATTAATCCAGGTGAACTCCCACTCAAAACAACATCCCTCACATTGTTTTAGTGATCACACGAACCAAATCCACCACATCAAAACCGATCATCACGAGAGTTGATGTAGCTTCAATGGCGAACAATCAACATGTTCATCATATCTACTATATGACTCATGCTTTACCTTTCGGTGATCCGTGTTCCTGAGACCATGTATGTACATGCTAGGCTCGTCAAGATCAAACCTTAGCTACCGCATAAGCAAATCTGGCTTGCTTACGTTGTATTCACCACGGAATCAAAGACACCCGATCATCACGTGGTGCTTGAAGCGACAAGCTTTGGCAACGGTGCATACTAAGGGTGAACACTTTAGAACTTGAAATTTATGTGCATGAGGGATCATCTTATAATGCTACCGTCGTCTACTAAGCAATACAAGATGCATAAAGGATTAACATCACATGCAATTCATAATATGTGATATGATATGGCCTTTCTTCTTTGTGCTTCCGATCTCCATCTTCAAGCACGAACATGATCTCCATCATCACCACAGCATCAAGGTCAATGGCGCTTCTTCATGGTTGTCGTCCACCAGCTTCAACTATTACAACTATTTTGAATAGACACGCGGGTCTTAACAGAAATTAAAGGCAACCATATGGCTCCTGCCGGTTGCCAACTTACAATAAGGAACATTGCATACATCAAATATAATCACAATCATGGCCATATCACATCACTGCACACCCCTGCAAAACAAAGTTAGACGCCTCTACTTTCTTTGCATATTTTACGTGGTTTGGGGCTTTCAATAAGTATCGTTCTAACTTACGAACAAGAACCACAACATTGATACTAGCATTGTTGATCACCCGTTGTAAAATGGATCTTTACTATGCTAGGAGAAACAGGCACCCGCAAAGCCACTTATGCAATACAAGTTGCATGTCAAGCGTGGAGCAAGTCTCATGAACGATGTCATGTAAGGTTAGCCGGGCGCTTCATCCCAACATACATAAGATGCAAAGTACACAAAAAGCAATCTACAATAAAAGCATCAATGCCCACAATGACCATTGTGTTCTACTCGTGCAACAGATCTACATATAGACACGGCTCTGATACCACTGTAGGGGTTCGTAGCAAGGAAAACAAAATTTTCTATCGCATACAAACAAACAAGCCAAGATCTATCTACTAGATTGTAGCAACGAGTCGATAGAGGAACTCACCCTCGAAGATTCCAAAGTGGTTAACGAGAGCAGATTCTCGTGGGTGATGTAGTCGTACTCTTTCCGATCTCAAGATCGCGTGAGCGATCCTTCGGTATACGTTCCAGCAGCGCTCCTTGATCGGTCACACGTTCGATTTTCGGCGAAGACCTTCCTCTCCTTGTTCCAAAGCAAGCGGAGGTTGTAGCACTCTCCTCGCGATTCCCAAGTGACAACGGCGTGGTACGGAAGTAGAGGGAAATCCGAGGCTTCGCCTTAAGCAGTGCAGTATGGTGGAGCTTATGAGAGAGGCTATTAGTGGTCTAGTAATTAGACACACCAATTAGAAGGCTCTAAACCAATTAGAAGGCTCTAAACCGCTGGCTAAAGCAATTAGAAGCTCTAAACCAAAACGGCTCTAAACCGGAGATTAGAGGTGGAACTTGTGTGTGTTAGGAGGGGAGCCCTGCCCCTCCTTATATAGGTGGGAGGGCTGGCCGGCCAAGGGGAGGAGAGTCCCTCCCCAAGTCGGCTTGGTGGGGCGCCGGCCAAGGGAGGAACCCTCCTCCAATTCGGCCTCCACCAATCCTCCTCTCTTCCCACTTCCCAAAATTGCCGTTTGACTTTTCAATTTAGGATTTAAATAAACCCTTTATTTTGGACAGCAAGAACACCTAGTACATGATGCAATTATTCCAACTTACAATGACACATTCATGTACCCTTCCCCCTCCCGGAGTGCCGGACATTCCGGGACCTTCTAGAATGTTCCCGGTGAAAACACCGGAACCATTCCCCAACTCAAAGCAGGACTTTCCTTATATGAATCTTATTCTCCGGACCATTCCGGATCTCCTCGTGATATCCCGGATCCCATCCGAGACTCCAAACAACATTCGGTCTCTTTCTCATAATACCATAACTACTCAAACAACGTCGAATCCTTAAGTGTGTCTCCCTACGGTTCGTGAATTATGCGGACATGATCGAGACACTTCTCCGAACAATAACCAATAGAGGAATCTGAAATTCATATGGCTCCCACATATTTCTACAATTACTTTGCGATCGAATGAACCACTTACATACGATACCAATTTCCCTTTGTCTCACGATATGTTACTTATCCGAGGTTATGATCGTCGGTATCTCTGCATACCTAGTTCAACCTCGTTACTGATAAGTACTCTTTTCTCGTTCCCGTGATATGTGATCCCTTGTGACCCAGTCACATGCTTGCAAGCTAATTGGATGACATTTCACCCCGAGGGCCCAGAGTATATCTATCCGTCATATGGATGGACAAATCCCACTCTTGATCCATGTGTTTCAACCAATACTTTCTGAACACTCAATGCCACTTTTATAGCCACCCTATTACGGTGTGGTGTTTGATGACATCAAAGCATCCATCCGGTAAAGGTGATATGCATGATCTCATGGTCGAAGGAATTAGGTTACTATGTATCAGAAAGCATATAGCAATTGAACTATTGAAATGACTTGATCTTTATGCTACGCTTATATATAGGAGTATGTCCATCACATCATTCTCCTAATGATATGACCCTGTTGTTAATAACATCTCTATGTTCATGATCAGGAAACAATGATCATATATTAACCAACAAGCTAGTTTAACAAGAGGCTTTACTAGGGACTCTTATTTTAGTTTACAAATCACACAAGTATTAATGTTTCCGGTTAATACAATTATAGCATGGTATGTAAACATTTATCATAAGTATGAAGATATGATAATAACCACTTTATTATTGCCTCTTGGGCATATCTCCAACAACCAATTGCCAGGATCTATCTAGGAGTAATGCTATGATGGAGGACGTTTCGATAACATACCCTTGTAGACCGAAAGCACTACATTCTGTGGGGAACATGGATGATGTAGTCATACTCGTAGACGACCTCAAGGTCACGAAGCTCCTAGCAAGTCACCCCATGTACTTGCACGACAAACCAGGTACCACAAGTGGCAGTACCTCCATGGTTTTGCACACGTCCGGTGCATGATGACAACCTCCGGTTCTCTGATCCAGCCAAGAGTGCGGAAGTAGATCTTCTGGCCGAATCCCTGCAACACAATGGCATGCCACATTGAAGAAATATCTTGGGCGCGTGATGAGTGCAAATATGATGTATATTTAAGCATATATATATTAATCATATTTTCACTCGTCTCATGCTATATCTAGGTACAACTATGCCTATTGTGCATGCTTACTAGTTATCATTCATTTTCATATGAGTGTTGCACAACTATTAGGTTTTATTAGGATTTTATTACTTTTCCTTGTCTTTAACTTGTGTGTAGGTGTTGTGATTGATTATGGTTAAATCAAGGCAAGAGGAGCCAAGAGGATGAAATATGGAGGAGCTACAGGCACCAGACTTAGCCATTTGAGGGATGGAAAAGTGATATTTTTCTGTCAAAATCAGGATCTAAGACCAGGGTGTTGTAGTTCTCATCTATATGATCCAACGGGCTGAAGAATACCCAAATTGGAGTTCGTATAAGGAAACAACAATAAAAATATGAAAGCATCTGCAAGTTTAACGACTGCTAGTATGGGTGGGTCTGGTCATACCGCCCGCCCGTACCGTGGGTCCTGGGCGATGGAAAACCCTAGAACTGATGCATTTATTCACTGTTTTGCCACACGTTTGTTCCTAGACCTTCCTTAGATCATAGGCAACGTAGGAGGAGAAATTGGGAGGGGGGTCCTAGGCCTATACAAAGAGGAGAGGAGTAAGGAGAGAAGACCCCCATCCTCACATGCCTCCATGGTGGATCCCTGCCACCATTCCGCCTCCATAGCCACCACACCTTCAAGATCTAGATCAACACCTCCAAACTGTCAAAGCAAGAAGAGGAGGGGAAGGAGGCCATCACCATCATCACCACCACGCACCGGGCGTCGTCTTCATCACCATCTCCATATCCATCAACACCTCTATCTCTTTCCCTTGTTTTAGATCTTCTATTTGTAAGATTGAACATGATGATCTCAATGATCTACTATTGATATTTCTATTCATCTATGTTTGAGTAATTGATCTGGTTCTAGGTTGAGGTATGATCTAGTATGCAATCCTAGACTATGTAGTTTCATCTATTATATGTATTGCTCTCTCTTCTAGTGATACAGAGGAGATAGATGTGATCCTTCGGACCGGAGTGTATTATTTGACTTGCGTAGTGACAACGCGAGGTTGAAGGTAGTACACGCCTTGTGACAAACCGGTAACCATAGGGGATCGATTATTCATGTGAAGATGTATCATGTGCAATTCTAAAGGATGGCTACACAGTTGACCCTCTAGTACTAGTGAGACTGAAAGCCTAGACACCGCATTTTATTCTATTCAATCCTATAATTACAATCCCCCTTGTTTGAAGGGGTTTCATGGAAGAAAACAAAAAAAATCCTACTACGAGAATGCACCAACCCAAGATCTATCTATGGAGAAGTACAGTAATGAGCGAGATACGATATTCATACGTTTGAAGATCGGTCGCGGGATTACATTCCAGCACAAACGTTGCTGATGAACCCGAGTGTAGCAGACCTCAAGGTCTAGAAGGCTTAAAGTGTCCAACACCACTATTGGTAGTGCCTCGTCGATTTTTACACACATATGATGTATAAGACGTCTCCCGGGACTCGGTCTAGCAAGGCAACGGAAGAAGAAGATCCGGATGATTCTAGCAACACGACAATGTGTGCTAGGTGGAGAATTTTCTGCCTCATGGAGCATGTTCCAAACTTGGGAACACACACACAATAGGGAGAGACGGAGGGACGGATAGAGAATGGGAAAGGCCAATTGTTGGATGAGATTTGCAGAGGCATGGCACCCCTTTATATAGGAAAAATGTAGGGGCTCATGTATGAAATAATATTTTTTTCCTATGCAAAGAACCCTAATGCTAGGATCTATCTATTAGTAATGTAGTACCCAGAGGAGATTTTCGCGAACTTACCGTTGAAGACCGAAAATCATTGTCAACGCTCGGGAGAGCGTGGCTCATGTAGATGTTCCAAAGCCGACCTCGGGGTTGGGTTGAAGCTCTTCGGCTCCTGCGGCTCTAATGACTACTAGTGCCTCAAGTGTTGCACCTCCGAGGGAGTTACACATGTCCGGTGCCTGACGATGACTCCCGCTCCTCTGATCCAGCATTAGTTGAGGAAGTAGAGCTTCTGGATCTGAATCTCGCAGTGTGACAGTGCTCCGCGGTGAAGAAGACTCCTGCTCGCATGATCCAGACTTGGGACCACGGTCACGGGAGAGAGAGAGTATCAACTAGAGGTCTCCCCAAAAGAGAAGAAACCTTTTATTGATTATTGTATATTTATTTTGTCAAAATACCTCATAATATATATGAGAAAACCCCCACATAGTTAATTGCCTTAGCCATGTGGGACTAAACAAAGGAGAGGGAGAGGGAGAGGGCTGGCCACCGCTGACCAGGGCCCAAGTGGGCCCCCTGCAGGGTCCCTTTGTCCTAGCCGGCCACCCCCTCTCTCTTCCCCTTTGGTCTTTCCCTCCTCGACCCTTTTCCCTCCGGATTTTGGCCCAATTAGGTATTTGACCTTTTAATATTTTATTAAATAATTATAAGTAAATGATTAAATGAATATTTAACATTTACTTACATATTATTCAATCCTCGTGTCTATGGAACTCCTTCTAGCTCCACTCCGGACATTCTCCAGACTTACCGAAACCCTTCCGGTTTTCTCTCTTTCTTTTCTTCGGTGATTCTGCCGATACCAAAACACTCTCTAAGCATCATCAAGCCCTTAAGCATGATACCCCATGGTTCGGGAACACTCCAGACATGGTTGAGACCTTCCTGTACCAATGATCATCAGCGGGACCTTGATGCCTATGATGACCCCTGTGCATTCAACAAATCTTTCGTCATTGAACCATGAACGTCATGTCATATTCCTTTTGTCTCTCCGATACTTGCATTTTCCGAGATCTTATCAATGAAATGACCATGTCGTGTTCAATCTTGTTACGGACAAATTCTATTTGACTGGTTCCTGGTAAGTGATATCCCCGTGATCAAATCACGCGTTGCGCAGCTATTGGATATAACTTCTCTGAGTGGGACCTGTAGTATCTTTCCTTCATGCGGATGGAAAAATTCCGCTCTTGCCGCATAATGCCTCTACATGTTCCTCCAAATACCTGAACACACCTTTATGATCATCGCTCCCGCAAATGACGTTTGATGATATCTAAGTATTCTCGAGTAACAATGATTGATATGGCCTCACGGTCTAAGAAATAGGACACTAGGTCCATTCTAATCATCGTAACTTGAACTTCGTGACATGATCAGGTCACGATGCTTAGGTTGGGTATAACCCATTGATGTCTACACACTTCTATTCTTGTAGACAGTTGTTGGGCCTCCAAGTGCAGAGGTTTGTAGAACAACAACAAGTTTTCCCTTAAGTGGATCATCAAGGGTTTATCGAACTCAGGGAGGAAGTGGTCAAAGGTATTCCCTCTCAAGCAACCCTGCAATCAAGATACAAGAAGTCTCTTGTGTCCCCAACACACCCAATACACTTTTCAGGTGTATAGGTGCACTAGTTTGGCGAAGAGATAGTGAAATACAAGTGGTATGGATAATTATAAGTGGTAACGGTGATAGAAGATAGCTTGATGGCGTGGAAAAGACTAAAGTAAAACTGAAATAAAGAAGGAAGCAAGCAAACATGTAACAGATCTAATAGCAAACGGTGTATCAATGCTTAGAAACAAGGCCTAGGGATCATACTTTCACTAGTGAACACTCTCATATAAATATATTATCTTCATGATACTACTCTTAACTACTCTCCGGTTGGACACTCTAATCAATGGTAGGGCTATAACAGCACACCTCAAAGCAAGCCTTTCCCATCTAGAAAACCCCACACTATCACCTTGAGCACTAGATGAGTCCAGCAAACACCACAATTTCATAAAGACATCCAACTCCAAATATAACTCATAACAAGTATTTGTAATCTCTAGCCTAAGTGCCACCATGGTGTGCACGCTGTCACTTTCACACACATGGGGAGAGCAGAGATTCATTAAAGCACTTGAGTAGCAAGATAGATCTATAGATTACAAGCTCATGGTCTCATAAGATCATGCATAGAGAGACAGATGAACACATAGCTACCGATAGAACCCTTAGCCTCGAGAGAGAACTACTCCCTCCTCATCATGGGAATCAGCAATGGTGATGGAGATGGCGGTGGAGATCGATGGAGATGGCTCCGGGGGCACTTCCCCGTCCCGGCAGGGTGCCGGAACAAAGAGTTCTGTCCCCCGAATCTCCCTTTCGGTGGCGGCAGCGCTGCGGATCTTTTCGTGGCTGGAGGCTTGATGATCTAGGGTTTTGGTATCGGGAGGCTCTTATAGGCGAAGGAGGCAAGGTCGGTGCAGTGCCAGGGGGCCCACACCACCTGGTGGCACGGGTAGGGCTAGCCCGCGCCTGGGGGGTGTGGCCAGGCCCTGGCCCCTCTCCGACTCTCCTTCTGGCTCCGTGAGTCTTCCGGGAAAATAGTAACTTTGGCTTTTGTCCCGTCCAATTCTGAGAATATTCATTTTGTGACTTCCTGGAACCAAAAACAGCAGAAAACAGGCAACTAGCACTGTGGCATCTTGTTAATAGGTTAGTCCAAGAAATCATATGAAAAGTACTCCAAAGTGTGGACAAAACATACGAAAATAGATAAAACCAAGCATGGAACATCAAAAATTATAGATACATTTGCAATGTATCAACATCCCCAAGCTTAAATCCTGCTCGTCCTCGAGTAGGTAAGTGATAAAAAGAAAGAATATTTTTTTAGGTGAGATGCACCATCATAAACTTGATCAAAGTTTTTGCAAAACATTCAAAGCTGGGATCATAGTACTTCAATAATAACATGAAAGACAAAGTTCTAGCAATAAGCAAAGAAACTATGATGCAACATGAAAAGGCACAAACAAAAGATTCATGAATAACAATGCTTTGCAAGACGTTTGTTTGTTTCACATAAAGAAAACATAGCATAGAAGTATTCAGCTTGTCCCTCAATAGAGTAGCAAATATAAATGCATAGGGCACCTTCAAAGTTCATAAGAGTGACTAGATACAGTAGTTTCAAACAAGCAATAACAAGTTATGCATCAATCAACTAGTCTTGGGACAATGCACATAGAACTAAGAATGGCCACTATGCTCTCAAAGTAGGTGCATAAAGATAGAAAGTGGAGACTCAATATAATGGTGGAAGAAAAGCCTTCATAGAAGGAAGCAGGGATTCAAGTCTCATAAAGAGCTTCCAAAAATTATGGTACTTAATAGCTTTCAGCTCTCATTGCCCCTATCATAAGCATCTTGAAGTGATTAAGGTTAAAGTGAACAAACTATGGTGTACATGCTTGACGAAGTATAAGTCAGAAATTTCATGTCCCTTGTATACGAGGGCCGCTCCTCATGCTACTCAAGTTTAGTCACCGGTAAGTTCTTGTCATTGTAAGTACATGTGTATCATAGAGAACCGCCAACGGGGTACCCCTTGCCCGATGATACGGAAGAATCCCCATATCAAAATGACAAGGCAAGCAGACAACAAGCATCTCAACATTCTTCTTATTTACCATGGGAATATGGTGCTTTTTTCTCTCTTTCCTCTTTTCATAATATCTCTTTTTTCTTTTTCTCTTTTTTCTCAATATAGGACTCTTTTTTTTATAAGAAGAATGCTTCATAGACAGCTCATTATGGTTACGCTGCAGGTTTCCACCATGTCAGCATGGATTGAACCAATGACCCAGGCGTTTCTCTAACACATATACATAACTCCATGGACTTACAAGCTCCCCTTTCATTTCACACCGATGACATCCATATACAAAAGAGCATGATATCAACTAGGTACAAGTACCAAGTGCAATGTTGAAAGCGTTCCCCATGAAAGCATGGTTCTGCTAATTCCCAACAAATAAGTGCAAGCATATACAACATAGACGACACAATGTTTCAAGTTTATTAAGGGCAAGTAAAGTAAAGTGTGCCATCAAGTTCGTGAGAGCTTTAATCACTAGTTTTCTCATAACAAGTGGAAGGTAAACAAAAGCATGAATATACTTGGAATAGCATAAGCTAGTAGGTAGGTATGGTGGAATCTTTGGAATAACTTGGTTTAGAGAGTTGGATGCATGAGTGGAACTCATACTTGGTGGTGGAGGCTAGCAAAAGACTGGGAGCGACAAACTAAGAGAGCAATAATGGCCATAATCATGCAGAGCGACAAAACATCATTGATCAAAGCATAAAGTGATACTACAAGTTGAAAACTAAAGGATTATAAAGGCTATGGTGACTTGAGATAGTCATAACATGGTGTGAGCATGCGCCAAGTCAACCCAAATAAAGCATCAAAGGAGAATACCACTATACTATGCTTTAATATGCTAAAACAACGCATGATTCATCCAAGGCACATTAAGAAATCTCAATTGTTTATAACAAGTCATGCTACAGCAAAGAATACTAAGCATAAATCCAAAACAATATCAAGCATGGCATGACAAAGCATAGGCCACAGTAAAAAACGAGCTCTTTTTACCACATAAGCATAAACTTTTCCTAATCTTTTCCAAACCAAACCAACTTTTTGAAAACCAATGTATGAAAGAGGGGGTCCAACCAATTTATTCAGCAAACTAAGAAAACAAAGCAAACGAAAAACCAAAACGAAAACGAAAAACAAGACGCTCCAAGAACAACACAACTGTGCATGAAACAATAAAAATGAAGCGTTTGGAAGAAACCTAGGATTTTTATTGATGAAGAAGGGGATGCCTTGGGCATCCCCAAGCTTTGACGCTTGTACTTCTTGGATATTTCTTGGGGTGACATGCGTGGCATCCCCAAGCTTGAGCTTTAGTCCATCCTTCATCTCATTACTCATTCCTTCCATACATCTGAAATTTTTCCTTCATACAAAACTTCACACAATCTTTATTAGCAACATTAGTGCACTCAAGATAATAAGTCTTTTGGTTCAGTTCCAACACAAATAAAACTTCCATTAAAACAAAATCTACTGTAGCACTTCCCTCAAAAATCTCAATTCCCCAAAAGAACTCAAGAAGGAACCAACAAGAAGCAAATGTATCCCTCTCAAGCAACCCTGCAATCAAGATACAAGAAGTCTCTTGTGTCCCCAACACACCCAATACACTTGTCAGGTGTATAGGCGCACTAGTTCGGTGAAGAGATAGTGAAATACAAGTGGTATGGATAATTATAAGTGGTAACGGTGATAGAAGATAGCTTGATGGCGTGGAAAAGACTAAAGTAAAACTGAAATAAAGAAGAAAGCAAGCAAACATGTAACAGATCTAATAGAAAATGGTGTATCAATTGTCGTCGGATTGATGACAAGTACGCCATGAGGGGGTCCTCGAGGCGTGCGGAATAGAGGGGGGTGAGACGTACGGTATTCCGGGACGGTGAGCACACAAGTTTACCCAGGTTCGAATCCGCCGGCTTTGGACGGATCCTACTCCTGCTAGCAATCGATGTCTGGCAGAGCCGGAATATGGGTTATAAGGGTTTCGCCTGTGCGAGTTAAGGGTCTAAAGTATTGGGTGTTATCTGGTGCCCTAAAGTCTCTCCCTAGGACGGCTTATATAGATATCCGACCTAGGGTCTACAGGAGAGATTTATCCGGCTACGACTAAGAGTCTGTTACAGAGTACATCTTGAACTACAAGTAACATTATGGGCCTAAGTCTGTAAGTCTTCTGGGCCTTCCCGTAGCAGGATTGGACTCCTTCTTCTCTCCCTGACTGGGCTGCCCGTGAAGGAAAGCTCTAACCCGAAGTGGGCCACCCTGGTCAGTGAGGAACTGTGAGGATACCCGGAAAGTATATCCCCAACAGCAGCCCCCGGAGGCCTCCAAGATCCAAAGTCGGATTTTATCATCGTCTAGTTTGATCTTCGGCTTGCAGAATCTTGAAGGGTTCCTGAAACTTCACAACAAAAAGATACGATCCGGGTCTTCAAAATAAGTCGAACCTTGCAATTGGTTACTCGGATTTTCCAGCTCGCTTTTAAACTAAGCCAGAATTTGGTCTCTAACGCCACCTGACACAAGCATGGTCAAGTCACGTCATCTGACAGACGTTTCGTCAGGACGACCATTGGTGGGTCTGCGGTCTGCGGAACCGAGGCGCCATTTCAATGCGTGCGTGGAGATCGAGGCGACGCAATCATCGCGCGGGCCCTTCCCAGTTCTTTCCACGACGCGTGGCGGTTACATTGTAGTGTTTGCACGAATCTTAGCGCAGGTAGGTGGATATAAGGGGTTCGGATTTCTTCTTCTCCTTTCCACCAGTCCTTTGCCGTTCCTTTCCTCCCAATCATCCTGCATGCACAGAGCCTCCTCATTCTCCCTCCACAAAGCTCCTAGCGCCGCCCCTTTATGGTCACCCATCCACCGGAGAAAATGGCTTCATCTTCTTCCTCCAGTTTGGCGGCGTGCATGGCGGAAGCAGCGAAGAGAAAAACTACGAAGTCTGGATCCCCTGCGCTCTCGACGAAGCAGGTCTCAAGAACGTGGAGAAGAAGGGGCTCCTCGCCACCGGCAACTGGCGGAGCGGCTCCGGCGAGACCGTCCCCAATCCGCACGAGGGCGAGCGCGTCCACTTCGGCACCCATCTGGACCGAGGTTTGTCCTTACCTCCCTCGGAGTTCTTCTCCGAGGTGATTGACCACTATGGAGTTCAACTCCACAATCTTCCTCCCAACTCCCTTCTAGAGATGAGCGCATACGCTGCGCTTTGCGAGGGCTTTCTCGGCATTAGGCCGAGTTTGCTTCTCTTCCGGTTTTACTTTCATGTCCGGAGGAATTCCATCACTGCCGGTGTTCCTTACATCACCGGCACCAATAGTTTTTCTCTTAGACGAGATCGGGCATATCCCAAAATTTCTGCCAGTGACTCGGTCAAACAATGGCCAGCCACTTTTTTCTATCATCGGGATATTCCGGCTCCCGGCAAAGCTACTGCTTTGCCGGATTTTATCGACGGAGCCGCCACAACCCAACCTTCCTGGGACGAGGCTGCTCCGGCTCTCACAGATGATCTGATCCTCGCTAAGAGGCGGATCGAATATCTGATCAAGCACAAAGTGCGAAGGATCCGACTTGGTCCAGTGCTGGGTCTCATGCCGGATCCAGCCACTTTAGTACCACGGGGATAGACTGATCCATTCCGTCACGTCTTCCCTGACCGACTCCCTCCGCATCAGCCCCAAAGCCTACACCACTCAGGGCTACATAATGCAGATCAAGTGGATGATCAAGGAGCGGATCGAGAGGCGGATTCTAGAGGTTTCTCTGGACATGCACACGGCAGAAAACCCCGTGGTTCCGGTAAGCTTTTATCATCACATATTTTATGTGTTTCTATCTTCGAGTTACATTGCAATGCTGATACGTTTTCTTGTTTTCAGCTTGCTGACATCCCCGAGTCGGAACTTGCTCCGCTCGAAGGATACCCTCCGGAGTTCTCTCAGGAGGTGGAAGTGGTTCCACTGCCGGATCTTGCACTCAAGAAGCGCAAAGCTCCGACAGTAGCAGTTGGCACACAGGAGGTGCCAGTCGTGAAGAGGTAACCTTTCTGTCACAACTTTTCCGCCTTTGTTGTTTACTCAAGTTTCTTTCCGAGATGTAATGTTTCCGACTTTACTACCTTCTCAAAGCAAAATCAATCATCAAGGGCAAGAGGAAGGGGACTTCTTCGAAGCCCTTGCGGCAGACGAAGCTTACAATAGCTTCCCCTGCCGTGGCTCCTCCGACTCCGTCCCCTCAACCTTCTGCAACTCCGGCGATCATCCCTTCGCCGGTGATTGCAGAAGATCCGGCTCCTCAAGCGGAGCCGACGATCCTTGGGTCGCATACTGACGTCACCACCAGTGCGTCAGCTCAAGATAAGGGTGAACCCTCTTCGGGTAATGATCCCTCGCCTATAGTCTTCACCAATAACCTCCTCAACAATCCGGGTCTTGCCAAATTTGGCCTGACCCGGAAGTCTGCAGAGGAGATCCAGCGGCTGGCCAGGCAAGTCCTGGACAAAAGCCATCTATCCCCCAAAGAGGAGGCGCAAGAAGCAGAGGACGTCAAATTCTCCGACCTTCTTAGTCAAGTCCGCCTTCACGATGAGAGGATCAGGACTAGCGAGCTTCCAACAGCCCCAGTGATCCCTCTTACTCTCTCCGAGAAGGTGGCAGCTGAAGTGAACGCGGGTTTAGACAAACTCACCCGCGAGCAATATGTAAGTCGGAATTCCAACTCTTGTTTTTACATTATGTTATATCATATCCTCTATCCCCCAAGCATGAAGTAGGATATAGAATCCAAGTTTATGCTTTCGTTAGGATGTGAAAGAACGAACTAGTGTAGCCCCCAAGGCTCGTGCTGATATTTAGTAAAAATATTAGCCCGAGTCTTAAGTAGCTTTCTGACTTTGGGTATTCTGACTTACAGAAAGTATGTTCCTATAACCAGGAATTATTGTCCAATGTCTGTAATAAGCGGAGAGAGATCAAAGCTCTCCGGCTTAATTGAGCTCAAGGTAGCCAAGGATGAAGCTGAAGGTAAACATTTCGAGATTCAAACCTTGCCTTTTGCTTTTTAATGTTGAATTTTTCTGAACTGTTGTTCTTTTTTGACTTACAGCGTTGGTGAAACAATCCATCGCTATGATTGAAGAGGCCGAGAACCTCAAGACCTTGGTGGTGGAGAACAAAGGACTTCACCAAGAGCTAGAAAAGCTTAAGATGGATCATGAAACAAGCATAGCTCAAGTCCTGGAATCCTCCTCCATGGCTACTGAAGAGCACGATTGCAAGATTGCTGCTCAAGATAAAGTTATCTCGGACCTCAAGAATGAGGTTGACAGAGAGAAGGATATCTCCCAAGCACTCCGGGCTGAACTCCAGAGCCTTCGGGAGGAGAAAGCCAAGATTGACGATGTCATTCTTGGTAAGTTCCATCTATCTGACTTATCATTTCCTCGACTTTTATCAATGTCGGTTTTTCCTTATCTTCATTTTGTGTATAGGTCCTCTGAACTTGACGGACTCGTCCTCGTCCGAGCCCCGCACTCACCGGCTTACCCAAGTCGGTGATCTTCTTCATGACTACCGCCAATCCCTTGAGGATATTGGCGAGTCTCTCAGGATTCCGGACATGCCAAGCATGTCGGACTTCCAGGTGCGAGAGAAGGCCAAGGAGATGCCGTGGCTCGTTCGGGACTAGAACATGTCCTACGCGCGGACTGCCGCGCAGAATGCCCTCTCCATGGTCATGAGCCACCATGGAAACATGGAAATATGGCAAGTGACTAAGGGGTACTGCAAGGTAGATGAAGACGACCAGGAGCAGGATCTTCAAGCCATCATGCACTCCTGCGCCGGATATGGGTGCCACGTAGCTGATCTGACCAGCTACGAGATCCCCTTCTTCACCCGCGTGGATACTCCGCCACCTCCTCCAGAAGATGCCGAAGAAGTTTCCGACGATGAACGGACCACCTCGGATCTGGACATCTCGGAACGATATCAAGGCGGAGTGACCAGCGAGCCAGTAGATCCTTCATCTCCTCCTGCATCATAGACCACAAACTTATGTATTATTCTGTGAAAGAACATGATGCGTTTTGTAAATATGAAGTACTATGACTTTTGCTAGTGCTAAGTTTTTTTATCTATTCAGCACTTTTGTTTTAGACTTTTTGTGTGCTTGAAATGTTTGCACAAGCACTTTAGAATTTTTCGTCTCTACTTATCGTTTATCTGGCTTTCCGCCTCGTCCCTTTCGTGAGCCGGCTAAACCTTCAGCCAGAAACTTTGCCGAGCAACGGAGCTCAATTGCTAAACCAATTTAAACTCGAAAACAAAGCCGACTTCCAGTACCAACAATTCACTACTCGGAAAATACCCACATCCAGCAATAAGAAAAATAACCTAAGTAAATACTAGAATTTATTAGAGTTATACCCGAAGGTAGCAGTTTTAGAGTCGGAAATCTAAACCAGAACGAACATGAGCATAAAGTACTTTCAAGCATTCTGGGATTTTTGACTATGACATGATCATTAGGAAATAAGATGGTAAAAACTTCTCAGGAAAACTTTTGAGGTAACCAAAACTTTTATTTCTCACAGAACATGTACATATGTATGATTACAAAGAAGGATAAACTAAGAATAAAAAGGACGTAGCTGAGCAATATTCCATGGTCTGTCTAACTCATCCGGATTTGTACTGCCTCCAGCTCTCTTTCTCTTCTTAGTAGCAGGTCTTTCTTTGACTGGCCTCATGTCAGTTAAGTAGTACGATCCATTGTGCAATACTCGACTAACTAAAAAGGGCCCTTCCCATACTGGGGAAAGTTTGTGCTTTCTTTGTTGCACAAGCCGGAGAACCAAATCACCTTTATTAAAAAATCTAGTTCGGACTCTCTGGCTATGATACTTGCGTAACTTCTGCTGATAGGCTGTAGATCTCATTTCAGCAACGACGCGAACTTCTTCGACTAAGTCGAGATCATTTTGTCGAGAAATCTCGGCATCCTCTTCGATATACGCGGACACTCTAGGAGAAGTATGAATTAAATCACTAGGAAGAACTGCTTCTGTGCCATAGACCAAGAAGAAAGGTGTATATCCTGTTGACCTGTTCGGAGTTGTTCGCAAACTCCAAATTATAGAGGGTAGTTCCTCTGCCTAAGCCCCCACAGCACGCCTCAGTGGTGCTTCGAGTCTTGGTTTCAAGCCTTGTATAATTAAACCATTTGCTCTTTCGACTTGTCCGTTAGCCTGTGGATGTGCGACTGACGCAATGTCAAGCCGAATATTTTGCTCATCGCAGAATTCAACCAGTTCTCCCATAGAAAAGTTACTCCCGTTATCCGTGATAATTCTACGCGGATAACCATACCGGATTATAACATCCTCGACAAATCTTTTGGCTGTTGCTCCATCACAACTAGTGACAGGTTTAGCCTCGATCCACTTTGTGAATTTGTCCACCATCACTAAGAGCTGCGTGAATCCACTTGGTGCTTGTTTAAAAGGTCCTACCATATCAAGCCCCCAGACCGCAAAAGGCCATGTTATAGGTATTGTTCGCAGCTGATCGACCGGAACATGAGCTTGCTTGGCGTACTTTTGGCAGCCTTTGCATGTCTTGACTAAGCGTTCGGCATCTGCCTGAGCTGTAAGCCAGAAAAATCCATGTCGAAAAGCTTTTGCCACTAAAGATTTGGCTGCAGCATGGTGACCACACTCGCCCTCGTGGATTTCTCTTAAGATCTCCACTCCTTCTTCCGGAGATACACAACGCTGAAAACCCCCAGAAACACTCCGTTTATGGAGCTCACCTTTAACAATAGTATAGGCTTTTGCTCGTCGGATAATCTGCCGGCTCAGCACCTCGTCTTCGGGTAATTTGCCATCTACCAAGTAATCAAGGTAGGGTTGAGTCCAGCTAGGAATTACAGCCAGAACTGCTATTAAAGGTGAGTCGGATTTGGTCGGATATTCCTCATCTACTCCCTTTATCGAGGGAACTTTGAGGTGCTCTAAAAATGCGCCATCCAGGACCTCTTTCCGTGTAGAGCCTATTCGAGATAGTGCATCTGCTTCCTCATTTTCCGTCGGATTGATGACAAGTACGCCATGAGGGGGTCCTCAAGGCATGCGGAAGAGAGGGGGGTGAGACGTACGGTATTCCGGGACGGTGAGCACACAAGTTTACCCAGGTTCAACTCCGCCGGCTTTGGACAGATCCTACTCCTGCTAGCAATCTAGTAATATGGCAGAGCCGGAATATGGGTTACAAGGGTTTCGCCTGTGCGATTTGAGGGTCTAAAGTATTGGGTGTTATCTGGTGCCCTAAAGGCTCTCCCTAGGACGGCTTATATAGATATCCGGCCTAGGGTTTACAGGAGAGATCTATCCGGCTACGACTAAGAGTCTGTTACCGAGTACATCTTGAACTACAAGTAACATTACGGGCCTAAGTCGGTAAGTCTTACGGGCCTTCCGTGGCGGATTGGACTCGTCTTCTCCCTCGACCGGGCCGCCTGGTGAAACAAAGCTCTAACCCGAAGTGGGCCACCCTGGTCAGTGAGGAACTATGAGGATACTCAGAAAGTATATCCCCAACATCAATGCTTAGAAACAATGCCTAGGGATCATACTTTCACTAGTGAACACTCTCAATAAATATACTATCTTCATGATAGTACTCTTAACTATTCTCTGGTTGGACACTCTAATCAATGACAGGGCTATAACAGCACACCTCAAAGTAAGCCTTTCCCATCTAGAAAACCCCACACTGTCACCTTGAGCACTAGATGAGTCCAACAAACACCACAATTTCATAAAGACATCCAACTCCAAATATAACTCATAACAAGTATTTGTAATCTCTAGCCTAAGTGCCACCATGGTGTGCACACTGTCACTTTCACACACATGGGGAGAGCAGAGATTCATTAAAGCACTTGAGTAGCAAGGTAGATCTATAGATTACAAGCTCATGATCTCATAAGATCATGCATAGAGAGAGAGAGATGCATAGATAGCTACCGATAGAACCCTTAGCCTCGAGAGAGAACTACTCCCTCCTCATCATGGGATTCAGCAATGGTGATGGAGATGGCGATGGAGATCGATGGAGATGGCTCCGGGGGCACTTCCCCGTCCCGGCAGGGTACCGGAATAGAGACTTTCTGTCCCCCGAATCTCCCTTTTGGTGGCGGCGGTGCTGCGGAAATTTTCGTGGCTGGAGGCTTGATGATCTAGGGTTTTGGTATCGGGAGGCTCTTATAGGCGAAGGAGGCAAGGTCGGTGGAGTGCTAGGGGGCCCACACCACTGACAGTGGCTAGCTCAGCGCTGGGGTGTGGCCAGACTGCCCCTCTCCGACTCTCCTTCTAGCTCCGTGAGTCTTCCGAGAAAATAGTAACTTTGGCTTTTGTCCCGTCCAATTCCGAGAATATTCATTTTCTGACTTCCTGGAACCAAAACAGCAGAAAACAGAACGGCACTGTGGCATCTTGTTAATAGGTTAGTCCAAGAAATCATATGAAAAGTACTCCAAAGTGTGGACAAAACATAAGAAAGTAGATAAAACCAAGCATGGAACATCAAAAATTATAGATACATTTGCAATGTATCACCCATCATCTCTTTCCAGAAATGAGGTGACTCCATTGTCAACTGGCATAAATGCCACATGGTCAAGAAATCTTGATCATCTGTTGAACAATGAACCAGTGACTAGAGATTCACTAGGAACTCCTGGTTGTTTGTATATCACACGTGTATTGACGTTTCCTTTCAATACAGTTATAGCAAGATATAAAACTTTAACCATAAACTTTATGAAATATGATTATAATCCATATTATTATTTGTCTTTAAGGCATATTTCTAACAAAAAATCTAGGCACTCCCACCTTCCAAGTCCTGGGGTGGGACTAAACCTTGGATGTTGGGGGATACCCCCGGGTAGGGTCACGCCAGGGTATAGAGTTAGCCAAGGTATGGCAAGGTCAAAGTGAAAGCTGGCCGGGTCACCTCAAGGCAGGCCGACTTATGGAGTAACCTGGCCTAGAGGATGTCCGCCTCACCACGTCCCGGCCGACGTATATCGTATGTCGGCAGACTCTTTGTAACTTGTCTGCAGGTACCCACGGGGCCGGATTAACTAGGCCTGAGCCGGGTTATATCAGGCTTGCAAGAGAAGGAAGGTATCCCGCTGGTCAAAAGGTGGCCTCTGTCCGCTGGAGCGTGAGCAAAGCAGACAGAGGGAAGGACCAGCAGGGCGTGGCCGACAAAGGTGACGTAGCCTATGTCGGCTGACGCTGGCACCGCAGAGGGTTACGTAGCCTCTTGATACATTGCAAATGTATCTATAATTTTTGATGTTCCATGCTTGGTTTTATCCACTTTCTTGTGTTTTGTTCCAACTTTGGAGTACTTTTCATATGATTTCTTGGACTAACCTATTAACAAGAGCCACAGTGCCAGCTGCCTGTTTTCTGCTGTTTTTGGTTCCAGGAAAGTCAGAAAATGAATATTCTCGGAATTGGACGGGACAAAAGCCAAAGTGCCTATTTTTCTGGAAGTGATCAAGTGCCAGAATACGAGACGAAGAAGGGCCAGGGGCCGGCCACACCACCTGGCCACGCGGCCAGGCCTGGCCCGCGCCAGGGGTGGTGTGGTGGCTCCCGGCACCCCCTCGGCCTCTCCTTCTACCTATATATTGCCCTCGGGACGAAAACCCTAGGTGTCCGATCAAAAATCCACGAAAGAGTCTGTAGCCGCCGTCATCTCCATCCCTAGATCGAGAGGGATATGAAGCTCTTCCCGGCACCCTGCCGGAGAGGGGAATTCACCCTCGAGGCCTTCTTCATCACCATGCAAGCCTCCGGTGTCATGCGTGAGTTGTTCATCCTTGGACTACGGATCCATGTAGTAGCTAGATGGCTGGTTCTCCTCCTTTGTGCTTTCATGTTTAGATCTTGTGAGCTCCGTTCATGATCAAGATCATCTATTTGTAATTTTGCATGTTGTGTTTGCAGGGATCCGATGGATATTGAGATGCTATTTCAGATTGATTATTGATTCTATCATGTCTTTGTTATTTGTGATCTTGCATGCTTTCCGTTGTTAGTAGCTATCTTGGCCAAGTAGATGCTAGAAACTCCAAGAGTTAGTATTTATGCTCGATAGTGGGTTCATGCCTCTGGTAATCTGGGGAAGTGACGGAAATCTCTAAGGTACTAGATGTGTTGTTGCTACTAGGGAGAAAACAACAATCCTTTGTTCATAGAACACTCGTATTGTTTACTTTGCATGCAGTTTGTAAAGCAATAATCTGTTGGTTGCAACTTAATACTGGAGGGGGTTCGGATGATAACCTGAAGGTGGATTATTAGTCATAGATGTAGTTGGATGGCGGTCTATGTATTATGTTGTAATGCCCAATCAAGTCTCAAAGGAGTCAAGATGATTAGTATATGCATGCATTTCTTTCTCGGTGTTTGTCAATTGCCCCGCTATAATTTGTTCACCCATCATGTTATCTATCTTAAGGAGAGCCACCTCTAGTGAACTATGGATCCCGGTCCTTTTTCTTTACATACAATCTACAATCTTTTACTGCTTTGTGTTTACTTTCTGCAAACTTTTACTTCTTTCCATTCGATACGTTTAATACTTTGTTTTCCACAAAACACGGTGAGATTGACAACCTCATCGCAAGTTGGGGACAAAGTTCTATGGTTGTGTTGTGCAGGTCTCCATGTTGCTACTAGCACCGGTAGTGCGCCCTGCCAAAGCTCAGCTAGTAACACCTTTGGGGTGTTTCCTTGCTCCTACTGGTTCGATTAAACCTTGGTTTCATAACAGAGGGAAACTTGCTGCTGTGCTCATCATTCCTTCCTCCTCGGGTTCCCAACGAGCTCTACATTAACACGCCATCAAGCATTTTTCTGGGCGCCATGCATTGAGCCATCACCTCTGCATGGCTTATGAAGGTAAAAGGTGACCCGACCGGTTTGCTATTTTGGGAGAGGCATATTACCAGGAATATGCCTCCACGTATGCCCTAACAGGTAACCTAACCTCCCCTTTATAAGGAGTGCTAGGACCTCTATAGAAGGGGCTGGCGGGCTAGTGGGCTGATCGTTGGGTGAAAGTAGTGGTGAGGGTAAGAGATCTTCTTCTTCCTCCTCTCCCCAACACAACGATGGAATCACCACAAAACATCAGTTGGGTGAACTTGGAGAATACAAAACATCAGTGTGTGGAATCACCACACTATCCCTCCCTGGATTCCTCTAGTGCATATTGTCCCCACCTTTAGCCTATCCATGGCATCTGCCGTGACACCACCACGACAGTTGGCGCCCACCGTGGGGCTAGCGGCGCTAGCAGGAGTGAAGATCCGGATGGGAAGCATCATCAGCACCGGCGAGCGCATCATCACTGGGCTCGTTCAGCACTTTGGAGCGCTGGACTACGTCAGCGAAAATGCTGGAAGCTTCGGCAAGCGACCTCCACCGTGCAATGGCCTCTTCATCAAGCTTGGCACCCACAAGATCTACGTCGGCGTCGATGTGTCTTGCGTTCACCCGCGGCACGTCGTCGAGGGAGGCGAGCCACCCCTTAGCGCGGCTCACGGTACGCGTATCACTCGCTCCCCTGACCGCGCTGAGGTGATGATGACAGTGCCTAATGCTGGCGCAAGCTAAGACCCGGCACCGGATCCGGAGGTAACACCCAAGGCACCTAGGAAGAGTAGAGGTCCTCCTCTAGAGAGGGCAGAGAATGTGCTGCAGCAGGCAATAGATAGCTTAGCAAGCCCCGTAGAAGCTATGGTAGTTCCGGCACAGGCACAAGCCGATTTAGAGGAAACTAGCCAGAAAATATTAGAGGGCACGAAAAAGATAGCCGCGGCTCAACAGTCGTTGAACATGACGCTGCGTGAGTACACAAGAGCAAATAAAGTAGATGCTCTAAAAGTAAAAGGGAAAAACCTCATCAGTGAAATGAACAAAGAGGGTGAGACTAGAGTCGACGAATCAGAGAACCTTTTTTCCATGGGGCTGCCGAAGTACAGCACCCCGGCAAAGAACCTCAGGGCAGCAGATGCGGCTGCATCCGAATTAGAAGGTTTGATGGGTGAAGCCCGGCAAAGACAGCAGGAGAGGGTCAACGAGTTAGTTTGGATCGCTAACAGACAGAATGAGGAGTTGCGCAGGGCTAACCCAACAAGAGCTAGGACTTCCAAGGTCGTTTATTCGGCAGTGGGTAACCCGAAGAAATCCGCTGGGGCTGCATCATCCCCACATGATGGTCCTAGAAGAGAGGAAGTGGTAACCTCGGCAAGGAGAAACCAACAGATAGTCCCGTATGACCCGGCAAGGTCAGGGAAAGGAAAGGCGGTTCAAGGTAATGAGGATCGACAAAGTGTCGGCCGAGGTGAAGCTGGCCGAGATAACCGCGACCAAGGCAATGCCGGTCAGAGAAACGCTGGAAACGGCAATGCCAGACAGCATAACTCGGCAGGTGCAGGGCAAAACCTACCTCGGCAACAGCAGCAACGGAGTATACCTCGGCAAGAGCAAAGTGCCGGCCAAGGTATGCGGCAGAAATGTGCTCAACGAGAGCAAGAAAGATACAACGACGGTGATTTAGAAATGGCAAATGCAGGATACCATAGGCCGGATCATCATGTGATAGAGTCAAGGTTGGGAAGCAGGAATTTGCTACCAGATGACGCCAGGCTGAAGCTGGATCGGCTCTATAGGTTGGAGCAAATTGAGGGGCAAGGTCCTCCGGGTCCAGCATGTTTTGGGCCCCGGATCATGAAAGAGCCTCCAGTACCTAACTTCTAGTTACCCAGAGGCACGAAAACATATGACGGCAGCACTAAGCCGGAGGATTGGTTGATTAACTATGCAACAGTGGTAAAAATTGCTACAGGCAATTTGAGATGGGCAGTGAGATACGTACCACAGATGTTGGAGGGGCCAGCAAGGGTATGGTTAAACAATTTACCACCCGGTAGTATCAACTGCTGGCTGGATTTTGAGGAAATGTTCATCAATAACTTCTCAAGCACATATCAGAGGCCGAATAGGCCACATACCCTAGCAATGTGCAAGCAGAGACCAAATGAGACAGACCAGGAGTTCCTAACTCGCTGGTGCATTGTGCGAAGCTCACGTGAAGGCGTGATTGAGTCACAGGCCATAGCTTGGTTTGCACAAGGGTGTAGATACGCAAGCATGCTGTGGCAAAGGTTACAAAGGGATATGCCAACTATGCTGTCAGATCATCCCGGCGAAACGAATACCGGAGTAAGAGAAGAGATGATAGACCGGATTACAAGTACAGTTTGCAACAAGTTGCTGCTGTAAATCAAGATCAACCCGGAGCAAGGAGTAATCAGCGTCAGAAAACTGGAGGGCAACAGTGGACTCCAAGAAATGATGGCAAGAAAAATTGGACGCCGGAGCAAAAGAGACAGTGGCAAGAAAAGAAAGACCGGCCGAGGTATACGTATGAGGTAATGCTGGATCAGCCGTGCAAGTTTCACACGCCAAATCCGAGTAACCCGGCGGGTCATACAACTCGGCAGTATGAGTGGATGAGGAAGATAGAGGAAAGTGGTTTGGGAAATGCTCAGGCACCTCGGAATGATCAACCACGGCAGGAGTTACCTCGGCAACAACTACTCTCCGGAGCAAATACGCAACAGTTAATGTTGCCACCACCTCCGCCGAGGTATGAAAGCCATGAGAGAAGGGATGCAGTACATCAGGTGGAAAATCAGCATCATCCAGATCAAAGGTACCACGACAATGAGAGGAGAAATGAGTAAAGGGAGCATCACCAGAGTTACTGTGTGTTTACCACGAAGGAAACGCATATAAAGAGCTTGCAACGCCGACATATGGAGGTGAATGCGGTTATGACGGCAGTGACGAGGTATATGCCTTGGTCTGATCAGGAAATTACCTGGAGTATCAAGGACCATCCCAGGCTCATGCCGAGTCCTGGTTCATATGCATTAGTGCTAGACCCAACGTTCATCGGGCCAAGTATCAATGTGAGGTTCTCCAAGGTGCTGATTGACAATGGCAGCAGCATCAATATCATGTACATGGATACAATCCCCAAGTTGGGTATCTCGAAGAACATGCTCCAAGCTACAAGGACAACTTTCCATGGCATTGTGCCAGGTATCTCCTGTGAACCCATTGGCAAAGTCCGGGTTGACGTGTTATTCGGCACAAAAGATAATTGCCGAACTGAGAATTTGGAGTTTGAGGTTGTGAACTTAGAAAGCGCATATCACGCGTTACTCGGCAGGCCAGCCCTGAACAAATTCATGGAAAGTACTCACATCAGTTACCTGAAGATGAAGTTGCCTGGGCCAAATGGAGTAATTACCATAGCTGGGGATTTCCGACGTTCCATTGAGTGTGCATCAGCCGGGTCTAACCTGGCCGAGTCACTCGTGATTGCACAAGAAAAGAGAAAGATCCAGGAAGTAGCGGCATTGGCTCAGTCCGCGCAGCAATATATGCTGGCGTTGAGTAACCCGCATGGAAGTGTCTCATTTCAAGCAACCAAGGATACAAAGAAAGTGCCCGTTGATGATCTGTTCCCAGAGCGCACCGTAACAATTGGTGCCGGGTTAACTGAGAAATAGGAAAGCAAGCTCGTCAATTTCCTCCGTGAGAATCGGGATATCTTTTCTTGGTCCACATAGGACTTGCAAGGTGTTCCGAGGGAATTGGTCGAGCACTCTTTGAATGTGAGACCCGGAGCAAAGCCGGTGAAGCAACCTCTCCACCGCTTCGCCGAAGATAGGAGAAAAGTGATTGGAGATGAGATAGCTCGGCTCCTCGCAGCCGGGTTCATCATGGAAGTGCTTTACCCGGATTGGCTATCTAATCCGGTGCTTGTGGAAAAGAAGAAAGATGATCCGAATGTGCCCAAAAGATCCATTCCCGCTGCCCAGGATAGATCAGGTCATAGATTCTACTGCTGGGTGTGAACTGTTGTCATTCATAGACGCGTATTCTAGTTTCCACCAGATACCTCTGAACCCAGATGATCAAATAAAGACTGTGTTTATCACCCCGTACGGGGCTTATTGCTACCGCACTATGCCTTTTGGTTTATGTAATGCAGGGGCAACATATCAAAGATGTATGCAAAAATGCTTACACGACCAAATTGGTCGAAATGTGCAAGTGTATGTTGATGATGTGGTTATAAAGACCAAGGAAAGCAAAACGCTCCTTGATGATATCCGGCAAACATTCGCGAACCTAAGGAGGTTCCGAATGAAGCTTAACCCGGAGAAGTGTACCTTCGGTGTCCCAGCTAGAAAATTACTCAGATTTCTTGTCTCCAGCGGAGGTATCGAAGCTAACCCAACTAAAATCCAAGCCATAGAGCGAATGGAATTTCCGAAGTGCCTTAACGATGTCTAGAAGTTCACGGGTTGCCTGACATCCTTAAGTCGGTTTGTATGTCAGTTGGGAGAAAAGGCATTGCCTCTCTATCAGCTAATGATAAAGTCGGACAAGTTCATATGGACGTCGCAGGCCAATGAAGCCTTCATCGAGTTAAAGAAGATGTTAGCCACTACACCGGTGTTAGCCTCTCCACTATCAAAAGAGCCAATGTTGCTCTACATAACCGCAACCAACCGAGTGGTAAGTGCAGTAATTGTGGTATAGCGCGACGAAGAAGGTAAGTCGGTGCAAAGGCCAGTCTATTACCTGAGCGAGGTATTATCAGCATCAAAGCAAAACTATCCTCACTATCAGAAGATGGCATATGGTGTGTATATGGCTGCTAAGAAGCCGAAGTACTATTTTGAAGAGCACCCCATCGAAGTGATATGTGAAGCCCCCATATCTGAAATAATGAGCAACAAGGATGCAAGCGGCCAGATTGCAAAATGGGCAATTGAGCTAGCCCCTTATGCTCCACAATTCGACAGGAGAGATGCGATCAAGTCTTAGGCTGTGGACGACTTTTTCGTAGATTGGGCCGAAATGCAATATGAGCCACCGTTGCCAGATCCGAATTACTGGAGAATGCATTTTGACGGATCAAAAACGAAAACTGGGTTAGGCGCCGGAGTTGTGCTTACCTCTCCCAAGAAGGACCAGCTAAAGTATGTGCTGCAGATCCACTTCACAGCATCAAATAACGTTGCCGAATATGAAGCACTTGTGCATGGACTCAAAGTGGCAAAAGAAATTGGAATACGTCGGATCCAGTGCTTCGGTGATTTGGATTTGGTAGTTTAGCAAGTCTCAGGGCAATGGGATGCTTTGGATGCAAACATGGCATTGTACAGATTTCATGTGCAGAAGATAACATGATACTTCGAGGGATGCGAGTTTCACCATGTACGTCGGCTGGAAAATGAGGCTGCCGACATACTGTTGAAGCTCGGATCAACCCAACAAGCGATCCCACCGGGTGTAGCACTAGAGCAGCTTAGAAAGCCATCTATCAGGCCATCCCCAGAATCCGAGTCAATCTATATCTTGGCCAATCCGGAGTCTGAAGCTGCGCCCATGGACATTGATGTGGTAAGTAGTTCAGGAAACCCGGGGACTGCTTCGGCAAACCCGGAGACTACCTTGCAGGACCTAGGGACTGCTTCACAGAACCCGAGGACTGCGTAGCGTGACCCGACAGAGGTTATGTCGGCAGATCAAATGGAAATTGATGAGGATGTGTTTCGGTGCGAGCTATACCATCTTGGGCACTGCCCATATTCCAATTCCTGAAGGATGGATCTTTGCCCAATGAAGAAGTGCTTTCAAGGCAAATTCAGAGGAGGGCAAAGTCATACACGATTATCAATGCCGAGCTATACAAGAGGAGTGTCACGAATGTCCTGCAACGATGTGTTGACCCGGAAGATGGGCTTGACATCCTCCGAGATATACATCAAGGGGAATGTGGGCATCACGCCTCATCCAAAGCCTTACTGGCAAAAGCTTTCCGGCATGGATTTTACTGGCCAAGTGCCTTGGAGCAAGCAGAGGATCTTGTAAGGAAATGCAATGGTTGTCAGAGGTATGCTACCAAGACACACATGCCAATGTTGGAGCTCAAGACCATACCAATTACCTGGCCATTTGTCGTATGGTGTTTGCATATGGTTGGCCCATTCAAGCTGGCAAAAGGAAACATGACCCACATCTTGGTTATGCTTGACAAGTTTACAAAATGGACCGAAGTAAAACCAATAAGAAAATGTGATGGAGCTACAGCCATGTCATTCCTCAAAGATATTATTCTGAGATATGGCTATCCTCACAGTATCATAATGGATAACGACACCAATTTTGCTGAAGGAGCATTTGCGTGATTCTACCGGGATAAGAAGATCCGGCTGGATGTTACCTCAGTAGCCCACCCCGCATCGAACGAACAAGTGGAAAGATCCAACGGATTAGTATTATCCGGGATAAAACCCCGGCTCATGGAGCCACTGCAAAGATCAGCAGGGTGCTGGATAGAAGAACTGCCAGCGGTATTGTGGAGTTTAAGAACAACTCCGAATCGATCAACAGGCTATACGCCATTTTTTCTGGTATATGGGGCAGAAGCTGTATTACCAGCCGACATAGAGCATGATTCGCCTAGGATCACCCAATACACAGAAGCCGGAGTGCGGGAAGCCCGACAAAATGATGTTGATCTGCTGGAAGAAGCGAGAGAATTGGCATTGTCTAGATCCTCCATAAATTAGCAAAATCTCCAACGCTATCATAGCCGAAAAGTAAACCCCCGAGTCTTCCAGGAAGGTGATCTGGTACTCCGACTGGTACAACGTACTGCTGGCATGCATAAGTTATCCCCCCCATGGGAATGGCCATTCATTGTAAGCAAAGCATTGCACAACGACTCTTATTATCTCATTGACACACAACCACAGGAGAAGAACAAGGCGGACAGGTCCGGCGAGGAATCTAAGCGTCCATGGAATGTAGCCCTACTTCGTCTGTTCTACACTTAACAAAGAAGTGTGTGTACCCGAGTCTCTCATATATCGGTATGTATGCCGGCAATGAGTTTATCAATGAAATCTCGGCACCTCGAGCAGTAACTCGGGGACCACCTTAGTAATGTTTGTTGTTCCATATGTTTACTATTTATTTTTATGTCGGCTGGCTTAAGTTCCTTATGGCCTAAGCCGGATTAGTAGTGTGTGAGCACCAAAAACTCAACTCTTCGACTTTCTACTGTCCGACAAGAATTGGCTTCATGGCAAGCAAGAGAACAAGTTTGGAATTGCGTAGCACACGAAAAACGACTAAGGAAAAGAACGTAATCGAGCTGACATTTATTGTTCGGACTAACCCTATGTGTAATTTATCTTTACTATGCTAGATTATTTTGAGCTAATCCTAAAGTTTCCAAGTATTGTTAAGTCAATTTTTGAGACTCGGACTCGTAAGTCACAAAACCGAATCAAGGTAGACGTGAGCTGAGCCATGAAATTGGAGAAACAAGAAAATGAAACTCGGGGACTACGCCCAAGTTAATCCGGTTTGAATAACTTAGTAGCAAAGTATAATCAGTATGCTTGATACATCTGCACCTGGCATACCGGGGATCTGATAAACTTTAAAGTGTTTTCAGTGCTCAAGGAGCAGCAGCAGGAGGGGGTAACTCGGTGCCAGCGGGTGGAGCTTCGGCTTTAGCCTCGTCACCATTTCATTCTCTTCGAGATCCGAGGCTTCGTCCTATTCCTTGCCATCCGAACTATCTTCGACGTATTCATCGTCAACAATGCCGATGAAGCTTGGTCCTTCGTTCCATTGATGGACAGGGGCATACTAGATAAGGTTGTGGGCACAAGCCTTGCGCCGAGCGACCCAATCTGGATCATTCAACCACCTGGACCCAGTGCACAAGCGCTCGAGAACCTTCAAATCTATATTTTCATACCAAGTGAGCACGAAGTGGAGGACAGTATCAGCTCCGGCACGTGCGGCTGATTCCCTCCAGAGGTCGAGCTGGGTGTCGCAATCCATCAGCCTGTTGATCAAAGCAGTGGATCCCTCCGGAGGATACTCACTAGGCCAAAGTGCGCGGAAGATCTGGACGACTGAATCTAGGATACCCGAACCATAGTTCTTCACAATTTCAATTCTGGAGGATAGGCTGACCAGCAGGTCCTCCATGTCATAAGGAATGGTTTCAGAGCCAGGACCAGTTGGGGTACCCCTCTGCCGGTGGAACTTGGCAACAGCAGTAGCCGCAATGGCATCACCCTCTAGGAATTTGCTTGAAAACAAAACAAGTGAAATAAGTAAAGGAGTTTAACCCAGAGAAATACACGTCGGCGGAAGGAAAAGAGCTTACGGGAGATATGACTATGGATTCTGGTCAGCTCTATGGTGCAATCAGCATGCCTCTTCCGGAGCCTCTCAAGTTCGCCACTAGCCGACTCAAGCTTGACGTTGGCCTCCTTTAGCAACTCTTGATCCTTTGCAAGTTGGAGGCTAAGACGTTCTCGCTCTTCGGTGAAGTCTTGGCCAGCCTTGTCCATCTCAGCCCTGTGGAGCTCTTTGAGTTTTTTCATCTCAGACTTGAGCTTGGCAAGTTAATCATCCTTGGCCTGGAGCTTGGCAAGCTCGTCGTCCTTCTTCTTAAGTTCGGCCTGATGTTGCCCTGCTTGTTCGAGAAAATGCAGCATCATATCAGGCAGGGGCACACTATCTTCAAGGGATGCTGCAACGGTTTGTTGACCCGGTAGAGTCGAGGTATAAATATCTGCCGAGTCAAGGAGAAAGGAGAAAGAGCACGGAAAAGGGGTAACCAAAGCGAATTACCTTTTATCTCGTCCAAATTTTTTCTCATGATTGTATTTTCGGCCTCCACTTCGGCTGTGCAATCCGAATCACAGATTAGTTTGGCGGGAAAAGGCAAAGAAGGATGGGGGAAAAGTGAAAGAGGAAACTTACCCTTTTTCTCGCACTCAGCAAGAAGTGCAACATGTTTCGAGCGCATCCCCTTGTGTGAGTCCAAGAGGCGCTGAAACTTAGCAGTCCGGCGATTGGTAGTGATCTGAAAAGAGCAATGTTAGCTCAGCTATATGGATATCCGAAGTGTACAAAATCCGGGCCAAGTGGAACTTAACCTGGCTCTAGGTGTGTGCATATTCGAAGTGTACATAATCCAGGCCAAGTGGAACTTAACCCGGCTCTAGGTGTGTGCATATTTGAAGTGTACATAATCTGGGCCAAGTGGAACTTAACCCGGCTCTAGGTGTGTGCATATTCGAAGTGTACATAATTCGGGCCAAGTGGAACTTAACCCGGCTCTAGGTGTGTGCATATTCGAAGTGTACAGAATCCGGGCCAAGTGGAACTTAACCCGGGATCTAGGTGTGTGCATATTCGAACTGTACAGAATCCGGGCCAAGTGGAACTTAACCTGGCTCTAGGTTTGTGCCTATTCGAAGTGTACCAAATCCGGGCCAAGTGGAACTTAACCCGACTTTGGGTGTGTGCATATTCGAAGCTACTAAGGAGCTACGCTAGTTCTCTAAGGAGCTTCCGACCGAATAACAAGTTACTCCCCCAGAGGCTCGGGGACTAATGGATATATCTCTAAGCACTTGTGGATATTAAGGAAAAGACAAAGTAACGTACCTCCATCATTTGGCTAGCGAGGTTGATAGCCTTGGCTACCGTATTCATCTGCGTGCCGAACTCAGAAGGGCCCAAACTTCTCCGGGAGATCATCATTTGGATTGATGAACTCCGCGTTGTTCCAATTGTTGATGTATTCAACCAAAGCCAGAGGATAACTCTCTCCACTAAGCATGTGGGGCGCAACCAGGCCTTTGGCATGGGCCTCTCTCCTCGCAACTTGGGCGGCAGCGAGGCTAATATGCAGTGCAAGTTGCTTGTTGCCAGCTAACCCAGAGGAGGCATATCCCTTCGGCAGCATGGACGCAAGGATGCGCTGACCAGCCTCGATGAATGATGCCTTGGTGGCACCAGAACCTCTCTTGGCCTGACTGCTGGCCTTGGGTTGCTGTTGGGAGGCTGAGGCTTGAGCTGCGGATTTGGACTTAGGCGCATCCTTGGTAATAGTTGGGCCTTCTCGCTGAGTCTTGGAAGACTCGGACGAGGCAGGAGGAGTTGGTGTTGGTTCTGCCGCTGATGCTGATGTTGCTGGTGCTGATGGAGGTACTGATGCTGATGCTGCTGGTGCTGATGGAGGTACTGGTGCTGGTGTTTGTGCTGGTGTTGGTGCTGCTACTCCTGCTGGAACCTTGGAAACGACGGTTTACGGCTGGGCCGATGAAAGGCTGGGAGCATCCGGCACTAGCGTGTCCTCGGCCGCACCACCTCCCCCTGCACCGAGGTTTCCCTCCTCTGGACGAGATGGGCTAAGATCCGGAGCAGCCGCCGAGCCTTCCTGAACTAGGCTCAGCGGGCGCGTGTCATCGTCGCGAGGGGGAGATGGGGTGCGCCGGAAAGACGAAGCGATGCTGCATCCGATCTAGGGAATCTCCCGGGTAGCCCTGCCAAATTAAACAACGAATAACAAGTTATATAACAGAAAGAGAGGCATGGAGACAAAGAAGCATGGAGCAGAAAATTGGACTAGGAAAAAGAGACTCACTTGTCAGAAGTCGGAGGCTCCCTGGGCTTTCGAGATCTCCGAACTATAGCCTTAGTCAGAGGCTTGTTGGCAGCCTTGTCAGCGGCCTTCTTCCGCCTTTTGGTTATTTGGGGAGGCTCGGAAGAAGCAACCGAAGTAGCGGCCCGCTTCTTACACACGGCTGGGACTGGCTCACCCGTAGAAAGAGGGGGATCCTCGTGGATCTGCCTAGCCGGATTAGCTGAAGCCGGAAATGCGTAATAAGTGGGCACCGGTTCAAATACCTCCAACACCTCAATATCGAAATCATCCTCATCGTCAGGCCAACCCCTTAAGGAAAAGAAGTTACCAGAGGTTCGCTTGGATATGTCCGGGGCAGGCAAGAACATTTCCTGATCCGGCTCCTCCTCGTTTGAGACAAGCCAATCCTTGCCCCATTTGAGGGAAGGCTCGGTGCCATCTTCGATGGTCTGCTAGAGAAACAACTAAAATCAAAATGCAAGGGGATCAAATAAACAACATGTTCCAATATAGGGTGTAACTCGGAGAAGGATTGGGTAATAAAATTTACCGCAAGAGGAGGCTTGTCCCAGCAGTAGTGCTCCAACCCCCACTCCCAATCCGTGTTGAAGTCTTTGTCGGTCGTGAAGATAGCCTTAACCCGGCGAAAGATCTCGGTGTTGTTCAGATCGAAGGAGGAGGTCTGGTTGGGGTCAAGATGCCAGCTCATATGGCAGAGTTTGTGTGTGCGCTTCTACAGGAGGGAAATCCGGCTGCGGACAAATGTGATCATCACATCCTCGTTGCGCAGCCCCAGCTCCTTCAATTCCTTGAATCGGTTATTCACTGATTCGCCAAGGCAGTTGGCTTCTTGGGGATCTGGTTCCACAAAGCTGGATTAGGAGGGCCCATCGCGAAGGGGCGCAGCCGGATCAGATCTTCATCCGAGCTGTTCCTCACATAAAAGAAGGTTCGGGCCCAGCCCTTGCAGGACTCGAGGCCAGTAACCCGGGGAAAGACAGAATTCTTGCGGGGAGAGATGGAAGCGGCAACGCACTGGGTGAGAAACTTGTTAGCAGGGGCAGTAGTCTTATCCGGAATGACATTCTTCCGAAGACCGAAGAATCGGATCCAAAGCTCCTTAGTAGGCCACAAGCCGAGGTACCCTTCTACGGAAGATGCGAAGGAGGAGAGGGAAGTAATGGAGTTCGCCGGAAGATGATGAGGTTGGAGCTCATATGTATTGGTAAGATCATGAAAGAAATTGCTGACTGGCAGGCTGAAGCCGCGCTGGAAGTGGGAGAGGAAGACGACGAACTCACCCGGATTGGGTGAGGGAGCAATTTCTTCGGAGGCAAGGCAGGAGACTACGCCTTCGGGGATGCGGCGGGTGCGGTAAAGCCAATCGAGGTCATCTTGGCACACCCATGAGCCGGCCCAGGCACCGCGCTCCCGAGCCTCGCCTTCCTCCTCCATCTCCTCTTCCTCGACGACGGCAAGCTCCTCTTCTGTCATCTCCAAATCGCTGTCCTCACCGGCCCAATCAGGGGTGGGGGACAGTGGTTTAGATTGGCGTGACCCCGTGGCGTTGAAGCAGCGCGGGAGCGGCAACGAGGCTAGTGTCAAGAAGCACGGAAGCAAGGCGTGGCGGTGGTGGTGCTAGGCAGAAGCGGTGGCGGCAGCGCTGTCGCAAGGAAGAAGAAGGAGCAGATGGGAAGAGGAGCGCGAGAAGGGGGAAAACAGCCAAAGGGCGCGCCCTCTCCCCTATTTAACCACGCCCTAGCGAAGGATAGTGGGATCAGGTAGTGCATCAAAGCCACACGGTGTGGCCGTGTATCTGCCGGGTCAGCCAATCAGAAGCAAGCCACAGGAAGGGCCACAAGGAGCAGGGGATCCCATGACGGGACGTGGTGATGCAGTTAACGAGGAGGCAACCACGACGCGATGTTTGCGGAAGTAACCCCTGACGATGAGTGCAGTAACTGGCGCAGGCCCTTAAAATGAGGCAAATTGATGATTACCCTCCACGTAGGATGTGGGGAAGTGTACGAGAGATGGAAGGATAACACGGAAAACTGAAGAGTAACCCGGCGAGCGAGTAATAACTCGGAATGTGCCAAGGGAAAAGCTGGGACACGAGATCCGAACCACTGGGTAACTCGGAAAGGGCAACAAAAAGCTTGGTAAATTGAACCTACCGTGGCCTTAGAAGCTGAAGTTGCTAAAACCGCACCAGCTTCGGGGACTAATGTTGGGGGGATACCCCCGGGTAGGGTCACGCCGGGTATAGAAGCCGAGTTAGCCGGGGTATGCCAAGGTCAAAGCGAAAGTTGGCCGGGTCACCTCAAGGCAGGCCGACTTACGGAGTAACCCGACCCGGTGGATGTCCGCCTCACCGCGTCCCGGCCGACGTATATCGTATGTCGGCAGACTCTTTATAACTTGTCTGTAGGTACCCACGGGGATGGATGAACCAGGCCTGAGCCGGGTTATATTAGGCTTGCAAGAGAAGGAAGGTATCCCGCTGGTCAAAAGGTGGGCTCTGTGCGCTGGAGCATGAGCAAAGCAGACAGAGGGAAGGACCAGCAGGGCGTGTCCGACAAAGGTGACGTAGCCTATGTCGGCTAACGCTAGCGCCGCAGAGGGTTACGTAGCCTCTGCATGGCTTATGAACGGAAAAGGTGACCCGGTCGGTTTGCTATTTTGGGAGAGGCATATTCCTGGGAATATGCCTCCACGTATGCCCTAACAGGTAACCTAGCCTCCCCTTTATAAGGAGTGCTAGGACCTCTGTAGAAGGGGCTGGCGGGCTAGTGGGCTGATTGCTGGGTGAAAGTAGTGGTGAGAGTAAGAGAGCTTCTTCTTCCCCCTCTCCCCAACACAGCTCAAGGAGCATATGTAAACTCAGTGAACTTGGAGAATACAAAACATCAGTGTGTGGAATCACCACACTATCCCTTCCTGGATTCCTCTAGTGCATATTGGCTCCACCTTTAGCCTATCCATGGCATCTGCCGTGACACCACCATGACAATGGAGGAGGTGGGAGGGGCTGGCCGCCGACCTAGGGTGGGCCCCACCCGTGCGCCTTGGACCACCAAGTGTAGCACCCCTGGAAAACCACGAAAGCATCATTATGACATCATCATATATATTTTGACTAAAACTATTTTCCCAAAACCCAATGTTGTTTTCTAATTAGCTCCTCCTTTAATTTCAAATAAAAACCTCGGTCTCCTCCGGATCTTTTGTTTTTCTAAAACTAATTACAAAAGTCTTCAATAAAATAAATGCAAACAAATAAAATGTTTTGTACCTTGGGAGGTAGCCTAGCCCGTAGGCCAGACCACCTACACCCTAGCAGAACCAGCCCAAAACCAAACCCTAACCCTACATCCTACCCGACCAAACCCTAGGTACACCCCGCCGCCACACAACCCCAAACCAACCACCCCGCTGCCACACCTACACCTAACGAGAACCCACACAACCGCACGCGACGCCACCGCATCACACACCGACTCGGCCACCACACCCCACATGACCTCCTCTAGAAGGCGACACATACCTACCACTAAACACACGCACACGCGTGCCGCAATGCACGCTGGTGAACAAGCCACTCACCACACAACATACAATGCCGTTCCACCCACCCCATCTCTTCCCTTTCGATCCCCCACCACCCCCACAATTGCCCACCCTCCAAACTCCGGTCGTCGCTGCAGTGCGCCTTCTGTGGCCACTAGACGCCACACCCATCGCTGTTCCCTCAGTGCCTCCATGTCGATCTCCAAGGCTGAACCACCGACGTCGACCTCTACTCGCCCTACCTCTCTGCAGGTCACAAACTGTGCACTGCCGCCTCCTCACCTGCCATCCCTCCTGAGAGACCGCCGTGTCTGCCGTCCTCTCCTCTTCTCGACCTCCCGCTGGTCGTTGCCTCGTCCTTCTACATGCGCGTCCTCCTCACCTCCCCCATGTCGGTGTGCCCTGCTGCCTGTAGTAGCCCCTTCCTCGACCCGCGCCAAGCACCGCCTCCATGGCCGCCCTCCTCCCGAGCTCCTCCTCGCCCGCTTCAAGCTCCTCCGGCCGCCGTGCGTGTCGACCTCGCTGAGCCTCGCACGTTCGCTCCCGCATCGCAGTGGCCCTGCTCCTCTACCCCGCGCGCCTCCCAGTGGAGCCTCGCCTTAGCGCCCTCTCTCGAGCCCTGCGTGATCCCTCGCCCTCGAGCCCCACAGCATCGGCCTGTGCCCCATCCATGATCGCGAGAGACGGCCCCCATTCCAGCATGCCCGCCATCAGCTGCCGGCCCTACACCAAACCGTCACCACCCCTGCAGTCAATGCCCTGATTCCCACAAGGCAGAGTGGCCCTAAGACCTATCCAGATGATATATGAGTGGGGTGTGGCATGGACGACGACCGTGTGAAGATGCATGATGCCACGCAAAGAGTACCGAAGCCTCGTGAAGTTCTTCGTTCCCGGTTTTCGCTAAGATCTTCCAAAGACCAATGATACAAACCCAAGTTCGCCATCGATGATAAGATCCTCGATCTCGGACCTAAAGACCGATCCCTTTTAAGCCCCCAAGATCTTTGAACCCCGAAACGTGTGAACACTACATAAACCCGTCCCTATTTTTATATAATATGACATTATAACTTGTTGCATATTACATCATTCATGTCGCATACAGATTTTGTGGTTTGGGCATTTAGCCGACTCGCCTAATAATTATATATGGAGTGTATATGCGGGCTATATTTGTCTTATTCCTGACTCCAATTAAATTTGTCTAGCGAACCGATGTCATGTTTTACCTTGTTAATACAACACTTAAATTTCAGTAACTAAACAACTTGAACTGTCTAATTAATTGTGGGGACTTCGATTCCGCTTAATATTGCCTAGTTGCATCGCAATTTTCCATCTCATGCATCATATCATAATCATGCCGGATCTTTTGCCGTAGTATTAAATAGTGCATCCGGTGTTTATTTTATTGTTTTGCTTCTTCACGTATTAGGCTATTGAGTTGATGCGAGTGTCGACAAGTTCTTCTAATAATGAATCTTCGGCTATGTTTTCCAGGTGAGCATTCTCCCCCTTTCTACCTATTTTGCATTTATAGTCTTTACTTTCTTCTATTGATCTATTTCTATCATATTGTGATCCTTAGTTGCTGCACCATTTATATTCTTTGCAGCCTCTATATTTCCTTGGACACCTCCTATTGCCTGATGTTTGTTAGACAATTGGCCTTGCGAGTCATAGTTGCTTTCTCAGGTGTTGCTTTGCATCATCGAGTTCCACCATTTTTGGGGGTTGGCATATGCTTAATGGTGGAGATAATCATAGTTTTAGTTTTACTTATAACTTGATAATTAAAATGCTAGAAATAGATATAATGCAGAGACACCGGTGGGAAATAGTTGAGATCTGGTTATTATCTCGCCCACTTGTGTCCACCTAGGACCCGAGTTCTTGAAACTTGTTCCGAGACCGAGCGCGCTAACCATATGTGGGAGTATGGGCACCCCTATCGGCTTATTACCTGATTTCAAAGTACTGTACTGGGGGCCGCAAAACTAGTTCAAGCTTTATACGTTACCTAATGTACATATGCCATGTATGCCATGTATGAGATGCTTATTACATGTTGCTCGATGAGCGTTTATTACTGTTGCATAGGTGTGGCACACTGTCACATGAATATATTTCTATGGCCTCTGCTCGCGTGACAAGTGCATGCAACCTTAGGGTTCGTACGAGGATTAGCTATGGCTTGTACATGTAGCTCTTTTGGGTGGTCTCCATGTACTTGCTTTGGGTCTGGGAACACGTCGTGTCTGAAGCCCCGCCGACATACTGATGGGTGTATGTTATTTGATCTGGCAAACAGGGTGGAAGTGCGTGTGGATACTTTGGTGCACCACTGTAGGGTTAAATCTTTTCAAAAATCCGTGTCAGCGGTTATGAGCGACTTGGAGCACAGTTTCTCGATCATAGACAACTATAACTAAAGAATTACTATTATAATTTGACTTGGATCTAACTTGACTAGTAAGTTGGACAACCACCATGGAATGAACGTATAAAACTGGCAACTGTGTGAGTTTCGTCAGAATGACTTCCTTGTTTGGTCTCGAGGGGGAAATACCAGGATGGGTATTGTCGTTGTATTGGGAACAACAATACCTAAGAAGGTTAGATATAGGTGTGGGGACTAGCAGGGAAGCTATCAACGGCGTCCGCAAGCGGGATTAGATACAAGTAAGCGTAGCTGGACGCAGGAAGTATCCAGGTTCGGAGCCCTCGTGACGAGGTAAAACTTCTACTCCTGCCGATCTGACTATGAGCGATATACGAACTACAAGGGCTCCTCGAGCTGTATTCTATAGCTACTGCCTTAAATGCACTGAGACTAACCTATCTGTCTAACTAGGCTAGTGTGTATGTCTGGGTGCATCTGGGAGTGAGCTAGCTAGCAGAGAGCTAGCTCTCTATGTGTGAATGATGGATGCCTCTCTCTCAATGTGAGAGCCTTCCCTGGTGCCTTATATTGGAGGCCCAAGGGACAAAAGAGGGCCCACTAAGCCTAACTTCTACTATGCATGTGTCACCTGATTGAGATACACTGTACAAGGTGTCATGCATGAGGTAGCAGAAGGTACGGGTATAGTGCCACACTAGTATGTACGTAAGGAGCATGGCTTCAGTGCCTTCGGTCTTGTCGATGTCTGTCTGCCTGTCCTCTTTATCTTCTCGTACGTACGCCTCCAGTGCAGCTAGGAGCTGGGCAGCGCCTGGCGTTAATCGGCAGGGAGTTAGGCGTCTGGGGCAAACCGGCCTGGAGGTGGCGACCGAGGCTGGGCATCCCCATCGATCCGGATGGCAACGTCCGAGGGAGCCGGCCTCGCTCGGGAACGCCTAGCCGGGCGAAGCGCCAGGGGCGATGCGTCACAGCCTGGGGGCGTGCCAGCGACCGAGCCGGGAGACCCCGAAGCAGCCCACGCGGGAGGGCGCGACCGCGGGAGGCCGGGTGGGCCGGCTAGGGCGGCCCAGCCGGAAAGGAGTCGCAGGTGGCCCTGCCAGCTCATGGCCCAACTGGGCGGGCGAGCGGGAGGAAACCAGCCGGGAGGAGGCGAGGCGACCCAGGGTGGAGCTGGCCCGACCGGGGGAGCCGGGGGCGCAAGAGAGGAACGCTGGAAGGCCGGCTGGCTCGACCCAGCCGGGAGGAGAAGGTGGAGCGGCTGGGCGGCTCCAACCGGCCCAGAACAAATCTACTGCAGTCTTTTTTATTTCTATTGATGTAGACGCCTTTTTTGACTGCCTTGCTTGCTTCGTACCCGGTGATAATCCCCCCGACAGGTATGTTTGGTGTTAGTATCAGGTTTGGTTTTGAATAGGTCTTTCTTATCCCTCTCCGATAGCCGACATTTGTATCGAGTCTCTATAGGTTGTTTAGTGCATGTTTCCCTGCTGCTTTAGTCCACCATACCTATGTAGGTGAGAGCCGTCATATTCTAAGACTCGCCGTGTACTGGCCTCAGTACTGACCGCTCCCTTTTTCCTTTTCCCTTTGTCAGCACCCCTTTTGTTTTAACAGGTATAAGTTTGAGAATGTTAGCAAGGTTACCCTTCCGTCTTGGTCTGTGCAGAGTTATTGACACCATTGGTTATTCTTTAAGGCTCTTAGCTCAAATTTGCATCTTATCTGTACTCGGATGTTGTATCGTTTTCAATGTGATTTGGATCTTTGTAATGTATATATGTATTCTTGACTCACTAATTGAGTCGTTGTTGTATATATATGTTCTTGTGGATCCATCGTGAACTATTGTGTAATGGTATTACTTTGTTTCCCACCCACATGCAAGTGACTAGTGGGCATCCTTGAATCGTTTCTATGCGGGTTTGGCAGGAATCGCTAAAATATGCATAGGGCCAACTCGAGGGTGTTACACCAAGGTGGCCAGTGGGGTGGGAGCCCCCACTTGGCACCTTGGCCCATCAGTCCCAGCCGTCTCCCCTCTTGGGCCTTCTCCCTTCTAGGAGGGTCCATGTAGGGTGTTGTTTCCATTATTCCTTTTATTAAAAAATTATATTTAATATTAATTCATAATTAAATATTAAATACACTTTATTTAATTCCTCTTATTCAAATCTCCTTTTGAATATTATCTGAACACTTTGGTATCTCTCCGGAATACTTCCGGTTTTCTCTCTCCATATTTCTTTTTCGGTAGCGGATCAACCCACAACGTCATTACCCTTAAGCATGACACCCTTACAGTTCGGGAATGTTCAGACATGATTGAGACCCTCTCTAATCAATAACCAATAGTGGTATCTGGAAACACATGATGGTCCATTCACATTCCACAAATTTGGTTATTTGCTTGAACCTTTTAGACGCTGAGTCTTATTCCTTTTGCACAACGATACCTGGTTTGTCCAAGACCTAATCTCATGTATCTATATACAGTTTGATCTTTTTACCTACAAACATGTTTACTAGTTCCCGTGATATTACATCATTTGTTACCTAGTCACATGCTTGCAAGTTCATTGATATAATCTCACCGAGTGAGCCCAGAGTATCTATCCGTCACTCGGACAGGCAAATCCTGATCTATATACATACACCTCAACTATTCCTCTAGAAAACCCAATACACACCATTATAGCCACCTAATTATAGTCATGGCGGTTGATGTGATCAAAGCAGCCACGAGAGATAGTGATTAAACATGATCTCACGGTCGAAGGATTAAGTTACTATGCTTTGCTAGATATTGCAACATTGAACATTGTGGTTATATCACATTGCAATTTTATTCATTAACTGACCTCATTGTCAGTTGACATTTTAATCAAGTCCATTGTAACATCCCACTTTCAGCAACCCTGAATTGTTGTCTAGAATGCAAAAATCAGGGGGAACAAAAACTTTTTCTTGTTTAGTGATGCAATGTTTGCTTCCTTCTTTGTTGTGCTTATGAAACTGAATGTGTAATAGAAGATATACTCCCCTACCTTCCCCTAGTTTACAAAAGATACTTAACAAAACTATCTTGGCCTATTTTGCATATTCTCAAATGTTCCAGCATTTCAAAACCAGAGCCAAGATACCCTTGCAACCACTATTACTTTGTTAGCTTCTATTAACAAAATTATGGTGATCTATATGATATAATATCTTTGTGTTTTCAAGACAGAACTTCCAAATGATCTTACCCCTAGGTTTTTCCAAAACCTTTTACAAAACCTTTGAATTCTACTATTGGACTCTCACCATAGTCAAACTCCAACCTTTCATACCCATCCTTACCTCAAGCTAAGCTTGATGGTAACCCTAGTAGGAGTTTGATGTGGTTGTAAGATGAATTGCCTTGATATGCTTTTTGACTTGTTTCCTTAGGAAGTAGTATGAGCTACCTTAAGAGCTCGTCATCTAGGAACCAACTAAAATAAGAACACAAACCTCCATCAAGTTACCCAAGCTCGATCTGATTCCTAGTCACTAAAGTGACCATCTAACGGCTTAACCAGATCAATTTAGAATTAACCCTTTCTAGTAGCTTACAAGTCAATGAAGACCAACTATAGGAATGGAACCTCCCTACTCAATCTACACTTCAAAATCATCCACTTGATAATGAGTTTGGAACCTTGCATCCTCTCAAAACCATCCCCTCTCGTATCCTCGTCAAAAACCCAAAATCTGCCAAATTTGACTTTAAGTCTGGAAATGCTATCAACATCACATATTTGAGTCTCTCTCTTTCTCAACCCTTATGTAGTTTTGGAAATGCACTGGAAGCATCTTGTAAAGCATCCTAAGGACTTCCAAATCCACTCTTTCCCTTGACTAAATCATCCTTGGACCCACTTGTTCTTGATGGTTTTGCAGGCAAGAAAATAATCTTTTTTGCAAATCTTATCAACATGCCTACTTTGGGAGTAGCTCACATATCCATGCTATCTTATTTTGATCAACTCTTCACATGATTGTGCTCTACTCATGAAGGTCGACCCATCCATACTTCACATGTTCCCATTGGATCCCTGTGCTTCTAAAACACACATGGTTTGTGAGGCTAAAAAATAATCTTCTTTGACACCCTTATTTTTTAGCCAACTTTGGCATCAATCCTAGGAAAGCTCAACCATGATCAACCTCAACTCTTTGTACCATTGTAATATAAATAACTTAGTGTTATCTATCCATATAACCCTTGACCCAATGGGAGCCTTGAGCTCCTTAATCCCACAAGGTTTAGATGGCATAAAAATATTAGTCCCTAAGATCATCCTTTTCCCCCATTCCTTGTTTTCTTGCAAAATAAAGTTTGATTTTAAAAACCCAAGGTTTAAAATTATAGATACACTTTGTGTACATAATCTACCTTGGATATAAAAATTTATCAAATATTTTCCATAATTATTTTGGCCCCAAAACTATTTAATCCTTTTATTTTACAAAAACTTCAAAACTCCTACAAAAGAAAGATTGTTTTTCTACAAAACACTTCTCCAACTTTAGGCACATTTGAGGCCTATATATTGTACTTTTTTATTATTTCTTTTTGCTATTTTTCATAAATGATAGAAATGAGGAAATAAATGTTTTAAATACTTTTACTTCTCAATAAATCTTGGAAAAGTCTCCAAAGTGTGAATTCATATTTGGGACCTTCCCAAACCAAAATCCCACCTTGGCCAATTCATAACTTTCAAATGAATTCAATAAAACAGATTCATCACTATTTGAATAATTGGTATAAATTGAACCAAAAATCATCTGATAAATCGCACAAAATTCTTAGAAGTCTATCTTGACCATATCTATCTACCGGTATCATTTCAACATCTTGCCAAGATAAAAAACCAAGAAGTTCTTCATGATCATCAAAATGGCCAAAAATTGAAATTATACAAAACCTTGAGCCAAACCCCATCAAAACCTCATCAAAACTTGTCAAGCACTCCTTCCCAGTATCAGACCCCTTTCTTCTCGAGCTACACTATAGTTGGTACTGTGGTTAACCCTAGATTTTGTCCTTTGTGTTTGGAAATGGGAGAACCAAAAGGATATGTCCTATCTTGCCATTAAAAATCTCTAGCTGCTGCTGCACACTCCCCCTCTAACCTCCTTCTCGTGCCAGAAATCCTCACAGCACCTCCTAGCATTGAGCTTGTTGCCCAATCATAACCCTCTCCTCCCCTCTCTTGCCATTGTAAACATTGTCCACCATACACCCCTCATCTCGAGTATTAAGCCCTAGAACCACTCCAACCCTCCCCTGCCTTGCCATTTCACCCCTCTGCCACCACTCTCTCCTCTCCCAGAAGCCCATGATCCCTCCCCCTCTTTGATGCCCAGAGTAAAGGGAGAACTGTCAGGTGCATGCATGGTTACAAACCAGCTCGTCTTCGATCTACAATCTATCCTCCTCCTCTCTATGCAACCCTTGGTCCCTCGAGCCCTAACCTGCCTTTCCATGCCCTTCGTCTCTTTAGGAACGACGAGGCCACCATGAGGTGACCGTGGTGGAGCTCCTCTGATGAAGCTGCAGCTCCGATCCCCCTACAATGGTAACGACACCAACCATGCATCCCCTCGGGAACCAGAACCTCTCTAACTCCTCCCCTCTGACATTAAACACTAGGAAGAACCCCAGGCGAGCTCCAGAGTGAGCTACTCCGGCTCAGATGCTCCAACCATGTCCTGGGACCAAGACCGCCGCTCACTCCCCTTGCTGGACTCGTCCCGGTGCGCTGCATCTCTCCACCCCCTTTTCGTGCCTTCCCACCCTTGGTGGGCTCTCCCCGTCCCCTCTCTGCCCCAGCTAGGGTTACATCTCCGTCGTTGATGGCACGAGAAGGATGACGATGAAAAACTATTGATCATCGTCTAATCCAACGACAACGGCCACACATACCCCTTCGACCACCAAGTCACCCTGACAGGCGGGCCCTGACCTAGTGTTTTCAAACTGAGCCTCCCGCGCGAGCTCTGGTCTGGCTAGGTCATCCGGGTGCTGTGTGGATCACTGTGGTTAGATTTGGCCAATTAGCCCCATGTCCTCTTTTTCTTTTTATATCCAATTTTCTAGATCTGCAAACTACCTGCCAGGTTTAAATTGAAACAAAAATGAAAAATAAAATTTTACGTGTTCCCTGATAAACTCTCTAACATGCAGAACAAACCTTGTTGCATTTAAATTCTTGGTTATTTACTAGAAAATCATCTACCAAAATGTTTCCTTCCCGCTAAATAATTTCTTCCAAAGAGTTTCACATATCCAAATGGAGTGAATCCAGTTTCCTCGGGTTGCTTCCTCAAATACCTATCCTATGCCCTTGACATCATGCCAAGTTGAGCTTTGGTTTTACTTTAGCAAAAATAACAAAATCCTTTTAGTTATGCCTTATAGAAATTATCTAGGTAAATCTACACTAGATATTTATTTGATTCCAGCTCCCAGTGTAGTGGTAGTACCAAAAATACGAAAAACCAGGAGATCAAGATTTATTAAGAAGCTGATTTTTAATGAATTAAACTCCTCTTTGTAGGGTTATTTCACTCGATAAATCACTCTAGTAGTTCTACAACTTCCAAAATGATGAATCCAATTCCTATGGAAAAGTATTTCCGACACCTACCATGTGTTTTGGTTTCTCATCAAAAGCCTTTGTATTTTTAATCTAGTGAAAACGACAAATTATCAACAGAACTGACTTTGGGAATTTCCTAGGGGAATTGTGGTAATTATTTTGAAGTGAATCCAACTCTCAAAGTTCATCAACTCCAAGATCTACGAAAACCTATGAGGACAAATTTATTTGAGCTACTGATCTTTTCTGGTGATTTATTCACCAAAACAAGGGTTATTTTCACTAGAAAATCCATATCTAATTAAAGAAAAGTGCTAAAATAATGAAACCACTTTTGGTGGACTTGTTATTTCAATACCTATCTAATGATTTCATTTTTTGTACATTGATATCATACAAACCCAAGCATGAGTATAAAACCCTTTCATTAACTAATATTTGACAATTAAATCATCCCAAAAGTTCCACAAATGCAAATAATGTATTTCCAATTGCTATGAACTCAAGTTACCAAAACCTACTTAAGTGTATTGAAGTCTTGTTTCCTAGCTTGCTATATTGTACTAGTGCTTGTTCGCCTTGTGTTGATTGTGGCCTTGTTTGTTTGCATGTGTGAACCATGACGACGATAGCTGTGATTGTATCGAAGTCAAGAAGAGAAGATATTGGATATTATTTTAGATTTCTAAGAAGAATCCTAGGTACATATTGCCATATTGCTGCTCACAGGCAAGCCACCTACTTGTTCATAAGCCTTGTCCTACTATTTCACTTATGCATGTTTTATTTACTTATTTATGCAAAACTGCATTGTTTTACTATATGATGATCTATCTCTGGTAGTGCCTTGGCTCCTCCAAACCATTACACATTTTTACTACTAAGTACAACCCCCTTGATGACACCTACTTGTCCCTAGTTTTGTAAGTGGTGTATGAAACCAACCCCCCTGGAGACCCTGTTTTAGCCAAAGCAAAAGTATAGGATGGGAATACCCCGGAAAAGTTTACAAAATGTTTTATGGAAAACCTTGGTGAGGTTTGACCTACCAAGAAAAATTTGAGAAAGAAAAAGGTTTTGTTTTCCAAATGAGGCTGAAGAGGAGAAGGAGAAAATGTTTACGAAAATGCACCTTGTAGCTTTAGCTGTAATAACTAAGTCGTGCAATCACATTTACCCTAGTATGGGACAGGGCTCGACTTGAAGTTTGTCTACTCTGGTATGGGATTCCTCACAACTATTGTAAGTGATCATCTCCCTCGAATGCCGGGCTTCCCTTATAGAAAGGGTCATATGTGGAAACAAAGACCTGGGGGAGGTGCGAACCTTCCTTTTAGGCGGCCGAGCGATACTATGAGCCTCTCATTGAAAGTTCACACTCAAGATCAAGTGGGCACTCCTGTTGGTCCATGGATCCTGAAGTCCCAGTGTTGAGGGGAATAACTCATAGGGTAGGGCCTATGCTTGAGTGGTATCCGGAGGGTCTTGATCGGTTACTCGACCCACGATCAATAAGGGATCCGGGAAAGGTACCCGGATGGTGTGGGTAAAGTGTATAATCTCTGAAGAGTGTAAATCTATTTGAATAGTTGTGTCCGTGGTTATGGATGGTTGTACAAACTAATGCAGAGCGGTGCTGGTTTAGTTTTCAAAAAGGATTTCAGAAAAGAAAGAGTTTTCTGAAAAAGCTGGTCTGAGTTGACCACAGAGAAAGTGAGGTGATCTCGGAGGATCATGGAAGACGAAAAGTCCGATCGATTGAGGACCACGAGATGAGATCGGGCGACCCAATCCTAGTGTTTTCCAAAACTTTAAAAAGACTTTCAAAATGCTTTGCAAAAGTTTTCACAAAGATATGTAGATTCTATATATACAAGAGAAACTATTTTAGAAAAGAACCTCTTATGGAGTCCTCCTACTACCACAGCCATATTGCATGCCCTTTTATTGTTATTATCTTGAGGTGGTTTGCGAGTACATTCAAAGTACTCTCTGGAATTGTCCTTGGCTATTAACTTGGTCATATTCGAGAAATAAGGTGAAGATGACATTGATGACAATGTGAGCTAGGACATTCTCCCAGTTAACTGCCTGTAGGTTAAGGCATGGCTCCGGATATATGCTTTATGAAGTTCCACTGATGATGATCGATGTAGCCATAATGGCAAATAAGGTATGACATGTATCCTCTTAAGTAATGGATGTTTACTTTGATACTTGTCGGTTATGTTCCACAACAAACTGGTCATGGGATCGTGGTGGAATGCATAACACGGATTCTTGGACGATTAATCCAGGGGCCCACATCCATGATCAGGAAACCTCGATCATCAACTGACCAACAAACTAAAACTAGAAGATACTAGGGGCCTGGTTGTTTATATACCACACCTGTATTAATGTTTCCACTTAATACAGTTATAGCATGATATAAAAGTTATTATGAACATTAGAGATATATCAATAAAATCACTTTGCTATTAGCCTCTAGGGCATATCTCCTTAAGTCTCCCACTTGCACTAGACTACAATTATACTAGTTTACATCAGGAAATAATCTAACACCAATAGCATTCTAGTCTTGATCATGGTTTTCCTGTGGAAGAGGCTTTGTGAATGGATCCGCTACATTCACATATGTATGTACTTTGCAAACCACAATGTTACCCTTTTCTACGTAATCTCTTATTACATGGTAACAACGGAGTATGTGCTTGTCTGTGGAGTGGAACCTCTGGTCCTTCACATTCGCAATGGCCCCCATGTTGTCGCAGTAGATGCACATAAGGTTTTGCGTGCTTGGGAACACTCCAACTTCAGTAATGAACATCCTCATCCAAACAACTTCATTTGCTTCTTCACCGGCAACACTGTACTCTGATACCTTCGATCCAAACTCACGGATGCAGTATAGTAGCTTTTTCCCTAGTAGGCCTAGGTTTAATAGAACATTGGGAAACAATGCTAAAAAGAATTAAATAAGGACATGTCTAGAAGACTTTGTTTGTTTTTTATCCTTTATTTACCGGACCTTTCTAGTTTAATTTATATCATGGCTTGTTTCAATGGATGGAGATAGGCCAGGGTTGAAGATTCACCTGCAGCTGCACATCATATGGGATAAAGATAATAATAAGCATAGTCACGTGCAGTGTTTTAATAGAGGTAAAATTTATGGGCAACACATCCTGATATACTAAAGCCCCTGCGAGCCATAGGCATAGGAATAGCCTTTTGATCAAACCATTTGCACCACCAAGCACCGGGCTACAAATAGTTATTAAGTGAAAACACAAATCAAAGCCTTAAGAAGTGATGTTTCTATTGTTCCCCAATGGATCGCTAAGCGAAGACCGTACTCCTCTTTCTATCACTAGGTTTCCTATCAGATCACCGCTAACCAAGTATCTCACCTCAAGCCTTTATCGATCTCCGGGGTCTTGGGTACCTACAAGTCCAAAGATCGAGACAAAGAAACAAAGATAAAAATCTCTTATTCAAACAATACATAATGCTCCCATAGATGCACATAATCGCTGCAAGGTTTCACCCAAACCCACATCCCGTGAGGACTACTCACTCATAGCAATAAGATCAGGGATAGAAAACATTGTGCAAAATACTTAGATTGAAATCAAATATTCTTACAATGGTCACAAGGAGATCTCAAGTAAGAAGTAATGGCTATGGATATGGAGAGGATGGATGGGGGAGAGGATGAACTATGGTGGTGGATCTCCATTGGTGGTGTTGTGATAAAATTTGATAATGGAGGCCCTTTGTGTGGCGGCTGTGACCTCGAAATATATAGGAGACTTCATGAAAGTCATAGGGTTTGATGAGATGAAGCCGTTGCCACCTGGTACGGGGAGGCCATACGGGCGGACCTTGCCCGTACCAGTGGTCGTTATGGCCTCTGGCACCTGGCATTAACTCCAGGTTTGCTTGGCCATGTAGACTTCCTCAAAATCTTCATTTATGGCTCCAGATTTAAAAGCGTGATTTCCTGCACAACACAATTCAAATCAATGGTTTGCATATCTTTGCAATAATTAGTCATTAGTGGCAACACTAGAGAGTTTCTTGTCAATTGCATGACTAAAAATTAGGTTTAAACATGGATAAAAATGGCTATTTTCACAGCCATCAACTTCCCCAAAGCTCAAACCTTGATCGTCCTCGATCAAGAAAATAACAAAACCATAAAGAACTCAGCGTTTAAAGTGAAACAACGAGAGTATGAGTTCACTTACAGTTGGTAGTCATATGCGTCCAACACTTCTTTCATTTGAAAAGCTCATCAAAGTTAGAGAGATGCTAAGAATACTATGCGAGCTCTGATAACTCAAGAAAATCAAAGTAGAGTTTAATATAAGTATGAATAACTAGGAGTGTAACAATCAATCCAATTCCCCTAGTTAACTCTCATATTGCCAAGGAACACTAGGATGTTTATAATAGCAAAATTAAGTAAGAGAGATCATGTACTAAGTGTCTTATTGACTTCCCACATCAGTAAACCAAGACTATCTTCCATTCATTGCTTTTCAAGGAAATTCATAAAGTAGTAATGAGACCATGCTAAGGACTTGTTATGTGGATCTTCATTTTCCACGGGTAATTCCCAACAAGGATCATTGAGTGATTCTTTTAAACAATAGTTTTCACAACCTTCGAGTGTACTAATACTTTTTCCCATTACGGTGCAGTGCCACCTATGTTGTCAACTCACAGCCGAAATTAGGGGTTGTACCATTGATCGTTCATAGGCTAGCGGAGTTGTTAGCATCCAAAGGTGTGAATCAAAAACATAGAAATTTTTAAATAGTATCACAGTTTGATCCACAAGGTTTATCTTTGGCACGGATCACAATTACCACTAGACTTCATCTCAATCAAACAACTCATTTTCAAGAGTTCTATCAAGTCTATCAAAACATCTATGGGGTTAATTATCTTCAAAGGTAAACTCGCAAGAAAATCATTCATCAAACAAGTCATAAATTTCAGACTTTTTCATGTTGTGCTTGTTTGGCAATATTATTTCCAAGGCAAGACTCGGTTAACTACAAGAACTAGAGAAAAAGCTTCCACAATTAACTACTCATGAAAATAAAAAGCTTTACTCTCACTATTTTGAATTACTCCCACTAGAATAGCATCTTAGCAAATCAACAAACTAAGATAAATAATGCAAACTTCTAAAGTGGGAGGCATAGGATATACCTCTCATGAGTGACTTCATGATTCTCTTCCTTATGGGGATGTGTTCCTTCAAAACTCAAGTTAAAATCACTCGCATAATAATATTGAAGCCAATAGGAAATAGGCAAATCCACTTTCGTGAAAAGGTAAAAAGGGGAAATCTTTTTTTATTTTTGAGGATGGGGATTAAAGAATAGAAAAGAACTTGCGACCAAGCAAGGAACTAAGAAAATAAAAACGAACAAAAAACAAATGCAAATGAAATACGAAAGAAAAAAGAAAAGTGTTGGAACGAACCAACATGAGTGTTTCAAAGCTCAGAAGGAGCTGGAGTACAACCTAATTATTACACAAATAAAAATGTCGGGGGACACATCCCCAAGCTCAGGAGTTTGCAAGCCCTTTGTTATTCATTGTGGTGGCGGTGGATAATCTCGAAAACGGACCTTTGGTCTAGGGGTATGCCCTGGTCCCAACGGCTAGAACTGGCCATAGGGGCCGGCGGACACTAGTCCCGGTTCGAATGGACCCATTAGTCCTAGTTCGTGTAACAAACCAGGACTAAAGGGTTTCAGGCAGGCTGTGGCCGGTGCCAGACCCTTTAGTCCCGGTTTGTTATGCGGACCGGGACTAAGGATGGACCTTTACTCCCGGTTCTATACACAAACTAGGACTAATAGACCGGCTATATCTTCTTCCCTTGCCCGAGCCACCATTTCAAGCTGGTGGCTCCTCTCTCTTTCTTCCTTCAAGCTCGAGTTCATACCCAATTTTTTCTCAATATTTGTCAAGATTTTGTGGTGCCCCATCTATCCAAAGGTTCTAAAAGGTGAGCAACTTCATCCTTTCAGCTCGCATTGCTATATTAGCTCATTTCATGCTCTACAAGTAGATGGATTTGTGGATTTAGTTTGGTAGTAATTTTTGCAATAGTAACATGAGATCGATGTTTGGATTCAATCTACCTTGTATTAAATGTAATGAACTCCATGGTAAATATCATTTTCAATATGTGGATTCTATCTATATCTTGTTTAGGCACATACTCTCGAAATTCATTTGATTCATAGAAGCATAGAGATACATGCATGAGTTCATCATCCTAACTAGCTGGGCAAAATGCCCTTCTTCGTCTTCTACCTGCATTCAGCAAACTGAAAAAATTGTAACATAGGGTTAATTCACAAAATTTGATAGAAAGACATCATGGTACATCTTCGAGAAGCTCCTCTATGGAGAGATCCTCGAAGATGTCTGAGGACAGGATCCTAAGACATCTTCGAGAAGCTCCATCATAGTGGTGTCCCTCTCGCACCATCTTGCTATTAATAAGTTCTCCAGCTATAGATTAATACGCTGGGTAGCTAACAAATTTCACATATTAGGGAGTGCCTCTATGGCGAGCTCCTTGAAGATGTCTGAGGACGGGATCCTAAGACATCTTCAAGAAGCTCCGCCGTAGTGGTGTCCCTGCTCTCGCACACCATCTTGAAGTTTATAACTACACAAGGATGGATCTTGCCTATTTATAGATTAAGCGACACAACATAGTGTCAAGACTCACAACATAATGTAGACACTCACCCCTGTCATAGTGCCGCCGCCCACCCAAATAGTGTCGGCACTCACTAGCATAATGCTGCCCACTCAGGACATAGCGTCGACACTCGCCCATGATGTAGTATTGTCGCCACATCCACGTTTAGTCCCGGTTGGAGTCTCCAACCAGGACTAAAGGTTCATCATATCTTTAGTCCCGATTGTGTGCTTTAATTTTGTTTTTAGACCAGTACTAATTCTAGCATCATGATTCCATTTGATGTACATAATTATATAATGCAGATGGACTGGCAATGGATGTACGCTGATCGACTCTCTACGGAGTTCATTAAAGGCGTGCATTCTTTTCTCCTTGTGGACAAAGCAAACAAGCGAAACGGTTTTATGTCTTGTCCATGTGAAGTCTGTCAGAATCATAAGGAATAATCTTCCGGAAGAGTCCTTCACGGCCACCTGTTTCGGTCCGGTTTCATGACCGGCTATAATTGTTGGACCAAGCACGGAGAAAAAGGGGTTATGATGGAAGAGAACAAAGAAGAAGAGAACGATAACTAATACCATAATATGTCCCCTGAATACAATGGTTCTACAATGGAAGACAATGATGAAGAAGAAGCTGAAGAACAAGCATCAGATGAGCCCGATGATGATCTTGGTCAGGCCATTGGTAATGCAAAGAGAGAATGCGAAAGTGAAAGGGAGAGGTTAAAGTTCGAGTAGATGTTAGAGGACCAGAACAAATTGTTGTACCCAAATTGCGAAGATGGCCACACAAAGCTGGGTAGCACACTAGAATTGCTGCAATGGAAGGCAGAGACCGGTGTAACTGAAAAGGGAGTTGAAAAGTTGCTGAAAATAATGAATAAGATGCTTCCAAAGGATAACGAATTGCCTTCCAGTACATACAAATCAAAGAAGGTTGTATTCCCTCTAGGATTTGAGGTGCAGAAGATACATGCATGCATTAATGACTGCATCCTCTACCGCGGTGTTGAGTACGAGAATTTGGATGCATGCCCCGTATGCACTACATTACGGTATAAGATCAGACGAGATGACCCTGGTGATGTTGAGGGCGAGCGCCCCAGGAAGAGGATTCCTGCCAAGGTGATGTGGTATGCTCCTATAATACCACGGTTTAAACGTTTGTTCAGAAACAAAGAGCATGCCAAGTTGTTGCGATGGCACATGGAAGACCGTAAGAAAGACGAGATGTTGAGACACCCCGTTGATGGGTCATAGTGGAGAAAAATCGAGAGAGAGTTCCCGGACTTTGCAGGTGACGCGAGGAACTTATGGTTTGGTCTAAGTATAGATGGCATGAATCCTTTTGGGGAGCAGAGCTACAGTCATAGCACCTGGCCTGTGACTCTATGTATCTATAACCTTCCTCCTTGGTTGTGCATGAAGTAGAAGTTCATTATGATGCTAGTGCTCATCCAAGTCCTGAAGCAACCCAGCAACGACATTGATGTGTACCTATGGCCATTAGTTAAAGAACTCCTAGAATTGTGGCACAGACAAGGTGTACATGTGTGAGATGAGCACAAACAGGAGGAATTTGACCTACGAGCGTTGCTGTTCATAACAATCAATGATTGACCTGCTCTTAGTAACATTTCAGGATAGACAAACAAGGGATACAATGTATGCACACACTATTTAGGTGAGACTGAAAGTATATATTTGGATAAATGTAAGAAGAATGTGTACCCGAGAATCGTCATTTTCTTCAGCCCATGCACTCCCTAAGAAAGAAAGGTAAGCATTTCAATGGTGAGGCAGATCACTGGAGTAAGCCTATCCGCCGTACTAGTGATGATGTAATTGATATGGTGAAGGATTAAAAAGTAATCTTTGGAAAGGGTCCTGGGAGACAATCTGCTCCGAAAGACGATGGTAGACACACACCCATGTGGAAGAAGAGATCTATATTTTGGGAGCTACCCTATTGGAAAGTCCTAGAGGTCCGCTATGCAATTGAAGTGATGCACCTGGCGAAAAATCTTTACGTGATGCTACTAGGCTTCTTGGGCGTGTATGGGAAGAATAAAGATACACCGGAAGCACAGTAGGACTTGCAATGTATGAAAGACTGAGACAGCAAGCATCTAGAGCTGTTTGAAGGTACTGCCAGCTATGCTCTTACCAAATAAGAGAAGGAAATCTTTTTTGAAGTCCTTTACAGTATCAAGGTCTCGTCTGGCTTCTTGCCAAATATAAAGGGAATAATAAATATGACAGAGAAAAAATTTCAAAACCTAAAGTCTCATGACTGCCACGTGCTTATGACCTAGTTGCTTCTGGTTGCATTGAGGGGGCTTTTGCTAGAAAATGTTTGAGTACCCATTGTGAAGCTATGTTCATTCCTCAATGCAATTTCTCGGAAGGTAATCAATCCAGCTAGTCTGCCAAGGTTATAGAAAGATGTGGTCCAATGTCTTGTCATCTTCAAGATGGTGTTCCCACAATCCTTCTTCAATATTATGATGCACCTCCTAGTTCACCTAGTCGAAGAGATTAACATTCTCGGTCCTGTATTTCTACACAATATGTTTCCCTTTGAGAGGTTCATGGGAGTCTTAAAGAAATATGTTCATAACTGTGTTAGGCCAGAAGGAAGCATCTCCAAGGGATATGGAACAGAGGAGGTCATTGATTTTTGTGTTGACTTTATTCCTGACCTTGAGCCCATCAGTGTTCCTGAATCACTGCATGAGGGTAGACTGAGTGGAAAAGGCACGCTAGGAAAGAAAGGAAGGATATGTATGGACAGACATTCTCTCACTAAAGAACACTACACAGTTCTGCAAAGTTCCACCTTGGTGGCTCCGTATATCAAGGAACACAAGAATATTGTACACTCCAACAACCCGGGGAATCCTAACTGCTGGATTATCGATGAACACATGAAGACTTTTCGTGGTTGGTTGCGGACACATCTCATGAATGACATCACTATTGGAGATCAGTTGTACTTGTTGTCCAAGTCACCATCTTTGACTATATTGACTTTCCAAGGTTACGAGATAAATGGGAATACATTTTACACGATCGCCCAAGATAAAAAGAGCTCAACCAAAACAGTGGTGTCTGATTTGATGCAACAGACAAGAATGGGAAAAAGGACTCATATTATGGTTACATAGAGGAGATATGGGAACTTGACTATGGACCTTATTTTAAGGTCCCTTTGTTTCGGTGCAAATGGGTCAAGCTGACAGGAGGCAGGGTTGAGGTAGACAAGAAATACAGAATGACAACAGTGGATCTCAACAATCTTGCATATAGAGATGAACCATTCATCCTAGCCAATGATGTGGCTCAAGTTTTCTATGTGAAGGACATGTCTACCAAACCAAGATAAAGGAAAGATAAGCAAAAGAACACAGCATACGATGAGCCAAAGCGCCACATAGTTCTTTCAGGGAAAAGAAACATCATGGCAGTGGAGGATAAGACAGACATGTCAGAAGATTATGATAAGTTTCATGAAATCCGCCCTTTGCAGTGAAGGATGACCCAAGCATCCCGTTAAGTAAGGAAGATGCTCCATGGTTATGGATTAGAAGAAAACCCCAACACTAGAGATGTGTGGATATGATGTTGGTGATGTATAATATTAAACCTTTATTTTTAGTGATCTGCTTATATATATGGGATTTCTATTTTCGTGCCCTCGGTTCGTTAGTTGTACTCACTTTTCCCTAGCCGCTTAGTTTTTCCTCATTTTCCCCTCCCTCTATTCTAAAACCCTCACAGGCGCTCGAACGGTGGGACGCTGTTGGGGCGGGTCGTGCACTGAGCGTTATGTTACATCGCCTTGACCGTTACATGCTGATAGGTGGGACCGCATTGGGACGGGTCTTGCATACGAGGTGAAGGGTGGGGCCGTGTTGGGACGGGTCTTGCATACATGGTGAAGGGTGGGGCCGCATGGAGACACGTCGGACCGACCATTCTCGCTCACCCAATGCATTCACTTCCCTCGAGCCTGGAACAGCTCCCACACCGCCCCTCCGCTCCCCCACCGTTGTGCCCTCCTACCTTATGTCGTCCTCAGCCGCCGAGCTGCCCCCCCTAGTCGTGGAGCCCAATCCACCTCCGGCTCTGCTCCTGCCCCCGCTAGATCTACCCCTTTTGTGGAATATTATGCAACGCTAGCTGGTGTACCGGTCCTCCCCGTCGAGCACGGAGAAGATTGGGTGGAATTGGAGGGATATAAAGCATGGATTCCATCTGGGTAAGCATTGTTTCCCTTTGTGGATTGATTATGGGTAGTAATTGAGCGTGAATTGCTGGTGCTCAGCTAACTGTCTTGCTTTTCGAATAGGATTGATCCAGCACTGGCATTTCGGCTGGCGGTTAGACTAGATACTATCGCAATTCGTGGTTGTGAACATTATCTCTCTGGATTTTACTTCCTAGCGGTGGTTGCAACCTCCATAACTCACAGAGATTGGAAAGATAAAATATATTCTAAATTCCCAGGAGCAATGGCGATTCAGTTGATTTGCAATATTTCAACATTAGCTAGCAAAGATTGCTCCCACTAACTAGCGAAGCTAATCTGGTAATGCTTTTCTCTTTGAATGCTGCCAAACGTTTTTGTGGAATTCGTCTCTATGTGCAACCTAGAGTTGAACATACGAGAAAGAGGGTTAAAGCATCATCAGGTGGTCAGGCATCATCAGGTGGTCGGGCATCATGTGTCTCTGCTGTCTCTGCTAATAGTGTGTCCCCCCGTGCTCCTTGTAGGTCCACAACCGTACCATCTGTTCGCACTACGAGTGTAAGCCAAATCTCTCGTGCGGACGATGTGGAGGACGAAGCAGAGCCTAACGAGGGAGCGCCTCCACTAGATGATGAGGATGAGTTGATGTTTCCTGAATTGGTAAAATAGATTCAGTAAACTGGCACTAGAGGATCAATACACGGAGGAAATGGCCCATGGTGCCAGATTTGATGACACTAATGACAAAGAGAACGATGAGAACAATGATAGTCTCGTTTTAGCCGAGTATGATGGTGAGGACTTGCCAGTAATTGAGTGGGGCAGGAACGATCCTAAGATTATAGAAGGCACCCTATTTGAAATGACACGGGACTGTCGTAATTCCCTTACTACATATTGCATCTAGACCAATAATGATTATGATGTTATTAAGAGTGAGCCAGCAAGGTTTACAGTGAAGTGCCCATACAAGAGGTGTAGGTGGAGGATGCATGCATCCACTATGCTCAGGAGCAGTTTGGTTCAGGTATTACAACCAGTTGTCTATTTTAGATCATTGTGTAGAGTTTGTTAACTGTACCTGACATTTTCATTATGTTTCAGATAAAAGGTAACCGGTTCAAACATTCTTGTCCACCTCAACGGGGACAACCAAAGGACAAAACAAAACTAGCAAATACTAGGTGGTTGGCAGATGCAATCATGAATTGGATGAGAGTGAACCCATCACTTGGTGCAACAACGCTCATAAAACAAGTTTCTAAATTTTTTAATATTACAGTACCTTACATGAGTATGTTCTATGAAAAGGAAATGGCTCCTGATAGGATCAATGGTCCATGGAATGAAAGTTTTCAGTTGCTTTACAGCTTCAAAGCTGAAGTGGAGATGGCTAGTCCAGGTAGTGTTGTATAGATAGACATGCATAAAGTTCAGTACAAAATAAGAGGAAATACAAAGGGGAAGGAGCGCTTTAGAAGGGATTTTGTTTGTTTCAAAGCTTACTGGAAAGGGTTTCTAGATGGTTGCATGCCTTATTTGGCCGTGGATGCAATAGCTCTTCATGACATATTTAAAGGACAGCTAGTAGCTGCTACTGCAGTTGATGGCCACAATTGGATGTTCCCTATTGCTTTTGGAGTTCTGGAGATTGAGTCAGAGGAAAGTTAGACTTGGTTTCTGGAGAATTTGTGCGACCTTATAGGTCATCCACCAGGACTTACTATCCACACGAACACTTGCAAAGGTTTGGAGAAAGCTGTGGAAGCAGTATTCCCCAGAGTGGAGCATAGGGAATGTATGCGACACTGAGTGCAGAATTTTACAAAGAAATTCAAAGGTAAAGTTTATACTGACAACCTATGGCCAGCTTCATACACATGCAGTTTGAGGAAGCATCTATATCATTTGGAAGTGTTGTATAAACAAAAACCTGTGGTGAAGGAGTATTTGGATGCACATCATGGAATGATGTGGTCAAGAAGCCGATTCAATGAAATTTGCAAGGTAGACTATGTAACAACTAACCTTGCAGAGAGTTTCAATGCAAAGGTCAAGTCATTGAAAGGGCTTATGATGTGGCAAATATTTGATAAGATTAGGCAGATGATCATGATAAAGATCGATTTGTGTCAAAGAATTGCATCAACAGCATATGCTGGCCATCTCATCCTCCCATCTTTGATTAAGGCTTTGCATGCCAGGGCAAAACAATTGAAGATGAAATGCATTAGAAGAGGAATAGAGGCTGAGGTAATGTACACTGACAGTAAAGATAGGTAATGGAGGTATCCAGTGAGTTTGGTTGATAGGACATGTCATTGCAGGCAATGGTAGCTCCGTGGGAAACCCTGCATACATGCATTTTTTTCATGGGTGTTCTAGGAGGTGAAGAGGGTGAAGTTGATCAGTATGTGTCGGAGTATTTCTCTATTGCCAAATTTAGGGTAGCATATGCTCAGAATGTTCCAGCCTTGTTGGGAAAAGACCATGGATCAAAGTGGATCCAGGCTTCAAGCTATACCCTCCAGTTTTTACTAGACCAATAGGTAGGCCAAGGAAGAATAGGATGAGAGCTAGGGTAGAGGGTGGTGCACCACCTCGACGACGTAAGTGCAAACTTTGTGGAATCCTAGGTCACATTGCTAGGCTTTATAAAAATGCAGTGGACCCAACTTATGGAATGGATGATCAGATGGGAGTAGCAAATGCAGATGAGAATGAAGTATTTGAACAAGAGGAGAATGAAGCAATGTATACATTGCAGATTGAACCAACAGATCGAGAGGAGATTGAACCAAATGCAGATGAGACTGAACCAAATGCAGGGAGATTGAACCAATGGATCGAGAGGAGATTGATTCAAATGCAGATGAGATTGAACCAAATACAGGGGAGATTGAACCAATGATTTGAGAGGAGAATAAAGTAATTTATCATTGGAAGTAGAGTTCAAAATTAAAGGAATTACACAAGAGGATATTGAAGAAATGATGCCAATGCATTTTGAACCTTATGAACCAATGGATCAAAATGTGATTGAACCAATTGTACGATAGATTGAAGCACTTGATTCATTGGATGCAGAGAAAAAGAACAAACAGAAGAAGCTGATTGTGGACTCCATGAATATTCAAGCTAGGATCACCAAGAGAAGGTGGTGAACCCTACGAAAAACACCAGGAGCAAGAAAAAATGAATTTGAACTACTGTCAATGTTTGTATTGAATTCAAACTAGTATGATGCTCCCAAGTTTGTATGTTGGATAATCCCATAATGTATGTGTTACTGCAAGTTTCTATGGTCATCCACCTAGTTGCTTAGAACTACTCAGTTTTGCCCTCAACATGTGGTCAACACATGGGGTTTAGCTAGTTCATGGCTTAAACCATAGCAAACGTTGACCAATTGATCCAAACTTTGGCACACTTGCATATCTTGGATTGATTTACCATATGAAATTGGAAATTTTGGATTTACTTGTAATCAGCCACATTTTTCTTTTTCTAAGTGATTAAATTCAAAAAATGGTTTTAGGGTTAGTTTAATTCAAAAAAAGTCAAAACATAGTGCAACCTTCGCATGGAGTCTTGTTATGGTACCTACAACCTAGCATGAATAATAAAGGAAAATGAAATTAAGAGAAATGGATTTATCCCCTAAACCACTTCTTAAACCCTTCTTGAAATGAGCTACTAGCTATGAAGATGCATGGATTTCTACTCAATCAACCTCCAAACTAACCCATCCCAAAACATACTTTGTCTAAATGAGGCCAAATCTGGAACACTTGTGTATATTTGAGTTGCAAACAATATAATGTTAGCCAAGATGGATTATTTTGTTCAAATAACACATTTTCCATTTGTTATGCCAATAGCTTGAATTTCCCTTAGTCATTTTTTATCTGAGTGCCCTTATTTTCCTTAGCTCTACTCAGTTTTCCCCTCCCGCTAAAGTTTTCCTCAATTTTCCCCTTCCGCTAAAGTTTTCCTAACTTTTCCCCTCCCGCTAAAGTTTTCTTCACTTTTTTCCTCTCTCATGTCTCAGTTTGGCTGCGCTCTAATTGGTCGAGATGTATGTCACACGGATCTTGGCCAACCACCGTTGGATATATCATGATCCAACGGGCTGGAGGTCTCTCTCTCCCGATGGGCGCACCTAACCTTGTACGGCAAGGAGAGCCCAACAGTATGGATGTCTCTCCCTCCCTTTCCCTATCGCACGTATACCAGCCGCATCAACTAGCACTCAGTTACTGTCAAAAAACTAGCGCTTAGTTTGGTTGCGCTATGATTGGTCGAGATGTATGTCACACGGATGTTGGCCAACCACCGTTGGATACATCATGATCCACCGGGCTGGTGGTCTCTCTATCCAGTTGAGCTATGAAGAGGAGATCCTGACGACCTGGATGTCTCTCTCTCCCTTTCCCTATCGCACGTGTACCAGCCGCATCTTCCTCCCCTCCTATCAGTGTACAGCGTCACGGCAGTCCAAACGACATGCAGTGGCATGGATCTAAGCGTGGCGGTCCGAATCCCGTGCGGTTGCGCGGATCTAAGCGTGGCGGTCTAAACGGCATGCGGCGGCGTGGACCTAAGTGTGGCGGTCGGAACAGCGTGCATTGGCGTGGACCTACACGTGGGGTTTGGAATGGCTTGCAGCGGCACGACACTGGAACAACGTGCGGTGGTGAGGATCTAACCGTCTGAAATTTCTGTCTCTATATATCTCACTTCCGTTCACATCCTCAAATCCGTTACTGATGAAAGACACCGATGGAAGCCATCATCCGCAACATCAGTGTGAAGGCGGTGGTACTAACAGTGGTCATCAATGCAAATACGATTGAAGCCATCATCCGCAACATCACTGCAACAACGCAGCTCAAGCCCTCGTGAACCAAAGCTCTGGGAGGACAGCCATGGACACGGCTGGCACGTCGAGGTGCACTTCGACGGTGAAGGCCGGATGTACCTCTCGGACGGATGGGAGCACTTTGCCCATACTTCTTGGAGTACACATACGGCGGGGAGGGCGGCTAGCTCACTTGTCCACTTAAAATTCAGACAAATTTCAGTCAACGACCTTAAATTTGATATGTATTTGAGCTGTGAGACCGGTTGATATGCTCTAAAGCTGATTCATAAGTAGTAGTACTTGCTTTGACAATCTCCAGTGGGCTTGTATAAATTTGATCGAAATATGTATGATTTGAATCAAAATTGATATGTATTTGAGCTGTGAGGATGGTGGATATACTCTAAAGCTGATTCATAAGTAGTACTCGCTCCGACACAAATTAGTTGATTTAGATTTGTCTAAATTCGATTGTATCTAGACATGAATTAGTATTAGATTCATCTGTATCTTGATGAATTTGAGTCAACTAACTTGGAACGGGGAATGGATGCTGCCACCAATGCTGCAAGTCTACATGGTAGCCATGATGGCACTATGACAGCGATAGAACGGTCAGAACTGATAGGGCCCCAACTTGACCCTCTAGGCATTTGGCACGCTAACTATGGGAAACTAGATCCAATGGTAAGCAACTTGGGCCCCGCAATGCATTCTCTCGACAACTTTGGGACCACTAGAGCCACTGGTAAGCAACTCGGGCCCCCCAATGCATTCTCTCGACCACTTTGGGACCGCTAGATCCAATGGCAAGCAACTCGAACCCTGCAATGCATTCTCTCGGAAACTTTGGGACCGCAAAGTGACTAACTTAGCAGCAACTCACAACCATCCATTGAATAACAATTCTACTCTCTAAATTAGCTATCTATTCAACTAATCATTACACGTGCCACCCTTCACTCCAACCGAACTGTAACTGCTAGGACGCGGATGACAACTACTAAAAATGCCCAAATGAATCTACTATTCTCCTCCCCCTTCACTTGAAGTTCATGTTTTAGATTTTCTACCACTTGATCAGATACATCAAGATCATCCTCAAGTGTCAACTTCTCTTTGCGAATAAGCTCTGAATTCTTCCTCGACAGTACGCTTCAGCTCGAATATCAACAGGTTTTTACGGGCCAATTCATCACCTAACTTGGCAACCATCTCCTCCAAATCAATCCTCAGGCTAGACCACTTGGTTGATTCATCTTGGGATGCAATGTACCATGGATCATTGGCCTGCATAGCACACTATAACAATCCCAAAAGAAACCTAACTGAAATCAGTCCGACAGGCCATGGCAGCACTTCAAATTCAACGGTAGTACAAAGAGAAGGAGCTGCATGCACTTCTGACGTGGTAGGAGAAGGAGAATGTGTCCACGACATGATCGATTCCCCACACTCACCGGTGTACTCGCTACGACCATACATTGAGGACTAATTTGCACCTACAATATCGAGGAAATTATGGGAATCGAATCGATTAGGGTGGGCAGAGTAGGAGCAAAGGTCTTACCAAGTACTACTAGCAATTTATGCGACTATTCGTCGAGCTATGGCAGTGGAACCAAATCCCGGTCGTCGTGGGCCGCGGACCTACCTGCGGTCAGTATTGCCTCAACGTACAATGCGTGTGGAAGAAACAAGTGTTGGAGCCGTGGTTGAAGTGTAGCGCGGCAGTCCGTCCCATACCTCCGTACGCGCCGACGATGGCTGCTCTGTCCACCGGTGGGATAGGAGCTGCTCCGGGCTGGGAGTGAGAGGATGAGAGAGAGAGAGCTGACATGTCATACATGACCCCACCTATCAATTTTTTCATATTTGCAAATTTTTCATATCTCCCAAACTTTTTCTTTCAGATTTGCATATTTGCTACATGACCACCACATGTCAGTGACAGATAAAGTGGAAAATATGCAAGTTGCAAAGTAAAACGTGGCAAATATGCAAATCCCCCTCCAACCCCACATGATGGCCCCACCGGTCATTGGCTACGATGGCCCCACATAGCGGCCCCATCGTTCATTGGCTTCGACGGCCCCATAGAATGGCCCCATTTGTCATTGGCTCCACCGGCCACACAATCAGGAAATATGGGGCACACAAGTCAGTGAGAGATGGATGGCTGGTCTACTGTGTATCCTGGCCCCACCCATCAGCAACGGTCGAGGCGACGTAATGTAACGCTCAATGCATGACCCGTGCCAACGCGGTCCCACCAGTCAGCATGCAACGGTCAAGCCTTTGACCTGACAGCATCCCCCCATCCGAGAGCCTATGAGAGTTTTAGAATATAGGGAGGGGAAAAGTGAGGAAAAACTAAGTGGCTGGGGAAAACTGAGTACAACTAACGAACCCGAGGGCACGAAAATAGAGATCCCTATATATATATGGATATGAACTGTCTCGATCTCAATAGGTAGTATTACAACTTACTGTGGCCAACACAAAAGACATTTATTAATATTAAAACGTAAAAACTAGTCATAATCATGTATAGCCCTGTAGTACACAGCTTCAGGGTCGTCTTCGGAATCGTCATCGTCATCGCTAGTAGCACGTGACTGGATCCTCAGCCCTTCCCTAGCTTGTGCACGGGGGGAACAAGGGAGGGGCACCTGCCACTCTGGCCTCGGATTCACAATGCACAGGGGAGGGGGATCCCGGATGATGATGTCGTTACGCCCTCGGCCTTCAGCACCGCCACCATTCTTGTGGCTCTGCGACTGGTGAAAGTGCGGGTACTGTAGGCGAGGATGATCTCCCATGGCGATGTAGCGCATCACGCCGGTGATAGTCTGGTTCGCCCACTGATGGCTCTGAAATATAGCCATCTCCGTCCACATTTAAATTGGATATTATTCATATTTTTTGATGAAATATCTCTCTAAACCCTGCCACTAATGCCTAATATTCAAAGGGGTATGAAATCCTTTCTTTCTATTTTTTTCCTGCGCATATAATGTTGTTTGAAGATGGGAATCACTACATTAAAGTCAAAGATACGAGATTTCCAACAACCAGAAGAAACCAGGAGCCGTGAAGCAGAGGCAAATGCTTTAGCGACCAACTATACGACTGCAACAAAATTCTGGCCGTATAGTTCTGGTTGTATAGTTAGTGCCACCAGCGCTAGGTCAAACAGAACAACTTTCATGAAGGGACCCCTATATAAAGAAGCCTCGGGCAACGAGAAAAAGCCCTACCTCGTCCAAAAGTCTCTGCCCTAGATCATTAGCCGCCTCCAGATCTCAGAACCCTTCTCCATCTCCATAGCCATATTCCACCACTTGTAATAGTAGATCTCTTCTTCGATTAGCGACATTGTAAGACTATTGTTGTCAATCTTATAATTTTCATTACAATGTTTGTGATTGTTGATCTCATCTCTATGTGTGAGTAATTCTCCTTGGGCTAAGGGCTTCGGCCTAGCCATGTAGCGTTTGTGCATGTTATTTATCATGGATGGGATCATGTATTAGTTTGTATGGCATGATGATTATTGTATCCTTTCTTGCCTCAATCCAAGGACTTGTCAGGTACCCAAGACCCCGAGGGTTGAGCCATGTATAGGGAGTATGAGTAATGACTGATCTGCAGGTTGGGAACCCTAGTGACACAAGGGGTAGTGCGGCTATATGTGAGCGATTTACTTGGGATTAACGGTGACATCACTGTGCATATCATTAGTTCTCTTTCTTCTATGGATAAGACTAGTAGGTTATTGCTATAAGAGGTTGCGGAGGCAATATCAATTATGGATGCACTGCCCACATATAATTTATCTTGCTCTAACAATTACATGCATACTTTATATTTTATTCCCATCAGATGTTTTGCATAGCTACAGGTGAAACCGAACGCCCTAGGCTCTCTTTCTCCATCATCGACAACAATAAAAAGACGCAAACTCTTGGTCCGTTAAAAACACAAAAGGAATTCTAAAACTCCCGAAGGTCCATTAAAGTAACTTCACTATGCATCTGCTTCCCGAGGATTCGATAACCTAGGTCTACTAGGGAAAAAGAAGCTATACTACATCCGTAATCTGGATCGAAGGTATCAACCCTTTTCTAGCACCGTTGCTAGGGAAGCAATAGCTACCTTGGTGAGGTTAGTAGGAACCTTGCTAGTTTTAATTCTTGTTTTTAATTTTGTTAGTTTGCTTTCAGTCTCTATTTGAAAAACCAAAAAAATTAGTTAATCTTTAAATTCTTTCTTTTACTATTATAATTCTCTGTTTAAGAAAACCCAAAAACATAGGAAATATGGCTGAAAAGAAGCTTGGGGAGTTTGCTACTCCCAACAATGATTATTTGCGTATTCCTATTACTCAGCCAACAATTGCTTATGATGACTATGAAATTAAGCCCCATTATTTAAGTTTGGTTCAACAGAATCAATTTGGAGGCTCTATTGTTGAAGACGCAAGTATGCACTTGAATACTTTCACTGAAATATGTGATATGATGCGTATAAAAGATGTTGACCCTGATGCGGTCAAATTGCGTTTATTTCCTTTCTCTCTTAGAGGAAGAGAAAAAGAATGGTTGCTATCTTTGCTTAGAAATACTATTACATCATGGGTGGAATGCACTTCTTTATTTATGACTAATTTTTTCCCACCTGCAAAGACTATGCAACTCGGATCTAATATTACTGGTTTTAGACAGGAAGAGCGTGAGCCACTAGCGCTTGCATGGGAGAGGATGAACGAATGCATGAGAAGCTGTCCTAGTCATGGGATGTAAGACTGGTTAATTCTCCATTTATTTTATAATGCTCTTAATATTGTGTCTAAGTCTATGCTTGATACTGCAGTTGGAGGAACATTTATGGGTAAACATATTACCGAAGCAAAGCAGCTGCTAGACAATATGCAAGACAACCATGCTCAATGGCATGTGGATAGATCAAACACGAAGAAGGTGAACTCCATCTCACCACAAGAAAATGAAGAACTCAATGCTAAGTTGGATGAGCTCATACTAGCCGTGAAAGGTAAGGAAACCCAGGTAAGAGCCATCCCTAAAACAAATATTGAAGAAATAGACTTCATAGCTTGTAATGATTATCACCCTGCTTGGAAGAAGAATTATAATCCTAATTTTCAGAAACACTATTCTAGTCCTGCAGGTAATTCTAATAATAATATGGGAACTAGTAATGGTAGTCTCCAAGAAACACTTAAGTCTTTTATAGACTCACAAAATGAACAAAACAATATTCTTGTTAAAATAATGGACAACCATGATGTTATGCTTGGTAAATTATCTAACCAAGCTGTAAGTTTGAGAAATGATTTGCATGCCCTCCAAGAAAGAACGAGGATCGTTGAGGCACAGCTAGGTAAGATAACAAAGAGTCAAACTCTTATTCTAGCTAAATTTGTAGGTAAAGTTGAGCCCAGTCCTATTGAAGACCTCAAGATGATGAGAATCCAAAGGGAGGAGCTTGAAGAACTTGATTATAGTAATGCTCCTTCACCAAGCTACACCGTAGAAGATCTTGCAAAAAGGATCAACATTAAGATTCCGATAAGTGAAGGTAGTGAGGAAGCTATGTACCAACACTTTATTAATCAAGTAGCAATAAAGGTATGTGAGCTTGAGGATGAATATAAGCAAATTCCTAAAAAATTACCTGTAAAGCTTGATGACATATTTGAGCCTACTATTAAGATTAAGATTGGAACCAATGAGATGGCTACATTTTGTGATCTAGGTGCAAGCGTCTCAACAATTCCAATGAGTATTTTGAACAAGTTAAATCTTGGATCCTTTGAGATCACCGAGTTAGAAGTGCATCTAGCAGATTCTACCTACAAACAAGCTATAGGAATTAAGGAGAATACTTTAGTATACATTGAATGATGTCCTTCTCTTATTGACTTTGTTATTATTGACATGCATGAAGATGCTACTACTCCTATTATATTAGGCCATCCTTTCTTAAGAACTATTAAGGCTTTGATTAATCTACATGAAGGGAACATGAAGCTTCAATTGCCTTCGCGAGATCCTTTTGTTATTCATTTCCCTAGGAAGAAGAAAGCCAAGCATGATGAAAAGGAGGCCATGACTTTGAAAGCCAGCTACTTTGGAGTTGGTGTTCCACTCATCTGGCCTAAGTAAGCAACATTGAGGTCAAGCTATTGACCATAAAAGAGCGCTTCATAGGAGGCAACCCATGTGGAATAAAGGTTTGAGTAAAGTTTTTAAGTTTTAGTTTAAGTTTATGTTTAATAAAGAGTGCTAGAAAACTCCAATTGAGGAGAAGAAGTTCGGTAGTACTAAAAATCCTGCTTTATTCACGCTGTTATTGGTCGACAATATTTACCGTCAATTTTCTATCAAAAACAAGGTATATCACTAAGTTACAGGAGAAGAAATAATTTATGAAGAAACACAATTGTTTTGATGCATACAGAGAGTTTAACGACCAACTATATGGCGGGAATAAAAATTTCGGCGTATAGTTTCGGTTGTATAGATATCTTTGCCATCGACATTTTTCTTTCATATGTACTAAGAGTTTAACGACCAACTATACGGCGGGAATAAAAATTCTGGCCGTATAGCTCCAATCGTATAGGTATCGGTGCCTCCGTACAAATTCTTTTCCAATGTACTAACAGTTTAACGACCAATTATACGTCGGGAATAAAAATTCCGCCCGTAAAGTTCTGGTTGTATAGATATCGATGCCTTTGTATATTTTATTTTCCCAGGTACAGACGATTTTATGACCAACTATACTGCGGGAACATATTGTTCTGGCCATATAGTTCTGGACGTATAGCTGCACCGCCAGGTGGAAACCCTAAAATGTTGACAGAAGGCTAACTATACGGCGGGAAAGCATTGTTCCGGCCGTATAGTTGCGCCCGTATAGTTGCGTCCAACCACAAAATCGTACAGGAAGGTACCTCCAACCCCAAAACCTCAATCCTTTTTCTCTCTTCCACCTCCAAACTCTCTGAAAACCTCAAGAGATCTTCATCTCTACTCAATTTCATTCGATTTCCTCGCACACAAGTGATCTACGGTATGTTTATCCTCCGATCCTCCAATTAATTTTTGCAAATTCATCTTTGATCTATTGTCATTATCAGTCTTGGGTGAGACCTACTATGAACCAATTGCCATGATTCACTTGCCTAGATTATTATTTTGAGGAGATTCTTTAGTGTGCTATGATGAGGAATGTGTTATACTTACTGTTGTTGGATCAAAAAGTTTTATTTTTGTCTTTACTCAGTGTTCTAGATGATGAACACCAGGAGACAAACTCGTGCTCATGCCACCGCTAGTGCTTCTTGGGCTGTCGCTCAAGAACGCATGGGGATACGGTTCAGGGATGAGCTCCAACATGATCGCTTCAACAAGATCAAGAACCGCGAAGTGAAGGCCACCAAGTGGGCTTGCCCCATTATATTGAACCAACTCGGTATTTCTGATGACTTCAATTTACTTTGCAATAGTGCTGGCCTGCAAAACTTTGCGTACAATGATGTGCCTACTTATCGCTGCTTAACCATTGAATTCCTAAGTTCGTTGCAAAGCACCGTTAAACTATGGCAAGGAGAGGACACAATTTCTTTCCAACTTATGAACAACAACTACACCTTAACACTAGATGAATGGTGCACATGTTTTAATTTGCCAAACAATGATGATAATGCCTTACGCGCATCCTATACTGGCTTAGACCCTTCCTCTGAACAATATTATAATGGAATGAGTTTCACTACTAGAGTAAGCAAGGGGAAGAATATTCAACATCCTGCAATTCACTATTTGTTCTATGTTATTGCTAACACCTTGCAGGCACGTAACGAGTTCACGAGACTCAACGAGGAGGACATCCTGGTCCTCGCAAAAGGCTGCTTACATCAACTGTGGCTTGTCACTCAATTTGGGCGCCATCCTTGTGCGCTACCTAGAGAACCAATCCTCCCAAAGCCAAGGATCAATCATAGGTGGAGGGGCATCACCGTGCTTTCCACTACCGTAGGCATCGACCTAGGTGATTTGCAACCCGTGCTAGGTGAGCGACGTGTTGGTTTCTCTACTTTAAAATCTTATGGAATGTTCACTAGGAGAGGTGGTGTTTATTACCTGCATATAGCTGGAGCTGAGCGTCTCTACCCCACTCCGTTGGGCTTGTTCGTCTGCGGTACCAAAGTTGGCAGGCCAGCGCATGGCGGTACCTAAGTTGCCTGAAATTACCGCGTTTCGAAAAGTTGGGCCGCCAACTACCGAGAGGGGCCATTTCGAGGCAAACTCGTCTCACCCCTACCAAATCCAAACATGCCGTGAAACTGCCCCGTGAAGTAGACGGTCGGGACCCTCATGTCAGTAATATTTCCATGACGCAAGCGCCAATGCGGCAACCACGTAGGCGAAACGAGATACTAAAGGAGCATTGTGCGTTGACCAAATTCACAAATCCACCCCTCCCTCCTTTCGCATGAACCCTAGCACCGGCGGCGTCGAAATCCCCTCTCCAACCAGAATGATCTCGCTGCGCCTACTCACTGCTACCAAGCTCTAACGCCGAATGTCGTGCCAGCCGTTGCGATGATCTAGCCTGCCTCTACCGCCGACGAGCTGAGCAGCGCGAAGGATGGCATATCCATTTGCCGAGGAAGAAGTACTTATGGATAATTTCGGGTGAGCTACTCTTCTCTTTGCTATTCGCACTACCTATAACTGCTAGCTGGCTATTGTCATTACAGAGATATATCAAACATAGAATTGTTTGCTAGTACGACGCTGACAAACAATTCTTATCTTTTGTCTCCAATTTTCTGTCAACTAGGATCTCCGCTGAACCCAACTACATGGTTCTGGTGAGCATCTGCGGCTACCTCATTAAATTAGGACATGGGAAGAGCACGTGGAAACAGACTCAGAGTCTGAAGATGGAAGTAGCGTCTGTGCAATTATGCACTATCCCTGGTTTGGTTGCTGATGTGCGTGAACTTGCTGAAATGGGGCCAGAGCAGACTGCACAGTTCAACCTCCTTGATGAACGAGGCTTCAAGGTTCCTATAGCATGTGACAGTCAGCTAATTGGGTTGATGAAACAGCATGTTAGGCTTCACGTGGTTATGCTGGTGTGCAACATAGTGGATGAGGAAGGTCCTGCTACTGGGAGTCGCCTAGCTATTATTAGACAGGGAGGTCTAACTCGAACCCCTGCTATTGTTGAGCAAAATGTGGTTCCTCGTCCGCGACATGCTTCTGTCAGGCAACCTCCTCGTAGGAGTCCCCGTATTACCGTTGTGGAAAACTCTGCTCTGGAATTTGCTGGTACTGGTCGTCCCCTTCCCCGTGCCTGTGTTGCTGCGGCTGCTGCTCACCCAATCCATGCTGTTGTTGAGCAAACTAAGGCGTCCAGAGGCTGCCCCGCTGTTGTTGGCAAGACCACCGCCTTGTGTGCTGCTCCTCCTCGAAACCGTCCTCAAGTTGTGCGAACCCGTGCTCTGGAATCTGCTGGTACTGGTCGTCCTCGTGTTGTTGTTGATCTGGACGCTGTTGACCCAATCCCTGCCGCTATTGAGCAAACTAAGGCTTCCGGAGGCTGCCCCACTGTTGTTGCAAAGACTGATGCCTTCTCTCCTCCTCGAACCCGTGCTCAAGTTCAGCGAGCTGCTGTTCTAAAGCTAGCTCATGGTCTGGACTCTGCTAGCACTCGAAACACTGCTGTTGTGGGAACTGCTCTTGATTGTCGAGGTGGCATGGCAGCAGCTGATCCTATTGTGGCTGCCGTTAGAAGGGCCTGCACATCCACCATGTAATGTAGCTCCCGCTGCTAAGGGCCCTCGCCTTGCTCCTGGTCCTGGTACTTCCACCGAGGTTGATCCAGCTAACGATGACACTGGTGATGGCGGTGGTGGCATTGGGGCTAGGTCTGATGGTGCCGCTCCATCTCTCGAACCTCTTGGAGGTTTCTATCCTAAAGAACCTGATGATGGCAAAGTAATCGTTCGTATCGGTGTCGCGGATTATACTGCAAAATTAGATGATGGCACAGAAAAATTCTATGACGAGTTTGATGTAATCCTTGGTAGATACGACCCTGAAGTGGTAGAGTTATCTGACCTGATGGCATCGTTACATGTGAAGGTGCTGTGAGGGTCCTCCCAGGAAGCACGTTTGTTATATTATGGTTACAGGAGCAAAAAGGCTATCGAAGTGAAAGATACCAGGGATTTAGTCGTACCGTTTACAAGGAAACATTATAGAGGTGAAGTTTACTTCCACTTGGTAGTGCTCACGGTTGGAGAGGAATTGTAACTCGACAATAGAGATGATGGACTTTTAGAAGGCGTGCATGACCTGATCCATGGCATCACTGGGGCTGGTGCGTCTGAGGGTGATTTCAAACAGAGGAGAGTCTTACAGAGGAGCGTCATAAAGAGGAGCAGGAAGAGCATCCCCAGAAAGGGCACCCTGAAGAAGAACATCACCAAGGAGACCATGCCAGAGAAGAGGATGCCCAAGAGTCGCACGACAAAAGGCACCACGCTGCAGAGTACACCCCTGAGATCCAGTCAAAATGCCACACCAAACGGTAGCAGCAAAAACGCTAAGAGGGCTAGCACGGTGGTGAACACTCCCAGGAGTGGTAGCAAAGAGGCGAAGATGGCTAGCATGGAGGCTACCACACCCAGTGGGAGCAGAAAAAACACTAATTTGGAGCGGAACACGCCGCTGTCAGGGAATTATGCCAGCACGAAGGAGAACACGCCCAATAGTAGCAGCAAAAGGGCTAATTTGGAGCAGAACACGCCGCTGAGGCCAGGCAATAATGCCAGCACGAAGGAGAAGACGCCCAATAGTAGCAGCAAAAGGACTAATTTGGAGCAGAACACGCCGCTAGGGTCAAGCAATAATGCCAGCAAGAAGGAGAACACGCCCAATAGTAGAAGCAAAAGGGCTAATTCGAAGAAGAACACGCCGCAGATGTCAGGCAATAATGCCAGCACCCTGGAGCCAACACCCGTGAGGGGAGGCAATAAGGATATCACACCCAAGAGCGGCAGCAAAAGGCCTAGTTTGATGGGGAATGGAACGCGGATGTCAAGCCCTACTGATACCATCAGGAAAGATTACATTAGGAAGGAGGATGTACATAGGAAGAGCAAGAGGGTTCTGTACACTCAAGATGAAATTGATTATGACTGCTGTTTGTCCACTGAAGTACCTGGGATGCGTGCAAACATAAGACCACTCCATGTGGTTGCAGCAGAACCAACCGAGTGTCTTGGAGAAAATAGAGTTGCCGGTGAGGTGGACTGGGGCAATGTTCCTGTCCATCCGGGTGGAGACGATGGTGCAGCCCCACCCATGGGAGTCAATATGATGTGTGCAGTACCAGGCATTAGAGACGATGGCGAAGATTCTGAATCAGATGAAGAAGCAGGCACTGTAGAGGATCAAGAATCTAGTGATGATGAAATAGACGAGGAACTTAACGATGAGGCTGGTATTCCAGTCGATGATTTGGGTGTTGAAGTAGAAGAAATGAAACATGACCATGAGTATCCTATAATTTCGGTCGGCACCGAGTTCAGGAGCATGCATGAGTTCAGGATGTCGTTCTGGCATTTTTGTATCAAGGGGGAGTTTGACGTTTATCGACTAAAGAACTCTGCCGAGAGGTATGAGGCCATTTGCAAGTTAAGATGGATGAATGGACGGGCCGAGGTACATTGTCCATGGAGGATCACAGCAAGATCCATACCTGCGTCGACTGCAATTAGGGTATTGGGGCAATGAATGCAGCAAACCATTAGAACGCTCTCTCTCTTCTCACTCTATAACTACAATTGATGTGTGATATCTTTCTGGCAGCTAGTCGACTCCGCTTATCTTTTAAATGAATCTGTGTTGCAGGTGAACAGAATGGGCCCTCCACACATGTGTCTGACAGGCAGCAAACTGAAATCCTCAATGGCTGATACAGAGTGGGTGGCTATGCAATCTATGTCCATACTAAAGGATAACCCTAAGGAGACCGCGAAGAATATTCAGACTAGCCTCGGTTCTAAATACAACATTGTCCTTCCGTATTACATGGTTTGGAAAGGTAAAGATAAAGCTACGGGGTCTTGCGAGGATTGGACCAATAGCTTGAGGATCTTTGTACAACTTCAAGGCGGAGGTACAAGCTAGGTGTCCGGGAGTGTTGTGGAGATTGACACGAATTAGAAGGTGGTAAAATATATTTCAAAAGATTTTCATGGCGCTTAAACCTTGCATCTATGGATTCAAGGATGGTCTGAGGTCATGTCCGAGTGTAAACGACATTGTCCTAAGCGACAAATGGAAATGCTGCCTTCCATCGCCACAAGACACTAGATGGTCTGGCTGGATGTTCCTAGTGGCATTCGGCTGTTTGAAACAGAAACGGAGGAAAACTAGGTCTGGTTTATGAGGCAGCTCAGGAGATCAATAGACCACATGGATCCATTGGCTATATCCATGGATGCATGCAAAGGGCTGACAAATGCAGTGAAGGAGGTGTTCCCGCGAGCTGAAGGTAGAGAGTGCCATGCCCATATGATGCTCAACTTGTACTCACACTATGCAGGCAGCGTATTTCGTTACATGTTTGCTGCTGCTAGAGTTTACAAACCTAGTAGCAGCGATTATTTCATGAGCAAGATTTTTGCCGAAGCCCCTAAACTTCCAGAGTACTTAGCCATCCATCATTCGCAGCTATGGAAGAGGAGTCAATTCAACCTTGACATCAAAATTGATTACATAAACAACAACCTTGCAGAATGCCTGAATAACTGGGTGAAGGACATAAAAGTGCGTCATGTTCATATCTTGATGGACAACATATGTGGTATGATCATGAAGCTATTAAATATAAGGCGAGAGATCGGTAGGAGACTTAGAGGACATATGCTACCGCCCGGTTGTACAAGAATCGCACAAGAGAAGCCGAGGACTTGCTCATCTTAAGGTTCTCCCGTCAACCAGCAGAAGCTGTGAGGTGGTCGATATGTCCAAGAGTGGCAAAAGGGATGTTGTGAACATCTAGCTTCGAGAATGCACCTGCTTAGAGTGGCAGCATACCGGGAAACCTTGCGACCACGCCTTGGCCTTCTTGGTGAAGAAAAGAACTCTACCACATTTGGATCAGTATTTGTTAGACTACTACTATATGGAAAAGTTTAGAGCTGCGTACGCTGGATCCGTCGAGCCAAGTACAGACCCTCTCAGTGGCCTCAAGTCCAACTGTCTTTCGAGCTTTGCCAGCCAGTTACAAGAAGGGGTAGAGGAAGACCCCAGGTGAATAGGTTTAAGAATTTTCTCGAGAAGAAGGGTTTGGCTTTCTATGCTACAAAGAAGGGCAAAAATAGATGCAAGACCTGCCATCTTATAGGCCATAGAGCAGCTGGATGTCCCCTTAATGCTCCCAAACCTAGGTAGGAGATGGTACATTCACACAAAAAAATTGTTTATAGTCTGTAGATATAAGGTAGTAATCCACGTACTATTTTTTTACAGGAAGCGCAAGGTAAGAAACAAGACAACCGACTCGATGATTTTCTTTGCGGAAGAAGAAAACCAAAACGAGTGGAGTGATGATGCCGGACAAGATTCTGGTGCTGATTGGCCTGACTTCCCTCGGCCCGGAGAAGCTAGTGGACGTTAAGGAAAGAGGAAGAAAGTTGGCACCCAAGCAGAGAAAGAGGGCTACCAGTATAGCAACCTAATGATGTATTGAACTTGAACCTATATATGTAGTTCGGTTAAACTCTGGAGTTGTGTGCATGGAACTTGTCGGGCGAAACAATCTGCCTCCCATACTCGGAGTAAAATGTATCGCGACTTTAGGATTTGATATGGCCGAGGCCACTAGTTGAATCCAAAACTGTGATGGTGCCACTACTATCTGAACAATCACGATAGCTGAGCGGTTAAATCCTCTCCAGAATCGATGGGTGTTAGTGGCACATACATGATTTATTTATAGGCGCTTAATAAATCCCTGCTATTGGCATTACACTTATGATAAGTTTCTGGGCTGGAAAACAATTTCTTAAGCTGGCCGCTACACTCCACGAAGCAGCAACTTATTTCAGCTGCTAGACAACGACATGGCAACATAAACTGCAAATGCAATAGATAATGCCCAGATAATGAGGAAATTGTGTCCACTATCTGGCCTAATCTTGAGCCCGTCTGTCTCACCACCTCCACCTGCCTCCCTCCACACTTTTGGCGAAGCTCCCGGATCTCTCGCTCCATCGCACGAATCTCCTCTTTCTTGTCCCACACAGCATCACGCAGATCCTGAACAAGCTCTCTGTGAAAACCTGTCAGTGGCTCTTCGATCCACACAAACTTGTCACAGCTAGTCCCCCTCCCTTCCTACATAGTAGATAGAAGGAAACAAAAAAAAGAATTACATTATGCTTTCCGGAACCGGGTTACCATTGCAGTTGCTGAATTTTCATGCAGTATTTTCGTCGGTCCATGAAATCCATCTCGGCATCTTCTCACCACACAAACACAACATATCGGGGTAGTAATCGTAGGGCGCCCTCCGGTACCTGATGTGGGCACCCGCCTGACGGCGTTGAGCCGACCCTGATTCCGCCCGAGACGAACTGCACGAGCTGCGAGCCATGAGCGAGGGGAGCGAGGGCAGAGAAAAGAGGAGCCTTTGGATGTCAAGGTATTGGTGAAGCGTGATTTATCCCTACTTAATAACTCGGGCAGAATCCTATCGTCCATATTCGGCTGACAGGTGGGGGACCTAGCATGTGGACTTGTCAAAAAACTCGCGCCTTCGTGGTTCAAAAGCCCTGTCACGCGCATTGGACGGAATTTTTTGGTACCTTGCCCGCGTACATATCACTGGGAGGTCTTGCTCAGGAACCAGACATGCCTGGCCCACAATCTTACTCCCTCCTAGGACTTGTCATGGCTCGCGCCGGCAGATCCATCCGCTCCACCGCTTTCGGTAGGGCTCGCCGTGTTGGATCCACCCCAAGATCCTACCGTCGCAGTATCAAATGGCCATGGTTTCTTGAGAGGAGCGACGACGCTATGTATGCGAGCTCATCCCCTCCTACCTGTAGAAGGACTTATGAGGCGTCGAGCTCGAGCAGGATCCGCCAGGCACGACGGCGCTCGGTCCACGCCAACCCCGTCACGTTCGTCATTGTTGATTCCGATGTGGAGGACGACAGGGACAAAGCTGTGCAGAATGCCATTGTTGCCTCCTTGGCAAAGGGCAAGCCACGGGTGGGAGTGGATGTCGCCGGGAAGGGCACGGCGGTGTCACCAATCGAGGTGGACTCTGACGACAGCGATGTGATGTGGGTTTAGATGTTGTTTAGGATGGTTGCAATTTCGGTTGTGTTTAATGCGAGTACAATTATTGTAATGTGTTTGTCGAGCTATATTGAGAAATATGTGCAATAGCAGTGTGTGAGTGCTTCCACTTTAGAAATTGTGTCTGTGCCATTTTCATGTTGCATTATAAACGTAGATTACTTGTAAATAATCCAACAAAAATCATCAGATTACAACCATCAGACGGGAGTGGCAGGATGGAAGAGAAGTTGGGACACTGGCTTCGAGGGGAAGGACACTGGAAGGTGGGCCCTCGGAACACGTGACATTGACATGTGGGAGCGGGAGCACACGGTATTGCCGGTCTATCCAGAGCAAGCGGACTTTGAAATGTGACAACAACAAGCTGATTGGACCAATATAATAACTCGTCAAAGTATTAAGGAGTACTAAAAACTACAACTGGGGTACATTCGCACAACACGTATGCTCTAAGCACCTGAGAAGCATCGCTTAAGTCTAACAGTAACGACAGCACAAGTACTACATTTTCCTATCGGTCTTCTTGATACAAATGTAGAAATGCATCTGCCTGTTCGGTCCAGCACCAACAAGGTACTGAGGTGGCAGGCATAGGATCGACCTTATGTCCACATACTCCACCTCCCGTGGCGTCGGGCAGCTCGGCGCCTTGGCTAGCACAAGAATGTTATCCGACGGTGGCGGCTGGGCGTTCGCCCACATGCGCACCGTGTATACGGGCCAGGCGCACGAGACCGACCTGACGCATACGGCACCCATGACGGTGGGCCCGGCTCTGGTTCCTGGAACACCGGCGGTGATGGTCAGGACGAAAATAGAGCCGTCCCCCCTGGAAAATTAGCAGGCGGCATGCCGAGTCAGTGAACGGCACCTGCTCTTGGAGAAGTTGGGCTTGCCCGTACGAGATCCTAATCACTTCGATCAAGTGCCCATCTGCAAGGTGGACGACGAGCTCTGCTGGCGGGCCGGTGTAGTTCAGCCTCGTGCGCGCAGCGCGTCTTGAGCACGCGATCTCTTGGAGCAGGAGCTCGCGATAGGAGTAACGATGAAAGCATCCTGGGTGGGAGCACACGAGCAGGAACGCCGCTGCAAAGTTGTGCGCGAGGATCTCCAGATTCTTGGGCTGCAACATCTGCCACATCTGAAGTTCGTCGAGAAATCGGAAAAAAGATCAGCAGTTAGATTGGCGAATAGCAGGAATTGTAGGATAAGTTCAAAAGCTTGTAAAATAATTTCTTACCATGAAGGTAGTGACCGGAGAATTGGCGGATGTCGTCGGCTTGCGGCTACGGCCGGATGGAAGTGAAGTGGGGAAAGTGGCTTCGAGGGGAAGGAAGAGAAGTATGGGGAGGAAGAGAAGTAACAGGGACGTGACACTAGGATATGGCCCACTGAACTCGTGAGTCGTAACACTCACAACATACCAGTTTGTCTAGAGCAAGCGTGGCCAATCATGCCGCAGAACAGCCTACTCGAGGATCGCTCTCGTGAAGACCATCCCAATCGTCCAAGCGCCCCAGTCGAACGGTATGTAACAATCGTCAAGCAGAACAACTGTGTTATGGCGTGCCTTCTAGAAGACTCGGTCTAATCGTGGATCCATTGGACAGTAGTGATAGTTTTAGTATAAGAACAAGCATGAAATGACTCAAATGGATCCATGTGTGGTTTGTGGAAATAACACACATGCAATGACTCTAGTGGTTGATCCATGTGTGGTTTGTGGAAATAACACACATGCAATGACTCTAGTGTTGCTTTTAGTATAAGAACACACATGCAATGACCACTGGTGGATCAATGTGTGGTTTGTGGAAAAGAACACACATGCAACAACCACTAGTTGATCCATGTGTGGTTCGTGGAAAGAACACACATGCAATGACACTGCTTGATCCAAGTGTGGTTTGTGAAAAGAACACACATGCAATGACTCTAGTGTTGGTTTTAGTATAAGAACACACATGCAATGACTATAGTTGTTGATCCATGTGTGGTTTGTGGAAACAACACACATGCAATGACTCTAGTGGTTGATCCATGTGTGGTTTGTGGAAATAACACACACGCAGTGACTCTAATGGATCCATAAGTGGTTTATAGAAAAGAACACACATGCAATGACCACTGGTTGATCCATATGTGGTTTATGGAAAGAACACACATGCAATGACCACTTGTTGATCCATGTGTTTTTTGTGGAAAGAACACGCATGCAATGACCACTGGTTGATCCATCAGTTGTTTGTGGAAAAGAACACACATGCAATGAGCCTAGTGGATCCATGTGTGGTTTGTGGAAAAGAACACACATGCAATGACTCTAGTGCTGGTTTATGGTATTAGTATAAGAACAAACATGCAATTACTCAAATTGATCCATATGTGGTTTGTGGAAAGAACACACATGCAATGACTCTGGTTGATCCATATGTGGTTTGTGGAAAGAACACACATGCAATGACTCTAGTGCTAGTTTTAGTATGAGAGCACACATGCAATGACTCTAGTGGGTCAACATGTAGTTTGTGAAAAGAACACACATGCAATGACCATTGGTTGATCCATAAGTTGTTTGTGGAAAAGAACACGCATGCAATGAGTCTAGTGGTTCCATGTGTGGTTTGCGGAAAAGAACACACATGCAATGACTCTGGTGCTGATGTGTGGTTTTAGTATAGGAACAAACATGCAATTACTCAAATGGATCCATATGTGGTTTGTGGAAAGAACAAACATGCAATGACTCTGGTTGATCCATATGTGGTTTGTGGAAAGAACACACATGCAATGACCACTGGTGGATCCATGTGTGGTTTGTGGAAAAGAACACACATACAATGACCACTGGTTGATCCATGTGCAGTTTGTGGAAAGAACACACATGCAATGATAGTGGTGGAGCCATGTGTGGTTTGTGAAAAGAACACACATGAAATGACTCTAGTGTCGGTTTTAGTATTAGAACACACATGCAATGACTCTAGTGGTCGATCCATGTGTGGTTTGTGGAAATAACACACGTGCAATGACTCTAGTGGTTGATCCATGTGTGGTTTGTGGAAATAACACACATGCAATTACTCTAGTGGTTAATCCATGTGTGGTTTTGGGAAATAACACACATGTAGTGACTGTAATGGATCATAAGTGGTTTATGGAAAAGAACACACACGCAATGACCACTGGTTGATCCATATGTGGTTTGTGGAAAGACCACACATGCAATGACCACTTGTTGATCCATGTGTGGTTTGTGGAAAGAACACACATGCAATAATAGTGGTTGATCCATATGTGGTTTGTGGATAGAACACACATGCAATGACTCTAGTGCTAGTTTTAGTATAAGAACACACATGCAATGACTCTAGTGGGTCCACATGTAGTTTGTGAAAAGAACACACATGCAATGACCACTGGTTGATCCATAAGTTGTCTGTGGAAAAGAAGACACATGCAATGAGTCTAGTGGATCCATGTGTGGTTTGTGGAAAAGAACACACATGCAATGACTCTAGTGCTGGTTTGTGGTTTTAGTATAAGAACAAACATGCAATTACTCAAATGGATCCATATGTGGTTTGTGGAAAGAACACACATGCAATGACTCTGATTGATCCATATGTGGTTTGTGGAAAGAACACACATGTAATGACTCTAGTGCTAGTTTTAGTATGAGAACACACATGCAATGACTCTAGTGGGTCCACATATAGTTTGTAAAAAGAACACACATGTAATGACCACTGGTTGATCCATAAGTTGTTTGTCGAAAAGAAAACGCATGCAATGAGTCTAGTGGTTCCATGTGTGGTTTGTGGAAAAGAACACACATGCAATGACTCTAGTCCTGGTTTGTTATTTTAGTATAAGAACAAACATGCAATTACTCAAATGGATCCATATGTGGTTTGTGGAAAGAACACACATGCAATGACTTTGGTTGATCCATATGTGGTTTGTGGAAAGAACACACATGCAATGACCACTGGTGGATCCATGTGTGGTTTGTGGAAAAGAACACACATACAATGACCACTGGTTGATCCATGTGCAGTTTGTGGAAAGAACACACATGCAATGATAGTGGTGGAGCCATGTGTGGTTTGTGAAAAGAACACACATGAAATGACTCTAGTGTCGGTTTTAGTATTAGAACACACATGCAATGACTCTAGTGGTCGATCCATGTGTGGTTTGTGGAAATAACACACGTGCAATGACTCTAGTGGTTGATCCATGTGTGGTTTGTGGAAATAACACACATGCAATTACTCTAGTGGTTAATCCATGTGTGGTTTTGGGAAATAACACACATGTAGTGACTGTAATGGATCATAAGTGGTTTATGGAAAAGAACACACACGCAATGACCACTGGTTGATCCATATGTGGTTTGTGGAAAGACCACACATGCAATGACCACTTGTTGATCCATGTGTGGTTTGTGGAAAGAACACACATGCAATAATAGTGGTTGATCCATATGTGGTTTGTGGATAGAACACACATGCAATGACTCTAGTGCTAGTTTTAGTATAAGAACACACATGCAATGACTCTAGTGGGTCCACATGTAGTTTGTGAAAAGAACACACATGCAATGACCACTGGTTGATCCATAAGTTGTCTGGAAAGAAGACACATTCAATGAGTCTAGTGGATCCATGTGTGGTTTGTGGAAAAGAACACACATGCAATGACTCTAGTGCTGGTTTGTGGTTTTAGTATAAGAACAAACATGCAATTACTCAAATGGATCCATATGTGGTTTGTGGAAAGAACACACATGCAATGACTCTGATTGATCCATATGTGGTTTGTGGAAAGAACACACATGTAATGACTCTAGTGCTAGTTTTAGTATGAGAACACACATGCAATGACTCTAGTGGGTCCACATATAGTTTGTAAAAAGAACACACATGTAATGACCACTGGTTGATCCATAAGTTGTTTGTCGAAAAGAAAACGCATGCAATGAGTCTAGTGGTTCCATGTGTGGTTTATGGAAAAGAACACACATGCAATGACTCTAGTCCTGGTTTGTTATTTTAGTATAAGAACAAACATGCAATTACTCAAATGGATCCATATGTGGTTTGTGTAAAGAACACACATGCAATGACTTTGGTTGATCCATATGTGGTTTGTGGAAATAACACATATGCAATGACCACTGGTGGATCCATGTGTGGTTTGTGGAAAAGAACACACATGCAATGACCATTGGTTGATCCATGTGTGGTTTGTGGAAAGAACACACAAGCAATGATAGTGGTGGAGCCATGTGTGGTTTGTGAAAAGAACACACATGAAATGACTCTAGTGTCGGTTTTAGCATTAGAACACACATGCAATGACTCTAGTGGTCGATCCGTGTCTGGTTTGTGGAAATAACACACATGCAATGACTCTAGTGGTTGATCCATGTGTGGTTTGTGGAAATAACACACATGTAATGACTCTAGTGGTTGATCCATGTGTGGTTTGTGGAAATAAAACACATGCAATGACTCTAATGGATCCATAAGTAGTTTATGGAAGAGAACACACATGCAGTGACCACTGGTTGATCCATTTGTGGTTTGTGGAAAGAACACACATGCAATGACCACTTGTTGATCCATGTGTGGTTTGTGGAAAGAACACACATGCAATGACGACTGGTTGATCCATCAGTTGTTTATGGAAAAGAACACACATGCAATGAGCCTAGTGGATCCATGTGTGGTTTGTGGAAAAGAACACAGATGCAATGACTCTAGTGCTGGTTTATGGTTTTAGTATAACAACAAACAAGCAATTACTCAAATCGATCCATATGTGGTTTGTGGAAAGAACACACATGCAATGACTCTGGTTGATCCATATGTGGTTTGTGGAAAGAACACACATGCAATGACTCTAGTGCTAGTTTTAGTATGAGAACACACATGCAATGACTCTAGTGGGTCCACATGTAGTTTGTGAAAAGAACACACATGCAATGACCACTGGTTGATCCATAAGTTGGTTGTGGAAAAGAATACGCATGCAATGAGTCTAGTGGTTCCATGTGTGGTTTGTGGAAAAGAACACACATGCAATGACTCTAGTGCTGGTTTGTGGTTTTAGTATAAGAACAAACATGCAATTACTCAAATGGATCCATATGTGGTTTGTGGAAAGAACACACATGCAATGACTCTGGTTGATCCATATGTGGTTTGTGGAAAGAACACACATGCAATGACCACTGGTGGATCCATGTGTGGTTTGTGGAAAAGAACACACATGCAATGACCACTGGTTGATCCATGTGTGGTTTGTGGAAAGAACACACATGCAATGACAGTGTTGGATCCATGTGTGGTTTGTGAAAAGAACACACATGCAATGACTCTAGTGTTGGTTTTAGTATAAGAACACGGATGCAATGACTCTAGTGGTTGATCCATGTGTGGTTTGTGGAAATAACACACATGCAATGACTCTAATGGATCCATAAGTGGTTTATGGAAAAGAACACACATGCAATGACCACTGGTTGATCCATTTGTGGTTTGTGGAAATAACACACATGCAATGACCACTTGTTGATCCATGTGTGGTTTGTGGAAAGAACACACATGCAATGACCACTGGTTGATCCATCAGTTGTTTGTGGAAAAGAACACACATGCAATGAGCCTAGTGGATCCATGTGTCGTTTGTGGAAAAGAACACACATGCAATGACTCTAGTGCTGGTTTATGGTTTTAGTATAACAACAAACATGCAATTACTCAAATCGATAAATATGTGGTTTGTGGAAAGAACACACATGCAATGACTCTAGTTGATCCATATGTGGTTTGTGGAAAGAACACACATGCAATGACTCTAGTGCTAGTTTTAGTATGAGAACACACATGCAATGACTCTAGTGGGTCCACATGTAGTTTGTGAAAAGAACACACATGCAATGACCACTGGTTGATCCATAAGTTGTTTGTGGAAAAGAATACGCATGCAATGAGTCTAGTGGTTCCATGTGTGGTTTGTGGAAAATAACACACATGCAATGACTCTGGTGCTGGTTTGTGGTTTTAGTATAAGAACAAACATGCAATTACTCAAATGGATCCATATGTGGTTTGTGGAAAGAACACACATGCAATGACTCTGGTTGATCCATATGTGGTTTGTGGAAAGAACACACATGCAATAACCACTGGTGGATCCATGTGTGGTTTGTGGAAAAGAACACACATGCAATGACCACTGGTTGATCCATGTGTGGTTTGTGGAAAGAACACACATGCATTGATAGTGGGGGAGCCTTGTGTGTTTTGTAAAAAGAACACGCATGCAATGAATCTAGTGTCGGTTTTAGTAATAGAACACACATGCAATGACTCTAGTGGTCGATCCATGTGTGGTTTGTGGAAATAACACACATGCAATGACTCTAGTGGTTGATCCATGTGTGGTTTGTGGAAATAACACACATGCAATGACTCTAGTGGTTGATCCATGTGTGGTTTGTGGAAATAACACACATGCAATGACTGTAATGGATCCATAAGTGGTTTATCGAAAAGAACACACATGCAATGACCACTGGTTGATCCATATGTGGTTTGTGGAAAGACCACACATGCAATGACCACTTGTTGATCCATGTGTAGTTTGTGGAAAGAACACACATGCACTGACAGTGGTTGATCCATATGTGGTTTGTGGATAGAACACACATGCAATGACTCTAGTGCTAGTTTTAGTATAAGAACACACATGCAATGACTCTAGTGGGTCCACATGTAGTTTGTGAAAAGAACACACATGCAATGACCACTGGTTGATCCATAAGTTGTTTGTGGAAAAGAACACACATGCAATGAGTCTAGTGGATCCATGTGTGGTTTGTGGAAAAGAACACACATGTAATGACTCTAGTGATGGTTTGTGGTTTTAGTATAAGAACAAACATGCAATTACTCAAATGGATCCATATGTGGTTTGTGGAAAGAACACACATGCAACGACTCTGGTTGATCCAAATGTGGTTTGTGGAAACAACACACATGCAATGACTCTAGTGCTAGTTTTAGTATGAGAACACACATGCAATGACTCTAGTGGGTCCATATGTAGTTTGCGGAAAGAACACACATGTAATGACCACTTGTTGATCCATAAGTTGTTTGTGGAAAAGAACACGCATGCAATGAGTCTAGTGGTTCCATGTGTGGTTTGTGGAAAAGAACACACATGCAAGGACTCTAGTGCTGGTTTGTGGTTTGTGGAAAGAACACACGTGTAATGACTCTGGTTGATCCATATGTGGTTTGTGGAAAGAACACACAGGCAATGACCACTGGTGGATCCATGTGTGGTTTGTGGAAAAGAACACACACGCAATGACCACTGGTTGATCCATGTGTGGTTTGTGGAAAGAACACACATGCAATGATAGTGGTGGAGCCATGTGTAGTTTGTGAAAAGAACACACATGAAATGACTCTAGTGTCGGTTTTAGTATTAGAACACACATGCAATGACTCTAGTGGTTGATCCATAGGTGGTTTGTGGAAATAACACACATGCAATGACTCTAGTGGTTGATCCATGTGTGGTTTGTGGAAATAACACACATGCAATGACTCTAGTGGTTGATCCATGTGTGGTTTGTGGAAATAACACACATGCAATGATTGTAATGGATCCATAAGTGGTTTATGGAAAATAACACACATGCAATGACCACTGGTTGATCCATATGTGGTTTGTGGAAAGAACACACATGCAATGACCACTTGTTGATCCATGTGAGGTTTGTGGAAACAACACACATGCAATGACAGTGGTTGATCCATATGTGGTTTGTGGATAGAACACACATGCAATGACTCTAGTGCTAGTTTTAGTATAAGAACACACATACAATGACTCTAGTGGGTCCACATGTAGTTTGTGAAAAGAACACACATGCAATGATCACTGGTTGATCCATAAGTTGTTTGTGGAAAAGAACACACATGAAATGAGTCTAGTGGGTCCATGTGTGGTTTGTGGAAAAGAACACACATGCAATGACTAGTGCTGGTTTGTGGTTTTAGTATAAGAACAAACATGCAATGACTCTGGTTGATGCATATGTGGTTTGTGGAAAGAACACACATGCAATGACCACTGGTGGATCCATGTGTGGTTTGTGGAAAAAAAGAACACACATGCAATGACAACTGGTTGATCCATGTGTGGTTTGTGGAAAGAACTCACATGCAATGACAGTGGTGGATCCATGTGTGGTTTGTGAAAAGAACACACATGCAATGACTCTAGTGTTGGTTTTATTATAAGAACACACATGCAATGACTCTAGAGGTTGATCCATGTATGGTTTGTGGAAATAACACACATGCAATGACTCTAGTGGTTGATCCATGTGTGGTTTGTGGAAATAACACACATGCAATGACTCTAATGGATCCATAAGTGGTTTATGGAAAAGAACACACATGCAATGACCACTGGTTGATCCATTTGTGGTTTGTGGAAAAGAACACACATGCAATGAGTCTAGTGGATCCATGTTTGGTTTCCGGAAAAGAACACACATGCAATGACTCTAGTGCTGGTTTGTGGTTTTAGTATATGAACAAACATGCAATTACTCAAATGGATCCATATGTGGTTTGTGGAAAGAATACACATGCAATGACTCTGGTTGATCCATATGTGATTTGTGGAAAGAAAACACATGCAATGACCACTGGTGGATCCATGTGTGGTTTATGGAAAATAACACACATGCAATGACCACTGGTTGATCCATGTGTGGTTTGTGGAAAGAACACACATGCAATGAGAGTTGTGGATCCATGTGTGGTTTGTGAAAAGAACACACAAGCAATGACTCTAGTGTTGGTTTTAGTATAAGAACACACATGCAATAACTCTAGTGGTTGATCCATGTGTGGTTTGTGGAAATAACACACATGCAATGACTCTAGTGGTTGATCCATGTGTGGTTTGTGGAAATAACACACATGCAATGACTCTAGTGGTTGAGCCATGTGTGGTTTGTGGAAATAACACACATGCAATGACTGTAATGGATCCAAAAGTGGTTTATGGAAAAGAACACACATGCAATGACCACGTGTTGATCCATATGTGGTTTGTGGAAAGAACACACATGCAATGACCACGTGTTGATCCATGTGTGGTTTGTGGAAAGAACACACATGCAATGATAGTGGTGGATCCATGTGTGGTTTGTGGATAGAACACACATGCAATGACTCTAGTGCTAGTTTTAGTATAAGAACACAGATGCAATGACTCTAGTGGGTCCACATGTGGTTTGTGGAAAGAACACACATGCAATGACCACTGGTTGATCCATTAGTTGTTTGTGGAAAAGAACACACATGCAATGAGTCTAGTGGATCCATGTGTGGTTTGTGGAAATAACACACATGCAATGACTCTAGTGTTGGTTTGTGGTTTTAGTATAAGAAAAAACATGCAATTACTCAAATGGATCCATATGTGGTTTGTGGAAAGAACATACATGCAATGACTCTGTTGATCCATATGTGGTTTGTGGAAAGAACACACATGCAATGACCACTGGTGGATCCATGTGTGGTTTGTGGAAAAGAACACACAGGAAATGACCACTGGTTGATCCATATGTGGTTTGTGGAAAGAACACACATGCAATGACAGTGGTGGATCCATGTGTGGTTTGTGAAAAAACACACATGCAATGACTCTAGTGTTGGATTTAGTATAAGAACACACATGCAATGACTCTAGTGGTTGATCCATGTGTGGTTTGTGGAAATAACACACATGCAATGACTCTAGTGGTTGATCCATGTGTGGTTTGTGGAAATAACACACATGCAATGACTCTAGTGGTTGATCCATGTGTGGTTTGTGGAAATAACACACATGCAATGACTGTAATGGATCCATAAGTGGTTTATGGAAAAGAACACACATGCAATGACCACTGGTTGATCCATATGTGGGTTGTGGAAAGAACACACATGCAATGACCACTTGTTGATCCATGTGTGGTTTGTGGAAAGAACACACATGCAATGACAATGGTGGATCCATGTGTGGTTTGTGGATAGAACACACATGCAATGACTCTAGTGCTAGTTTTAGTATAAGAACACACATGCAATGACTCTAGTGGGTCCACATGTAGTTTGTGAAAAGAACACACATGCAATGATCACTGGTTGATCCATAAGTTGTTTGTGGAAAAGAACACACATGAAATGAGTCTAGTGGATCCATGTGTGGTTTGTGGCAAAGAACACACATGCAATGACTCTAGTGCTGGTTTGTGGTTTTAGTATAAGAACAAACATGCAATTACTCAAATGGATCCATATGTGGTTTGTGGAAAGAACAGACATGCAATGACTCTGGTTGATCCATATGTGGTTTGTGGAAAGAACACACATGCAATGACCACTGGTGGATCCATGTGTGGTTTGTGGAAAAGAACACACATGAAATGACCACTGGTTGATCCATGTGTGGTTTGTGGAAAGAACACACATGCAATGACAGTGGTGGATCCATGTGTGGTTTGTGAAAAGAACACACATGCAATGACTCTAGTGTTGGTTTTAGTATAAGAACACACATGCAATGACTCTAGTGTTGGTTTTAGTATAAGAACACACATGCAATGACTCTAGTGGTTGATCCATGTGTGGTTTGTGGAAAGAACACACATGCAATGACCACTTGTTGATCCATGTGTGGTTTGTGGAAAGAACACACATGCAATGACATTGGTGGATCCATGTGTGGTTTGTGGATAGAACACACATGCAATAACTCTAGTGCTAGTTTTAGTATGAGAACACACATGCAATGACTCTAGTGGGTCCACATGTGGTTTGTGGAAAGAACACACATGCAATGACCACTGGTTGATCCATCTGTTGTTTGTGGAAAAGAACACACATGCAATGAGTCTAGTGGATCCATGTGTGGTTTGTGGAAAAGAACACACATGCAATGACTAGTGCTGGTTTGTGGTTTTAGTATAAGAACAAACATGCAATTACTCAAATGGATCCATATGTGGTTTGTGGAAAGAACACACATGCAATGACTCAGGTTGATCCATATGTGATTTGTGGAAAGAACACACATGCAATGACCACTGGTGGATCCATGTGTGGTTTGTGGAAAAGAACACACATGCAATGACCACTGGTTGATCCATGTGTGGTTTGTGGAAAGAACACACATGCAATGACAGTGTTGGATCCATGTGTGGTTTGTGAAAAGAACACACATGCAATGACTCTAGTGTTGGTTTTAGTATAAGAACATGGATGCAATGACTCTAGTGGTTGATCCATGTGTGGTTTGTGGAAATAACACACATGCAATGACTCTAGTGGTTAATCCATGTGTGGTTTGTGGAAATAACACACATGCAATGACTCTAGTGGTTGATCCATGTGTGGTTTGTGGAAATAACACACATGCAATGACTATAATGGATCCATAAGTGGTTTATGGTAAAGAACACACATGCAATGACCACTGGTTGATCCATATGTGGTTTGTGGAAAGAACACACATGCAATGACCACTTGTTGATCCATGTGTGGTTTGCGGAAAGAACACACATGCAATGATAGTGGTGGATCCATGTGTGGTTTGTGGATAGAACACACATGCAATGACTCTAGTGCTAGTTTTAGTATAAGAACACACATACAATGACTCTAGTGGGTCCACATGTAGTTTGCGAAAAGAACACACATGCAATGACCATTGGTTGATCCATAAGTTGTTTGTGGAAAAGAACACACATGAAATGAGTCTAGTGGATCCATGTGTGGTTTGTGGAAAAGAACACACATGCAATGACTCTAGTGCTGGTTTGTGGTTTTAGTATAAGAATAAACATGCAGTTATTCAAATGGATCCATATGTGGTTTGTGGAATGAACACCCATGCAATGACTCTGGTTGATGCATATGTGGTTTGTGGAAAGAACACACATGCAATGACCACTGGTGGATCCATGTGTGATTTGTGGAAAAGAACACACATGCAATGACAACTGGTTGATCCATGTGTGGTTTGTGGAAAGAACTCACATGCAATGACAGTGGTGGATCCATGTGTGGTTTGTGAAAAGAACACACATGCAATGACTCTAGTGTTGGTTTTATTATAAGAACACACATGCAATGACTCTAGAGGTTGATCCATGTCTGGTTTGTGGAAATAACACACATGCAATGACTCTAGTGGTTGATCCATGTGTGGTTTGTGGAAATAACACACATGCAATGACTCTAATGGATCCATATGTGGTTTATGGAAAAGAACACACATGCAATGACCACTGGTTGATCCATTTGTGGTTTGTGGAAAAGAACACACATGCAATGAGTCTAGTGGATCCATGTGTGGTTTCTGGAAAAGAACACACATGCAATGACTAGTGCTGGTTTGTGGTTTTAGTATAAGAACAAACATGCAATTACTCAAATGGATCCATATGTGGTTTGTGGAAAGAACACACATGCAATGACTCTGGTTGATCCATATGTGATTTGTGGAAAGAACACACATGCAATGACCACTGGTGGATCCATGTGTGATTTGTGGAAAAGAACACACATGCAATGACAACTGGTTGATCCATGTGTGGTTTGTGGAAAGAACTCACATGCAATGACAGTGGTGGATCCATGTGTGGTTTGTGAAAAGAACACACATGCAATGACTCTAGTGTTGGTTTTATTATAAGAACACACATGCAATGACTCTAGAGGTTGATCCATGTCTGGTTTGTGGAAATAACACACATGCAATGACTCTAGTGGTTGATCCATGTGTGGTTTGTGGAAATAACACACATGCAATGACTCTAATGGATCCATATGTGGTTTATGGAAAAGAACACACATGCAATGACCACTGGTTGATCCATTTGTGGTTTGTGGAAAAGAACACACATGCAATGAGTCTAGTGGATCCATGTGTGGTTTCTGGAAAAGAACACACATGCAATGACTAGTGCTGGTTTGTGGTTTTAGTATAAGAACAAACATGCAATTACTCAAATGGATCCATATGTGGTTTGTGGAAAGAACACACATGCAATGACTCTGGTTGATCCATATGTGATTTGTGGAAAGAACACACATGCAATGACCACTGGTGGATCCATGTGTGGTTTGTGGAAAAGAACACACATGCAACTACCACTGGTTGATCCATGTGTGGTTTGTGGAAAGAACACACATGCAATGACAGTGTTGGATCCATGTGTGGTTTGTGAAAAGAACACACATGCAATAACTCTAGTGGTTGATCCATGTGTGGTTTGTAGAAATAACACACATGCAATGACTCTAGTGGTTGATCCATGTGTGGTTTGTGGAAATAACACACATGCAATGACTCTAGTGGTTGAGCCATGTGTGGTTTGTGGAAATAACACACATGCAATGACTGTAATGGATCCAAAAGTGGTTTATGGAAAAGAACACACATGCAATGACCACGTGTTGATCCATATGTGGTTTGTGGAAAGAACACACATGCAATGACCACGTGTTGATCCATGTGTGGTTTGTGGAAAGAACACACATGCAATGATAGTGGTGGATCCATGTGTGGTTTGTGGATAGAACACACATGCAATGACTCTAGTGCTAGTTTTAGTATAAGAACACAGATGCAATGACTCTAGTGGGTCCACATGTGGTTTGTGGCAAGAACACACATGCAATGACCACTGGTTGATCCATTAGTTGTTTGTGGAAAAGAACACACATGCAATGAGTCTAGTGGATCCATGTGTGGTTTGTGGAAATAACACACATGCAATGACTCTAGTGTTGGTTTGTGGTTTTAGTATAAGAAAAAACATGCAATTACTCAAATGGATCCATATGTGGTTTGTGGAAAGAACACACATGCAATGACTCTGTTGATCCATATGTTGTTTGTGGAAAGAACACACATGCAATGACCACTGGTGGATCCGTGTGTGGTTTGTGGAAAAGAACACACAGGAAATGACCACTGGTTGATCCATATGTGGTTTGTGGAAAGAACACACATGCAATGACAGTGGTGGATCTATGTGTGGTTTGTGAAAAAACACACATGCAATGACTCTAGTGTTGGATTTAGTATAAGAACACACATGCAATGACTCTAGTGGTTGATCCATGTGTGGTTTGTGGAAAGAACACACATGCAATGACTCTAGTGGTTGATCCATGTGTGGTTTGTGGAAATAACACACATGCAATGACTCTAGAGGTTGATCCATGTCTGGTTTGTGGAAATAACACACATGCAATGACTCTAGTGGTTGATCCATGTGTGGTTTGTGGAAATAACACACATGCAATGACTCTAATGGATCCATATGTGGTTTATGGAAAAGAACACACATGCAATGACCACTGGTTGATCCATTTGTGGTTTGTGGAAAAGAACACACATGCAATGAGTCTAGTGGATCCACGTGTGGTTTCTGGAAAAGAACACACATGCAATGACTAGTGCTGGTTTGTGGTTTTAGTATAAGAACAAACATGCAATTACTCAAATGGATCCATATGTGGTTTGTGGAAAGAACACACATGCAATGACTCTGGTTGATCCATATGTGATTTGTGGAAAGAACACACATGCAATGACCACTGGTGGATCCATGTGTGGTTTGTGGAAAAGAACACACATGCAACTACCACTGGTTGATCCATGTGTGGTTTGTGGAAAGAACACACATGCAATGACAGTGTTGGATCCATGTGTGGTTTGTGAAAAGAACACACATGCAATAACTCTAGTGGTTGATCCATGTGTGGTTTGTGGAAATAACACACATGCAATGACTCTAGTGGTTGATCCATGTGTGGTTTGTGGAAATAACACACATGCAATGACTCTAGTGGTTGAGCCATGTGTGGTTTGTGGAAATAACACACATGCAATGACTGTAATGGATCCAAAAGTGGTTTATGGAAAAGAACACATGCAATGACCACGTGTTGATCCATATGTGGTTTGTGGAAAGAACACACATGCAATGACCACGTGTTGATCCATGTGTGGTTTGTGGAAAGAACACACATGCAATGATAGTGGTGGATCCATGTGTGGTTTGTGGATAGAACACACATGCAATGACTCTAGTGCTAGTTTTAGTATAAGAACACAGATGCAATGACTCTAGTGGGTCCACATGTGGTTTGTGGCAAGAACACACATGCAATGACCACTGGTTGATCCATTAGTTGTTTGTGGAAAAGAACACACATGCAATGAGTCTAGTGGATCCATGTGTGGTTTGTGGAAATAACACACATGCAATGACTCTAGTGTTGGTTTGTGGTTTTAGTATAAGAAAAAACATGCAATTACTCAAATGGATCCATATGTGGTTTGTGGAAAGAACACACATGCAATGACTCTGTTGATCCATATGTTGTTTGTGGAAAGAACACACATGCAATGACCACTGGTGGATCCATGTGTGGTTTGTGGAAAAGAACACACAGGAAATGACCACTGGTTGATCCATATGTGGTTTGTGGAAAGAACACACATGCAATGACAGTGGTGGATCTATGTGTGGTTTGTGAAAAAACACACATGCAATGACTCTAGTGTTGGATTTAGTATAAGAACACACATGCAATGACTCTAGTGGTTGATCCATGTGTGGTTTGTGGAAAGAACACACATGCAATGACTCTAGTGGTTGATCCATGTGTGGTTTGTGGAAATAACACACATGCAATGACTCTAGTGGTTAATCCATGTGTGGTTTGTGGAAATAACACACATGCAATGACTGTAATGGATCCATAAGTGGTTTATTGAAAAGAACACACATGCAATGACCACTGGTTGATCCATATGTGGGATGTGGAAAGAACACACATGCAATGACCACTTGTTGATCCATGTGTGGTTTGTGGAAAGAACACACATGCAATGACAATGGTGGATCCATGTGTGGTTTGTGGATAGAACACACATGCAATGACTCTAGTGCTAGTTTTAGTATAAGAACACACATGCAATGACTCTAGTGGGTCCACATGTAGTTTTTGAAAAGAACACACATGAAATGACCACTAGTTGATCCATAAGTTGTTTGTGGAAAAGAACACACATGCAATGAGTCTAGTGGATCCATGTGTGGTTTGTGGAAAAGAACACACATGCAATGACTCTAGTGCTGGTTTGTGGTTTTAGTATAAGAACAAACATGCAATTACTCAAATGGATCCATATGTGGTTTGTGGAAAGAACAGACATGCAATGACTCTGGTTGATCCATATGTGGTTTGTGGAAAGAACACACATGCAATGACCACTGGTGGATCCATGTGTGGTTTGTGGAAACGAACACACATGAAATGACCACTGGTTGATCCATGTGTGGTTTGTGGAAAGAACACACATGCAATGACAGTGGTGGATCCATGTGTGGTTTGTGAAAAGAACACACATGCAATGACTCTAGTGTTGGTTTTAGTATAAGAACACACATGCAATGACTCTAGTGTTGGTTTTAGTATAAGAACACACATGCAATGACTCTAGTGGTTGATCCATGTGTGGTTTGTGGAAAGAACACACATGCAATGACCACTTGTTGATCCATGTGTGGTTTGTGGAAAGAACACACATGCAATGACATTGGTGGATCCATGTGTGGTTTGTGGATAGAACACACATGCAATAACTCTAGTGCTAGTTTTAGTATGAGAACACACATGCAATGACTCTAGTGGGTCCACATGTGGTTTGTGGAAAGAACACACATGCAATTACCACTGGTTGATCCATCAGTTGTTTGTGGAAAAGAACACACATGCAATGAGTCTAGTGGATCCATGTGTGGTTTGTGGAAAAGAACACACATGCAATGACTAGTGCTGGTTTGTGGTTTTAGTATAAGAACAAACATGCAATTACTCAAATGGATCCATATGTAGTTTGTGGAAAGAACACACATGCAATGACTCTGGTTGATCCATATGTGATTTGTGGAAAGAACACACATGCAATGACCACTGGTGGATCCATGTGTGGTTTGTGGAAAAGAACACACATGCAATGACCACTGGTTGATCCATGTGTGGTTTGTGGAAAGAACACACATGCAATGACAGTGTTGGATCCATGTGTGGTTTGTGAAAAGAACACACATGCAATGACTCTAGTGTTGGTTTTAGTATAAGAACATGGATGCAATGACTCTAGTGGTTGATCCATGTGTGGTTTGTGGAAATAACACACATGCAATGACTCTAGTGGTTAATCCATGTGTGGTTTGTGGAAATAACACACATGCAATGACTGTAGTGGTTGATCCATGTGTGGTTTGTGGAAATAACACACATGCAATGACTATAATGGATCCATAAGTGGTTTATGGTAAAGAACACACATGCAATGACCACTGGTTGATCCATATGTGGTTTGTGGAAAGAACACACATGCAATGACCACTTGTTGATCCATGTGTGGTTTGCGGAAAGAACACACATGCAATGATAGTGGTGGATCCATGTGTGGTTTGTGGATAGAACACACATGCAATGACTCTAGTGCAAGTTTTAGTATAAGAACACACATACAATGACTCTAGTGGGTCCACATGTAGTTTGCGAAAAGAACACACATGCAATGACCATTGGTTGATCCATAAGTTGTTTGTGGAAAAGAACACACATGAAATGAGTCTAGTGGATCCATGTGTGGTTTGTGGAAAAGAACACACATGCAATGACTCTAGTGCTGGTTTGTGGTTTTAGTATAAGAATAAACATGCAGTTATTCAAATGGATCCATTTGTGGTTTGTGGAATGAACACCCATGCAATGACTCTGGTTGATGCATATGTGGTTTGTGGAAAGAACACACATGCAATGACCACTGGTGGATCCATGTGTGGTTTGTGGAAAAGAACACACATGCAATGACAACTGGTTGATCCATGTGTGGTTTGTGGAAAGAACTCACATGCAATGACAGTGGTGGATCCATGTGTGGTTTGTGAAAAGAACACACATGCAATGACTCTAGTGTTGGTTTTATTATAAGAACACACATGCAATGACTCTAGAGGTTGATCCATGTCTGGTTTGTGGAAATAACACACATGCAATGACTCTAGTGGTTGATCCATGTGTGGTTTGTGGAAATAACACACATGCAATGACTCTAATGGATCCATATGTGGTTTATGGAAAAGAACACACATGCAATGACCACTGGTTGATCCATTTGTGGTTTGTGGAAAAGAACACACATGCAATGAGTCTAGTGGATCCATGTGTGGTTTCTGGAAAAGAACACACATGCAATGACTAGTGCTGGTTTGTGGTTTTAGTATAAGAACAAACATGCAATTACTCAAATGGATCCATATGTGGTTTGTGGAAAGAACACACATGCAATGACTCTGGTTGATCCATATGTGATTTGTGGAAAGAACACACATGCAATGACCACTGGTGGATCCATGTGTGGTTTGTGGAAAAGAACACACATGCAACGACCACTGGTTGATCCATGTGTGGTTTGTGGAAAGAACACACATGCAATGACAGTGTTGGATCCATGTGTGGTTTGTGAAAAGAACACACATGCAATGACTCTAGTGTTGGTTTTAGTATAAGAACACGGATGAAATGACTCTAGTGGTTGATCCATGTGTGGTTTGTGGAAATAAAAAACATGCAATGACTCTAGTGGTTAATCCATGTGTGGTTTGTGGAAATAACACACATGTAATGACTCTAGTGGTTGATCCATGTGTGGTTTGTGGAAATAACACACATGCAATGACTATAATGGATCCATAAGTGGTTTATGGAAAAGAACACACATGCAATGACCACTGGTTGATCCATATGTGGTTTGTGGAAAGAACACACATGCAATGACCACTTGTTGATCCATGTGTGGTTTGTGGAAAGAACACACATACAATGATAGTGGTGGATCCATGTGTGGTTTGTGGATAGAACACACATGCAATGACTCTAGTGCTAGTTTTAGTATAAGAACACACATACAATGACTCTAGTGGGTCCACAGGTAGTTTGTGAAAAGAACACACATGCAATGACCACTGGTTGATCCATAAGTTGTTTGTGGAAAAGAACACACATGAAATGAGTCTAGTGGATCCATGTGTGGTTTGTGGAAAAGAACACACATGCAATGACTCTAGTGCTGGTTTGTGGTTTTAGTATAAGAATAAACATGCAGTTATTCAAATGGATCCATATGTGGTTTGTGGAATGAACACACATGCAATGACTCTGGTTGATGCATATGTGGTTTGTGGAAAGAACACACATGCAATGACCACTGGTGGATCCATGTGTGGTTTGTGGAAAAGAACACACATGCAATGATAACTGATTGATCCATGTGTGTTTTGTGGAAAGAACTCACATGCAATGACAGTGGTGGATCCATGTGTGGTTTGTGAAAAGAACACACATGTAATGACTCTAGTGTTGGTTTTAGTATAAGAACACACATGCAATGACTCTAGTGGTTGATCCATGTGTGGTTTGTGGAAATAACACACATGCAATGACTCTAGTGGTTGATCCATGTGTGGTTTGTGGAAATAACACACATGCAATGACTCTAGTGGTTGATCCATGTGTGGTTTGTGGAAATAACACACATGCAATGACTGTAATGGATCCATAAGTGGTTTATGGAAAAGAACACACATGCAATGACCACTGGTTGATCCATATGTGGTTTGTGGAAAGAACACACATGCAATGACCACTTGTTGATCCATGTGTGGTTTGCGGAAAGAACACACATGCAATGACAATGGTGGATCCATCTGTGGTTTGTGGATAGAACACACATGCAATGACTCTAGTGCTAGTTTTAGTATAAGAACACACATGCAATGACTCTAGTGGGTCCACATGTAGTTTTTGAAAAGAACACACATGAAATGACCACTAGTTGATCCATAAGTTGTTTGTGGAAAAGAACACACATGCAATGAGTCTAGTGGATCCATGTGTGGTTTGTGGAAAAGAACACACATGCAATGACTCTAGTGCTGGTTTATGGTTTTAGTATAAGAACAAACATGCAATTACTCAAATGGATCCATATGTGGTTTGTGGAAAGAACAGACATGCAATGACTCTGGTTGATCCATATGTGGTTTGTGGAAAGAACACACATGCAATGACCACTGGTGGATCCATGTGTGGTTTGTGGAAAAGAACACACATGAAATGATCACTGGTTGATCCATGTGTGGTTTGTGGAAAGAAAACACATGCAATGACAGTGGTGGATCCATGTGTGGTTTGTGAAAAGAACACACATGCAATGACTCTAGTGGTTGATCCATGTGTGGTTTGTGGAAATAACACACATGCAATGACTCTAGTGGTTGATCCATGTGTGGTTTGTGGAAATAACACACATGCAATGACTCTAGTGGTTCATCCATGTGTGGTTTGTGGAAATAACACACATGCAATGACTCTAGTGGTTGATCCATGTGTGGTTTGTGGAAATAACACACATGCAATGACTGTAATGGATCCATAAGTGGTTTATGGAAAAGAACACACATGCAATGACCACTGGTTGATCCATATGTGGGTTGTGGAAAGAACACACATGCAATGACCACTTGTTGATCCATGTGTGGTTTGTGGAAAGAACACACATGCAATGACAATGGTGGATCCATCTGTGGTTTGTGGATAGAACACACATGCAATGACTCTAGTGCTAGTTTTAGTATAAGAACACACATGCAATAACTCTAGTGGGTCCACATGTAGTTTTTGAAAAGAACACACATGAAATGACCACTAGTTGATCGATAAGTTGTTTGTGGAAAAGAACACACATGCAATGAGTCTAGTGGATCCATGTGTGGTTTGTGGAAAAGAACACACATGCAATGACTCTAGTGCTGGTTTGTGGTTTTAGTATAAGAACAAACATGCAATTACTCAAATGGATCCATATGTGGTTTGTGGAATGAACACACATGCAATGACTCTGGTTGATGCATATGTGGTTTGTGGAAAGAACACACATGCAATGACCACTGGTGGATCCATGTGTGGTTTGTGGAAAAGAACACACATGCAATGATAACTGATTGATCCATGTGTGGTTTGTGGAAAGAACTCACATGCAATGACAGTGGTGGATCCATGTGTGGTTTGTGAAAATAACACACATGTAATGACTCTAGTGTTGGTTTTAGTATAAGAACACACATGCAATGACTCTAGTGGTTGATCCATGTGTGGTTTGTGGAAATAACACACATGCAATGACTCTAGTGGTTGATCCATGTGTGGTTTGTGGAAATAACACACATGCAATGACTCTAGTGGTTGATCCATGTGTGGTTTGTTGAAATAACACACATGCAATGACTCTAGTGGTTGATCCATGTGTGGTTTGTGGAAATAACACACATGCAATGACTGTAATGGATCCATAAGTGGTTTATGGAAAAGAACACACATGCAATGACCACTGGTTGATCCATATGTGGGTTGTGGAAAGAACACACATGCAATGACCACTTGTTGATCCATGTGTGGTTTGTGGAAAGAACACACATGCAATGACAATGGTGGATCCATCTGTGGTTTGTGGATAGAACACACATGCAATGACTCTAGTGCTAGTTTTAGTATAAGAACACACATGCAATGACTCTAGTGGGTCCACATGTAGTTTTTGAAAAGAACACACATGAAATGACCACTAGTTGATCCATAAGTTGTTTGTGGAAAAGAACACACATGCAATGAGTCTAGTGGATCCATGTGTGGTTTGTGGAAAAGAACACACATGCAATGACTCTAGTGCTAGTTTGTGGTTTTAGTATAAGAACAAACATGCAATTACTCAAATGGATCCATATGTGGTTTGTGGAAAGAACAGACATGCAATGACTCTGGTTGATCCATATGTGGTTTGTGGAAAGAACACACATGCAATGACCACTGGTGGATCCATGTGTGGTTTGTGGAAAAGAACACACATGAAATGATCACTGGTTGATCCATGTGTGGTTTGTGGAAAGAAAACACATGCAATGACAGTGGTGGATCCATGTGTGGTTTGTGAAAAGAACACACATGCAATGACTCTAGTGTTGGTTTTAGTATAAGAACACACATGCAATGACTCTAGTGGTTGATCCATGTGTGGTTTGTGGAAAGAACACACATGCAATGACCACTTGTTGATCCATGTGTGGTTTGTGGAAAGAACACACATGCAATGACATTGGTGGATCCATGTGTGGTTTGTGGATAGAACACACATGCAATAACTCTAGTGCTAGTTTTAGTATGAGAACACACATGCAATGACTCTAGTGGGTCCACATGTGGTTTGTGGAAAGAACACACATGCAATGACCACTGGTTGATCCATCAGTTGTTTGTGGAAAAGAACACACATGCAATGAGTCTAGTGGATCCATGTGTGGTTTGTGGAAAAGAACACACATGCAATGACTAGTGCTGGTTTGTGGTTTTAGTATAAGAACAAACATGCAATTACTCAAATGGATCCATATGTGGTTTGTGGAAAGAACACACATGCAATGACTCTGGTTGATCCACATGTGATTTGTGGAAAGAACACACATGCAATGACCACTGGTGGATCCATGTGTGGTTTGTGGAAAAGAACACAGATGCAATGACCACTGGTTGATCCATGTGTGGTTTGTGTAAAGAACACACATGCAATGACAGTGTTGGATCCTTGTGTGGTTTGTGAAAAGAACACACATGCAATGACTCTAGTGTTGGTTTTAGTATAATAACCGGGATGTAATGACTCTAGTGGTTGATCCATGTGTGGTTTGTGGAAATAACACACATGCAATGACAATGGTGGATCCATCTGTGGTTTGTGGATAGAACACACATGCAATGACTCTAGTGCTAGTTTTAGTATAAGAACACACATGCAATGACTCTAGTGGGTCCACATGTAGTTTTTGAAAAGAACACACATGAAATGACCACTAGTTGATCCATAAGTTGTTTGTGGAAAAGAACACACATGCAATGAGTCTAGTGGATCCATGTGTGGTTTGTGGAAAAGAACACACATGCAATGACTCTAGTGCTAGTTTGTGGTTTTAGTATAAGAACAAACATGCAATTACTCAAATGGATCCATATGTGGTTTGTGGAAAGAACAGACATGCAATGACTCTGGTTGATCCATATGTGGTTTGTGGAAAGAACACACATGCAATGACCACTGGTGGATCCATGTGTGGTTTGTGGAAAAGAACACACATGAAATGATCACTGGTTGATCCATGTGTGGTTTGTGGAAAGAAAACACATGCAATGACAGTGGTGGATCCATGTGTGGTTTGTGAAAAGAACACACATGCAATGACTCTAGTGTTGGTTTTAGTATAAGAACACACATGCAATGACTCTAGTGGTTGATCCATGTGTGGTTTGTGGAAAGAACACACATGCAATGACCACTTTTTGATCCATGTGTGGTTTGTGGAAAGAACACACATGCAATGACATTGGTGGATCCATGTGTGGTTTGTGGATAGAACACACATGCAATAACTCTAGTGCTAGTTTTAGTATGAGAACACACATGCAATGACTCTAGTGGGTCCACATGTGGTTTGTGGAAAGAACACACATGCAATGACCACTGGTTGATCCATCAGTTGTTTGTGGAAAAGAACACACATGCAATGAGTCTAGCGGATCCATGTGTGGTTTGTGGAAAAGAACACACATGCAATGACTAGTGCTGGTTTGTGGTTTTAGTATAAGAACAAACATGCAATTACTCAAATGGATCCATATGTGGTTTGTGGAAAGAACACACATGCAATGACTCTGGTTGATCCATATGTGATTTGTGGAAAGAACACACATGCAATGACCACTGGTGGATCCATGTGTGGTTTGTGGAAAAGAACACAGATGCAATGACCACTGGTTGATCCATGTGTGGTTTGTGTAAAGAACACACATGCAATGACAGTGTTGGATCCTTGTGTGGTTTGTGAAAAGAACACACATGCAATGACTCTAGTGTTGGTTTTAGTATAATAACCGGGATGTAATGACTCTAGTGGTTGATCCATGTGTGGTTTGTGGAAATAACACACATGCAATGACAATGGTGGATCCATCTGTGGTTTGTGGATAGAACACACATGCAATGACTCTAGTGCTAGTTTGAGTATAAGAACACACATGCAATGACTCTAGTGGGTCCACATGTAGTTTTTGAAAAGAACACACATGAAATGACCACTAGTTGATCCATAAGTTGTTTGTGGAAAAGAACACACATGCAATGCGTCTCGGGGAACCATGTGTGGTTTGTGGACAAGAACACACAGGCAAAGACTCTAGTGCTGGTTTGTGGTTTTAGTATCAGAACAAACATGCAATGACTCAAATGGAGCCATATGTTGTTTGTGGAAATAACACCCATGCAATGACTCTGGTTGATCCATATGTGGTTTGTGGAAAGAACACACATGCAATGACCACTGGTGGATCCATGTGTGGTTTGTGGAAAAGAACACACATGAAATGATCACTGGTTGATCCATGTGTGGTTTGTGGAAAGAAAACACATGCAATGATAGTGGTGGATCCATGTGTGATTTGTGAAAAGAACACACATGCAATGACTCTAGTGTTGGTTTTAGTATAAGAACACACATGCAATGACTCTAGTGGTTGATCCATGTGTGGTTTGTGGAAAGAACACACATGCAATGACCACTTGTTGATCCATGTGTGGTTTGTGGAAAGAACACACATGCAATGACATTGGTGGATCCATGTGTGGTTTGTGGATAGAACACACATGCAATAACTCTAGTGCTAGTTTTAGTATGAGAACACACATGCAATGACTCTAGTGGGTCCACATGTGGTTTGTGGAAAGAACACACATGCAATGACCACTGGTTGATCCATCAGTTGTTTGTGGAAAAGAACACACATGCAATGAGTCTAGTGGATCCATGTGTGGTTTGTGGAAAAGAACACACATGCAATGACTAGTGCTGGTTTGTGGTTTTAGTATAAGAACAAACATGCAATTACTCAAATGGATCCATATGTGGTTTGTGGAAAGAACACACATGCAATGACTCTGGTTGATCCATATGTGATTTGTGGAAAGAACACACATGCAATGACCACTGGTGGATCCATGTGTGGTTTGTGGAAAAGAACACACATGCAATGACCACTGGTTGATCCATGTGTGGTTTGTGTAAAGAACACACATGCAATGACAGTGTTGGATCCTTGTGTGGTTTGTGAAAAGAACACACATGCAATGACTCTAGTGTTGGTTTTAGTATAATAACCGGGATGTAATGACTCTAGTGGTTGATCCATGTGTGGTTTGTGGAAATAACACACATGCAATGACAATGGTGGATCCATCTGTGGTTTGTGGATAGAACACACATGCAATGACTCTAGTGCTAGTTTGAGTATAAGAACACACATGCAATGACTCTAGTGGGTCCACATGTAGTTTTTGAAAAGAACACACATGAAATGACCACTAGTTGATCCATAAGTTGTTTGTGGAAAAGAACACACATGCAATGAGTCTAGTGGATCCATGTGTGGTTTGTGGAAAAGAACACACATGCAATGACTCTAGTGCTGGTTTGTGGTTTTAGTATAAGAACAAACATGCAATTACTCAAATGGATCCATATGTGGTTTGTGGAAAGAACAGACATGCAATGACTCTGGTTGATCCATATGTGGTTTGTGGAAAGAACACACATGCAATGACCACTGGTGGATCCATGTGTGGTTTGTGGAAAAGAACACACATGAAATGATCACTGGTTGATCCATGTGTGGTTTGTGGAAAGAAAACACATGCAATGATAGTGGTGGATCCATGTGTGATTTGTGAAAAGAACACACATGCAATGACTCTAGTGTTGGTTTTAGTATAAGAACACACATGCAATGACTCTAGTGGTTGATCCATGTGTGGTTTGTGGAAAGAACACACATGCAATGACCACTTGTTGATCCATGTGTGGTTTGTGGAAAGAACACACATGCAATGACATTGGTGGATCCATGTGTGGTTTGTGGATAGAACACACATGCAATAACTCTAGTGCTAGTTTTAGTATGAGAACACACATGCAATGACTCTAGTGGGTCCACATGTGGTTTGTGGAAAGAACACACATGCAATGACCACTGGTTGATCCATCAGTTGTTTGTGGAAAAGAACACACATGCAATGAGTCTAGTGGATCCATGTGTGGTTTGTGGAAAAGAACACACATGCAATGACTAGTGCTGGTTTGTGGTTTTAGTATAAGAACAAACATGCAATTACTCAAATGGATCCATATGTGGTTTGTGGAAAGAACACACATGCAATGACTCTGGTTGATCCATATGTGATTTGTGGAAAGAACACACATGCAATGACCACTGGTGGATCCATGTGTGGTTTGTGGAAAAGAACACACATGCAATGACCACTGGTTGATCCATGTGTGGTTTGTGTAAAGAACACACATGCAATGACAGTGTTGGATCCTTGTGTGGTTTGTGAAAAGAACACACATGCAATGACTCTAGTGTTGGTTTTAGTATAATAACACGGATGTAATGACTCTAGTGGTTGATCCATGTGTGGTTTGTGGAAATAACACACATGCAATGACTCTAGTGGTTGATCCATGTGTGGTTTGTGGAAATAACACACATGCAATGACTCTAGTGGTTGATCCATGTGTGGTTTGTGGAAATAACACACATGCAATGACTGTAATGGATCCATAAGTGGTTTATGGAAAAGATCACACATGCAATGACCACTGGTTGATCCATATGTGGTTTGTGGAAAGAACACACATGCAATGACCACTTGTTGATCCACGTGTGGTTTGTGGAAAGAACAGACATGCAATGACAGTGGTGGATCCATGTGTAGTTTGTGGATAGAACACACATACAATGACTCTAGTGCTAGTTTTAGTATAAGAACACACATGCAATGACTCTAGTGGGTCCACATGTAGTTTGTGAAAAGAACACATATGCAATGACCACTGGTTGATCCATAAGTTATTTGTGGAAAAGAACACACATGCAATGAGTATAGTGGATCCATGTGTGGTTTGTGGAAAAGAACACACATGCAATGACTCTAGTGCTGGTTTGTGGTTTTAGTATAAGAACAAACATGCAATTACTCAAATGGATCCATATGTTTTGTGGAAAGAACACACATGCAATGACTCTGGTTGATCCATATGTGGGTTGTGGATAGAACACACATGCAATGACTCTAGTGCTAGTTTTAGTATAAGAACACACATACAATGACTCTAGTGGGTCCACATGTAGTTTGTGAAAATAACACACATGCAATGACCACTGGTTGATCCATGAGTTGTTTGTGGAAAAGAACACACATGAAATGAGTCTAGTGGATCCATGTGTGGTTTGTGGAAAAGAACACACATGCAATGACTCTAGTGCTGGTTTGTGGTTTTAGTATAAGAATAAACATGCAGTTATTCAAATGGATCCATATGTGGTTTGTGGAATGAACACACATGCAATGACTCTGGTTGATGCATATGTGGTTTGTGGAAAGAACACACATGCAATGACCACTAGTGGATCCATGTGTGGTTTGTGGAAAAGAACAAACATGCAATGACAACTGGTTGATCCATGTGTGGTTTGTGGAAAGAACTAACATGCAATGACAGTGGTGGATCCATGTGTGGTTTGTGAAAAGAACACACATGCAATGACTCTAGTGTTGGTTTTATTATAAGAACACACATGCAATGACTCTAGAGGTTGATCCATGTCTGGTTTGTGGAAATAACACACATGCAATGACTCTAATGGTTGATCCATGTGTGGTTTGTGGAAATAACACACATGCAATGACTCTAATGGATCCATAAGTGGTTTATGGAAAAGAACACACATGCAATGACCACTGGTTGATCCATTTGTTGTTTGTGGACAAGAACACACATGCAATGAGTCTAGTGGATCCATGTGTGGTTTCTGGAAAAGAACACACATGCAATGACTCTAGTGCTGGTTTGTGGTTTTAGTATAAGAACAAACATGCAATTACTCAAATGGATCCATATGTGGTTTGTGGAAAGAACACACATGCAATGACTCTGGTTGATCCATATGTGATTTGTGGAAAGAACACACATGCAATGACCACTGGTGGATCCATGTGTGGTTTGTGGAAAAGAACACACATGCAATGACCACTGGTTGATCCATGTGTGGTTTGTGGAAAGAACACACATGCAATGAGAGTTGTGGATCCATGTGTGGTTTGTGAAAAGAACACACATGCAATGACTCTAGTGTTGGTTTTAGTATAAGAACACACATGCAATGACTCTGGTGGTTGATCCATGTATGGTTTGTGGAATAACACATTATGCAATGACTCTAGTGGAACACATGCAATGACCACGTGTTGATCCATACGTGGTTTGTGGAAAGAACACACATGCAATGACCACGTGTTGATCCATGTGAGGTTTGTGGAAAGAACACACATGCAATAGTGGTGGATCCATGTGTGGTTTGTGGATAGAACACACATGCAATGACTCTAGTGCTAGTTTTTGTATAAGAACACACATGCAATGACTCTAGTGGGTCCACATGTGGTTTTGGAAAGAACACACATGCAATGACCACTGGTTGAACCATCAGGTGTTTGTGGAAAAGAACACACATGCAATGAGACTAGTGGATCCATGTGTGGTTTGTGGAAAAGAACACACATGAAATCACACAAGTGATGTTCTGTGGTTTTATTAAAAGAACAAACATGCAATTACTCAAATGGATCCATATGTGGTTTGTGGAAAGAACACACATGCAATGACTCTGGTTGATCCATATGTGATTTGTGGAAAGAACACACATGCAATGACCACTGGTGGATCCATGTGTGGTTTGTGGAAAAGAACACACATGCAATGACCACTGGTTGATCCATATGTGGTTTGTGTAAAGAACACACATGCAATGACAGTGGTGGATCCATGTGTGGTTTGTGAAAAGAACACACATGCAATGACTCTAGTGTTGGTTTTAGTATAAGAACACACATGTAATGACTCTAGTGGTTGATCCATGTGTGGTTTGTGGAAATAACACACATGCAATGACAATGGTGGATCCATGTGTGGTTTGTGGATAGAACACACATGCAATGACTCCAGTGCTAGTTTGAGTATAAGAACACACATGCAATGACTCTAGTGGGTCCACATGTAGTTTTTGAAAAGAACACACATGAAATGACCACTAGTTGATCCATAAGTTGTTTGTGGAAAAGAACACACATGCAATGAGTCTAGTGGATCCATGTGTGGTTTGTGGAAAAGAACACACATGCAATGACTCTAGTGCTGGTTTGTGGTTTTAGTATAAGAACAAACATGCAATTACTCAAATGGATCCATATGTGGTTTGTGGAAAGAACAGACATGCAATGACTCTGGTTGATCCATATGTGGTTTGTGGAAAGAACACACATGCAATGACCACTGGTGGATCCATGTGTGGTTTGTGGAAAAGAACACACATGGAATGACCACTGGTTGATCCATGTGTGGTTTGTGGAAAGAAAACACATGCAATGATAGTGGTGGATCCATGTGTGGTTTGTGAAAAGAACACACATGCAATGACTCTAGTGTTGGTTTTAGTATAAGAACACACATGCAATGACTCTAGTGGTTGATCCATGTGTGGTTTGTGGAAAGAACACACATGCAATGACCACTTGTTGATCCATGTGTGGTTTGTGGAAAGAACACACATGCAATGACATTGGTGGATCCATGTGTGGTTTGTGGATAGAACACACATGCAATGACTCTAGTGCTAGTTTTAGTATAAGAACACACATGCAATGACTCTAGTGGGTCCACATGTGGTTTGTGGAAAGAACACACATGAAATGACCACTTGTTAATCCATAAGTTGTTTGTGGAAAAGAACACACATGCAATGAGTCTAGTGGATCCATGTGTGGTTTGTGGAAAAGAACACACATGCAATGACTAGTGCTGGTTTGTGGTTTTAGTATAAGAACAAACATGCAATTACTCAAATGGATCCATATGTGGTTTGTGGAAAGAACACACATGCAATGACTCTGGTTGATCCATATGTGATTTGTGGAAAGAACACACATGCAATGACCACTGGTGGATCCATGTGTGGTTTGTGGAAAAGAACACACATGCAATGACCACTGGTTGATCCATGTGTGGTTTGTGTAAAGAACACACATGCAATGACAGTGTTGGATCCTTGTGTGGTTTGTGAAAAGAACACACATGCAATGACTCTAGTGTTGGTTTTAGTATAATAACACGGATGTAATGACTCTAGTGGTTGATCCATGTGTGGTTTGTGGAAATAACACACATGCAATGACTCTAGTGGTTAATCCATGTGTGGTTTGTGGAAATAACACACATGCAATGACTCTAGTGGTTGATCCATGTGTGTTTTGTGGAAATAACACACATGCAATGACTATAATGGATCCATAAGTGGTTCATGGTAAAGAACACACATGCAATGACCACTGGTTGATCCATATGTGGTTTGTGGAAAGAACACACATGCAATGACCACTTGTTGATCCACGTGTGGTTTGTGGAAAGAACAGACATGCAATGACAGTGGTGGATCCATGTGTAGTTTGTGGATAGAACACACATACAATGACTCTAGTGCTAGTTTTAGTATAAGAACACACATGCAATGACTCTAGTGGGTCCACATGTAGTTTGTGAAAAGAACACATATGCAATGACCACTGGTTGATCCATAAGTTATTTGTGGAAAAGAACACACATGCAATGAGTATAGTGGATCCATGTGTGGTTTGTGGAAAAGAACACACATGCAATGACTCTAGTGCTGGTTTGTGGTTTTAGTATAAGAACAAACATGCAATTACTCAAATGGATCCATATGTGGTTTGTGGAAAGAACACACATGCAATGACTCTGGTTGATCCATATGTGTGGTTTGTGGATAGAACACACATGCAATGACTCTAGTGCTAGTTTTAGTATAAGAACACACATACAATGACTCTAGTGGGTCCACATGTAGTTTGTGAAAATAACACACATGCAATGACCACTGGTTGATCCATGAGTTGTTTGTGGAAAAGAACACACATGAAATGAGTCTAGTGGATCCATGTGTGGTTTGTGGAAAAGAACACACATGCAATGACTCTAGTGCTGGTTTGTGGTTTTAGTATAAGAATAAACATGCAGTTATTCAAATGGATCCATATGTGGTTTGTGGAATGAACACACATGCAATGACTCTGGTTGATGCATATGTGGTTTGTGGAAAGAACACACATGCAATGACCACTAGTGGATCCATGTGTGGTTTGTGGAAAAGAACAAACATGCAATGACAACTGGTTGATCCATGTGTGGTTTGTGGAAAGAACTAACATGCAATGACAGTGGTGGATCCATGTGTGGTTTGTGAAAAGAACACACATGCAATGACTCTAGTGTTGGTTTTATTATAAGAACACACATGCAATGACTCTAGAGGTTGATCCATGTGTGGTTTGTGGAAATAACACACATGCAATGACTCTAATGGTTGATCCATGTGTGGTTTGTGGAAATAACACACATGCAATGACTCTAATGGATCCATAAGTGGTTTATGGAAAAGAACACACATGCAATGACCACTGGTTGATCCATTTGTGGTTTGTGGACAAGAACACACATGCAATGAGTCTAGTGGATCCATGTGTGGTTTCTGGAAAAGAACACACATGCAATGACTCTAGTGCTGGTTTGTGGTTTTAGTATAAGAACAAACATGCAATTACTCAAATGGATCCATATGTGGTTTGTGGAAAGAACACACATGCAATGACTCTGGTTGATCCATATGTGATTTGTGGAAAGAACACACATGCAATGACCACTGGTGGATCCATGTGTGGTTTGTGGAAAAGAACACACATGCAATGACCACTGGTTGATCCATGTGTGGTTTGTGGAAAGAACACACATGCAATGAGAGTTGTGGATCCATGTGTGGTTTGTGAAAAGAACACACATGCAATGACTCTAGTGTTGGTTTTAGTATAAGAACACACATGCGATAACTCTAGTGGTTGATCCATGTGTGGTTTGTGGAAATAACACACATGCAATGACTCTAGTGGTTGATCCATGTGTGGTTTGTGGAAATAACACACATGCAATCACTCTAGTGGTTGAGCCATGTGTGGTTTGTGGAAATAACACACATGCAATGACTGTAATGGATCCAAAAGTAGTTTATGGAAAAGAACACACATGCAATGACCACGTGTTGATCCATACGTGGTTTGTGGAAAGAACACACATGCAATGACCACGTGTTGATCCATGTGAGGTTTGTGGAAAGAACACACATGCAATAATAGTGGTGGATCCATGTGTGGTTTGTGGATAGAACACACATGCAATGACTCTAGTGCTAGTTTTAGTATAAGAACACACATGCAATGACTCTAGTGGGTCCACATGTGGTTTTTGGAAAGAACACACATGCAATGACCACTGGTTGATCCATTAGTTGTTTGTGGAAAAGAACACACATGCAATGAGTCTAGTGGATCCATGTGTGGTTTGTGGAAAAGAACACACATGCAATGACTCTAGTGCTGGTTTGTGGTTTTAGTATAAGAAAAAACATGCAATTACTCAAATGGATCCATATGTGGTTTGTGGAAAGAACACACATGCAATGACTCTGGTTGATCCATATATGGTTTGTGGAAAGAACACACATGCAATGACCACTTGTGGATCCATGTGTGGTTTGTGGAAAAGAACACACAGGCAATGACCACTGGTTGATCCATATGTGGTTTGTGGAAAGAACACACATGCAATGACAGTGGTGGATCCATGTGTGGTTTGTGAAAAAACACACATGCAATGACTCTAGTGTTGGATTTAGTACAAGAACACACATGCAATGACTCTAGTGGTTGATCCATGTGTGGTTTGTGGAAATAACACACATGCAATGACTCTAGTGGTTGATCCACGTGTGGTTTGTGGAAATAACACACATGCAATGACTCTAGTGGTTGATCCATGTGTGGTTTGTGGAAATAACACACATGCAGTGACTATAATGGATCCATAAGTGGTTTATGGAAAAAGAACACACATGGAATGACCACTGGTTGATCCATATGTGGGTTGTGGAAAGAACACACATGCAATGACCACTTGTTGATCCATGTGTGGTTTGTGGAAAGAACACACATGCAATGACAATGGTGGATCCATGTGTGGTTTGTGGATAGAACACACATGCAATGAATCTAGTGCTATTTTTAGTATAAGAACACACATGCAATGACTCTAGTGGGTCCACATGTAGTTTTTGAAAAGAACACACATGAAATGACCACTAGTTGATCCATAAGTTGTTTGTGGAAAAGAACACACATGCAATGAGTCTAGTGGATCCATGTGTGGTTTGTGGAAAAGAACACACATGCAATGACTCTAGTGCTGGTTTGTGGATTTAGTATAAGAACAAACATGCAATTACTCAAATGGATCCATATGTGGTTTGTGGAAAGAACAGACATGCAATGACTCTGGTTGATCCATATGTGGTTTGTGGAAAGAACACACATGCAATGACCACTGGTGGATCCATGTGTGGTTTGTGGAAAAGAACACACATGAAATGACCACTGGTTGATCCATGTGTGGTTTGTGGAATAACACACATGCAATGACAGTGGTGGATCCATGTGTGGTTTGTGAAAAGAACACACATGCAATGACTCTAGTGTTGGTTTTAGTATAAGAACACACATGCAATGACTCTAGTGGTTGATCCATGTGTGGTTTGTGGAAAGAACACACATACAATGACCACTTGTTGATCCATGTGTGGTTTGTGGAAAGAACACACATGCAATGACAATGGTGGATCCATGTGTGGTTTGTGGATAGAACACACATGCAATGACTCTAGTGCTATTTTTAGTATAAGAACACACATGCAATGACTCTAGTGGGTCCACATGTAGTTTTTGAAAAGAACACACATGAAATGACCACTAGTTGATCCATAAGTTGTTTGTGGAAAAGAACACACATGCAATGAGTCTAGTGGATCCATGTGAGGTTTGTGGAAAAGAACACACATGCAATGACTCTAGTCCTGGTTTGTGGTTTTAGTATAAGAACAAACATGCATTTACTCAAATGGATCCATATGTGGTTTGTGGAAAGAACACACATGCAATGACTCTGGTTGATCCATATGTGATTTGTGGAAACAACACACATGCAATGACCACTGGTGGATCCATGTGTGGTTTGTGGAAAAGAACACACATGCAATGACTCTAGTGTTGGTTTTAGTATAAGAACACGGATGCAATGACTCTAGTGGTTGATCCATGTGTGGTTTGTGGAAATAAAAAACATGCAATGACTCTAGTGGTTAATCCATGTGTGGTTTGTGGAAATAACACACATGTAATGACTCTAGTGGTTGATCCATGTGTGGTTTGTGGAAATAACACACATGCAATGACTATAATGGATCCATAAGTGGTTTATGGAAAAGAACACACATGCAATGACCACTGGTTGATCCATATGTGGTTTGTGGAAAGAACACACATGCAATGACCACTTGTGGATCCATGTGTGGTTTGTGGAAAAGAACACACAGGCAATGACCACTGGTGGATCCATGTGTGGTTTGTGGAAAGAACACACATGCAATGACAGTGGTGGATCCATGTGTGGTTTGTGAAAAAACACACATGCAATGACTCTAGTGTTGGATTTAGTATAAGAACACACATGCAATGACTCTAGTGGTTGATCCATGTGTGGTTTGTGGAAATAACACACATGCAATGACTCTAGTGGTTGATCCACGTGTGGTTTGTGGAAATAACACACATGCAATGACTCTAGTGGTTGATCCATGTGTGGTTTGTGGAAATAACACGCATGCAGTGACTATAATGGATCCATAAGTGGTTTATGGAAAAAGAACACACATGGAATGACCACTGGTTGATCCATATGTGGGTTGTGGAAAGAACACACATGCAATGACCACTTGTTGATCCATGTGTGGTTTGTGGAAAGAACACACATGCAATGACAATGGTGGATCCATGTGTGGTTTGTGGATAGAACACACATGCAATGACTCTAGTGCTATTTTTAGTATAAGAACACACATGCAATGACTCTAGTGGGTCCACATGTAGTTTTTGAAAAGAACACACATGAAATGACCACTAGTTGATCCATAAGTTGTTTGTGGAAAAGAACACACATGCAATGAGTCTAGTGGATCCATGTGTGGTTTGTGGAAAAGAACACACATGCAATGACTCTAGTGCTGGTTTGTGGTTTTAGTATAAGAACAAACATGCAATTACTCAAATGGATCCATATGTGGTTTGTGGAAAGAACAGACATGCAATGACTCTGGTTGATCCATATGTGGTTTGTGGAAAGAACACACATGCAATGACCACTGGTGGATCCATGTGTGGTTTGTGGATAGAACACACATGAAATGACCACTGGTTGATCCATGTGTGGTTTGTGGAATAACACACATGCAATGACAGTGGTGGATCCATGTGTGGTTTGTGAAAAGAACACACATGCAATGACTCTAGTGTTGGTTTTAGTATAAGAACACACATGCAATGACTCTAGTGGTTGATCCATGTGTGGTTTGTGGAAAGAACACACATACAATGACCACTTGTTGATCCATGTGTGGTTTGTGGAAAGAACACACATGCAATGACAATGGTGGATCCATGTGTGGTTTGTGGATAGAACACACATGCAATGACTCTAGTGCTATTTTTAGTATAAGAACACACATGCAATGACTCTAGTGGGTCCACATGTAGTTTTTGAAAAGAACACACATGAAATGACCACTAGTTGATCCATAAGTTGTTTGTGGAAAAGAACACACATGCAATGAGTCTAGTGGATCCATGTGAGGTTTGTGGAAAAGAACACACATGCAATGACTCTAGTCCTGGTTTGTGGTTTTAGTATAAGAACAAACATGCAATTACTCAAATGGATCCATATGTGGTTTGTGGAAAGAACACACATGCAATGACTCTGGTTGATCCATATGTGATTTGTGGAAAGAACACACATGCAATGACCACTGGTGGATCCATGTGTGTTTTGTGGAAAAGAACACACATGCAATGACCACTGGTTGATCCATGTGTGGTTTGTGGAAAGAACACACATGCAATGAGAGTTGTGGATCCATGTGTGGTTTGTGAAAAGAACACACATGCAATGACTCTAGTGTTGGTTTTAGTATAAGAACACACATGCGATAACTCTAGTGGTTGATCCATGTGTGGTTTGTGGAAATAACACACATGCAATGACTCTAGTGGTTGATCCATGTGTGGTTTGTGGAAATAACACACATGCAATCACTCTAGTGGTTGAGCCATGTGTGGTTTGTGGAAATAACACACATGCAATGACTGTAATGGATCCAAAATTAGTTTATGGAAAAGAACACACATGCAATGACCACGTGTTGATCCATACGTGGTTTGTGGAAAGAACACACATGCAATGACCACGTGTTGATCCATGTGAGGTTTGTGGAAAGAACACACATGCAATGATAGTGGTGGATCCATGCGTGGTTTGTGGATAGAACACACATGCAATGACTCTAGTGCTAGTTTTAGTATAAGAACACACATGCAATGACTCTAGTGGGTCCACATGTGGTTTGTGGAAAGAACACACATGCAATGACCACTGGTTGATCCATTAGTTGTTTGTGGAAATAACACACATGCAATGAGTCTAGTGGATCCATGTGTGGTTTGTGGAAAAGAACACACATGCAATGACTCTAGTGCTGGTTTGTGGTTTTAGTATAAGAAAAAACATGCAATTACTCAAATGGATCCATATGTGGTTTGTGGAAAGAACACACATGCAATGACTCTGGTTGATCCATATATGGTTTGTGGAAAGAACACACATGCAATGACCACTTGTGGATCCATGTGTGGTTTGTGGAAAAGAACACACAGGCAATGACCACTGGTTGATCCATATGTGGTTTGTGGAAAGAACACACATGCAATGACAGTGGTGGATCCATGTGTGGTTTGTGAAAAAACACACATGCAATGACTCTAGTGTTGGATTTAGTATAAGAACACACATGCAATGACTCTAGTGGTTGATCCAGGTGTGGTTTGTGGAAATAACACACATGCAATGACTCTAGTGGTTGATCCACGTGTGGTTTGTGGAAATAACACACATGCAATGACTCTAGTGGTTGATCCATGTGTGGTTTGTGGAAATAACACACATGCAGTGACTATAATGGATCCATAAGTGGTTTATGGAAAAAGAACACACATGCAATGACCACTGGTTGATCCATATGTGGGTTGTGGAAAGAACACACATGCAATGACCACTTGTTGATCCATGTGTGGTTTGTGGAAAGAACACACATGCAATGACAATGGTGGATCCATGTGTGGTTTGTGGATAGAACACACATGCAATGACTCTAGTGCTATTTTTAGTATAAGAACACACATGCAATGACTCTAGTGGGTCCACATGTAGTTTTTGAAAAGAACACACATGAAATGACCACTAGTTGATCCATAAGTTGTTTGTGGAAAAGAACACACATGCAATGAGTCTAGTGGATCCATGTGTGGTTTGTGGAAAAGAACACACATGCAATGACTCTAGTGCTGGTTTGTGGTTTTAGTATAAGAACAAAAATGCAATTACTCAAATGGATCCATATGTGGTTTGTGGAAAGAACAGACATGCAATGACTCTGGTTGATCCATATGTGGTTTGTGGAAAGAACACACATGCAATGACCACTGGTGGATCCATGTGTGGTTTGTGGAAAAGAACACACATGAAATGACCACGGGTTGATCCATGTGTGGTTTGTGGAATAAAACACATGAAATGACAGTGGTGGATCCATAAGTGTTTTGTGAAAAGAACACACATGCAATGACTCTAGTGTTGGTTTTAGTATAAGAACACACATGCAATGACTCTAGTGGTTGATCCATGTGTGGTTTGTGGAAAGAACACACATACAATGACCACTTGTTGATCCATGTGTGGTTTGTGGAAAGAACACACATGCAATGACAATGGTGGATCCATGTGTGGTTTGTGGATAGAACACACATGCAATGACTCTAGTGCTATTTTTAGTATAAGAACACACATGCAATGACTCTAGTGGGTCCACATGTAGTTTTTGAAAAGAACACACATGAAATGACCACTAGTTAATCCATAAGTTGTTTGTGGAAAAGAACACACATGCAATGAGTCTAGTGGATCCATGTGTGGTTTGTGGAAAAGAACACACATGCAATGACTCTAGTGCTGGTTTGTGGTTTTAGTGTAAGAACAAACATGCAATTACTCAAATGGATCCATATGTGGTTTGTGGAAAGAACACACATGCAATGACTCTGTTGATCCATATGTGATTTGTGGAAAGAACACACATGCAATGACCACTGGTGGATCCATGTGTGGTTTGTGGAACAGAACACACATGCAATGACCACTGGTTGATCCATGTGTGGTTTGTGGAAAGAACACACATGCAATGACAGTGGTGGATCCATGTGTGGTTTGTGAAAAGAACACATATGCAATGACTCTAGTGTTGGTTTTAGTATAAGAACACACATGCAATGACTCTAGTGGTTGATCCATGTGTGGTTTGTGGAAATAACACACATGCAATGACTCTAGTGGTTGATCCATGTGGGGTTTGTGGAAATAACACACATGCAATGACTGTAATGGATACATAAGTGGTTTATGGTAAAGAACACACATGCAATGACCACTGGTTGATCCATATGTGGTTTGTGGAAAGAACACACATGCAATGACCACTTGTTGATCCATGTGTGGTTTGTGGAAAGAACACACATGCAATGACAATGGTGGATCCATGTGTGGTTTGTGGATAGAACACACATGCAATGACTCTAGTGCTATTTTTAGTATAAGAACACACATGCAATGACTCTAGTGGGTCCACATGTAGTTTTTGAAAAGAACACACATGAAATGACCACTAGTTGATCCATAAGTTGTTTGTGGAAAAGAACACACATGCAATGAGTCTAGTGGATCCATGTGAGGTTTGTGGAAAAGAACACACATGCAATGACTCTAGTCCTGGTTTGTGGTTTTAGTATAAGAACAAACATGCAATTACTCAAATGGATCCATATGTGGTTTGTGGAAAGAACACACATGCAATGACTCTGGTTGATCCATATGTGATTTGTGGAAAGAACACACATGCAATGACCACTGGTGGATCCATGTGTGGTTTGTGGAAAAGAACACACATGCAATGACCACTGGTTGATCCATGTGTGGTTTGTGGAAAGAACACACATGCAATGAGAGTTGTGGATCCATGTGTGGTTTGTGAAAAGAACACACATGCAATGACTCTAGTGTTGGTTTTAGTATAAGAACACACATGCGATAACTCTAGTGGTTGATCCATGTGTGGTTTGTGGAAATAACACACATGCAATGACTCTAGTGGTTGATCCATGTGTGGTTTGTGGAAATAACACACATGCAATCACTCTAGTGGTTGAGCCATGTGTGGTTTGTGGAAATAACACACATGCAATGACTGTAATGGATCCAAAATTAGTTTATGGAAAAGAACACACATGCAATGACCACGTGTTGATCCATACGTGGTTTGTGGAAAGAACACACATGCAATGACCACGTGTTGATCCATGTGAGGTTTGTGGAAAGAACACACATGCAATGATAGTGGTGGATCCATGTGTGGTTTGTGGATAGAACACACATGCAATGACTCTAGTGCTAGTTTTAGTATAAGAACACACATGCAATGACTCTAGTGGGTCCACATGTGGTTTGTGGAAAGAACACACATGCAATGACCACTGGTTGATCCATTAGTTGTTTGTGGAAAAGAACACACATGCAATGAGTCTAGTGGATCCATGTGTGGTTTGTGGAAAAGAACACACATGCAATGACTCTAGTGCTGGTTTGTGGTTTTAGTATAAGAAAAAACATGCAATTACTCAAATGGATCCATATGTGGTTTGTGGAAAGAACACACATGCAATGACTCTGGTTGATCCATATATGGTTTGTGGAAAGAACACACATGCAATGACCACTTGTGGATCCATGTGTGGTTTGTGGAAAAGAACACACAGGCAATGACCACTGGTTGATCCATATGTGGTTTGTGGAAAGAACACACATGCAATGACAGTGGTGGATCCATGTGTGGTTTGTGAAAAAACACACATGCAATGACTCTAGTGTTGGATTTAGTATAAGAACACACATGCAATGACTCTAGTGGTTGATCCATGTGTGGTTTGTGGAAATAACACACATGCAATGACTCTAGTGGTTGATCCACGTGTGGTTTGTGGAAATAACACACATGCAATGACTCTAGTGGTTGATCCATGTGTGGTTTGTGGAAATAACACACATGCAGTGACTATAATGGATCCATAAGTGGTTTATGGAAAAGAACACACATGCAATGACCACTGGTTGATCCATATGTGGGTTGTGGAAAGAACACACATGCAATGACCACTTGTTGATCCATGTGTGGTTTGTGGAAAGAACACACATGCAATGACAATGGTGGATCCATGTGTGGTTTGTGGATAGAACACACATGCAATGACTCTAGTGCTATTTTTAGTATGAGAACACACATGCAATGACTCTAGTGGGTCCACATGTAGTTTTTGAAAAGAACACACATGAAATGACCACTAGTTGATCCATAAGTTGTTTGTGGAAAAGAACACACATGCAATGAGTCTAGTGGATCCATGTGTGGTTTGTGGAAAAGAACACACATGCAATGACTCTAGTGCTGGTTTGTGGTTTTAGTATAAGAACAAAAATGCAATTACTCAAATGGATCCATATGTGGTTTGTGGAAAGAACAGACATGCAATGACTCTGGTTGATCCATATGTGGTTTGTGGAAAGAACACACATGCAATGACCACTGGTGGATCCATGTGGTTTGTGTAAATAACAAACATGAAATGACCACTGGTTGATCCATGTGTGGTTTGTGGAATAACACACATGCAATGACAGTGGTGGATCCATGTGTGGTTTGTGAAAAGAACACACATGCAATGACTCTAGTGTTGGTTTTAGTATAAGAACACACATGCAATGACTCTAGTGGTTGATCCATGTGTGGTTTGTCGAAAGAACACACATACAATGAATACTTGTTGATCCATGTGTGGTTTGTGGAAAGAACACACATGCAATGACAATGGTGGATCCATGTGTGGTTTGTGGATAGAACACACATGCAATGACTCTAGTGCTATTTTTAGTATAAGAACACACATGCAATGACTCTAGTGGGTCCACATGTAGTTTTTGAAAAGAACACACATGAAATGACCACTAGTTGATCCATAAGTTGTTTGTGGAAAAGAACACACATGCAATAAGTCTAGTGGATCCATGTGTGGTTTGTGGAAAAGAACACACATGCAATGACTCTAGTGCTGGTTTGTGGTTTTAGTGTAAGAACAAACATGCAATTACTCAAATGGATCCATATGTGGTTTGTGGAAAGAACACACATGCAATGACTCTGTTGATCCATATGTGATTTGTGGAAAGAACACACATGCAATGACCACTGGTGGATCCATGTGTGGTTTGTGGAACAGAACACACATGCAATGACCACTGGTTGATCCATGTGTGGTTTGTGGAAAGAACACACATGCAATGACAGTGGTGGATCCATGTGTGGTTTGTGAAAAGAACACATATGCAATGACTCTAGTGTTGGTTTTAGTATAAGAACACACATGCAATGACTCTAGTGGTTGATCCATGTGTGGTTTGTGGAAATAACACACATGCAATGACTCTAGTGGTTGATCCATGTGGGGTTTGTGGAAATAACACACATGCAATGACTGTAATGGATACATAAGTGGTTTATGGTAAAGAACACACATGCAATGACCACTGGTTGATCCATATGTGGTTTGTGGAAAGAACACACATGCAATGACCACTTGTTGATCCATGTGTGGTTTGTGGAAAGAACACACATGCAATGATAGTGGTGGATCCATGTGTGGTTTGTGGATAGAACACACATGCAATGACTCTAGTGCTAGTTTTAGTATAAGAACACACATGCAATGACTCTAGTGGGTCCACATGTGGTTTGTGGAAAGAACACACATCCAATGACCACTGGTTGATCCATAAGTTGTTTGTGGAAAAGAACACACATGAAATGAGTCTAGTGGATCCATGTGTGGTTTGTGGAAGAGAACACACATGTAATGACTCTAGTGCTAGTTTGTGGTTTTAGTATAAGAACAAACATGCAATTACTCAAATGGATCCATATGTGGTTTATGGAAAGAACAGACATGCAATGACTGGTTGATCCATATGTGGTTTGTGGAAAGAACACACATGCAATGACCACTAGTGGATCCATGTGTGGTTTGTGGAAAAGAACACACATGCAATGACCACTGGTTGATCCATGTGTGGTTTGTGGAAATAACACACATGCAATGACAGTGGTGGATCCATGTGTGGTTTGTGAAAACAACACACATGCAATGACTCTAGTGTTGGTTTTAGTATAAGAACACACATGCAATGACTCTAGTGGTTGATCCATGTGTGGTTTGTGGAAAGAACACACATGCAATGACCACTTGTTGATCCATGTGTGGTTTGTGGAAAGAACACACGTGCAATGACATTGGTGGATCCATGTGTGGTTTGTGGATAGAACACACATGCAATAACTCTAGTGCTAGTTTTAGTATGAGAACACACATGCAATGACTCTAGTGGGTCCACATGTGATTTGTGGAAAGAACACACATGCAATGACCACTGGTTGATCCATCAGTTGTTTGTGGAAAAGAACACACATGCAATGAGTCTAGTGGATCCATGTATGGTTTGTGGAAAAGAACACACATGCAATGACTAGTGCTGGTTTGTGGTTTTAGTATAAGAACAAACATGCAATTACTCAAATGGATCCATATGTGGTTTGTGGAAAGAACACACATGCAATGACTCTGGTTGATCCATATGTGATTTGTGGAAAGAACACACATGCAATGACCACTGGTGGATCCATGTGTGGTTTGTGGAAAAGAACACACATGCAATGACCACTGGTTGATCCATGTGTGGTTTGTGGAAAGAACACACATGCAATAACAGTGGTGGATCCATGTGTGGTTTGTGAAAAGAACACACATGCAATGACTCTAGTGTTGGTTTTAGTATAAGAACATGGATGCAATGACTCTAGTGGTTGATCCATGTGTGGTTTGTGGAAATAACACACATGCAATGACTCTAGTGGTTGATCCATGTGTGGTTTGTGGAAATAACACACATGCAATGACTCTAGTGGTTGATCCATGTGTGGTTTGTGGAAATAACACACATGCAATGACTATAATGGATCCATAAGTGGTTTATGGTAAAGAACACATATGCAATGACCACTGGTTGATCCATATGTGGTTTGTGGAAAGAACACACATGCAATGACCAATTGTTGATCCATGTGTGGTTTGTGGAAAAGAACACACATGAAATGACCACTGGTTGATCCATGTGTGGTTTGTGGAAAGAACACACATGCAATGACAGTGGTGGATCCATGTGTGGTTTGTGAAAACAACACACATGCAATGACTCTAGTGTTGGTTTTAGTATAAGAACACACATGCAATGACTCTAGTGGTTGATCCATGTGTGGTTTGTGGAAAGAACAAACATGCAATGACCACTTGTTGATCCATGTGTGGTTTGTGGAAAGAACACACATGCAATGACATTGGTGGATCCATGTGTGGTTTGTGGATAGAACACACATGCAATGACTCTAGTGCTAGTTTTAGTATAAGAACACACATGCAATGACTCTAGTGGGTCCACATGTGGTTTGTGGAAAGAACACACATGCAATGACCACTGGTTGATCCATCAGTTGTTTGTGGAAAATAACACACATGCAATGAGTCTAGTGGATCCATGTGTGGTTTGTGGAAAAGAACACACATGCAATGACTCTAGTGCTGGTTTGTGGTTTTAGTATAAGAAAAAACATGCAATTACTCAAATGGATCCATATGTGGTGTGTGGAAAGACCACACATGCAATGACTCTGTTGATCCATATGTGATTTGTGGAAAGAACACACATGCAATGACCACTGGTGGATCCATGTGTTGTTTGTGGAAAAGAACACACATGCAATGACCACTGGTTGATCCATGTGTGGTTTGTGGAAAGAACACACATGCAATGACAGTGGTGGATCCATGTGTGGTTTGTGAAAAGAACACATATGCAATGACTCTAGTGTTGGTTTTAGTATAATAACACACATGCAATGACTCTAGTGGTTGATCCATGTGTGGTTTGTGGAAATAACACACATGCAATGACTCTAGTGGTTGATCCATGTGGGGTTTGTGGAAATAACACACATGCAATGACTGTAATGGATCCATAAGTGGTTTATGGTAAAGAACACACATGCAATGACCATTGGTTGATCCATTTGTGGTTTGTGGACAAGAACACACATGCAATGAGTCTAGTGGATCCATGTGTGGTTTCTGGAAAAGAACACACATGCAATGACTCTAGTGCTGGTTTGTGGTTTTAGTATAAGAACAAACATGCAATTACTCAAATGGATCCATATGTGGTTTGTGGAAAGAACACACATGCAATGACTCTGGTTGATCCATATGTGATTTGTGGAAAGAACACACATGCAATGACCACTGGTGGATCCATGTGTGGTTTGTGGAAAAGAACACACATGCAATGACCACTGGTTGATCCATGTGTGGTTTGTGGAAAGAACACACATGCAATGAGAGTTGTGGATCCATGTGTGGTTTGTGAAAAGAACACACATGCAATGACTCTAGTGTTGGTTTTAGTATAAGAACACACATGCAATAACTCTAGTGGTTGATCCATGTGTGGTTTGTGGAAATAACACACATGCAATGACTCTAGTGGTTGATCCATGTGTGGTTTGTGGAAATAACACACATGCAATCACTCTAGTGGTTGAGCCATGTGTGGTTTGTGGAAATAACACACATGCAATGACTGTAATGGATCCAAAAGTAGTTTATGGAAAAGAACACACATGCAATGACCACGTGTTGATCCATATGTGGTTTGTGGAAAGAACACACATGCAATGACCACGTGTTGATCCATGTGAGGTTTGTGGAAAGAACACACATGTAATGATAGTGGTGGATCCATGCGTGGTTTGTGGATAGAACACACATGCAATCACTCTAGTGCTAGTTTTAGTATAAGAACACACATGCAATGACTCTAGTGGGTCCACATGTGGTTTGTGGAAAGAACACACATGCAATGACCACTGGTTGATCCATTAGTTGTTTGTGGAAAAGAACACACATGCAATGAGTCTAGTGGATCCATGTGTGGTTTGTGGAAAAGAACACACATGCAATGACTCTAGTGCTGGTTTGTGGTTTTAGTATAAGAAAAAACATGCAATTACTCAAATGGATCCATATGTGGTTTGTGGAAAGAACACACATGCAATGACTCTGGTTGATCCATATATGGTTTGTGGAAAGAACACACATGCAATGACCACTGGTGGATCCATGTGTGGTTTGTGAAAAAGAACACACAGGCAATGACCACTGGTTGATCCATATGTGGTTTGTGGAAAGAACACACATGCAATGACAGTGGTGGATCCATGTGTGGTTTGTGAAAAAACACACATGCAATGACTCTAGTGTTGGATTTAGTATAAGAACACACATGCAATGACTCTAGTGGTTGATCCATGTGTGGTTTGTGGAAATAACACACATGCAATGACTCTAGTGGTTGATCCACGTGTGGTTTGTGGAAATAACACACATGCAATCACTCTAGTGGTTGATCCATGTGTGGTTTGTGGAAATAACACACATGCAGTGACTATAATGGATCCATAACTGGTTTATGGAAAAGAACACACATGCAATGACCACTGGTTGATCCATATGTGGGTTGTGGAAAGAACACACATGCAATGACCACTTGTTGATCCATGTGTGGTTTGTGGAAAGAACACACATGCAATGACAATGGTGGATCCATGTGTGGTTTGTGGATAGAACACACATGCAATGACTCTAGTGCTATTTTTAGTATAAGAACACACATGCAATGACTCTAGTGGGTCCACATGTAGTTTTTGAAAAGAACACACATGAAATGACCACTAGTTGATCCATAAGTTGTTTGTGGAAAAGAACACAGATGCAATGAGTCTAGTGGATCCATGTGTGGTTTGTGGAAAAGAACACACATGCAATGACTCTAGTGCTGGTTTGTGGTTTTAGTATAAGAACAAACATGCAATTACTCAAATGGATCCATATGTGGTTTGTGGAAAGAACACACATGCAATGACCACTGGTGGATCCATGTGTGGTTTGTGGAAAAGAACACACATGAAATGACCACTGGTTGATCCATGTGTGGTTTGTGGAAATAACACACATGCAATGACAGTGGTGGATCCATGTGTGGTTTGTGAAAAGAACACACATGCAATGACTCTAGTGTTGGTTTTAGTATAAGAACACACATGCAATGACTCTAGTGGTTGATCCATGTGTGGTTTGTGGAAAGAACACACATACAATGACCACTTGTTGATCCATGTGTGGTTTGTGGAAAGAACACACATGCAATGACAATGGTGGATCCATGTGTGGTTTGTGGATAGAACACACATGCAATGACTCTAGTGCTATTTTTAGTATAAGAACACACATGCAATGACTCTAGTGGGTCCACATGTAGTTTTTGAAAAGAACACACATGAAATGACCACTAGTTGATCCATAAGTTGTTTGTGGAAAAGAACACACATGCAATGAGTCTAGTGGATCCATGTGTGGTTTGTGGAAAAGAACACACATGCAATAACTCTAGTGCTGGTTTGTGGTTTTAGTGTAAGAACAAACATGCAATTACTCAAATGGATCCATATGTGGTTTGTGGAAAGAAGACACATGCAATGACTCTGTTGATCCATATGTGATTTGTGGAAAGAACACACATGCAATGACCACTGGTGGATCCATGTGTGGTTTGTGGAACAGAACACACATGCAATGACCACTGGTTGATCCATGTGTGGTTTGTGGAAAGAACACACATGCAATGACTGTGGTGGATCCATGTGTGGTTTGTGAAAAGAACACATATGCAATGACTCTAGTGTTGGTTTTAGTATAAGAACACACATGCAATGACTCTAGTGGTTGATCCATGTGTGGTTTGTGGAAATAACACACATGCAATGACTCTAGTGGTTGATCCATGTGGGGTTTGTGGAAATAACACACATGCAATGACTGTAATGGATCCATAAGTGGTTTATGGTAAAGAACGCACATGCAATGACCACTGGTTGATCCATATGTGGTTTGTGGAAAGAACACACATGCAATGACCACCTTTTGATCCATGTGTTGTTTGTGGAAAGAACACACATGCAATGATAGTGGTGGATCCATGTGTGGTTTGTGGATAGAACACACATGCAATGACTCTAGTGCTAGTTTTAGTATAAGAACACACATGCAATGACTCTAGTGGGTCCACATGTGGTTTGTGGAAAGAACACACATGCAATGACCACTGGTTGATCCATCAGTTGTTTGTGGAAAAGAACACACATGCAATGAGTCTAGTGGATCCATGTGTGGTTTGTGGAAAAGAACACACATGCAATGACTCTAGTGCTGGTTTGTGGTTTTAGTAGAAGAAAAAACATGCATTTACTCAAATGGATCCATATGTGGTTTGTGGAAAGAACACACATGCAATGACTCTGGTTGATCCATATGTGGTTTGTGGAAAGAACACACATGCAATGACCACTGGTGGATCCATGGGTGGTTTGTGGAAAAGAACACACAAGCAATGACCACTGGTTGATCCATAAGTTGTTTGTGGAAAAGAACACACATGAAATGAGTCTAGTGGATCCATGTGTGGTTTGTGGAAAAGAACACACATGCAATGACTCTAGTGCTGGTTTGTGGTTTTAGTATAAGAACAAACATGCAATTACTCAAATGGATCCATATGTGGTTTGTGGAAAGAACAGACATGCAATGACTCTGGTTGATCCATATGTGGTTTGTGGAAAGAACACACATGCAATGACCACTAGTGGATCCATGTGTGGTTTGTGGAAAAGAACACACATGCAATGACCACTGGTTGATCCATGTGTGGTTTGTGGAAATAACACACATGCAATGACAGTGGTGGATCCATGTGTGGTTTGTGAAAACAACACACATGCAATGACTCTAGTGTTGGTTTTAGTATAAGAACACACATCCAATGACTCTAGTGGTTAATCCATGTGTGGTTTGTGGAAAGAACACACATGCAATGACCACTTGTTGATCCAGGTGTGGTTTGTGGAAAGAACACACGTGCAATGACATTGGTGGATCCATGTGTGGTTTGTGGATAGAACACACATGCAATAACTCTAGTGCTAGTTTTAGTATGAGAACACACATGCAATGACTCTAGTGGGTCCACATGTGATTTGTGGAAAGAACACACATGCAATGACCACTGTTTGATCCATCAGTTGTTTGTGGAAAAGAACACACATGCAATGAGTCTAGTGGATCCATGTATGGTTTGTGGAAAAGAACACACATGCAATGACTAGTGCTGGTTTGTGGTTTTAGTATAAGAACAAACATGCAATTACTCAAATGGATCCATATGTGGTTTGTGGAAAGAACACACATGCAATGAGTCTGGTTGATCCATATGTGATTTGTGGAAAGAACACACATGCAATGACGCCTGGTGGATCCAAGTGTGGGTTTTGGAAATGAACACCAATGCAATGACCACTGGTTGATCCATGTGGTTTGTGGAAAGAACACACATGCAATGACAGTGGTGGATCCATGTGTGGTTTGTGAAAAGAACACACATGCAATGACTCTAGTGTTGGTTTTAGTATAAGAACACGGATGCAATGACTCTAGTGGTTGATCCATGTGTGGTTTGTGGAAATAACACACATGCAATGACTCTAGTGGTTAATCCATGTGTGGTTTGTGGAAATAACACACATGCAATGACTCTAGTGGTATATCCATGTGTGGTTTGTGGAAATAACACACATGCAATGACTATAATGGATCCATAAGTGGTTTATGGTAAAGAACACACATGCAATGACCACTGGTTGATCCATATGTGGTTTGTGGAAAGAACACACATGCAATGACCACTTGTTGATCCATGTGTGGTTTGTGGAAAAGAACACACATGAAATGACCACTGGTTGATCCATGTGTGATTTGTGGAAAGAACACACATGCAATGACAGTGGTGGATCCATGTGTGGTTTGTGAAAACAACACACATGCAATGAATCTAGTGTTGGTTTTAGTATAAGAACACACATGCAATGACTCTAGTGGTTGATCCATGTGTGGTTTGTGGAAAGAACACACATGCAATGACCACTTGTTGATCCATGTGTGGTTTGTGGAAAGAACACACATGCAATGACATTGGTGGATCCATGTGTGGTTTGTGGATAGAACACACATGCAATGACTCTAGTGCTAGTTTTAGTATAAGAACACACATGCAATGACTCTAGTGGGTCCACATGTGGTTTGTGGAAAGAACACACATGCAATGACCACTGGTTGATCCATTAGTTGTTTGTGGAAAAGAACACACATGCAATGAGTCTAGTGGATCCATGTGTGGTTTGTGGAAAAGAACACACATGCAATGACTCTAGTGCTGGTTTGTGGTTTTAGTATAAGAAAAAACATGAAATTACTCAAATGGATCCATATGTGGTTTGTGGGAAGAACACACATGCAATGACTCTGGTTGATCCATATATGGTTTGTGGAAAGAACACACATGCAATGACCACTGGTGGATCCATGTGTGGTTTGTGGAAAAGAACACACAGGCAATGACCACTGGTTGATCCATATGTGGTTTGTGGAAAGAACACACATGCAATGACAGTGGTGGATCCATGTGTGGTTTGTGAAAAAACACACATGCAATGACTCTAGTGTTGGATTTAGTATAAGAACACACATGCAATGACTCTAGTGGTTGATCCATGTGTGGTTTGTGGAAATAACACACATGCAGTGACTATAATGGATCCATAAGTGGTTTATGGAAAAGAACACACATGCAATGACCACTGGTTGATCCATATGTGGGTTGTGGAAAGAACACACATGCAATGACCACTTGTTGATCCATGTGTGGTTTGTGGAAGGAACACACATGCAATGACAATGGTGGATCCATGTGTGGTTTGTGGATAGAACACCATGCAATGACTCTAGTGCTATTTTTAGTATAAGAACACACATGCAATGAATCTAGTGGGTCCACATGTAGTTTTTGAAAAGAACACACATGAAATGACCACTAGTTGATCCATAAGTTGTTTGTGGAAAAGAACACACATGCAATGAGTCTAGTGGATCCATGTGTGGTTTGTGGAAAAGAACACACATGCAATGACTCTAGTGATGGTTTGTGTTTTTAGTATAATAACAAACATGCAATTACTCAAATGGATCCATATGTGGTTTGTGGAAAGAACAGACATGCAATGACTCTGGTTGATCCATATGTGGTTTGTGGAAAGAACACACATGCAATGACCACTGGTGGATCCATGTGTGGTTTGTGGAAAAGAACACACATGAAATGACCACTGGTTGATCCATGTGTGGTTTGTGGAAATAACACACATGCAATGACAGTGGTGGATCCATGTGTGGTTTGTGAAAAGAACACACATGCAATGACTCTAGTGTTGGTTTTAGTATAAGAGGACACATGCAATGACTCTAGTGGTTGATCCATGTGTGGTTTGTGGAAAGAACACACATACAATGACCACTTGTTGATCCATGTGTGGTTTGTGGAAAGAACACACATGCAATGACAATGGTGGATCCATGTGTGGTTTGTGGATAGAACACACATGCAATGACTCTAGTGCTATTTTTAGTATAAGAACACACATGCAATGACTCTAGTGGTTGATCCATGTGTGGTTTGTCGAAAGAACACACATACAATGACCACTTGTTGATCCATGTGTGGTTTGTGGAAAGAACACACATGCAATGACAATGGTGGATCCATGTGTGGTTTGTGGATAGAACACACATGCAATGACTCTAGTGCTATTTTTAGTATAAGAACACACATGCAATGACTCTAGTGGGTCCACATGTAGTTTTTGAAAAGAACACACATGAAATGACCACTAGTTGATCCATAAGTTGTTTGTGGAAAAGAACACACATGCAATGAGTCTAGTGGATCCATGTGTGGTTTGTGGAAAAGAACACACATGCAATGACTCTAGTGCTGGTTTGTGGTTTTAGTATAAGAACAAAAATGCAATTACTCAAATGGATCCATATGTGGTTTGTGGAAAGAACAGACATGCAATGACTCTGGTTGATCCATATGTGGTTTGTGGAAAGAACACACATGCAATGACCACTGGTGGATCCATGTGTGGTTTGTGGAAAAGAACACACATGAAATGACCACTGGTTGATCCATGTGTGGTTTGTGGAATAACACACATGCAATGACAGTGGTGGATCCATGTGTGGTTTGTGAAAAGAACACACATGCAATGACTCTAGTGTTGGTTTTAGTATAAGAACACACATGCAATGACTCTAGTGGTTGATCCATGTGTGGTTTGTCGAAAGAACACACATACAATGACCACTTGTTGATCCATGTGTGGTTTGTGGAAAGAACACACATGCAATGACAATGGTGGATCCATGTGTGGTTTGTGGATAGAACACACATGCAATGACTCTAGTGCTATTTTTAGTATAAGAACACACATGCAATGACTCTAGTGGGTCCACATGTAGTTTTTGAAAAGAACACACATGAAATGACCACTAGTTGATCCATAAGTTGTTTGTGGAAAAGAACACACATGCAATGAGTCTAGTGGATCCATGTGTGGTTTGTGGAAAAGAACACACATGCAATGACTCTAGTGCTGGTTTGTGGTTTTAGTGTAAGAACAAACATGCAATTACTCAAATGGATCCATATGTGGTTTGTGGAAAGAACACACATGCAATGACTCTGTTGATCCATATGTGATTTGTGGAAAGAACACACATGCAATGACCACTGGTGGATCCATGTGTGGTTTGTGGAACAGAACACACATGCAATGACCACTGGTTGATCCATGTGTGGTTTGTGGAAAGAACACACATGCAATGACAGTGGTGGATCCATGTGTGGTTTGTGAAAAGAACACATATGCAATGACTCTAGTGTTGGTTTTAGTATAAGAACACACATGCAATGACTCTAGTGGTTGATCCATGTGTGGTTTGTGGAAATAACACACATGCAATGACTCTAGTGGTTGATCCATGTGGGGTTTGTGGAAATAACACACATGCAATGACTGTAATGGATGCATAAGTGGTTTATGGTAAAGAACACACATGCAATGACCACTGGTTGATCCATATGTGGTTTGTGGAAAGAACACACATGCAATGACCACTTGTTGATCCATGTGTGGTTTGTGGAAAGAACACACATGCAATGATAGTGGTGGATCCATGTGTGGTTTGTGGATAGAACACACATGCAATGACTCTAGTGCTAGTTTTAGTATAAGAACACACATGCAATGACTCTAGTGGGTCCACATGTGGTTTGTGGAAAGAACACACATGCAATGACCACTGGTTGATCCATAAGTTGTTTGTGGAAAAGAACACACATGAAATGAGTCTAGTGGATCCATTTGTGGTTTGTGGAAAAGAACACACATGCAATGACTCTAGTGCTGGTTTGTGGTTTTAGTATAAGAACAAACATGCAATTACTCAAATGGATCCATATGTGGTTTGTGGAAAGAACAGACATGCAATGACTCTGGTTGATCCATATGTGGTTTGTGGAAACAACACACATGCAATGACCACTAGTGGATCCATGTGTGGTTTGTGGAAAAGAACACACATGCAATGACCACTGGTTGATCCATGTGTGGTTTGTGGAAATAACACACATGCAATGACAGTGGTGGATCCATGTGTGGTTTGTGAAAACAACACACATGCAATGACTCTAGTGTTGGTTTTAGTATAAGAACACACATGCAATGACTCTAGTGGTTGATCCATGTGTGGTTTGTGGAAAGAACACACATGCAATGACCACTTGTTGATCCATGTGTGGTTTGTGGAAAGAACACACGTGCAATGACATTTGTGGATCCATGTGTGGTTTGTGGATAGAACACACATGCAATAACTCTAGTGCTAGTTTTAGTATGAGAACACACATGCAATGACTCTAGTGGGTCCACATGTGATTTGTGGAAAGAACACACATGCAATGACCACTGGTTGATCCATCAGTTGTTTGTGGAAAAGAACACACATGCAATGAGTCTAGTGGATCACTGTATGGTTTGTGGAAAAGAACACACATGCAATGAATAGTGCTGGTTTGTGGTTTTAGTATAAGAACAAACATGCAATTACTCAAATGGATCCATATGTGGTTTGTGGAAAGAACACACATGCAATGACTCTGGTTGATCCATATGTGATTTGTGGAAAGAACACACATGCAATGACCACTGGTGGATCCATGTGTGGTTTGTGGAAAAGAACACACATGCAATGACCACTGGTTGATCCATGTGTGGTTTGTGGAAAGAACACACATGCAATGACAGTGGTGGATCCATGTGTGGTTTGTGAAAAGAACACACATGCAATGACTCTAGTGTTGGTTTTAGTATAAGAACACAGATGCAATGACTCTAGTGGTTGATCCATGTGCGGTTTGTGGAAATAACACACATGCAATGACTCTAGTGGTTAATCCATGTGTGGTTTGTGGAAATAACACACATGCAATGACTCTAGTGGTTGATCCATGTGTGGTTTGGTGAAATAACACACATGCAATGACTGTAATGGATCCATAAGTGGTTTATGGTAAAGAACACACATGCAATGACCACTGGTTGATCCATATGTGGTTTGTGGAAAGAACACACATGCAATGACCACTTGTTGATCCATGTGTGGTTTGTGGAAAAGAACACACATGCAATGATAGTGGTGGATCCATGTGTGGTTTGTGGAAATAACACACATGCAATGACTATAATGGATCCATAAGTGGTTTATGGTAAAGAACACACATGCAATGACCACTGGTTGATCCATATGTGGTTTGTGGAAAGAACACACATGCAATGACCACTTGTTGATCCATGTGTAGTTTGTGGAAAAGAACACACATGAAATGACCACTGGTTGATCCATGTGTGGTTTGTGGAAAGAACACACATGCAATGACAGTGGTGGATCCATGTGTGGTTTGTGAAAACAACACACATGCAATGACTCTAGTGTTGGTTTTAGTATAAGAACACACATGCAATGACTCTAGTGGTTGATCCATGTGTGGTTTGTGGAAAGAACACACATGCAATGACCACTTGTTGATCCATGTGTGGTTTGTGGAAAGAACACACATGCATTGACATTGGTGGATCCATGTGTGGTTTGTGGATAGAACACACTGGCAATGACTCTAGTGCTAGTTTTAGTATAAGAACACACATGCAATGACTCTAGTGGGTCCACATGTGGTTTGTGGAAAGAACACACATGCAATGACCACTGGTTGATCCATCAGTTGTTTGTGGAAAATAACACACATGCAATGAGTCTAGTGGATCCATGTGTGGTTTGTGGAAAAGAACACACATGCAATGACTCTAGTGCTGGTTTGTGGTTTTAGTATAAGAACAAACATGCAATTACTCAAATGGATCCATATGTGGTTTGTGGAAAGACCACACATGCAATGACTCTGTTGATCCATATGTGATTTGTGGAAAGAACACACATGCAATGACCACTGGTGGATCCATGTGTGGTTTGTGGAAAAGAACACACATGCAATGACCACTGGTTGATCCATGTGTGGTTTGTGGAAAGAACACACATGCAATGACAGTGGTGGATCCATGTGTGGTTTGTGAAAAGAACACATATGCAATGACTCTAGTGTTGGTTTTAGTATAATAACACACATGCAATGACTCTAGTGGTTGATCCATGTGTGGTTTGTGGAAATAACACACATGCAATGACTCTAGTGGTTGATCCATGTGGGGTTTGTGGAAATAACACACATGCAATGACTGTAATGGATCCATAAGTGGTTTATGCTAAAGAACACACATGCAATGACCATTGGTTGATCGATATGTGGTTTGTGGAAAGAACACACATGCAATGACCACTTGTTGATCCATGTGTGGTTTGCGGAAAGAACACACATGCAATGATAGTGGTGGATCCATGTGTGGTTTGTGGATAGAACACACATGCAATGACTCTAGTGCTAGTTTTAGTATAAGAACACACATGCAATGACTCTAGTGGGTCCACATGTGGTTTGTGGACAGAACACACATGCAATGACCACTGGTTGATCCATCAGTTGTTTGTGGAAAAGAACACACATGCAATGAGTCTAGTGGATCCATGTGTGGTTTGTGGAAAAGAACACACATGCAATGACTCTAGTTCTGGTTTGTGGTTTTAGTATAAGAACAAACATACAATTACTCAAATGGATCCATATGTGGTTTGTGGAAAGAACACACATGCAATGACTCTGGTTGACTCATATGTGGTTTGTGGAAAGAACACACATGCAATGACCACTTGTGGATCCATGTGTGGTTTGTGGAAAAGAACACACATGAAATGACCACTGGTTGATCCATGTGTGGTTTGTGGAAAGAACACACATGCAATGACAGTGGTGGATCCATGTGTGGTTTGTGAAAACAACACACATGCAATGACTCTAGTGTTGGTTTTAGTATAAGAACACACATCCAATGACTCTAGTGGTTGATCCATGTGTGGTTTGTGGAAAGAACACACATGCAATGACCACTTGTTGATCCATGTGTGGTTTGTGGAAAGAACACACATGCAATGACATTGGTGGATCCATGTGTGGTTTGTGGATAGAACACACGTGCAATAACTCTAGTGCTAGTTTTAGTATAACAACACACATGCAATGACTCTAGTGGGTCCACATGTGGTTTGTGGAAAGAACACACATGCAATGACCACTGGTTGATCCATCAGTTGTTTGTGGAAAAGAACACACATGCAATGAGTCTAGTGGATCCATGTGTGGTTTGTGGAAAAGAACACACATGCAATGACTCTAGTGCTGGTTTGTGGTTTTAGTATAAGAACAAACATGCAATTACTCAAATGGATCCATATGTGGTTTGTGGAAAGACCACACATGCAATGACTCTGTTGATCCATATGTGATTTGTGGAAAGAACACACATGCAATGACCACTGGTGGATCCATGTGTGGTTTGTGGAAAAGAACACACATGCAATGACCACTGGTTGATCCATGTGTGGTTTGTGGAAAGAACACACATGCAATGACAGTGGTGGATCCATGTGTGGTTTGTGAAAAGAACACACATGCAATGACTCTAGTGTTGGTTTTAGTATAAGAACACACATGCAATGACTCTAGTGGTTGATCCATGTGTGGTTTGTGGAAATAACACACATGCAATGACTCTAGTGGTTTCTCCATGTGTGGTTTGTGGAAATAACACACATGCAATGACTCTAGTGGTTAATCCATGTGGGGTTTGTGGAAATAACACACATGTAATGACTGTAATGGATCCATAAGTGGTTTATGGTAAAGAACACACATGCAATGACCACTGGTTGATCCATATGTGGTTTGTGGAAAGAACACACATGCAATGACCACTTGTTGATCCATGTGTGGTTTGTGGAAAGAACACACATGCAATGATAGTGGTGGATCCATGTGTGGTTTGTGGATAGAACACACATGCAATGACTCTAGTGCTAGTTTTAGTATAAGAACACACAGGCAATGACTCTAGTGGGTCCACATGTAGTTTGTGGAAAGAACACACATGCAATGACCACTGGTTAATCCATCAGTTGTTTGTGGAAAAGAACACACATGCAATGAGTCTAGTGGATCCATGTGAGGTTTGTGGAAAAGAACACACATGCAATGAATCTAGTGCTGGTTTGTGGTTTTAGTATAAGAACAAACATGCAATTACTCAAATGGATCCATATGTGGTTTGTGGAAAGAACACACATGCAATGACTCTGGTTGATCCATATGTGGTTTGTGGAAAGAACATAGATGCAATGACCACTGGTGGATCCATGTATGGTTTGTGGAAAAGAACACACATGAAATGACCACTGGTTGATCCATGTGTGGTTTGTGGAAAGAACACACATGCAATGACAGTGGTGGATCCATTTGTGGTTTGTGAAAACAACACACATGCAATGACTCTAGTGTTGGTTTTAGTATAAGAACACACATGCAATGACTCTAGTGGTTGATCCATGTGTGGTTTGTGGAAAGAACACACATGCAATGACCGCTTGTTGATCCATGTGTGGTTTGTGGAAAGAACACACATGCAATGACATTGGTGGATCCATGTATGGTTTGTGGATAGAACACACATGCAATAACTCTAGTGCTAGTTTTAGTATAAGAACACACATGCAATTACTCTAGTGGGTCCACATGTGGTTTGTGGAAAGAACACACATGCAATGAGTCTAGTGGATCCATGTGTGGTTTGTGGAAAAGAACACACATGCAATGACTCTAGTGCTGGTTTGTGGTTTTAGTATAAGAACAAACATGCAATTACTCAAATGGATCCATATGTGGTTTGTGGAAAGACCACACATGCAATGACTCTGGTTGATCCATATGTGATTTGTGGAAAGAACACACATGCAATGACCACTGGTGGATCCATGTGTGGTTTGTGGAAAAGAACACACATGCAATGACCACTGGTTGATCCATGTGAGGTTTGTGGAAAGAACACACATGCAATGACAGTGGTGGATCCATGTGTGGTTTGTGAAAAGAACACACATGCAATGACTCTAGTGTTGGTTTTAGTATAAGAACACACATGCAATGACTCTAGTGGTTGATCCATGTGTGGTTTGTGGAAATAACACACATGCAATGACTCTAGTGGTTGATCCATGTGGGGTTTGTGGAAATAACACACATGCAATGACTGTAATGGATCCATAAGTGGTTTATGGTAAAGAACACACATGCAATGACCACTGGTTGATCCATATGTGGTTTGTGGAAAGAAAACACATGCAATGACCACTTGTTGATCCATGTGTGGTTTGTGGAAAGAACACACATGCAATGATAGTGGTGGATCCATGTGTGGTTTGTGGATAGAACACACATGCAATGACTCTAGTGCTAGTTTTAGTATAAGAACACACATGCAATGACTCTAGTGGGTCCACATGTGGTTTGTGGAAAGAACACACATGCAATGACCATTGGTTGATCCATCAGTTGTTTGTGGAAAAGAACACACATGCAATGAGTCTAGTGGATCCATGTGTGGTTTGTGGAAAAGAACACACATGCAATGACTCTAGTGCTGGTTTGTGGTTTTAGTATAAGAACAAACATGCAATTACTCCAATGGATCCATATGTCGTTTGTGGAAAGAACACACATGCAATGACTCTGGTTGACCCATATGTGGTTTGTGAAAAGAACACACATGCAATGACCACTGGTGGATCCATGTGTGGTTTGTGGAAAAGAACACACATGAAATGACCACTGGTTGATCCATGTGTGGTTTGTGGAAAGAACACACATGCAATGACAGTGGTGGATCCATGTGTGGTTTGTGAAAACAACACACATGCAATGACTCTAGTGTTGGTTTTAGTATAAGAACACACATGCAATGACTCTAGTGGTTGATCCATGTGTGGTTTGTGGAAAGAACACACATGCAATGACCACTTGTTGATCCATGTGTGGTTTGTGGAAAGAACACACATGCAATGACATTGGTGGATCCATGTGTGGTTTGTGGATAGAACACACATGCAATAACTCCAGTGCTAGTTTTAGTATAAGAACACACATGCAATGACTCTAGTGGGTCCACATGTGGTTTGTGGAAAGAACACACATGCAATGACCACTGGTTGATCCATCAGTTGTTTGTGGAAAAGAACACACATGAATGAGTCTAGTGGATCCATGTGTGGTTTGTGGAAAAGAACACACATGCAATGACTCTAGTGCTGGTTTGTGGTTTTAGTATAAGAACAAACATGCAATTACTCAAATGGATCCATATGTGGTTTGTGGAAAGACCACACATGCAATGACTCTGTTGATCCATATGTGATTTGTGGAAAGAACACACATGCAATGACCACTGGTGGATCCATGTGTGGTTTGTGGAAAAGAACACACATGCAATGACCACTGGTGGATCCATGTGTGGTTTGTGGAAAAGAACACACATGCAATGACCACTGGTTGATCCATGTGTGTTTTGTGGAAAGAACACACATGCAATGACAGTGGTGGATCCATGTGTGGTTTGTGAAAAGAACACACATGCAATGACTCTAGTGTTGGTTTTAGTATAAGAACACACATGCAATGACTCTAGTGGTAGATCCATGTGTGGTTTGTGGAAATAACACACATGCAATGACTCTAGTGGTTGATCCATGTGGGGTTTGTGGAAATAACACACATGCAATGACTGTAATGGATCCATAAGTGGTTTATGGTAAAGAACACACATGCAATGACCACTGGTTGATCCATATGTGGTTTGTGGAAAGAACACACATGCAATGACCACTTGTTGATCTAGGTGTGGTTTGTGGAAAGAACACACATGCAATGATAGTGGTGGATCCATGTGTGGTTTGTGGATAGAACACACATGCAATGACTCTAGTGCTAGTTTTAGCATAAGAACACACATGCAATGACTCTAGTGGGTCCACATGTGATTTGTGGAAATAACAAACATGCAATGACCACTGGTTGATCCATCAGTTGTTTGTGGAAAAGAACACACATGCAATGAGTCTAGTGGATCCATGTGTGGTTTGTGGAAAAGAACACACATGCAATGACTCTAGTGCTGGTTTGTGGTTTTAGTATAAGAACAAACATGCAATTACTCAAATGGATCCATATGTGGTTTGTGGAAAGAACACACATGCAATGACTCTGGTTGACCCATATGTGGTTTGTGGAAAGAACACACATGCAATGACCACTGGTGGATCCATGTGTGGTTTGTGGAAAAGAACACACATGAAATGACCACTGGTTGATCCATGTGTGGTTTGTGGAAAGAACACACATGCAATGATAGTGGTGGATCCATGTGTGGTTTGTGAAAACAACACACATGCAATGACTCTAGTGTTGGTTTTAGTATAAGAACACACATGCAATGACTCTAGTGGTTGATCCATGTGTGCTTTGTGGAAAGAACACACATGCAATGACCACTTGTTGATCTATGTGTGGTTTGTGGAAAGAACACACATGCAATGACATTGGTGGATCCATGTGTGGTTTGTGGATATAACACACATGCAATAACTCTAGTGCTAGTTTTAGTATAAGAACACACATGCAATGACTCTAGTGGGTCCACATGTGGTTTGTGGAAAGAACACACATGCAATGTCCACTGGTTGATCCATCAGTTGTTTGTGGAAAAGAACACACATGCAATGAGTCTAGTGGATCCATGTGTGGTTTGTGGAAAAGAACACACATGCAATGACTCTAGTGCTGGTTTGTGGTTTTAGTATAAGAACAAACATGCAATTACTCAAATGGATCCATATGTGGTTTGTGGAAAGACCACACATGCAATGACTCTGTTGATCCATATGTGATTTGTGGAAAGAACACACATGCAATGACCACTGGTGGATCCATGTGTGGTTTGTGGAAAAGAACACACATGCAATGACCACTGGTTGATCCATGTGTGGTTTGTGGAAAGAACACACATGCAATGACAGTGTTGGATCCATGTGTGGTTTGTGAAAAGAACACACATGCAATGACTCTAGTGTTGGTTTTAGTATAAGAACACACATGTAATGACTCTAGTGGTTGATCCATGTGTGGTTTGTGGAAATAACACACATGCAATGACTCTAGTGGTTGATCCATGTGTGGTTTGTGGAAATAACACACATGCAATGACTCTAGTGGTTGGTCCATGTGTGGTTTGTGGAAATAACACACATGCAATGACTGTAATGGATCCATAAGTGGTTTATGGTAAAGAACACACATGCAATGACCACTGGTTGATCCATATGTGGTTTGTGGAAAGAACACACATGCAATGACCACTTGTTGATCCATGTGTGGTTTGTGGAAAGAACACACATGCAATGATAGTGGTGGATCCATGTGTGGTTTGTGGATAGAACACACATGCAATGACTCTAGTGCTAGTTTTAGTATAAGAACACACATCCAATGACTCTAGTGGGTCCACATGTGGTTTGTGGAAAGAACACACATGCAATGACCACTGGTTGATCCATCAGTTGTTTGTGGAAAAGAACACACATGCAATGAGTCTAGTGGAAATATGTGTGGTTTGTGGAAAAGAACACACATGCAATGACTCTAGTGCTGGTTTGTGGTTTTAGTATAAGAACAAACATGCAATTACTCAAATGGATCCATATGTGGTTTGTGGAAAGAACACACATGCAATGACTCTAGTTGATCCATATGTGGTTTATGGAAAGAACACACATGCAATGACCACTGGTGGATCCATGTGTGGTTTGTGGAAAAGAACACACATGAAATGACCACTGGTTGATCCATGTGTGGTTTGTGGAAAGAACACACATGCAATGACAGTGGTGGATCCATGTGTGGTTTGTGAAAAGAACACACATGCAATGACTCTAGTGTTGGTTTTAGTATAAGAACACACATGCAATGACTCTAGTGGTTGATCCATGTGTGGTTTGTGCAAATAACACACATGCAATGACTCTAGTGGTTGATCCATGTGTGGTTTGTGGAAATAACACACATGCAATGACTCTAGTGGTTGATCTATGTGTGGTTTGTGGAAATAACACACATGCAATGACTGTAATGGATCCATAAGTGGTTTATGGTAAAGAACACACATGCAATGACCACTGGTTGATCCATATGTGGTTTGTGGAAAGAACACACATGCAATGACCACTTGTTGATCCATGTGTGGTTTGTAGAAAGAACACACATGCAATGATAGTGGTGGATCCATGTGTGGTTTGTGGATGGGACACACATGCAATGACTCTAGTGCTAGTTTTAGTATAAGAACACACATGCAATGACTCTAGTGGGACCACATGTGGTTTGTGGAAAGAACACACATGCAATGACCACTGGTTGATCCATCAGTTGTTTGTGGAAAAGAACACACATGCAATGAGTCTAGTGGATCCATGTGTGGTTTGTGGAAAAGAACACACATGCAATGACTCTAGTGCTGGTTTGTGGTTTTAGTATAAGAAAAAACATGCATTTACTCAAATGGATCCATATGTGGTTTGTGGAAAGAACACACATGCAATGACTCTGGTTGATCCATATGTGGTTTGTGGAAAGAACACACATGCAATGACCACTGGTGGATCCATGGGTGGTTTGTGGAAAAGAACACACAAGCAATGACCACTGGTTGATCCATGTGTGGTTTGTGGAAAGAACACACATGCAATGACAGTGGTGGATCCATATGTGGTTTGTGAAAAGAACACACATGTAATGACTCTAGTGTTGGTTTTACTATAAGAACACACATGCAATGACTCTAGTGGTTGATCCATGTGTGGTTTGTGGAAATAACACACATGCAATGACTCTAGTGGTTGATCCATGTGTGGTTTGTGGAAATAACACGCATGCAATGACTCTAGTGGTTGATCCATGTGTGGTTTGTGGAAATAACACACATGCAATGATTGCAATGGATCCATAAGTGGTTTATGGAAAATAATACACATGCAATGACCACTGGTTGATCCATATGTGGGTTGTGGAAAGAACACACATGCAATGACCACTTGTTGATCCATGTGTGGTTTGTGGAAAGAACACATATGCAATAACAATGTTGGAACCATGTGTGGTTTGTGGATAGAACACACATGCAATGACTCTAGTTCTAGTTTTAGTATAAGAACACACATGCAATGACTCTAGTTCTAGTTTTAGTATAAGAACACACATGCAATGACTCTAGTGGGTCCACATGTAGTTTGTGAAAAGAACACACATGAAATAACCACTAGTTGATCCATAAGTTGTTTGTGGAAAAGAACACACATGCAATGAGTCTAGTGGATCCATGTGTGGTTTGTGGAAAAGAACACACATGCAATGACTCTAGTGCTGGTTTGTGGTTTTAGGATAAGAACAAACATGCAATTACTCAAATGGATCCATATGTGGTTTGTGGAAAGAACACACATGCAATGACTCTGGTTGATCCATATGTGGTTTGTGGAAAGAACACACATGCAATGACCACTGGTGGATCCATGTGTGGTTTGTGGAAAAGAACACACATGAAATGACCACTGGTTGATCCATGTGTGGTTTGTGGAAAGAACACACATGCAATGACAGTGGTGGATCCATGTGTGGTTTGTGAAAAGAACACACATGCAATGACTGTAGTGTTGGTTTTAGTATATGTCACATCCCAAGATTTTCCAAATCTTGTAATGTGAAAAATAAATGAATAAAATAAAACTTTGTTTGATTTTCAAGGCCAGAAGAAACTTTTTGAATTCCAATAGGAATCTTCAAACCTATTTTGAACAATTAAATCCTAAAGGGATTTAAAAACATAAAACAATTAATAAAGAAAGTTTGTATAATTGGAATTACTATTTTGGATCTTTAAAATAAAAAGATTTGGTTTTCAAAAGCAAAGATAGATTTATAAATAAAGATTCTTTTATAAAGCCAAATTAAAACCTTGGCCAAGCTTTTGAATCAAAACATTTTGTTTTGAATAAAAATGGCAAAGGTTTATTCAAATAAATTAACAAGGATTTAATATCCAATTTTATTTAAGTAAAGGTTTTTCCCATTTTAAATAAAACACTAAAACTTATTTATTTATTTAAAATAAGTTTTCCAAGTATTTTATATTCTCAAAATAAAACCTACTGAAGTATTTTGATTTTATTTATATTTCAAATAAAGATTTTAAATAAAACAAACCCTACTTGATTTATTAACTAAGGTCCATTCTATTTAATTATTAATGGAACCTAAAATAAAAGGTTATTTTGTTTTAAACAAGTTTCCAAGTATTCCTTATTTCCAAATAAAACCTACTGATTTGAATTTGAAAATATTTGGATTTCAAATGGAAATTTTATTAAATAAACCAAACCCTATTTGATTAAATAACTAAAGGGCTATTTTATTTAATTATTAAATAGATCCTAAAAATGAATAAAAATATTATTTTATTTTGAGATTTGGTTTATGCTACTAAATAGAACCAAATTCTTAGTGCAAGGTTTGGTGTTTGTTTGATTTGATTTGGACATTGTTTGGTTGATTGAAAATTCAAAACAGAAATTGAATTAGAAAAAGAAAAAGCCAGCAGACAGAAAAAAATAGAGTTTGGGCCGACCCAACCCAGCAGCCCAGCAGACCCAGCCCAGTTATCTCCCCGAAGAAAACGATTCGCACTCGGTTATAAACCCACAGTGACACTGACCGGTGGACCCTCCCCTCGTTTCTTTTCCCACTAACCGGTAGGCCCACTTCCCCCTGTTCATCGTCCACACCCGCACGACCCCTTCTCCCTCCCTCGTCGCCGTTTCCTGCAGTAATCCCGCGGCTTCAATTCGCCATAATGCCGCGTGTTAATCTCGTCGTGACTGCACGCTATTAAGCGCCTGCGTCTTCTCCTCCTTTCCCCTCTGTCGCCACTCCTTCTCCGCCCCGAGGCTGCCACAATTCGGCCCAGCACTCCCTCTGTTCCGACGACACCACGATGACGATTCCGGCCAAGCCACACCACCCCCTACCTTTCCGAGCACCCTAGCAGCTTCCCCACTCCCAGACTCTTCTCCCCGTGCCCTTCATACAACCGCGGGCGCCCCAGAGCTTCGGCTATGACAAGCGTCTGAACGCCGCCGTCTGACTTCAACTCCGTCGAGTTCCTTCGGTAAGTCCAGGCCGCCCCTCTTCTCCTCGTTCACGCACACAGCACCTCCGTGATCTCCTGCGTCTAACCCTACCCTCGGTTGTTCTTCTCATGACCTCTAGCGACGACTCCGACCACGACAGAGACCACCCGACGCCGTCCTCCACTCCGGCGAGCAATCCTGCTAAGACCAGAACGCCCCTCGCCCGACCAACACCTCCTCGAGCATCACCGTGACCTCCTGAACCCGGTGAGCCTCTTCTCCTCCTCTCTCGCTTCCTAGACCACCGACACCGTCCACACCTGACCGCGCCGCCAGTCGCTGGCCGCCGCCACTTATGGTCAAAGCACTGATCAGAGGATCAAGATCCGCGCCACGATTAGAATCACTTAGTCGCGAAGAGGTACACACTCTGGACCACACGATCGATTAGATCCAACGCACCGCAACGCTGATCCGCGCGAAGCGGTACCGTCCAATGAAATCACGCCGCGTGTCACCTATTCTGTTTAAAAACAGATTTGAAAACAGAATTATTTGCAAACTTCAAACCCTTGTATCTTTGGATCCACACGTCCAAAAATTGCAAATTTTATGTTGTTGGATTCAGGAGAGCAAGACCTAGCCAACCATGCCTTTAGTTTAGCAAATAGTATCCGTTAGCTTGTTGGTTTTTGTAGATACTTTTGTGTGCTTGTTTAGATTAGAAAAATTGTTTAAAAATGTTTTTAGGGTTAAAACCTTTGCAAAATGGGTTGTTGTAAACTCACTGACCCTAGGAACCAACCCATAGTTTGGAAAATGTATTTGGAAAAGTTTAGAATGGATTACTTGGTTTAGTCCATTTCTAGCTAAATAAAACTATTGTTTTGTTTATGAAAAATGGTTTTGAGTAAAAACTTTGAAGAAAATGTTTTGGACCAAACCTACTGACCATAGGAAACACTTTGTGGACTCAAAAATGTATTTGGAGAAATAAAATAATGATTCTTTGAATTAAAACCATTTCTAGTCAAATAGAAATGTGGTTTATTTATTAAAAATGGTTTTGGATGAAAACTTTTGGGAAATGTTTTGTTTTAAACTCCCTAACCCCAAACACCAAGTTTTATGGTTTAAAAACATATTTGGCAAACCCTATAGATTAATGCCCTAGTAAAAATATTTCTACACCACATAAAATGATACTTTGTTTTGAAAATGGTTTTTAAAGTGAGACCTTTTGAAAATGACTTTGCCACTCTACAAAATGACCATTAGGTGTTTTCAAATGTTTATGACCCATTAGGAACCACTTTTTCAAACAAAACAAAGCTTGGCATGCTTGCATGCATTTCTTTGACTTTGTCATTTTATGTGTTGCTTTGCTTGAGTGGTAGATTGAGTTTGTGCCTTGCTTGATTGATTTGTAGTGACTTGAAGAGTGTGATTGTTGCAAGGACAAGGAGTGAACCTATACCCTCTACCAAAAAGGCAAGTGATGCTTCATACTTTTTGTCCCACTACTTTCTCTATGCATTAGTGATTTTGCTATGTAAAACTTGCATGGAAATTTTGCTAAGTATGAACCTTGCTATAGGAAAACCTAGTAGATGAATCCTTAGTAGGATTTTCCTAAGTTAAGATTCCTATTACTATCAAGCTTAGCCTAGCTAATAGAAAACATGGGTGGAATATATATTCATACTATGGAAAAATATCCTAAGTTTGAGGACTTGTGTTTTGTTTAATAAAACAACTAAGTTAATGAATCACCTGGGTGGAATGGGACTTGCTTGGTGGTTTTTGGTTGAGTGGTTCACAAGGCCCATGTTTATGGTTGACCTTGTGTATCTCACTTGTGGATGGCCACCCAGGAACAAAGAGATTTGAGATGTCAAATGTTGAGAAGCTTCAAGTGCAACCACTTGGCAATATGGGCTCTGCCATGATCATATAGGTTGCAAGAACTTAGCCATATGGACAGTTGGTGGTAGTGTTTGATAGGTTGGAACGTCCCATTTTGGTCTAAGGGAAGGCTTCTGAAAGATCTTGTCTTGGGAAACCAAGTCTTGTGGGGAAAGTGCACCACCTCTGCAGAGTGTAAAATCTAAGTACTTAGCCATGTCCCTGGTAAAGGACAATTTGAGCATCAAGACATGGAAGCAATCAAGAATCTCATCATTCAAATTTCTAAGTTAAAATCTTGTGGTTTGAACAAGGGTTGTTTGAAATCTTCAATCTTTGATTGAGAGATGCCTTGGACAAAGGATCTTCAATCTTTGATTGAGAAAAAAATGATTTTATCAAAGCAAAAACTTAGTATTTTCAAATGTTAAGGAAAAATCTATTTTGAGCAATGCAAGCCTCAACTCCACTTAGCCAAATGCATATAGATGATAGACTCCACCATACTATTATAGTATCACTTGCCAATACAATTCAAATGTATTGACCCTTTGTGGCTGTAACTTGTATGTTGCAGGTTTGATTGTTTTTAGTGAAGATTGATTGATTAGGATTACAAAGTCTACAACCAACATCTGCCTGTGGCACTTTGAAGATGAAGGACCCCATGACTATAGTTATTCCGCTGCAATGTAATGTAATAGCCAATGAGCTATGTATGATGTAATAAAATTTATGTTATTCCTGGTTAGAAAGTTATGTTATGACATTTGTTTCTTGATATTACATCTTAACTGTGGATGCTAGCTATTGATCCAGGGACTAGCATTGTAAACACAGGAGGAATCTACCTTAATAGGTTGAGACCTCTACAGTATAAGAACACACAAGCAATGACTCTAGTGGTTGATCCATGTGTGGTTTGTGGAAATAACACACATGCAATGACTCTAGTGGTTGATCCATGTGTGGTTTGTGCAAATAACGCACATGCAATGACTCTAGTGGTTGATCCATGTGTGGTTTGTGGAAATAACACACATGCAATGACTCTAGTGGTTGATCCATGTGTGGTTTGTGGAAATAACACACATGCAATGACTGTAATGGATCCATAAGTGGTTTATGGAAAGAACACACATGCAATGACCACTGGTTGATCCATATGTGGTTTGAGGAAAGAACACACATGCAATTGCCACTTGTTGATCCATGTGTGGTTTGTGGAAAGAACACACATGCAATGACAGTGGTGGATCCATGTGTGGTTTGTGAAAAGAACACACATGCTATGACTCTAGTGTTGGTTTTAGTATAAGAACACACATGCAATGACTCTAGTGGTTGATCCATGTGTGGTTTGTGGAAAGAACACACATGCAATGACCACTGGTTGATCCATGTGTGGTTTGTGGAAAGAACACACATGCAATGACATTGGTGGATCCATGTGTGGTTTGTGGATAGAACACACATGCAATGACTCTAGTGCTAGTTTTAGTATAAGAACACACATGCAATGACTCTAGTGGGTCCACATCTGGTTTGTGGAAAGAACACACATGCAATGACCACTGGTTGACCCATCAGTTGTTTGTGGAAAAGAACATACATGTAATGAGTCTAGTGGATCCATGTGTGGTTTGTGGAAAAGAACACACATGCAATGACTCTAGTGCTGGTTTGTGGTTTTAGTATAAGAACAAACATGCAATTACTCAAATGGATCCATATGTGGTTTGTGGAAAGACCACATATGCAATGACTCTGGTTGATCCATATGTGATTTGTGGAAAGAACACACATGCAATGACCACTAGTGGATCCATGTGTGGTTTGTGGAAAAGAACACACATGCAATGACCACTAGTTGATCCATGTGTGGTTAGTGGAAAGAACACACATGCAATGACAGTGGTGGATCCATGTGTGGTTTGTGAAAAGAACACACATGCAATGACTCTAGTGTTGGTTTTAGTATAAGAACACACATGCAATGACTCTAGTGGTTGATCCATGTGTGGTTTGTGGAAATAACACACATGCAATGACTCTAGTGGTTGATCCATGTGTGGTTTGGTGAAATAACACACACGCAATGACTGTAATGGATCCATAAGTGGTTTATGGTAAAGAACACACATGCAATGACCACTGGTTGATCCATGTGTGGTTTGTGGAAAGAACACACATGCAATGACCACTTGTTGATCCATGTGTGGTTTGTGGAAAGAACACACATGCAATGATAGTGGTGGATCCATGTGTGGTTTGTGGATAGAACACACATGCAATGACTCTAGTGCTAGTTTTAGTATAAGAACACACATGCAATGACTCTAGTGGGTCCACATGTGGTTTGTGGAAAGAACACACATGCAATGACCACTGGTTGATCCATCAGTTGTTTATGGAAAAGAACACACATGCAATGAGTCTAGTGGATCCATGTGTGGTTTGTGGAAAAGCACACACATGCAATGACTCTAGTGCTGGTTTGTGGTTTTAGTATAAGAAAAAACATGCAATTACTCAAATGGATCCATATGTGGTTTGTGGAAAGAACACACATGCAATGACTCTGGTTGATCCATATGTGGTTTGTGGAAAGAACACACATGAAAGGACCACTGGTGGATCCATGTGTGGTTTGTGGAAAAGAACACACATGCAATGACCACTGGTTGATCCGTGTGTGGTTTGTGGAAAGAACACACATGCAATGACAGTGGTGGATCCATGTGTGGGTTGTGGATAGAACACACATGCAATGACTCTAGTGCTAGTTTTAGTATAAGAACACACATGCAATGACTCTAGTGGATCCACATGTAGTTTGTGAAAAGAACACACATGCAATGACCACTGGTTGATCCATAAGTTGTTTGTGGAAAAGAACATACATGCAATGAGTCTAGTGGATCCATGTGTGGTTTGTGGAAAAGAACACACATGCAATGACTCTAGTGTTGGTTTGTGGTTTTAGTATAAGAACAAACATGCAATTACTTAAATGGATCCATATGTGGTTTGTGGAAAGAACACACATGCAATGATCTAGTTGATCCATATATGGTTTGTGGAAAGAACACACATGCAATGACCACTGGTGGATCCATGTGTGGTTTGTGGAAAAGAACACACATGCAATGACAGTGGTGGATCCATGTGTGGTTTGTGAAAAGAACACACATGCAATGACTCTAGTGGTTGATCCATGTGTGGTTTGTGGAAATAACATGCATGCAATGACTCTAGTGGTTGATCCATGTGTGGTTTGTGGAAATAACACCCATGCAATGACTCTAGTGGTTGATCCATGTGTAGTTTGTGGAAATAACACACATGCAATGACTATAATGGGTCCATAAGTGGTTTATGGAAAAGAACACACATGCAATGACCACTGGTTGATCCATATGTTGTTTGTGGACAGAACACACGTGCAATGACCACTTGTTGATCCATGTGTGGTTTGTGGAAAGAACACACATGCAATGACAGTGGTGGATCCATGTGTGGTTTGTGGATAGAACACACATGCAATGACTCTAGTGCTAGTTTTAGTATAAGAACACACATGCAATGACTCTAGTGAGTCCACATGTGGTTTGTGGAAAGAACACACATGCAATGACCACTGGTTGATCCATGTGTGGTTTGTGGAAAGAACACACATGCAATGACAGTGGTAGATCCATGTGTGGTTTGTGAAAAGAACACACATGCAATGACTCTAGTGTTGGTTTTAGTATAAGAACACACATGCAATGACTCTAGTGGTTGATCCATGTGTGGTTTGTGGAAATAACACACATGCAATGACTCTAGTGGTTGATCCATGTGTGGTTTGTGGAAATAACACACATGCAATGACTCTAGTGGTTGATCCATGTGTGGTTTGTGGAAATAACACACATGCAATGACTGTAATGGATCCATAAGTGGTTTATGGAAAGAACACACATGCAATGACCACTGGTTGATCCATATGTGGTTTGAGGAAAGAACACACATGCAATTGCCACTTGTTGATCCATGTGTGGTTTGTGGAAAGAACACACATGCAATGACAGTGGTGGATCCATGTGTGGTTTGTGGATAGAAGACACATGCAATGACTCTAGTGCTAGTTTTAGTATAAGAACACACATGCAATGACTCTAGTGTGTCCACATGTAGTTTTTGAAAAGAACACACATGAAATGACTCTAGTGCTGGTTTGTGGTTTTAGTATAAGAACAAACATGCAATTACTCAAATGGATCCATATGTGGTTTGTGGAAAGACCACATATGCAATGACTCTGGTTGATCCATATGTGATTTGTGGAAAGAACACACATGCAATGACCACTGGTGGATCCATGTGTGGTTTGTGGAAAAGAACACACATGCAATGACCACTGGTTGATCCATGTGTGGTTAGTGGAAAGAACACACATGCAATGACAATGGTGGATCCATGTGTGGTTTGTGAAAAGAACACACATGCAATGACTCTAGTGTTGGTTTTAGTATAAGAACACACATGCAATGACTCTAGTGGTTGATCCATGTGTGGTTTGTGGAAATAACACACATGCAATGACTCTAGTGGTTGATCCATGTGTGGTTTGTGGAAATAACACACATGCAATGACTCTAGTGGTTGATCCATGTGTGGTTTGTGGAAATAACACACATGCAATGACTGTAATGGATCCATAAGTGGTTTATGGTAAAGAACACACATGCAATGACCACTGGTTGATCCATATGTGGTTTGTGGAAAGAACACACATGCAATGACCACTTGTTGATCCATGTGAGGTTTGTGGAAAGAACACACATGCAATGATAGTGGTGGATCCATGTGTGGTTTTTGGATAGAACACACATGCAATGACTCTAGTGCTAGTTTTAGTATAAGAACACACATGCAATGACTCTAGTGGGTGCACATGTGGTTTGTGGAAAGAACACACATGCAATGACCACTGGTTGATCCATCAGTTGTTTGTGGAAAAGAACACACATGCAATGAGTCTAGTGGATCCATGTGTGGTTTGTGGAAAAGAACACACATGCAATGACTCTAGTGCTGGTTTGTGGTTTTAGTATAAAAAAAACATGCAATTACTCAAATGGATCCATATGTGGTTTGTGGAAAGAATGCACATGCAATGACTCTGGTTGATCCATATGTGGTTTGTGGAAAGAACACACATTCAATGACCACTGGTGGATCCATGTGTGGTTTGTGGAAAAGAACACACATGCAATGACCACTGGTTGATCCGTGTGTGGTTTGTGGAAAGAACACACATGCAATGACAGTGGTGGATCCATGTGTAGTTTGTGGATAGAACACACATGCAATGACTCTAGTGCTAGTTTTAGTATAAGAACACACATGAAATGACTCTAGTGGGTCCACATGTGGTTTGTGGAAAGAACACACATGCAATGACCACTGGTTGATCCATCAGTTGTTTGTGGAAAAGAACACACCCACGCAATGAGTCTAGTGGATCCATGTGTGGTTTGTGGAAAAGAACACACATGCAATGACTCTAGTGCTGGTTTGTGGTTTTAGTATAAGAACAAACATGCAATTACTCAAATGGATCCATATGTGGTTTGTGGAAAGACCACACATGCAATGACTCTGGTTGATCCATATGTGATTTGTGGAAAGAACACACATGCAATGACCACTGGTGGATCCATGTGTGGTTTGTGGAAAAGAACACACATGCAATGACCACTTGTTGATCCATGTGTGGTTTGTGGAAAGAACACACATGCAATGACAGTGGTGGATCCATGTGTGGTTTGTGAAAAGAACACACATGCAATGACTCTAGTGTTGGTTTTAGTATAAGAACACACATGCAATGACTCTAGTGGTTGGTCCATGTGTGGTTTGTGGAAATAACACACATGCAATGACTCTAGTGGTTGATCCATGTGTGGTTTGTGGAAATAACACACATGCAATGACTCTAGTGGTTGATCCATGTGTGGTTTGTGGAAATAACACACATGCAATGACTGTAATGGATCCATAAGTGGTTTATGGTAAAGAACACACATGCAATGACCACTGGTTGATCCATATGTGGTTTGTGGAAAGAACACACATGCAATGACCACTAGTTGATCCACGTGTGGTTTGTGGAAGGAACAGACATGCAATGACAGTGGTGGATCCATGTGTGGCTAATGGATAGAACACACATGCAATGACTCTAGTGCTAGTTTTAGTATAAGAACACACATGCAATGACTCTAGTGGTTGATCCATGTGTGGTTTGTGGAAATAACACACATGCAATGACTCTAGTGGTTGATCCATGTGTGGTTTGTGGAAATAACACACATGCAATGACTGTAATGGATCCATAAGTGGTTTATGGTAAAGAACACACATGCAATGACCACTGGTTGATCCATATGTGGTTTGTGGAAAGAACACACATGCAATGACCACTAGTTGATCCACGTGTGGTTTGTGGAAGGAACAGACATGCAATGACAGTGGTGGATCCATGTGTGGCTAATGGATAGAACACACATGCAATGACTCTAGTGCTAGTTTTAGTATAAGAACACACATGCAATGACTCTAGTGGGTCCACATGTGGTTTGTGGAAAGAACACACATGCAATGACCACTGGTTGATCCATCCGTTGTTTGTGGAAAAGAACACACATGCAATGAGTCTAGTGGATCCATGTGTGGTTTGTGGAAAAGAACACACATGCAATGACTCTAGTGCTGGTTTGTGGTTTTAGTATAAGAAAAAACATGTAATTACTCAAATGGATCCATATGTGGTTTGTGGAAAGAACACACATGCAATGACTCTGGTTGATCCATATGTGGTTTGTGGAAAGAAAACACATGCAACGACCACTGGTGGATCCATGTGTGGTTTGTGGAAAAGAACACACATGCAATGACCACTGGTTGATCCATGTGTGGTTTGTGGAAAGAACACACATGCAATGACAGTGGTGGATCCATATGTGGTTTGTGAAAAGAACACACATGTAATGACTCTAGTGTTGGTTTTAGTATAAGAACACACATGCAATGACTCTAGTGGTTGATCCATGTGTGGTTTGTGGAAATAACACACATGCAATCACTCTAGGTGTTGATCCATGTGTGGTTTGTGGAAATAACACACATGCAATGACTCTAGTGGTTGATCCATGTGTGGTTTGTGGAAATAACACACATGCAATGATTGTAATGGATCCATAAGTGGTTTATGGAAAATAATACACATGCAATGACCACTGGTTGATCCATATGTGGGTTGTGGAAAGAACACACATGCAATGACCACTTGTTGATCCATGTGTTGTTTGTGGAAAGAACACACATGCAATGACAATGGTGGAACCATGTGTGGTTTGTGAAAAGAACACACATGCAATGACAGTGGTGGATCCATATGTGGTTTGTGAAAAGAACACACATGCAATGACTCTAGTGTTGGTTTTAGTATAAGAACACACATGCAATGACTCTAGTGGTTGATCCATGTGTGGTTTGTGGAAAGAACACACATGTAATGACCACTGGTTGATCCATGTGTGGTTTGTGGAAATAACACACATGCAATGACAATGGTGGAACCATGTGTGGTTTGTGGATAGAACACACATGCAATGACTCTAGTGCTAGTTTTAGTATAAGAACACACATGCAATGACTCTAGTGGGTCCACATGTAGTTTGTGAAAAGAACACACATGAAATGACCACTAGTTGATCCATAAGTTGTTTGTGGAAAAGAACACACATGCAATGAGTCTAGTGGATCCATGTGTGGTTTGTGGAAAAGAACACACATGCAATGACTCTAGTGCTGGTTTGTGGTTTTAGTATAAGAACAAACATGCAATTACTCAAATGGATCCATATGTGGTTTGTGGAAAGAACACACATGCAATGACTCTGGTTGATCCATATGTGGTTTGTGGAAAGAACACACATGCAATGACCACTGGTGGATCCATGTGTGGTTTGTGGAAAAGAACACACATGAAATGACCACTGGTTGTTCCATGTGTGGTTTGTGGAAAGAACACACATGCAATGACAGTGGTGGATCCATGTGTGGTTTGTGAAAAGAACACACATGCAATGACTCTAGTGCTAGTTTTAGTATAAGAACACACATGCAATGACTCTAGTGGTTGATCCATGTGTGGTTTGTGGAAATAACACACATGCAATGACTCTAGTGGTTGATCCATGTGTGGTTTGTGGAAATAACACACATGCAATGACTCTAGTGGTTGATCCATGTGTGGTTTGTGGAAATAACACAGATGCAATGACTCTAGTGGTTGATCCATGTGTGGTTTGTGGAAATAACACACATGCAATGACTGTAATGGATCCATAAGTGGTTTATGGAAAGAACACACATGCAATGACCACTGGTTGATCCATATGTGGTTTGAGGAAAGAACACACATGCAATTGCCACTTGTTGATCCATGTGTAGTTTGTGGAAAGAACACACATGCAATGACAGTGGTGGATCCATGTGTGGTTTGTGGATAGAACACACATGCAATGACTCTAGTGCTAGTTTTAGTATAAGAACACACATGCAATGACTCTAGTGGGTCCAAATGTAGTTTGTGAAAAGAACACACATGCAATGACCACTGGTTGATCCATAAGTTGTTTGTGAAAAAGAACACACATGCAATGAGTCTAGTGGATCCATGTGTGGTTTGTGGAAAATAACACACATGCAATGACTCTAGTGCTGGTTTGTGGTTTTAGTATAAGAACAAACATGCAATTACTCAAATGGATCCATATGTGGTTTGTGGAAAGAACACACATGCAATGACTCTGGTTGATCCATATGTGGTTTGTGGAAAGAACACACTTGCAATGACCACGGGTGGATCCATGTGTGGTTTGTGGAAAAGAACACACATGCAATGACCACTGGTTGATCCATGTGTGGTTTGTGGAAAGAACACACATGCAATGACAGTGGTGGATCCATGTGTGGTTTGTGAAAAAACACACATGCAATGACTCTAGTGTTGGTTTTAGTAGAAGAACACACATGCAATGACTCTAGTGGTTGATCCATGTGTGGTTTGTGGAAATAACACGCATGTAGTGACTCTAGTGGTTGATCCATGTGTGCTTTGTGGAAATAACACACATGCAATGACTCTAGTGGTTGATCCATGTGTGGTTTGTGGAAATAACACACATGCAATGACTCTAGTGGTTGATCCATGTGTGGTTTGTGGAAATAACACACATGCAATGACTGTAATGGATCCATAAGTGGTTTATGGTAAAGAACACACATGCAATGACCACTGGTTGATCCATATGTGGTTTGTGGAAAGAACACACATGCAATGACCACTAGTTGATCCACGTGTGGTTTGTGGAAGGAACAGACATGCAATGACAGTGGTGGATCCATGTGTGGCTAATGGATAGAACACACATGCAATGACTCTAGTGCTAGTTTTAGTATAAGAACACACATGCAATGACTCTAGTGGGTCCACATGTGGTTTGTGGAAAGAACACACATGCAATGACCACTGGTTGATCCATCCGTTGTTTGTGGAAAAGAACACACATGCAATGAGTCTAGTGGATCCATGTGTGGTTTGTGGAAAAGAACACACATGCAATGACTCTAGTGCTGGTTTTTGGTTTTAGTATAAGAAAAAACATGTAATTACTCAAATCGATCCATATGTGGTTTGTGGAAAGAACACACATGCAATGACTCTGGTTGATCCATATGTGGTTTGTGGAAAGAAAACACATGCAATGACCACTGGTGGATCCATGTGTGGTTTGTGGAAAAGAACACACATGCAATGACCACTGGTTGATCCATGTGTGGTTTGTGGAAAGAACACACATGCAATGACAGTGGTGGATCCATATGTGGTTTGTGAAAAGAACACACATGTAATGACTCTAGTGTTGGTTTTAGTATAAGAACACACATGCAATGACTCTAGTGGTTGATCCATGTGTGGTTTGTGGAAATAACACACATGCAATGACTCTAGGTGTTGATCCATGTGTGGTTTGTGGAAATAACACACATGCAATGACTCTAGTGGTTGATCCATGTGTGGTTTGTGAAAATAACACACATGCAATGATTGTAATGGATCCATAAGTGGTTTATGGAAAATAATACACATGCAATGACCACTGGTTGATCCATATGTGGGTTGTGGAAAGAACACACATGCAATGACCACTTGTTGATCCATGTGTTGTTTGTGGAAAGAACACACATGCAATGACAATGGTGGAACCATGTGTGGTTTGTGAAAAGAACACACATGCAATGACAGTGGTGGATCCATATGTGGTTTGTGAAAAGAACACACATGCAATGACTCTAGTGTTGGTTTTAGTATAAGAACACACATGCAATGACTCTAGTGGTTGATCCATGTGTGGTTTGTGGAAAGAACACACATGTAATGACCACTGGTTGATCCATGTGTGGTTTGTGGAAATAACACACATACAATGACAATGGTGGAACCATGTGTGGTTTGTGGATAGAACACACATGCAATGACTCTAGTGCTAGTTTTAGTATAAGAACACACATGCAATGACTCTAGTGGGTCCACATGTAGTTTGTGAAAAGAACACACATGAAATGACCACTAGTTGATCCATAAGTTGTTTGTCGAAAAGAACACACATGCAATGAGTCTAGTGGATCCATGTGTGGTTTGTGGAAAAGAACACACATTCAATGACTCTAGTGCTGGTTTGTGGTTTTAGTATAAGAACAAACATGCAATTACTCAAATGGATCCATATGTGGTTTGTGGAAAGAACACACATGCAATGACTCTGGTTGATCCATATGTGGTTTGTGGAAAGAACACACATGCAATGACCACTGGTGGATCCATGTGTGGTTTGTGGAAAAGAACACACATGAAATGACCACTGGTTGATCCATGTGTGGTTTGTGGAAAGAACACACATGCAATGACAGTGGTGGATCCATGTGTGGTTTGTGAAAAGAACACACATGCAATGACTCTAGTGTTGGTTTTAGTATAAGAACACACATGCAATGACTCTAGTGGTTGATCCATGTGTGGTTTATGGAAATAACACAGATGCAATGACTCTAGTGGTTGATCCATGTGTGGTTTGTGGAAATAACACACATGCAATGACTCTAGTGTTGGTTTTAGTATAAGAACACACATGCAATGACTCCAGTGGATGATCCATGTGTGGTTTGTGGAAATAACACGCATGCAATGACTCTAGTGGTTGATCCATGTGTGGTTGGTGGAAATAACACACATGCAATGACTCTAGTGGTAGATCCATGTGTGGTTTGTGGAAATATCACACATGCAATGACTGTAATGGATCCATAAGTGGTTTATGGAAAAGAACACACATGCAATGACCAATGGTTGATTCATATGTGGTTTGTGGAAATAACACACATGCAATGACCACTTGTTGATCCATGTGTGGTTTGTAGAAAGAACACACATGCAATGACAGTGGTGGATCCATGTGTGGTTTGTGGATAGAACACACATGCAATGACTCTAGTGCTAGTTTTAGTATAAGAACACACATGCAATGACTCTAGTGGGTCCACATGTGGTTTGTGGAAAGAACACACATGCAATGACCACTGGTTGATCCATCAGTTGTTTGTGGAAAAGAACACACATGCAATGAGTCTAGTGGATCCATGTGTGGTTTGTGGAAAAGAACACACATGCAATGACTCTAGTGCTGGTTTGTGGTTTTAGTATAAGAACAAACATGAAATTACTCAAATGGATCCATATGTGGTTTGTGGAAAGAACACACATGCAATGACTCTAGTTGATCCATATGTGGTTTGTGGAAAGAACACACATGCAATGACCACTGGTGGATCCATGTGTGGTTTGTGGAAAAGAACACAGATGCAATGACAGCGGTGGATCCATGTGTAGTTTGTGAAAAGAACACACATGCAATGACTCTAGTGTTGGTTTTAGTATAAGAACACACATGCAATGACTCTAGTGGTTGATCCATGTGTGGTTTGTGGAAATAACACGCATGCAATGACTCTAGTGGTTAATCCATGTGTGGTTTGTGGAAATAACACACATGCAATGACTCTAGTGGTTGATCCATGTGTAGTTTGTGGAAATAACACACATGCAATGACTATAATGGATCCATAAGTGGTTTATGGAAAAGAACACACATGTAATGACCACTGGTTGATCCATATGTGGTTTGTGGAAAGAACACACGTGCAATGACCACTTGTTGATCCATGTGTGGTTTGTGGAAAGAACACACATGCAATGACAGTGGTGGATCCATGTGTGGTTTGTGGATAGAACACACATGCAATGACTCTAGTGCTAGTTTCAGTATAAGAACACACATGCAATGACTCTAGTGGGTCCACATGTGGTTTGTGGAAAGAACACACATGCAATGACCACTGGTTGATCCATCAGTTGATTGTGGAAAAGAACACACATGCAATGAGTCTAGTGGATCCATGTGTGGTTTGTGGAAAAGAACACACGTGCAATGACTCTAGTGTTGGTTTGTGGTTTTAGTATAAGAACAAACATGCAATTACTCAAATGGATCCATATGTGGTTTGTGGAAAGAACACACATGCAATGACTCTGGTTGATCCATATGTGGTTTGTGGAAAGAACATGCATGCAATGACCACTGGTTGATCCATGTGTGGTTTGTGGAAAGAACACACATGCAATGATAGTGGTGGATCCATGTGTGGTTTGTGAAAAGAACACACATGCGATGACTCTAGTGTCGGTTTTAGTATTAGAACACACATGCAATGACTCTAGTGGTTGATCCATGTGTTGTTTGTGGAAATAACACACATGCAATAACTCTAGAGGTTGATCCATGTGTGGTTTGTGGAAATAAGACATATGCAATGACTCTAGTGGTTGATCCATGTGTGCTTTGTGCAAATAACACACATGCAATGACTGTAATGGATCTATAAGTGGTTTATGGAAAAGAACACACATGCAATGACCACTGGTTGATTCATATGTGGTTTGTGGAAAGAACACACATGCAATGACCACTTGTTGATCCATGTGTGGTTTGTGGAAAGAACACACATGCAATGACAGTGGTTGATCCATATGTGGTTTGTGGATAGAACACACATGCAATGACAGTGGTGGATCCATGTGTGGTTTGTGAAAAGAACACACATGCAATGACTCTAGTGTTGGTTTTAGTATAAGAACACACATGCAATGACTCTAGTGGTTGATCCATGTGTTGTTTGTGGAAAGAACACACATGCAATGACCACTTGTTGATCCATGTGTGGTTTGTGGAAAGAACACATATGCAATGACATTGGTGGATCCATGTGTGGTTTGTGGATAGAACACACATGCAATGACTCTAGTGCTAGTTTTAGTATAAGAACACACATGTAATGACTCTAGTGGGTCCACATCTAGTTTGTGAAAAGAACACACATGCAATGACCACTGGTTGATCCATAAGTTGTTTGTGGAAAAGAACACACATGCAATGAGTCTAGTGGATCCATGTGTGGTTTATGGAAAAGAACACACATGCAATGACTCTAGTGCTGGTTTGTGGTTTTAGTATAAGAAAAAACATGCAATTACTCAAATGGATCCATATGTGGTTTGTGGAAAGAACACACATGCAATGACTCTGGTTGATCCATATGTGGTTTGTGGAAAGAACACACATGCAATGACCACTAGTGGATCCATGTGTGGTTTGTGGAAAAGAACACACATGCAATGACCACTAGTTGATCCATGTGTGGTTTGTGGAAAGAACACACATGCAATGACAATGGTGGATCTGAAGGAAATATGCCCTGAGAGGCAATAATAAAGTTGTTATTATGTATTCCTTGTATATGATAGATGTTTATTTTGCATGATATAATTGTATTGATAGGAAACATCAATACATGTGTGTTTAATAAACAAAAGGGTTCCTAGTTATGCCTCTCTTATAGACTAGCTTGTTGATTAACAAGATGATCATGGTTTCCTGATCATGGACATTGGATGTTGTTAATAACAAGGTCACAGCATTTGTGAAATGATGTTATGAACATTCATCCGAAGTATAGCATTACGATCAAGTCATTATGTTTATATTGCTATAACATCATACAAAGTAGTCTTAGTCCTTAGACCATGAGATCATGTTAATTGCTAACACTGGAAGAGTATCTTGATAACATCAAACGTCACACGGTAACAGGGTGACCATAAAGGTGGGTTCAGTGCTATGAAGGTGTTATGTTGAGGCTCATGGATCAAGAGTGGAATTTGTCAATCCCGATGACGGATAGATATACTCTGGGCCCTCTCGGTGATATCACATTAAGATAGCTTGCAAGCAAGTGATGTGATCACTAGAATGTTATATCACGGCAACGAGAAAAGAGTGCATGTCGGTAACGAGATCAAACTAGGTATTTGGATACCGATGATCGAATCTCGGACATGTATTATATCATGAGACAAAGGGATTAAATTGCTGACGTTAAAGGTTCTCACGATCACAGAAGTCATCGTTGAATATGCGAGAGTCGATATGGATCTCGTGTCCCGCTTCGGATTATTGATCTGAGAGGAGTCTCAATCATGTCTGCATTATTCGCGAACCATAGGGTGACACACTTAAGGGTTGCCGGACACCAATTAGGAGCACATATGTTCCATACAAAAGGTTTGCAAAGCGCAGGAAATGTTTCGATAGAAACTGGAATTGTTTCGGGTGAAATTGCAAAAAGTGGTTCTGCATGTGATATTGAAATGTTGCAAGGGGTTTTATGTGAATGTTTTTTAATTAAAGTAATTAACAAAATTCTGAATAAAATAAATAAAAGAGTTTTATTAATTAAGAGTTGCATTTAATTTGGTGGAAATTAAATACATGTGAGTGGGATTTTGGGTGGAGGCCATGTTTATGTGAGTGGAGGTTCACCACATGAATGAAGGAGGGGAGGAGTCCCCCCCCTCATGCGCCGGCTATGGGTAGGGAGGGGTCTCCCTCCCTCCTATATAAGGTCCCCCTCTCCCCTCTCACAAACTACACCTCCTCGTGAAGGATCTCTCTCCCCCTCTAGATATTCCCCCATGGTCTCGGATTAGCGAGATACATGTTCCCAGTGGCCTTGCGTCTGGAAGGAGTTGTTGCTTCCGCTGATTCGCTGGAGCGAGGAGGTGGAGGTTGTCCGGTGGCTTGAACGTGTGTGCGAGGACGGATGCGCTGCTGATTTGCGGCGCTCGGACTTCCACACGATCTTGAGATCGGCAAGTGTACGACTACATCAACCACGAGTTCCTACTCGTTAACAAAGCTCGTTGTCTATGAGGGTAAGTTCTCATTGGATGTATGTCCACCCGTTGCTTTGTACCTAGTAGATAGATCTTGGCGTGTAGTTCACACCATAGGAATTTTTTTGTTTTCTATGCTGCAGACCCAATAGTGGTATCAGAGCCTAATCTATGAGTAGGTGCTTAGCACGGGTAGTACACATATGGTTGATATGTGGGCGATGATGATCATGTTATTGCATCTTCTATGTATTTTGGATATTGGTGGCATAGTGGGATGAAGCGGCCCGGACCAACCTTACATGTCATCGTACATGAGACCGGTTCCACGATTGACATGCAACTAGTTTTGCATAAGTGGCTAGAGGGTGTCTGTCTCTCCTACTATAGTCAATATCTGATTTACAACGAGTTGCTAATAACTTGGTTATTCTCGTTGTGGTCCATGTTCGTAGGTAAGACCGGTTCTATCTCCGAAAGCCCTAAGCCACGTAAAACTTGCAATTGATAAATTAGAGGCGTCTAGTTTAGATCGTTGTTGGGCTAGTGTCTTGATATGGTATTGTTGTAAGTAGGTGTATGATAGATACTCTTACAACTCACTTAACGTGTAAGTTCCATAGACCTTGGCCTTACACACAAAGGAATGATAGAGATCATACCACGATGCAAATGATAGAGATCAAATGCATGGACCATATCACCTCACTTCACACATTAGATGTTAGCATCTTATATTGCTAGTTTGGCGCTTTTGGTAGCATTATAAGATGATCCCTCATTTAGATATCAAGATAAAATGTGTTCTTCCTTAAGTATGCACCGTTTTGTGGATCGTGTTTTGAGGCATCACGTGATGATCGGGTGTTCTCGACTCTACGCTTTCATACAACGGGTGTAAGACAGTTTTACACACGTGAATACTAAGGTTCTTACTTGACGAGCCTAGCATATACAGACATGGCCTCGGAACACGGACCGAAAGGTTAAGCATGAGTCATATAGTTGATATGATGCCCATATAGATGCTCGCCTTTGAAGCTACACCGACTCACGTGATGATCGGACTTGGTGTAGTGGATTTGGTTCATGTAATCACCAAAAGGACATGAGGGATGTCGTTTTTGAGTGGGAGTTCATTAATAATTTGGATTAGTTGAACTCAATCTACCATAAACTTAGTCTAAATATATTTTACAAATTCTATTGTAGATGGCACCACCTGCTTTTAATTTCAATGTGTTCATGGAGAAAGAGAAGCTTGCTGCGAATGGTAGCAACTTCACCAACTGGGCTATGAATTTGAGGATTCTCCTCACTGCTGCACAAAAGCAATATGTGCTAGAGGCGCCGCTAGGCCCCCCACCAGCTCCTGATGCCCCTGACAAAGAAAAGAACGTCTATATAACTCGTCAGGAGGACCACAACTTAGTTCATTGCGGCATACTGTATGGGCTAGAGCCAGAACTTCGAAAACGTTTCGAAAATGGCAATGCCTTTGATACCATGGGAGAATTGAAAATGATTTTTGATACCCATGCTGCCGTAGAGAGTTATAATGCTTCTGAAAAGTTCTTTAGCTACATGATGGAAGAGAACAACTCCGTTAGTGAGCATGTACTCAAAATGTCTGGGTACGCCGATAAGCTTGTGTCCTTGGGAATAACGATTCCCATTGACTTAGGCATACATCGTGTTCTCCAATCTCTGCCACCTAGCTACAAGAGCTTTGTGATGAACTATAATATGCAGGGCATGAAGAAGTCTCTTCCCGAGCTTCTGTCAATGCTTAAGACTGTAGAAGTGGAGATTAGGAAAGAACATCAAGTGTTGATGATCAATAATACCACCGGTTTCAAGAAGGACAAGAAAGGCAAGCAGAAGGGAAAGAAGGGCGGCAAATCTATTGCCGCGCCTGAAAGAAACCCCGAGCTGGCCCTAAGTCTGACACCGAGTGCTACTATTGCAAGGGGACTGGCCATTGGAAGCGCAACTGCCCCAACTATTTGGCAGACAAGAAGGCCGGCAAGGCAAGCAAAGGTATATGTGATATACATGTTATTGATGTGTACTTGACTAGTACTCGTAGTAGCACCTAGGTATTTGATACGGGATCGGTTGCTAATATATGTAACTCGGTTCAGGGGCTGCGGAACAAGCGACAACTAGCAAGGGATGAGGTCACGATGCGGGTCGGCAATGGATCAAGAGTTAATGTGATCGCCGTCAGAACGCTGCCTCTCCATATGCCGTCGGGATTAGTTATAAACCTGAATAATTGTTATTTGGTGCCTGCACTGAGCATGAACATTGTATCCGGATCGTGTTTGATGCAAAGTGGTTATTCGTTTAAGTCTGAAAACAATGGTTGTTCGATATATATGAATAATATCTTTTATGGTCATGCACCTGTGTTGAATGGTTTATTTCTGTTGGATCTCGATAGTAGTATTACGCATATTCATAATGTCGATGCTAAAAGGATTAAACTTGATAATGATATATCTGCATATATGTGGCACTGCCGTCTAGGTCATATTGGCGTTAAACACATGAAGAAACTCCATTCTGATGGACTTTTGGAATCACTTGATTCGGAATCATTCAATACATGTGAACCATGCCTTATGGGCAAGATGACTAGAACGCCGTTTTCTGGTTCAATGGAACGAGCGACATATTTATTGGAAATCATACATACTGATGTGTGTTGACCAATAAGTGTGTTGGCGCGAGGTGGATATCATTATTTTGTTACTTTCACAGATGATTTGAGTAGATACGTATATCTATTTGATGAAACATAAGTCTGAAACATTTGAAAAGTTCAAGGAATTTCAGAATGAAGTGGAAAATCATCATAACAGAAAGATCATATTTCTGCGGTCCGACCGTGGAGGAGAGTATCTTAGTTACGAGTTTAGCACACATATGAAAAATTGTGGAATAGTTTCATAACTCACGCCTACCAGAACACCACAACGTAATGGTGTGTCATAACGTCGTAATCGTACTTTATTGGATATGGTTCGATCTATGATGTCTCTGACTGACTTGCCACTGTCATTTTGGGGTTATGCACTAGAAACCGCTGCATTCACTTTAAATAGGGCACCATCTAAATCCATTGAAAAGACACCGTATGAATTATGGTTCGGAAACAAACCTAAGCTATCATTTCTTAAAGTTTGGGGATGCGATGTTTATGTGAAGAAACTTCAACCGGATAAACTCGAACCCAAAGCGGAAAAATGCGTCTTCATAGGATACCCTAAGGAAACAATTGGGTATACCTTCTATCATAGATCCGAGGGAAAGCTCTTTGTTGCCAAGAATGGATCCTTTCTTGAGAAGGAGTTTCTCGCGAAAGGTGTGAGTAGTCGGAAGGTAGAACTCAAAGAGGTTATTGAACCTTCTCTTCATGAAATGGCGAGTAGCACAGCATCGGAAGTTATTTCGGAGTTGACTTCACCTAATGAAGAGAGAGCTAATGATATTGATCATGAAATTCCGAAAGAGGACACTACCGAACCTCGCAGGTCAAGCAGGACATGTACAGCTCCTGAACTGTACGGCAATCCTGTTATGAATTTCATGATAGATGAAATAGATGACCCTGTGACGTATGAAGAAGCGATGATGAGCCCTGATTCCAACAAATGGCTAGAAGCCATGAAATCCGAGATGGAATCCATGTACGAAAACCAGGTTTGGACCTTGGTGCACTTACCTCACGATCGAAAGGCCGTTGAGAATAAATGGATTTCCAAAAGAAAAACTGATGCTGATGGTAATGTAACCATCTATAAGGCTCGACTTGTCGCAAAGGGGTTTCGACAAATTCAAGGAGTTGACTACGATGAGACATTCTCTCCCATAGAGATGCTTAAGTCGGTTAGGATTATGTTAGCAATTTCTGCATATTTCGATTATGAAATATGGCAGATGGATGTCAAAACTGCATTCCTCAATGGTAATATTGAAGAAGAGTTGTATATGATACAACCTAAGGGATTTGTCGATCCTAAGGATGCTGATAAGGTGTGCAAACTTCAGCGATCCATCTATGGACTGAAGCAAGCATCCCGGAGTTGGAATCTCCGCTTTGATGAGGTGATCAAAGAGTTTGGATTTGTCCAAACTTATGGAGAGGCTTGTATTTACAAGAAAGTGAGTGGGAGCAATGTGGCATTTCTGATATTATATGTGGATGACATATTATTGATTGGAAATGATATAGATCTTTTAAATAGTGTTAAAAGTTATCTAAACAGCAAATTTTCGATGAAGGACCTTGGTGAAGCTTCATATATATTAGGCATTAAAATCTATAGAGATAGATCAAGACGCCTAATTGGGCTATCGCAGAGTACATACCTTGATAAGATATTAAAGAAGTTTAATATGGACGGAAGTAAGAAGGGGTACTTACCTATGTTGCAAGGAAAGACATTGAGTAAGACTCAAAGTCCGGCTACGGAGGAAGAAAGATAGATAATGGATAAGATCCCCTATGCCTCAGCCATAGGCTCTATAATGTATGCCATGCTATGTACAAGACCGGATGTGGCACATGCTATTAGTTTGACTAGTAGGTACCAATCTGATCCAGGTTCGGAACACTGGATAGCGGTCAAGAATGTCCTTAAGTACTTGAGAAGAACTAAGGATATGTTTCTTGTATAGGGAGGTGAAGAAGAGCTAGTCGCTAAGTGTTATGTCGATGCTAGCTTTGACACTGATCCGGATGACTCTAAGTCTCAATCCGGATACGTATTTCTCTTGAACGGAGCAACAGTTAGTTGGAGGAGCTCCAAACAACCTGTGGTGGCTGGATCAACGACGGAGGCGGAATATGTTGCTGCTTCGTGCTTACAGAAGCGGTTTGGATGAAGGAGTTCATAACGGAACTAGGTGTGGTTCCTACTGCGTTGGACCCAATGGTGATCTATTGTGACAATAATGGAGCCATAGCCAACGCCAAGGAACCAAGGTCTCACAAGAATTCCAAGCATATTAAGCGCCGGTTTCACTCCATCCGCGAGCATGTCAAGGATGGAGATATAAAGATTTGTAAAGTGCACACGAACCTGAATGTAGCAGATCCGTTGACTAAAGTACTCCCTAGGGAAAAACATGATCAACACCACAACTCCATGGGTGTTAGATTTATCACTATATAAACTAGATTATTGTCTCTAGTGCAAGTGGGAGACTGAAGGAAATATGCCATGAGAGGCAATAATAAAGTTGTTATTATGTATTCCTTGTATATGATAGATGTTTATTTTGCATGCTATAATTGTATTGATAGGAAACATCAATACATGTGTGTTTAATAAACAAAAGGGATCCTAGTTATGCCTCTCTTGTAGACTAGCTTGTTGATTAACAAGATGATCAAGGTTTCTTGATCATGGACATTGGATGTTGTTAATAACAAGGTCACAACATTTGTGAAATGATGTGATGAACATTCATCCGAAGTATAGCATTACGATCAAGTCATTATGTTTATATTGCTATAACATCATACAAAGTAGTCTTAGTCCTTAGACCATGAGATCATGTTAATTGCTAACACCGGAAGAGTATCTTGATAACATCAAACATCACACGGTAACAGGGTGACCATAAAGGTGGGTTTAGTGCTATGAAGGTGTTATGTTGAAGCTCATGGATCAAGAGTGGAATTTGTCAATCCCGATGACGGATAGATATACTCTGGGCCCTCTCGGTGATATCACATTAAGATAGCTTGCAAGCAAGTGATGTGATCACTAGAATGTTATATCACGGCAACGAGAAAAGAGTGCATGTCGGTAACGAGATCAAACTAGGCATTTGGATACCGATGATTGAATCTCGGGCATGTATTATATCATGAGACAAAGGGATTAAATTGTTGACATTAAAGGTTCTCACGATCACAGAAGTCATCGTTGAATATGCAGGAGTCAGTATGGATCTCCAGGTCCCGCTTCTGATTATTAATCTGAGAGGAGTTTCAATCATGTCTGCATTATTCGCGAACCGTAGGGTGACACACTTAAGGGTTTTCGGACACCATTTAGGAGCACATATGTTCCATACAAAAGGTTTGCAAAGCGCAGGAAATGTTTCGATAGAAACAGGAATTGTTTCGATAGAAACCGGAATTGTTTCAGGTGAAATTGTAGAAAGTGGTTCTGCATGTGATATTTAAATGTTGCAAGGGGTTTATGAATGTTTGTTAATTAAAGTAATTAACAAAATTTTGAATAAAATAAATAAAAGAGTTTTATTAATTGAGAGTTGCATTTAATTTGGTGGAAATTAAATACATGTGAGTGGGATTTTGGGTGGAGGCCATGTTTATGTGAGTGGAGGTTCACCACATGAATGAAGGAGGGGAGGAGTCCCCCCTCATGCGCCGGCTATGGGAGGGGAGGGGTCTCCCTCCCTCCTATATAAAGCCCCCCTCTCCCCTCTCACAAACTGCACCTCCTCGTGAAGGATCTCTCTCTCCCTCTAGATATTCCCCCATGGTCTCGGATTAGCAAGATACATGTTCCCGGTGGCCTTGTGTCTGGAAGGAGTTGCTGCTTCCGCTGATTCGCTGGATCGAGGAGGTAGAGGTTGTCCGGTGGCTTGAACGTGTGCGAGGACGGATGCGCTGCTGATTTGCGGCGCTCGGACTTCCACACGATCTTGAGATCGGCAAGTGTACGACTACATCAACCACGAGTTCCTACTCGTTAACAAAGCTCGTTGTCTACGAGGGTATGTTCTCGTTGGATGTATGTCCACCCGTTGCTTTGTACCTAGTAGATAGATCTTGGCGTGTAGTTCAGACCGTAGGAAAATTTTTGTTTTCTATGTTGCGGACCCAACAGGATCCATGTGTGGTTTGAGAAAACAACACACATGCAATGACTCTAGTGTTGGTTTTAGTATAAGAACGCACATGCAATGACTCTAGTGGTTGATCCATGTGTGGTTTGTGGAAATAACACACATGCAATGACTCTAGTGGTTGATCCATGTGTGGTTTGTGGAAATAACACACATGCAATGACTCTAGTGGGTGATCCATGTGTGGTTTGTGGAAATAACACACATGCAATGACTGTAATGGATCCATAAGTGGTTTATGGAAAAGAACACAAATGCAATGACCACTGGTTGATTCATATGTGGTTTGTGGAAATAACACACATGCAATGACCACTTGTTGATCCACGTGTGGTTTGTGGAAAGAACACACATGCAATGACTGTGGTGGATCCATGTGTGGTTTGTGGATAGAACACACATGCAATGACTCTAGTGCTAGTCTTAGTATAAGAACACACATGCAATGACTCTAGTGGGTCCACATGTAGTTTGTGAAAAGAACACACATGCAATGACCACTGATTGATCCATAAGTTGTTTGTGGAAAAGAACACACATGCAATGAGTCTAGTGGATCCATGTGTGGTTTGTGGAAAAGAACACACATGCAATGAGTCTAGTGCTGGTTTGTGGTTTTAGTATAAGAACAAACATGCAATTACTCAAATGGATCCATATGTGGTTTGTGGAAAGAACACACATGCAATGACTCTGGTTGATCCATATGTGGTTTGTTCCCCAATCTTTAACAAGATTGAGCCCCCTGTGTTTACAATGCTAGTCCCTGGATCAATAGCTAGCATCCACAGTTTAGATGTAATATCAAGAAACAAAGGTCATAATACAACTTTATAACCAGGAATAAAATAATTTATTACATCAAACATAGCTCATTGGCTATTTACAATATATTACAGCGGAATAACTATAGTCATGGGTCCTTCATCTTCAAAGTACCTCAGGCAGATGTTGGTTGTATACTTTGTAATCCTAATCAATCAATCTTCACTAATAATCAATCAAACCTGCAACATTACAAGTTACAGCCACAAGGGTCAATACATTTGAATTGTATTGGCAAGTGATACTTTGGTAGTATAGTGGAGTCTAACATCTATATGCATTTGGCTAAGTGGAGTTGAGGCTTGCATTGCTCAAAATAGATTTTTCCCTATCATTTTGAAAATACTAAGTTTTTGTTTGGCAAAAACTTTCCCAAGGCATCTACCAATCAAAGACTGAAGATCCACTCAGGGCATCTACCAATCAAAGACTGAAGATTTGCTTGGCAACAATTATTGCAAAAACTTTCCCAAGGCATCTACCAATCGAAGACTGAAGATCCTTCTCGAGGCATCTACCAATCAATGACTGAAGTGCTTGGAAAAATCATTTTTCCTCAATCAATGATTTCAAGATCCTTGTACCAAGCCATCTCTCCATCAAAGATTGAAGAATTCACACAACCCTTGTTCACCCACAAGTTTTACTTTAGAAATTGGAATGATGAGATTCTTGATTGCTTCCATGTCTTGATGCTCAAATTGTCGTTTTCCAGGGACATGGCTAAGTACTTAGATTTTACACTCTGCAGAGGTGGTGCACTTTCCCCACAAGACTTGGTTTCCCAAGACAAGATCTTTCAGAAGCTTTTCCTTAGACCATCATGGACGCGTTCCAACCTATCAAACACTACCACCCACTATCCATATGGCTAAGTTCTTGCAACCTATGATCATGGCAGAGCCCATATTGCCAAGTGGTTGCACTTGAAGCTTCTCAACATTTGACATCTCAAATCTCTTTGTTTCCTGGGTGGCCATCCACAAGTGAGATACACTAAGGTAAACCATAAACATGGGCCTTGTGAACCACTCAACCAAAAACCACCTTGCAAGTCCCAATCCACCCAGGAGATTCATTAACTTAGTTGTTTTATTAAACAAAAACATAAGTCCTCAGACTTAGAGATTTTTCCATAGTGTGAATATATATACCACCCAAGTTTTCTATTAGCTAGGCTAAGCTTGATAGTAATAGGATTCTTAACTTAGGAAAATCCTACTAAGGATTCATCTACTAGGTTTCCCTATAGCAAGGTCTATACTTTAGCGAAATAAAAACCATGCAAGTTTTACTTAGCAAAAACACTAATGCATAGTGAAAATAATGGGACATTAGATATGAAGCATCACTTGCCTTTTTGGTAGAGGGTATAAGTTCACTCCTTGTCCTTGCAACAATCACACTCTTCAAATCACTACAATTCAATCAAGCAAGGCACAAACTCAATCTACCAATCAAGCAAACACAAATTCAATTTACATTCCAAACTAAAGTCAAACAAACAATTTTTCACACACACAAAGTAATGGGATCTAAGTCATGCATAAGCATGCAAAGGTTGGTTCTATTGTAAGGATGGTCTTCACTAGGCTTCTAACTTTGTAAGTTCCAATTTGGTCATTTACCAAAATGGCAAAGTCATTTGCAAAGAGGGTCTCTATTAGATTCCTAAACTTTGTAAGATCCAAAATGGTCATTTACCAAAGTGGCAAAGTTAAAGTAATGCATGCAAGCATGCCAAGCCTTGTTTTGTTTGAAAAAGTGGTTCCTAATGGGTCATAGACATTGGAGTACACCTATTGGTCATTTTGTGAAGTGGCTAAGTCATTTGCAAAAGGTTTCACTATAAAACCATTTGCAAAACAAAGTATCATTCTATGTGGTGTAGAAATATTTTTTACTAAGGCACTAACCTATAGGGTTCACCAAATGAGTTGCTATTGCAAAACTTGGTGTTTGGATCAGTAGGTTTGGTCTAAACCATTTTCTCAAAGTTTTCTTTACAAAAACATTTTTGTAAACAAAACAATAGTTTTGTTTGGCTAGAAATGGACTAAACTAATTAATCCATTCTAATCCTTTCCAAATTCATTTTCCAAAACATGGGTTGGTCTCTAGGGTCAGTAAGGTCACAACAAACCAATTGGAAAAAGGTTTGATCTCAAAAATTATTTTTAAACAATTTTTCTAATGTTAGCAGGCACACAAAAGAATCTGCAAAATCAAGCAATCTAACAGATACTATTTGCTATACTAAAGGCAGGGTTGGCTAGGTCTTGTTCTCATGATTCCAACGACATAAAATTTGTAATTTTTGGACGTGTGGATCAAAAGATACAAGGGTTTGAAAAAGGCAAAAGTTTCTGTTTTCAAAACTGTTTTTAAACCTAATAGGCGACACGCGGCGTGATATCATTGGTCGATACCGGTTCGGCCGGATCGTGGCTGTGGAGCGTTGGATCTAAGTTAAATCGTGCGGTCCAGAGGACTTACCCCTTCGGTGTTTAAGTAATCTATCGTAGCCGATGGATCAAGATCTAACAACGGTTACACGCTGACCACTAGCAGCGGGCGGCCGGGCGGCGCGGCGGAGCGATCGGTCGACAACGGAGGCGACGCTACAGGCGGTGAGGGAGACAGAGGAGTTGCTCACCGGGCTCAGGGGGTCACGGTGGTGCTCGAGGAGGTATTGGTCGGGCGAGGGGCGCTCAGGTTCAGGTGGGATCTCTCGCCGGAGTTCGTGGCAGCGTCGGGTGGTCCTGGTGCTCGTCGAGGATGGAGCTGTGGATCACCCCAAGGCAAATTGGTGACGTGGTTAGATTCACAGGGTCAAGGCGAAGTCGTGTGTATGAACAAGAAGGCGCGGGGCGGTCTATACTTACCGGGAAAACTCGTCGGAGGCGAGACAGACGGCGGTGCTCACTGTCGACGATGGAGGCGATGCTACGGTATGAGCTAGGACACGAGAACGATGGCATTAGTTGCGGAAGAAGTCACTGGTCTTAGGCGCATCATCTAAAAGAAGAGGGGCGGCTGGGAGCTACCTGTGGAGTTCGCCGGAGTTGGAGCGGACGGCGGTGTTGCTCAGAGCTTGTTGCAGGCGTTGCTCTGGGGCGCCCGCGGTTGAAAGGAGGGTGCTGGGAGATGCGTCTGGAAGTGGGTAAGCTACCAGCGTGCTCAGGGAGGCTAGGGGCGGTGTGAACTGGCCGGAATTCGTCGCAGATTGTGGTCGGAGCAGAGGAGCTCGAGGAGGAATTGGGGGCGGTCTAGGCGCAAGCAAAGGTGTCGAGGGGAATTATAGAGGAGAGGGCGTTTAAGTCTGCGTGATCAACTCAGTAACTTGGTGGTCGCGTTAAGGAGAATTAAGTCGGAGAAATCAGCGGCGAGGAGAAGAACGGGTGAGAGAGAAGAAGGTGAGAGAGAGAAGAATGAGAGGTGGGGTCCACCGTCAAGGAAAGGGAACGGGGTCCACTTGTCACCTCAAAGGGTTTCTTTTCATGTGAAGAAAACGGTTCGGGGGAAAAATAAGAGGAGGTGGGGTCATCTCGTCAGCGAGTGAGTGAGAGGGAGAAGTGGGTCCAGGCTGTCACTCTCTGTGCGGGTTAATTATTTGGTGTGAAAAGTTTTTCTGAGGGAAAAGAGAGGTGGGCTGGACTGGGCTGCTGTTGGGCCAAATTGGGTTGGGTTGCCTTTTCCTATTTTTTTTCTGTCTGCTTCTTTTTCCTTTTCTAATTCTTTTTCTGTTTTGAATTTCAATCAATAATTCAAACAATCAAACCACACTCAAATCAATTCAAACAATCAACAACTTTTCATTTGAATTTGGTTCTGTTTATCAACATAATCCAAATCTCAAAATAATTTAATATTTTTATTCTTTTTAGGATCCATTTAATAATTAAATAAAATGGATCTTTAGTTATTTAATAAAATAGGGTTTGATTTATTTAACAAAATTTCCATTTGAAATCCAAATACTTTCAAAACCAAACCAGTAGGTTTTATTTGAAAATAAGGATATTTGGAAATCTTGTATTAACAAAATAACCTTTTATTTTAGGTTCCATTAATAATTAAATAAATGGACCTTAGTTAATAATCCATATAGGATTTGTTTATTTAAAAACTTTATTTTGAAATCCAAAATAAAACCAAAACACTTTAGTAGGTTTTATTTTGAGAAATCAAAATACTTGGAAAACTTATTTAAATAAATAAATAAGTTTTGGTGTTTAATTAAAATGGGAAAGCCTTTACTTAAATAAAATTGGATATTTAAATCCTTATTATTTTATTTAAATAATTCTTTACTCATTTTAGTCAAAACCTTTTAATAAAAGATTTCAAGTAGTAATAAAATACTTGGTGTTCATTTAAAATGGGAAAAGCCTTTACTTAAATAAAATTGGATATTTAAATCCTTATTATTTTATTTAAATAAACCTTTACTCATTTTATCAAAACAAAAATATTTTATTACAAAAGCTTGGCCAAAATTAATTTGGCTCACCTTTTCATTTGAAAACAAAGTCTTTTATTAAAAGATCTAAATTAGTGTTTCCAAAACAATTTATTTTCCTTTGATAAATGCTTATCCTTATAAATCCCTTTAGGATTATTTGTTCACCAAAAGGTATGGGTTCTGGTAAGGGCTTTATTGGATTTGGAAATTCAATTTCCTTATCTTATTATATTCATAAAGTTTTGTCTATGGTTCCAAACTAAGTGAAACCAACTTCTAGGGTCTTTCTTGATCCTTTGTGAATATTTGTTGATCAAATTTGGTATGGATCAAATCCATAGATTTGGAGATACTTTGGAAAATGATTTCCTTCCATTAGGGCTTAGGGATTTTGATTTACTTTCCTAGTGTTCAAATTTCCAAATACATTCATTGAGGAATGCATTTCCCTTGATTTGGATTTTTGTTGAATTCAAACTTCTACCAAAGTTTGTTCAAGATGGGATTTCAAGTCTCCTTTTAGAAACAAAAGTTTCTTTTCACCCTGATTTTCAACAAAATTTATTTTGTTTATTTTATTTTTCACATTACAAGATTTGGAAAATCTTGGGATGTGACATGCAATGACCACTGGTGGATCCATGTGTGGTTTGTGGAAAAGAACACACATGCAATGACCACTAGTTGATCCATGTGTGGTTTGTGAAAAGAACACACATGCAATGAAAGTGGTGGATCCATGTGTGGTTTGTGAAAAGAACACACATGCAATGACTCTAGTGTTGGTTTTAGTATAAGAACACACATGCAATGACTCCAGTGGATGATCCATGTGTGGTTTGTGGAAATAACACGCATGCAATGACTCTAGTGGCTGATCCATGTGTGGTTTGTGGAAATAATACACATGCAATGACTGTAATGGATCCATAAGTGGTTTATGGAAAAGAACACAGATGCAATGACCACTTGTTGATTCATATGTGGTTTGTGGAAATAACACACATGCAATGAACACTTGTTCATCCATGTGTGGTTTGTGGAAAGAACACACATGCAATGACTGTGGTGGATCCATGTGTGGTTTGTGGATAGAACACACATGCAATGACTCTAGTGCTAGTTTTAGTATAAGAACACAAATGCAATGACTCTAGTGGGTCCAGATGTAGTTTGTGAAAACAACACACATGCAATGACCACCGGTTGATCCATAAGTTGTTTGTGGAAAAGAACACACATGCAATGAGTCTAGTGGATCCATGTGTGGTTTGTGGAAAAGAATACACATGCAATGACTCTAGTGCTCATTTGTGGTTTTAGTATAAGAACAAACATGCAATTACTCAAATGGATCCATATGTGGTTTGTGGAAAGAACACACATGCAATGACTCTGGTTGATCCATATGTGGTTTGTGGAAAAGAACACACATGCAATGACCACTGGTTGATCCATGTGTGATTTGTGGAAAGAACACACGTGCAATGACAGTGTTGGATCCTTGTGTGGTTTGTGAAAAGAACACACATGCAATGACTCTAGTGTTGGTTTTAGTATAAGAACACACATGCAATGACTCTAGTGGTTCATCCATGTGTGGTTTGTGGAAATAATAGGCATGCAATGACTCTAGTGGTTGATCCATGTGTGGTTTGTGGAAATAACACACATGCAATGACTCTAGTGGTTGATCCATGTGTGGTTTGTGGAAATAACACACATGCAATGACCACTTGTTGATCCATATGTGGTTTGTGGAAAGAACACACATGCAATGACCACTTGTTGATCCATATGTGGTTTGTGGAAAGAACACACATGCAATGACCACTTGTTGATCCACGTGTGGTTTGTGGAAAGAACACACATGCAATGACAGTGGTGGATCCATGTGTGGTTTGTGGAAAATAACACACATGCAATGACTCTAGTGCTAGTTTATGGTTTTAGTATAAGAACAAACATGCAATTACTCAAATGGATCCATATGTGGTTTGTGGAAAGAACACACATGCAATGACCACTAGTTGATCCATATGTGGTTTGTGGAAAAGAACACACATGCAATGAGTCTAGTGGATCCATGTGTGGTTTGTGGTAAAGAACACACATGCAATGACTCTAGTGTTGGTTTTAGTATAAGAACACGCATGCAATGACTCTAGTGGTTAATCCATGTGTGGTTTGTGGAAATAACACACATGCAATGACTCTATTGGTTGATCCATATGTGGTTTGTGGAAAGAACACACATGCAATGACCACTGGTGGATCCATGTGTGGTTTGTGGAAAAGAACACACATGCAATGACCACTGGTTGATCCATGTGTGGTTTGTGGAAAGAACACACATGCAATGACAATGGTGGATCCATGTGTGGTTTGTGAAAAGAACACACATGCAATGACTCTAAGGTTGGTTTTAGTATAAGAACGCACATGCAATGACTCTAGTGGTTGATCCATGTGTGGTTTGTGGAAATAACACACATGCAATGACTGTAATGGACCCATAAGTGGTTTATGGAAAAGAACACACATGCAATGACCACTGGTTGATCCATATGTGGTTTGTGGAAAGAAAACACATGCAATGACCACTTGTTGATCCACGTGTGGTTTGTGCAAAGAAGAGACATGCAATGACAGTGGTGGATCCATCTGTAGTTTGTGGATAGAACACACATGCAATGACTCTAGTGCTAGTTTTAGTATAAGAACCCACATGCAATGACTCTAGTGGGTCCACATGTGGTTTATGGAAAGAACACACATGCAATGACCACTGGTTGATCCATCAGTTGTTTGTGGAAAAGAACACACATGCAATGAGTCTAGTGGATCCATGTGTGGTTTGTGGAAAAGAACACACATGCAATGACTCTTGTGCTGGTTTGTGGTTTTAGTATAAGAACAAACATGCAATTACTCAAATGGATCCATATGTGTTTTGTGGAAAGAACACACATGCAATGACCACAGGTGGATCCATGTGTGGTTTGTGGAAAAGAACACACATGCAATAACCACTTGTTGATCCATGTGTGGTTTGTGGAAAGAACACACGTGCAATGACAGTGGTGGATCCATGTGTGGTTTGTGAAAAGAACACACATGCAATGACTCTAGTGGTTGATCCATGTGTGGTTTGTGGAAATAACACACATGCAATGACTCTAGTGGTTGATCCATGTGTGGTTTGTGGAAATAACACACCTGTAATGACTCTAGTGGTTGATCCATGTGTGGTTTGTGGAAATAACACACATGCAATGACTGTAATGGATCCATAAGTGGTTTATGGAAAAGAACACACATGCAATGACCACTGGTTGATCCATATGTGGTTTGTGGAAATAACACACATGCAATGACCACTTGTTGATCCATGTGTGGTTTGTGGAAAGAACACACATGCAATGACCGTGGTGGATCCATGTGTGGTTTGTGGATAGAACACACATGCAATGACTCTAGTGCTAGTTTTAGTATAAGAACACACATGCAATGACTCTAGTGGGTCCACATGTAGTTTGTGAAAAGAACACATATGCAATGACCACTGGTTGATCCATAAGTTATTTGTGGAAAAGAACACCCTTGCAATGAGTATAGTGGATCCATGTGTGGTTTGTGGAAAAGAACACACATGCGATGACTTTAGTGCTGGTTTGTGGTTTTAGAATAAGAACAAACATGCAATTACTCAAATGGATCCATATGTGGTTTGTGGAAAGAACACACATGCAATGACTCTAGTTGATCCATATGTAGTTTGTGGAAAGAACACACATGCAATGACCACTGGTGGATCCATGTGTGGTTTGTGGAAAAGAACACACATGCAATGACCACTGGTCGATCCATGTGTGGTTTATGGAAAGAACACACATGCAATGACAATGGTGGATCCATGTGTGGTTTCTGAAAAGAACACACATGCAATGACTCTAAGGTTGGTTTTAGTATAAGAACGCACATGCAAAGACTCTAGTGGTTGATCCATGTGTGGTTTGTGGAAATAACACACATGCAATGACTCTAGTGGTTGATCCATGTGTGGTTTGTGGAAATAACACACATGCAATGACTGTAATGGATCCATAAGTGGTTTATGGAAAAGATCACACATGCAATGACCACTGGTTGATCCATATGTGGTTTGTGGAAAGAACACACATGCAATGACCACTTGTTGATCCATGTGTGGTTTGTGGAAAGAACACATATGCAATGACAATGTTGGAACCATGTGTGGTTTGTGGATAGAACACACATGCAATGACTCTAGTGCTAGTTTTAGTATAAGAACACACATGCAATGACTCTAGTGGGTCCACATGTAATTTGTGAAAAGAACACACATGAAATGACCACTAGTTGATCCATAAGTTGTTTGTGGAAAAGAACACACATGCAATGAGTCTAGTGGATCCATGTGTGGTTTGTGGAAAAGAACACACATGCAATGACTCTAGTGCTGGTTTGTGGTTTTAGGATAAGAACAAACATGCAATTACTCAAATGGATCCATATGTGGTTTGTGGAAAGAACACACATGCAATGACTCTGGTTGATCCATATGCGGTTTGTGGAAAGAACACACATGCAATGACCACTGGTGGATCCATGTGTGGTTTGTGGAAAAGAACACACATGCAATGACTGTAATGGATCCATAAGTGGTTTATGGAAAAGATCACACATGCAGTGACCACTGGTTGATCCATATGTGGTTTTTGGAAAGAACACACATGCAATGACCACTTGTTGATCCACGTGTGGTTTGTGGAAAGAACAGACATGCAATGACAGTGGTGGATCCATGTGTAGTTTGTGGATAGAACACACATACAATCACTCTAGTGCTAGTTTTAGTATAAGAACACACATGCAATGACTCTAGTGGGTCCACATGTAGTTTGTGAAAAGAACACATATGCAATGACCACTGGTTGATCCATAAGTTATTTGTGGAAAAGAACACACATGCAATGAGTATAGTGGATCCATGTGTGGTTTGTGGAAAAGAACACACATGCAATGACTCTAGTGCTGGTTTGTGGTTTTAGTATAAGAACAAACATGCAATTACTCAAATGGATCCATATGTGGTTTGTGGAAAGAACACACATGCAATGACTCTGGTTGATCCATATGTGGTTTGTGGAAAGAACACACATGCAATGACCACTGGTGGATCCATGTGTGGTTTGTGGAAAAGAACACACATGCAATGACCACTGGTCGATCCATGTGTGGTTTATGGAAAGAACACACATGCAATGACAATGGTGGATCCATGTGTGGTTTGTGAAAAGAACACACATGCAATGACTCTAAGGTTGGTTTTAGTATAAGAACGCACATGCAATGACTCTAGTGGTTGATCCATGTGTGGTTTGTGGAAATAACACACATGCAATGACTCTAGTGGTTGATCCATGTGTGGTTTGTGGAAATAACACACATGTAATGACTGTAGTGGCTGATCCATGTGTTGTTTGTGGAAATAACACACATCCAATGACTGTAATGGATCCATAAGTGGTTTATGGAAAAGAGCACACATGCAATGACCACTTGTTGATCCACGCGTGGTTTGTGGAAAGAACAGACATGCAATGACAGTGGTGGATCCATGTGTGGGTTATGGATAGAACACACATGCAATGACTCTAGTGCTAGTTTTAGTATAAGAACACACATGCAATGACTCTAGTGGGTCCACATGTGGTTTGTGGAAAGAACACACATGCAATGACCACTGGTTGATCCATCAGTTGTTTATGGAAAAGAACACACATGCAATGAGTATAGTGGATCCATGTGTGGTTTGTGGAAAAGAACACACATGCAATGACTCTAGTGCTGGTTTGTGGTTTTAGTATAAGAACAAACATGCAATTACTCAAATGGATCCATATGTGGTTTGTGGAAAGAACACACATGCAATGACTCTGGTTGATCCATATGTGGTTTGTGGAAAGAACACACATGCAATGACCACTGGTGGATCCATGTGTGGTTTGTGGAAAAGAACACACATGCAATGACCACTGGTCGATCCATGTGTGGTTTATGGAAAGAACACACATGCAATGACAATGGTGGATCCATGTGTGGTTTGTGAAAAGAACACACATGCAATGACTCTAGTGTTGGTTTTAGTATAAGAACATGCAATGACTCTAGTGGTTGATCCATGTGTGGTTTGTGGAAATAACACACATGCAATGACTGTAATGGATCCATAAGTGGTTTATGGAAAAGAACACACATGCAATGACCACTGGTTGATCCATATGTGGTTTGTGGAAAGAACACACATGCAATGACCACTTGTTGATCCACGTGTGGTTTGTGGAAAGAACAGACATGCAATGACAGTGGTGGATCCATGTGTGGTTTATGGATAGAACACACATGCAATGACTCTAGTGCTAGTTTTAGTATAAGAACACACATGCAATGACTCTAGTGGGTCCACATGTGGTTTGTGGAAAGAACACACATGCAATGACCACTGGTTGATCCATCAGTTGTTTGTGGAAAAGAACACACATGCAATGAGTCTAGTGGATCCATGTGTGGTTTGTGGAAAAGAACACACATGCAATGACTCTAGTGCTGGTTGTGGTTTTAGTATAACAACAAACATGCAATTACTCAAATGGATCCATATGTGGTTTGTGGAAAGAACACACATGCAATGACTCTGGTTGATCCATATGTGGTTTGTGGAAAGAACACACATGCAATGACCACTGGTGGATCCATGTGTGGTTTGTGGAAAAGAACGCACATGCAATGACCACTGGTTGATCCATGTGTGGTTTGTGGAAAGAACACACATGCAATGACAATGGTGGATCCATGTATGGTTTGTGAAAAGAACACACATGCGATGACTGTAGTGTTGGTTTTAGTATAAGAACGCACATGCAATGACTCTAGTGGTTGATCCATGTGTGGTTTGTGGAAATAACACACATGCAATGACTCTAGTGGTTGATCCATGTGTGGTTTGTGGAAATAACACACATGCAATGACTGTAATGGATCCATAAGTGGTTTATGGAAAAGATCACACATGCAATGACCACTGGTTGATCCATATGTGGTTTGTGGAAAGAACACACATGCAATGACCACTTGTTGATCCACGTGTGGTTTGTGGAAAGAACAGACATGCAATGACAGTGGTGGATCCATGTGTAGTTTGTGGATAGAACACACATGAAATGACTCTAGTGCTAGTTTTAGTATAAGAACACACATGCAATGACTCTAGTGGGTCCACATGTGGTTTGTGGAAAGAACACACATGCAATGACCACTGGTTGATCAAAGAACACACATGCAATGACTCTAGTGGGTCCACATGTGGTTTGTGGAAAGAACACACATGCAATGAATCTAGTGCTGGTTTGTGGTTTTAGTATAAGAACAAACATGCAATTACTCAAATGGATCCATATGTGGTTTGTGGAAAGAACACACATGCAATGACCACTGGTGGATCCATGTGTCGTTTGTGGAAAAGAACACACATGCAATGACCACTGGTTGATTCATGTGTGGTTTGTGGAAAGAACACACGTGCAATGACAGTGGTGGATCCATGTGTGGTTTGTGAAAAGAACACACATGCAATGACTCTAGTGTTGGTTTTAGTATAAGAACACACATGCAATGACTCTAGTGGTTCATCCATGTGTGGTTTGTGGAAATAATAGGCATGCAATGACTCTAGTGGTTGATCCATGTGTGGTTTGTGGAAATAACACACATGCAATGACTCTAGTGGTTGATCCATGTGTGGTTTGTGGAAATAACACACATCCAATGACTGTAATGGATCCATAAGTGGTTTATGGAAAAGAACACACATGCAATGACCACTGGTTGATCCATATGTGGTTTGTGGAAAGAACACTCATGCAATGACCACTTGTTGATCCACGCGTGGTTTGTGGAAAGAACAGACATGCAATGACAGTGGTGGATCCATGTGTGGGTTATGGATAGAACACACATGCAATGACTCTAGTGCTAGTTTTAGTATAAGAACACACATGCAATGACTCTAGTGGGTCCACATGTGGTTTGTGGAAAGAACACACATGCAATGACCACTGGTTGATCCATCAGTTGTTTATGGAAAAGAACACACATGCAATGAGTATAGTGGATCCATGTGTGGTTTGTGGAAAAGAACACACATGCAATGACTCTAGTGCTGGTTTATGGTTTTAGTATAACAACAAACATGCAATTACTCAAATGGATCCATATGTGGTTTGTGGAAAGAACACACATGCAATGACTCTGGTTGATCCATATGTGGTTTGTGGAAAGAACACACATGCAATGACCACTGGTGGATCCATGTGTGGTTTGTGGAAAAGAACACACATGCAATGACCACTGGTCGATCCATGTGTGGTTTATGGAAAGAACACACATGCAATGACAATGGTGGATCCATGTGTGGTTTGTGAAAAGAACACACATGCGATGACTCTAGTGTTGGTTTTAGTATAAGAACGCACATGCAATGACTCTAGTGGTTGATCCATGTGTGGTTTGTGGAAATAACACACATGCAATGACTGTAATGGATCCATAAGTGGTTTATGGAAAAGAACACACATGCAATGACCACTGGTTGATCCATATGTGGTTTGTGGAAAGAACACACATGCAATGACCACTAGTTGATCCACGTGTGGTTTGTGGAAGGAACAGACATGCAATGACAGTGGTGGATCCATGTGTGGTTTGTGGAAAGAACACACATGCAATAAATCTAGTGGTGGTTTTAGTATAAGAACACACATGCAATGACTCTAGTTGGTCCACATTTGGTTTGGGGGAAGAAAACACATGCAATGACTCTTTGGTTGATCCATAAGTTTTTTGTGGAAAAGAACACACATGCAATGAGTCTAGTGGATCCATGTGTGGTTTGTGGAAAAGAACACACATGCAATGACTATAATGGATCCATAAGTGGTTTATGGAAAAGAACACACATGCAATGACCACTGGTTGATCCATATGTGGTTTCTGGAAAGAACACACATGCAATGACCACTAGTTGATCCACGTGTGGTTTGTGGAAGGAACAGACATGCAATGACAGTGGTGGATCCATGTGTGGCTTATGGATAGAACACACATGCAATGACTCTAGTGCTAGTTTTAGTATAAGAACACACATGCAATGACTCTAGTGGGTCCACATGTGGTTTGTGGAAAGAACACACATGCAATGACCACTGGTTGATCCATCCGTTGTTTGTGGAAAAGAACACACATGCAATGAGTCTAGTGGATCCATGTGTGGTTTGTGGAAAAGAACACACATGCAATGACTCTAGTGCTGGTTTGTGGTTTTAGTATAACAACAAACATGCAATTACTCAAATGGATCCATATGTGGTTTGTGGAAAGAACACACATGCAATGACTCTGGTTGATCCATATGTGGTTTGTGGAAAGAACACACATGCAATGACCACTGGTGGATCCATGTGTGGTTTGTGGAAAAGAACACACATGCAATGACCACTGGTTGATCCATGTGTGGTTTGTGGAAAGAACACACATGCAATGACAATGGTGGATCCATGTATGGTTTGTGAAAAGAACACACATGCGATGACTCTAGTGTTGGTTTTAGTATAAGAACGCACATGCAATGACTCTAGTGGTTGATCCATGTGTGGTTTGTGGAAATAACACACATGCAATGACTCTAGTGGTTGATCCATGTGTGGTTTGTGGAAATAACACACATGCAATGACTGTAATGGATCCATAAGTGGTTTATGGAAAGATCACATGCAATGACCATTGGTTGATCCATATGTGGTTTGTGGAAAGAACACACATGCAATGACCACTTGTTGATCCACGTGTGGTTTGTGGAAAGAACAGACATGCAATGACAGTGGTGGATCCATGTGTAGTTTGTGGATAGAACACACATGCAATGACTCTAGTGCTAGTTTTAGTATAAGAACACACATGCAATGACTCTAGTGGGTCCACATGTGATTTGTGGAAAGAACACACATGCAATGACCACTGGTTGATCCATCAGTTGTTTGTGGAAAAGAACACACATACAATGAGTCTAGTGGATCCATGTGTGGTTTGTGGAAAAGAACACACATGCAATGACTCTAGTGCTGGTTTGTGGTTTTAGTATAAGAACAAACATGCAATTACTCAAATGGATCCATATGTGGTTTGTGGAAAGAACACACATGCAATGACCACTGGTGGATCCATGTGTGGTTTGTGGAAAAGAACACACATGCAATGACCACTGGTTGATCCATGTGTGGTTTGTGGAAAGAACACACGTGCAATGACAGTGGTGGATCCATGTGTGGTTTGTGAAAAGAACACACATGCAATGACTCTAGTGTTGGTTTTAGTATAAGAACACACATGCAATGACTCTAGTGGTTCATCCATGTGTGGTTTGTGAAAATAATAGGCATGCAATGACTCTAGTGGTTGATCCATGTGTGGTTTGTGGAAATAACACACATGCAATGACTCTAGTGGTTGATCCATGTGTGGTTTGTGGAAATAACACACATGCAATGACTATAATGGATCCATATGTGGTTTGTGGAAAGAACACACATGCAATGACCACTTGTTGATCCACGTGTGGTTTGTGGAAAGAACAGACATGCAATGACAGTGGTGGATCCATGTGTGGTTTATGGATAGAACACACATGCAATGACTCTAGTGCTAGTTTTAGTATAAGAACACACATGCAATTACTCTAGTGGGTCCACATGTGGTTTGTGGAAAGAACACACATGCAATGACCACTGGTTGATCCATCAGTTGTTTGTGGAAAAGAACACACATGCAATGAGTCTAGTGGATCCATGTGTGGTTTGTGGAAAAGAACACACATGCAATGACTCTAGTGCTGGTTGTGGTTTTAGTATAACAACAAACATGCAATTACTCAAATGGATCCATATGTGGTTTGTGGAAAGAACACACATGCAATGACTCTGGTTGATCCATATGTGGTTTGTGGAAAGAACACACATGCAATGACCACTGGTGGATCCATGTGTGGCTTGTGGAAAAGAACACACATGCAATGACCACTGGTCGATCCATGTGTGGTTTCTGGAAAGAACACACATGCAATGACAATGGTGGATCCATGTGTGGTTTGTGAAAAGAACACACATGCAATGACTCTAGTATTGGTTTTAGTATAAGAACGCACATGCAATGACTCTAGTGGTTGATCCATGTGTGGTTTGTGGAAATAACACACATGCAATGACTGTAATGGATCCATAAGTGGTTTATGGAAAAGAACACACATGCAATGACCACTGGTTGATCCATATGTGGTTTGTGGAAAGAACACACATGCAATGACCACTAGTTGATCCACGTGTGGTTTGTGGAAGGAACAGACATGCAATGACAGTGGTGGATCCATGTGTGGCTTATGGATAGAACACACATGCAATGACTCTAGTGCTAGTTTTAGTATAAGAACACACATCCATGGCTCTAGTAGGTCCACATGTGGTTTGTGGAAAGAACACACATGCAATGACCACTGGTTGATCCAACCGTTGTTTGTGGAAAAGAACACACATGCAATGAGTCTAGTGGATCCATGTGTGGTTTGTGGAAAAGAACACACATGCAATGACTCTAGTGCTGGTTTGTGGTTTTAGTATAACAACAAACATGCAATTACTCAAATGGATCCATATGTGGTTTGTGGAAAGAACACACATGCAATGAATCTGGTTGATCCATATGTGGTTTGTGGAAAGAACACACATGCAATGACCACTGGTGGATCCATGTGTGGTTTGTGGAAAAGAACGCACATGCAATGACCACTGGTTGATCCATGTGTGGTTTGTGGAAAGAACACACATGCAATGACAGTGGTGGATCCATGTGTGGTTTGTGAAAAGAACACACATGCCATGACTCTAGTGTTGGTTTTAGTATAAGAACGCACATGCAATGACTCTAGTGGTTGATCCATGTGTGGTTTGTGGAAATAACACACATGCAATGACTGAAATGGATCCATAAGTGGTTTATGGAAAAGAACACACATGCAATGACCACTGGTTGATCCATATGTGGTTTGTGGAAAGAACACACATGCAATGACCACTAGTTGATCCACGTGTGGTTTGTGGAAGGAACAGACATGCAATGACAGTGGTGGATCCATGTGTGGCTTATGGATAGAACACACATGCAATGACTCTAGTGCTAGTTTTAGTATAAGAACACACATGCAATGACTCTAGTGGGTCCACATGTGGTTTGTGGAAAGAACACACATGCAATGACCACTGGTTGATCCATCCGTTGTTTGTGGAAAAGAACACACATGCAATGAGTCTAGTGGATCCATGTGTGGTTTGTGGAAAAGAACACACATGCAATGACTCTAGTGCTGGTTTGTGGTTTTAGTATAACAACAAACATGCAATTACTCAAATGGATCCATATGTGGTTTGTGGAAAGAACACACATGCAATGACTCTGGTTGATCCATATGTGGTTTGTGGAAAGAACACACATGCAATGACCACTGGTGGATCCATGTGTGGTTTGTGGAAAAGAACGCACATGCAATGACCACTGGTTGATCCATGTGTGGTTTGTGGAAAGAACACACATGCAATGACAATGGTGGATCCATGTATGGTTTGTGAAAAGAACACACATGCGATGACTCTAGTGTTGGTTTTAGTATAAGAACGCACATGCAATGACTCTAGTGGTTGATCCATGTGTGGTTTGTGGAAATAACACAGATGCAATGACTCTAGTGGTTGATCCATGTGTGGTTTGTGGAAATAACACACATGCAATGACTGTAATGGATCCATAAGTGGTTTATGGAAAAGATCACACATGCAATGACCATTGGTTGATCCATATGTGGTTTGTGGAAAGAACACACATGCAATGACCACTTGTTGATCCACGTGTGGTTTGTGGAAAGAACAGACATGCAATGACAGTGGTGGATCCATGTGTAGTTTGTGGATAGAACACACATGCAATGACTCTAGTGCTAGTTTTAGTATAAGAACACACATGCAATGACTCTAGTGGGTCCACATGTGATTTGTGGAAAGAACACACATGCAATGACCACTGGTTGATCCATCAGTTGTTTGTGGAAAAGAACACACATACAATGAGTCTAGTGGATCCATGTGTGGTTTGTGGAAAAGAACACACATGCAATGACTGTAGTGCTGGTTTGTGGTTTTAGTATAAGAAGAAACATGCAATTACTCAAATGGATCCATATGTGGTTTGTGGAAAGAACACACATGCAATGACCACTGGTGGATCCATGTGTGGTTTGTGGAAAAGAACACACATGCAATGACCACTGGTTGATCCATGTGTGGTTTGTGGAAAGAACACACGTGCAATGACAGTGGTGGATCCATGTGTGGTTTGTGAAAAGAACACACATGCAATGACTCTAGTGTTGGTTTTAGTATAAGAACACACATGCAAGGACTCTAGTGGTTCATCCATGTGTGGTTTGTGGAAATAATAGGCATGCAATGACTCTAGTGGTTGATCCATGTGTGGTTTGTGGAAATAACACACATGCAATGACTCTAGTGGTTGATCCATGTGTGGTTTGTGGAAATAACACACATGCAATGACTATAATGGATCCATAAGTGGTTTATGGAAAAGAACACACATGCAATGACCACTGGTTGATCCATATGTGGTTTCTGGAAAGAACACACATGCAATGACCACTTGTTGATCCACGTGTGGTTTGTGGAAAGAACAGACATGCAATGACAGTGGTGGATCCATGTGTGGTTTATGGCTAGAACACACATGCAATGACTCTAGTGCTAGTTTTAGTATAAGAACACACATGCAATGACTCTAGTGGGTCCACATGTGGTTTGTGGAAAGAACACACATGCAATGACCACTGGTTGATCCATCCGTTGTTTGTGGAAAAGAACACACATGCAATGAGTCTAGTGGATCCATGTGTGGTTTGTGGAAAAGAACACACATGCAATGACTCTAGTGCTGGTTTGTGGTTTTAGTATAAGAACAAACATGCAATTACTCAAATGGATCCATATGTGGTTTGTGGAAAGAACACACATGCAATGACTCTGGTTGATCCATATGTGGTTTGTGGAAAGAACACACATGCAATGACCACTGGTGGATCCATGTGTGGTTTGCGGAAAAGAACACACATGCAATGACCACTGGTCGATCCATGTGTGGTTTATGGAAAGAACACACATGCAATGACAACGGTGGATCCATGTGTGGTTTGTGAAAAGAACACACATGCCATGACTCTAGTGTTGGTTTTAGTATAAGAACGCACATGCAATGACTCTAGTGGTTGATCCATGTGTGGTTTGTGGAAATAACACACATGCAATGACTGTAATGGATCCATAAGTTGTTTATGGAAAAGAACACACATGCAATGACCACTGGTTGATCCATATGTGGTTTGTGGAAAGAACACACATGCAATGACCACTAGTTGATCCACGTGTGGTTTGTGGAAGGAACAGACATGCAATGACAGTGGTGGATCCATGTGTGGCTTATGGATAGAACACACATGCAATGACTCTAGTGCTAGTTTTAGTATAAGAACACACATCCAATGACTCTAGTGGGTCCACATGTGGTTTGTGGAAAGAACACACATGCAATGACCACTGGTTGATCCATCCGTTGTTTGTGGAAAAGAACACACATGCAATGAGTCTAGTGGATCCATGTGTGGTTTGTGGAAAAGAACACACATGCAATGACTCTAGTGCTGGTTTGTGGTTTTAGTATAACAACAAACATGCAATTACTCAGATGGATCCATATGTGGTTTGTGGAAAGAACACACATGCAATGACTCTGGTTGATCCATATGTGGTTTGTGGAAAGAACACACATGCAATGACCACTGGTGGATCCATGTGTGGTTTATGGAAAGAACACACATGCAATGACAATGGTGGATCCATTTATGGTTTGTGAAAAGAACACACATGCAATGACTCTAGTGGTGGATCCATGTGTGGTTTGTGAAAATAACACACATGCAATGACTCTAGTGGTTGATCCATGTGTGGTTTGTGGAAATAACACACATGCAATGACTCTAGTGGTTGATCCATGTGTGGTTTGTGGAAAGAACACACATGCAATGACCACTGGTTGATCCATGTGTGGTTTGTGGAAAAGAACACACATGCAATGACAGTGGTGGATCCATGTGTGGTTTGTGGATAGAACACACATGCAATGACTCTAGTGCTAGTTTTAGTATAAGAACACACATGCAATGACTCTAGTGGGTCCACATGTGGTTTGTGGAAAGAACACACATGCAATGACTCTGGTTGATCCATAAGTTGTTTGTGGAAAAGAACACACATACAATGAGTCTAGTGGATCCATGTGTGGTTTGTGGAAAAGAACACACATGCAATGACTCTAGTAGAGTATCCATGTGTGGTTTGTGGAAAGAACACACATGCAATTACTCAAATGGATCCATATGTGGTTTGTGGAAAGAACACACATGCAATGACTCTGGTTGATCCATATGTGGTTTGTGGAAAGAACACACATGCAATGACCACTGGTGGATCCATGTGTGGTTTGTGGAAAGAACACACATGCAATGACAGTGGTTGATCCATGTGTGGTTTGTGAAAAGAACACACATGCAATGACAGTGGTGGATCCATGTGTGGTTTGTGAAAAGAACACACATGCAATGACTCTAGTGGTTGATCCATGTGTGGTTTGTGAAAAGAACACACATGCAATGACTCTAGTGGTTGATCCATGTGTGGTTTGTGGAAATAACACGCATGCAATGACTCTAGTGGTTGATCCATGTGTGGTTTGGTGAAATAACACACATGCAATGACTGTAATGGATCCATAAGTGGTTTATGGAAAAGAACACACATGCAATGACCACTAGTTGATCCATATGTGGTTTGTGGAAAGAACACACATGCAATGACCACTTGTTGATCCACGTGTGGTTTGTGGAAAGAACAGACATGCAATGACAGTGGTGGATCCATGTGTGGTTTGTGGATAGAACACACATGCAATGACTCTAGTGCTAGTTTTAGTATAAGAACACACATGCAATGACTCTAGTGGGTCCACATGTGGTTTGTGGAAAGAACACACATGCAATGACCACTGGTTGATCCATCAGTTGTTTGTGTAAAAGAACACACATTCAATGAGTCTAGTGGATCCATGTGTGGTTTGTGGAAAAGAACAGACATGCAATGACTCTAGTGCTGGTTTGTGGTTTTAGTATAAGAACAAACATGCAATTACTCAAATGGATCCATATGTGGTTTGTGGAAAGAACACACTTGCAATGTCTCTGGTTGATCCATATGTGGTTTGTGGAAAGAACACGCATGCAATGACCACTAGTGGATCCATGTGTGGTTTGTGGAAATGAACACACATGCAATGACCACTGGTTGATCCATGTGTGGTTTGTGGAAAAGAACACACATGGAATGACCACTGGTTGATCCATGTGTGGTTTGTGGAAAAACACACATGCAATGACAGTGGTGGATCCATGTGTGGTTTGTGAAAAGAACACACATGCAATGACTCTATTGTTGGTTTTAGTATAAGAACACACATGCAATGACTCTAGTGGTTGATCCATGTGTGGTTGGTGGAAATAACACACATGCAATGACTCTAGTGGTTGATCCATGTGTGGTTTGTGGAAATAACACACATGCAATGACTCTAGTGGTTGATCCATGTGTGGTTTGTGGAAATAACACACATGCAATGACTGTAATGGATCCATAAGTGGTTTATGGAAAAGAACACACATGCAATGACCACTAGTTGATCCATATGTGGTTTGTGGAAAGAACACACATGCAATGACCACTTGTTGATCCACGTGTGGTTTGTGGAAAGAACAGACATGCAATGACAGTGGTGGATCCATGTGTGGTTTGTGGATAGAACACACATGCAATGACTCTAGTGCTAGTTTTAGTATAAGAACACACATGCAATGACTCTAGTGGGTCCACATGTGGTTTGTGGAAAGAACACACATGCAATGACCACTGGTTGATCCATTTTTTGTTTGTGGAAAAGAACACACATGCAATGAGTATAGTGGATCCATGTGTGGTTTGTGGAAAAGAACACACATGCAATGACTCTAGTGCTGGTTTGTGGTTTTATTATAAGAACAAACATGCAATTACTCAAATGGATCCATATGTGGTTTGTGGAAAGAACACACTTGCAATGTCTCTGGTTGATCCATATGTGGTTTGTGGAAAGAACACGCATGCAATGACCACTAGTGGATCCATGTGTGGTTTGTGGAAATGAACACACATGCAATGACCATTGGTTGATCCATGTGTGGTTTGTGGAAAGAACACACATGCAATGACAGTGGTGGATCCATGTGTGGTTTGTAAAAAGAACACAAATGCAATGACTCTAGTGTTGGTTTTAGGATAAGAACACACATGCAATGACTCTAGTGGTTGATCCATGTGTGGTTTGTGGAAATAACACACATGCAATGACTCTAGTGGTTGATCCATGTGTGGTTTGTGGAAATAACACACATGCAATGACTCTAGTGGTTCATCCATGTGTGGTTCGTGGAAATAACACACATGCAATGACTCTAGTGGTTGATCCATGTGTGGTTTGTGGAAATAACACACATGCAATGACTGTAATGGATCCATAAGTGGTTTATGGAAAATAACACACATGCAATGACTCTGATTGATCCATATGTGGTTTGTGGAAAGAACACACATGCAATGACCACTGGTGAATCCATGTGTGGTTTGTGGAAAAGAACACACATGCGATGACCACTGGTTTATCCATGTGTGGTTTGTGGAAAGAACACACGTGCAATGAGAGTGGTGGATCCATGTGTGGTTTGTGAAAAGAACACACATGCAATGACTCTAGTGTTGGTTTTAGTATAAGAACACACATGCAATGACTCTAGTGGTTCATCCATGTGTGGTTTGTGGAAATAATAGGCATGCAATGACTCTAGTGGTTCATCCATGTGTGGTTTGTGGAAATAACACACATGCAATGACTCTAGTGGTTGATCCTTGTGTGGTTTGTGGAAATAACACACATGCAATGACTATAATGGATCCATAAGTGGTTTATGGAAAAGAACACACATCCAATGACCACTGATTGATCCATATGTGGTTTGTGGAAAGAACACACATGCAATGACCACTTGTTGATCCATGTGTGGTTTGTGTAAGGAACAGACATGCAATGACAGTGGTGGATCCATGTGTGGCTAATGGATAGAACACACATGCAATGACTCTAGTGCTAGTTTTAGTATAAGAACACACATGCAATGACTCTAGTGGGTCCACATGTGGTTTGTGAAAAGAACACACATGCAATGACCACTGGTTGATCCATCAGTTGTTTGTGGAAAAGAACACACATGCAATGAGTCTAGTGGATCCATGTGTGGTTTGTGGAAAAGAACACACATGCAATGACTCTAGTGCTGGTTTGTCGTTTCAGTATAAGAACAAACATGCAATTACTCAAATGGATCCATATGTGGTTTGTGGAAAGAACACAAATGCAATGACTCTGGTTAATCCATATGTGGTTTGTGGAAAGAACATACATGCAATGACCACTGGTGGATCCATGTGTGGTTTGTGGAAAAGAACACACATGCAATGACCACTGGTTGATCCATGTGTGGTTTGTGGAAAGAACACACATGCAATGACAGTGGTGGATCCATGTGTGGTTTGTGAAAAGAACACACATGCAATGACTCTAGTGTTGGTGTTAGTATAAGAACACACATGCAATGACTCTAGTGGTTGATCCATGTGTGGTTTGTGGAAATAACACACATGCAATGACTCTAGTGGTTGATCCATGTGTGGTTTGTGGAAATAACACACATGCAATGACTCTAGTGGTTGATCCATGTGTGGTTTGTGGAAATAACACACATGCAATGACTGTAATGGATCCATAAATGGTTTATGGAAAAGAGCACACATGCAATGACCACTAGTTGATCCATATGTGGTTTGTGGAAAGAACACACATGCAATGACCACTGGTTGATCTATGTGTGGTTTGTAGAAAGAACACACATGCAATGACAGTGGTGGATCCATCTGTGGTTTGTGGATAGAACACACATGCAATGACTCTAGTGCTAGTTTTAGTATTAGAACACACATGCAATGACTCTAGTGGGTCCACATGTAGTTTGTTAAAAGAACACACATGCAATGACCACTGGTTGGTCCATAAGTTGTTTGTGGAAAAGAACACACATGCAATGAGTCTAGTGGATCCATGTGTGGTTTGTGGAAAAGAACACACATGCAATGACTCTAGTGCTGGTTTGTGGTTTTAGTATAAGAACAAACATGCAATTACTCAAATGGATCCATATGTGGTTTGTGGAAAGAACACACATGCAATGACTCTGGTTGATCCATATGTGGTTTGTGGAAAGAACACACATGCAATGACCACTGGTGGATCCATGTGTGGTTTGTGGAAAAGAACACACATGCAATGACCACTGGTTGATCCATGTGTGGTTTGTGGAAAGGACACACGTGCAATGACAGTGGTGGATCCATGTGTGGTTTGTGAAAAGAACACACATGCAATGACTCTAGTGTTGGTTTTAGTATAAGAACACACATGCAATGACTCTAGTGGTTCATCCATGTGTGGTTTGTGGAAATAATAGGCATGCAATGACTCTAGTGGTTGATCCATGCGTGGTTTGTGGAAATAACACACATGCAATGACTCTAGTGGTTGATCCATGTGTGGTTTGGTGAAATAACACACATGCAATGACTGTAATGGATCCATAAGTGGTTTATGGAAAATAACACACATGCAATGACCACTAGTTGATCCATATGTAGTTTGTGGAAAGAACACACATGCAATGACCACTTGTTGATCCACGTGTGGTTTGTGGAAAGAGCAGACATGCAATGACAGTGGTGGATCCATGTGCGGTTTGTGGATAGAACACACATGCAATGACTCTAGTGCTAGTTTTAGTATAAGAACACACATGCAATGACTCTAGTGGGTCCACATGTGGTTTGTGGAAAGAACACACATGCAATGACCACTGGTTGATCCATCAGTTGTTTGTGTAAAAGAACACACATTCAATGAGTCTAGTGGATCCATGTGTGGTTTGTGGAAAAGAACAGACATCCAATGACTCTAGTGCTGGTTTGTGGTTTTAGTATAAGAACAAACATGCAATTACTCAAATGGATCCATATGTGGTTTGTGGAAAGAACACACATGCAATGACTCTGGTTGATCCATATGTGGTTTGTGGAAAGAACACACATGCAATGACCACTGGTGGATCCATGTGTGGTTTGTGGAAAAGAACACACATGCAATGACCACTGGTTGATCCATGTGTGGTTTGTGGAAAGGACACACGTGCAATGACATTGGTGGATCCATGTCTGGTTTGTGAAAAGAACACACATGCAATGACTCTAGTGTTGGTTTTAGTATAAGAACACACATGCAATGACTCTAGTGGTTCATCCATGTGTGGTTTGTGGAAATAATAGGCATGCAATGACTCTAGTGGTTGATCCTGTGGTTTGTGGAAATAACACACATACAATGACTCTAGTGGTTGATCCATGTGTGGTTTGGTGAAATAACACACATGCAATGACTTTAATGGATCCATAAGTGGTTTATGGAAAAGAACACACATGCAATGACCACTGGTTGATCCATATGTGGTTTGTGGAAAGAACACACATGCAATGACCACTAGTTGATCCACGTGTGGTTTGTGGAAGGAACAGACATGTAATGACAGTGGTGGATCCATGTGTGGTTTGTGGATATAACACACATGCAATGACTCTAGTGCTAGTTTTAGTATAAGAACACACATGCAATGACTCTAGTGGGTCCACATGTGGTTTGTGGAAAGAACACACATGCAATGACCACTGGTTGATCGATCAGTTGTTTGTGTAAAAGAACACACATTCAATGAGTCTAGTGGATCCATGTGTGGTTTGTGGAAAAGAACAGACATGCAATGACTCTAGTGCTGGTTTGTGGTTTTAGTATAAGAACAAACATGAAATTACTCAAATGGATCCATATGTGGTTTGTGGAAAGAACACACTTGCAATGACTCTGGTTGATCCATATGTGGTTTGTGGAAAGAACACACATGCAATGACCACTGGTGGATCCATGTGTGGTTTGTGGAAATGAACACACATGCAATGACCACTGGTTGATCCATGTGTGGTTTGTGGAAAGAACACACATGCAATGATAGTGGTGGATCCATGTGTGGTTTGTGAAAAGAACACAAATGCAATGACTCTAGTGTTGGTTTTAGGATAAGAACACACATGCAATGACTCTAGTGGTTGATCCATGTGTGGTTTGGGGAAATAACACACATGCAATGACTCTAGTGGTTGATCCATGAGTGGTTTGTGGAAATAACACACGTGGAATGACTCTTGTGGTTCATCCATGTGTGGTTTGTGGAAATAACACACATGCAATGACTCTAGTGGTTGATCCATGTGTGGTTTGTGGAAATAACACACATGCAATAACTGTAATGGATCCATAAGTGGATTATGGAAAAGAACACACATGCAATGACTCTGGTTGATCCATATGTGGTTTGTGGAAAGAACACACATGCAATGACCACTGGTGGATCCATGTGTGGTTTGTGGAAAAGAACACACATGCGATGACCACTGGTTGATCCATGTGTGGTTTGTGGAAACAACACACGTGCAATGAGAGTGGTGGATCCATGTGTGGTTTGTGAAAAGAACACACATGCAATGACCACTGGTTGATCCATAAGTTGTTTGTGGAAAAGAACACACATGCAATGAGTCTAGTGGATCCATATGTGGTTTGTGGAAATAACACACATGCAATGACTCTAATGGATCCATATGTGGTTTATGGAAAAGAACACACATGCAATGACCACTGGTTGATCCATTTGTGGTTTGTGGAAAAGAACACACATGCAATGAGTCTAGTGGATCCATGTGTGGTTTCTGGAAAAGAACACACATGCAATGACTAGTACTGGTTTGTGGTTTTAGTATAAGAACAAACATGCAATTACTCAAATGGATCCATATGTGGTTTGTGGAAAGAACACACATGCAATGACTCTGGTTGATCCATATGTGGTTTGTGGAAAGAACACACATGCAATGACCACTGGTGGATCCATGTGTGGTTTGTGGAAAAGAACACACATGCAATGACCACTGGTTGATCCATGTGTGGTTTGTGGAAAGGACACACGTGCAATGACAGTGGTGGATCCATGTGTGGTTTGTGAAAAGAACACACATGCAATGACTCTAGTGTTGGTTTCAGTATAAGAACACACATGCAATGACTCTAGTGGTTCATCCATGTGTGGTTTGTGGAAATAATAGGCATGCAATGACTCTAGTGGTTGATCCATGCGTGGTTTGTGGAAATAACACACATGCAATGACTCTAGTGGTTGATCCATGTGTGGTTTATGGAAAATAACACACATGCAATGACCACTAGTTGATCCATATGTAGTTTGTGGAAAGAACACATGCAATGACCACTTGGTGGTTTGTGGGAAGTGGTGGATGGTGCGACAAGGGTGGATCCATGTGCTGCCAGGATGTAACACACCACACACATGACCTCTAGCTCTAGTTAGTTTTGCAAGAACACACATGATGATTGACTCTGGGGTCCACATGTGGTTTGTGAAAGAACACATGCGCAATGACACACTTGGTTATCATCCATTGTTTTGTAAAAAAGAACACACATTCAATGAGTCTAGTGGATCCATGTGTGGTTTGTGGAAAAGAACAGACATGCAATGACTCTAGTGCTGGTTTGTGGTTTTAGTATAAGAACAAACATGCAATTACTCAAATGGATCCATATGTGGTTTGTGGAAAGAACACACATGCAATGACTCTGGTTGATCCATATGTGGTTTGTGGAAAGAACACACATGCAATGACCACTAGTGGATCCATGTGTGGTTTGTGGAAAAGAACACACATGCAATGACCACTGGTTGATCCATGTCTGGTTTGTGGAAAGGACACACGTGCAATGACATTGGTGGATCCATGTGTGGTTTGTGAAAAGAACACACATGCAATGACTCTAGTGTTGGTTTTAGTATAAGAACACAGATGCAATGACTCTAGTGGTTCATCCATGTGTGGTTTGTGGAAATAATAGGCATGCAATGACTCTAGTGGTTGATCCATGTGTGGTTTGTGGAAATAACACACATACAATGACTCTAGTGGTTGATCCATGTGTGGTTTGGTGAAATAACACACATGCAATGACTGTAATGGATCTATAAGTGGTTTATGGAAAAGAACACACATGCAATGACCACTGGTTGATCCATCGGTTGTTTGTGGAAAAGAACACACATGCAATGAGTCTGGTGGATCCATGTGTGGTTTGTGGAAAAGAACACACATGCAATGACTCTAGTGCTGGTTTGTGGTTTCAGTATAAGAACAAACATGCAATTACTCAAATGGATCCATATGTGGTTTGTGGAAAGAACAACCATGCAATGACTCTGGTTGATCCATATGTGGTTTGTGGAAAGAACACACATGCAATGACCACTGGTGGATCCATGTGTGGTTTGTGGAAAAGAACACACATGCAATGACCACTGGTTGATCCATTTATGGTTTGTGGAAAGAACACACATGCAATGACAGTGGTGGATCCATGTGTGGTTTGTGAAAAGAACACAAATGCAATGACTCTAGTGTTGGTTTTAGTATAAGAACACACATGCAATGACTCTAGTGGTTGATCCATGTGTGGTTTGTGGCAATAACACATATGCAATGACTCTAGTGGTTGATCCATGTGTGGTTTGCGGAAATAACACACATGCAATGACTCTAGTGGTTGATCCATGTGTGGTTTGTGGAAATAACACACATGCAATGACTGTAATGGATCCATAAATGGTTTATGGAAAAGAGCACACATGCAATGACCACTAGTTGATCCATATGTGGTTTGTGGAAAGAACACACATGCAATGACCACTGGTTGATCTATGTGTGGTTTGTAGAAAGAACACACATGCAATGACAGTGGTGGATCCATCTGTGGTTTGTGGATAGAACACACATGCAATGACTCTAGTGCTAGTTTTAGTATTAGAACACACATGCAATGACTCTAGTGGGTCCACATGTAGTTTGTTAAAAGAACACACATGCAATGACCACTGGTTGGTCCATAAGTTGTTTGTGGAAAAGAACACACATGCAATGAGTCTAGTGGATCCATGTGTGGTTTGTGGAAAAGAACACACATGCAATGACTCTAGTGCTGGTTTGTGGTTTTAGTATAAGAACAAACATGCAATTACTCAAATGGATCCATATGTGGTTTGTGGAAAGAACACACATGCAATGACTCTGGTTGATCCATATGTGGTTTGTGGAAAGAACACACATGCAATGACCACTGGTGGATCCATGTGTGGTTTGTGGAAAAGAACACACATGCAATGACCACTGGTTGATCCATGTCTGGTTTGTGGAAAGGACACACGTGCAATGACAGTGGTGGATCCATGTGTGGTTTGTGAAAAGAACACACATGCAATGACTCTAGTGTTGGTTTTAGTATAAGAACACACATGCAATGACTCTAGTGGTTCATCCATGTGTGGTTTGTGGAAATAATAGGCATGCAATGACTCTAGTGGTTGATCCATGCGTGGTTTGTGGAAATAACACACATGCAATGACTCTAGTGGTTGATCCATGTGTGGTTTGGTGAAATAACACACATGCAATGACTGTAATGGATCTATAAGTGGTTTATGGAAAAGAACACACATGCAATGACCACTGGTTGATCCATCGGTTGTTTGTGGAAAAGAACACACATGCAATGAGTCTGGTGGATCCATGTGTGGTTTGTGGAAAAGAACACACATGCAATGACTCTAGTGCTGGTTTGTGGTTTCAGTATAAGAACAAACATGCAATTACTCAAATGGATCCATATGTGGTTTGTGGAAAGAACAACCATGCAATGACTCTGGTTGATCCATATGTGGTTTGTGGAAAGAACACACATGCAATGACCACTGGTGGATCCATGTGTGGTTTGTGGAAAAGAACACACATGCAATGACCACTGGTTGATCCATTTATGGTTTGTGGAAAGAACACACATGCAATGACAGTGGTGGATCCATGTGTGGTTTGTGAAAAGAACACAAATGCAATGACTCTAGTGTTGGTTTTAGTATAAGAACACACATGCAATGACTCTAGTGGTTGATCCATGTGTGGTTTGTGGCAATAACACATATGCAATGACTCTAGTGGTTGATCCATGTGTGGTTTGCGGAAATAACACACATGCAATGACTCTAGTGGTTGATCCATGTGTGGTTTGTGGAAATAACACACATGCAATGACTGTAATGGATCCATAAATGGTTTATGGAAAAGAGCACACATGCAATGACCACTAGTTGATCCATATGTGGTTTGTGGAAAGAACACACATGCAATGACCACTGGTTGATCTATGTGTGGTTTGTAGAAAGAACACACATGCAATGACAGTGGTGGATCCATCTGTGGTTTGTGGATAGAACACACATGCAATGACTCTAGTGCTAGTTTTAGTATTAGAACACACATGCAATGACTCTAGTGGGTCCACATGTAGTTTGTTAAAAGAACACACATGCAATGACCACTGGTTGGTCCATAAGTTGTTTGTGGAAAAGAACAAACATGCAATTACTCAAATGGATCCATATGTGGTTTGTGGAAAGAACACACATGCAATGAATCTAGTGCTGGTTTGTGGTTTTAGTATAAGAACAAACATGCAATTACTCAAATGGATCCATATGTGGTTTGTGGAAAGAACACACATGCAATGACTCTGGTTGATCCATATGTGGTTTGTGGAAAGAACACAAATGCAATGAGCACTGGTGGATCCATGTGTGGTTTGTGGAAAAGAACACACATGCAATGACCACTGGTTGATCCATGTGTGGTTTTTGGAAAGAACTCACATGCAATGACAGTCGTGGATCCATGTGTGGTTTGTGAAAAGAACACACATGCAATGACTCTAGTGTTTGTTTTAGTATAAGAGCACACATGCAATGACTCTAGTGGTTGATCCATGTGTGGTTTGTGGAAATAACACACATGAAATGACTCTAGTGGTTGATCCATGTGTGGTTTGTGGAAATAACACACATGCAATGACTCTAGTGGTTGATCCATGTGTGGTTTGGTGAAATAACACACATGCAATGACTGTAATGGATCCATAAGTGGTTTATGGAAAATAACACACATGCAATGACCACTAGTTGATCCATATGTAGTTTGTGGAAAGAACACACATGCAATGACCACTTGTTGATCCACGTGTGGTTTGTGGAAAGAGCAGACATGCAATGACAGTGGTGGATCCATGTGTGGTTTGTGGATAGAACACACATGCAATGACTCTAGTGCTAGTTTTAGTATAAGAACACACATGCAATGACTCTAGTGGGTCCACATGTGGTTTGTGGAAAGAATACACATGCAATGACCACTGGTTGATCCATCAGTTGTTTGTGTAAAAGAACACACATTCAATGAGTCTAGTGGATCCATGTGTGGTTTGTGGAAAAGAACAGACATCCAATGACTCTAGTGCTGGTTTGTGGTTTTAGTATAAGAACAAACATGCAATTACTCAAATGGATCCATATGTGGTTTGTGGAAAGAACACACATGCAATGACTCTGGTTGATCCATATGTGGTTTGTGGAAAGAACACACATGCAATGACCACTGGTGGATCCATGTGTGGTTTGTGGAAAAGAACACACATGCAATGACCACTGGTTGATCCATGTGTGGTTTGTGGAAAGGACACACGTGCAATGACATTGGTGGATCCATGTGTGGTTTGTGAAAAGAACACACATGCAATGACTCTAGTGTTGGTTTTAGTATAAGAACACACATGCAATGACTCTAGTGGTTCATCCATGTGTGGTTTGTGGAAATAATAGGCATGCAATGACTCTAGTGGTTGATCCTGTGGTTTGTGGAAATAACACACATACAATGACTCTAGTGGTTGATCCATGTGTGGTTTGGTGAAATAACACACATGCAATGACTGTAATGGATCCATAAGTGGTTTATGGAAAAGAACACACATGCAATGACCACTGGTTGATCCATATGTGGTTTGTGGAAAGAACACATGCAATGACCACTAGTGGATCCATGTGTGGTTTGTGGAAATAACACACATCTAGTGCTAGTTTTAGTATAAGAACACACATGCAACACACATTCAATGAGTCTAGTGGATCCATGTGTGGTTTGTGGAAAGAACATGCAATGACTCTAGTGCTGGTTTGTGGTTTTAGTATAAGAACAAACATGAAATTACTCAAATGGATCCATATGTGGTTTGTGGAAAGAACACACATGCAATGACTCTGGTTGATCCATATGTGGTTTGTGGAAAGAACACACATGCAATGACCACTGGTGGATCCATGTGTGGTTTGTGGAAATGAACACACATGCAATGACCACTGGTTGATCCATGTGTGGTTTGTGGAAAAGAACACACATGCAATGATAGTGGTGGATCCATGTGTGGTTTGTGAAAAGAACACACATGCAATGACTCTAGTGTTGGTTTTAGGATAAGAACACACATGCAATGACTCTAGTGGTTGATCCATGTGTGGTTTGTGGAAATAACACACATGCAATGACTGTAGTGGTTGATCCATGAGTGGTTTGTGGAAATAACACACAAGCAATGACTCTAGTGGTTCATCCATGTGTGGTTTGTGGAAATAACACACATGCAATGACTCTAATGGATCCATGTGGTTTGTGGAAATAACACACATGCAATGACCACTAATGGATCCACATGTGTGATTATGGAAAAGAACACACATGCAATGACCACTGGTTGATCCATATGTGGTTTGTGGAAAGAACACACATGCAATGACCACTGGTGGATCCATGTGTGGTTTGTGGAAAGAACACACATGCGATGACCATCTGGTGCTGTGGTTTTAGTAAGAACACACATGCAATGACTCTAGTGGGATCCACATGTGGTTTGTGAAAAGAACACACATGCAATGACCACTGGTTGATCCATAAGTTGTTTGTGGAAAAGAACACACATGCAATGAGTCTAGTGGATCCATATGTGGTTTGTGGAAATAACACACATGCAATGACTCAAATGGAACCATATGTGGTTTTTGATCCATTTGTGGTTTGTGGAAAAGAACACACATGCAATGAGTCTAGTGGATCCATGTGTGGTTTCTGGAAAAGAACACACATGCAATGACTAGTACTGGTTTGTGGTTTTAGTATAAGAACAAACATGCAATTACTCAAATGGATCCATATGTGGTTTGTGGAAAGAACACACATGCAATGACTCTGGTTGATCCATATGTGGTTTGTGGAAAGAACACACATGCAATGACCACTGGTGGATCCATGTGTGGTTTGTGGAAAAGAACACACATGCAATGACCACTGGTTGATCCATGTGTGGTTTGTGGAAAGGACACACGTGCAATGACAGTGGTGGATCCATGTGTGGTTTGTGAAAAGAACACACATGCAATGACTCTAGTGTTGGTTTCAGTATAAGAACACACATGCAATGACTCTAGTGGTTCATCCATGTGTGGTTTGTGGAAATAATAGGCATGCAATGACTCTAGTGGTTGATCCATGCGTGGTTTGTGGAAATAACACACATGCAATGACTCTAGTGGTTGATCCATGTGTGGTTTGGTGAAATAACACACATGCAATGACTGTAATGGATCCATAAGTGGTTTATGGAAAATAACACACATGCAATGACCACTAGTTGATCCATATGTAGTTTGTGGAAAGAACACACATGCAATGACCACTTGTTGATCCACGTGTGGTTTGTGGAAAGAGCAGACATGCAATGACAGTGGTGGATCCATGTGCGGTTTGTGGATAGAACACACATGCAATGACTCTAGTGCTAGTTTTAGTATAAGAACACACATGCAATGACTCTAGTGGGTCCACATGTGGTTTGTGGAAAGAACACACATGCAATGACCACTGGTTGATCCATCAGTTGTTTGTGTAAAAGAACACACATTCAATGAGTCTAGTGGATCCATGTGTGGTTTGTGGAAATAACAGACATGCAATGACTCTAGTGCTGGTTTGTGGTTTTAGTATAAGAACAAACATGCAATTACTCAAATGGATCCATATGTGGTTTGTGGAAAGAACACACATGCAATGACTCTGGTTGATCCATATGTGGTTTGTGGAAAGAACACACATGCAATGACCACTGGTGGATCCATGTGTGGTTTGTGGAAAAGAACACACATGCAATGACCACTGGTTGATCCATGTGTGGTTTGTGGAAAGGACACACGTGCAATGACATTGGTGGATCCATGTGTGGTTTGTGAAAAGAACACACATGCAATGACTCTAGTGTTGGTTTTAGTATAAGAACACACATGCAATGACTCTAGTGGTTCATCCATGTGTGGTTTGTGGAAATAATAGGCATGCAATGACTCTAGTGGTTGATCCATGTGTGGTTTGTGGAAATAACACACATGCAATGACTCTAGTGGTTGATCCATGTGTGGTTTGGTGAAATAACACACATGCAATGACTGTAATGGATCCATAAGTGGTTTATGGAAAAGAACACACATGCAATGACCACTGGTTGATCCATATGTGGTTTGTGGAAAGAACACATATGCAATGACCACTAGTTGATCCACGTGTGGTTTGTGGAAAGAGCAGACATGCAATGACAGTGGTGGATCCATGTGCGGTTTGTGGATATAACACACATGCAATGACTCTAGTGCTAGTTTTAGTATAAGAACACACATGCAATGACTCTAGTGGGTCCACATGTGGTTTGTGGAAAGAACACACATGCAATGACCACTGGTTGATCCATCAGTTGTTTGTGTAAAAGAACACACATTCAATGAGTCTAGTGGATCCATGTGTGGTTTGTGGAAAAGAACAGACATGCAATGACTCTAGTGCTGGTTTGTGGTTTTAGTATAAGAACAAACATGAAATTACTCAAATGGATCCATATGTGGTTTGTGGAAAGAACACACTTGCAATGACTCTGGTTGATCCATATGTGGTTTGTGGAAAGAACACACATGCAATGACCACTGGTGGATCCATGTGTGGTTTGTGGAAATGAACACACATGCAATGACCACAGGTTGATCCATGTGTGGTTTGTGGAAAGAACACACATGCAATGATAGTGGTGGATCCATGTGTGGTTTGTGAAAAGAACACAAATGCAATGACTCTAGTGTTGGTTTTAGGATAAGAACACACATGCAATGACTAGTGGTTGATCCATGTGTGGTTTGTGGAAATAACACACATGCAATGACTCTAGTGGTTGATCCATGAGTGGTTTGTGGAAATAACACACGTGGAATGACTCTTGTGGTTCATCCATGTGTGGTTTGTGGAAATAACACACATGCAATGACTCTAGTGGTTGATCCATGTGTGGTTTGTGGAAATAACACACATGCAATGACTGTAATGGATCCATAAGTGGATTATGGAAAAGAACACACATGCAATGACTCTGGTTGATCCATATGTGGTTTGTGGAAAGAACACACATGCAATGACCACTGGTGGATCCATGTGTGGTTTGTGGAAAAGAACACACTACGATGACCCTTTGTCAAGCAAAACAACACGTAATGAGAGTGGTGGATCCATGTGGTTTGTGAAAAGAACACACATGCAATGACCACTGGTTGATCCATAAGTTGTTTGTGGAAAAGAACACACATGCAATGAGTCTAGTGGATCCATGTGTGGTTTGTGAAAAGAACACACATGCAATGACCACTGGTTGATCCATAAGTTGTTTGTGGAAAAGAACACATATGCAATGAGTCTAGTGGATCCATGTGTGGTTTGTGGAAAAGAACACACATGCAATGACTCTAGTGCTTGTTTGTGGTTTTAGTATAAGAACAAACATGCAATTACTCAAATGGATCCATATGTGGTTTGTGGAAAGAACACACATGCAATGACTCTGGTTGATGCATATGTGGTTTGTGGAAAGAACACACATGCAATGACCACTGGTGGATCCATGTGTGGTTTGTGGAAAAGAACACACATGCAATGACCACTGGTTGATCCATGTGTGGTTTGTGGAAAGAACACACATGCAATGACAGTGGTGGATCCATGTGTGGTTTGTGAAAAGAACACACATGCAATGACTCTAGTGTTGGTTTGAGTATAAGAACACACATGCAATGACTCTAGTGGTTGATCGATGTGTGGTTTGTGGAAATAACATGCATGCAATGACTCTAGTGGTTGATCCATGTGTCGTTTGTGGAAATAACAAACGATCAATGACTCTAGTGGTTGATCCATGTGTGGTTTGTGGAAATAACACACATGGAATGACTGTAATGGATCCATAAGTGGTTTATGGAAAAGAACACACATGCAATGACCACTGGTTGATCCATATGTGGTTTGTGGAAAGAACACACATGCAATGACCACTTGTTGATCCACGTGTGGTTTGTGGAAAGAGCAGACATGCAATGACAGTGGTGGATCCATGTGCGGTTTGTGGATAGAACACACATGCAATGACTCTAGTGCTAGTTTTAGTATAAGAACACACATGCAATGACTCTAGTGGGTCCACATGTGGTTTGTGGAAAGAACACACATGCAATGACCACTGGTTGATCCATCAGTTGTTTGTGGAAAAGAACACACATGCAATGAGTCTAGTGGATCCATGTGTGGTTTGTGGAAAAGAACACACATGCAATGACTCTAGTGCTGGTTTGTGGTTTTAGTATAAGAACAAACATGCAATTACTCAAATGGATCCATATGTGGTTTGTGGAAAGAACACACATGCAATGACGACTGGTTGATCCAGAAGTTGTTTGTGGAAAAGAACACACATGCAATGACCACTGGTGGATCCATGTGTGGTTTGTGGAAAAGAACACACATGCAATGACCACTGGTTGATCCATGTCTGGTTTGTGGAAAGGACACACGTGCAATGACATTGGTGGATCCATGTGTGGTTTGTGAAAAGAACACACATGCAATGACTCTAGTGTTGGTTTTAGTATAAGAACACAGATGCAATGACTCTAGTGGTTCATCCATGTGTGGTTTGTGGAAATAATAGGCATGCAATGAATCTAGTGGTTGATCCATGTGTGGTTTGTGGAAATAACACACATACAATGACTCTAGTGGTTGATCCATGTGTGGTTTGGTGAAATAACACACATGCAATGACTGTAATGGATCTATAAGTGGTTTATGGAAAAGAACACACATGCAATGACCACTAGTTGATCCATATGTGTATTTTGGAAAGAACACACATGCAATGACCACTTGTTGATCCACGTGTGGTTTGTGGAAAGAACAGGCATGCAATGACAGTGGTGGATCCATGTGTGGTTTGTGGATAGAACACACATGCAATGACTCTATTGCTAGTTTTAGTATAAGAACACACATGCAATGACTCTAGTGGGTCCACATGTGGTTTGTGGAAAGAACACACATGCAATGACCACTGGTTGATCCATCAGTTTTTTGTGTAAAAGAACACACATTCAATGATTCTAGTGGATCCATGTGTGGTTTGTGGAAAAGAACAGACATGCAATGACTCTAGTGCTGGTTTGTGGTTTTAGTATAAGAACAAACATGAAATTACTCAAATGGATCCATATGTGGTTTGTGGAAAGAACACACTTGCAATGACTCTGGTTGATCCATATGTGGTTTGTGGAAAGAACACACATGCAATGACCACTGGTGGATCCATGTGTGGTTTGTGGAAATGAACACACATGCAATGACCACTGGTTGATCCATGTGTGGTTTGTGGAAAGAACACACATGCAATGACAGTGGTGGATCCATGTGTGGTTTGTGAAAAGAACACAAATGCAATGACTCTAGTGTTGGTTTTAGGATAAGAACACACATGCAATGACTAGTGGTTGATCCATGTGTGGTTTGTGGAAATAACACACATGCAATGACTCTAGTGGTTGATCCATGAGTGGTTTGTGGAAATAACACACGTGGAATGACTCTTGTGGTTCATCCATGTGTGGTTTGTGGAAATAACACACATGCAATGACTCTAGTGGATCCATGTGTGGTTTGTGGAAAAGAACACACATGCAATGACTGTAATGGATCCATATGTGGATTATGGAAAGAACACACATGCAATGACCACTAGTTGATCCATATGTGGTTTGTGGAAAGAATACACATGCAATGACCACTGGTGCATCCATGTGTGGTTTGTGGAAAAGAACACACATGCGATGACCACTTGTTGATCCATGTGTGGTTTGTGGAAAGAACACACGTGCAATAAGAGTGGTGGATCCATGTGTGGTTTGTGAAAAGAACACACATGCAATGACCACTGGTTGATCCATAAGTTGTTTGTGGAAAAGAACACATATGCAATGAGTCTAGTGGATCCATGTGTGGTTTGTGGAAAAGAACACACATGCAATGACTCTAGTGCTTGTTTGTGGTTTTAGTATAAGAACAAACATGCAATTACTCAAATGGATCCATATGTGGTTTGTGGAAAGAACACACATGCAATGACTCTGGTTGATCCATATGTGGTTTGTGGAAAGAACACACATGCAATGACCACTGGTGGATCCATGTGTGGTTTGTGGAAAAGAACACACATGCAATGACCACTGGTTGATCCATGTGTGGTTTGTGGAAAGAACACACATGCAATGACAGTGGTGGATCCATGTGTGGTTTGTGAAAAGAACACACATTCAATGACTAGTGTTGGTTTTAGTATAAGAACACACATGCAATGACTCTAGTGGTTGATCCATGTGTGGTTTGTGGAAATAACATGCATGCAATGACTCTAGTGGTTTATCCATGTGTGGTTTGTGGAAATAACACACATGCAATGACTCTAGTGGTTGATCCATGTGTGGTTTGGTGAAATAACACACATGCAATGACTGTAATGGATCCATAAGTGGTTTATGGAAAAGAACACACATGCAATGACCACTGGTTGATCTATATGTGGTTTATGGAAAGAACACACAAGCAATGACCACTTGTTGATCCACGTGTGGTTTGTGGAAAGAACAGACATGCAATGACAGTGGTGGATCCATGCGTAGTTTGTGGATAGAACACACATGCAATGACTCTAGTGCTAGTTTTAGTATAAGAACACACATGCAATGACTCTAGTGGGTCCACATGTGGTTTGTGGAAAGAACACACATGCAATGACCACTGGTTGATCCATCAGTTGTTTGTGGAAAAGAACACACATGCAATGAGTCTAGTGGATCCATGTGTGGTTTCTGGAAAAGAACACACATGCAATGACTCTAGTGTTGGTTTGTGGTTTTAGTATCAGAACAAACATGCAATTACTCAAATGGATCCTTATGTGGTTTGTGGAAAGAACACACATGCAATGACCACTGGTGGATCCATGTGTGGTTTGTGGAAAAGAACACACATGCAATGACCACTGGTTGATCCATGTGTGGTTTGTGGAAAGAACACACGTGCAATGACAGTGGTGGATCCATGTGTGGTTTGTGAAAAGAACACACATGCAATGACTCTAGTGTTGGTTTTAGTATAAGAACACACATGCAATGACTCTAGTGGTTGATCCATGTGTGGTTTGTGGAAATAATAGGCATGCAATGACTCTAGTGGTTGATCGTGTGGTTTGTGGAAATAACACACATGCAATGACTCTAGTGGTTGATCCATGTGTTGTTTGTGGAAATAACACACATGCAATGACTGTAATGGATCCATAAGTGGTTTATGGAAAAGAACACACATGCAATGACCACTGGTTGATCCATATGTGGTCTGTGGAAAGAACACACATGCAATGACCACTAGTTGATCCATGTGTGGTTTGTGGAAAGAGCAGACATGCAATGACAGTGGTGGATCCATGTGTGGTTTATGGATAGAACACACATGCAATGACTCTAGTGCTAGTTTTAGTATAAGAACGCACATGCAATGACTCTAGTGGGTCCACATGTAGTTTGTGAAAAGAACACACATGCAATGACCACTGGTTGGTCCATAAGTTGTTTGTGGAAAAGAACACACATGCAATCAGTCTAGTGGTTCCATGTGTGGTTTGTGGAAAAGAACACACATGCAATGACTCTAGTGCTGGTTTGTGGTTTTAGTATAAGAACAAACATGCAATTACTCAAATGGATCCATATGTGGTTTGTGGAAAGAACAAACATGCAATGACTCTGGTTGATCCATATGTGGTTTTTGGAAAGAACACACATGCAATGACCACTGGTGGATCCATGTGTGGTTTGTGGAAAAGAACACACATGGAATGACCACTTGTTGATCCATGTGTGGTTTGTGGAAAGAACACAGATGCAATGATAGTGGTGGATCCATGTGTGGCTTGTGAAAAGAACACACATGCGATGACTCTATTGTTGGTTTTAGTATAAGAACACACATGCAATGACTCTAGTGGTTGATCCATGTGTGGTTTGTGGAAATAACACACATGCAATGACTCTAGTGGTTGATCCATGTGTGGTTTGTGGAAATAACACACATGCAATGACTCTAGTGGTTGATCCATGTGTGGTTTGTGGAAATAACACACATGCAATGACTGTAATGGATCCATAAGTGGTTTATGGAAAAGAACACACATGCAATGACCACTAGTTGATCCATATGTGGTTTGTGGAAAGAACACACATGCAATGACCACTTGTTGATCCACGTGGTTTGTTGAAAGAACACACATGCAATGACAGTGGTGGATCCATGTGTGGTTTGTGGATAAAACACACATGCAATGACTCTAGTGCTAGTTTTAGTATAAGAACACACATGCAATGACTCTAGTGGGTCCACATGTGGTTTGTGGAAAGAACACACATGCAATGACCACTGGTTGATCCATCAGTTGTTTGTGTAAAAGAACACACATTCAATGAGTCTAGTGGATCCATGTGTGGTTTGTGGAAAAGAACAGACATGCAATGACTCTAGTGCTGGTTTGTGGTTTTAGTATAAGAATAAACATGCAATTACTCAAATGGATCCATATGTGGTTTGTGGAAAGAACACACTTGCAATGTCTCTTGTTGATCCATATGTGGTTTGTGGAAAGAACACGCATGCAATGACCACTAGTGGATCCATGTGTGGTTTGTGGAAATGAACACACATGCAATGACAACTGGTTGATCCATGTGTGGTTTGTGGAAAGAACACACATGCAATGACAGTGGTGGATCCATGTGTGGTTTGTGAAAAGAACACAAATGCAATGACTCTAGTGTTGGTTTTAGGATAAGAACACACATGTAATGACTCTAGTGGTTGATCCATGTGTGGTTTGTGGAAATAACACACATGCAATGACTCTAGTGGTTTATCCATGAGTGGTTTGTGGAAATAACACACGTGGAATGACTCTTGTGGTTCATCCATGTGTGGTTTGTGGAAATAACACACATGCAATGACTCTAGTGGTTGATCCATGTGTGGTTTGGGGAAATAACACACATGCAATGACTGTAATGGATCCATAAGTGGATTATGGAAAAGAACACACATGCAATGACTCTGGTTGATCCATATGTGGTTTGTGGATAGAACACACATGCAATGACAGTGGTGGATCCATGTGTGGTTTGTGAAAAGAACACACATTCAATGACTAGTGTTGGTTTTAGTATAAGAACACACATGCAATGACTCTAGTGGTTGATCCATGTGTGGTTTGTGGAAATAACATGCATGCAATGACTCTAGTGGTTTATCCATGTGTGGTTTGTGGAAATAACACACATGCAATGACTCTAGTGGTTGATCCATGTGTGGTTTGGTGAAATAACACACATGCAATGACTGTAATGGATCCATAAGTGGTTTATGGAAAAGAACACACATGCAATGACCACTGGTTGATCTATATGTGGTTTATGGAAAGAACACACAAGCAATGACCACTTGTTGATCCACGTGTGGTTTGTGGAAAGAACAGACATGCAATGACAGTGGTGGATCCATGCGTAGTTTGTGGATAGAACACACATGCAATGACTCTAGTGCTAGTTTTAGTATAAGAACACACATGCAATGACTCTAGTGGGTCCACATGTGGTTTGTGGAAAGAACACACATGCAATGACCACTGGTTGATCCATCAGTTGTTTGTGGAAAAGAACACACATGCAATGAGTCTAGTGGATCCATGTGTGGTTTCTGGAAAAGAACACACATGCAATGACTCTAGTGTTGGTTTGTGGTTTTAGTATCAGAACAAACATGCAATTACTCAAATGGATCCTTATGTGGTTTGTGGAAAGAACACACATGCAATGACCACTGGTGGATCCATGTGTGGTTTGTGGAAAAGAACACACATGCAATGACCACTGGTTGATCCATGTGTGGTTTGTGGAAAGGACGCACGTGCAATGACAATGGTGGATCCATGTGTGGTTTGTGAAAAGAACACACATGCAATGACTCTAGTGTTGGTTTTAGTATAACAACACACATGCAATGACTCTAGTGGTTCATCCATGTGGTTTGTGTAAATAATACTCATGCAATGACTCTAGTGGTTGATCGTGTGGTTTGTGGAAATAACACACATGCAATGACTCTAGTGGTTGATCCATGTGTTGTTTGTGGAAATAACACACATGCAATGACTGTAATGGATCCATAAGTGGTTTATGGAAAAGAACACACATGCAATGACCACTGGTTGATCCATATGTGGTCTGTGGAAAGAACACACATGCAATGACCACTAGTTGATCCATGTGTGGTTTGTGGAAAGAGCAGACATGCAATGACAGTGGTGGATCCATGTGTGGTTTATGGATAGAACACACATGCAATGACTCTAGTGCTAGTTTTAGTATAAGAACGCACATGCAATGACTCTAGTGGGTCCACATGTAGTTTGTGAAAAGAACACACATGCAATGACCACTGGTTGGTCCATAAGTTGTTTGTGGAAAAGAACACACATGCAATCAGTCTAGTGGTTCCATGTGTGGTTTGTGGAAAAGAACACACATGCAATGACTCTAGTGCTGGTTTGTGGTTTTAGTATAAGAACAAACATGCAATTACTCAAATGGATCCATATGTGGTTTGTGGAAAGAACAAACATGCAATGACTCTGGTTGATCCATATGTGGTTTGTGGAAAGAACACACATGCAATGACCACTGGTGGATCCATGTGTGGTTTGTGGAAAAGAACACACATGGAATGACCACTGGTTGATTCATGTGTGGTTTGTGGAAAGAACACACATGCAATGACAGTGGTGGATCCATGTGTGGTTTGTGAAAAGAACACACATGCGATGACTCTATTGTTGGTTTTAGTATAAGAACACACATGCAATGACTCTAGTGGTTGATCCATGTGTGGTTTGTGGAAATAACACACATGCAATGACTCTAGTGGTTGATCCATGTGTGGTTTGTGGAAATAACACATGCAATGACTCTAGTGGTTGATCCATGTGTGGTTTGTGGAAATAACACACATGCAATGACTGTAATGGATCCATAAGTGGTTTATGGAAAAGAACACACATGCAATGACCACTAGTTGATCCATATGTGGTTTGTGGAAAGAACACACATGCAATGACCACTTGTTGATCCACGTCTGGTTTGTGGAAAGAACAGACATGCAATGACAGTGGTGGATCCATGTGTGGTTTGTGGATAAAACACACATGCAATGACTCTAGTGCTAGTTTTAGTATAAGAACACACATGCAATGACTCTAGTGGGTCCACATGTGGTTTGTGGAAAGAACACACATGCAATGACCACTGGTTGATCCATCAGTTGTTTGTGTAAAAGAACACACATTCAATGAGTCTAGTGGATCCATGTGTGGTTTGTGGAAAAGAACAGACATGCAATGACTCTAGTGCTGGTTTGTGGTTTTAGTATAAGAACAAACATGCAATTACTCAAATGGATCCATATGTGGTTTGTGGAAAGAACACACTTGCAATGTCTCTTGTTGATCCATATGTGGTTTGTGGAAAGAACACGCATGCAATGACCACTGGTGGATCCATGTGTGGTTTGTGGAAATGAACACACATGCAATGACCACTGGTTGATCCATGTGTGGTTTGTGGAAAGAACACACATGCAATGACAGTGGTGGATCCATGTGTGGTTTGTGAAAAGAACACAAATGCAATGACTCTAGTGTTGGTTTTAGGATAAGAACACACATGTAATGACTCTAGTGGTTGATCCATGTGTGGTTTGTGGAAATAACACACATGCAATGACTCTAGTGGTTTATCCATGAGTGGTTTGTGGAAATAACACACGTGGAATGACTCTTGTGGTTCATCCATGTGTGGTTTGTGGAAATAACACACATGCAATGACTCTAGTGGTTGATCCATGTGTGGTTTGTGGAAATAACACACATGCAATGACTGTAATGGATCCATAAGTGGATTATGGAAAAGAACACACATGCAATGACTCTGGTTGATCCATATGTGGTTTGTGGAAAGAACACACATGCAATGACCACTGGTGGATCCATGTGTGGTTTGTGGAAAAGAACACACATGCGATGACCACTGGTTGATCCATGTGTGGTTTGTGGAAACAACACACGTGCAATGAGAGTGGTGGATCCATGTGTGGTTTGTGAAAAGAACACACATGCAATGACCACTGGTTGATCCATAAGTTGTTTGTGGAAAAGAACACATATGCAATGAGTCTAGTGGATCCATGTGTGGTTTGTGGAAAAGAACACACATGCAATGACTCTAGTGCTTGTTTGTGGTTTTAGTATAAGAACAAACATGCAATTACTCAAATGGATCCATATGTGGTTTGTGGAAAGAACACACATGCAATGACTCTGGTTGATCCATATGTGGTTTGTGGAAAGAACACACATGCAATGACCACTGGTGGATCCATGTGTGGTTTGTGGAAAAGAACACACATGCAATGACCACTGGTTGATCCATGTGTGGTTTGTGGAAAGAACACACATGCAATGACAGTGGTGGATCCATGTGTGGTTTGTGAAAAGAACACACATTCAATGACTCTAGTGTTGGTTTTAGTATAAGAACACACATGCAATGACTCTAGTGGTTGATCCATGTGTGGTTTGTGGAAATAACATGCATGCAATGACTCTAGTGGTTGATCCATGTGTGGTTTGTGGAAATAACACACATGCAATGACTCTAGTGGTTGATCCATGTGTGGTTTGGTGATATAACACACATGCAATGACTGTAATGGATCCATAAGTGGTTTATGGAAAAGAACACACATGCAATGACCACTGGTTGATCTATATGTGGTTTATGGAAAGAACACACAAGCAATGACCACTTGTTGATCCACGTGTGGTTTGTGGAAAGAACAGACATGCAATGACAGTGGTGGATCCATGCGTAGTTTGTGGATAGAACACACATGCAATGACTCTAGTGCTAGTTTTAGTATAAGAACACACATGCAATGACTCTAGTGGGTCCACATGTGGTTTGTGGAAAGAACACACATGCAATGACCACTGGTTGATCCATCAGTTGTTTGTGGAAAAGAACACACATGCAATGAGTCTAGTGGATCCATGTGTGGTTTCTGGAAAAGAACACACATGCAATGACTCTAGTGTTGGTTTGTGGTTTTAGTATCAGAACAAACATGCAATTACTCAAATGGATCCTTATGTGGTTTGTGGAAAGAACACACATGCAATGAACACTGGTGGATCCATGTGTGGTTTGTGGAAAAGAACACACATGCAATGACCACTGGTTGATCCATGTGTGGTTTGTGGAAAGAACACACGCAATGACAAGGTGGATCCATGTGTGGTTTGTGAAAAGAACACACATGCAATGACTCTAGTGTTGGTTTTAGTATAAGAACACACATGCAATGACTATAGTGGTTCATCCATGTGTGGTTTGTGGAAATAATAGGCATGCAATGACTCTAGTGGTTGATCGTGTGGTTTGTGGAAATAACACACATGCAATGACTCTAGTGGTTGATCCATGTGTTGTTTGTGGAAATAACACACATGCAATGACTGTAATGGATCCATAAGTGGTTTATGGAAAAGAACACACATGCAATGACCACTGGTTGATCCATATGTGGTGCAGGAAAGAACACACATGCAATGACCACTAGTTGATCCATGTGTGGTTTGTGGAAAGAGCAGACATGCAATGACAGTGGTGGATCCATGTGTGGTTTATGGATAGAACACACATGCAATGACTCTAGTGCTAGTTTTAGTATCAGAACACACATGCAATGACTCTAGTGGGTCCACGTGTGGTTTGTGGAAAGAACACACATGCAATGACCACTGGTTGATCCATCCGTTGTTTGTGGAAAAGAACACACATGCATTGAGTCTAGTGGATCCATGTGTGGTTTGTGGAAAAGAACACACATGCAATGTCTCTAGTGCTGGTTTGTGGTTTTAGTATATCAACAAACATGCAATTACTCAAATGGATCCATATGTGGTTTGTGGAAAGAACACACATGCGATGACTCTGGTTGATCCATATGTGGTTTGTGGAAAGAACACACATGCAATGACCACTGGTGGATCCATGTGTGGTTTGTGGAAAAGAACACACATGCAATGACCACTGGTTGATCCATGTGTGGTTTGTGGAAAGAACACACATGCAATGACACTGGTGGATCCATGTGTGGTTTGTGAAAAGAACACACATGCGATGACTCTAGTGTTGGTTTTAGTATAAGAACACACATGCAATGACTCTAGTGGTTGATCCATGTGTGATTTGTGGAAATAACACACATGCAATGACTCTAGTGGTTGATCCATGTGTGGTTTGTGGAAATAACACACATGCAATGACTCTAGTGGTTGATCCATGTGTGGTTTGTGGAAATAACACACATGCAATGACTCTAGTGGTTGATCCATGTGTGGTTTGTGGAAATAACACACATGCAATGACAACTGGTTGATCCATATGTGGTTTGTGGAAAGAACACACATGCAATGACCACTTGTTGATCTATGTGTGGTTTGTGGAAAGAACACACATGCAATGACAGTGGTGGATCCATCTGTGGTTTGTGGATAGAACACACATGCAATGACTCTAGTGCTAGTTTTAGTATAAGAACGCACATGCAATGACTCTAGTGGGTCCACATGTAGTTTGTGAAAAGAACACACATGCAATGACCACTGGTTGGTCCATAAGTTGTTTGTGGAAAAGAACACACATGCAATCAGTCTAGTGGTTCCATGTGTGGTTTGTGGAAAAGAACACACATGCAATGACTCTAGTGCTGGTTTGTGGTTTTAGTATAAGAACAAACATGCAATTACTCAAATGGATCCATATGTGGTTTGTGGAAAGAACAAACATGCAATGACTCTGGTTGATCCATATGTGGTTTGTGGAAAGAACACACATGCAATGACCACTAGTGGATCCATGTGTGGTTTGTGGAAAAGAACACACATGGAATGACCACTGGTTGATTCATGTGTGGTTTGTGGAAAGAACACACATGCAATGACAGTGGTGGATCCATGTGTGGTTTGTGAAAAGAACACACATGCAATGACTCTATTGTTGGTTTTAGTATAAGAACACACATGCAATGACTCTAGTGGTTGATCCATGTGTGGTTTGTGGAAATAACACACATGCAATGACTCTAGTGGTTGATCCATGTGTGGTTTGGTGATATAACACACATGCAATGACTGTAATGGATCCATAAGTGGTTTATGGAAAAGAACACACATGCAATGACCACTGGTTGATCTATATGTGGTTTATGGAAAGAACACACAAGCAATGACCACTTGTTGATCCACGTGTGGTTTGTGGAAAGAACAGACATGCAATGACAGTGGTGGATCCATGCGTAGTTTGTGGATAGAACACACATGCAATGACTCTAGTGCTAGTTTTAGTATAAGAACACACATGCAATGACTCTAGTGGGTCCACATGTGGTTTGTGGAAAGAACACACATGCAATGACCACTGGTTGATCCATCAGTTGTTTGTGGAAAAGAACACACATGCAATGAGTCTAGTGGATCCATGTGTGGTTTCTGGAAAAGAACACACATGCAATGACTCTAGTGTTGGTTTGTGGTTTTAGTATCAGAACAAACATGCAATTACTCAAATGGATCCTTATGTGGTTTGTGGAAAGAACACACATGCAATGAACACTGGTGGATCCATGTGTGGTTTGTGGAAAAGAACACACATGCAATGACCACTGGTTGATCCATGTGTGGTTTGTGGAAAGAACACACGTGCAATGACAGTGGTGGATCCATGTGTGGTTTGTGAAAAGAACACACATGCAATGACTCTAGTGTTGGTTTTAGTATAAGAACACACATGCAATGACTATAGTGGTTCATCCATGTGTGGTTTGTGGAAATAATAGGCATGCAATGACTCTAGTGGTTGATCGTGTGGTTTGTGGAAATAACACACATGCAATGACTCTAGTGGTTGATCCATGTGTTGTTTGTGGAAATAACACACATGCAATGACTGTAATGGATCCATAAGTGGTTTATGGAAAAGAACACACATGCAATGACCACTGGTTGATCCATATGTGGTCTGTGGAAAGAACACACATGCAATGACCACTAGTTGATCCATGTGTGGTTTGTGGAAAGAGCAGACATGCAATGACAGTGGTGGATCCATGTGTGGTTTATGGATAGAACACACATGCAATGACTCTAGTGCTAGTTTTAGTATCAGAACACACATGCAATGACTCTAGTGGGTCCACGTGTGGTTTGTGGAAAGAACACACATGCAATGACCACTGGTTGATCCATCCGTTGTTTGTGGAAAAGAACACACATGCATTGAGTCTAGTGGATCCATGTGTGGTTTGTGGAAAAGAACACACATGCAATGTCTCTAGTGCTGGTTTGTGGTTTTAGTATATCAACAAACATGCAATTACTCAAATGGATCCATATGTGGTTTGTGGAAAGAACACACATGCGATGACTCTGGTTGATCCATATGTGGTTTGTGGAAAGAACACACATGCAATGACCACTGGTGGATCCATGTGTGGTTTGTGGAAAAGAACACACATGCAATGACCACTGGTTGATCCATGTGTGGTTTGTGGAAAGAACACACATGCAATGACACTGGTGGATCCATGTGTGGTTTGTGAAAAGAACACACATGCGATGACTCTAGTGTTGGTTTTAGTATAAGAACACACATGCAATGACTCTAGTGGTTGATCCATGTGTGATTTGTGGAAATAACACACATGCAATGACTCTAGTGGTTGATCCATGTGTGGTTTGTGGAAATAACACACATGCAATGACTCTAGTGGTTGATCCATGTGTGGTTTGTGGAAATAACACACATGCAATGACTCTAGTGGTTGATCCATGTGTGGTTTGTGGAAATAACACACATGCAATGACAACTGGTTGATCCATATGTGGTTTGTGGAAAGAACACACATGCAATGACCACTTGTTGATCTATGTGTGGTTTGTGGAAAGAACACACATGCAATGACAGTGGTGGATCCATCTGTGGTTTGTGGATAGAACACACATGCAATGACTCTAGTGCTAGTTTTAGTATAAGAACGCACATGCAATGACTCTAGTGGGTCCACATGTAGTTTGTGAAAAGAACACACATGCAATGACCACTGGTTGGTCCATAAGTTGTTTGTGGAAAAGAACACACATGCAATCAGTCTAGTGGTTCCATGTGTGGTTTGTGGAAAAGAACACACATGCAATGACTCTAGTGCTGGTTTGTGGTTTTAGTATAAGAACAAACATGCAATTACTCAAATGGATCCATATGTGGTTTGTGGAAAGAACAAACATGCAATGACTCTGGTTGATCCATATGTGGTTTGTGGAAAGAACACACATGCAATGACCACTAGTGGATCCATGTGTGGTTTGTGGAAAAGAACACACATGGAATGACCACTGGTTGATTCATGTGTGGTTTGTGGAAAGAACACACATGCAATGACAGTGGTGGATCCATGTGTGGTTTGTGAAAAGAACACACATGCAATGACTCTATTGTTGGTTTTAGTATAAGAACACACATGCAATGACTCTAGTGGTTGATCCATGTGTGGTTTGTGGAAATAACACACATGCAATGACTCTAGTGGTTGATCCATGTGTGGTTTGTGGAAATAACACACATGCAATGACTCTAGTGGTTGATCCATGTGTGGTTTGTGGAAATAACACACATGCAATGACTGTAATGGATCCATAAGTGGTTTATGGAAAAGAACACACATGCAATGACCACTAGTTGATTCATATGTGGTTTGTGGAAAGAACACACATGCAATGACCACTTGTTAATCCACGTCTGGTTTGTGGAAAGAACAGACATGCAATGACAGTGGTGGATCCATGTGTGGTTTGTGGATAAAACACACATGCAATGACTCTAGTGCTAGTTTTAGTATAAGAACACACATGCAATGAGTCTAGTGGGTCCACATGTGGTTTGTGGAAAGAATACACATGCAATGACCACTGGTTGATCCATCAGTTGTTTGTGTAAAAGAACACACATTCAATGAGTCTAGTGGATCCATGTGTGGTTTGTGGAAAAGAACAGACATGCAATGACTCTAGTGCTGGTTTGTGGTTTTAGTATAAGAACAAACATGCAATTACTCAAATGGATCCATCTGTGGTTTGTGGAAAGAACACACTTGCAATGTCTCTTGTTGATCCATATGTGGTTTGTGGAAAGAACACGCATGCAATGACCACTGGTGGATCCATGTGTGGTTTGTGGAAATGAACACACATGCAATGACCACTGGTTGATCCATGTGTGGTTTGTGGAAAGAACACACATGCAATGACAGTGGTGGATCCTTGTGTGGTTTGTGAAAAGAACACAAATGCAATGACTCTAGTGTTGGTTTTAGGATAAGAACACACATGTAATGACTCTAGTGGTTGATCCATGTGTGGTTTGTGGAAATAACACACATGCAATGACTCTAGTGGTTGATCCATGTGTGGTTTGTGGAAATAACACACATGCAATGACTCTAGTGGTTCATCCATGTGTGGTTCGTGGAAATAACACACATGCAATGACTCCAGTGGTTGATCCATGTGTGGTTTGTGGAAATAACACACATGCGATGACTGTAATGGATCCATAAGTGGTTTATGGAAAATAACACACATGCAATGACTCTGGTTGATCCATATGTGGTTTGTGGAAAGAACACACATGCAATGACCACTGGTGGATCCATGTGTGGTTTGTGGAAAAGAACACACATGCGATGACCACTGGTTGATCCATGTGTGGTTTGTGGAAAGAACACACGTGCAATGAGAGTGGTGGATCCATGTGTGGTTTGTGAAAAGAACACACATGCAATGACTCTAGTGTTGGTTTTAGTATAAGAACACACATGCAATGACTCTAGTGGTTGATCCATGTGTGGTTTGTGGAAATAATAGGCATGCAATGACTCTAGTGGTTGATCCATGTGTGGTTTGTGGAAATAACACACATGCAATGACACTAGTGGTTGATCCTTGTGTGGTTTGTGGAAATAACACACATGCAATGATTATAATGGATCCATAAGTGGTTTCTGGAAAAGAACACACATCCAATGACCACTGATTGATCCATATGTGGTTTGTGGAAAGAACACACATGCAATGACCACTTGTTGATCCATGTGTGGTTTGTGGAAAGAACACACATGCAATTCCAGTGGTGGATCCACATGTGGTTTGTGGATAGAACACACATGCAATGACTCTAGTGCTAGTTTTAGTATAAGAACACACATGCAATGACTCTAGTGGGTCCACATGTGTTTTGTGGAAAGAACACACATGCAATGACCACTGGTTGATCCATCGGTTGTTTGTGGAAAAGAACACACATGCAATGAGTCTGGTGGATCCATGAGTGGTTTGTGGAAAAGAACACACATGCAATGATTCTAGTGCTGGTTTGTGGTTTCAGTATAAGAACAAACTGCAATTACTCAAATGGATCCATATGTGGTTTGTGGAAAGAACAACCATGCAATGACTCTGGTTGATCCATATGTGGTTTGTGGAAAGAACACACATGCAATGACCACTGGTGGATCCATGTGTGGTTTGTGGAAAAGAACACACATGCAATGACCACTGGTTGATCCATTTGTGGTTTGTGGAAAGAACACACATGCAATGACAGTGGTGGATCCATGTGTGGTTTGTGAAAAGAACACAAATGCAATGACTCTAGTGTTGGTTTTAGTATAAGAACACACATGCAATGACTCTAGTGGTTGATCCATGTGTGGTTTGTGGCAATAACACACATGCAATGACTCTAGTGGTTGATCCATGTGTGGTTTGTGAAAATAACACACATGCAATGACTCTAGTGGTTGATCCATGTGTGGTTTGTGGAAATAACAAACATGCAATGACTGTAATGGATCCATAAATGGTTTATGGAAAAGAGCACACATGCAATGACCACTAGTTGATCCATATATGGTTTGTGGAAAGAACACACATGCAATGACCACTGGTTGATCTATGTGTGGTTTGTGGAAAGAACACACATGCAATGACAGTGGTGGATCCATCTGTGGTTTGTGGATAGAACACACATGCAATGACTCTAGTGCTAGTTTTAGTATTAGAACACACATGCAATGACTCTAGTGGGTCCACATGTAGTTTGTGAAAAGAACACACATGCAATGACCACTGGTTGGTCCATAAGTTGTTTGTGGAAAAGAACACACATGCAATGAGTCTAGTGGATCCATGTGTGGTTTGTGGAAAAGAACACACATGCAATGACTCTAGTGCTGGTTTGTGGTTTTAGTATAAGAACAAGATGCAATTACTCAAATGGATCCATATGTGGTTTGTGGAAAGAACACACATGCAATGACTCTGGTTGATCCATATGTGGTTTGTGGAAAGAACACACATGCAATGACCACTGGTGGATCCATGTGTGGTTTGTGGAAAAGAACACACATGCAATGACCACTGGTTGATCCATGTGTGGTTTGTGGAAAGGACACACGTGCAATGACAGTGGTGGATCCATGGGTGGTTTGTGAAAAGAACACACATGCAATGACTCTAGTGTTGGTTTTAGTATAAGAACACACATGCAATGAATCTAGTGGTTCATCCATGTGTGGTTTGTGGAAATAATAGGCATGCAATGACTCTAGTGGTTGATCCATGCGTGGTTTGTGGAAATAACACACATGCAATGACTCTAGTGGTTGATCCATGTGTGGTTTGGTGAAATAACACACATGCAATGACTGTAATGGATCCATAAGTGGTTTATGGAAAATAACACACATGCAATGACCACTAGTTGATCCATATGTAGTTTGTGTAAAGAACACACATGCAATGACCACTTGTTGATCCACGTGTAGTTTGTGGAAAGAACAGACATGCAATGACAGTGGTGGATCCATGTGCGGTTTGTGGATAGAACACACATGCAATGACTCTAGTGCTAGTTTTAGTATAAGAACACACATGCAATGACTCTAGTGGGTCCACATGTGGTTTGTGAAAAGAACACACATGCAATGACCACTGGTTGGTCCATAAGTTGTTTGTGGAAAAGAACACACATGCAATGAGTCTAGTGGATCCATGTGTGGTTTGTGGAAAAGAACACACATGCAATGACTCTAGTGCTGGTTTGTGGTTTTAGTATAAGAACAAGATGCAATTACTCAAATGGATCCATATGTGGTTTGTGGAAAGAACACACATGCAATGACCCTGGTTGATCCATATGTGGTTTGTGGAAAGAACACACATGCAATGACCACTGGTGGATCCATGTGTGGTTTGTGGAAAAGAACACACATGCAATGACCACTGGTTGATCCATGTGTGGTTTGTGGAAAGGACACACGTGCAATGACAGTGGTGGATCCATGTGTGGTTTGTGAAAAGAACACACATGCAATGACTCTAGTGTTGGTTTTAGTATAAGAACACACATGCAATGAATCTAGTGGTTCATCCATGTGTGGTTTGTGGAAATAATAGGCATGCAATGACTCTAGTGGTTGATCCATGCGTGGTTTGTGGAAATAACACACATGCAATGACTCTAGTGGTTGATCCATGTGTGGTTTGGTGAAATAACACACATGCAATGACTGTAATGGATCCATAAGTGGTTTATGGAAAATAACACACATGCAATGACCACTAGTTGATCCATATGTAGTTTGTGTAAAGAACACACATGCAATGACCACTTGTTGATCCACGTGTAGTTTGTGGAAAGAACAGACATGCAATGACAGTGGTGGATCCATGTGCGGTTTGTGGATAGAACACACATGCAATGACTCTAGTGCTAGTTTTAGTATAAGAACACACATGCAATGACTCTAGTGGGTCCACATGTGGTTTGTGAAAAGAACACACATGCAATGACCACTGGTTGATCCATCAGTTGTTTGTGTAAAAGAACACACATTCAATGAGTCTAGTGGATCCATATGTGGTTTGTGGAAAAGAACAGACATGCAATGACTCTATTGCTGGTTTGTGGTTTTAGTATAAGAACAAACATGCAATTACTCAAATGGATCCATATGTGGTTTGTGGAAAGAACACACATGCAATGACTCTGGTTGATCCATATGTGGTTTGTGGAAAGAACACACATGCAATGACCACTGGTGGATCCATGTGTGGTTTGTGGAAAAGAACACACATGCAATGACCACTGGTTGATCCATGTGTGGTTTGTGGAAAGGACACACGTGCAATGACAATGGTGGATCCATGTGTGGTTTGTGAAAAGAACACACATGCAATGACTCTAGTGTTGGTTTTAGTATAAGAACACACATGCAATGACTCTAGTGGTTCATCCATGTGTGGTTTGTGGAAATAATAGGCATGCAATGACTCTAGTGGTTGATCCATGTGTGGTTTGTGGAAATAACACACATGCAATGACTCTAGTGGTTGATCCATGTGGTTTGGTGAAATAACACATGCAATGACTGTAATGGATCCATAAGTGGTTTATGGAAAAGAACACACATGCAATGACCACTAGTTGATCCATATGTGTTTTTTGGAAAGAACACACATGCAATGACCACTTGTTGATCCACGTGTGGTTTGTGGAAAGAACAGACATGCAATGACAGTGGTGGATCCATGTGTGGTTTGTGGATAGAACACACATGCAATGACTCTAGTGCTAGTTTTAGTATAAGAACACACATGCAATGACTCTAGTGGGTCCACATGTGGTTTGTGGAAAGAACACACATGCAATGACCAGTGGTTGATCCATCAGTTGTTTGTGTAAAAGAACACACATTCAATGAGTCTAGTGGATCCATGTGTGGTTTGTGGAAAAGAACAGACATGCAATGACTCTAGTGCTGGTTTGTGGTTTTAGTATAAGAACAAACATGAAATTACTCAAATGGATCCATATGTGGTTTGTGGAAAGAACACACTTGCAATGACTCTGGTTGATCCATATGTGGTTTGTGGAAAGAACACGCATGCAATGACCACTGGTGGATCCATGTGTGGTTTGTGGAAATGAACACACATGCAATGACCACTGGTTGATCCATGTGTGGTTTGTGGAAAGAACACACATGCAATGACAGTGGTGGATCCATGTGTGGTTTGTGAAAAGAACACAAATGCAATGACTCTAGTGTTGGTTTTAGGATAAGAACACACATGCAATGACTCTAGTGGTTGATCCATGTGTGGTTTGTGGAAATAACACACATGCAATGACTCTAGTGGTTGATCCATGAGTGGTTTGTGGAAATTACACACGTGGAATGACTCTAGTGGTTCATCCATGTGTGGTTTGTGGAAATAACACACATGCAATGACTCTAGTGGTTGATCCATGTGTGGTTTGTGGAAATAACACACATGCAATGACTGTAATGGATCCATAAGTGGATTATGGAAAAGAACACACATGCAATGACTCTGGTTGATCCATATGTGGTTTGTGGAAAGAACACACATGCAATGACCACTGGTGGATCCATGTGTGGTTTGTGGAAAAGAACACACATGCGATGACCACTGGTTGATCCATGTGTGGTTTGTGGAAACAACACACGTGCAATGAGAGTGGTGGATCCATGTGTGGTTTGTGAAAAGAACACACATGCAATGACCACTGGTTGATCCATAAGTTGTTTGTGGAAAAGAACACACATCCAATGAGTCTAGTGAATCCATGTGTGGTTTGTGGAAAAGAACACACATGCAATGACTCTAGTGCTTGTTTGTGGTTTTAGTATAAGAACAAACATGCAATTACTCAAATGGATCCATATGTGGTTTGTAGAAAGAACACACATGCAATGGCTCTGGTTGATCCATATGTGGTTTGTGGAAAGAACACACATGCAATGACCACTGGTGGATCCATGTGTGGTTTGTGGAAAAGAACACACATGCAATGACCACTGGTTGATCCATGTGTGGTTTGTGGAAAGAACACACATGCAATGACAGTGGTGGATCCATGTGTGGTTTCTGAAAAGAACACACATTCAATGAGTCTAGTGGATCCATATGTGGTTTGTGGAAAAGAACAGACATGCAATGACTCTATTGCTGGTTTGTGGTTTTAGTATAAGAACAAACATGCAATTACTCAAATGGATCCATATGTGGTTTGTGGAAAGAACACACATGCAATGACTCTGGTTGATCCATATGTGGTTTGTGGAAAGAACACACATGCAATGACCACTGGTGGATCCATGTGTGGTTTGTGGAAAAGAACACACATGCAATGACCACTGGTTGATCCATGTGTGGTTTGTGGAAAGGACACACGTGCAATGACAATGGTGGATCCATGTGTGGTTTGTGAAAAGAACACACATGCAATGACTCTAGTGTTGGTTTTAGTATAAGAACACACATGCAATGACTCTAGTGGTTCATCCATGTGTGGTTTGTGGAAATAATAGGCATGCAATGACTCTAGTGGTTGATCCATGTGTGGTTTGTGGAAATAACACACATGCAATGACTCTAGTGGTTGATCCATGTGTGGTTTGGTGAAATAACACACATGCAATGACTGTAATGGATCCATAAGTGGTTTATGGAAAAGAACACACATGCAATGACCACTAGTTGATCCATATGTGTTTTTTGGAAAGAACACACATGCAATGACCACTTGTTGATCCACGTGTGGTTTGTGGAAAGAACGGACATGCAATGACAGTGGTGGATCCATGTGTGGTTTGTGGATAGAACACACATGCAATGACTCTAGTGCTAGTTTTAGTATAAGAACACACATGCAATGACTCTAGTGGGTCCACATGTGGTTTGTGGAAAGAACACACATGCAATGACCACTGGTTGATCCATCAGTTGTTTGTGTAAAAGAACACACATTCAATGAGTCTAGTGGATCCATGTGTGGTTTGTGGAAAAGAACAGACATGCAATGACTCTAGTGCTGGTTTGTGGTTTTAGTATAAGAACAAACATGAAATTACTCAAATGGATCCATATGTGGTTTGTGGAAAGAACACACTTGCAATGACCCTGGTTGATCCATATGTGGTTTGTGGAAAGAACACGCATGCAATGACCACTGGTGGATCCATGTGTGGTTTGTGGAAATGAACACACATGCAATGACCACTGGTTGATCCATGTGTGGTTTGTGGAAAGAACACACATGCAATGACAGTGGTGGATCCATGTGTGGTTTGTGAAAAGAACACAAATGCAATGACTCTAGTGTTGGTTTTAGGATAAGAACACACATGCAATGACTCTAGTGGTTGATCCATGTGTGGTTTGTGGAAATAACACACATGCAATGACTCTAGTGGTTGATCCATGAGTGGTTTGTGGAAATTACACACGTGGAATGATTCTAGTGGTTCATCCATGTGTGGTTTGTGGAAATAACACACATGCAATGACTCTAGTGGTTGATCCATGTGTGGTTTGTGGAAATAACACACATGCAATGACTGTAATGGATCCATAAGTGGATTATGGAAAAGAACACACATGCAATGACTCTGGTTGATCCATATGTGGTTTGTGGAAAGAACACACATGCAATGACCACTGGTGGATCCATGTGTGGTTTGTGGAAAAGAACACACATGCGATGACCACTGGTTGATCCATGTGTGGTTTGTGGAAACAACACACGTGCAATGAGAGTGGTGGATCCATGTGTGGTTTGTGAAAAGAACACACATGCAATGACCACTGGTTGATCCATAAGTTGTTTGTGGAAAAGAACACACATGCAATGAGTCTAGTGAATCCATGTGTGGTTTGTGGAAAAGAACACACATGCAATGACTCTAGTGCTTGTTTGTGGTTTTAGTATAAGAACAAACATGCAATTACTCAAATGGATCCATATGTGGTTTGTAGAAAGAACACACATGCAATGGCTCTGGTTGATCCATATGTGGTTTGTGGAAAGAACACACATGCAATGACCACTGGTGGATCCATGTGTGGTTTGTGGAAAAGAACACACATGCAATGACCACTGGTTGATCCATGTGTGGTTTGTGGAAAGAACACACATGCAATGACAGTGGTGGATCCATGTGTGGTTTCTGAAAAGAACACACATTCAATGACTCTAGTGTTGGTTTTAGTATAAGAACACACATGCAATGACTCTAGTGGTTGATGCATGTGTGGTTTGTGGAAATAACATGCATGCAATGACTCTAGTGGTTGATCCATGTGTGGTTTGTGGAAATAACACACGAGCAATGACTCTAGTGGTTGATCCATGTGTGGTTTGTGGAAATAACACACATGCAATGACTGTAATGGATCCATAAGTGGTTTATGGAAAAGAACACACATGCAATGACCACTAGTTGATCCATATGTGGTTTGTGGAAAGAACACACATGGAATGACCACTTGTTAATCCATGTGTGGTTTGTGGAAAGAACACACATGCAATGACAATGGTGGATCCATCTGTGGTTTGTGGATAGAACACACATGCAATGACTCTAGTGCTAGTTTTAGTATAAGAACACACATGCAATGACTCTAGTGGGTCCACATGTAGTTTGTGAAAAGAACAGACATGCAATGACCACTGGTTGATCCATAAGTTGTTTGTGGAAAAGAACACACATGCAATGAGTCTAGTGGATCCATGTGTGGTTTGTGGAAAAGAATACACATGCAATGACTCTAGTGTTGGTTTGTGGTTTTAGTATAAGAACAAACATCCAATTACTCAAATGGATCCATATGTGGTTTGTGGAAAGAACACACATGCAATGACTCTGGTTGATCCATATGTGGTTTGTGGAAAGAACATAGATGCAATGACCACTGGTGGATCCATGTGTGGTTTGTGGAAAAGAACACACGTGCAATGACCACTGGTTGATCCATGTGTGGTTTGTGGAAAGAACACACATGCAATGACTCTAGTGTTGGTTTTAGTATAAGAAGACACATGCAATGACTCTAGTGGTTGATCTATGTGTGGTTTGTGGAAATAACACACATGCAATGACTCTAGTGCTGGTTTTAGTTTAAGAACAGATATGGATCCATATGTGGTTTGTGGAAAAGAACACACATGCAATGACCACTGATTGATCCATAAGTGGTTTGTGGAAAGAACACACTTGTAGTGAACACTGGTTGATCCATGTGTGGTTTGTGAAAAGAACACACATGCAATGCCATTGGTTGATCCATATGTGGTTCATGGAAAGAACACACATGCAATGACACTGGTTGATCCAAATGTGGTTCATGACAGGAATACACATGCAATAAATCTTGTGGATACATATGTGGTTTGTGGAAAGAACACACATGCAATGAACTCTAGTGGATCTATCTTGGCATAATTTGATGTATGCCACGATGCATTTCATTGTAAAAGACACTCACTTTCCATTTTTATACTACTCATCTTTGCCCCCTCCCTCTCTCTCTCTCTCTCTCTCTCTCTCTCTCTCTCTCTCTCTCTCTCTCCCTCTCTTTCGTAGAAGCCCAAACCTGTGCCCACTCTGTCTGCTACGCCCTGATTGGTTGTCACAGTTGTCACGCGGATCGTGCGCACCAACTGTTGATCCTGTATGATCCAACAAGGCTCGTTGCACACATCGTGCGCTTCACATGACAGCGCGAGACATCACAGACGTCTCCCTCAACGAGACTTCTACAAGAAGGAACACGATGCCGTCCATGGAAAAAGTGGTCGAGTGGTCATGTCATGTTTAATCTAGTCTGGAAGGCTACAAGTCTACTACACGACAACTGGTCATCCATGGACCACCGGCTATACCATTTTTACTACGCAGCACGCCTGCACTCTCACTTCCGTCAGGCCCCCACCACACGAACCTTCCACGCGGCAGCCGCAGCCGGAAGAGCTGTCAACCGGGGCCCTCGAGGAGGCATAAACATCCCTGCATTAAAAACCCAGCCTATCGGGTCCTCCATTCGCACTCATCCACTACTCTCTCTTCCCTATCCAGCAAAACACCATAATCTTGAACGTACTTGCACGAACCTTCTCCATGAAACCAGTGCGTGGGGGTGAGTGTCCCGCATCGCCACGGGTGGTGCTTCACGCGCAGATCCGAGGAGCATCACGGAGCACAGCCGAGGAGGACGTGCAGTTCAACCCTTGGGGACCATGTGCACGCCGGCGGTCGACGACTTGGAGGTGCCATGAGGGCGTGAGTTCACGAACACGCCCGCCTGTACCCGGAGGTACATCTATTTCTACATGTTTCATATTTTCTGCTCGAGCTTAATCTATCCAGGCGTCATAAAAAATCTAGTCCTAATGATTAGATGCAACGTACGAACCAGTACATTATTTATTTATTAATAAGTTACCAAGAACACAAACCACATTAATTTAGGAGCGAGCTGGGGAGATGGCCGTAATGAACTGCTGAACCTGTATAGACATGTTATTGCATCGAAAGTAACTTGGAATGGTGGAAGAAATATATATTTATTATTTTGCTCATTTCAGTTTGTATTCCATACATTACAGGTGTATTCAAGTGAGATGGACTCTGACAAGGAGACTAGGGACAACAAGAGCCGCCATGTCATGAAGAAGCTCAAGAGCGGGATAATCCCTTTCCGCACTCGACTTGGGGAGCTAAGGTGCCCTTTCTGTAAGAAAGGAGTCAACCCGAGGATTGCTAGCTTGATTCCGCATGCGGTTGGCATCGGTAAAAGCCCGGCTAGTAAACACAAGTCGGCGACTAAGGCTAAGCACGCTGCTTATGGCAAGTTCCTGAGGGAGTATGTCAGGACCGGCCTAGTGTCCCCTTACTTAGGAATCAACAACTCCTAGCCGACTAACCCCGTCACTGTGCTGGCCCGGCCACTAATAATATTTAGTTCTCTTACCGTATCTAGACCCTTAAACTATGGGGATTTCTATTTTCGTACCCATCAAAATATATTCAAGTTCATCTATTTATGTTGTTAAAGTTCTAGTGGCATACTCGTTATTTTGCATGGATAGAGGGGTACCCTCGACAGATATAAGGGTTATCCTGTCCGCTAGATTATAGAGGATCAACGGTTGGTGGGCAAAACTGAGTACAACTGAATTGCCATGGTTAGACACGAGGGAAAAAACATGACTCATGGTACGCGCGTGCGGTGCACGGGGCGGTAGCGGACACGTGTGGCCCTGCACGGTGCATTAGCGTACGCGGTGCACGGTAGTGCAACGAAACGCCACTTCCCTTCTCCTTTAATAGAGGCCTCCCCACTCCCACTCATCACGCACTCGCTCACTCAACCCTCTCCACTGTCCCATCACCTTCTACAAACGCCCAACAAAACCCCAACCACGCCGGTGATGGAGAAGATCGGCGCGGTGGCCATCGGCGCCTCCAAGGCAGCCGTCGAGGAGCCCCCCGTCCCCGTCCCTGCATCTTCCGTAGCCACCGGCGAGGAGGCCCCCGCCAGTCTCAGACAGATCCCGCTCGGCTGGGACCCCTACGAGGAGGTTGTCTACATAAGGCCGGAGAACCCCTCTGACACCAGCATCGCCGACCCGTGGTCTGAGGTAACCAGGGTTTTCTCCCCTTCCGTTGTTCTTCCCCCGTTCCCATCATTGGATGCTAGATCGTATGTTATTAGGGCTCGCTGTTCAGATTTTTACAATAGCTAATCCTATTGTGTTAGATCTCGATTCGATGAACTCTGCTCAGAAGTTGGGATTAGTATTCGATTTGGTTTGAGATTTGGGGAATAATCGAGATCTCATTCGTTAATTTATGCAAAAACTCAATCCCGATAATCAAAGTATCTCAATCATGTCCTTGTTTCACTCTACTGTTTTTTTCCAACAGGAGGATAGCAGCGACCTCCGCAGCGACAATGAGTCGCAGGACACCAAGACTCGTCATGTGCTGAGGAGGCTAAAGTCCGGTCAGTACAACAACTTCTTCACCGGTGACGTGTACAGGTGCCCCTTCTGCCCCACCAGGAGGCTCCACGGCATGGACTTCAACTCCCTCGTGAAGCATGCCGAGGACATGAGGACCTGCGGCGAGTCCGTGAACGTCCACGGCTTCAGGGCCAATCACCAGGCGCTCGGTCTTCACCTCCGCAACCTCCAGAAGTGGCTATCGAGGAGGCTCGCATGCCCCCGATCAGATCCAAGGTGCCCAAGGTCAAGGGGCTGGGCAGCAAGGAGTGGAGGAGGCGCTAGAGGAAGGAGGCGGATGCCCTCCTGGCAGAGGCCATGAGGGGCCACTGATCAGCCGCTGTAAAAGCAGCTTTTTGTCTTGTTGAAGAAGTCATTGCTGCTGTCACGAGCAGCCTAATTGTCGAACCTCGTTAAGTACTGTACTATATAACCTATATTAGTTGCTTTATCTACATCTGCTCTGTTTACTGAATTTATTTATGGTGCTAGTTTGTTTTGCTTCTCTAGATTTGCTACCAGATTGGGGAAAAACAATCGCAAAAGGAACAATGAATGAAGAGAGAATCTGCTCTAGATTCCCTACCTTTTTGGGCAACAAAAACACAACTGTTAGAGAGAGAGGGGAAAAGGCGCTCTTAAAAAGGCTAAATGACAAAAAAAACTTCCACTTTAGGCGTCATGGCGCACGTAACAGCCAAGCCTTTGACCAGACGACACCCCCCTCCGAGCGCATGTGAGGGCTTTGGAATATCGGGAGGACAAAAGTGAGGACAAACGAGACACAATGTTGCTATAGCTAAATCTGACAAAAAGCTGAATTTGGCTTTACCATGCAATTTGGCTAGAGCTCCACAATGTAGCTATTCTAAATCCCTAAACTATGTGGTGCATTGAAACCTAATGCTTTTCCACCGACACGTGTGCTGCAAAGTTGCTTGATCGTGCATGCTTACACAAGTGGCCTACAGAGAAACTTATAGAAGCATGGGCAAACGAGCTTCATTTTGGCAAATTCGGGACAAGCTTTGCGCAATCGGCAGGCCTGATCGGCTGGGAGGCTGCCCCGGGGTGCAGGGATGCTAGGTCCATGTCTATGCTTACACTTCTTAAACTTGTTAGGAATTAATAATAACTGTACACTTCCTTCTATCCTGTCACGTTATGTCGTGTCAACACCGTGCACCCGCTGCGGATCAGCAACGGGACGATGGTGTACGTGACCGTTCTCTGCCACGCCAAAGCCACGTCGCACACCTGTCCCATCGCCTACTGGTACGGACGCCGAATTTAATCGCTAGGATTGGAAACCATCGATGCTCGCCCGGTCAAACTTGCTTCCGCATGGGTATGACTGGAATATTGGTAAACGGAATTTAAGCATCGCTTCGCCTCAAAGACATCACTGTGCAAAAATCCCCAACTCATTCCTTCCGCCGATGCCGCCACCGCAAGAACCATCGACGCTGTCGCAGGCACCGCCTCCGCCTGGCCATACCACCACAACAGATCACTCCACCTCCAAGCCCAATCCCAGCCACCGCCATCAATTAGGCCACCGCGCCGCATTAGTCGCTGCCATGGACGCAGAGTACGGCGTGTTCGGCGACGGGAGCGACTACACCGACGAGTACACCGTCACCGCCCATGGCACCACCAAGCTGACGGTCGTCCACACAAATGCGTCAGCGGAGGTGGCCAAGGTCATCGTAATGTATGAGCGGTGGCTACAGGAGACGATGGATAGGTACAAGATCGTCGGCCTTGACCTTGAGTATACTAGAGATAGGAAGAGGACGACGCTTTTGCAGCTGTCCATGCGCAACCATTGCCTACTATATCACATATGTAGGGCCAAATCTGTATGGCCGGAGCTTTGCAAGTTCCTACACAGGAGGGAGATCTACTTCGCCAGCGTTGACATCAAGAACAACACTCCGAAGTTAGAATGGGATCTCCTTGTTCATGTCGTCAATCACGTAGATCTCCAACGTTTGTGGAGGTACCCGGATGGCGGTACAGGGAAAGCCGGCATGGCTAAACTCGCTTCCGACATCATCGACCGCGAGTATGCTAGCATGAAAATCGAGTTCCCGAAGCACTTGCACGAGCGATGGGAGTGGAGGCACCTGGATTACGATGCGATCATGTACGCAGCCAGGGACGTGTATGTCTGCTACGAGATGCTCAACACGATCTGGCAGGTGGTGAGTGTGCTGTTTACCACTACTAGTTTCACATTTCGTTCCTAGTTTTATCTCGCCTGTATTTTATCTCGCATGTATTTTCTAAGCATTCTGTGTGTAAGAACCAAGCTCGTATGATCCCTGTGCTATTAGCTATTTAAGCTGTATGAATTACATCCCCCTTTTGTATGCTCAACATTCATTCTTACAAATTCTGTCTGTGCCATTTGCATGCGGGAGAATCCAGGACTGACGTGCATAAGGTGTGATACAGTCATAAGTCATAACCAAACCCAGATTATAGAGAAGGATACAGTCATAAACCAGATTATAGTTTGACAAAGGTAATACACAGCAGTCCGTAATTGCTCACATAGTGTACTTATGAAATAACATGTTTTCATAAACACAACAATCATGCACTAATAGTCTACATGCTAGCCTGTTGGAGAAGGCAACCGATCCCAGGATGCCTTCTGGCCCCTGGTTTGTAGATTCATCTACACTCCGGCATCTGGGACAAACAACCTGCCTTGGTGGTGGTTCAATGATGCGATGACTGGAACGAGATTTTACAATCTGGCGGTATAGCTCGTGGCTAACATACCTGTCAATTGCAGCGTACTTCAGATTAGGTTCAGAAAGTGGCTTATCCTCCCAGTAATCGTGTCCTAAATGCCTCCATAAACATCTCGGCAATCTGTCCTTCATGTTAGCGTACCACGGGTCTATGAGTTCGGAGGCAAGAGTAGCCATCCCGGTCTTGCAGCCCTTTGTCCCTGGGATCCAGTAAATTTCCTAGATGTCCACTCTGCACTCCTTTGGGATTCTAATGTTAACAGTCGGGCTTTCAAGCAGTTTACTGTCATTCCTGATGTCAACACTAGTAAGTGTTATGTGCTGGTTCACGAGAAAGTCATGAAACAGATCCCTAATGCTTTCGCCCCACCTGCATGAAAATGAATTCAGACAAATAATATAGCAATAACTTTTGCAAATAGATGGTTCAGGAACAAAAAGACAGCAAAGTCTACCAGATCCCGTTAGCCCCCTTCTCGCAAAAAGGCTGGTGTACGAGGACGTGCCCCTTCATGGAGAGTTGCACCACGGCGATCCTACGGTGATCGCGGTTGTACTCGAGGTCGAGACCTAGGAACCTGTTTTCTTCGAACTGCAGCCAACTCGTGTAATTATTCAGAGTGTTCCTCACCGTCCGAGGGTCGGTGATGTAGATGACATCGATCTTCTTCCCACCATGTACTTCGATGTCGAAGTGCGCAATTTCTTGCCTGCCGTTGTTTGGGACGTCCGGAGCGTCCATGACTACAGGCAAGAGGGAAAGGATATGGAGGAAGAGGGTGATGTGGTGGTGGAGGAAATGGATGAGGCCATGGAGGAGGAAATGAGACAAAGAAGTGAAAGATTGGAACCGCCCTTACCAATATCTGGAATGGTGCACGACCGTTCGTAGTAGGGTGAAGGTGGCGAAAAACGACGGTTTTACACGTCAACGCTAGCACTTCCTAAAATTTGTTCTGCGCCACTTGCATGCGGTAGAATCAATTCAAACGTAGGCACGTTTGCACGTGCCGACCTTCACTCACTGACAGGCGGGCCGCACATTTCCCTTTTACGATTTATTTTTTCACTTCCTCTAGCAGTTCCGGTGCCCGCCCTAAATAATTACGCCCCCTTCTTTTCTTCCACGTGGACGAGAACCAGCAGCGGCGGTTCCTTGCAGATTCACTCCCCACTCGAACAACTGCCCCCATCCCTGATTCCACCCCCTCTTGAATCCATCCGCCTCCTTATCACAATGCCTCCATTAATCTACCGGATTCCAGACTCCATTTGCCGCTATGGGTAGATCTTAGGGTAGCAGCAGGCTGAAGCGAAAGGCATGCGACGATGACGCGGATGGCCAGGGCGACTGCTACCGCGAGGATTGGGTATGGCCGAACCTCAGCATCGCAAACGTGCATAGGATCGCCTCGGAGTTGGACATCATCTCAGCCGGCCGCCTCGCTCGCTGCATCTCTGGCTACCGCGTGACGATGCGAAACAAGGACAAACAACCGTTCGGCACGCTAGGCCTTCTTTACCCCGATAACAGCAAATGGCCAGACGACCGCGATGGCCACGTAAGTTCCAGTATCTAGCTTATTCATTCAGTCATATCATTGATTCATATGTGCTGAACTCTCATCGGAATCCTATGTTCCTTTCGTCGAACGTGTTGTGTGCACGCGCAGTTTGAACAAATCGAACCATTTAAGACTATTCTGTATAGCAGAAGTTCTGCTCGTACCTGATATTCTGGTATTTTCGTAGTGACACGGTCTTACTTTAGGTGATAGACGAGTTGTCAATTTCAATTTTGCAATGGAATGCCTGCTAGGTGATATTCTGTTTACTAAAATAAAAACAAATAGATTAGACGATTTAATGCTGTTATGCCCCGAGCTGTTTAATTATGATCATCATCAGGAGTTTGTTCTGGGGGCTCTGCTACTACTCCATATATTGAGTATCTTCGTAGTGACACAGGCACAATTTAGGCGATATCTGAGGAGACACTCGTATTTAGGCGATATTTTGTGTACTTTAATCTGAAGGCCCAGTTGTAAAATTGTATCTGCAATGCAATCCATGCTAGTTTATTGTACCAACTGAAAACAAACTCTGCAGAATATTCATGCAAAACTGATGCTGTTGGATAAGTGGTCTGAATCAGTAGTGGTGAATATCAAGGAAGAAGAAGAGATAGAAATGGAAGATGACCAAAACTAGGTGGGTGGCAACGGCGAGTGGCCGGTCCTTTTATCACAGGATGGCAGTACTTGGACTCTAAAAAATGGCTACAGATAGGTGAGACTTGTAGTGCCATCTTTGAAGGGTGTCGGCATTACTACATTCAACAACGGGTGGCCGCCGCCCATTTCCAAATTCGCTTACAGGTTCAACATGGCAGAACTTGACCTCGTGAAGGTACAACTCCCACATAGACCGCGGGAGGGTGCGTGGAAGAACTGGGAGTACGACCTCTTAGCGGTGTTCGACAAGGCAATCACATTCATTAGATTCCCAGAAGACAAGGAATGGACAGTCTTGCGCGATGACTTCCTGCGGCCGGAGAAGTATGTCGACGCCGTCTTCACCTACGGCTACTCTTCGTACAAACCGCAACACATTTATGCGGTCACTGAACCTAGCGGCGATGTGCATGTTTGGGAGCCATCCATTTGGGGTGAGTCATGGTATCATATAGCATGTAAAATCCCATTCAAAATTCTGCTTACTGACTGTTAGTAACACGCAGGTACCCACGCAGCCCCGCGCATCATTCCAGCTCCGGTCATCGAAGATGCAGTAGTAGATGCTGAACTTGGGACACGGCGCTGGTTCCTGGCACCTCTCGGAGACAACACGGAACAGGATGATGAACTCTTGTGGATTCATATCAGGGGAGCACTAAATAGCATTGGTGATACAATAGAACATATGGGGACACAACTTTCTTCATACCCATCGATGCGGTGTCACGTATTCTCGAGGTCCGCATGCCCATCCGAAGACCCAGTAGACCAAGTCTGGAGCAGAGTCAACAATCTGAAGGGACAATCTGTGTTTCTTGGGATCAACTACCCTTTCTTTGTTGGAGCCCCTGGAGCTGTTGAACCTGTAATTGCTCTGGCTGCCCTGGCCCCTGATGCTGCTACTGCTGCTGGTGGTGGTGTTGGTGGTGGTGGAGCTGACAAAGAACTAGCTGCTGCTGCTCCTGGTGAAGCTGACAAAATACTTGGTGATGCTGCTGCTAGTGAAGCTGACGAAATACTTGCTAATGCTGCTGCTAGTGAAGCTGACGAAATACTGCCGAAATTTGTTGCGAGTCCCTAAGAACATCTTGGTGTTGTTCTTTGAGGTGCTAGCACTTCTAGTGTTGATAGCGGTGTGTGTTGGGCACTCACGCGCCTATCATGTTGACACTCCAGATCCGACCTGGAGCCAAATCCACGTCGGGGGGAGGGGGGCTACAATTGGCTCATCAGTGGGGTCGTACTATTTGAAGGAGAATGAAAGACCAAACACAAAGATTCGGTTCGTTCCGACGATACCACCAGCTCCAGGGACCTAGTGCTCATACTGGCAGATCCGATGAACCATTTGTCTTTATCTTTATCATTATTTACACTTATGTGTGTAAAGACTAAGCTGTGCTTATTTGTGTAAGACTAAGTTAGGCCTAACTGCGTAATATTCAGTGAAGCCTAGCTTTTCTTTCCACGCCCATAACAACAGAATTGCAGCACAGAACATACAAATGTAATGTGCATACCAGGTATTTTTGCTCAGGATAACAACCACTTCAAGCAAATGATACATCGTGTACACATTTGAACGCATCACTAGAATGTGCCACCTATTGATGATTGATGACATGGATCTAGCTTTTCTATGCTTATTTGCATCGAATCGCTCATTGATTTGTTCACATATTTTTGGCAATGGCTGATGAACTCCACTCTCTTTGTAACTTGCTTCGTCAGCGAGCACTTGTCGATGCAATGCAAGGTACAGAACATGGTCGTCACCGTCATTCCATTTAGGTTCTCTATGTTTCATCATCATGGAGCTACTAATTTCAAATGAAAATCTCGTTAACAACATATGTGTACATTGTTAGAGTATGCTATGGACACGGTACATACATGTTTTTCTACAATCATAAGAAGAAAACTTGATGCATTTTCACCTTGTTAGCGTTGTGGCGAACTGGGTGGATGTGCCTTTGGGGTTCGGAGAGGAAGGCGCCGTGGCTGGTGCGTGTGCGACCATGGTGATGGCAAGCTCGGATTCTAGAGGAGGCCAACAGGACCGAGCATGGTCGGCATGGTGACAGATCTCACCCGGGAATGAATTCCCATCCCCGCGCCGTGCCATGGGTGCGGCCATGGTGAGGGTGAGCTCCGATTCGAGATGGGGAGGAGAGCCGGGCCGAGCAGGTTCGTCCAAGCCCTAGCTCCGCGCCATGGCCGCGACCACAGATTGTAGCCCCGGAGGAAGAAAAAGACGCGTAAAGGATGCATGCACCAACACTGCAAGCCTACATGGCAGCGACGACGGCAGCGACATAACGGCGAAAGCTGATAGGGGGGCCCAACTTGACGGCCGTTAGCCTGATTTTTTGTATTGAAACGTAAAGTTGAATTCGTGCCGAAAAAGACCCTCTGAGTATTTGGCACGCCAACTTTGGGCAACGCAGCTGATTGTAAGCAACTTGGATACCATGTTGCCTGGCCACCCCAACTTTCGGGCCGCAAAATGATATTCTCCACTCCTATGCCTAATGGTCTTTTCTCTATCGAGGAAGGATGTTTGCTATATGACTTGTAGGTTGAGAAACACCAACCTAGGGAGGAGATTCTGGAAGGGATGAGGACCAAGAAGAGGAGCAAGAAGTTCCTTATCAAGAAGAGCAGCCATCAACCCGGTTTGCTACATACCAAGACTTCCAAGAACTTGGACGGACCGTGGAGAGGATGCATAGGCTCTCTTTGAACCTCCAAGGAACAACTAGTAACCTGTTAACTCAGTTTCGAACTTGAGTAACGACTTTTCCCGCCGCCACAATGATTTGAAGGGCTTGCAAAAGCCTAAGCTTGGGGAAGTTTCCTCATGTATCTTTATTTGGTGTTCATTTGTTTCTATTTATTTTGAGGTTGTGTTTTTAATTCGAGTTTATGAGCACTCGTTTTGGTTTCCCAAACACTTTATTTTTAGTTCTTTCTATTTTACTTTCGAGATTTTCTAGTCGAGCTTTGCCACCAATTTTCTATTCTTTAAGTTACCTCTCTTAAAAACAACAAAAATATTTCTCCATTTTTCTTTATTTTCCCTCTTTCTTTTCTTCCAGCCTCAAGGTTCATATGTTTGTAGGAGAGTGATCGACTTCGAGTTTTCAAGAAACAAATAAAAAAGGAAGAGATAAGTGGAACCAAACATGAGAGGTATGCCTTATGACTCCCCACTTTTGAAGTTTGAGAGACCTATGTTAGTTTGTAGTAAATGTTGAGATATTATATTGGTGGAGTAAGTCTTTGTGATGTAGTAAGATTTTCGTTTGCATGGGTATTTAGTTGGGTACATTTTGTTCTAGCTCTCGTAATTAACCAAGTCTTGCCTAAAAATTGCAAAACAATTGTAATAAGAAAAAGTCTCACAATTGAAGACTTGGGTGTTGTAGTGTTTAGTCTTGAAGGCTTATTTCTAGAGACACTCAACACCACTGAAAATGTTGATTGACTTGATAACTCTCTTTAAAAGGATTTGTTCAATTGAATTAATGTCTAGCAGTTTTTGTGAGCATGCCGAAGTTTGACTTGTTAATCATAAGAATGATATAGCTTATGCATGTCAAACTTCATGGGATGCCAACAACTTCGCTGGCCTACGAACGATCTTCATGGAGGAAACTCCTAGATTTCGGCTATGAGTTGATTAAACACATGTAGCAACGATGCTATAGTGGGTAAGATTCTTGGCACTCCCGGGTAACAATAATCATGATGGAATCACTCCTCTGGCTATTATGAGTAATCATTATGCAAAAGGAACAAAAACCTTAGTGATGCCACGAGTGTCCATCACAACCCGATAAAGTAATAAAAATCTTTGGCATGCTCTCAATTACTTAAGAACTAAAATTCTAGAAGGACAATGAATAGAAAAGTAGTGTTAGAAAAGTCTTGATTTATTGATGTGGGAGAATTGAGATACTCTAGTGTATATGCTTTTCATGACAACTCTCACACTCTCAATTTACATGATTATACTTTATTATTCAAAGGCAATCCTATGAGTTGATTACATGACATGGAATAAAGTTTACTCATTTGAATCATCCATGTTAACAATAATTTTGCTACGCTATAAGGATGCATAAAACCCGTATGATATGCTTGCCATTTCTCTATCTATGCTGAAGTTTTTCAGATTTATGAAGTGGAGGAAATATGAGACTACCAATCATGAGTAAGATCATCATCTCGTTATTTCAGTTTAAATGCTGAGTTCCATTTTGATTTTAGTTTTCTTGCTCAGGGACGATCAAGTTTAAGCTTGGGGAGGTTGATGGCTCTGAAATATAGCTATATCCATCCACATTTAAACTGGATATTATTCATATTTTTGATGAAATATCTCTCTAAACCCTGCCACTAATACCTAATATTCAAAGGGGTATGCAATCCTTTCTTTCTATTTTTTTTATGCGCAGATAATGTCATTTGAAGATGGAAATCACTATATTAAAGTCAAAGATACGAGATTTCCAACAACTAGAAGAAACCAGGAGCCGTGAAGCGGAGGCAGATGCTTTAACGACTAACTATACGACCGGAACAAAATTCCGACCGTATAGTTCTGGTCATATAGTTGGCGCCACCACCGCTAGGTCAGACAGAACAACTTTTGTGAAGGGACCCCTATATAAAGAAGCCTCGGGCAACGAGAAAAAGCCCTGCCTTGTCCAAAAGTCTCTGCCCCAGATCATTAGCCGCCTGCAGATCTCAAAACCATTCCCCATCTCCATAGCCATTGATACGTCCATTTTGCATCACTATTCTATGTCATAATTCATTGTTATTCATTGATATATTTCGTATTGAGAGGTGATACTTATGTTATTTCATCTGTTTTTGCATGGTTGATGACTTTTGGAGCATGGACCACTATAGTCAGGATTCTGATGGAAAAGGTGCTGTTTGGAGGCAAAATTCACGAAGATCAGAAAATCCGGGAAAATATACAGAAAATCCTATTTTTCTAGAAGACGAAGAAGCCATAAGGGGGGCTGAAGATGGGCCATAGGGGGCCCACACCACCCCCTGGCGCGGGCCACCCTGGGCCGCTCCACCAGGTGGTGTGGCCGCCCTGGTCCACCCCTGGCACTCCCCTCTGGCGTATATTATCCTCCCAAAACCCCAAGACTCGGGGAGCAACCACAGAAAGATTCCGCCGTATCTGCGGGGCGGAAAACATCGAGAGAGAAAGATCTCTCTAGCAGACAGATTTCTGCCAGAAGAATTCCTTCCCAAAGAGGGGAGATCATCGCCATCAACACCACCATCAAGCTGGACTTCATCGGGATCATCATCATCATCATCACCACCATCATCATCATCATCACCCTCATCACCATCTCCATATTGCTGTAACAATTGCGTTGAATCTTGCATAGTTCATAGGGGAAACTTTCTCGGTGTTGATTACTCTTTGTAGTTGATGCTATTGAGTGAACCATTGAATTATTGTTTATGTTCAGATTGTTATAGATCATTATTCCATCTCTGATCATGATCCATATGATGTCTTATGAGTAGTTCATTTTGTTCTTGAGGATATGGGAGAAGTCATGTTGTTAGTAGTGGAGTTGTGTTGAGAAAGATTCAATGGTTTGATATTTAAGTTGTGGTGTACTTCTTCTAGTGGTGTCATGTGAACATCGACTACATGACACTTCACCTATATGGGCCTAGGGGAATGCATTGTGTATTTGGCTACTAATCGTAGGGGTTTTGAGAATGTAAACCTGAACCCCCGTTAGGAAACCATTGCACAAGTGACGTAAGGGTCTTAGAGTTTAAAGCTATGGTTAGGTTTCTACCTTAATTACTTTCTTGTACTTACGGATGTTTGCAAGGGGTATAATCACAAGTATGTATTAGTCCTAGGAAGTTCGGTACATTAGCACAGGTTCACCCACACAACACTTAGCAAGCTAAAGAAGATTAATCAACTATATGAAGCGAAACCACTTGACAGTCTTCCCATGTGTCCTTGAGAACGTTTGGTCATCTTAAGTAATACAACCGGCGTGTCCTTTGCTGCATAAAGGATTGGGCCACTTGCTGCATTTATTCCTACTGTCTTTTATTTACTCATACTTTGTTTACTTGCTTTATCAAAAACCCCTAAAAATCCGTTTGCTAAGTATTTGCAGAGAATTCTGATCCATACCACTAGCCAAGACCTTTCGCTCCTCATTGGGTTCGACACTCTTACTTATCAAAATACTGCGATACACCCCTATACTTGTGGGTCATCAAGACTATTTTCCGGCGCCGCTGTCGGGAGTGAAGCGCTATTGGAGAGTGGAACCGGTAAAGGAAACTTCTCCGTGAGTATTCTTTACTCATAGTTGCTTTATTTTCGTTATGGATAATTCATTGAGTTTCTTATTTGGTAATGCTACTACCACTGCTAAGGTAGTAGATAAGCCACCACCTGCTGAGAATGATGCTTTTAAAATACCTACAAGAATTATTGATCGTGTTATGGATAACTACTATGTTGGGGATGGAACTGTCCACCCCGGTGATCATTTACTCTTTATACATGAATTATGCGGGTTGTTCAAGTGTGCAGGTATTACTACAGATCAGGTTAAGAAGAAGTTATTCTCATTATCACTGAAAGGAAGAGCTGAGTAATGGTATAAGCTGTTGAAGAATGGTCAAGCTCTGGAATGGGAGGAAATAGTGCCTCTCTTTTATTCAAAGTTTTATCCTCCTAGTGAGATTCATAAAGATCGGAATCAAATATACAACTTTTGGCCTCTTGATGGAGAGAGTACAACTCAAGCTTGGGGGAGATTGAAGTTACTAATGCTCAAATGTCCCATTCATGAGCTCCCCAACAATATTATTATCAATAACTTTTATGCAAGGCTCCCTCTACATGATAAGGATTTATTGGATGCTTCTTGTGCTGGATCATTCACTCGCATGGGAGAAGAAGCTAAATGGGATCTTCTGGACCGTATTCAAGACAATGCTGAATCTTGGTAGAATGACAAAGGTAGAAAGTCAGGTATAAATTATGATTATGAATGCATTGAATCTTTTATGAGAACTGATGTCTTTCAAAATATTTAAAATGCTTTGGTCTAGACTCTCAAGCTGTTGCTTCTTATTTTAAGGCTTTTGCTTCTTACATTGAAGTGCCTAAAAAGATGTGGAATAAGTATCATGAACCTTATAAAGATATTGCTAAGAGTGTTCCTGCAAGAAATACTAAAGCTTATACTACTAATCATGTCTTACCTAAACATTATATTGAGAAAATGCCTTTTTCTAGTTAAGATAAAGGAACATTCTATGATAGCTAGTATGGTTAATGAAAGTACAAATAAAGCTGTTGAACCTGATAAAAAAAGGTTGATGAACCTACGATTGCAAATGTAAAAGACTTTGTCACTAAATATGTAGAAGAGGGACACACTATCCTTTGTAAGGACACCTCTAATATTGTTTCACAAAGTAGTATTATGAGAGCTAGTATTCCTATGTTTTCTCTTAGAATAAGTGATCATTGTTACGATGATCCTGGTGATAGTTATATTGTTAAGTTTATGCATGATACTGAAAGTTACTATGAGAGAGGAAAAAGTTTTCTTATGCATCTCAATAATATCAAGTTTCCTCGTTTTATGCTGAAAGTTTATACGTTGCACTTCTTTTGCCTTCTTATGCAAGTAGCCTCTGGTTTCAACAACTTGTTTGTTTACAAAATTCTCTTGCATAGGAAGTGGGTTAGACTTAAACGTGTGTATTTTTGCTTCTTAATGCTCTCTTTCACTTCAATTCATATTCTTATGTGAGCATCTTCAAAAACTCCCATCTTAATGGCTATAAAGAAAGAGCTTTTTGGGAGACAATCCAATTTATTTCTGTTTTCAGTTTATTTGTGTTTCTTTGAATCTTGGAAGTTATTACTTTGGTAATAACCGCTCCTTATCTGTTTTGTTTGGTTTTTGTGTCAAGACCAACCTCTAATGAGAGAGAAGTAATATTTGGGGAAGTTGCTGTCCCGAAACAGATTTTTGTGCTTCACCGTAAAAATACATGAGAGATCTCTGTATGTCGGATTGAGCTGTAATTTTTTGTGCTTCTGCCCCAGGTTGTTATTTAACTTTCGTTAGTTTTGAATTATTTGATTTGAGCAACAGAAGATTTTCTAAAAAATGATATTTACCTGCTGGTCTGATTTGACAGATTTTGCCACTCTTTCATTTGCTTCTTTAATCGATTTCTTTTTTGAATTATTTTTGGGTTTTCGGAAGGAGTTGCTACAGTAGCTTATGTTTTGATGGTTTTTAGTTGAAAGTGGACTCAAAAGGTTTTATCACTTCACTTATACTAATGTTGGTAATGAGAACTGTGTGAAGTTTTGTGTGAAAGAAATTTCCAGGAAGTGGAGATAATGGTGTAATAAAGGAGGGAAAGGTTTCCACGACTCAAGTAATAAGTGTATGAAGATGAAGATATTGATGTTATTCAAGAGGTGACTCTGGAAGAATCTATCAAAGACCAAATTCAGAGGCCTGCAGAGTCCGTTTTCAAATAGGTAATAGATCTTGTAAGAGAAGTTCCACGAAAATACTATCCAACTATATTTTTGCACTTTTCAGTCAATAAGGAAAACTACGAAGTGAAAAAGGGACGGAAATGGAGCCAGGGTAGTGCACACCACCCTGTGGCACGGGCCCACCCCTGGCCGCGCCACCAGGTGGTGAGTCCACCCCGGACTCCGCCTCCGACTCGTTTTCTCCCAGTACCTTCCTTTTTGTCATGAAACTTCATAATATATAATCCCCCGGATCCCCCGAGGTTCGTATATCGTGTTTTCGTCGTGTTTTTGTTTCGATCTGTTTCTGCCAGGACGTACTCTTTGAAGGTTTAGAAGCACAATGGTGTCCGCCAAGGATAAAAGGAAGGAGCCTATGGAGGAAGATCCCCAAGACCCCAAGCAGGGGCTGGTACCTTTAGTCACTTGCCCTGCATCAACGGAAGCCCTACGAGTCACTAAGGAGTTCTGCGATAAGTATCGAGACTTGAGGAGGAAGATGCTGGAAGATTTCCTCACGACAACTAAGAAAATATTACCACCACCAAAGGAGTAATTCGTCATCAGGTTTGGCATCCCCTTGGTTTGTTCCAAGCTTGGGGGAGTGCCACGGTATCACATCACTATCTTCTATCTTTTTACCTTATTAGTAGAGTCATATCATGAATAGAGAAGTTATCATGTAGGATGGTTTGCATTATGGAAGTGTCCCCTCTCTTGTTAGATATGTATCCCTTGGTGTGAGTTGCCATTATGGAATATTAATGAGAAGTTCTATCATTTACTCTTTTGCATAGCTTACATTAGTTTTCAATTCGTGGTTATATGATTGATCTTGTTGTTATTATTGGTATCACTTTGGGATCATTGAGTTAATTTAGTTGGTTTTGGCAAACCTAGCTCGGTCAGTAGCAACACTATTTTTGAGAGTTGAATGAAAAAGATAAAAGTACTCAAAAAAAATATAATTTCATCATCTTTCTTTCTTGATTTGCTCATAAGTTTAGTATTCTCTAGTTAAGATCTTTTGTGCTTCCAAGGAAGATTGCATGTTTGTTTTTATCACCTGTATGTTTGGTTGTTTCCTTCAACTCTTATACTTGCTACCCAGCCTTGCTAGCCAAAAACCTGTACTGAGAGGGAATTCTTGTCGGGCATCCACTCCTTCAAACCAAACTCGTGCCATTTGTGTCTACCATACCTACCTAGTAGCATTATTGCTATTCCAAGTAAATTCTTGTTTTGTCTACCTTCCAAATTAAACTTGTTATGTGAAAATTAGTGATTAAAGCTCTCACGAACTTGATGGCACACCTTACTTTTCTTGCATTTAATAAACTTGAACCATTGGGTCCTTCTTTGTTGCGTATATGCTTGCGCTTTGTGAGTTGAAGTTAGCAGAACCATGTATCATGGGACCGCTTTCAACACTTCATTGGTACTTTGTACCTAGTTGATATCATGATCTTTTGCTTATGGATCCTGACGGTGTGAAATAAAAGTGGAACTTGTAAGATCATGGAGTTTATATGTGTGTTAGAGAAACGCCTGGGCCGCTAGCCTAAGCCATGCCTAATCATGGTGGAAACTTGCAGCGTAACTATAGTGAGCATTCTATGAAGCATCCTCAATAAAAACCTATGCAAATAGGAAATAAAAAGATCGCTGAGATGCTCACTGTCTGCTTGCCTTGTCATTTTGATTATGGGATAGCTCCTGTGTCATGTGCAAGGGGTACCCCATTGGCAGTTCTCTATGATACACATGTATTTACAATGACAAGAGCTTACTCATGACTGAAGTTGAGTAGCATGAGGTTTGGTACTCGTAAGTAAGGGGCATGGGACTTCAATTTATAACTTGTCAAGCATATCCTCTTAGTTGTGTCACTTTAACCTTAATCACCAAAAGATGCCTATGATAGGGGCAATGAGAGCTGAAAGCTAGTAAGTATCATAATTTTTGGGAGCTCTTTATGAGACTTGCAATCCCTGCTTCCCTATGCGAAGGGCCTTTCTTTTACTTTGTAGTTGAGTTAGTAGACCTACTCCCTTCTATCTCAGCAAGTATTTTGAGTTGTTGTGTCTCATTCATTCCTATGATGATTTATTCAATCATGTTTCTTATGTTCCTTGTTTTGCACATTGCTTTATCTTGATGTTTACTACTTTGAAAGCTATCATTGAAAAACCAGCTATTTGTGAACTCCAGCAAATTATCAACTATTCTTCGACCAAGAGCTAAGTTTGCCATTACCAATTATGATTCACTTTATGTATCTTTATTGTGTTTCCTTTACTCATTGCAAGTTGAGTTATATAATAGTGAGGTGTCTTCTATTATGATCTATGTATTGATGAATGTGATGCTTCTTGTCCGTATTCTTTTATCGACTCTTCACTCCATAAACCTGAGGCCATGTTTATTGAGCTCAGTTTTGCTTCGGGACAAGCGAAGTCTAAGCTTGGGGGGAGTTGATACGTCCATTTTGCATCACTATTCTATGTCATAATTCATTGTTATTCATTGATATATTTCATATTGAGAGGTGATACTTATGTTATTTCATCTGTTTTTGCATGGTTGATGAATTTTGGAGCATGGACCGTTGCAGTCAGGATTCTGATGGAAAAAGTGCTGTTTGGAGGCAAAATTCACGAAGATCAGAAAATTCGGGAAAATATACAGAAAATCCTATTTTTCCAGAAGACGAAGGAAGCCAGAAGGGGGGCTGAAGATGGGCCACAGGGGGCCCACACCACCCCCTGGCGCAGGCCACCCTGGGCTGCGCCACCAGGTGGTGTGGCTGCCCTGGTCCAGCCCTAGCACTCCCCTCTGGCGTATATTATCCTCCCAAAACCCTAAGACTCGGGGAGCGACCACAGAAAGATTCCGCCGCCTCTACGGGGTGGAAAACACCGAGAGAGAAAGATCTCCGGCGCATGATTTCTACGGGAATTCCTTCCCGGAGAGGGGAGATCGTCGCCATCAACACCACCATCAAGCTAGACTTCATCGTGATCATCATCATCACCACCATCATCACCATCAGCACCCTCATCACCATCTCCATATTGCTGTAATAATTGCGTTGAATCTTGCATAGTTCATAGGGGAAACTTTCCCGGTGTTGATTACTCTTTGTAGCTGATGCTATTGAGTGAACCATTGAATTATTGCTTATGTTCAGATTGTTATACATCATTATTCCATCTCTGATCATGACCCATATGATGTCTTGTGAGTAGTTCGTTTTGTGCTTGAGGACATGGGAGAAGTCATGTTGTTAGTAGTGGAGTTGTGTTGAGAAAGATTCAATGGTTTGATATTTAAGTTGTGGTGTACTTCTTCTAGTGGTGTCATGTGAACGTCGACTACATGACACTTCACCTATATGGGCCTAGGGGAATGCATTGTGTATTTGGCTACTAATCGTAGGGGTTGCCGGAGTGACAGAAACCTGAACTCTCGTTAGGAAACCATTTTACAAGGGACGTAAGGATCTTAGAGTTTAAAGCTGTGGTTAGGTTTCTACCTTAATTACTTTCTTGTACTTACGGATGTTTGCAAGGGATATAATCACAAGTACGTATTAGTCCTAGGAAGGTCGGTACATTATCATAGGTTCACCCACACAACACTTAGCAAGCTAAAGAAGATTAATCAACTATATGAAGCGAAAGCACTTGATAGTCTTCCCATGTGTCCTCGAGAACATTTGGTCATCTTAAGTAATACAACCGGCCTGTCCTTTGCTTCATAAAGGATTGGGCCACTTGCTGCATTTATTCCTACTGTCTTTTATTTACTCGTACTTTGTTTACTTGCTTTATCAAAAACCCCTAAAAATCTGTTTGCTAAGTATTTGTAGAGAATTCCTGATCCATATCACTAGCCAGCACCTTCTGCTCCTCATTGGGTTCGACACTCTTACTTATTGAAAATACTGCGATACACCCCCTATACTTGTGGGTCCTCATTGGCGACATTGTAAGACTATTCCTATCAATATTATGATTTTCATTACAATGTTTGTGATTGTTGATCTCATCTCTATGTGTGAGTAATTATCCTTGGGCTAAGGGCTTCGGCCTAGCCCTGTAGCATTTGTTCATGTTATTTACCATGGATGGGATCAGGTATTAGGTTGTATGACATGATGATTATTGTATCCTCTCTTGCCTCAATCCAAGGACTTTTCAAGTACCCAAGACCCCGAGGGTTGAGCCAGTTATAGGGAATATGAGTAATGACTCATCTGTAGGTTGGGAACCCCAGTGACAGAAGGGGTAGTATGGCTATATGTGAGGGATTTACTTGGGATTAATGGTGACATCACTATGCATATCATTAGTTCTCTTTCTTCTATGGATGAGACTAGTAGGTTATTGCTATAAGAGGTCGTGGAGGCAATAGCAATTATGGATGCACTACCCACATATAATTTATCTTGCTCTAACAATTACATGCATACTTTATATTTATCTTTTATTCCCATCAGATGTTTTGCACAGCTACAAGTGAAGCCGAACACCCTAGGCCCTCTCTCTCCATCACTGACAACAATAAAAAGACGCAAACTCTTGGTCCGGTGAAAACACAAAAGGAATTCTAAAACTCCTGAAGCTCTGTTAAAGTAACTTCACTACGCATTTGCTTCCCGAGGATTCGATAACCTAGGTCTACTAGGGAAAAAGAAGCTATACTACATCCATAATCCGGATCAAAGGTATCACCCACCACAGGCGGTGGCCATCTTCATTGTGGTTCACTAGGGGTGGGCCGTCACCCTCGTACCTGGCAAGCTCCCTTTCCTGCCGATTTGCAAAGAAGGCATTCCACGTGCCATAGTTGTCAGGATCCCAATGGGGATCCATCCGCTGCTCCGGTGTGAGCTCGAGGTAGAAGTGGTTCGTGATGGCCGCCTGGCGGGTGGAACCTTGAGGCATAGGAGGGACAAGAACCAGTCCAGCACTAAGCATCCAGCCGACGGGACGCCGGTACCCCGGCGGGCATGGCTAGCTAGAGGTGCACAGTGCCTCGGTCTCCTCGAGGGTCAGAAATACCTAGTAAGCGGTGTCCATTGTTGTGAGATAGGAAGATGTGGATGTGTAGATGGAAATGGCAGCCGGACTAGATATAGAGGGAAATGGCGGGAAAACATCACGGGAAGCGAGGGGAAATGGCAGGAAAAACATGGCTTGACGGCCCTGAGAATGTGGCGCCAAAATTATACACCACTTTCATTTTAGCACAAAAAAACCCTTTAGCCCAGATTTGTAATACAAACCTTTAATCCCAGTTTGTATTACAAACCGGGGCTAAAGGGGTACGGTCCACGCGCAAAAAGTGGCAGCCAATAATACCTTTAGCCCCGGTAACTGGGGCTAAGGGGGGTATAAATACCCCCTCCCCTCCACCCTGGTTCGACCCACCACCCGGAGCACCCATTTCCTCTTCGTCTTCCTTGCGTCAAACCTCCACCGCCCATGCATGTGGAGGATCCACCGTCCATCGCTACCCCGCCCATGGAAGATCTGCTGCCACCAGCGCCAGGCTGCCTCGTCTGCCTCCGTCTGCTGCCCAATGCCGTCATGCCGTGGAGGAGTCCACCACTCCACGTGAGAGCCGATCCTGACGCAAGGCTACCTCGTCGTCCGAGCAGCGCCATCCCATAAGTGACCTCCGATCTCCCGAGCCGGCCGGTTTAATTTAATTATTAGTGTTAATTAGGTGCTTTAGTGTTTAGTGGTTAGGGGATTTAGCTTTAGTTTAGTTAATTAGGTTTAGTTAGTTAGAATTAGTCAAGTTTAGTTAATTAGGTTTAGTTTAGTTAATTTGGTTTTGTTTAGTTTAGTTAATTTTAGATTTTGTTTATTTTAGTTTAGTTAGTGATCGGGTTTAGTTTAGTTAATTTAGTTAGCGATCGGATTTAGTTTAGTTTAGATTAGTTAGCGGTCGGGTTTAGTTTAGTTAGTGATCGGCTGAAGTCCACTTATTGTGACCCGAGATCGGGTTTAGTTTAGTTAGGTTTTACGGATTTAGTTTAGGGCCGAGATTTAGGTTAAGGGGGTTTAATTTAGTGTTTATGTTATATGATTGTTTATCTTATTATTTATTTATGCCGCGTCCTCGTCGTCCACTCGGTGGCAACGACAGAGTATTGGGATCCACCGGGCTAGCACTAGGAGGTGCTACCTGCCAGAACACGTAGCTTGGTGAGGAATCTAGGTATGGTCATCGACCTAGAGCTTCTTTGGTGGAAGTCGTGTGGTCTAGGAGCGATCCAGAGGGAGCCGGCTCCCGAGGAGGTGGTACGTCGTCGTGTCAGAGAGGAGGACAAGCACGTCCACTGATATATGGCTATTTTGGAGATCAGGTTCTCCAATATATGGTAGGTTCTTCACGGATCTCACCCGAGCTATTCTCTGATGATGGTTCCTTATCTCTAGGTGTACACCTCCCGCGGTTCAGGACCCGGTAGTCAACATGTAGTTTGATATGAGCGAGATGTACTTTCTCTTATATTATTATTGCATTATCTAAACTATCTGATATGTATTACTGTACTTTATCTTATACTATTGTTGCATTATCTAGATTATCCGAGATGTATTATTGTACTTTATCTTATATTATTGTTGCATTATCTGGATTATCCGAGATGTATTATATTGTTTTTATTATTAGTAGTTAATCTTTCTTCTATATCCGAGTCGTCGCAATTGCAATATTGTTTTACTTAATGCAAAATTGTTTTATCTACTATATTAGTTAAGCTATGGACCGTAGAGACAATAAAGAGGTGGTGCTCGATATGATAGATGAAGGTACTGGAGGTTGTTATTACGATGGAACGGATGACGGTGGAGACGATGGCTCCTAGTATCTTATTTTTTCTGTAGGAGACGATGGTGGATATGATAGTGGAGATGATGGTGAAGACCATGGTGGAGACGATGGTGGAGACACCTTAATAACAAAGTCCGGCGAGGTATATAAAGCCTCTGACGATCACTAGTAGATGCATTAATTGCTTCGTATATATATACTGACGAATGTTTCTTCTCTTAGACCTCCGCATCGGGCCAATCTTCTGAAAATAAATGAGGTCCGACCAAAAAGTTATCCGCTGATGTTCATTTCACAATTGACCTTGTCTCTGAGCTGGGTCAATTGTTTGAGCCCATAGAGAGCATAAATGCATTTGTAAATCAATCTGGAGTGATTGTTAGGGACGCCATCCCGATCAGCACTCAGATGTGGAATAAGCCAGGAAAGAAAAGGGATCAAGCTGGAGCTAGTTTTGTCGACAATAGAGCCAAAGCTTGTCTTCGGAATTCCCTGATGACACATTTCACCCTACTAGTCTTAGCGACAGATGAGCTCACATAGAAAATGAGGTTGAAAGTCAAGGTGTGGGCTCTTAAGAATATGGGCACACTATTCAAGGACCAGAACAAAAGATTATACCAATATTATGTCAAGGAGAAAAAAGCTCCTAAATTCACTAGCGCACTAGAGAAGCAGCAGGATAACTGGGCCACATTTGTGGAATACAAGCAATCGAAATGGGCTCAAGCAAGGTCGGCAAAGAATAAGCTAAATGCTTCCAAAAAGAAATATCACCATCATATGGGGACAAGTGGCTATAGGAGTGCCGTGCCTAAGTGGGATAAAACTAAGGCCGACCTGGCGGCTAAAGGGGTCACTCCAGCTACAAGTGGTTGGCCCTTGAGGTCTCGAAATTTGATACTTGGGCATGGGGGAACATATGACCCAGAAATAGGGGAGATTGTTGCAAACATAGAAATTGTTGAACGCCCAAATGTTAAAGTGATAGAAGAGGTTCAAGAGGGAAAGTTCATTCCCAACAGAGAGAACGATGAGCAGACAAAGGCCCTAGGGAATCCATAAAAGGTCGGACGAACACGTGGCTTTGGAACTTCTTATCCATGGGCTACTGGGTTTCCCGAGGACATTGACACTTACAGAAGCTGAGAGAGAAAAACAAAGCGACGACAAGCAGAGGAGGCAGAGCGGTTGGTGAGTGTTGAAGCCCTGTTGCAGTAGCAGCAGGAGTAGATTAATGAACTTAGAGGAATCCGGCTACAAGATCCTACACTCGATAGCACGGCCGACCCATCTCAATGGAAAAGAAGTGTGGCTTCCATGGAGGTCTAGGCTAATGATGCAACGATGGATGTGTACCCCGTGGATGCAATCAAGGGGAAGACTAGTTGTGAGCTGCATGTTGAACTGAAGAACCTATCTATGAAGGTGGCTATCGGCTTTGCTTTACCTTCTGCACCGGGAGCAACCTACCATTGCAATCCGATTCCAGCTGGCTATGCTCGTGTCGGTGTGGATGAAGTTCTACCGATATTTCAGTCACTGCAGCTTGACTTCCCTAGAGGTGAAGGGGAGACGACACTAGGAGAAGTCACGAGTGGCTTCATTCTTTGGAAAAAGGAATACATCAAGTTTCCAGGCTTGATGCCAAGGCCACCGTCTCCACCGAGAAGCAATCCATCACCTCCAAGGCCACCGTCTCCTCCGAGTCCACCGTATCCTCCTAGTAGAAGTCCACCACCTCCAAGTCCACCCCTTCTCGAGAAGTACCGTAGTGCTAGTCCATCTCGATCTACGACACCTCAGCCGCCTCCACCCACTAAGCCTTGTTTACTTCTCTCGTATTTTTATCCACTAGAGTTGTGGGGATATGCGGGGATTTGGTGTTCACCCAATACTCCCCAATTCCTGCAAATACTCTTCCCCAAAAATACTCTACCATGTAGGAGAGTTTTCAATCTAGACAAAAATAAGAAAGATTTGCGGGAATATCCCGGGATTATCCCGGCCAAACCCGGAGTAGTAAACGGACTACGGGGATTAAAATAATCCCCTCCATTTCCCACAAATACACTAATGAATATGAGAGAAGTAAACAAGGCCTAAGGGTCAATAGCGGAAGATAACCACCGCTTCATCTAGGCATAACCAAAAGGGAAGTTGTCGCCCCTCCCAAGAGTACCACCGGCTCCTCCCAAGAGGGCTTACGACCTGACTAATGAGGAGACCAAGGAGGTTGTAGATGCCAAAGTGGATGTCTTTTTTTAAAAAGAAACAACCCGAGTCAGAGGTCCCAGTAGATCCATCAGTTAAGGAGCACTTTAGGAAATTTCTGAAGCATCCATCCCAAGCTCCGATAAATGCGCTAGATGACTATACACGATGTCTTGTGAAGACAGTTAAACATAAGAGAACAAGTGGTAGAGGAAGCACTAAAAAAGACGTTCCCCAACTTGGAGAACAAGAAAAACAATCAATTCCCCCGCTCAAGGTGTTACCCGAACAACAACTATATGGGGAGAACTATGGATATAGAAACAACTATGGCATTGTCCACGCAATGTAATATGTCGCTTGATGACATACTTGGCAGTGCTGGTCCCCCACGGCTCCTATAGCACGAAAATATATCCACGGGAAGCCTTTGGTCAGTTCTGAGACGCTCCGGGATCTTCGAACAAAAATGTGGTAATTGCATGCATGGTATATCAAAGCCGCAAAAGAAGAGAGAGGATGGATCATAGCGAAAGTTAGAGAGGAGCATTACTTCATTAAATATGAGATCCATGTTGAACTTTCATAAATCTTCAAGTTATTCAATCAAAGGGACCTCGACAAATCTATCCTCAGTTGCTATTGTCTGTCAGTGATTAATTTATTTACGTAATTAATAAGTATCTAGCTCAGCTTGTTCAATTCATTGCCGGTAATTATCCTCACTATATTCTTATGTATGCTATGATGCAGAATGAAGATTCTCGAATGTAAAAAGGGAGAATCCATGGATTTGGGTTCATTGACCCAACGAGTTAATGAAGTTATGCTAAAGATGAAGCCCGTGGACACGGAGCGTAACTTGCTCCGGTTTCTCAAGAAGAAGCATTTCTGTAAGGAAATACTATTTCCTTAGCAATTTGGGTGAGAGTGTTTCTGCCTTGTACACATTAAGTTTTGATTACTCGATGTTAAGTGTAAATGATGGGTTACTGACGTATATATATAAACCTTGTGCAACTTCCACTGGATTCTTCTAAGCATTTCTGTTGACTTGGGAAGAGTTCATGTAATGGACTCATCCAAAGTGGACATGGAAGAGTACCGCAGCATGATCGAATTGGTCAATAAGTAATTTCAATCATTATCGCACTATATCGGTCTCTTTCGTTCAATTTCTGAGATATGAAGTAATTATTAATGCATTCGTTCATTTTATTTGTCGGACAGTGTTTCGACACGGTTCAAGATTGCGTTCCGCGGTTAATGGCGTGAAGAGCTAATTTATAAACCGCTGCTGATAAGTAGTACGAGCTAGGTCCGCGCATATCTTTAATTCTAGTTTCAATACAATTATCATGCATTCTTGATTATTGTTTGATTGAATTCTATTCTTGTGAACTCCCCGAGGCAGCCACAAGGGACTAATCTATGTGGATACTAGTGAGTAGAAGGGGAAATTTGTTCAAGTACGTAAACAATATATTCACAATTTATTTTTATTAGCATGATTTGTGTTGAGTTCCATTCATATTTTTTTATCATGATTGATATATTCATATTGATTTCCTTCTTTTTAGTTGGAAGCTCTGCGGGAAAAGCTACTACCACAAGACCGCCTACTAGCAATTCAAGAGGAATTGGAGGGATTTTTGGTTGACGAGGTCTTAGACCCATGCAGAGAATACAATATAGATAGACCCTAAAGCATCCATGTAATCAAATAGATGGTCTCTGGACCCGGTTGAGAGTTGTATACCAAATTGTATATATTTGTATGTATGCTCATAAGAGAAATTATATTATATATGCATCAACGTGTACAAGTACTATATAGTAGCGTCGTGTATGTATACGAAAACTTGTTTAAAATGAAAACACAGAATGAAAATAATTAAACACAAAACACAAAATGAAAAGGAAAACACAAAACCCTAAAACCCCGCCTCTTGCCGCGGTAGCCAAATGGCCCAAAATGCTGCCGCGGCAGCGAACCTTTAGTCCCGGTTCGTGTTACAAACTGGAACTAAATGTCCTCTAGCCCTGCGCACAACGCGGGGCCACGTGGTGGACCTCTATTCTGGGTTTGTAATAGAACCAGGACTAGAGGTCTGACCTCTAGTCCCGATTCCTTAGTCCCGGATTGGCATCCAGGACTAAAGGTCCTTACGAACCGGGACTAGAGGTGTGTTTTCTTCTAGTGATTCTTCCTTTGAGAGATATATATCATCATAGGTGGTGTAGTAGTTTGGTGGCTACACATCTTGTTCGGGTCCTTGTTCCACTACTTCATCTTCTCCTTCTTCTCCTGCGAGTTCTTCTTGTTGGGGTAGACTTGCCTCAACCTGCGTGTCATAAGGCAAATGTCCATCCTCGATAGAGAACAACCCATTAGGCAAAGGAGCTGGGATCAAGTGATCCACTCCAGGTATATCAAGGAAGCCACTACCATTAGTTCTAGAAATCATACCACATGCTCTTAGAGTAGAAAAACCAAGATGGCGGTCTCCTGCCAAAGTTTGGATATTACCTAGGTTGAAGTGAAGCGCACATGCAAGAATGGTTATGAATCCTCCTCCACATATGGAACCACAAGACCGCTTAAGATAAAACAAAAGAAGGGCGCCCAAATTTTGCACTAAGTTACAATTAGGAACAGCAGCTCTAGCAAGGATTATAATATCCTCCTCATTAACTCTAGTAAACTCACCACGTGCCTGCAAGGTGCTAGCAATAACATAAAAAATAACGAATAACAGGGTGATCAATTTGGTTTCCCTTGGGTGTATTTCCACGAATTCTCATTCTATTAAAGTAAGCCAAGGGTGATATATCAAGAAAAAAGGTGGTGGAGTGTATGTTGGTAGCATTGTTGGCAAACCCAAAGTAGTGAGCCCCTTGGTCGAGCATCAAGGAATACTCATAGTTCATAAGATGTAAGTTGATGCAATGAAGTCGAGGCATTTGTAACTCAAGACAATAGTGTGAGCACACTGTATGCGTCAAGGTACTAAGGAACTCAAGCGTCAAGCGGCGGTATGTGGCTTCATCCGGAAAAACAAAGTGATACAAACCAACACGATTGCAGAGTAAGTCAAAATCACGATGAATTCCGAATTGGTTGAGGATGTAAGGACACGCCCATTTGGTGGACTTGATTTCTTAGACCTTGAGACGGTCGAAACGGTTGAGCTGAAGCTCCTCGGTGAACTCGAGACCAAATGACTCGGGGGTTAGCGTTTCAACAGGTGGTGCGGCTTGTTTCACAACCATCACACATGGATGCCTCCTCATGTTCATCTAAGATAAAAACAAATAATAATGCTAATAAAAAAATTAGTCCAATAGAAACATAGCATAAACGATCATCTACACTTCTTACAAAAGAAACTCCTCTAAAACAAAACTAAGCATGCTCATAATCAAGATTAGCTCAAGAAGAAGGCCTAAGTCGAAATTGATAATGGTGGAAGATTGAGCAAGGTTTTGATGCAAATAAACTGGGGATTAGAGGAGAAACATACCTTAGATCGATTGGGTGCGAGGAATGGGAGAAAGATCGGGTAGAACTGGAACTCCAATGGAGGTGGTGTGGAGTTTGGAGGTAGAATAAAGAGATATTTGTGTTTAAAGATTTTTAGTTTTACCTTTTCCTAGGGATATGGCGGCCACGACGGGAGGGATATAGGGCCGGAGCCCGTCCATACTGAGTATCCTACCTTGGGGTCAAAGGATCCCTTTTGGAGGTGCACTGGGTATGGGGATTGTTTGTTTGCGGTACCAAACTTCCCGGGCGAGTGCATCCCGGTACCCGAGTTGTCATCAATCTCGTGGAGGGGCTGTAGTAGAATCGATAATTATCCAGAAGGGCCAAATGGGGGTGAATACAAATCTAACGTCCAAACAGTCGTTTGAAATAGACGAAAAACGATTGAACTCAAATACTACCGTTAGGTCAACTCTTCTTGGCCCACCCTGTCAGTATTCCCCGTTATCTTTTGTGGTTGTGGACTAGTTTACCCCTGCATGGACAAGATCCCTTAGTGGACCAGATCTATTTCTTTGATCTGCTCTGCTCTTCTCCCCTACTCCCCTCCCCATAACATTTGCTCATCTCCGACTGCTTGTCTCAGATCGGAGCTCACACTTGCTCTAATTTGTGTCCCCGCCATGTCTGGTTAACCTCCCATTCCCCTAATCGAAGCTCGCAGCCGTCGCTGTCGCATCGTCTATCGTATCGGAGCTTCGCATCCTCGGACTAATATCTTGCCTCTGGCTAGTCCTTCTCGCACGGCGGAGCGCGTCCCATCGGGCGATCCTGGCCGGCGACCGGCCTCGGGCAGTTGCGTGCTGCCGCGCACCCCAGGCATGGTAGCTCTGGCATAGCAGTTCGACGACCACGCTCTCATGGCCACCGTGTTGGGCGTCCATCCCGCCGTGTCACCGGCAGAGTTGCTGTCGGTTTTCAGGTCTCGTTTTGGGATCAGACAAAATGAGGTCAAGATTGAGGTATGCGTGCCGCCATTCAATTTTTTCGACTAGTTCGAGCACAACTCAGACACCGAGCGCATTCTGCATTCTTCCTGTTCTTTCGAGTGCTGCGGGGAGAAAATGAGCTTCATGCATTGGCATCGCGCCTGTGGATGGGAGGATCGCTTGGGGCAGCTTCGTTTCTTCTCCAAACTCGGCTTTGACGGCCTCCCATTGGATGCTTGGGAGCCGAAGGCCCTCAAGCAGGTCGTCAGTAGCCTTGGTGGCGAGCTGGTGGAAATCGTGCCACCGAGCGATAAATGGGTCATCGAGGTAAAGGCGTGGCTGCAAGATCCTGATGCCGTTCCTAAGATGTACGAGGTGCAGATTCCAAGTGGGGCAGGGCGACAGCTTTGCTGGAAGCACCCGGTCATCATCCACCTGGAGGAGGTTCTGGAATCGGTACGTGGCATTCAGGGCCCCGAAGTGGCTGTCAGAAAGCATCCTCGTCGCCTGCAGTGTTGTCTAGAAGGATCGATGGCACAGGACCACCACCGTTTCACGATGGCGCACACATTTTCGGTGGGGGAACTGGGCTTGGACAAGATGGTGGTTCTGATTTCCCTCGAGTGAAGAGAGAGCTCTAGTGAATTTCCGTGGTATGTGTGGCTAATGAATTTGTAGTATGGAGAGCGTAGCAGGAAGTTAGCATCGACTAAAAATGTGTAATAGTTTGAATCGATGTAGTAAGTGTGGGTAATGAATTTGAAGTAGTATGTGTGTAATAGTTTGAATCGATGTAGTATGTGTGGGTAATGAATTTGATGTAGTGTTTGTGTGTAATAGTTTGAATCATTGTAGTTGAACACCGTGCTTTATAATTTCTATGAATAACCAAGGACAACCTCATGAAAAGAGGCTGGTCTGGCAATGAGCAATGTCAATTCTGTGGATGCTAGGAAAATGTAGTCCATATCCTATTCAAGTACAAGGTAGCTATATTTGTAACACGCTGAACTGCAGGACCATTTTGCAGACAACACAAGACAAAGGAAAAATGGTTTACATCACAGATAGCAGACGCAAAATCTGTAGTATGGGATAAAAAATACTAGTTAACTGGATTTAACCACGACTAGTAATTGAAGGAAATAGATACTTGATAGTATTTTCTTATAACATTAGTACTTCCATACAAAAGGGTTTTATACCTGCACAAAAGTGGGCTAAACTTCCTACTAGTTTATAGAACAATTCGTTAGCATTTCATCTACAAAAGCCATTCTTCAGTCTGAACTTAACTATTCTACACTGAAGAAACTACATATCTCCACCAGAAAAGTTGGCTAGCCAATTGCCTTGAGAGGACATAAGTTCATTGATCATTTAACCCAAACTGATCTATTGCCTTCCCACCAAACTACAAGAAATTTGCATCATTCATGCACGACCGCTTTGCGTGAGCCAGTCCCGGTTCAGTTGGACCGTCCGAGCCGCCGCAATGATTTCTTCGAAACTAAAATTTGGCATCTTCTTCTTGGGATCGTAGATCCTTGTGAACTAGAACCTAAATTCTGGCGCTGAGCTGATGCTTGCCGTCGGCTCCGGCTGTCGAACAATCCAGCATGCTGAGTGCAGACGCTTGGTCGCCGCCACGATACGGCCTCCGACAGTGCGTTGGATGGAGCGTCTTTGCTGTAGACGACGTGTTCCCAGCCTCCCCCACTGCGGTAAGGTAGCCTGCGCCAAAGCATGGATGCAAGAGTTCATCGACCTTGGCGCTTCCTTGTTCGAGGGTGTGTACCCTCGGTGGTATGCTCTTGTGAACGATTTGATATGTACCTTGTTCCCACTGCCTAGGGCATGCCGTAATGCCGCCACGCGATTTCTCCACTTTGCTCTCTTGGCCCTTCTTGCCGCATCCGGCACCGATGACGCCCGTGCCACCGCCATCGCCAATTCGGCACTTTCGGCAAAATCATCCGCCTGGCAGGGCAATGGGAGACCGGCCTTGAAGTAGATCTTCATGGCCTGCCTTAGAGGGGCTAAATACCCTAGTTTCGGCGGTTGTCGCGGCGGCAGTGGTGGCTGCTTAGGCGGGGCCATGTTACCCTAGATGGTGCGGCGTGGAGGAGCTGCGCAAGGTGAACTGTGGTTTGTCGGAGAAGGGGAGTGACAGACTAACAGTAGGTTTGGACTACGGGCACGCGTGAAAATAACCATCTCCCATTTCCTTAGAGGGTAATAATTCGATACTCGTTGCATTAACCTCTTAATCTTTATTTCCCTTCTTAGCATAAGAGTGCGTACATATTAAAAAGATCGGTCGTGGTTATCCACCTCATCGGGCAATGTACCAAGACAGGTAGGAGGCCGGGTTTCATTCTAGAAATGTTGACGATTATGCCCTTATGTTTATACGATATTATTTCTATGCCACTATGTACCGTCGAATTATAGCAACACCATCAGAAATAGGGGATGACGACATGGCGTGTTTTCTTTTTTTAAAGGGCATCAGAAAGAGGGGATGACGACGTGGCATGTTTTCTGCCTGGCGGGCCCGCCTCCTCCACCTTCGACGGCGCGCATCCCAGGTTCGAGGGCTGGTGCCGCCCACCAACACATTATTGTGCAATTTTCCATGTGGAACCTAAATTCCGACACTGAGCCGATGCCCACCGCCGGCTCTGGCTGTCGAACACAGAGAATTCTGAAAGAAGCTACTAAAAATAAATACTTTAAATTCTGAAAGTACTAAAATTAAATACATTACAATTTTGTCTGAAAGGTACTACGCATACTGCTGATCGAAATAATATAAATATCGTACAAATTTCTACTTCGAAAAATAGACCTGAAAATACTAGCAAATTACCTAGGATGAATATAGGATTCATTTTCCCCTATATTTTTCGTCGTTGTCGGCTCTCGCATGCTGCAACACATGTTTAGAGAACTCTCTCCATCTGCTGCCAGTGTCTCGTCCAGAGGGTAAGGCCTTAGTGTATGTTCCAGACTTAAGACATACGTCATTGTTGGTTCCTCTTCCCAGGCTTGAACCTCATGATCGTACAGTCTGATATAATTCCTGTAGTATATGCAACCAGGTTTGACTGTGGGGTGTAACCTGGTGTCAATGGAGATAGACTGATGGTAATCAATGAAGAGGGCACGACTTCCAATGTCACCAATGACCTCGAGAGAGCGGTTCTCCGTGTCCACCCGGTACAACACCGATTGCCCTTTGGTGAAATCCCTATTCAACACAAGAAGTAGATCACCATCTAACTCAACTAGGTAAAATCTGCAGCCTCCGCGTACCTGTTCAAAGACTGGGGATGATTATTTTGGCCATCGTGACAGTGCTCGCGCGCTACTCTAACTAGATGTCGGTCGACATGATGTCTCCATTCTCATGTAATGTATATACTTCCCCTTGGAATGCCATCATGCAGACCAGAAACGTATCAGGAGGTGGCGAATACAATCCTTCTCCAAATGATTCATTGATTTGCCCCGTTGGGGTGCTCTCATCGGCCCATGCAATATGATCTGGATAATCTGTGCAAACGAACACCATCATCGGGGACTTCGTCATGATGACAGATTGCAGAAGATCAGATGGTATGTGTGCTTGAAACTCAATGTTAGACTTATGAGTGATTGGGTTCAGAAGCCGAATCTAGTACGGATCCACCCTATGAGCAAGCACGATGACGCCACGAGAAACACCGAAGAAGTAGAATCTTTTGGAAGAACAGGGCATTAGTTAGCACTAAAATGTTTATAATGGAAAATACAAATAAATGAAGTTTATATATATATATATCGGATGTGAATGTGAACCTGTGATGGACGTCCATTAGATTCGTCCTGAAGCAACGACCAGTGGCGTGGTTGAGGAAGGTGAAGTCGCCAACATTTGGAAGTGTGTGATCTATCATGATCCAGTTGTTGAGATGGAATTCGGGCACCTTTATAGTGTGGCGCCAATCAGTGCAGACTTCCCGACAAGAAGCATAGGTGTCGACGTACTCCTCTTTCTCCAGCAAGTAGTCGGCGATCTTGCGAAGTGGGTCGACCGGGAGATCGGACCAGTTCCTCTTCATCCGGCTACTGGCCATGGCTTATGTGCAGGAATGTTTTTATGGAGGAAGAAAGAAAAACTACCACTGGGAGGAGAAGAAGAAGAGGAGAACACACGAGGGAGACGAAGCGGAACTGCCACTGCGAGATGACGAGGAGACGAGGGAGAAGAAGCGGAACTACCACTTCATGTTTGGATCAACGGGGATTTTTTTCGGAACTAGCGCATGAACTAGCCATGCACTGCATGCAAGTTTTGATCAAACAGACTGACATGTGGGACCGGCTAAAAAATTCCGTGAAGTGCTACCGTGCATAGTACGCTGACAGGTGGCATGTTTTCAGACATGCTCCTCCACCTTCAATGACGTGCATCCCATGTTCGAGGGCTGGTGCTGCCCACCAACACATTATTGTGCAATTTTCCATGTTTTGTCGCAACCAGCTCTGGTCCGCTGCTCCTGCCGCTGCCACTCCGTTTAGTCGTGCACCGCTCTTGTCGTCCCCTTGGGTCGTCGTCCTCCCGCCCTCCCCTCCATGCTGTCCCCTCACGTCCCATCCCCTCCCATCCCTGCCCTGTCTCCTTGCCGCCGTCCACCGCCCAGGTGCGTCTAGAAACGAAAATCGAGGGTCGGCCGTTGGGTTAGGCGCCCAACGACGCTGGTGATCCGGATCCCGGTCGAAGATGGATCCTGCGAGGCTTGAGAACACAGAGATGGGTCCTGCGCGGCTAGAGAGTACGAAATCTCCTTCAAGTCTAGAGAGCACAGAGGATAAAGAAACAGGGGAAGAGGAAGCAGGGTGTAGAGCTTTGGAGGTATGGATCCTATAGAAGGTGTCGTGCGTCCACATTGAAGGGTAAGAACTGTGATTCCTTTTCTGCATACCCCAATTAGCGTTTCTAGTCCCATGGTGATGGCAAGGATATATGTTGGTAATCGCAGGATGTCTGTACAGCTTGTCCTTGAGCATGATGCTTTGTTAAGCGAGCATGAAGACACTGAAATGTGTGGCGGTGCGGATGATGAAGAGAAAGCATATCCAAACGTGGCTACTGACCCTGATAGGATGGAGCGTAGGGAATATTTGGTTGATTCAGACTTTGAACCTGACTATGGGACTGATGAGTAAGATGAATGTGAAGACGTGGAAATGGGATGTAGATACGACAATGAAGACGAGGACAGGCCAGTGATACACTTTGACAGGGACAATCCTACAATTGATGAGGGGACTATCTTTGAGAATGTGGAGGACTGTAGATATGCAGTTGCAACTTATGCAATCAGAGTTGGGTTCGAATTTATGATTGAAAAGAGCGACCAAAAGAGATTTAGGGTGCATTGTAGGGAAAGTAATGTGTGTAAATGGAGATTACATGCATCTCCAATGCAGGGTGGACACCCATTTCAGGTTGCAATAGATACATTTAGTTTCAGTCTTTCTCATATTTATTCTGCTGATAATTAGCTCTGAATTATTTGGATTCTTATCGAATGCAGATCAAAGTAAACACGAAGAAACACAACTTCCCTAATACTTCTTTAAGTGATAAAATTAGACCAGCGATTACCAAGTGGATTGCTGCTACTTTACTTGACTGGGTGAGGTAGGATCATAACATTGGACCTGCTGAACTCAGAGCAAAGATTAGCAAAAAGTTTAATGTTCTGATTCATTACCACAGAGTCTTTGATGGGAAGGAGATGGCTCTAGACTTCGTTCAAGGCAAGTGGAATGATAGTTTTCACATGTTGTATAGTTTCAAAGCTCAGGTGGATAAAACATCACCTGGTAGTGTTTTTGACATCGATTACGAGGTTCTGAAAGGAAGAGAAAAGGTCTCGAGGGGGTCAGATATACGCAGGTAGATAAGAAATGCTTCAGGAGATGTTTTGTCTGGCTGAAGGCATGCTGGAAGGGGTTTCTAGATGGCTACAGGCCATACTTGGCATTAGGCGCAACTTCTTTAACATGGAAGAACATGTATGTAGTGCCAAAGGTGAAAAAATACCTTGAAGAACATCACACCAAGCTATGGGCCAGAAGCAAGTTTCGTGAGTTAAGCAAGGTGGATTTTGTTTGCAATAGTTTGGCAGAGAGTTTCAATGATAAGGTTTCAGGCATGAAGACACTTGGAATTGTTATTTTGTTGGATGCAATAAGACAGTGCATAATGGTGAAGATAGATTTAAGGCAAAGAATTTGTGCAAGAAATTTTTTAGGCCATAAAATAGTTCCAAAGGTGGTTATGTTACTGAATGCAAGAACCAGGGCAATGAGAACTATAAAGATGAGGATGGTCAGAAGTTCCAGAACATTGGCTGAGGTTTATGCAGAATACAAGTGTGGAAGTGAACGGAGGTACACTATAGACATTGGAAACAAGACTTGTTCATGCAGGCAGTGGCAGATTACTGGTATGCCATGTCACCATGCACTTTACTTCATCTTAAAGCTTAGAGGTAGCGGAGATGAAATAGAGAACTATGTCGACAACTATTTCTTCCTGGATAAGTTTGCTACAACTTATGCATAAAACGTACCACCTATGGCTGATGAAAATGGTTGGGAGATTGTCGATCTAGGGTTCAAACTTCAACCACCAGTTCTTAGGAGGCCACCTGGGAGGTCTAGAAAGCTAAGGATCAAAGCCTCCATTGATAAAGGTTCAAGGCTAGGAGATAGGAAAAGGAAATGCAAACGTTGTGGCGGATTCAGCCATATCAAGAGGTTGTGAAAAAACCGAGTTACACATGATCTTGTCACTGTTCACACTCCGACTTCTCAGCCAGAACTGGAGGAAGAGCAGCGCGAAGATGAAGAACTTGAGGAAGTGCAGCAGGTGGAGGAAAACGGTGATGAGCACTCGGAGGAAAACATACGTAAGCAGCCAATTTATGAAGAAGTGGAGGTGCCAGCGAGAAAATGGTGTGAAAAGAAACAAAAGGGTAAGCGGAACAAGGAGGAAAGGGCAATTAATGGAGGTGTATTAGAATATGAAGAAGTTGCAGGGGTGATTGAGGATGTTCTTGAGGATCTTTTGGCTAACTGTAGGAGAAATAATAAATCCCTGCCAATTTCATCTTTGTACGATTCTCCAGATGAAAAGTAAGCTTAAAAATTGTTTATTTGCCATTTTATCATTTTTTTATCCTCATCAACTGTTGCTTAATGTAATGTGGGCTAGCAGACTAATAAGATGAGCAGAAAGATGCGGGCATAGTAATATCCTATGTTGAATTATATCATTGAAAGTAAACTAGTCGTGTCATCTTTATTTATATCTGGCGCGTGCAACGTGTCTGTGATGGGGTCATGTGGACCAGATTACAAATTTTTAAATATTATTACATTAATTTTTTACATGCGTATGGATGCAGCTACTAGTTCCCATCTCCCTTATATTCACATCTCCTCTGGTGCACTCCAGAATTATGGCTGTGCCATCAAGTAGTAGAGTCAGCGTATTGTCCCATCAGATGTGAATGCAATGACTTTGTTTGTTCAAAATTTAATGACTTTTGATTAGTTTGAAACACAGAGAAACCTAAAACATGTATCTAGACATGTTTTGGGTATAGACACATTTAAATATCTAAAAAAAGCTAAGTCAGTTATATCTGGACAGGAGTAGTACACTATTACAACACGCTCGACCCCTTCTCCACTGGCGCACTCCAAATTATGGCTATACCATCAAGTGCTGGGAGCAGAGTCAGCGTATTGTCCCATCCGATATGCCAGGAACGCGCGAACTTTATTTTCAGGATCGGACGAGTTTAGACTAGTTTCAAAGACAAAGACAACTAAAACATGGCCAACATATATAGATTATGATGATAATCGACTATGACTCAAGTGACCCATATCCAAAGAGGACATTAAGATACCGTACATAGATTTAATTTATGCTTAAGTGGCCCTAATCGACTATGATGCTCCCGCAGTCTCCATCATCGACGACGTTGTCCGCGTCACCGCCAGGATCCTCCTTGTTGGAATCGATGTCGATGTTCCTGGCAGCGTTCCTCCTCCTCATGGATTCTTCACGGCGCGCCACATCGATAACGGTGGAGGTCGTACGCCCAGGCACTACGCAGAAGCGTTGCCTCCCTTCGGGGTTGCGCAGATCCGGGTGCATCTCCCACTGGTGGGTTCCGCATAGCTCAACCAACGCAACTCGCTCCTTCTTGAACAGATTTTGCCAGTACACGCTCGTGCGTGAGTACCGTGCCATTGCCCTCTTCCGCTCCGGCAGCTGGCAGCAGTGCTCCTTGATCGGCCTCGCCAATGCGTTGTCGCGCAAGAGCAGCACGACAGGAACCCCGACCTAGCTGAGCTCGAAGACGTCCAGAAGCCTCACGAACGGCGGTGCTAGTATGTCCTAGTGGGCGACCATCTGAGCCTCGTGCAAGCTGAGTTTGGGCATCTCCCTCTCCATGGCGATGAAGGAACACGATCTGAGCTTCGGCCCCGAGGTTAAGGGGATAAGGGCAAGTACGTAGGCCCAGCATCGTTGCCACTGCCAATCAGTTTGCAGAACAGACTTCTCGCGGATTGCCGTCACGAAGGACATCCTTATCGTCCATGCACCCCGATCCAACGGCGCCTAACATTCGGGGATCGGGTCTTCTAGAAGCCCAGAGCGGTTGCTGGTTAGCTCTGTGACCCGATTGTTTGTGGCCAACAGCTGTCATTGAAAATAATACACATTTCAATGACAAGGGTGGATCCATATGTGGTTAATGAAAAGAACACACATGCAATGACTCTAGCTGTTGTTAATAAAAAGAACACACATGCAATGGCACTGCTGGATCCATATGTGGTCTGTGAAAAGAACACAAATGCAATGACACTGGTGGATCCATATGTGGTCTGTGAAAAGAATATACATGAAATGACTCTAGATGTGGTTAATGAAAGAATACATCTTTCAATGACAATGGTGGTTCCATATGTGGTTTGTGAAAAGAACAGACATGCAATGTGTCTAGCCGTGGTTAATGAAAAGAACACACATGCAATGACACTAGTGGATCCATATGTGGATTGTGAAAATAACACACATGCAATGAACTCTAGTTGTTGTTAATAAAAATAACACACATGCAATAACACTAGTGGATCCATAGGTGGATTGTGAAAAGAACACACATGCATTGAACTCTGGTGGATCCATATGCAATAACACTAATGGATCCATGTGTGGTCTCTGAAAAGAACACACATTTCAATGACACTAGTGGATCCATATGTGGTTTGTGAAAAGAACATACATCCAGTGACTCTAGTTGTGGTTAATGAGAAGAACACACATGCAATGACACTAGTGGATCCATATGTGGTTAATGAAAATAACACACATGCAATGACTCTAGCTGTGGCTAATAAAAGAACAAACGTGCAATGACACTGGTGGATCCATAGGTGGATTGTGAAAAGAACACACATGCAATGACACTGGTGGATCCATATGTGGTCTTTTAAAAGAACAAACATGTAATGAATCTGTTGGATCCATATGTGGTATGTGAAAAGAACACACATCCAATGACACTAGATGTGGTTAATGAAAGAATACACATTTCAATGACAATGGTGGTTCCATATGTGGTTTGTGAGAAGAACACAGATGCAATGACTCTAGCTGTGGTTAATAAAAAGAACACACATTTCAATGAGAATGGTGGTTCCATATGTGGTTTGTGAAAAGAACACACATGCAATGACTCTAGCAGTGTTTAATGAGAAGAACACATGCAATGACACTGGTGGGTCCATATGTGGTCTCTGAAAAGAACAGACATGCACTGACTCTGGTGGATCCATATGTGGTCTGTGAAAATAACACACATGCAATGACACTAGATGTGGTTAATGAAAGAATACATATTTGAATGCCAATGGTGGTTCCATATGTGGTTTGTGAAAAGAACACACATGCAATGATTCTAGCTGTGGTTAATGAAAAGAACACACATCCAATGACGCTAGTGGATCCATAGGTGGATTGTGAGAAGAACACACATGCAATGACACTTGTGGATCCATATGTGGTCTCTAAAAAAATACACATGCAATCACACTAGTGGATCCATATGTGGTCTCTAAAAAGAATACACATGCAATGACACAGGTGGATCCATATGTGGTCTGTGAAAAGAATAGTCATGAAATGACTCCAGATGTGGTTAATTAAAGAATACACATTTCAATGACAATGGTGGTTCCATATGTGGTTTGTGAAAAGAACAGACATGCAATGACTCTAGGTGTGGTTAATGAAAAGAACACACATGCAATGACACTAGTGGATCCATATGTGGATTGTGAAAATAACACACATGCAATGAACTCTAGCTATGGTTAATGAGAAGAACACACATGCAATGACACTGGTGGATCCATATGTGGTTAATGAAAATAACACACATGCAATGACTCTAGTTGTTGTTAATAAAAAGAACACACATGCAATGACACTGGTGGATCCATATGTGGTCTGTGATGAGAACACACATGAAATGACACTGGTGGATCCATATGTGGTCTCTGAAAAGAATAGACATGAAATGATTCTAGATGTTGGTAATAAAAGAATACACATTTCAATGACAATGGTGGTTCCGTATGTGGTTTGTGAAAAGAACACACATGCAATGACTCTAGTTGTGGTTAATGAGAAGAACGCACCTGCAATAACACTAGTGGATCCATAGGTGGATTGTGAAAAGAACACACATGCAATGAACTCTGGTGGATCCATATGCAATGACACTGGTGGATCCATGTGTGGTCTCTGAAAAGAACACACATTTCAAAGACACTGGTGGATCCATATGTGGTTTGTGAAAAGAACATACATCCAGTGACTCTAGATGTGGTTAATGAGAAGAACACACATGCGATGACACTGGTCGATCCATATGTGGTTAATGAAAATAACACACATGGAATGACTCTAGTTGTTGCTAATAAAAAGAACACACATGCAATGACACTGGTGGATCCATATGTGGTCTCTGAAAAAAATACACATGCAATGACACTAGTGGATCCATATGTGGTCTGTGAAAAGAACACACATGCAATGACACTAGATGTGGTTAATGAAAGAATACACATTTCAATGACAATGGTGGTTCCAAATGTGGTTTGTGAAAATAACACGCATGAAATGACTCTAGGTGTGGTTAATGAGAAGAACACACATGCAATGACACTGGTGGATCCATATGTGGTTAATCAAAATAACACACATGCAATGACTCTAGTTGTTGTTAATAAAAAGAACACACATGCAATGACACTGGTGGATCCATATGTGGTCTGTGAAGAGAACACACATGCAATGACACTGGTGGCTCCATATCTGGTCTGTGAGAAGAATAGACATGAAATGACTCTATATGTGGTTAATGAAAGAATACACATTTCAATGACAATGGTGGTTCCATATGTGGTTTGTGAAAAGAACACACATGCAATGCCTCTAGCTGTGGTTAATGAGAAGAACACACATGTAATGACACAGGTGGATCCATAGGTGGGTTGTGAAAAGAACACACATGCAATGAACTCTGGTGGATCCACATGCAATGACACTGGTGGATCCATATGCGGTCTGTGAAGAGAACACACATTTTGTTGACACTGGTGGATCCAAATGTGGTTTGTGAAAAGAACATACATCCAGTGACTCTAGCTATGGTTAATGAGAAGAACACACATGCAACGACACTGGTGGATCCATATGTGGTTAATGAAAATAACACACATGCAATGACTCTAGTTGTTGTTAATAAAAATAACACACATGCAACGACACTGGTGGATCCATATGTGGTCTATGATGAGAACACACATGAAATGACACTGGTGGATCCTTATGTGGTCTTTGAAAAGAATAGACATGAAATGACTCTAGATGTGGTTAATGAAAGAATACACATTTCAATGACAATGGTGGTTCCATATGTGGTTTGTGAGAAGAACACACATGCAATGACTCTAGCTGTGGTTAATGAGAAGAACGCACATGCAATGACACTAGTGGATCCATAGGTGGATTGTGAAAAGAACACACATGCAATGAACTCTGGTGGATCCATATGCAATGACACTGGTGGATCCATGTGTGGTCTCTGAAAAGAACACACATTTCAATGACACTGGTGGATCCGTATGTGGTTTGTGAAAAGAACATACATCCAGTGACTCTAGATGTGGTTAGTGAGAAGAACACACATGCAATGGCACTGGTCGATCCATATGTGGTTAATGAAAATAACACACATGCAATGACTCTAGTTGTTGTTAATAAAAAGAACACACATGCAATGACACCGGTGGATCCATATGTGGTCTATGATGAGAACACACATGAAATGACACTGGTGGTTCCATATGTGGTTTGTGAAAATAATAGACATGAAATGACTCTAGCTGTGGTTAATGAAAAGAACACACATGCAATGACACTAGTGGTTCCGTATGTGGCTTGTGAAAAGAACACACATGCAATGAACTCTAGATGTGGTTATTGAGAAGAACACACATGCAATGACACTAGTAGATCCATAGGTGGATTGTGAAAAGAACACACATGCAATGAACTCTGGTGGATCCATATGCAATGACACTAGTGGATCCATGTTTGGTCTCTGAAAAGAATACACATTTCAATGACATTGGTGGATCCATATGTGGTTTGTGAAAAGAACATACATCCAGTGACTCTAGATGTGGTTAATGAGAAGAACACACATGCAATGACACTGGTGGATCCATATGTGGTTAATGCAAATAACACACATGGAATGACTCTAGTTGTTGTTAATAAAAAGAACACACATGCAATGATACTGGTGGATCTATATGTGGTTAATCAAAATAACACACATACAATGACTCTAGTTGTTGTTAATAAAAAGAACACACATGCAATGGCACTGGTGGATCCATATGTGGTCCGTGAGAAGAATAGACATGAAATGACTCTAGACGTGGTTAATGAAAGAATACACATTTCAATGACAATGGTGGTTCCATATGTGGTTTGTGAAAAGAACACACATGCAATGACTCTAGCTGTGGTTAATGAGAAGAACACACATGTAATGACACTGGTGGATCCATAGGTGGCTTGTGAAAAGAACACACATGCAATGAACTCTGGTGGATCCACATGCAATGTCACTGGTGGATCCATATGTGGTCTGTGAAGAGAACACACATTTCAATGACACTGGTGGATCCAAATGTGGTTTGTGAAAAGAACATACATCCAGTGACTCTAGCTATGGTTAATGAGAAGAACACACATGCAATGACACTGGTGGATCCATATGTGGTTAATGAAAATAACACACATGCAATGACTCTAGTTGTTGTTAATAAAAAGAACACACATGCAATGACACTGGTGGATCCATATGTGGTGTATGATGAGAACACACATGAAATGACACTGGTGGATCCTTATGTGGTCTGTGAAAAGAATAGACATGAAATGACTCTAGATGTGTTTAATGAAAGAATACACATTTCGATGACAATGGTGGTTCCATATGTGGTTTGTGAAAAGAACACACATGCAATGACTCTAGCTGTGGTTAATGAGAAGAACGCACATGCAATGACACTAGTGGATCCATAGGTGGATTGTGAAAAGAATACACATGCAATGAACTCTGGTGGATCCACATGCAATGTAACTGGTGGATCCATATGTGGTCTGTGAAGAAAACACACATTTCAATGACAATGGTGGTTCCATATGTGGTTTGTGAAAAGAACACACATGCAATGACTCTAGCTGTGGTTAATAAGAAGAACGCACATGCAATGACACTAGTGGATCCATAGGTGGATTGTGAAAACAACACACATGCAATGAACTATGGTGGATCCATATGCAATGACACTGGTGGATCCATGTGTGGTCTCTGAAAAGAACACACATTTCAATGACACTGGTGGATCCATATGTGGGTTGTGAAAAGAACATACATCCAGTGACTCTTGATGTGGTTAATGAGAATAACACACATGCAATAACACTGGTGGATCCGTATGTGGTTGATGAAAATAACACACATGGAATGACTCTAGTTGTTGTTAATAAAAAGAACACACATGCAATGACACTGGTGGATCCATATGTGGTCTCTGAAAAAAATACACATGCAATGACAGTAGTGGATCCATATGTGGTATGTGAAAAGAACACACATGCAATGACACTATATGTCGTTAATGAAAGAATACACATTTCAATGACAATGGTGGTTCCATATGTGGTTTGTGAAAGAACACACATGCCATGACACTAGATGTCGTTAATGAAAGAATACACATTTCAATGACAATGGTGGTTCCATATGTGGTTTGTGAAAAGAACACACATGCACTGACTCTAGGTGTGGTTAATGAGAAGAACACACATGCAATGACACTGGTGGATCCATATGTGGTTAATCAAAATAACACACATGCAATGACTCTAGTTGTTGTTAATAAAAAGAACACAGATGCAATGACACTTGTGGATCCATATGTGGTCTATGAAGAGAACACACATGCAATGACACTGGTGGATCCATATGTGGTCTATGAGAAGAATAGACATGAAATGACTCTAGATGTGGTTAATGAAAGAATACACATTTCAATGACAATGGTGGTTCCATATGTGGTTTGTGAAAAGAACACACATGCAATGACTCTAGCTGTGGTTAATGAGAAGAACACACATGTAATGACACTGGTGGATCCATAGGTGGATTGTGAAAAGAACACACATGCAATGAACTCTGGTGGATCCACATGCAATGACACTGGTGGATCCATATGTGGTCTGTGAAGAGAACACACATTTCAATGTCACTGGTGGATCCAAATGTGGTTTGTGAAAAGAACATACATCCAGTGACTATAGCTATGGTTAATGAGAAGAACACACATGCAATGACACTGGTGGATCCACATGTGGTTAATGAAAATAACACACATGCAATGACTCTAGTTGTTGTTAATAAAAAGAACACACATGCAATGACACCGGTGGATCCATATGTGGTCTTTGAAAATAATACACATGCAATGACACTAGTGGATCCATATATGGTCTATGAAAAGAACACATATGCAATGACACTATATGTGGTTAATGAAATAGTACACATTTCAATGACAATGGTGGTTCCATATGTGGTTTGTGAAAAGAACACACATGCAATGACCCTAGCTGTGGTTAATGAAAAGAACACACCTACAATGACACTTGTGGATCCATAGGTGGATTGTGAAAAGAATACACATGCAATGAACTCTGGTGGATCCACATGCAATGTCACTGGTGGATCCATATGTGGTCTGTGAAGAGAACACACATTTCAATGACAATGGTGGTTCCATATGTGGTTTGTGAAAAGAACACACATGCAATGACTCTAGCTGTGGTTAATGAGAAGAATGCACATGCAATGACACTAGTGGATCCATAGGTGGATTGTGAAAAGAACACACATGCAATAAACTCTGGTGGATCCATATGCAATGACACTGGTGGATCCATGTGTGGTCTCTGAAAAGAATACACATTTCAATGACACTGGTGGATCCATATGTGGGTTGTGAAAATAACATACATCCAGTGACTCTAGATGTGGTTAATGAGAATAACACACATGCAATGACACTGGTGGATCCATATGTGGTTGATGAAAATAACACACATGGAATGACTCTAGTTGTTGTTAATAAAAAGAACACACATGCGATGACACTGGTGGATCCATATGTGGTCTCTGAAAAAAATACACATGCAATGACACTAGTGGATCCATATGTGGTATGTGAAAAGAACACACATGCAATGACACTAGATGTTGTTAATGAAAGAATACACATTTCAATGACAATGGTGGTTCCATATGTGGTTTGTGAAAAGAACACACATGCAATGACACTAGATGTCGTTAATGAAAGAATACACATTTCAATGACAATGGTGGTTCCATATGTGGTTTGTGAAAAGAACACACATGCACTGACTCTAGGTGTGGTTAATGAGAAGAACGCACATGCAATGACACTGGTGGATCAACATGTGGTTAATGAAAATAACACACATGCAATGACTCTAGTTGTTGTTAATAAAAAGAACACACATGCAATGACACCGGTGGATCCATATGTGGTCTTTGAAAATAATACACATGCAATGACACTAGTGGATCCATATATGGTCTATGAAAAGAACACATATGCAATGACACTATATGTGGTTAATGAAAGAATACACATTTCAATGACAATGGTGGTTCCATATGTGGTTTGTGAAAACAACACACATGCAATGACCCTAGCTGTGGTTAATGAAAAGAACACACCTACAATGACAATAGTGGATCCATAGGTGGATTGTGAAAATAACACACATGCAATAACACTGGTGGATCCATATGTGGTCTCTGAAAATAATACACATGCAATGACACTGGTGGATCCATATGTTGTCTGTGAAAAGAACACACATGCAATGACTCTAGATGTGGTTAATGAAATAATACAAATTTCAATGACAATGGTGGTTCCATATGTGGTTTGTGAAAAGAACAGACATGCAATGACTCTAGCTGTGGTTACTTAAAAGAACGCACATGCAATGACACTAGTGGATCCATATGTGGTTAATGAAACTAACACACATGCAATGACTCTAGTTGTTGTTAATAAAAAGAACACACATGCAATGACACTAGTGGATCCAGATGTGGTCTCTGAAAAAATACACATGCAATGATACTGGTAGTTCCATATGTGGTCTGTGAAAAGAACACACATGCAATGACACTAGATGTGGTTAATTAAAGAATACACATTTCAATGACAATGGTGGTTCCATATGTGGTTTGTGAAAAGAACACACATGCAATGCCTCTAGCTGTGGTTAGTGTTAAGAACACACATGCAATGAAACTATTGGATCCATATGTGGTTAATGAAAATAACACACATGCAATGACTCTAGTTGTTGTTAATAAAAAGAACACACATGCAATGACACTGGTGGATCCATATGCGGTCTGTGAAAAGAATAGACGTGAAATGACTCTAGATGTGGTTAATTAAGGAATACACATTTCAATGACAATGGTGGTTCCATATGTGGTTTGTGAAAAGAACACATATGCAATGACTCTAGCTGTGGTTAATGAGAAAAACACACATGCAATGACACTAGTGGATCCATATGAGGTTAATTAAAATAACACACATGCAATGACTCTAGTTGTTGTTAATAAAAAGAACACACATGCAATGACACTGGTGGATCCATATGTGGTCTGTGAAGAGAACACACATGCAATGACACTGGTGGATCCACATGTGGTCTGTGAAAAGAATATACATGAAATGCCTCTATATGTGGTTAATGAAAGATTACACATTTAATTGATAATGGTGGTTCCATATGTGGTTTGTGAAAAGAACACACATGCAATGACTCTAGGTGTGGTTAATGAGAAGAACACACATGCAATAACACTGGTGGATCCATGGGTGGGTAGTGAAAAGAACACACATGCAATGACTCTAGGTGTGGTTAATGAGAAGAACACACATGCAATGATACTGGTGGATCCATATGTGGTTAATCAAAATAACACACATGCAATGACTCTAGTTGTTGTTAATAAAAAGAACACACATGCAATGACACTGGTGGATCCATATGTGGTTTGTGAAGAGAACACACATGCAATGACACTGGTGGATCCATATGTGGTCTGTGAGAAGAATAGACATGAAATGACTCTAGATGTGGTTAATGAAGGAATACACATTTAATTGATAATGGTGGTTCCATATGTGGTTTATGAAAAGAACACACAGGCAATCACACTATGGATCCATATGTGGTCTGTGAAAAGAACACATATGCAATGACACTATATGTGGTTAATGAAAGAATACACATTTCAATGACAATGGTGGTTCCGTATGTGGTTTGTGAAAAGAACAGACATGCAATGACTCTAGCTGTGGTTAATGAAAAGAACACACATGTAATGACACTAGTGGATCCATATGTGGATTGTGAAAATAACACACATGCAATGAACTCTAGTTGTTGTTAATAAAAACAACACACATGCAATGACACTCGTGGATCCATAGGTGGATTGTGAAAAGAACACACATGCAATGAACTCTGGTGGATCCATATGCAATGACACTGGTGGATCCATGTGTGGTCTCTGAAAGGAACACACATTTCAATGACACTGGTTGATCCATATGTGGTTTGTGAAAAGAACATACATCGAGTGACTCTAGATGTGGTTAATGAGAAGAACACACATGCAATGACACTGGTGGATCCATATGTGGTTAATGAAAATAACACACATGGAATGACTCTAGTTGTTGTTAATAAAAGAACACACATGCAATGACACTGGTGGATCCATATGTGGTCTCTGAAAAAAATACACATGCAATGACACTAGTGGATCCATATGTGGTCTGTGAAAAGAACACACATGCAGTGACACTAGATGTGGTTAACGAAAGAATACACATTTCAATGACAATGGTGGTTCCATATGTGGTTTGTGAAAAGAACACACATGCAATGAATCTAGGTGTGGTTAATGAGAAGAACACACATGCAATGACACTGGTGGATCCATATGTTGTTAATGAAAATAACACACATGCAATGAATCTAGTTATTGTTAATAAAAAGAACACACCTGCAATGACACTGGTGGATCCATATGTCGTCTGTGAAGAGAACACACATGCAATGACACTGGTGGATCCATATGTGGTCCGTGAGAAGACTAGACATGAAATGACTCTTGATGGGGTTAATGAAAGAATACACATTTCAATGACAATGGTGGTTCCATATGTGGTTTGTGAAAAGAACACACATTCACTGACTCTAGGTGTGGTTAATGAGAAGAACGCACATGCAATGACACTGGTGGATCAACATGTGGTTAATGAAAATAACACACATGCAATGACTCTAGTTGTTGTTAATAAAAAGAACACACATGCAATGACACCGGTGGATCCATATGTGGTCTTTGAAAATAATACACATGCAATGACACTAGTGGATCCATATATGGTCTATGAAAAGAACACATATGCAATGACACTATATGTGGTTAATGAAAGAATACACATTTCAATGACAATGGTGGTTCCATATGTGGTTTGTGAAAACAACACACATGCAATGACCCTAGCTGTGGTTAATGAAAAGAACACACCTACAATAACAATAGTGGATCCATAGGTGGATTGTGAAAATAACACACATGCAATAACACTGGTGGATCCATATGTGGTCTCTGAAAATAATACACATGCAATGACACTGGTGGATCCATATATTGTCTGTGAAAATAATAGTCATGAAATGACTCTAGATGTGGTTAATGAAATAATACAAATTTCAATGACAATGGTGGTTCCATATGTGGTTTGTGAAAAGAACAGACATGCAATGACTCTAGCTGTGGTTACTTAAAAGAACGCACATGCAATGACACTAGTGGATCCATATGTGGTTAATGAAACTAACACACATGCAATGACTCTAGTTGTTGTTAATAAAAAGAACACACATGCAATGACACTAGTGGATCCAGATGTGGTCTCTGAAAAAATACACATGCAATGATACTGGTAGTTCCATATGTGGTCTGTGAAAAGAACACACATGCAATGACACTAGATGTGGTTAATTAAAGAATACACATTTCAATGACAATGGTGGTTCCATATGTGGTTTGTGAAAAGAACACACATGCAATGCCTCTAGCTGTGGTTAGTGTTAAGAACACACATGCAATGAAACTATTGGATCCATATGTGGTTAATGAAAATAACACACATGCAATGACTCTAGTTGTTGTTAATAAAAAGAACACACATGCAATGACACTGGTGGATCCATATGCGGTCTGTGAAAAGAATAGACGTGAAATGACTCTAGATGTGGTTAATTAAGGAATACACATTTCAATGACAATGGTGGTTCCGTATGTGGTTTGTGAAAAGAACACATATGCAATGACTCTAGCTGTGGTTAATGAGAAAAACACACATGCAATGACACTAGTGGATCCATATGAGGTTAATTAAAATAACACACATGCAATGACTCTAGTTGTTGTTAATAAAAAGAACACACATGCAATGACACTGGTGGATCCATATGTGGTCTGTGAAGAGAACACACATGCAATGACACTGGTGGATCCACATGTGGTCTGTGAAAAGAATATACATGAAATGCCTCTATATGTGGTTAATGAAAGATTACACATTTAGTTGATAATGGTGGTTCCATATGTGGTTTGTGAAAAGAACACACATGCAATGACTCTAGGTGTGGTTAATGAGAAGAACACACATGCAATGACACTGGTGGATCCATGGGTGGGTAGTGAAAAGAACACACATGCAATGACTCTAGGTGTGGTTAATGAGAAGAACACACATGCAATGATACTGGTGGATCCATATGTGGTTAATCAAAATAACACACATGCAATGACTCTAGTTGTTGTTAATAAAAAGAACACACATGCAATGACACTGGTGGATCCATATGTGGTTTGTGAAGAGAACACACATGCAATGACACTGGTGGATCCATATGTGGTCTGTGAGAAGAATAGACATGAAATGACTCTAGATGTGGTTAATGAAGGAATACACATTTAATTGATAATGGTGGTTCCATATGTGGTTTATGAAAAGAACACACAGGCAATCACACTATGGATCCATATGTGGTCTGTGAAAAGAACACATATGCAATGACACTATATCTGGTTAATGAAAGAATACACATTTCAATGACAATGGTGGTTCCATATGTGGTTTGTGAAAAGAACAGACATGCAATGACTCTAGCTGTGGTTAATGAAAAGAACACACATGTAATGACACTAGTGCATCCATATGTGGATTGTGAAAATAACACACATGCAATGAACTCTAGTTGTTGTTAATAAAAACAACACACATGCAATGACACTCGTGGATCCATAGGTGGATTGTGAAAAGAACACACATGCAATGAACTCTGGTGGATCCATATGCAATGACACTGGTGGATCCATGTGTGGTCTCTGAAAGGAACACACATTTCAATGACACTGGTTGATCCATATGTGGTTTGTGAAAAGAACATACATCGAGTGACTCTAGATGTGGTTAATGAGAAGAACACACATGCAATGACACTGGTGGATCCATATGTGGTTAATGAAAATAACACACATGGAATGACTCTAGTTGTTGTTAATAAAAGAACACACATGCAATGACACTGGTGGATCCATATGTGGTCTCTGAAAAAAATACACATGCAATGACACTAGTGGATCCATATGTGGTCTGTGAAAAGAACACACATGCAGTGACACTAGATGTGGTTAACGAAAGAATACACATTTCAATGACAATGGTGGTTCCATATGTGGTTTGTGAAAAGAACACACATGCAATGAATCTAGGTGTGGTTAATGAGAAGAACACACATGCAATGACACTGGTGGATCCATATGTTGTTAATGAAAATAACACACATGCAATGAATCTAGTTATTGTTAATAAAAAGAACACACTTGCAATGACACTGGTGGATCCATATGTCGTCTGTGAAGAGAACACACATGCAATGACACTGGTGGATCCATATGTGGTCCGTGAGAAGACTAGACATGAAATGACTCTTGATGGGGTTAATGAAAGAATACACATTTCAATGACAATGGTGGTTCCATATGTCGTTTGTGAAAAGAACACACATGCAATGACTCTAGCTGTGGTTAATTAGAAGAACACACATGTAATGACACTGGTGGATCCATAGGTGGATTGTGAAAAGAACACACATGCAATGAACTCTGGTGGATCCACATGCAATGACACTGGTGGATCCATATGTGGTCTGTGAAGAGAACACACATTTCAATACACTGGTGGATCCAAATGTGGTTTGTAAAAAGAACATACATCCAGTGACTCTAGCTATGGTTAATGAGAAGAACACACATGCAATGACACTAGTGGATCCATATGTGGTTAATTAAAATAACGCACATGCAATGACACTAGTTGTTGTTAATAAAAAGAACACACATGCAATGACACTGCTGTGGATCCATATGTGGTCTCTGAAAATAATACACATGCAATGACACTAGTGGATCCATATGTGGTCTGTGAAAAGAACACATATGCAATGACACTATATGTGGTTAATGAAAGAATACACATTTCAATGACAATGGTGGTTCCATATGTGGTTTGTGAAAAGAACACACATGCAATGACCCTAGCTATGGTTAATGAAAAGAACACACCTGCAATGACACTAGTGGATCCATAGGTGGATTGTGCAAATAACACACATGCAATAACACTGGTGGATCCATATGTGGTCTCTGAAAATAATACACATGCAATGACACTGGTGGATCCATATATGGTCTGTGAAAAGAATAGTCATGAAATGACTCTAGATGTGGTTAATGAAATAATACAAATTTCAATGACAATGGTGGTTCCATGTGTCGTTTGTGAAAAGAACAAACATGCAATGACTCTAGCTGTGGTTAATGAAAAGAACACACATGCAATGACACTAGTGGATCCATATGTGGTTAATTAAAATAACACACATGCAATGACTCTAGTTGTTGTTAATAAAAAGAACACACATGCAATGACACTATTGGATCCATATGTCATCTCTGAAAAAATACACATGCAATGACATTGGTGGATCCATATGTGGTCTGTGAAAAGAACACACATGCAATGACACTAGATGTGGTTAATTAAAGAATACACATTTCAATGACAATGGTGGTTCCATATGTGGTTTGTGAAAAGAACACACATGCAATGACTCTAGCTGTGGTTAATGAGAAGAACACACATGCAATGACACTAGTGGATCCATATGTGGTTAATGAAAATAACACACATGCAATGACTCTAGTTGTTGTCAATAAAAAGAACACACATGCAATGACACTGGTGGATCCATATGTGGTCTGTGAAAAGAATAGGCATGAAATGACTCTAGATGTGGTTAATGAAAGAATACACATTTAATTGATAATGGTGGTTCCATATGTGGTTTGTGAAAAGAACACACATGCAATGAATCTAGCTATAGTTAATGAGAAGAACACACGTGCAATGACACTGGTGGATCCATGGGTGGGTAGTGAAAAGAACACACATGCAATGACACCGGTGGATCCATATATGTGGTCTCTGAAAATAATACACATGCAATGACACTATGGATCCATATGTGGTCTGTGAAAAGAACACATATGCAATGACACTATATGTGGTTAATGAAAGAATACACATTTCAATGACAATGGTGGTTCCATATGTGGTTTGTGAAAAGAACAGACATGCAATGACTCTAGCTGTGGTTAATGAAAAGAACACACATGCAATGACACTAGTGGATCCATATGTGGATTGTGAAAATAACACACATGCAATGAACTCTAGTTGTTGTTAATAAAAACAACACACATGCAATGACACTAGTGGATCCATAGGTGGATTGTGAAAAGAACACACATGCAATGAACTCTGGTGGATCCATATGCAATGACACTGGTGGACCCATGTGTGGTATCTGAAAGGAACACACATTTCAATGACACTGGTGGATCCATATGTGGTTTGTGAAAAGAACATACATCGAGTGACTCTAGATGTGGTTAATGAGAAGAACACACATGCAATGACACTGGTGGATCCATATGTGGTTAATGAAAATAACACACATGGAATGACTCTAGTTGTTGTTAATAAAAAGAACACACATTCAATGACACTGGTGGATCCATATGTGGTCTCTGAAAAAAATACACATGCAATGACACTAGTGGATCCATATGTGGTGTGTGAAAAGAACACACATGCAATGAAACTAGATGTGGTTAATGAAAAAATACACATTTCAATGACAATGGTGGTTCCATATGTGGTTTGTGAAAATAACACACATGCAATGACTCTAGGTGTGGTTAATGAGAAGAACACACATGCAATGACACTGGTGGATCCATATGTGGTTAATTAAAATAACACACATGCAATGACTCTAGTTGTTGTCAATAAAAAGAACACACATGCAATGACACTGGTGGATCCATATGTGGTCTGTGAAGAGAACACACATGCAATGACACTGGTGGATCCATATGTGGTCTGTGAGAAGAATAGACATGAAATGACTCTATATGTGGTTAATGAAAGAATACACATTTCAATGACAATGGTGGTTCCATATGTCGTTTGTGAAAAGAACACACATGCAATGATTCTAGTTGTGGTTAATGAGAAGAACACACATGTAATGACACTGGTGGATCCATAGGTGGATTGTGAAAAGAACACACATGCAATGAACTCTGGTGGATCCACATGCAATGACACTGGTGGATCCATATGTGGTCTGTGAAGAGAACACACATTTCAATGACACTAGTGGATCCAAATGTGGTTTGTGAAAAGAACATACATCCAGTGACTCTAGCTATGGTTAATGAGAAGAACACACATGCAATGACACTGGTGGATCCATATGTGGTTAATTAAAATAACACACATGCAATGACTCTAGTTGTTGTTAATAAAAAGAACACACATGCAATGACACCGGTGGATCCATATGTGGTCTCTGAAAATAATACACATGCAATGACACTAGTGGATCCATATGTGGTCTGTGAAAAGAACACATATGCAATGAAACTATATGTGGTTAATGAAAGAATACACATTTCAATGACAATGGTGGTTCCATATGTGTTTTGTGAAAAGAACACACATGCAATGACCCTAGTATGGTTAATGAAAAGAACACACCTACAATGACAATAGTGGATCCATAGGTGGATTGTGAAAATAACACACATGCAATAACATGGTGGATCCATATGTGGTCTCTGAAAATAATACACATGCAATGACACTGGTGGATCCATATATGGTAAGTGAAAAGAATAGTCATGAAATGACTCTAGATGTGGTTAATGAAATAATACAAATTTCAATGACAATGGTGGTTCCATATGTGGTTTCTGAAAAGAACAGACATGCAATGACTCTAGCTGTGGTTAATGAAAAGAACACACATGCAATGACACTGGTGGATCCATATGTGGTCTGTGAGAAGAATAGACATGAAATGACTCTATATGTGGTTAATGAAAGACTACACATTTCAATGACAATGGTGGATCCATATGTGGTTAATGAAAATAACACACATGCAATGACTCTAGTTGTTGTTAATAAAAAGAACACACATGCAATGACACTACTGGATCCATATGTGGTCTTTGAAAAAATACACATGCCATGACACTGGTGGATCCATATGTGGTCTGTGAAAAGAAAACACATCCAATGACACTAGATGTGGTTAATTAAAGAATACACATTTCCATGACAATGGTGGTTCCATATGTGGTTTGTGAAAAGAACACACATGCAATGACTCTAGCTGTGGTTAAGGAGAAGAACACACATGCAATGACACTAGTGGATCCATATGTGGTTAATGAAAATAACACACATGCAATGACTCTAGTTGTTCTTAATAAAAAGAACACACATGCAATGACACTGGTGGATACATACGTGGTCTGTGAAAAGAATAGACATGAAATGACTCTAGATGTGGTTAATGGAAGAATAGACATTTAATTGATAATGGTGGTTGCATATGTGGTTTGTGAAAAGAAGACACATGCAATGACTCTAGCTGTGGTTAATGAGAAGAACACACATGCAATAACACTGGTGGATCCATGGGTGGGTAGTGAAAAGAACACACATGCAATGACACCGGTGGATCCATATATGTGGTCTCTGAAAATAATACACATGCAATGACACTATGGATCCATATGTGGTCTGTGAAAAGAACACATATGCAATGACACTATATGTGGTTAATGAAAGAATACACATTTCAATGACAATGGTGGTTCCATATGTGGTTTGTGAAAAGAACAGACATGCAATGACTCTAGCTATGGTTAATGAAAAGAACACACATGCAATGACACTAGTGGATCCATATGTGGATTGTGAAAATAACACACATGCAATGAACTTTAGTTGTTGTTAATAAAAAGAACACACATGCATTAAACTCTGGTGGATCCATATGAAAAGACACTAGTGCATCCATGTTTGGTCTCTAAAAAGAACACACATTTCAATGACACTGATGGATCCATATGTGGTTTGTGAAAAGAACATACATCTAGTGACTCTAGATGTGGTTAATGAGAAGAACACACATGCAATGACACTGGTGGATCCACATGTGGTTAATGAAAATAACACACATGGAATGACTCTAGTTGTTGTTAATAAAAAGAACACACATGCAATGACACTGGTGGATCCATATGTGGTCTCTGAAAAAAATACACATGCAATGACACTAGTGGATCCATATGTGGTCTGTGAAAAGAACACACATGCAATGACACTAGATGTGGTTAATGAAAGAATACACATTTCAATGACAATGGTGGTTCCATATGTGGTTTGTGAAAAGAACACACAAGCAATGACTCTAGGTGTGGTTAATGAGAAGAACACACATGCAATGACACTGGTGGATCCATATGTGGTTAATCAAAATAACACACATGCAATGACTCTAGTTGTTGTTAATAAAAAGAACACACATGCAATGACACTGGTGGATCCATATGTGGTTTGTGAAGAGAACACACATGCAATGACACTGGTGGATCCATATGTGGTCTGTGAGAAGAATAGACATGAAATGACTCCAGATGTGGTTAATGAAGGAATACACATTTAATTGATAATGGTGGTTCCATATGTGGTTTGTGAAAAGAACACACAGGCAATGACACTATGGATCCATATGTGGTCTTTGAAAAGAACACATATGCAATGACACTATATGTGTCTAATGAAAGAATACACATTTCAATGACAATGGTGGTTCCATATGTGGTTTGTGAAAAGAACAGACATGCAATGACTCTAGCTGTGGTTAATGAAAAGAACACACATGCAATGACACTAGTGGATCCATATGTGGATTGTGAAAATTACACACATGCAATGAACTCTAGTTGTTGGTAATAAAAACAACACACATGCAATGACACTAGTGGATCCATAGGTGGATTGTGAAAAGAACACACATGCAATGAACTCTGGTGGATCCATATGCAATGACACTGGTGGATCCATGTGTGGTCTCTGAAAGGAACACACATTTCAATGACACTGGTGGATCCATATGTGGTTTGTGAAAAGAACATACATCGAGTGACTCTAGATGTGGTTAATGAGAAGAACACACATGCAATGACACTGGTGGATCCACATGTGGTTAATGAAAATAACACACATGGAATGACTCTAGTTGTTGTTAATAAAAAGAACACACATGCAATGACACTGGTGGATCCATATGTGGTCTCTGAAAAAAATACACATGCAATGACACTAGTGGATCCATATGTGGTCTGTGAAAAGAACACACATGCAATGACACTAGATGTGGTTAATGAAAGAATACACATTTCAATGACAATGGTGGTTCCATATGTGGTTTGTGAAAAGAACACACATGCAATGACTCTAGGTGTGGTTAATGAGAAGAGCACACATGCAATGACACTGGTGGATCCATATGTGGTTAATCAAAATAACACACATGCAATGACTCTAGTTGTTGTTAATAAAAAGAACACACATGCAATGACACTGGTGGATCCATATGTGGTTTGTGAAGAGAACACACATGCAATGACACTGGTGGATCCATATGTGGTCTGTGAGAATAATAGACATGAAATGACTCTAGATGTGGTTAATGAAGGAATACACATTTAATTGATAATGGTGGTTCCATATGTGGTTTGTGAAAAGAACACAGGCAATGAATCTAGCTGTGGTTAATGAGAAGAACGGACATGCAATGATACTGGTGGATCCATAGGTGGATTGTGAAAAGAACACACATGCAATGAAGTCTGGTGGATCCACATGCAATGACATTGGTGGATCCATATGTGGCCTGTGAAGAGAACACACGTTTCAATGACACTTGTGGATCCAAGTGTGGTTAGTGAAAAGAACATACATCCAGTGACTCTAGTTGTGGTTAATGAGAAGAACAAACATTGAATGACACTGGTGGATCCATATGTGGGTAATGAAAATAACACACATGCAATGACTCTAGTTGTTGTTAATAAAAAAAAACACATGAAATGACACCGGTGGATCCATATGTTGTAACATCCCAATCTCAGCAACCTTGATTAGTTGTCCAGAATGCAAAAATTTAGGGGAACAAAAACTTTTTCTTGTTTAGTGATGAAGTGTTTGTTTGTTGTTTGACAATGGTTATGCTTATGAATGCATATTAGATGATATACTCTTTACCTCAACATCAGTTGTGAAAAAGCTATTTAACAAAACGATCCTGGCTCATTTTACATATTCTCAAATGTTCTGGCATTTCAAAACATGGGCCAAGATGCTTATGTAACCAAAACTATTTTAGTAGCTTCTATTGACAAAACTACGGAGAGATATATAATATAATCTCCTTATGTTTTCAAGACAGAACCTTCAACTACTCCTACCTCTAGGATTCTCAAAACCTTGTATAAAACTTCTGAATTCTACTCTTGGTAGGGATACCAAGGACTCTTACCTTACTCAAACTCCAACCTTTCAAAATTTCCCATCCTTACCTCAAGTAAGCTTGATGGTAACCCTAGTAGTAGTTGATTTGTTTGTAAGATGAGTTGCCTTGATCTGCTGTTTGACTTGATTCCTTAGAAGTAGTATGAGCTACTCTAGGAGCTCATCCACTAGGATCAAGATACTCTAAAATCACCAAACCCTAAGCAAGAATACAATCTAGATCTAATCTCTAGATACTAGGTGATCATCCAAAACCCTTAACCAGATCAGCTCTGAAGTGATCTAATTCTACAAGCTTCCAAGTCAATGAAGACCAGTATCAAGCAAGGATCCTTCCTACTCAATCTACACTTCAACATCATCCACTTGATGATGCTTTGGTACCTTGCAACCCATCAAAATCATCACCACCCACATTCTAGTCAAAAACCCTAAATCTGCCAAATTTGGCTAAGTCTAGAATATGTTTCAACATCACCTTTTTGGATGTCTCCCTTTCTCAACCCTTGTGCATTTTTGGTAATACACTTGAACCATCTTGTTAAAAATCCTAAGGACTACCAATGCCCACTATTTCCCTTGTTTAGATCTTCCTCCAACCCACTTGTTCTTGATGGTTTTGCAGGCAAGGAAATAGCTATTCCTGCAAATCTAGTCAACATGCCTACTTTGATAAAAGCTCACACCACCATCCCACCTTCTCTGGACCAACATCTACTTCACTTGTTCCAAGTGGATCTTTTTGCTTCTTAAACCCACATGGTTTATAAGGCATCATGACACATCTGGTATGGCAGGCTTATTTTCAACAAAGTTTGCCATCACTTCCAGACCACCTCAAATGTAACCAATCCAAACTCCTTCTACCATGATCATCTATATGACTTGGTATAACTATCCATCTATCCTTGCATCAAGGGGAGATCTGAGCTCCAGGATCTAGCAAGGTTTTGATGGCATGAAAACAATCTTACCCAAGATCCTTAAATCTCTAGCTTTCACCAAAATCAACCTGGATTCTCCAATCCCAAGGTTGCAAATGCTTGCTACACCTTGTACACATCATCTACCTTGATCATCAAGATTTATCAAATAATATCCATAATTATTATGGCTCCAAATCTAATTAATCTCTTTAATAGACCAAATCTCCAAAACTTCCTCCATAAAGGAAAGTTTGGTTTCTGCCAAAATACTTCTCCAACTTTTGGCTCAATTGAGATCCACATATCATACCCCATCTTCCCACTTCAAAAATAAATATTTTAGAAGAGCTATATTATTTCTTTTTGCCCATTTTCTTAAATGGCTGAATTGGAATAATAATAGTTTTAAATACTTCTAATCCCCAATAAATCATGGGAAAATTCCTCAAAGTATGGATTCATATTTAGAATCATCTCACATCAAAAACCAACTTTGTCCAATGTAAATTTATCAAATCAGCATCTATAAACCACTTCTGCACTTTTTGGATAAGTGATCCAAAATGCCCTAAAAATCATCTGAAAAATCTCAATAAATTCCTCGAGGTGTATCTTGACCTCACCTACCTACCAGCATCATTACCTCAACCTGCCAAGGTCAAGTTTTGAAACTTGCTTCATGATCCAAAGTTTGGCCAACATTTGAAATCCTTCAAGCTATCTTTCAAATCCCTTTTCAAACCCTCACCAAAGAATCTCCAATGTTTCTCCACAGCAACCACCATCACCCTCTAGTCAAAATACTGTAGCATCACCCTCCCCCATGCCCTTTACCCCTTAAAAGAAGGAAAAGCTATGCCATTTATTGGTGTGTCCCTCCTTACATAAAAAGCTGGGCAGCAACCTTCCCCTGTCTCTCTCTTTGCTCGAACCTAGGACCCTTCAGCACTCCCTTACCCCACCTATCAGCCTCCATGGCTAGCCCTAGCCCTCCTTCTCTCCATTTCTTTTTCTTGGGCCGAAGGATAGAGAGAGGTCCGATCCTCTCAGTATGAGGCCCTACAGCCACCTCTGTACCACCCTTGACCTCTCCACCGACCCCTCCACCACCCCTGCTACCCAAAGGAAGGCCAACTCCCTCCCCATCCTCTCCTTGGACCAAATCCACCTCGATCTAAATAGGCTAGAGGCCACCCCGCGCCTCCCTCTGCCCCTCATTCACCTCCTCTCGCTCCCACTTACCACCCAGAGCTCCCCATCCTCTCCCCTACACGGCCTCGCCTAGGGAAAGGAGGAACTCACCTCTCGGCCAACCTCCAAGATCTGAGCATAGCTCCTCTACTCTGGTCCCTTCTCCTTGCATGTGCCATTCCCGAGATCCCCAAGTCCCCCTAAATCTAACTGCGTGCTCATTTTGGCCCAGGACCGTCTCCCGGTCAAATCATCATGCGAAGGTTCTAGCCAGGAACCCTGCCGCCCATCGTCGAGGTCGCCGTCGTGCACCGCGCCCTCTTCGCCGCTCTCTGGCTTCTTCCGAGCCCTCAAAGTGAGCCCTTCGCCGCCGCCGAGCCCGTCTAGGGTTTCCCCGCTGCTGTTGCTTGGTCTGAGGAGGACGAAGATTGACGTCCGTCGATTCCTCCTAAATCGAACGGCCCACAACCTCCTATACCTCTTCGGCATCGTCAAGGCACTGACCGGTGAGCCCCGTCGCGGGGGTTTGAAATCCCGCCTCCCGCGCGGCGCATCCTCGGCGCGGGCCGAATTCACTCCCCCCGGCCCATTTCCCTCCAGAAAACCAGCCCACCCCACTTCCTTTTTAATATTTTCCACTAGATGTACAGTTCCCTGTTTGGATTAAATTCGTTTGGAAATTAAAAATACTTCCAAATGCCCAGATCTGAATTTTGGTTTATACCCAAATGTTTTCCTCAACATTCAGTGCAATAATTGAACCAAAATTTGGTCTAGATTAATCCTAGTAATTTAAATACCAGAAGGTGTCCCTTTTTTTCTAATTAATTCCTTCTAAGGGATTTACAACTCCAAATAGGATAAACCCAAGTGCCCCTGGTAGGTACTACATGTACCTACCTCATGACCTTGGAACCATTAAACTCCTGTGGCAAAAATAACAAAAGAAAGCCTTTTCAGCCTTTAGAAAATTCCCTAGGTCAAACCATAATCGGTATTGACCTAATTCAAACTCCCAGTACACCTACATACCAGTATCTATCAAACCCCAGGAGTCCATAATTTTCTAAGCGCCTGTGGATTTATCATGAATTAATCTGTTCTAGGCTTAGTTAATTCACTAGAAAAATCACCACAGTAGCTCTGCAAATCCAAAAAGGTTGATTCCAATTTCTGCTGAAAGGTATTCTAAATTCTTACCATGTTCCCTTTGAATCAACTCAAAAGCTTCTGTAGATTTAAATTGGTGAAAAAGACAAAAACCCCACAAAACTGCCTTTGGGAATTTCCTGAGGGCATCCTGGTAATTATTTTGACATGATTCCAACTCTCAGTGAACAAGTACACCAAGACCTACCTAACCACCCAAGGAAATAAATTTTGGACATACAAAACATTTCTGGTGAATTATTTCCTAAAACTAGAGTAGTTTCCCACAAGAAAATTTATTATAGATCAATGGAAATTGATAATTTGGTGAAACGACTTTTGTTGGTTTCATATTATCACTACCTATCCGATGGTATCATTTCTATACAAAGGTATCCTACAGAACTTGGACCTTATAATTAAAACCCTTAATTAAGTAGTTTAGGCACCCAAATCATTAAAGAAAACCCACAAAGGCTTTTCAAGTAATTCCACTTGTGTAGACGCCAACCACTCAAAACCTACTGATTTGTAAATTTGTATTTTCCATTGCTTACTGTATGTATTGATGTTTGTATGCCTGGTGTTGATTGTGTCATTTGTTTGCTTGCATGTGATCTATATCGATGATAGATGTGATTATATCGGAGACCAAAACAAGTTGGTTATTATTATTGGTATTATTGGGTATTATAAGAAGAAGTCCAGGGACATATTGTCATATTGCTAATCATCAGGCAAGCCACCTTCTTGCTCATAAGCCTTGTCCTACCATTTTACTTATGCATGTTTTATCTACTATTTATCAAAACTGCATTGTTTACTATATGTTGATGTATATAAGGTAGTGGTTTGGATCCTCCGAACTATTACATGTTTGTACTACTAAGTACAACCCCCTTGACGACACCTACTTGTCCCTAATATGGTAGATGGTGTAATACGCCATACCCCTTTTTGGAGACCCTGTTTTAGCCAAAGCAAAGCTAGAGGATGGGAAGACCCCGGAATTTTTTTTACCAAATGGTGTATGATAAAAACCTTGGTGAGGTGGGACCTCCCAAGAGATGTTGAGAAAGATAAAGTTTTTGTTTTACAAAATGCTGAAGGAAAGATGGAGGAAAATGGTTTACAAAAACGCACCCGGTTCTTTGCAGTTTTGCTAGAACGATTAACCCTGTGTAACCACATTACTATAGAATGGGACAAAGCTAGATTTGATGTTTGTCTATTCTGGTATAAGCTGTCCCACAACTACTACAGGGAATTGCGATCCCCGGAGGCTGGGCCTTCTCCCTTAAAGTTCCATGTGGGACATCGACCTAGAGAAGGAACAAACTGTCTGCTGGCAGCCAGGCGTTACTATGAGCCCCTCATTGAAAGCGCCCACTGTGTTAAGTGTAAAATGCGCTCCGGTTGGTCCTCGGTACCCGACGTCCTGGTTTTGAGGGGAGTAACACTCATAGGGTAGGCACTTATATTGGAGTGGGCATTCGGAGAGCCTTGATCAGTTACTCGACCCATGATCGGTGTAGATCAGGGTAGTGTACCAGGATGGTGTGGGTAAAGTGTAGAACCTCTGCAGGGTGTAAATCTATTCGAATAGCCAGGTCCGCGGTTATGGACGGTTGGGAAGGTTGCTGTAGAGCGGTGCTGGTTTTGTTTTCAAAAAGGATTTCAGAAAATAAATGGCTTTGGAAATGTTTTGGACCATGGGATGGTCGTAAAGGAGAAAGGTTTTGACCATGGGATGGTCAGAAGGAGGAGAAAGGAGTTGGGTCATGGGACGACCTGAAGAGGGAAAAAAATGGGTACCCCAATCCTAGTGTTTTCAAAACATTTCAAAAGGTTTCCAAAAAGGCTTTACAAAGGTTTTCAACAAAGATATGTAGATGCTATATCTATAAGAGAAACTACTTGAGAAAAGAACCTCTCTTGGAGCCCTCCTACTACCACAGCCATAATGTATATCCTCTTGTTATTATTGTTACCTTAGGGTGGTGTGCGAGTACATTCAAATTACTCACTGACATTGTCCTTGGCTATTAACTTGGTCAGATCTCAAGAAGAGGATGAAGTTGACGGCTATGCGAGCTAGGACGTTCTCCCAGTCAGTTTCCTGTAGGTTAAGGCATGGCTCAGGAACTTCGCTTAATGAAGTTCCGCTGATGATTGATCGATGTAGCCATAATAGAAAATAAGGTATGACAGGTATTCGTTATGTATTAGATGTTTACTTTGATACTTGTCTGTTATGTTCCACGACTAACTGATCATGGGATCGTGGTGTATGCATAACAGGGATTCTCGGAGGATTAATCCGGGGTCCCCACAGACTTGGTATCAGAGCCATCCTGACTGTAGGAGAACTTTAGTTAGCATGGTCGTTAGACAAGAACCCTATGTTGAAAACTCCATCTTTTGAAAACTAGTTTCCCAATGAGTTTTAAAAAGTTCTACTTCTTCTCTTACTCTAAGTAAATGCTTTCGAAAATGGTTTCCTTTAACTCCCGTTCAAACTTCAAACCTACGGATTTTAAATAACTAGGATCTAGAACCCGGTAGAGACAATGAGAACAAGATGAAGACAAGCAACTACCAGCAAACCTAAGGAGACTACAATATCGCTCTACCAGCGGAATCCCCATAATTAGAAGACATCAAGTGTTGCACTATCAAAAAGCGTCCAAGATACTACGAGGGCTTCATCTGCAAGATAGTGACTACGACCTGAAAAAATACGATATCTAGGGTCATTAGTCCTAAGAATAGGATTCCCCTACATCACGAGTAGTTAACTCCTTGGTCCCTAGCGTTGGCCGGGTTTGCTTGCCTAAGTGCATCCTGTGTCGCTTGATGTGTGTTGCTTGCCGAGGACATTGCGATCCCCTCGCTCTGTTTGCCTTTTTTGTATGCTCTGTTTGCTTTGACCTCGTTAAAAATGTGACTCGAGGAGCGATAACCCACCTAATAACTCAGGAAACCCTTCTGTTACATGTCGGTAATGAGACCCAGACTAACCTCGAGAGTATACGAGAGGAAAAGCATCGCAAGAACCAGGAGTTTGACATCATCAAGTCAAAATCAACTCGAAGATTTCACCTCAGCAGGGCGACATACCTCATCAAACTCACCTCGCAAGACTCGTCAATAGAACCGCACTCCCTTGCTCCTCAGCCTACTACAGCAAGAATCCCGTTGAAGCCGGAAGTCGATCACCAAAGGATCCTCAATATCCGCAAGAAACAACCCGATAAGTCAACCAAGACAAGAAGTGAAGAGCTAACCACACTAACCTTTGGTGTATTAGAGCTTCTGACCGCCTCAGGAGACTAACTAATCTAGTCGACCCTACCCAAACAAACGGAATGATCCTCCCTAGAAGGTCAGAACCACCCCTGAAGTCAGATGCTAAGGAATCATGAAGATAACGAGTCCACTCCGCCATAAAGTAGAAGCAACGCAAGAAATGCAAATGATGACCGCTTACCCGACGCTGACGGCTTCGGACCTGACTAACTACTAGCAAGAAGAGTCGTAAACTGCTAAATTACCTTGAGCTAACCCCTAAAAGGCTGCGTTAGGAAACCATCCCGCCAAATTTTGCGATAGGACGTCACTCGAAGACTCCAGTCAAGACCCAGAAAGAAGACAGCCTTCTGCTAACCGCCGGGCAGCACTCCCAGACAGAAGATTCGCACCACTCCTAAAGTAACTTCGTGAAGCTCCAAGGTGGTTCCACTCAATCCTTAGAAGACTATCTACCCGAGGATACTTCAGAAAGACCGCTAGGTTTGATGCCTTCTCACCAAACAACAACCTGTGAGACATCAGAAGCGAAACTAACTAAAGATTCTACGAAATCCCTTTTGCTACTTCAGCCGAAGACATACCTAATGGACTCCAAGAAGAAAGGAATGTGCTATCTCCGAGCTGTCCTAGTCTACTCCTAAGGGGGAAAGACTGCGTCTTTCCCACAAAAATAGAGTAACTCTTCGCCAGAAGCAAACTCAAGAGTTTTTACCCGAATGTCGTTCAAAGGATACGCTATGACTCTAAGGAAGAGCTGTGGACCCTTAGAGCGAGGTACTCCCAACCGTAGATTCCATCCTCCGACGAGTACCCCGTGAAGTTCAAAATCGAGATAGTCTGCCTAGTCTAAGCCCTCGAGATATAGAGTCCAGAAGGAAAAGAAGGTCATTCCTCGCAATCAGGACTGGACTCTACTCTACTCTCCATGCATCCCCGGAATACTAAAGCTCAAGTCCGTAAGACAATACGCTTGTGACACCTTGCACTAACTTTAATTCAAAATCCCCTAACCCTACTCTCCTGAATCTCGGGACGAGATTCTCTTAGGGGGATAGGTCTGTAACATTCCAATCTCAGCAACCCTGATTAGTTGTCCAGAATGCAAAAATCAGGGGGAACAAAAACTTTTTCTTGTTTAGTGATGAAGTGTTTGTCTATTGTTTGACAATGGTTATGCTTATGAATGCGTATTAGATGATATACTCCTTACCTCAACATCAGTTGTCAAAAAGCTATTTAACAACACGATCCTGGCTCATTTTACATATTCTCAAATGTTCTGGCATTTCAAAACATGGGCCAAGATGCTTATGTAACCAAAACTATTTTAGTAGCTTCTATTGACAAAACTACGGAGAGATATATAATATAATCTCCTTATGTTTTCAAGACAGAACCTTCAACTACTCCTACCTCTAGGATTCTCAAAACCTTGTATAAAACTTCTGAATTCTACTCTTGGTACTCAAACTCCAACCTTTCAAAATTGCCCATCCTTACCTCAAGCTAAGCTTGATTGTAACCCTAGTAGTAGTTGATTTGTTTGTAAGATGAGTTGGCTTGATCTGCTGTTTGACTTGATTGCTTAGAAGTAGTATGAGATACTCTGTGAGCTCATCCACTAGGAACAAGGATACTCTAAAATCACCAAACCCTAAGCAAGAATACAATCTGGATCTAATCTCTAGATACTAGGTGATCATCCAAAACCCTTAACCAGATCAACTCTGAAGTGATCTAATTCTAGCAGCTTCCAAGTCAATGAAGACCAGTATCAAGCAAGGATCCTTCCTACTCAATCTACACTTCAACATCATCCACTTTATGATGCTTTGGTACCTTGCAACCCATCAAAATTATCACCACCCACATTCTAGTCAAAAACCTTAAATCTGCCAAGTTTGGCAAAGTCTGGAATCTGTTTCAACATCACCTTTTTGGATGTCTCCCTTTCTCAACCCTTGTGCATTTTTGGTAATACACTTGAACCATCTTGTTAACCATCCTAAGGACTACCAAGGCCCACTCTTGCCCCTGTTTATATCATCCTCCAACCCACCTGTTCTTGATGGTTTTGCACGCAAGAAAATAGTTATTCCTGCAAATCTAGTCAACATGCCTACTTTGATAAAAGCTCACACCACCATCCCACCTTCTCTGGACCAAATCTTTGCATGGTTGTGTTCTACTCATATAGGTCTATCAACATTTACTTCACTTGTTCCAAGTGGATCTTTGTGCTTCTTAAACACACATGGTTTATAAGGCATCATGACTCATCTGGTATGGCAGCCTTATTATCAACAAAGTTTGCCATCACTTCCAGACCACCTCAAATGTAACCAATCCAAACTCCTTCTTCCATGATCATCTATATGACTTGGTATAACTATCCATCTATCCTTGCATCAAGGGGAGATCTGAGCTCCAAGATCCAGCAAGGTTTTGATGGCATGAAAACAATCTTACCCAAGATCCTTAAATCTCTAGCTTTCACCAAAATCAACCTAGATTCTCCAATCCCAAGGTTGCAAATTCTTGTTACACCTTGTACACATCATCTACCTTGATCATCAAGATTTATCAAATATTATCCATAATTATCATGGCTCCAAATCTAATTAATCTCTTTAATAGACCAAATCTCCAAAACTTCCTCCATAAAGGAAAGTTTGGTTTCTGCCAAAACACTTCCCCAAATTTTGGCTCAATTGAGGTCCACATATCATACCCCATATTCCCACTTCAAAAATAAATATTTTTGAAGAGATTTGTTATTTCTTTTTGCCCATTTTCTTAAATGGCTCAATTGGAATAATAATAGTTTTAACTACTTCTAATCCCCAATAAATCATGGGAAAATTCCTCAAAGTGTGGATTCATATTTAGAATCATCTCACATCAAAAACCAACTTTGTCCAATGTAAATTTATCAAATGAGATTCTATAAACCACTTCTGCACTTTTTTGATAAGTGATCAAAACTGCCCTAAAAATCATCTAAAAAATCTCAATAAATTCATGGAGGTGTATCTTGACCTCACCTACCTACCAGCATCATTACATCAACCTGCCAAGGTCAAGTTTTGAAACTTGCTTCATGATCCAAAGTTTGGCCAACATTTGAAATCCTTCAAGCTATCTTTCAAATCCCTTTTCAAACCCTCACCAAAGCCTCTCCAATGTTTCTCCACAGCAACCACCATCACCCTCTGGTCGAAATACTGTAGCATCACCCTCCCCCATGCCCTTTACCCCTTAATAGGAGGAAAAGCTATGCCATTTATTGGTGTATCACTCCTTACATCAAAAGCTGGGCAGCAACCTTCCCCTGTCTCTCTCTCTGCTCGAACCCAGGACCGTTCAACACTCCCTTACCCCACCTATCAGCCTCCATGGCTATCCCTAGCCCTCCTCCTCTCCATTTATTTTTCTTGGGCCAAAGGATAGAGAGAGGTCCCATCCTCTTAGTACGAGGCCCTACATCCACCTCTGTACCACCCTTTACCTCTCCACCGACCCCTCCACCACCCCTGCTGCCCAATGGAAGGCCAGCTCCCTCCCCATCCTCTCCTTGGACCAAATCCACCATGGACCAATCCACCTCGAGCTAAATAGGCCAGAGGCCACCCCGCGCCTCCCTCTGCCCCTCATTCCACTCCTCTCGCTCCCACTTACCACCAAGTGCTCCCCATCCTCTCCCTGCTTTGCCTCGCCCAGGGAAAGGAGGAACTCGCCTCTCGGCCAACCTCCAAGATCTGAGCATAGCTCCTTCTACTCTGCTCCCCTCTTCTTGCATGTGCCATTCCCGAGATCCCCAAGTCCCCCTGAATCTAACTGCGTGCTCATTTTGGCCCAGGACCTTCCCCCCGAGCCGCACCGACAAGCTCCGACGAGCTCGCCTCGGTCGTTGTCACGCGAGTTGGTTCCAGCCGCGGAACCCCCTGCTGCCGCCCATCGTCGACGTCGCCGCCATGCACCGCGCCCTCTCTGCCGCTCCCTGGCTTCTTCCGAGCCCTCATGTGAGCCCTCCTCCACCGCCGAGCCCGTCTAGGGTTTCCCCGCCACCGTCACTCGGTCTGAGGAGGACGAAAATCGACGTCCGTCGATTCCTCCTAAATCGAACGGCCCATAGCCTCCTATACCTCTTCGGCGTCATCAAGGCACTGACCGGCGGGCCCTATCGTGGGGGTTTGAAATCCCTCCTCCGGTGCGGCGCATCCCTGGCGCAGGCCGAATTCACTCCCCCCGGCCCATTTCCCTCTGGAAAACCAGCCCACCCCCACTTCCTTTTTAATATTTTTCCACTAGATCTGTAGTTCCCCTATTTGGATTAAATTCGTTTGGAAATTAAAAATACTTCCAAACGCCCAGATCTGAATTTTGGTTTATATCCAAATGTTTTCCTCCACATTCAGTGCAATAATTGAACCAAAATTTGGTCTAGATTAATCCTAGTAATTTAAATACCAGAAGGTGTCCCTTTTTTCTAATTAATTCCTTATGAGGTATTTACAACTCCAAATAGGATAAACCCAAGTGCCCCTGGTAGGTACTGCATGTACCTACCTCATGACCTTGGCCTCCCTCCAAGTAGAGGCATTAAACTCCTGTGGCAAAAATAACAAAAGCAAGCCTTTTCATCCTTTAGAAAATTCCCTAGGTCAAACCAAAATGGGTATTGACCTAATTCCAACTCCCAGTACACCTGCATACGAGTATCTATCAAACCCCAGGAGTCCATAATTTTCTAAGCACATGTGGATTTATCATGAATTAATCTGTTCTGGGCTTAGTTAATTCACTAGAAAAATCATCACTGTAGCTCTGCATATCCAAAAAGGTTGATTCTAATTTCTTCTAAAAGGTATTCTAAATTCCTACCATGTGTCCTTGGAATCAACTAAAAAGCTTCAATAGATTTAATTTGGTGAAAAGGAAAAAAAAACCCACAGAACTGCCTTTGGGAATGTCCTGAGGGCATCCTGTTAATTATTTTGACATGATTCCAACTCTCAGTGAACAAGTACACCAAGACCTACCTAACCATCCAAGGAAATAAATTTTGGACATACAAAACATTTCTGGTGAATTATTTCCTAAAACTAGAGTATTTTCCCATAGGAAGATTCATTATAAATCAATGGAAATTGATAATTTGGTGAAACCACTTTTGTTGGTTTCATATTATCACTACCTATATGATGGTATCATTTCTTTACAAAGGTATCCTAGAAAACTTGGACCTTATAATTAAAACCCTTAATTAAGTAGTTTAGGCACCCAAATCATTAAAGAAAACCCACAAAGGGTTTTCAAGTAATTCCACTTGTGTAGACGCCAACCACTCAAAACCTACTGATTTGTAAACTTGTATTGTCCAATGCTTGCTGTATGTATTGATGTTTGTATGCCTGGTGTTGATTGTGTCATTTGTTTGCTTGCATGTGATCTATATCGACGATAGATGCAATTATATCGGAGACCAAAAGAAGTTGGTTATTATTGGTATTATTGGGTATTCTAGGAAGAAATCCAGGGACATATTGCCATATTGCTGATCATCAGGCAAGCCACCTTCTTGCTCATAAGCCTTGTCCTACCGTTTTACTTATGCATGTTTTATCTACTATTTATCAAAACTGCATTGTTTACTATATGTCGATGTATATATGGTAGTGGTTTGGCTCCTCCGAACTATTACACGTTGGTACTACTAAGTACAATCCCCTTGACGACACCTACTTGTCCCTAATATGGTAGATGGTGTAATACGCCATACCCCTTTTTGGAGACCCTGTTTTAGCCAAAGCAAAGCTAGAGGATGGGAAGACCCCGGAAAAAGTTTTACCAAATGGTTTATGATAAAAACCTTGGTGAGGTGGGACCTCCCAAGAGATGTGGAGAAAGAAAATGGTTTTGTTTTACAAAATGCTGAAGGAAAGATGGAGGAAAAAGATTTACAAAAACGCACTCGGTTCTTTGCAGTTTTGCTAGAACAATTAACCCTATGCAACCACATTACTCTGGAATGGGACAGAGCTGGATTTGATGTTTGTCTATTCTGGTATAAGCTGCCTCGCAACTACTACAGGGGATCGCGATCCCCGGAGGCTGGGCCTTCTCCCTTAAAGGTCCATGTGGGACATCGACCTGGAGAAGGAACGAATCGCTCGGGCAACAGCGTTACTATGAGCCCCTCATTGAAAGCGCCCACTGTGTGAAGTGTAAAATGCGCTCCGGTTGGTCCTCGGTACCCGACGTCTCAGTTTTGAGGGGAGTAACACTCATAGGGTAGGCACTTATATTGGAGTGGGCATTCAGAGAGTCTTGATCGGTTACTCGACCCACGATCGGTGTAGATCAGGGTAGTGTACCCGGATGGTGTGGGTAAAGTGTACAACCTCTGCAGAGTGTAAATCTATTCGAATAGCCGTGTCCGCGGTTATGGATGGTTGGGAAGGTTGCTGTAGAGCGATGCTGGTTTTGTTTTCAAAAAGGATTTCAGAAAAGAAATGGCTTTGGAAATGTTTTGGACCATGGGATGGTCGTAAAGGAGAAAGGTTTTGACCATGGGATGGTCAGAAGGAGGAGAAAGGAGTTGGTACGTGGGACGACCTGAAGACGGGAACAAATGGGTACCCCAATCCTAGTGTTTTCAAAACATTTCCAAACAGGCTTTACAAAGGTTTTGAACAAAGATATGTAGATGCTATATCTACAAGAGAAACTACTTGATAAAAGAACCTCTCTTGGAGCCCTCCTACTACCACAGCCATAATGCGTATCCTCTTGTTATTATTGTTATCTTAAGGTGGTTTGCGAGTACATTCAAATTACTCACTTGCATTGTCCCTGGCTATTAACTTGGTCAGATCTCAATAAGAGGATGAAGTTGATGGCTATGCGAGCTAGGATGTTCTCCCAGTCAGTTGCCTGTAGGTTAAGGCATGGCTCGGGCTCTTCGCTTAATGAAGTTCCACTGATGATTGATCAATGTAGCTATAATAGCAAATAAGGTATGACAGGTATTCGTTATGTATTGGATGTTTACATTGATACTTGTCTGTTATGTGCCACGACTAACTAATCATGGGATCGTGGTGTATGCATAACAAGGATTCTCGGAGGATTAATCCGGGGGGCCCACATATGTGTTCTCTGAAAATAATACAGATGCAATGACACTGGTGGATCCATATGTAGTCTGTGAAAATAACACATATGCAATGACACTATATGTGGTTAATGAAAGAATACACATTTCAATGACAATGGTGGTTCCATATGTGGTTTGTGAAAAGAACACACATGCAATGACCCTAGCTGTGGTTAATGAAAAGAACAGACCTACAATGACACTAGTGGATCCATAGGTGGATTGTGAAAAGAACACACATGCAATAACACTGGTGGATCCATATGTGGTCTCTGAAAAGAATACACATGCAATGACACCACTACTAGGAAAACGATTATAGGTAGATTTTAATTATGTGGCGCATATATGAAAAATGCTCCACTAAAATTAATTATGTGGCGCATGTAGAAAATGCTCCACAGAATTCCTGCAATTTTGTGGCGCATATAGCTATATGCGCCACAGGAAGTGATAATTCTATGGCGCATATAGCCATATGCGCCACATAATTCCTGTGGGCCCATGTAGGCCTGACCCTAGCACATGGGCAGGCCAGAATTCTGTGGCGCATATGGATATATGCGCCACAGAATGTCAAAATTCTGTGGTGCATATAGCATATGCGCCACAGAATTCTCACTTTCTGTGGCGCATGTAGCTATATGCGCCACAGAATTTTGACATTCTGTGGAGCATTTGCTATATGCGCCACAGAATGTACGAAACAGATCTAAAAAAGGTGGCAGCCACCCTTTCCCTTCTGCCCACCACCTCCAACTAGCTCGTCCTCCTCCTCCCTCCCACTCCATTTTGCTCATACTCACCTCCATTGTTGATAGCTAGACCTACTTTGGTTCATGTACTTGTGAGGGGAAGCTACTCCTACTTGTAAAGGTAGTAAACCACTCATACTTTCCTCCTCCACACATCCCACACCCCTCTTGCTACACTATGCATATGGGATTGGTGTAGATTTGGTTTGTAGATTTGTAAGGCATGTGTGCATGGGTACTTGTGTGATGCATGTTTTGTGTGGCCGGCGAGCCTCGGCATGGTGTCTATGGATGTTTTGTAGGTGAAGATGGTCCCGCGGGCGGTGTGCGATGGCGAGACGATGTTCCTTCGCTTTGTGTTGTGCTTGAATACATGTTTGCTTGTGGAGGGAGCTTGTGTTGTGCTTGAATGCATGTTGCCAGCGCCGGGTGAATGGAGGTTTGCCGAAATGTTGTTTCACGTCCATTTCGGCAAATTTCTGCACTAGACATACATCCTAGTTTTAGGATAGGTCATGCCGAAATTTCACGGCGATCATGCATGCATGTATGTGTGCACGTCGTGTGTGTGCATGGTTCTAACACACTCTCTTTAATTTGGTCTATGTTCGCGCACAGGCGACCATGGTCATCCATATGAGCGAACGTTGGGTGGTTAGATACAAGGCTGACGCGGTAGCCGACATGGTTCGGAACAACATGACCAAGATAAGATGTCCGTGCCGAACGTGCAAACACCAGAAGTGGATCAACCCTGATTCCGGACAACTGGAGTCTCACCTGTTCATGCGCGGTTTCATGCCTGGCTTCTTAGTGAATGAGGAGCCGCCAGTAGATGGCGGTGGCCATGATGAAGAAGAGGTCGGGTGCGGGGAGAAGACGAAGGGTCTCCTGGACATGGTCATCATGACGAAGGAGATGCCGACGAACATGACCATCATGAAGAAGGAGATGCCGGCAGAAACGATCATCATGAAGGAGACGATGCTGGAGCAGATGGTGGTGGTGGTGGCGGAGAAGACGTGAGCACGGACACGCCGCTAACTTCGGCCTTGCGGGACCCTCATCTTCAAGGAATACTCCTCAAGCAGACGGCCAACACGAGAGCTGCAGCTAGAGAGAAAGCCAAGCTAGCACAGATGGAGGTAGACGAGAGGACTCCATTATATCCTGGGTGCCGGCCCGAGGATACATGCTTGAGTGTAACGTTGAAGGCTCTGGAGATGAAGGCGGAGCACAAATGGACCGAAAGTAGCTTCAACGCTCACATGAAATTCTGGCACGCTCGTCTTCCCAAGGACAACACATTGCCAACAAGTATCGAGGAGGAGAGCAAAGTAGTTTGCCCACTAGACCTACCGTACGGGAAGTACCATGCATGCATCAACGACTGCGCACTTTACCGGAACGAGTACAAGGATAGAACCACATGCCCGGTGTGCGGCCAGGGACGGTACAAGAGAGGGAACAAGAAAGTTCCCTGAAAAGTGGTGTGGTACTTTCCTATCACTTCCCATCTACAGCGATATTTCGTAGACCCTAAGGAAGCAGAGCTGATGCAATGGCAGACAAAGAGGGAGAAGCCGGAAGATGATCCGGAGAAGGGCAAGATCCTGACACACCCTGCAGATGCTAGCGAGTGGAATGTGCTGGACATCAAATTCGGGCTCGATCCAAGGAACATTAGGCCGGGCATGAGCACCGACGGACTCAATCCCTTTGGAATCCAGAGTAGCATGCACAGCACCTGGCCCGTGTTTGTATGGCCGTACAACCTCCCCCCTGGTTGTGCACGAAGCAGCAGTACATACACATGAGTATCCTTATCCAGGGGCCAAAACAACCAGGTGTCGACATGCATCTGTATCTTGGTCTCCTGAAAGAGGAGTTAGCCACGCTGTGGGAGACGCCACACGTACGTGGGATACCTACACTGGAGATTATTTCGACCTGAGAGCTGCGTTGCTCACGACGGTGCAGGACTATCCTGGTTACGGATATGTAGTGTGTCAGGTGAACCACGGATTCTGTGCATGTGTCAGGTGCATGGATAACACCCCGCATCTGCAGCTGTCGAGGGATCCTGGGTCTTCGAAAACCGTGTTCCAAAGGACTCGAATGTGCCTCCGCAAGGATCACCCATGGAGAAAATGCGGAGACCTGTTCAATGGCAAAGATGAGCTCGATAATGCCCCATGTCGACCGTTGAGCGGCAAAGAAATCAAGGAGCTTCTGGACAATTGGGAAGAGTGACCTGCGCTAGGAAAGAAGCGGCCGAGGGAACAGCCATCACCGCTGCATGCAGTATGGAAGGCGAGGTCCGTTTTCTAGGACCTTCCTTACTGGAAGGTCCTCCACACGCCCCATAGCCTCGATATGATGCACATCATGAAGAACGTTACTGAGAGCCTGCTCGGCAGTCTGATGAACATACCGGATAGGACCAAGGATGGGCCGAAAGAAAGAAGCGACCTAAAATTGCTTGGCATTAAGAAGGAACTTCAGTACCCCGATAGTGACGATGCCGACGATGACGATGAACAGACGGAAGGGACCCAGGGTCGCCGCAAAAGGGATAAGAAGAATGAGGTGGTGCTTAAAGCTGCATCCTTCACTCTAAGTGAGGAGGAGCTCGAGAGGTTTTTCTGTTGCCTCCTAGGAGTCAAGGTTCCCCATGGCTACTCTAGGAAGATAAGTAGATACCTGGACGTAGCGAAGAAGAGGTTTAGTGGGATGAAGTCTCACGACTGTCACGTGCTGCTGACGCAGATAATGGACGAGCACGTCCGTGAGACGTTGTTTGGCCTCTGCAACTTCTTCAATGTCATATCTAGGAAGTCTATCGGCGTGAAGCAGCTCGGCAAGCTATAGGAAGAGATTATCGAGATACTATGCGAGCTCGAGACTTACTTCCCTCCCGCGTTCTTCGACATCATGGTGCATCTGCTTCTCCATGTCGTGGATGACATCATCCATCTCGGGCCGGCGTTCCTACACAACATGATGCCATTCGAAAGGCTAAACGGTATCATCAAAGGATTCGTTTGCAATAGGTCCCGTCCAGATGGAAGCATAGCCAAGGGCTTTCTGACCTACGAGTGCATCTCCTTCTGCCAGAACTACCTAAGCACCGAGAACCAGGATGTCAGTCTGCCCACCAGGAAGCACCTCGGGAGGCTCGCTGGATTTGGTCACCGCGAGGGCTACCGCGCACTCCACGTCAGCATCGAACTCGAACGCGCCGACTTTGATAGGGAAAACTGAGTGGCACTACAACACATACAGTTGGTCGGCCCCTGGGTGGATGAGCACAAAACCTTAATCGAGCAGAAGCTCACCAACCTGGGCAAGCCGAGGAAGAAGGGAGACGTAACCAGAGAGCACAACGCCAGCTTCACGGGGTGGTTCAAGAAAAGGCTACTGGAAAGTCCCATGCCGACGCCTTATACTGAAGATCAGAAACTCATATTCTCACTCTCATAGGGCCCCGGGTGCAACATTAGGAGCTATCAGACGTACGACATCAACGGCTACAGATTCTACACCAAGAAGGACAAGAATAGCGAATAGCAAAACTCAGGAGTAACTGTGCTATCATACGCCGATGACGAGACTGATGTCAAGGAAATATTCTACGGAAGGATCGAGGAGATATGGGAACTCGACTACTGCGGAGTGACGGTGCCGATATTTCATGTCAGATGGGCCAAGAGCGTCGAAAAAGATGGCCGGTTTTTCACCACCATGGTTATACCCGATGCCAAATCGAAGAACGCCTCCACAAAAAATGATCCATGGGTGCTCGCTAGCCAACTTGACCAATGCTTCTTCATTATCGACCCGACAAAGCCAAGCCGTGTTGTCGTGAGGAGGGGCAAGAGGAGCATCATCGGAATGGAAGGACCCGCCAACAAGCAAGACATCGACAAGAACGACGATCCCAAGATCGAAGAGGAATTCGACAAGTACATCGACAAGCCTACTACTTATGCTAAAGTAAGAAGGAAGACCACCCTACCGGCTAAAGGTTGCCCGTACACGAGAAGAAATCTCAAGGTGGTCGGCCTAAAGTATTCTATCGCGAAGAAGAAGGGCAAGAAAGTTGTTGTGAAGAGACACTAGCTACCTCGGAGCCGACTTAGCGGTTTTTGACGCCTTTTTTGTACTAATTAATGCACATGTGTGCTCGCGCGCCTGCATATATGTATTACTTTGCCAGACTAATGTATGCGGATAATATTGAGGCAAATATATTATGGCAAATATATTAATTCTTGTTTTTAATAGGCAAATATACTAGTTATTGCTTTTAATATATTATTACCATCCATAAAATATTTTTTAATAGGCAAATATATTAGTTCTTGCTTTTAATATATTATTACCATCCTTAAAATATTTTTTTAAAAGTCAAAAAAAAATGTGGTTGTGCCAGCAATCGAACCTGGCCGCCTAGGTTTAGAACAAAGAGGAGCAAGCACTGAACCAATGTGGGAAGCTTCGTTTTCTGTCAAACAACAGCGCTACACGCGTTTTGTACTATCCCCAAAAATTCTGTGGTGCATATCTGAACAGATGCGCCACAAAATTCTTTGACTTAGAAGTTTTGAACCCTAGCTAACACGCCCCAAATCCCCTTTCTTTTTCCCCATATCACGCGGTACTGCCCAGAACCCTAGCACACCTCGCTGCGCCGCACCGCCCTTGCCTCGCCATTCCGCCGCACCGCGCTTGCCCCACCGTGCCGCCGCGCCGCACCTGCCTTGCCTCGCCGTGGCCTCGCAGACCTCGCTGTGGCCTCGCAGAGCACTAGGAGGAGGAGGCACACTCCAGCGTCCAGGACCACCTCCACCACCACCCCGCAGGTGACCCCCTCTCCTCCTTCCCTGCCCCCTTCCTTCACTATCCCCTACCTCTAGCCGGCCCACGCTAACCTCGCCATGGCCTCGAAGAGCACCAGGAGGAGGAGGGGCTCCGGTGTCCAGGACCACCGCCACCACCACCCCGTAGGTGACCCCCTCCCCTCCTTCCCTGCCCCCTTCCTGCACTGTCCCCTACCTCTAGCCGGCCCATGCTGACCTCGTTGTGGCCTCGCAGAGCACCATGAGGAGGAGGAGGAGGGGCACCGACGTCCAGGACCACCGCCACCACCACCCCGTAGGTGACCCCCTCCCCTCCTAATTCCCTACCCCCTTCCTTCATCTGTTTATCTGTTTGATTCTGAATCGATTAATTAACATCTATTTATCTGTGAAAATATACTGAATAAAATAACACTGTTAATTAACTGAAATAACACTATTTTGTTGATGCTCTGTGACAAGTAGGAAATAATAGTACTTAGTTTCTATTGCAAGTGACAAGTAGCAAATGTGGCTGTGGAGTACAATTTGTGGTGATATAATCCTGCACTTGCCATCAGGGAGGATCATAGCACACTTGCTTGTTGCAGGTGCGTGCATCATCAGATTCATACATCCGGTCATCCATTGCGGTACATGAGAGTACACTGGCAGTGTAGTACATGTGTTTGGCTATGATCGATTTTGTATACTCCACTTGACTATCGCAGTACAAGTGCCTGGTAGTCTTGTACTACAATGTACTGCATGCTTTTAGCTAGCTATATCTCTGTAGTCTGCATTGGACTTTGCTTTGCTGTGAGTGAATCATATATGTTCCTGCATGTCTGGACTAGCTTTTTGTTCCCCGTCAATTATTAGAACTAGTAGTATTTGAAGCCACCATCCAAACCTAATGCGAAATGAGTTTGCAGCAACTGTAAAACCCAGGAGTATACTTTATGGCTAGCTGGGAAACAGCAGTAGTAGCACAACAAGGAAGGCGCTTCTTGCCAGCTGCCATTACTAATGCGAGGTGATTAGAGGCACACAACAGGAGTATGTAATCTCTCCTGTTGAAGAGATATCCGACACTGTCAGCTAGAAAAGAAAATAAAAGACCATCATCAGGAGTTTCTATTGTATGGTGTTAGAGCACCATATGTGGCTGTGGAGCACAATTTGTGTTTTTTTTATGTGAAATGTTTGTAGGGAAATCACCCGAACTGCCCATTTCTTCTGAAATATTGATTTCGATCCATTTCGGTGGAGAAATAGGGCTCCTATGTCAAAAAATTAGCGAAGGTCATGCCGAATTTTTCGGTCGACACTTAGTAATTTTTTGACATATGAGCCCCATTTCTCGACCGAAGTGGAAGTGAATTGACACTTCGGGAGAAATGGGCAGCTCATTTTAAATATTTTCAACACTAATTAATACTAACTTCCTTAGTTTAATTTGTTTAGAAGTGTGCAAACATGTCCGCCGCTGATGGGGCCGGCACTTCTAAGGCTGCCATGAGCGTCGAAGACCAAGCCAGAGCGGTGAACCTCACTTTTTGGGAGGCGGCAGAGTCTCAGCATGAGGACGTGGCAGCTACTGCGGACCATGATAAGGATGATGAGCAAGAGGGGGACGAGGACTACCGGATAGATGAAGCCGAGGAGGAGGATGCGACCACCTCCGATGGTGGAGGCCGCACGACCGATGGCGGGGACCGCACGGATGGCGGTACCAGCAACCCGTCCGTTAAGAAGAATAAGAAGCCGAGGAAGGATCGGAAGCCGCAAAAGCTTGCCGACACCACCGACGAGATCACTCTGGTCTCAGAAAGTGGCCTTCCGTTGGAGCCTCCGGATGTTGCCATCGGGTACGGCATGCAACTCGGGAGCATCATCCGGGAAAGCATGTCGATCAACACGAAGCACCTGAGAAGTGAAGTGAATGAGCGGTTGGTGGCGAACTGCCTTAAGAAGCTTCACCGATGGTACAAGTTCCCCGCCCCGTACACCGACAAACTGGAAAAATCCAATAAGGTGAACAGGTTAGCCATCACGAAGATGGCCAATGCCTTGAGCAGCTGGAGAACCCGGGTGAAGAACAAGATCGCGAAAAAGGAAAGCTGGGAGAAGATCAAGAAGGGTGAGCTCATGATCGACGAAGACGAGTTCAAGATATTCAAGGCGGAGATGGAGACTGACGAAGCGAAGGCATGGACAGAGTGGGGTCAGGAAATGCGGGAACAGAACATAGGTAACTACCGATGTGGAAGCGGCGGTTACAGGGAAAGAAGGCCATATGGGCAAGGGAGGACGCCGAGGTTGAGCGTCTCGGGAAAGAAAACCCATTTTTAAAAATCACGGACGAGCAGACCCGGAACTTTGTCCAGGCCTGCTACTATCTGGACAAGGATTCCAAGGAATTCGTCACCAACGATGACGATGTGAGGAAGTTTGAGAATAAGCTGGTAAGGAATTTACCCGCAGTCCATTTGCTTTCATTTTGAATAATAAAGGCAAGTTCCTAAATGGGTTCACCTTTCCTTATCTGCAGGACGCTGAAATCAAGGTTGCGTGCGAGGCGCCGGACTCATCGTCCCAGGTCTTGATGGAGCCGTGGGACACGATTTTCAACAGGGCGACCAACGCCTTCAAGGGGAGCCGCAGTCCGAGCCGCCCACGTCATTTGGCCGTATCTCTGGCTTTGGTACAAGCACAATGTTCCACGAGTACTACAACGAGGAAGCCAAGAAGAGAAAGGAGGGGCGGACCCAGTCAGCGGCTCAGGATCAAGCTGAGAAGGAAGAGCTAGAGCGGAAGATCGCGCATCTGGAGGCCAGTAAGGTGGACTAGGACGAGGTGAACGCGATAGTGCAGCAAAAGATCCTCGAGATGCTACCCCCTCGGCTGATGGAGGGGATAGCAAAATGGAATGCGAACGGTCAAGTGGGGCCAATACAAGTGCCCAGCGCCGGCGGCAGCACCTCGAGCCACCAAGTGTCGCCAGACATGGTTACCCCGCCGCCCTCCATCCCCGCGGCGCAGCCGATGGAGTTGGATGCACCAGAGCTACCCCCTCCTGCCGAGACTACCAAGGCGCAGCAGCCGGCGGTGGCGGTGCTTCCTAATGCACCTGAGCCGGAGAAGAAGAAGGATCAGCCACCGGCTGCCCGTGTCTCGACATTAGCCGAGCTCGGCGCCCTCACCAAGGTAAAATAAGTATATAGTCAGCGTGATCTACTTAATGCCTTTGATTGGCTGCCATCTCATGATGCATATCTGTATGCCTCAGGACACTCCGTGCGTGCTCCTGCACAAGGTGCCCGGCAGCGAGTTGAAGGATGTTTCCACGGGAAAGCTAATACAACCGGCAAACCACACGATGCACTGCAAGCCCATGGATGATGCCGTGATGTGCATCGAGTTGGGTCGGTTGTTGGGGGGTGCGAAGACATGGACCCTCCCATGCAACCTCCGGGAGCCGACGAGCACCTGACCCTGGAAGGTTGCCATGGCTATCCCATGATTTGGCCAAAGACCCAGATTCGTATTGGGTCTCGCTCCACCGGTGCCACCTCGGTCGTCCGGCCGCCAAGGACGAAGCCTCCTGCTACACCGGTCATCGTCGCCGCCACCACAAGTCGTCACTAGAGACTCTTCAGAGCGTCAGCACCGGCGCCACAAGCAACCAAGGGCATGGTTGCTCCTCGACCGCCATCGCCCCCTCCTAAAGGCAAGGCCGTGGCACCGCAACCGCCATCGCCACCACTCCAGGATGACGTGGACATGGCGGCCTTCGATGCCAACATCGAGGTGTATGATGATGATAATGCACCGGTCGACGTCAATGCCTTCGTCAACACCGGCGCCAGCAAAGGACCGTTCATGCCTCCTCTTGTTGAAGAACCATCATTCTGCGATCAAGCTAGCCATCCCAAGAAGCGCCTGGTCTTCCGTGGGTTTTCACAGGAGACGCCTCTGGCCGCCGAGACACAACCTCCATCAGCTGGAATCGTTTTTAGCCCTGACACACTCCACAGGACGGCCGGTGACGGGTTAGCATCGCTAGTGGAGGACATTGCTGATGCAAAGAGGAAGAGGGTGAGGAAGAGGCTGAACAGGAACAAGGACAAAGGCTACAAGACAGCCCGCTCCGATCCGTTACCGGGACGACGTTGTACCACCCCGCGAGGATGGCTTGACCAGAGTGCATGACGCTGGTCAGCCCATACTGCCTCCGGAACTGCGCCGCCTGGCTTCGGGAGCTATGATGACTTTGCATGAAGGTATCCTGACACTGGAGGGCCTCCTTCTCAAGGACAAGGACCCGAGTTACCCGGTGTTCACCACCAAGTAGCCGGAGGACATGGGCTTCATCACCGATGCCCCCGCGGATGTGTTCTTCATAGCCTACAAGGACATCTTCAAGCTGTTCCACTCAAGACAGCTGGACTATAAATTGGTCCGCCTATTCGCTCTCAATCTGGCGATGAAGGTCAAGAGAGAGGACACCCCATTCATCGTGATAGCGGATCCCTACTACATGCGGGATAGCCAGCTGGAAGAAGGAACAAGGACCCGGGCCCGGGCAAAGTCCTACCTTCAGAAGCTATTGATGGACAGCAATAGAAAGGATAACATCCTTGTGCCTTTCTTTCCCGAGTAAGTGTACACATCCTCCTATTGCCATCGTAACACATAAGTATTTCTTTCCATTGCTCTTTTCCAACATCCTGTTGCACATTGTGTTTTGTGCAGAGACAAGTACTGCACGCTCATCGTCCTCTCCACGAGGTATTCGCTTGCCACCTACTTCGACTCGGGGAGTGCGAGGAGGAAGAACTACGCCAGAGTAAGGAGCGTTCTGGATGATGCTATCGAAGGCTATGCCAAACAGGGAGGCCCCTTCAACTATAAGGGGAAGTCTTATAGGGACGATGGCCGACACAAGTTCAAGCACGTGTTCGAGTTCCCCTACGTCAAGCAGCCGTCTGACAGTGTGAAGGAGGCCTTCTACGTTTTCCATCACCTCAAAGGGTTTGTCCAGGATTGCGTGATGCTAACGCTGCCATCTTCTCTCCAAGGATGGGCCCAAAAGTTGCATGGAATCAGTGACCCCGATCTCAGGGAAGACTTCCATGATATGCAGGTGAAGCTGTCACATATCATCATGGAACAGGTCAACACACATGGTGGGCTCTTACACCAGCCTAGGCCGTTCATCAAGAGGGAGATCGAAGCCCGCCTCAAGGCGCAGGGTGACTTCAGGATGTGGATGACGAAAGACATGTAAAACCGTTCCCGGCGCCCAGCGAGGAGAAGGCTACTTGAACGAGAGAGCGTGTGTATCGGTGGACATGTAGTGTGTGTGTCGAAAAACTTAACTTGCCTAGCTTGAAATCGTCATTGTTATTGTGTCGGACATGTTTTCGTGTTTCTTTCATTGTCATCGATGCATTGTTTTAAGTTTATGAATGCCTTGCTCTAATATTTTTCAACATATATATTTGCATGATGTACTAATATGCCTTGTCAATAGATATGCCGACGCACGTTGTGTACAAGGGTCATGTTCTAGGTGTCTCCGAGGAGTAGGTGGACTGCCACCAACAAGTGGACAAGTTCAGCGGCAACAGCAACAAGGGATACGCGACTAGAGAGGAGGCGGTGGCCAAGTGGAGGAGACACGTGTGGAAGAAGAACAAGACAAAGATCTTGGTGCCGCTCCTCCTCACCGGCATTGCGGTTACGGTGTACTACATTCTGTCCTAAGGTAGGCTGTGACAACATCGTGCGGTTGTAAGTTATGTGAGTGAGATGAACACTTGTGAAATATACTTGTACACTTACTCGGTTCTAAGTTATGTGATTGATGAACACTTGTGAACATTCGCGCTTGTTAATGTATTATATGTGAACTGGAAAATTTGTACTACCGTGTGCATCTTTTCTGTGAATTTCTATTAATTTTTGTGTATTTCCTGTAATATACCTGTTATATACCTGTATTTCTACCAGATTCTGAAAAATTTGAAATTCAAAAAAGGATTCTGTGGAGCATATGGCTATATGCGCCACAGAATTCTGTCCCAGATTCTGTGGCGCATAAGCTATATGCGCCACAGAATCTGGGACAGCATGATATAGCCATATGCCTAATCAAAATCTGCATATATGCATATGCGCCACAGAAATATAATTTTAGTGACGATAATATAGTGGCGACCACTAGATGCGCCACAGAAATCGTTTTTGGTGCGCCACTGATAACATTTTTCCTAGTAGTGCACTGGGGGATCCATATGTGCTCTATGAAAAGAATAGTCAGGAAATGACTCTAGATGTGGTTAATGAAATAATACACATTTCAATGACACTGGTGGTTCCATATGTGGTTTGTGAAAATAACAGACATGCAATGACTCTAGCTATGGTTAATGAAAAGAACACACATGCAATGACACTTGTGGATCCATATGTGGTTAATGAAAATAACACACATGGAATGACTCTAGTTGTTGTTAATAAAAAGAACACACATGCAATGACACTAGATGTGGTATGAAAGAATACACATTTCAATTACAATGGTTGTTCTATATGCGGTTTGTGAAAAGAACACACATGCAATGACTCTAGCTGTGGTTAATGAGAAGAACACACATGCAATGACACTGGTGGATCCATATGTGGTTAATGCAGATAACTTACATGCAATGACTCTAGTTGTTGTTAATAAAAAGAACACACATGCAATGACATTGGTGGATCCATATGTGGTCTATGAAGAGAACACACATGCAATGATACTAGTGGATCCATATGTGGTCTATGAAAACAATAGACATCTAGTGACTCTAGCTGTGGTTAATGAAAAGAACACTATTGCAATGACAATGGTGGTTCCATATGTGGTTTGTGAAAAGAACACACATGCAATGACTCTAGTTGTGGTTAATGAGAAGAACACACATGCAATGACACTAGTGGGTCCATATGTGGTCTCTGAAAAGACCAGACATGCAATGACTCCGGTGGATCCATATGTGGTCTGTGAAAAGAACACACATGCAATGACTCTAGTATGGTTAACAAAAAGAACACATATGCAATGACTCTAGTGGATCCATAGGTGGATTGTGTAAAGAACACACATGCAATGACACTAGTCGATCGATATGTGGTTTGTGAAAAGAACACACATGCAATAACACTGATGGATCCATATGTGGTCTCTGAAAAGAATACACATGCAATGACACTGGTGGATCCATATGTGGTCCGTGAAACGAATAGTCATGAAATGACTCCAGATGTGGTTAATGCAAGAATACACATTTCAATGACAATGGTAGTTCCATATGTGGTTTGTGAAAAGAATAGACATGCAATGACCCTAGCTGTGGTTAATGAAAAGACCACACATGCAATGACACTAGTGGATCCATTGGTGGATTGTGAAAAGAACACACATGCAATGACACTGGTGGATCCATATGTGGTCTGTGAAAAGAATAGTCATGAAATATTCTAGATGTGGTTAATGAAAGAATACACATTTCAATGAAAATGGTGGTTCCATATGTGGTTTGTGAAAAGAACAGACATGCAATGACTCTAGATGTGGTTAATGAGAAGAACACACATGCAATGACACTGGTGGAACCATATGTGGTTAATGAAAAGAACACACATGCAATGACTCTAGTTGTTGTTAATAAAAATAACACACATGCAATGACACTGGTGGATCCACATGTGGTCCGTGGAGAGAACACACATGCAATGACACTGGTGGATCCATATGTGGTATGTGAAAAGAATAGACATCTAGTGACTCTAGCTGTGGTTAATGAGAAGAACACACATGCAATGACAATGGTGGTTCCATATGTGGTTTGTGAAAATAGCACACATGCAATGACTCTAGCTATGGTTGATGAGAAGAACACACATACGATGACACTGGTGGGTCTATATGTGGTCTCTGAAAATAACAAACATGCAATGACTCTGGTGGATCCATATATGGTCTATGAAAAGAAGACACATGCAATGACACTAGATGTGGTTAATGAAAGAATACACATTTCAATGACAATGGTGGTTCCATATGTGGTTTGTGAAAAGCACACACATCCAATGCCTCTAGCTGTGGTTAATGAAAAGAACACACATGCAATAACTCTAGCGGATCCGTAGGTGGATTGTGAAAAGAACACACATGCAATGACACTGGTGGATCCATATGTGGTTTGTGCAAAGAACACACATTGAATGACACTGGTGGATCCATATGTGGTCTCTGAAAAGAATACACATGCAATGACACTGGTGGATCCATATGTGGTCTGTGAAAAGAATAGTCATGAAATGACTCTAGTTGCGGTTAATGAAAGAGTACACATTTCAATGACAATGGTTGTTCCATATGTGGTTTGTGAAAAGAACACACATGCAATGACTCTAGCTATGGTTAATGATAATAACACACATGCAATGACACTGGTGGATCCATAGGTGGTTAATGAAAATAACACACATGCAATGACACTGTTGGATCCATATGTGGTCTGTGAAGAGAACACACAGGCAATGACACTAGTGGATCCATATGTTGTCTATGAAAAGAATAGACATGAAATGACTCTAGATGTGGTTAATGAAAGAATACACATTTCAATGATCATGGTGGTTCCGTATGTGGTTTGTGAAAAGAACACACATGCAATGACTTAGCTGTGGCTAATGAGAAGAACACACATGCAATGACACTGGTGGGTCCATAGGTGGATTGTGAAAAGAAAATACAAATGCAATGAACTCTGGTGGATCCATATGCAATGACACTGGTGGATCCATGTGTGATCTCTAAAAAGAACACACATTTCAATGACATTGGTGGATCCATATGTGGTTTGTGAAAAGAACATACATCCAGTGACTCTAGATGTGGTTAATGAGAACAACACACATACAATGACACTGGTGGATCCATATGTGGTTAATGAATATGAGACACATGCAATGACTCTAGTTGTTGTTAATAAAAAGAACACACATGCAATGACACTGGTGGATCCATATGTGGTCTCTGAAAATAATACACATGCAATGACACTGGTGGATCCATATGTGGTCTGTGAAAAGAATAGTCATGAAATGACTCCAGATGTGGTTAATGAAAGAATACCCATTTCTATGACAATGGTGGTTCCATATGTGGTTTGTGAAAAGAATAGACATGCAATGACTCTAGCTGTGGCTAATGAGAAGAACACACATGCAATGACACTGGTGGGTCCATAGGTGGATTGTGAAAAGAAAATACAAATGCAATGAACTCTGGTGGATCCATATGCAATGACACTGGTGGATCCATGTGTGATCTCTAAAAAGAACACACATTTCAATGACACTGGTGGATCCATATGTGGTTTGTGAAAAGAACATACATCTAGTGACTCTAGATGTGGTTAATGAGAACAACACACATACAATGACACTGGTGGATCCATATGTGGTTAATGAATATGAGACACATGCAATGACTCTAATTGTTGTTAATAAAAAGAACACACATTCAATGACACTGGTGGATCCATATGTGGTCTGTGAAAAGAATAGTCATGAAATGACTCCAGATGTGGTTAATGAAAGAATACCCATTTCTATGACAATGGTGGTTCCATATGTGGTTTGTGAAAAGAATAGACATGCAATGACTCTAGCTGTGGTTAATGAGAAGAACACACATGCAATGACACTGGTGGGTCCATAGGTGGATTGTGAAAAGAAAATACAAATGCAATGAACTCTGGTGGATCCATATGCAATGACACTTGTGGATCCATGTGTGATCTCTAAAAAGAACAAACATTTCAATGACACTGGTGGATCCATATGTGGTTTGTGAAAAGAACATACATCCAGTGACTCTAGATGTGGTTAATGATAACAACACACATACAATGACACTGGTGGATCCATATTTGGTTAATGAAAATAAGACACATGCAATGACTCTAGTTGTTGTTAATAAAAAGAACACACATGCAATGACACTGGTGGATCCATATGTGGTCTCTGAAAATAATACACATGCAATGACACTAGTGGATCCATATGTGGTCTGGGAAAAGAATAGTCATGAAATGACTCCAAATGTGGTTAATGAAAGAATACGCATTTCTATGACTATGGTGGTTCCATATGTGGTATGTGAAAAGAACAGACATGCAATGACTCTAGCTGTGGTTAATGAGAAGAACACACATGCAATGACACTAGTGGAGCCATATGTGGTTAATGAAAATAACACACATGCAACGAGTCTAGTTGTTGTTAATAAAAAGAACACACATGCAATTTATGCATAACACCGATTTATCCATATGTGGTCTGTGAAGTGAACACACATGCAATGACACTGGTGGATCCTTATGTGGTCTGTGAAAAGAATAGACATGAAATGGCTCTAGATGTGTTTAATAAAAGAATATACATCTCAATGCCAATGGTGGTTCCATATGTGGTTTGTGAAAAGAACACACATGCAATGACTCTAGCTGTGGTTAATGTGAAGAACACACATGCAATGACACTGGTGGGTCCATAGGTGGATTGTGAAAAGAACACACATGCAATGAACTCTAGTGGATACATATGTGGTATGTGAAAAGAACACACATGCAATGACACTAGATCTGGTTAATGAAAGAATACACATTTCAATGAAAATGGTGGTTCCATATGTGGTTTGTGAAAAGAACACACATGCAATGACTCTCGCTGTGGTTAATGAAAATAACACACATGCAATGACACTTGTGGATCCATATGTGGTCTGTGAAAAAAATAGACATGAAATGACTCTAGATGTGGTTAATGAAAGAATACACATTTCAATGACAATAGTGGTTCCATATGTGGTTTGTAAAAAGAACACACATGCAATGACTCTAGTTGTGGTTAATGAGAAGAACACACAAGCAATGACACTGGTGGATCCATAGGTGGATTGTGAAAAGAACACACATGCAATGAACTCTTGTGGATCAATATGCAATGACACTGGTGGATCCATGTGTGGTCTCTGAAAAGAACACACATTTCAATGACACTGGTGGATCCATATGTGGTTTGTGAAAATAACATACATCCAGTGACTCTAGATGTGGTTAATGATATGAACACATATGCAATGACATTGTTGGATCCATATGCGGTTAATGAAAATAACACACATGCAATGACTCTAGTTGTTTTTAATAAAAAGAACACACATGCAATGACACTGGTGGATCCATATGTGGTCTCTGAAAAGAACACACAAGCAATGACACTGGTGGATCCATAGGTGGATTGTGAAAAGAAAATACAAATGCAATGAACTCTGGTGGATCCATATGCAATGACACTGGTGGATCCATGTGTGATCTCTAAAAAGAACACACATTTCAGTGACACTGGTGGATCCATATGTGGTTTGTGAAAAGAACATACATCCAGTGACTCTAGATGTGGTTAATGAGAACAACACACATACAATGACACTGGTGGATCCATATGTGGTTAATGAAAATAAGACACATGCAGTGACTCTAGTTGTTGTTAATAAAAAGAACACACATGCAACGACACTGGTGGATCCATATGTGGTCTCTGAAAATAATACACATGCAATGACACTAGTGGATCCATATATGGTCTGGGAAAAGAATAGTCATGAAATGACTCCAAATGTGGTTAATGAAAGAATACGCATTTCTATGACAATGGTGGTTCCATATGTGGTCTGTGAAAAGAACAGACATGCAATGACTCTAGCTGGGGTTAATGAGAAGAACACACATGCAATGACACTGGTGGAGCCATATGTGGTTAATTAAAATAACACACATGCAATGAGTCTAGTTGTTGTTAATAAAAAGAACACACATGCAATTTATGCATAACACCGATGGATCCATATGTGGTCTGTGAAGTGAACACACATGCAATGACACTGGTGGATCCATATGTGGTCTGTGAAAAGAATAGACATGAAATGGCTCTAGATGTGTTTAATAAAAGAATATACATCTCAATGCCAATGGTGGTTCCATATGTGGTTTGTGAAAAGAACACACATGCAATGACTCTAGCTGTGGTTAATGTGAAGAACACACATGCAATGACACTGGTGGGTCCATAGGTGGATTGTGAAAAGAACACACATGCAATGAACTCTAGTGGATACATATGTGGTATATGAAAAGAACACACATGCAATGACACTAGATCTGGTTAATGAAAGAATACACATTTCAATGAAAATGGTGGTTCCATATGTGGTTTGTGAAAAGAACACACATGCAATGACTCTCGCTGTGGTTAATGAAAATAACACACATGCAATGACACTTGTGGATCCATATGTGGTCTGTGAAGAGAAGACACATGAAGTGACACTGGTGGATCCATATGTGGTCTGTGAAAAAAATAGACATGAAATGACTCTAGATGTGGTTAATGAAAGAATACACATTTCAATGACAATAGTGGTTCCATATGTGGTTTGTAAAAAGAGCACACATGCAATGACTCTAGTTGTGGTTAATGAGAAGAACACACAAGCAATGACACTGGTGGATCCATAGGTGGATTGTGAAAAGAACACACATGCAATGAACTCTTGTGGATCCATATGCAATGACACTGGTGGATCCATGTGTGGTCTCTGAAAAGAACACACATTTCAATGACACTGGTGGATCCATATGTGGTTTGTGAAAATAACATACATCCAGTGACTCTAGATGTGGTTAATGATATGAACACATATGCAATGACATTATTGGATCCATATGCGGTTAATGAAAATAACACACATGCAATGACTCTAGTTGTTTTTAATAAAAAGAACACACATGCAATGACACTGGTGGATCCATATGTGGTCTCTGAAAAGAACACACAAGCAATGACACTGGTGGATCCATAGGTGGATTGTGAAAAGAAAATACAAATGCAATGAACTCTGGTGGATCCATATGCAATGACACTGGTGGATCCATGTGCGATCTCTAAAAAGAACACACATTTCAGTGACACTGGTGGATCCATATGTGGTTTGTGAAAAGAACATACACCCAGTGACTCTAGATGTGGTTAATGAGAACTACAGACATACAATGACACTGGTGGATCCATATGTGGTTAATGAAAATAAGACACATGCAATGACTCTAGTTGTTGTTAATAAAAAGAACACACATCCAATGACACTGGTGGATACATATGTGGTCTCCGAAAATAATACACATGCAATGACACTGGTGGATCCATATGTGGTCTGGGAAAAGAATAGTCATGAAATGACTCCAAATGTGGTTAATGAAAGAATACGCATTTCTATGACAATGGTGGTTCCATATGTGGTGTGTGAAAAGAACAGACATGCAATGACTCTAGCTGTGGTTAATGAGAAGAACACACATGCAATGACACTGGTGCAGCCATAGGTGGTTAATGAAAATAACACACATGCAATGACACTGGTGGATCCATATGTGGTCTGTGAAGAGAACACACATGCAATGACACTAGTGGATCCATATGTTGTCTATGAAAAGAATAGACATGAAATGACTCTAGATGTGGTTAATGAAAGAATACACATTTCAATGATCATGGTGGTTCCGTATGTGGTTTGTGAAAAGAACACACATGCAATGACTCTAGCTATGCCTAATGAGAAGAACACACATGCAATGACACTGGTGGGTCCATAGGTGGATTGTGAAAAGAAAATACAAATGGAATGAACTCTGGTGGATCCATATGCAATGACACTGGTGGATCCGTGTGTGATCTCTAAAAAGAACACACATTTCAATGACACCGGTGGATCCGTATGTCGTTTGTGAAAAGAACATACATCGAGTGACTCTAGATGTGGTTAATGAGAACTACACACATACAATGACACTGGTGGATCCATATGTGGTTAATGAAAATAAGACACATGCAATGACTCTAGTTGTTGTTAATAAAAAGAACACACATGCAATGACACTGGTGGATACATATGTGGTCTCTGAAAATAATACACATGCAATGACACTGGTGGATCCATATGTGGTCTGGGAAAAGAATAGTCATGAAATGACTCCAAATGTGGTCAATGAAAGAATACGCATTTCTATGACAATGGTGGTTCCATATGTGGTGTGTGAAAAGAACAGACATGCAATGACTCTAGCTGTGGTTAATGAGAATAACACACATGCAATGACACTGGTGCAGCCATAGGTGGTTAATGAAAATAACACACATGCAATGACACTGGTGGATCCATATGTGGTCTGTGAAGAGAACACACATGCAATGACACTAGTGGATCCATATGTTGTCTATGAAAAGAATAGACATGAAATGACTCTAGATGTGGTTAATGAAAGAATACACATTTCAATGATCATGGTGGTTCCGTATGTGGTTTGTGAAAAGAACACACATGCAATGACTCTAGCTGTGCCTAATGAGAAGAACACACATGCAATGACACTGGTGGGTCCATAGGTGGATTGTGAAAAGAAAATACAAATGGAATGAACTCTGGTGGATCCATATGCAATGACACTGGTGGATCCGTGTGTGATCTCTAAAAAGAACACACATTTCAATGACACTGGTGGATCCGTATGTGGTTTGTGAAAAGAACATACATCGAGTGACTCTAGATGTGGTTAATGAGAACAACACACATACAATGAAACTGGTGGATCCATATGTGGTTAATGAAAATGAGACACATGCAATGACTCTAGTTGTTGTTAATAAAAAGAACACACATGCAATGACACTGGTGGATCCATATGTGGTCTCTGAAAATAATACACATGCAATGACACTGGTGGATCCATATGTGTTCTGTGAAAAGAATAGTCATGAAATGACTCCAGATGTGGTTAATGAAAGAATACCCGTTTCTATGACAATGGTGGTTCCATATGTGGTTTGTGAAAAGAACAGACATGCAATGACTCTAGCTGTGGCTAATGAGAAGAACACACATGCAATGACACTGGTGGGTCCATAGGTGGATTGTGAAAAGAAAATACAAATGCAATGAACTCTGGTGGATCCATATGCAATGACACTGGTGGATCCATGTGTGATCTCTAAAAAGAACACACATTTCAGTGACACTGGTGGATCCATATGTGGTTTGTGAAAAGAGCATACATCTAGTGACTCTAGATGTGGTTAATGAGAACAACACACATACAATGACACTGGTGGATCCATATGTGGTTAATGAAAATAAGACACATGCAATGACTCTAGTTGTTGTTAATAAAAAGAACACACATGCAACGACACTGGTGGATCCATATGTGGTCTCTAAAAATAATACACATGCAATGACACTAGTGGATCCATATGTGGTCTGGGAAAAGAATAGTCATGAAATGACTCCAAATGTGGTTAATGAAAGAATACGCATTTCTATGACAATGGTGGTTCCATATTTGGTCTGTGAAAAGAACAGACATGCAATGACTCTAGCTGTGGTTAATGAGAAGAACACACATGCAATGACACTGGTGGAGCCATATGTGGTTAATTAAAATAACACACATGCAATGAGTCTAGTTGTTGTTAATAAAAAGAACACACATGCAATTTATGCATAACACCGATGGATCCATATGTGGTCTGTGAAGTGAACACACATGCAATGACACTGGTGGATCCATATGTGGTCTGTGAAAAGAATAGACATGAAATGGCTCTAGATGTGTTTAATAAAATAATATACATCTCAATGCCAATGGTGGTTCCATATGTGGTTTGTGAAAACAACACACATGCAATGACTCTAGCTGTGGTTAATGTGAAGAACACACATGCAATGACACTAGTGGGTCCATAGGTGGATTGTGAAAAGAACACACATGCAATGAACTCTAGTGGATACATATGTGGTATGTGAAAAGAACACACATGCAATGACACTAGATCTGGTTAATGAAAGAATACACATTTCAATGAAAATGGTGGTTCCATATGTGGTTTGTGAAAAGAACACACATGCAATGACTCTCGCTGTGGTTAATGAAAATAACACACATGCAATGACACTTGTGGATCCATATGTGGTCTGTGAAAAAAATAGACATGAAATGACTCTAGATGTGGTTAATGAAAGAATACACATTTCAATGACAATAGTGGTTCCATATGTGGTTTGTAAAAAGAACACACATGCAATGACTCTAGTTGTGGTTAATGAGAAGAACACACAAGCAATGACACTGGTGGATCCATAGGTGGATTGTGAAAAGAACACACATGCAATGAACTCTTGTGGATCCATATGCAATGACACTGGTGGATCCATGTGTGGGCTCTGAAAAGAACACACATTTCAATGACACTGGTGGATCCATATGTGGTTTGTGAAAATAACATACATCCAGTGACTCTAGATGTGGTTAATGATATGAACACATATGCAATGACATTGTTGGATCCATATGCGGTTAATGAAAATAACACACATGCAATGACTCTAGTTGTTTTTAATAAAAAGAACACATATGCAATGACACTGGTGGATCCATATGTGGTCTCTGAAAAGAACACACAAGCAATGACACTGGTGGATCCATAGGTGGATTGTGAAAAGAAAATACAAATGCAATGAACTCTGGTGGATCCATATGCAATGACACTGGTGTATCCATGTGCGATCTCTAAAAAGAACACACATTTCAGTGACACTGGTGGATCCATATGTGGTTTGTGAAAAGAACATACATCCAGTGACTCTAGATGTGGTTAATGAGAACTACACACATACAATGACACTGGTGGATCCATATGTGGTTAATGAAAATAAGACACATGCAATGACTCTAGTTGTTGTTAATAAAAAGAACACACATGCAATGACACTGGTGGATACATATGTGGTCTCTGAAAATAATACACATGCAATGACACTGGTGGATCCATATGTGGTCTGGGAAAAGAATAGTCATGAAATGACTCCAAATGTGGTTAATGAAAGAATACGCATTTCTATGACAATGGTGGTTCCATATGTGGTGTGTGAAAAGAACAGACATGCAATGACTCTAGCTGTGGTTAATGAGAAGAACACACATGCAATGACACTGGTGCAGCCATAGGTGGTTAATGAAAATAACACACATGCAATGACACTGGTGGATCCATATGTGGTCTGTGAAGAGAACACACATGCAATGACACTAGTGGATGCATATGTTGTCTATGAAAAGAATAGACATGAAATGACTCTAGATGTGGTTAATGAAAGAATACACATTTCAATGATCATGGTGGTTCCGTATGTGGTTTGTGAAAAGAACACACATGCAATGACTCTAGCTGTGCCTAATGAGAAGAACACACATGCAATGACACTGGTGGGTCCATAGGTGGATTGTGAAAAGAAAATAAAAATGGAATGAACTCTGGTGGATCCATATGCAATGACACTGGTGGATCCGTGTGTGATCTCTAAAAAGAACACACATTTCAATGACACTGGTGGATCCGTATGTGGTTTGTGAAAAGAACATACATCGAGTGACTCTAGATGTGGTTAATGAGAACAACACACATACAATGACACTGGTGGATCCATATGTGGGTAATGAAAATGAGACACATGCAATGACTCTAGTTGTTGTTAATAAAAAGAACACACATGCAATGACACTGGTGGATCCATATGTGGTCTCTGAAAATAATACACATGCAATGACACTGGTGGATCCATATGTGTTCTGTGAAAAGAATAGTCATGAGATGACTCCAGATGTGGTTAATGAAAGAATACCCGTTTCTATGACAATGGTGGTTCCATATGTGGTTTGTGAAAAGAACAGACATGCAATGACTCTAGCTGTGGCTAATGAGAAGAACACACATGCAATGACACTGGTGGGTCCATAGGTGGATTGTGAAAAGAAAATACAAATGCAATGAACTCTGGTGGATCCATATGCAATGACACTGGTGGATCCATGTGTGATCTCTAAAAAGAACACACATTTCAATGACACTGGTGGATCCATATGTGGTTTGTGAAAAGAACATACATCCAGTGACTCTAGATGTGGTTAATGAGAACAACACACATACAATGACACTGGTGGATCCATATGTGGTTAATGAAAATAAGACATATGCAATGAATCTAGTTGTTGTTAATAAAAAGAACACACATGCAATGACACTGGTGGATCCATATGTGGTCTCTGAAAATAATACACATGGAATGACACTAGTGGATCCATATATGGTCTGGGAAAAGAATAGTCATGAAATGACTCCAAATGTGGTTAATGAAAGAATACGCATTTCTATGACAATGGTGGTTCCATATGTGGTCTGTGAAAAGAACAGACATGCAATGACTCTAGCTGTGGTTAATGAGAAGAACACACATGCAATGACACTGGTGGAGCCATATGTGGTTAATGAAAATAACACACATGCAATGAGTCTAGTTGTTGTTAATAAAAAGAACACACATGCAATTTATGCATAACACCGATGGATCCATATGTGGTCTGTGAAGTGAACACACATGCAATGACACTGGTGGATCCATATGTGGTCTGTGAAAAGAATAGACATGAAATGGCTCTAGATGTGTTTAATAAAAGAATATACATCTCAATGCCAATGGTGGTTCCATTTGTGGTTTGTGAAAAGAACACACATGCAATGACTCTAGCTGTGGTTAATGTGAAGAACACACATGCAATGACACTGGTGGGTCCATAGGTGGATTGTGAAAAGAACACACATGCAATAAACTCTAGTGGATACATATGTGGTATGTGAAAAGAACACACATGCAATGACACTAGATCTGGTTAATGAAAGAATACACATTTCAATGAAAATGGTGGTTCCATATGTGGTTTGTGAAAAGAACACACATGCAATGACTCTCGCTGTGGTTAATGAAAAGAACACACATGCAATGACACTTGTGGATCCATATGTGGTCTGTGAAGAGAAGACACATGAAGTGACACTGGTGGATCCATATGTGGTCTGTGAAAAAAATAGACATGAAATGACTCCAGATGTGGTTAATGAAAGAAGACACATTTCAATGACAATGGTGGTTCCATATGTGGTTTGTGAAAAGAACATACATCCAGTGACTCTAGATGTGGTTAATGAGAACTACACACATACGATGACACTTGTGGATCCATATGTGGTTAATGAAAATAAGACACATGCAATGACTCTAGTTGTTGTTAATAAAAAGAACACACATGCAATGACACTGGTGGATCCATATGTGGTCTCTGAAAATAATACACATGCAATGACACTCGTGGATCCATATGTGGTCTGGGAAAAGAATAGTCATGAAATGACTCCAAATGTGGTTAATGAAAGAATACGCATTTCTATGACAATGGTGGTTCCATATGTGGTGTGTGAAAAGAATAGACATGCAATGACTCTAGTTGTGGTTAATGAGAAGAACACACATGCAATGGCACTGGTGGAGCCATATGTGGTTAATGAAAATAACACACATGCAATGACTCTAGTTGTTGTTAATAAAATGAACACACATGCAATTTATGCATAACACCGATGGATCCAGATGTGGTCTGTGAAGTGAACACACATGCAATGACACTGGTGTATCCATATGTGGTCTATGAAAAGAATAGACATGAAATGGGTCTAGATGTGTTTAATAAAAGAATATACATCTCAATGCCAATGGTGGTTCCATATGTGGTTTGTGAAAAGAACACACATGCAATGACTCTAGCTATGGTTAATGTGAAGAACACACATGCAATGACACTGGTGGGTCCATAGGTGGATTGTGAAAAGAACACACATGCAATGAACTCTAGTGGATACATATGTGGTATGTGAAAAGAACACACATGCAATGACACTAGATCTGGTTAATGAAAGAATACACATTTCAATGAAAATGGTGGTTCCATATGTGGTTTGTGAAAAGAACACACATGCAATGACTCTCGCTGTGGTTAATGAAAAGAACACACATGCAATGACACTTGTGGATCCATATGTGGTCTGTGAAGAGAAGACACATGAAGTGACACTGGTGGATCCATATGTGGTCTGTGAAAAAAATAGACATGAAATGACTCTAGATGTGGTTAATGAAAGAATACACATTTCAATGACAATAGTGGTTCCATATGTGGTTTGTGAAAAGAACACACATGCAATGACTCTAGTTGTGGTTAATTAGAAGAACACACAAGCAATGACACTGGTGGATCCATAGGTGGATTGTGAAAAGAACACACATGCAATGAACTCTTGTGGATCCATATGCAATGACACTGGTGGATCCATGTGTGGTCTCTGAAAAGAACACACATTTCAATGACATTGGTGGATCCATATGTGGTTTGTGAAAATAACATACATCCAGTGACTCTAGATGTGGTTAATGATATGAACACATATGCAATGACATTGTTGGATCCATATGCGGTTAATGAAAATAACACACATGCAATGACTCTAGTTGTTTTTAATAAAAAGAACACACATGCAATGACACTGGTGGATCCATATGTGGTCTCTGAAAAGAATACACATGCAATGACACTGGTGGATCCATATGTGGTCTATGAAAAGAATAGTCATGAAATGACTCCAGATGTGGTTAATGAAAGAAGACACATTTCAATGACAATGGTGGTTCCATATGTGGTTTGTGAAAAGAACAGACATGCAATGACTCTAGCTGTGGTTAATGAGAAGAACACACATGCAATGACACTGGTGGATCCATATGTGGTTAATGAATATAACACATGATGGGGATATGCCGAAGGGGGTATGCCCAGCAGGACATTCCGATCAGGCCGAAGGCTCGCGAAGTCGAAACGAAGACGGCATCGGACTACGAAGGAAGGAGAGGCCCAACGACTGGCGACTAGAAGCCTAGGAGCGTAGCAGAAGCCTAGTCGGACTAGGACAATAGTCTCCGGATCCTTATCTTGTTTGGGGACAACTTGTAAACCCTAGCGGGGCGCTTCATATATAAACCTCCCTAGGGTATCTTGGAGACTTACGTTCCATCCTACATGCCCTCAAGCGACTCGCTGCCTAGCCTCCGAGCTCGCCACCCCTGTAACTCGCTCTCTCATAATCTAATCTAGCAGGAGTAGGTATTTACCCTCCGGGGGGCCGAACCTGGGTAAACCCATGTGCATCCGCCCCCATCTCGCACCGCAGATGGCCGCCAACTCTTCCTCATGAAACACTCAATCGCTGCCAGTGGCATCGACTCCCGTGGAAATTTCCACGATAGTGGCGCCCACCATGGGGCATAGCGGGACTGGCCTGAGTTCTGCGGCGAGACCCTATTCGCCGATTGATCGACCGCTCGCCACCGGTCACATGATCGCCATCGGCGGGACCTTGCAGATCCTGCCCAGCTGCTACATCCCGGCGTCACGTCCAGTCACTCACGCCGCGGTGATGCCGGTCGGCTCCATCAACCTCTTTGTCGGCTTCACTGGCGCGGTCGATCCAGCCACGACGGTGATCGTCGGCGGATCGCCTCCACACCGCGATCTGCTTTCGGAGGAGCAGGTTCGCTCCATCAGGGGCCTTGTCACCGAGTACGACTCGGCCGCTAGCGATGCGGTCGAGACTAACGCCGCCACCAACGACGACGCCCTAAACGGCGACACCGACTCCACTACCCCTGCATCGGTCGACGGATCCATCACCGCCGCATCACGGGAGGACTCCATCACGCGAGTCTCCAACCCAGAGGACTTCGAGGACCCCTCCATCTTGGGGATCTTCGACTCTGATTCCGGCTCGGAATCCCCCGAGGATTTTCGCGCCAGATCCAATCGCTTCAACGCGATCTACATGGCGGGCAGCACGACCGTCCCACCAGATCCGTTCTCCACGCTGATCCTACCGACCGCGACGGCCACGGAGGTGGAGCAAGCCCGCCTACGGCTCGTGGAGGCGCAGTGCAACAAACTCGCCGAGCGCGAGAAATACCGCCTCAAACGAGAGACGGCACAGGAGCTGTCGCTCTATCACTAGCGCCGCATCAGGACCCGCCTGAACTCCAACGTTCAAGGCTGCGTCCTGAACTTCAACGACGAAGGAGATCCCACGTGCGCCGCCGAGCGCGAATACTGTGAGAACGCGCCGCCAGGCGGGAGCAACCCCGAAAGACCACCACCTGGTGCGCCGGCGACTGGGGCCCCTCCACCACCCATAGGCCGCGCGCCCCCGCCAGACGAACCGCGGATCATCATCTCACCGCAAGCCCGTGACGCCAACGGGCTACCACTATACTCCACCCTGATGGACAACGTCGTCGCGGCCGATACCGCGATCGCCAACCTCGACGTCCAAGGCAACAACGCGCTACAGATCCAGTACGCCAAGGCCCTACTCGTTAGGGCCGTCGAGCAACAAGCCGCGGGAGTCAACCCGCGGGGGCATATGTACTCCCGCTCGTCAGCAAGCAGGGCAGCATCAAGCGGCCACCCCACCGTGGCTAACACATTAGTTTGCCCACCGCCCCAGCCCCTGGCGAGCCAACCATGGGCCACCAATCCCGCGTTGTCAACCAACGAGCTGCGACCGGCGAACAACACGGTCGCTGCCAATAGGCAGCCCCTCGATGCCCGAACGAACATCATCAACAATCAGGCGTGGCGGTCGCGCCAGCCCTACGACCCGCGGCACACCCTCACCAACCGCGGCGACCCGGAGCCAAGAGGCTCACTCACCCGAGTCGGGCCGCAATGCTTTGGACCAATGATTCGCAGGGAAAAATACCCTGCCAACTTCAAGGCCCCCAAGGAGATCAAGAAGTACGACCCAACGTACGACCCCGCTGTTTGGCTGGACACATACCTCATGGCAATGGGGAGCACAGGCCACACCGACCTTCTCGCCGCTCGCTACCTCCCCCTGATGATGGAGGGTGCGACCCGGCAGTGGATCAACACGCTCCCCGCCGACAGCATCGACTCCTAGGAAGAAATGCGGGACGCCTTCGTCAGGCACTTTGAGGGATCCTACACCCGCGCCACCACCATAGAGGACCTGGAGCGATGCATCCAGGGAAAACACGAGTCGACTCGCAGGTGGATCCAAAGATGGCAAGAACTATGGATAAACGCCTCCGGCATCTACCCAGACACGGCGATACACTGCTTCAAGAACGCGTGCCGGTATGAACCCCTGGTCACCAAGATCAAGAGGGTCTACCGGACGCTGGACAATATCCCCGACCTCCTCGATATCTCCAAGCGCTATGCAGAGGAAGACCCCAACCAAGACTCCGACGACGAGTCAGGAGGACAACGCCACACTAGCATCCACGACAATGGGCACCTATGCGACATGCGCTACAGCAACACCCGCATCACCGGCAAGCGCCGCACGGACGGGCGAGTCGACTTCGTCACCAACGCCGGCTATGGCCAGCGCGACTCCAAGAACTACCGCCGCGATGGAGGAAACTACCGTGACAGCGGGAACTACCGCGCCAACAACACGACGAGGCCGAAATTCGACCCCGCCGCCTTGCTCAATCAGCCCTGCATCTATCATAGCAGGGAGGGAAAACCCGCCACCCATACCACCGCCGATTGCCACTCTCTCAAAGAGATCGATAAGGCGAGACGAGCAAGGGAAGACCCCAACAACAACCCACCTCGGGACAATGGGAACGGCGGCGGCTTTGGCACCATCATCGGCTCACTACATACCTTCACCGGACTAAGCACCAAGCGCGAGAAAAAGGTGCTCGCCCGCGCGGTCGCCATTAATGCGGTGACGCAAGTCGACATCCCTCGCTTCCTAAACTGGTCCGAGCAGAGCATCACCTGGAGTCGTCAGGACCATGCGCCAAGAATCGAATACCCAGGGCGAGTCGCCCTGGTAGTCAGGACCAAGGTGGCCGATTACTGGCTGCCCAAAACGTTAATGGACGGCGGGAGCTCCATCAATATCTTATACCTCGACACGTTCAAAAGGCTCTAGCTCCCAGAAGCAGCCATCAAGCCAACACTGACGACCTTCCACGACATCGTCCTCGGTCGGAAGGCGTACCCGATCAGGAACGTGACGCTGCCAGTCACCTTTGGCACTCTAGCAAACTATCGCACAGAGAGGATCGTCTTCGAGCTGGTGAACTTCCGCAGCCCCTACCACAGCGTCCTGGGCCGCCAGACATTCGCAAAGTTCATGGCGACCCTACACTATGCCTACAACATGATGAAGCTCCCCGGGCCAAGCGGCATCATCACCGTCCACGGCGACCCCGACATGGCCGTGGAATGCGAAGACAAGGGCGCCGAGCTCACCAACACCATCATCGCCATAGAGACCGACCAAGCGGAGGAGCTCGTGAAATACGCGGGCAACATCAACAGGGATGACCCCACCATCCTGAAGAAACCAACCGCCGCGAACTCCACGTTCAAGGCGACCACGCACACCCGCACCGTCGAGCTCGTCCCAGGCGACTCCAGCCAGACGGTCACAATTGGGGCGCACATGAGCCCCGCATAGGAAAGCGCGCTCATCGGGTTCCTCCGTGAGAACCGCGACATCTTCGCATGGAAGCCATCTGACATGCCAGGAGTCCCGAGGGAACTCGCTGAGCACAAACTCAACGCCGACCCCAAAGTGCGACCAGTAAAGCAGTCGCTACGGCCCTTCAATGAAGAGCGTCGTCGAGCAACCGCCAAGGAAGTTTAGCGCCTGCTAGCCGCAAGCTTCATCCGTCCAATCAAGTACTCCAACTGGCTGGCAAACCCAGTCCTTGTTCTAAAAAAGAACAACACATGGAGAATGTGCATTGACTACACCAACCTCAACAGCGCCTGCCCGAAGGAGGAGTTCGTCCTACCGCGGATTGATCAGATCATCGATTCGACCGCGGGATCAGAGTCGCTGTGCTTTCTCGATGCTTACTCTGGTTATAACCAGATCAAGATGGCGGTCGAGGCCGAGGAGAAGACGGTGTTCATAACGCCATTCGGCGCATTCTGCTACACGGCCATGACGTTCGGCCTCAAGAATGTAGGTGCCACATACCAGTGGTGCATGCAGGAGTGTCTAGCGAGCCAAATTGGCCGCAACATTCACGTCTACATCGACGACGTGGTGGTAAAATCCACCCGACAGGACGATCTGCTCGCCGACCTAGCCAAAACCTTCGCAAACTTGCGGAGGTACAACATCAAGATGAACCCCGGAAAATGCACCTTCGGCATTCCTACCGGACAACTCCTGCGTTATGTCGTCTCCAAGCGAGGCATCGAAGCCAACCCCACCAAGATTGACACCATCGCGCGACTCAGGAAACCCGATTGCCTGCGCGACATCCAAAAGTTGGAAGGGCGAGTCGCGGCCCTCAGTCGCTTCATCCCCCGACTAGCCGAGAAGGCAATGCCCCTCTACCGCCTGATGCGCAAGAACCCCACGTTCCAATGGGACGCGGAGGCTGATGACACGCTCAAAGCACTCAAAGAAGTGCTACTCGCGGCACACCACTACTCGCCGCGCCACTCGACAAGGAGCCAATGCTCGTTTACGTCGCAGCCTCTACTCGAGTCATCAGCGCCATGATGGTCGTCGAACGACCGGAAGAGGGCAAGGAGCGCCCCATACAGTGCCCCGTTTACTACATCAGCGAAGTCCTAACGGAGTCACGACAGCGCTACCCGCAATACCAAAAAACTGGTGTACACGGTATTCCGGGCACAACGGCGACTCCCACACTACTTCCAGGAGCACCCAATTATGGTGGTCTCCTCCGCGCCCCTGTAGGACATCATACGCAATCGCAAGGCGACCGGGCGAGTCACCAAGTGGGCTATCAAAATTGGCATCCACAACATCAAGTACGAGCCCCGCAGAGCGATCAGGTCACAAGCCCTGGCTCATTTCCTCGCAGACTGGGAAGAAGCACAGCAGCCAGAGAAGCTCCCATCCCTCCACTACTGGTCGCTCCACTTTGACGGCTCCAAAAACGCCAACGGCGCAGGGGCTGGGTCATCCTGACCTCCCCCAAAGGGGACAAGCTCTGCTACGTGCTCCACCTCAACTTCCAGCCCTGCACCAACAACATGGCAGAATATGAGGCCCTCCTTCATGGCATGAGAGCCGCCAAGGAGATGAATGTCAACCGCCTACGATGCTATGGCGACTCCGACCTAGTCGCCGGCCAAGTCGCCGGGACGTGCGACGCCGTCTCCCCAACGATGACCGCATACCACCAAGCCATCGATCAGTTGGGAGGACACTTTGACGGCTACTCCGTCGAGTGGATCGACAGACGCAAAAACGAGGAGGCAGACGCCCTCTCCCGCATCGGATCGACCCGACAAGCTCCACCAGTAGGCGTCTTCCTCGAGATCATCCACAAACCATCGGTCAGCCCAGCAAAAGAGATCGACGTCGGGATCCCACTGCAACCAGAACAGGCCCTAGTCGCCATGGTTGTGGAACCTAGCGAGTGGACAGCACCATACGTTGCCTTCCTGGAACACAAACTCCTACCGAGCAATGAGACAGAGGCGTGAATGATCGTGTGCCGCTGCAAATCCTTCGTCATCATCAACGGCAAGCTCCACAAGCGCAGCGTGACTAGCGTGTTCCAGTGCTGCGTACAACCAGAAGAAGGCCGCAAGATCCTCCAGGACACTCACGCTGGTGACTGCGGCCATCACGCTGGCGCCAAGTCGCTAGTCACCAAGGCCATGCGGCACGGTTTCTACTGGCTCACCGCGCACGCCGACGCCACCAACATCGTCCAACGATGCGTCGGGTGCCAGAAATATGCCAACCAGACGCACCTCCCTGGCTCGACACTCAAGACAATCCCCATCACGTAGCCATTCGCCGTATGGAGCATGGACATGGTAGGCCCGTTCAAGAAGGCCCCGTCTGGCTTCACTCACCTCCTGGTCGCAGTCGACAAGTTCACCAAATGGGTCGAGGCCAAGCTGATAAAAAAGTGCGACGGCAAGACGGCCACCAAGTTCCTACGCGAACTCATCTACCGGTACGGCTACCCGCACAGCATCATAATAGACAACGGCACCAACTTTGCCAAAGGGGCCATGGCGGAATTATGTGAAGAACATGGCATTCGACTCGACCTCGCATCAGTCGCTCATCCGGAATCGAATGGCCAAGAAGAGCGAGCCAATCAGAGCGTCCTCCACGGGATCAAGCCGCGACTGCAGGTGCCCCTCGAGCACACCCCAGGATGCTAGGTCGACGAGCTCCCCTCCGTGATATGGGGGATTCGCACCTTCCTCCACCGATCAACCGGGTTCACGCCCTTCTTCATGGTCTATGGCCCTGAGGTCGTAATGCCAACCGACCTGGAGCATGACTCACGTCGAGTCACCAACTACGTCGAGGCGGCCAACGAGGTTGCCCGCAAAGACAGCATCGATCAACTCGACGAGGCACGCGACCTGGCTCGCTCCCGTACCACCATATAGCAGCAAGGACTCCGCCGCTATCACAGCCACCGAGTGCGGACACGCACTTTCCAGGAAGGCGACCTGGTCCTACGACTGGCCCAGGACAAGAAGGGCATGCACAAGCTCTCCCCCCATGGGAGGGGCCATTCGCCATAGGCCGGGTCATTGGCAACGATGCCTACTACCTCATTGACATACAGGGCGACGACCAATTGGAGGTCGGGAGGCCATGGAATGTAAACCTCCTCAGAAAGTTCTATACCTAGAACCTCACACTGTACTCCATCGGAACATATAATGAAATTCATTCGGATCGCACAAATTGTGTCCACTCGCCGTATTCTTGTGCCACTCGCACTCGTACATGCTAGCAATACGCTACTCACGGAAGTCAACCTCTAGTCGAGTGACCAGCGCGGCTAAGTAGTGCGACACAAGGGCACCGGAAATATTCGGGCCTTGGGTCGTCCACAAAAAACGCCAACCCGGAGCCTCCATTGGAGTCGCCTAGCCCGACTGGCCCGCCGGGCCAAGACATTCGGTACACGCTTCTCACAGCGATCTGTCCCTCCCACCCTCGTGCAAAGCGACTTGAACGGTTAAGTACCACCCACGGGGACTCCGCAAAACGGGAACCACCACGCGGCTCGGGAATACACCAAGTAAGAGAGCTGCCTAGGGCTCGCCAAGCGACTGGCTCTCCGGGCCAGGGGAGGAGACGCGTTACCAACAACGCACACACAACCTGCAACAGGAGCATGACCAATACGGTCGGGCATCATGCTCGGGGACTCGCTCATACATCATTCCTACCCGCGCTCGGGGACTCGCCACCCAGAAGACGCGAGGGATAAAAACAATGCATAAATAAAACAAATACACAAAAGTACACAATCGAGTTATACCCCATTAAAGGGCGGACGCGCTCGGGGACTCGCTCAATCAAAAACAATTCTTAAACAAAACACAACACACATTCCTAATCATAACACGAGTCGATCGACTCCCCGTGGCATACATTGCAAAAATACCTTACAGCATTCGCCACTTGGCATACATTACAAGTTGGATAATTACTTTGTTTACTCCACAGGCCATGATGAAGAAGTAGCGCCACCCCCTTGACGCGCACAAAAGGCTGCCACGGGTTCGTCGGATACGTTGTGAGCAACTTCGACAACGACGACCGGAAGGGCTGCTCCGACTTCATGTCACGGTGCTCCGGCTCGGGGTCGCCAGGCACCAACACCGTCTCCTGATACGGCAGAAAATCTCCCATCGCCAGGACATGATCGATCTAAGGGGTGGCCTTTGCGGTCAGCCTCAGCACCTCCGACATCTCCACCGTGCCGGTCGCTGACGGATAGCCACTCGTCACATCGTCAAGGTCGAATTCATCGGGGAAATGGGCGAGACCCAAGCTCAACGCTGTGGCGGCCCCGCGCCTGAACGCCGAGCGCGTCATCCATTCCACAATGGCGGGCACCTCTTCCAGGTAGCACCACACCTCCGTAAGCCCCCCAGGGATGACTTCGGTGGGAGACATGCCCTGCAACGCCGCCTGGACACACAACGCCGAGGCCGTGGCCGCATTCACCACGGTAGTCACGCACTGTGAGGCGTTGTAAGTTTGCACCACCGGGTCGCTTTGGCCTACCACAGCTGCAAAGTCAGATGCCAGTGAAACCATTAAACCCCCAAAGCGGGGACTCGACAAAAAGAGTAAACCAAAGACAGAGACTCACCAAGGAGTTTGTGGCAGTTCTCCTTGACGTGCTTCTCCAAGGCAGTTTGCTCGTTGTGCAGCCCCACAATGATGGAGTCCGTGGCTTTGCGTTCTTCTTCAGCCACGGCGACGGCAGCCTTCGGTCGTTCCTCCGAAGAAATCGAGGCCGCTTTAGCCTCCTCCAAATCCTTGACCAGGGAGGCTATTCGCCTATTCGCCGTGTACAGTTCGGCGACTAGGACATACCCCTCACGGGCCTTAGAGATCTTAGCCGGGGAACCATCTGCAAGTGAAGCCATCAAAATATTGCACACAACCAGCCCACACCAGAAAAAGAAGAATAAAGACAAACATATACTCACCAATAGTTTCAAGGCGGTTCACCTCTCAAGGCTGTCGCAAGTCACGCTCCAAGCGCTCCCTTGCGGCCTGACGATCGGTCGACTCCCTTTGCAGTCCCTGCAAATAAAGAACCCACCTAAGCATTTGACAAAACAAAATCCAGTTCCCAGCCGCTGAAATTCAGTGACCAGGAACTCGGGGACGGGAGAAGGAGGAAAAAGAAACTCAATTCCTAGCCGCCGAAATTCAGCGACTAGGAATTCGGGGACTGGAAAGGAGCAAGAGGTTCAGTTCCCAGACGCTGACATTCAGCGACCAGGAACTCGGGGACTGGACATACCTGAATAGCAGAGCCGAGCATCTTGTGAAGTTCCCCGGCGTCAGTCGATGGGATCATGAAGGAAGTGCGCCAACGGCGAGACCCAATGTCCACGTCCACGACTTCTGGATTCTGCGGAGACTGCGTGTCTGCCACACCTGGAAACCCTCTCGCCATGAAACGTGGGAACATCGCCGACGCTCTGGCAGGGGCGCTGGCTGCCGGGGCTGGTGCCTCCGGCACGGACGCAACCACTACTGGTTCCGATCACGTCGCCATCACTTCTTTGGCAACCAGCGCATCAGCTAACTCCACGGCGCTGCCCTTGGCCGCAGCATCATCGGCGCCCTCCTTCTTCTTCTTCACGACCTCGGCAGTCGCCACATCATCGGTGGCCTTTCTCTTCTTGGGCAGGTCGCCCTCTCCCACATCGGTGGAATCTTAGCCACCGAAGGACGCCCAATTTTCTTAGCCCCCGACCTGCGTGAGCCCCCTCAGTCAATACAATGACAATACAAAAGGAGCAAGGTAATTTGGGACGAGGGAGTGCTGCTTACTTGGCAACCGGAAGGACGCGAAGCTCGGTGCTAATGTGGGCGGGCTTGTCCAACTCGGGACCCAGCTTACGGCTGAGCCCCCTCTCGAAAACGTTTGAAGCCCACGAAACCGAGGGCTTCCTTGATGACGAAGCTGCAGTCGTCGGGATCTCTGGCTCCGACGCGGCCGCCCTTGACGGCTGTGGCGACTTGGACGCCATCATCTCAGCCGCTTCTCAGCCTGGAACCCCCGAGGCCGTCGGCGCAATTGCCACCAGGGGAACCTCTACTACCACCTCCGTGTCCTCGCCCTCCGACCCCTTTGTCGGGGTTGTGTCCCTTGGGGCCTTGTGAGAGACTTCGGGAGAACCTTCATCGTCGGAATCGTCATCCGACTCGAGCACCACCACCGACTTGGCCAGTGACGCAGGCCTTTTCACCGGCGAAAAGGGTCGGCGCGCGGGCTTCGACGGCGTAGCGGTGCGCCGGGACATCTGCTCCTGTGCGACCTCGTCGCCTTCGTCGTGCTCGTCCAGGCTATGGCTCACTTCGACTTCACGCTGTCTCTGCATCCGGGTCTTGCGAGCCACGGGAGCTGGGGGAGGGACCTCTTCCTCCTCCCCGTCGCTGTTGGAAGGATCCCCCTCGGAGTCCTCCTCCAGTTCCTGGGGAACCTCTTCATCAAGCGGAGGGAGCCAGCCCTCCAACACCTGAAAAAGCTGAGAGCCAGCACGAGTCAGAAACACCAAGCGGGGAGACTGAAATTGAGACACGGATGTAGCAATTGGAAAGAGAACTTACTATGGGGGCTTGATTCTTCACAGGAGTGTATGGGGCGACCCCGACTGCCACGCCGGTGAATTCCGTGTCGGTGATGTTCTTAAGGGCGGCCTTGTAGTCCTTGGCCTCCCATGACTCCTTGCTGGTCCGAGACAGGTCGTGCTTCCCGCTGTATTCGTACATCTAGTGTGGTCGGGCTGCCAGCGGAACCAGGCGCCGCCCGAGCCAGCAATTGTAGAGGTTGATCGGAATCAACCCCTGGCCCTTCAGCTTCTGGATCTGGTCCATCATTTCCGTGATGGCCATCTGCTGATCCTCGGGAAGCTTCTTCGGTGCCAACCGACAGGGCTCGCTCCTCTCGGCGACGAACTCGGGAAGAGCCACTTCGCCGGAGGGAGTGGCTTCCTTGAAGTAGAACCAACTCTTCTTCCACTCGCTGGCGGCCTTCTTTGGCAAGAGGATCTTGATGAAATTGGCCTTCGGCTTCAGTTGAAACGTGAGCCCGCCTGCAGGCAGCATCAAGCCGCTGGACGCCTCGCGCCCGATGCGGCCGTGAAAGAGCTCTAGCCATAGCGGGAAATACGACCTGCAGCCAAGTTAACATTTGCAGAAGGCGACAAAGATCGCCAGCTGCTCGATGCTGTGCGGACCAAGATCCGATGGCTTGATCGCGTAATACACGCAGAAGCGGCAGAAAAAGAGAGAGGTGGGGAACCCAGACCCCTCTCAAGATGACTAGGGAAGCAGATGAACTCGCCGGGTCGTGGCTTCAGCTGGGTCTCGGAGGAGGGGGAACCCGCCAATTCCCCTTATGGAGCACTCTAGCGTCTTCAAAAGATCTAAGCTGGGCCGTGGTGCACTTGGATTTCCCCCATGAGCCTTTAGGAGGCGCCATCGGGTAGGATGTGGAATCGCGCGATGCGGAAAGAACAAGTCGGAAGGACGCGGACAGGAAGATTGGAGGAATGAAGAACGAATGAGGAAGAGTGAAGAATGTGAAGAAGGACTGCAGAACTGAACCATCACTCCCCTTATATGGGAAATGCCACCCGCCAAAATCAGGATAGCCCTTACCCGCGGTAATTATGCCGTAGTTACCGTTGGAAATTCCAACGGATAGTTTAACCAGGTTTGACGGTCCAACTCCTTTAGTCCACCCGCCACTCACCAGTCTTTCCAGTCGCTGAGACGACGACTGGGCGGTGATGACATTCATTGGGACGACGAGTGGAAACATTGGGAAATTCTCCTTGGTCTTAACAGAGTCCATCACTGACTTGACTGGACGCCCAAATTGGGCTCGCCTACTCCGACCGCCAAAAGGACGCCCGCGCCTGCATCAACGATGGCCTCGGGGACTACTGATGGGGATATGCCGAAGGGGGTATGCCCAGCAGGACGTTTCGATCGGGCTGAAAGGCCTACGAGTGCATCCAAAAGACGACGACTGGACTAGGAAGGAAGGAGAGGCCCAACGACTGGTGACTAGAATCCCAAGAGCGTAGCAGAAGCCCAGTCGGACTAGGTCAAAAGTCTCCGGATCCTTATCTTGTTCGGGGACAACTTGTAAACCCTAGCGAGGCGGTTCATATATAAACCTCCCTAGGGTATCTTGGAGACTTACGTTCCATCATATAACCCCTCAAGCGACTCGCTGCCTAGCCGCCGATCTCGCCACCCCTGTAACTCGCTCTCTCATAATCTAATCTAGCAGGAGTAGGTCTTTACCCTCCGGGGGGCCGAACCTGGGTCAATCCATGTGCATCCGCCCCCATCTCGCACCGCAGATGGCCGCCAACTCTTCCTCACGAAACACTCAATCCCTGCCAATGGCAGCGACTGCCATGGCCATTTCCACGACAACACACATGCAATGACTCTAGTTTTTGTTAATAAAAAGAACACACATGCAGTGACTCTGATGGATCCATATGTGGTCTGTGAAGAGAACACACATGCATTGACACTGGTGGATCCATATGTGGTCTGTGAAAAGAATAGACAAGAAATGACTCTAGATGTGGTTAATGAAAGAATACACATTTCATTCCATATGTGGTTTGTGAAAAGAACACACATGCAATGACTCTAGCTATGGATAATGATAAGAACACACATGCAATGACACTGGTGGGTCCATAGGTGGATTGTGAAAAAAAATTCACATGCAATGAACTCTGGTGGATCCATATGAAATGACACTGGTGGATCCATGTGTGGTCTCTGAAAAGAACACACATTTCAATGACATTGGTGGATCCATATGTGGTTTGTGAAAAGAACATACATCCAGTGACTCTAGATGTGGTTAATGAGAAGAACACACACGCAATGACACTGGTGGATCCATATGAGGTTAATGAAAATAACACACATGCAATGACTCTAGTTGTTCTTAATAAAAATAACACACATGCAATGACACTGGTGCATCCATATGTGGTCTTTGAAAAAGAATACACATGCAATGACACTGGAGGATCCATATGTGGTCTGTGAAAAGAATACACATGCAATGACTCTAGATGTGGTTAATGAAAGAATACACATTTCAATGACAATGGTTGTTCCATATGTGGTTTGTTAAAAGAACACACATGCAATGACTCTAGCTGTGGTTAATGAGAATACACATGCAATGACACTGGTGGATCGATATGTGGTTAATGAAAATAACACACATGCAATGATTCTAGTGGTTGTTAATAAAAAGAACACACATGAAATGACACGGGTGGATCCATATGTGGTCTATGAAGAGAACACACATGCAATGACACTGGTGGATACATATGTGGCCGGTGAAAATAATACACATAATATGACTCTAGATGTGGCTAATGAAAGAATACACATTAAAATGACAATGGTGGTTCCATATGTGGTTTGTGAAAAGAACACACATGCAATGACTCTAGTTGTGGTTAATGAGAAGAACACACATGCAATGACACTGGTGGATCCATAGGTGGTCTCTAAAAAGAACACACAAGTAATGAACTTTGGTGGATCCATATGTGGTCTATGAAAAGAACACACATGCAGTGACACTAGATGTGGTTAATGAAAGAATACACATTTCAATGATAATGGTGGTTCCATATGTGGTTTATGAAAATAAAACACATGCAATGACTCTAGCTGTGGATAATGAAAAGAACACAATGCAATGACTCTAGTGGATACATAGGTGTATTGTGAAAATAACACACATGCAATGACACTGGTGGATCCATATGTGGTCTCTGAAAAGAATACACATGCAATGACACTGGTGGATCCATATGTGGTCTGTGAAAACAATAGTCATGAAATGACTCTAGATGTGGTTAATGAAAGAATACACATTTCAATGACAATGGTTGTTCCATATGTGGTTGGTGAAAAGAACACACATGCAATGACTCTAGCTGTGGTTAATGAAAAGAACACACATGCAATGACACTGGTGGATCCATATGTGGTTAATGAAAAGAACACACATGCAATGACTCTAGTTGTTGTTAATAAAAAGAACACACATGCAATGACACTGGTGGATCCATATGTGGTCTGTGAAGAGAACACACATGCAATGACACTGGTGAATACATATGTGGCCGGTGAAAAGAATAGACATAAAATGACTCTAGATGTGGCTAATGAAAGAATACACATTTCAATGAAAATGGTGGTTCCATATGTGGTTTGTGAAAAGAAGACACATGCAATGACTCTAGTTGTGGTTAATGAGAAGAACACACATGCAATGACACTGGTGGATCCATAGGTGGTCTCTAAAAAGAACACACAAGTAATGAACTATGGTGGATCCATATGTGGTCTGTGAAAAGAACACACATGCAATGGCACTAGATGTGGTTAATGAAAGAATACACATTTCAATGACAATGGTGGTTCCATATGTGGTTTATGAAAAGAACACACATGCAATGATTGTAGCTGTGGTTAATGAAAAGAACACACATGCAATGACTCTAGTGGATACATAGGTGTATTGTGAAAAGAACACACATGCAATGACATTGGTGGATCCATATGTGGTCTCTGAAAAGAATACACATGCAATGACACTGGTGGATCCATATGTGGTCTGTGAAAACAATAGTCATGAAATGACTCTAGATGTGGTTAATGAAAGAATAAACATTTCAATGACAATGGTGGTTCCATATGTGGTTTGTGAAAAGAGATTTTCCCTCAGTCTCAGTCACGAATCTCACAAAATCCCAAATGTGTGCTCACTCTAGGTGTTACGCCCTGATTGGCTGACATAGATGTCACGCGGATCGTCTCCACCAGCCATTGATCCTTTGTGATCCAACGGGTAGGATAACCCCTCCCTTCTCCACTTTTTTTATGCATGGTCTATCCGTGCCACCGATACTTTACCTCCATAAATATAATAAATGATCATATTTCGAAGAAGCTATCGTCTTCTTCTTCCGGTTCATCCTCGTCTTCGTCAACTCCATGGTCCTTCCCATCGCCGTTGTCAGTGTCCTCCTCTGATGACTTGATGCCGCCCCCTTCCTCAAATAAGCGTGCTATCTCCTTGTCGGAGTCCTCCTCATCCTCCTATTCGTAGTCCCACGAGTCCACGTCACTCTCCTCCGCTTCTACCTCCAACTGATCGATGAACGCCTCCTCGTTGGCTGAGTCAGACTCGTCCAAATAGTTGTCCCCTCTCTTCTTCCTGGTCTTCTTCTTGTTCCTCTTCTTGTCCATACTCGCTGGTGCAACACACGCCCCCATCCTAGCTGCTGCTTTGCGCTCGTCCGTCGCTGCAGGTACCCCATGATCGTCCTGCGCGGCCGGTCCGAGCTTCGATGTCGCGGTGTCCTCGAGTGCCGAAGTTGATGGATCCAGGCGCGGTCATACACGACGTGCTGCCTCAACAGGCGACTCGTGAACGCGAATGATGCAGCGAAGAGCCGGGGACATAGGACGGTCAGTGGACGGGTACCACGAGGGGGCATCGTTCTTGAGGTAGTTGTTCCGAATGGTCGATGGCGGGTACACAGAGTGGGGTGCCGATCTTATCAAGGACGAGCAACGGTTTCGTTCGTCGTGTTCACGCATGCATTTGTCGATTATCAGAAAAAGTAATATCTCGCGTACTGAACATAATTTGATCACAACAAAAGTGGCACAGCATATTCTAGACTCGTAAATATCCCGTGCATGCCTGTCGACGTGGAGTTCGACGTGCCGACGTGATCATGCAGTAGTTGCGCGTGTCATTGCCCCATCAACACGTGACACATGCACGCGGGACGTGCGCGCTGATACCTGTGATGACCACCCGGCTCGCACTCCTCTTATTGTATACTGGATTTTAGGCGGCATCGAAGACCATTGAACTGTCCATCGCAACAAAGACAAGTCCCATCGATTCCCTACCCCTGCCTCCCTGGCTTCTTTGAGAAGGTAGACCGTACACGGTGGTATTGTATAATAGTAGTAGTACTACTGGACCATGCCCTGTACTCTTTGACTCTTCTCCCACACCAATCACTATCTTCTCCCTCCTGCTGCCGCCACCCTCACCCTGCAAGCCATGGCTCCCCTGAGGAGAGGCCGGTCGACGATCCTCGCGGAGAAAAGGGAGAGATCTCGCCGTGAGGCACTTCTTGCTCTATCAGCCGCTCAAGCCCCCTCTCATCGAGGCCCAATCTCCCCTGACAATGGCGCCGAATGTTCGAGCAGGTGAGGGCTCCTCCCGGTATAGTCTTCTTGGTCTACTTCTTCTACATATCCCTCTCCATCATGATCTTATTAAATGTCTTCTTGTTTTTCTTCTTCTTCTTGATCTTCCTCTTCTACCTATTACAGGCCAGTCGTGGAGCCAGATCCACCATGATGGAGGCGTTGTAGGACCCGTTTGGCCCCGTTCCACGTCTCGGCGAGGTAGCAAATCTCCACACTGTTATTTCTCCGAGTTGTGATGTGGATTTCTTAGATCGTTTCCGCCCCGCATTGGTTTTTCTTCTTCTTTTGTGAGTTGTATTAGTTTTCATGAATATGACTAGATCTCTTGGTCTTTCCTTAATACCGTTGTTCATAGATTCACTATGGATTTTTTCTGATTAGGATTAGTTTATCATGGTCATGAATAGATCTCTAGGTCCATTTTTAACACTACGGTCAATAGATTCAATGGGGATTTTTTGATCTGTATTAGTATTCACCTAGAACCTAGAGTGTAATTATAGAATTTCTATTTCAATTAACATGAACGATGTAGCGATCGAAGGACGAGTACCGTGACAAGGTGGCCGCGATCAGTGCCAAGATTGACAACCAACATGAGCTTGCACACTCCCTCACCCAAGCTAATGAGAGCGTACGCAAGCAATTATCTATGCAGAAGGAGATCTCGCTAGATTTTGCACGTGACGTTGTGAGGCTGCAGAAAGTGCTCGACCGTAACTTGAACAGGCAAGAACATGCCATCAAGATAATCAACGATCTCATGGAGGAGAAGAAGAATCTCGTGGAAAGGTGCACTCTCATGCAGGACGAAGTCACCGAGGCACTCAGAGGACGCGTCGAGGAAACCAAGTCTACCATCCGAGCCTACCATGATAGGAACCATTGCCTGGATGCAGTGAAAGAGATGAAGGAGGACATGAGCAGAGGGATCACCGTACTCGAGGTTGTTCGGAAAGAGGACAAGGAGCTAAGGGCTTGTCTGGAGGCGTATCAGAGCAATGCCCAAGTCTGATTCCGGTTAGAGGGGACACGAATATCAGTTCGTGCTCCACTCCTTTTGTAATGTTTAGGGTTCAGGGAGCAATGCCCAAGTCTGCTTCCCATTATAGGGTGCAATAAGAATCCTAGGGCAACTCGTTATCTATCTGGACATGTGTTGGTGTTCATGTTCATGAATGGACACCATGTGCTCTTTCCATTTTGTATCTGGACATGGGTTTCTGCATTATGAGTTTGCCAGTAGCCCACTACTATTTGGTGATATTGGAAAAAACCCACAGCACACTAAGTTGCAGATAAACCTTATTTGTCTTTGAAATTGAAATTATGATAGTGCCACTAGTCGATTCATAAAATGTTGATTAGTCCTGGATTGCTTCTTCCTTGAAATTATGACAGTGCCACTAGTCGATTCAGTTAATTATGGAAACTAACCAGCTTGTCCTGGTGAACTGAACAAACCATACTATATATTTTTATTGCAGGGAAAGAGGCGAAAGCTCGACTAGGACCTAGCGACCTGGCTAAATGACAAGATAGCAATCCAAAGGGAGAAGCAGAATTCCCAGAAACTGACCTTTGACCACCTGCACGCTAAACTCGTGGTCCTTTCTGACAAGTGCTAGAAACTAAAGGAGTTAAACGCCGGCTACGCGAAGCTTCACATGGAAGGTCGCACCTCAGCTAGGAAGCAGACGGAGATCATGAAAGGGATCTTGAAGGAAAATCGTATGGCTACGGACCAACTTCTCGAATCCGTGACGGAGCACTAGAACCTGCGGCTGGCGCACGACAAAGTACTAAAGGAGTTGGCCGATCTTAGGGAGGAAAACAAGCAGCTTCAGGCCAGGCTTGCTTGAACCCAACATACGTCTATTTAGTACTGAACTGCCTGGTTAATCCCTGAAGTGGTGATTTTGTAAGCGTGAACTTAACTCTATGCACGATATGTCTGTTCGTCTGAAATTAATTTGCTCGAGGATTGAGTTTGGCTTAGTTAAGAAAGTGCAACTGCAAGTCTTATAGTTAACTAGTTTCAGGAATTGGCACAACATAAATTATTCATCTCGAATTTCCTTTATCCTCGATAGTCTGTCCTTGGTCACCCTCGCAATTCAGTACTCTAGCTTTTTCTTGTCTTCCCTGAGTTGATCCCTCTCCTTTTCTGCATTATGAATCAGCAACCTGTGACTATCTTGAAGCTTCTTCGCAATTCCAACAACCAAGCTCCCATTGATTCTGTCACTTCGCTCTGACTACACATTCTCGATTTCTTGTTCCAGCTCCTTATTTCATACCGACAACTTGTAATTTTTTTAGCTGCATCACGATCATCAGTAATTCTTCCCAAACTTTCCAACTCATACATCTCCCATAACTATGCAAAACATTTCTTAAGTGCATCTAGCCACTCAAGATCCACCCACTCTACTGCTTTACACACCGGGCCAACCTAAAAACACACACACTATAGTGTTATGAACATACATGATACATTTTTCTTCATGTCACCGTTGTACATAATGTAAACAAACCTAATTTGTACAGCCCAAAAAACCTTCTCCCAGTGTTACTGCCTTCGAATGCAACATATCTCCTCAGTTTTAGCCCATGGTCACATGGCACTTCTCCATCGAGATCTAGTCCCTCCCATCCAGAGTCGTAGATCGTCCGTGGTACCTATAGGTAAATGGAAAGCAGGAATTGAACACGATTGCATGCACATATGGAGCTTAGACCGAGAGATTTACCATTGCCTAACCCTAGCCCGAGAAAATAGAGGAACTCACATCGTGGAAGGAATACTCAATGTTGGAGAGAAGGCTATCGCTGATCGACTGGTCGTCCTCGTCATTCATGGAAAACATGGCGAATGCGTCATCGCCGGCGACAGCGTTGACGTCGGTGAGGAGAGAGATAGAGAGAGCAGCCATTCTACCACTGCAACAATGACTAAATTGGCATGTTACAATAGTATAATGGATACCATGCACTTTCCCTGGATTACTGTCTCCTGCCTAATATGGATTCTCTTCATACATTCTTATTTCAAATATTAAACCTGTACTCCCTCCATCCCAATTTCATTGCCTAACGAAAACATACCAGTATATTACATCATCTAAAGAAACAAAATCATGTCAACTAAGAGGTACTTATGCATCACTTGTTCAGTCATGGTTTCAAAAAACATTACATTACAATCTCTCAACAAACATAACCACATCATGGTTTCACAAAACATCACATTACAATCTCTCAACAAACATAATCACAGAAACAAGTATATTACATCAACTCAAGAAACAAAATCATGTCGACTACAAGGTACTTACACATCACTTGTCCAATCATGGTTTCGCAAAACATTACATTACAATCTCTCAACAAACAAAATAACAGAAACAAGTACAGTACATCATCTCAAGAAACATAATCATGTCAACTACAATGTATTTATGCATCACTTGTCCAGTCATGGTTTCACAAAACATTACATTATAATGCCCCAACAAACATAATAACAGAAACAAGTACGGTACGTCATCTTAAGAAAAATAATCATGTCAACTACAATGTACTTATGTCTTATTACAACAATGATGGTTTTAGTGAGTGACATGTCCGAAAATCTCAACAGCTCCCACGGCATTATATCGCAATCTCTCAACAAACATAATCACAGAAACATGCTCTAAATGCAACAACAGTCAATGTTACAAATATAGACAGGGGAACCCTGTGGTGCATATGATAAGCCTAGGGTAGCAACTGTCATGGTGGTGACACGGAAGATGCCATGGATAGGCTAAAGGTGGGGACTAATACACGCTAGGGGAATCCAGGGACGGATAGTGGAGTGATTCTCCACACAGAAGTTTGTATTGATTTCCTTCAAGATTACAAGTGCTCCTTGAGCTGTGTTGGCGAGAGGAGGAAGAAGGGGCTCTCTTACTCCCACCCAGAGTTTACTCCTAGAATCTTAACCAAAACCCTATGGCCTCAAAGAACTCAACCCCTTCTACTAGAACCCTAGCCCCCCTTATATAGGGAAGGCTCAGTCCCTGCCTAGGGCATACGTGGAGGCATATTCCTAAGAATATGCCTCCTCTCAAAGTGGTAACCCGACCGGGGTGCTTTTCCCCCGCGTCATACATGCTTTAGCAATGTAAGCCTCTGCGGCACCTGCGTCAGCCGACATGGGCGTCGTCACCCTTGTCGGCCATGACCCGGTGGTCCTGCCCTTGCTTTCTTCGCTCATGCAGTGCGTACCGAACCTTCTTTTTGACCAGAGAGATTCCTTCCTTCTCCCAGAAGCTAAGCAGGGACCCAGATCATAGTAGATCCGGCAACACCTGTTCCTGCATATAAGTTAGACAAGCACTTCCGATTTACTCCTTAAGTCGGAGGAGACAATGTTAGGCGACCCCCCCTGGTCCGGGTTACTCCGTGATCTGGCCTGCCTTGAGGTGACCTGGCCAGCATCCGCTTTGACCTTGCCGAACCTCGGCTAACTCGGCCCTTATACCACGGAGTGACCCTACCCGGGGGTATCCCCCCAACATTAGTCCCCGAAGCTGGTGCGGTCTTAGCTGCCTTGGCCGCTAAGGCCACATCAGGTTCATCTATGTTCGAGCCTTGGACGTTTGTTTCTGGGTTAGCTCTTTATCTCAGATTATATGGATTTACATTCCCTTCGCACGTTCCAAGCTTTCACTTGCCGGCCGGGTTACCATTTTGGCTCGGATCCCATGGTTACCATGGTTTGATCCGGGCCTTGCTTCCTTCTCTCATACGCCAACCCACACGGAGGCTAATCATCACGTTGTCTTATTTTAAGGGCCTGCATAGTAACCGCCGCAGTAATTGTCAGTTATCACTGTGCATGGGTCACGTCACGCCTGCCTCCTCGTTTACCGCATCAGTGCATCACGTCACGGGATTGCTTCTGCTCTGTGGCCCTCTGTGTGGCTCTTCTCCGATTGGTTGAGGCGTGCGATACACAGCCACACCATGTGGCTCGTTGGCGCATCGCGATCCCACTCACCCTCTCAGGGGGTGGTTAAGTAGCGGAGGGGCGCACCCCTTAGCGTTTTTCCCACTTATGCGCACCCTTGCTCGTTGTCCTTCTCCTTCGTCTTCCTAGCGACCGCGCCGCCGTGCTTTTCCCCGTGCCTCTGTGTCACAGCCACCGCTACGTGACTTCCTAGCCACGGGTCCTCGCCAAACCAGGCCTCAGATCCCCGCTGCCGCTAGCGCCAGCGAGGGTAGTGAATACGAGATGACGGAGGAGGAGCTCGTCGTCGCCGAGCAGAAAATGGAGGAGGACGCCGCCGCGGCGGACCGCAGCACGTGGGCCGGATCCTGGGTCTGTCAAGATGACCTTGACTGGCTCTACCGGACCAGGCGCATTCCTACCGGCGTCGCCGCTCGTCTTCCCTCCGCCGAACTGGCCCCTCACCCAATCCAGGTGAGTTCATCGTGTTCCTGTCCCACTTCCAATGGGTATTTGGTCTGCCGGTGAGCGATTTCTTCCGGGACTGGGTTAGCACCTACCACTTCCAGCCGCACCATCTCCTATCCAATGCTATCACCTCTCTCTCCACCTTTGCCTCTACGATCGAAGGCTACACCGGACTATGGCCCACGAAGGAGCTGTGGATCCAGTTTTTCGGCCTTCGTCGCAACGTCATCCCCAACATCCAAGTAGAGTCGGAGGATAAGCAACTCACCCAATTCGGAGCTGCCTCCATCTCGCCCCGGAGACTTTCCATTTTTCCCCGGGTTACCGGGCTTGACTCCTGCAAAGGATGGGCCCGGACCTTCTTCTATGTCCGGAATGAGGGCACTGAAGATTTGATTCGGTTGCTGCCCTACGCTCCGGGTCCACCTGACACGGAATTCTGGGAGGAGGTCCCCAAGAAACCTACAACTCTGGCCAACCAAGTTAACAAGAGGTTCGTGGAGCTAAAGAAACTCGGATTGCGCAACGAGGATGCTATGATCACGTTCGTGCGCAACCGAATCTCTCCCCTCCAGAAGCGCACCCGCAAGTTGTGCCACATGAGTTTCGGCCGCGACCCCAACCGGACCTCTTCCTTCGAGTTGAGCAACACGGAGATTTTTCGCCGGGTTAAGGCTCTCTTCACCACCCAAGGACTTCTCCGAATGGACATGGGGAATTGAGCACTCTGTCGTGATAGCTTCCTCCTTGTAAGCTTCAAGGGCAAACTTATTTCGGATCAAATATGTGTCGGTTTTTGTTGTATTTTTGACTCTATTCTTCATGCTTTTTCTCAGCTGTTCCTTCAGCAAACTATCGAGGATGGTACGGATCCGACCCTTAAGTGGGCGCCGGACCGAGAAATCCCGGATGAGGAGGAGCCGGACGAGGAGATGTTCCTCCCTATGACCGACGCTACGAAACGACCCAGCGGTAAATTCTCTTCTCTTAGAGATTGGCCCGATGATGAGGATGACTCGGATGTCGACGTGATTGAACCTGTTGAGGCTGTCCCTCTTTCTTTTGCCTTTCCGGCATCAGCTAACCCCGGTGGGCATATCCACGAGGATCCTCCACTTGCTACGGCGAGCCGGTTCCGGTGGCGTTGAAGAAGAAGCGCGGAGCCGCATCAAGTTCTTCCTCCGAACCTTCTCAGCCCACAAAAAGGCAAAAGAAGGCCGGAGACAAGGCGCCTCAAGCGGGCAAAGCCCCGGCACGAAGGGCTCGGAAACCCAAGGAGGCCGAAACCTCAGATGCGTAAGTCATTTTTCGTTGCGTAACTCACTTTTCCTTGCATCGTGGCAATTTCTCTTCTGACATTATTTTCTTCTTTAGACCTCCGGTGGAGGTCCCTCAGAGCGGATCAAGCATCTCTTCACCGCTTCGATCCGGCCCTTCTCCTCCTCGTGACGACGAGTCACATCCGCTGACCCCTATTCCAGAGGGTTCTGCGGCTGCTCCGGGTTCCGCACTACCTCGTCGAGAGGAACGCGAACTCGGAGCAGGAGAATTCGGTCTAAGCCGGCGGTGTCCACCACTTGCATTGCCGCAACCAGTAACCAAGTCTATCTCAACACCAGCACCAGCAGCGGTTCGATACCGGCGAGCCAGCACCAGCACCTGTTCCGGCACCAAGGAAACCAACAACAGCTCCAAGTTCAGCTACAAGAGCCCCAGTGCCAAGTTCTTCTGCCTCGTCCGAGTCATCTCAGCCTCGGCGAGGAACTACTCCAGCAGCTTCTAAGGGGAAATCCACTACAGTTACTTCTTCCCAGCAAGCTAAGGGCAAAAAGGCTCCGGACACTACCAAGTCAGCATCCGTCGAGGCTAGGCAACGAACCCTATCTTCGATGCTTCCCAAGAAAGCCCCAGCCGCGAAGGATGTTCCTGTCGAGCCAACTGATGCACAGTAGATGGTTCTGCATACCAGCCCAGCCCTTGCCTTGGTTGAGAGGAAAGAAGCGCACGCAAAGGGCTTGGTGGCACCCCATATGCCCACCGGTGAGCGGTACCCTCCGAGTCTTATTGAGTTCGTCATGAACTGGAATAAGGCGGAGTTCGTCCATAACGACGATCTCCCGGAAAAGTTCGGCCCCGGAGAATTTTCTGCCCAGATGAATACCGCCGCTAAGGCAATTAACCTCGCGGGGCGAATGATGGAGGTATGTCGTTTCTCCTTTACATGCTGTAGATAATAACCATTAGTCCCCGAGCCTCCGGTGGAGTAGCTTGTTACTCGGCCAGATGCTCATTAGAAAACTGACGTAGCTCCATGTAAACTTCGAATATGCACACACCTAGAGCCGGGTTAAGTTCTACTTGGCCCGGATCTTGTACACTTCAAATATGCACACACCTAGAGTCGGGTTAAGTTCCACTTGGCACGGATCTTGTATACTTCGAATATGCACACACCTAGAGCCGGGTTAAGTTCCACTTGGCCCGGATCTTGTACACTTCGAATATGCACACACCTAGAGCCGGGTTAAGTTCTACTTGGCCCGGATCTTGTACACTTCGAATATGCACACACCTAGAGCCGGGTTAAGTTCCACTTGGCCCGGATCTTGTACACTTCGAATATGCACACACCTAGAGCCGGGTTAAGTTCCACTTGGCCTGGATCTTGTACACTTCGAATATGCACACACCTAGAGCTGGGTTAAGTTCCACTTGGCCCGGATCTTGTACACTTCGAATATGTACCAAGCTAATTTTACACTTTTGTACTTTTTCAGGTAACCACCAATCGCCGGAGTGCTAAATTCCAACGCCTGCTGGATACCCACAAGATGCTACGCGCAAAACATGTTGCACTTATTGCAGAACATGAAAAGAGGGGTAATTTTCTCCCTCGGCACTTCTCCGTTTTTCTTCACCTTCTTCCGCCGAACTAATCTCCTCATTCGGTTTCTACAGCTGGGAAGAACTTGGAGGAAATCCGGGGTATGTCCTCTTTTGTCCGACCTCATAGTGTTTTCCATTTCCTCTTCTCCTTGGCTCAGCAAACATTCACTCCTCGGCTCTGCCGGGTCAACATACTATTTCAGCATCGCTTGAGGATAGTGTGCCCGTGCCTGATATGATGCTGCATTTTCTCGAACAAGCAGGGCAGCATCAAGCCAAGCTGAAGAAAAAGGATGATGAGCTCGCTCTCCTTTGGACTGAGGACCACGAGATTGCTAAGCTCAAGGCTGAGATGGAGAAGATGAAGGCCCAGCACCAAACCGAGCTCCAAAAGATTGGCCAGAATTTCACAGAAGAGCGTGAGCGCCTTACCCTCCAGATCTCCAAGGACCAGCAGCTACTCAAAGAATCCGACGTCCAGCTTGAGTCAGCAAACGCTGAGCTTGAGCAACTTCGTAAGAGACGCGATGACTGCATCAAGGAGTTGACCCGGATCCTTAGCCACATATCACGTAAGTTCCTTCCGACCTACTTTTCCGGGTTGCTTCATTTGTCTTTTCTTTACCTTCTTCCCTTGTCTAGCTTTCAGGCAAATTTCCTGAGAGCAACACTATTGCAAGCGCAACAGTTGCAGATTTTCGCCAAGCGAGGGGTACTCCTGCCGCTCCTTCTGGTGAGGAGGTTCCTTACGACATGGAGGACCTGTTGGTCAGCTTGTCCTCTCGCGTGGAGATCATCAAGAATTATGGCAAGGATATCCTCGACGTCGCAGTTCGCATTTTCAACACGTTTTGGCCCAGAGAGAGTAGCCCGGAGACCACCACGATTCTCGTCGAGAAGCTAATGGAGAATGAGACCCAGCTCGATCTCTGGAGAGAATCCGCTGGGCGTGCCGCAGCTGATACTATCCTTCATCATATTCTCACATGGTACGAGAAGATCGACCTTAGCCTCCTTACACGCCGGCGCACCGGATCCAGATGGACCGATGATCTGGAGTGGGTAGCTCGGCGGCAGGCTTGCGCCTACAGCCTCGTCGAATATTCTCCTATCCATGACTAGGTTGAAGGACCGAGCTTCCTGGAATCCGCTGGGGACGAGCACGTTGAGAACGTTGAAGATGGGTCGGATGAGGGCGGAGAAGATGATGCCTCAGATATTGAAGACAGCAACGACGACGCCGAACTTCCTCCTCCTGCTGCTCCTTAGTTCAAAAAACTTGAAAATTTATCAGATCCCCGGTATGCCGGGTGCAATTGTATGCTGGATATGTGATATTTTGCTACTACATTTCTATGCCGGATTAACTTGGGCGTAGTCCCCGAGTTTCATTTTCTTGTTCGTCCAATTCTCTGGCTCGGTCCGTGTCTACCTTGATTCAGTTTTACGACTTATGAATCCGATCTTCAAAAATTGTTTTAACAATACTTAGAAACTTTTAGGCTTAGCTCAAAATAATTCAGCATAATAACTTGAAAATAAATACAGGGTTAGTCCAAAAAACAAATGTTAGCTCGAATAAATTCGTTTCCTTAGTCGTTTTTCATGTGCTACGCAATTCCAAACTTGTTCTCTTGCTTGCCATGAAGCCAATTCTTGTTGGACAGTAGCAAGTCGAAGAGTTGGGTTTTTGGTGCTCACACATTACTAACCCGGGTTAAGTAGAACGACTTATTCTAGCTACCACATAAGAAGTAACAACAAACATTATTAAGGCAGTCCCCGAGTTACTGCTCGAGGCGCTGCTATTTCATTGATAAGCTCATTGCCGACATACATACCGACATATGAGGCGACTTGGATACATACACTTCTTAGCTAAGTGTAGAAGGAACGAAGTAGTGCTACATTGCACGGTCGCTTAGATTCCTCTCTGGACATGTCCACCTTGTTCTTTTCCTGTGGCTTTGCATCTATAAGATAGTAAGAATCATTGTGGAATGCTTTGCTCACAATGAATGGCCCTTCCCATGGGGGGATAATTTATGCATGCCAGCAGTATGTTGTACCAACCGGAGCACCAGATCGCCTTCCCGAAAGACTCGGGGGCACACTTTCTGGCTATGATAGCGTCGGAGATTTTGCTGATATATGGCGGATCTGGACAGTGCCAGTTCTCTCGCTTCTTCCAGCAGATCAACATCATTTTGCCGGGCTTCTTGCACTTCGGCTTCTGTGTATTGGGTGACCCTAGGCGAATCATGCTCTATGTCGGCTGGTAGTACAACTTCTGCCCCATATACCAGAAAAAATGGCGTATAGCCCGTTGATCGATTCGGGGTTGTTCTTAAACTCCACAGTACCGCTGGTAGTTCTTCTATCCAGCACCCCGCTGATCTTTGCAGCGGCTCAATGAGCCGGGGTTTTATCTCGGATAAGACTAATCCGTTGGATCTTTCCACTTGTCTGTTCGATGCAGGGTGGGCTACCGAGGCTACGTCCAGACGGATCTTCTTATCTCGGCAGAATCGTGCAAATGCTCCTTCAGCAAAATTTGTGCCATTATCAGTTACGATACTGTGAGGATAACCGTATCTCAAGATGATGTCTTTGAGAAATGTTACGGCCGTAGCTCCATCACATTTTCTTATAGGCTTCACTTCAATCCATTTTGTAAACTTGTCCACCATGACCAAAATGTGTGTCATGTTTCCTCTTGCTGGTTTGAACGGGCCAACCATATCCAAGCACCATACAACAAATGGCCACGTAATTGGTATGGTCTTGAGTTCTGACATAGGCATATGTGTCTTGGTGGCATACCTTTGACAACCATTGCATTTTCTCACCAGATCTTCTGCTTGTTCTAAGGCACTTGGCCAGTAGAATCCATGCCGGAACGCCTTTGCCACCAAGGCTCTGGATGAGGCATGATGCCCGCATTCTCCTTGGTGTATATCTCGGAGGATGTCAAGTCCTTCTTCCGGGTCAACGCATCGCTGGAGGAAGTTGGTTACACTCCGTTTGTACAGCTCAGAATTGATAATCGTGTATGCTTTTGCTCTCCTCTGAGTTTGCCTGGCTAGTACCTCCTCAGCGGGTAACGTTCCGTCTTTCAGGAATTGGAATATAGGCAGTTCCCAAGCTGGTATCTCTCGTGGAGGGAATACGTCCTCATCAATTTCCATCTGATCTACCGGCATAACTTCAGCAGGATCACGCTGAGCAGTCCCCGGGTCAAACGAGATAGTCCCCGGGTTATCTGAGGCAGTCCCCGGGTTTGCTGATGCAGTCCCCGGGTCTCGCGTACTACCTCCCGTGTCAATGTCCATGGGCTCAGCTCCAGATTCTGTATTTTCCGGGACATAGATCGAGTCGGTTCCTGGGGACGGCCTGATAGATGGTTTTCAGAGGTGTTCCAATGCTACACCCGGTGGAATTGCCTGTCGGGTCGATCCGAGCTTCTACAGCATGTCGGCAGCCTCGTTTTCCACTCGGGGTACATGGTGAAATTCACACCCCTCGAAGTAACCAGATATCTTCTGCACGTGAAATTTGTACAGTGCCATGTTTGGATCCAGGGCGTCCCACACTCCGGACACTTGCTGCACCACCAGATCCGAGTCGCCAAAGCATATTATCCGACGTACGCCAATCTTCTTTGCCACTTTGAGCCCATGCACAAGAGCCTCGTACTCAGCGACATTGTTCGATGCCGCGAAATGGATCTGCAATACGTATTTTAGCTGGTCCTTCTTTGGCGAGGTAAGCACAACCCCGGTGCCTAATCCGGTTTTGGTTTTCGACCCGTCAAAGTGCATCCTCCAGTAGTTCGGATCTGGTGGCGGTGGTTCGTATTGTACCTCGGCCCAATCCACAAAAAAGTCTGCCACAGCCTGGGACTTGATCGCTTCTCTTCTGTCGTATTGGGGCGCATAAGGGGCTAGCTCAATTGCCCATTTTGCAATTCTGCCACTCGCATCCTTGTTACCCATTATCTCGGATATGGGAGCTTCACATATTACTTTGATGGGGTGCTCCTCAAAGTAATGCTTTAACTTCTTTGCCGCCATATAAACACCATATGCCACCTTTTGAAAGTGCGGGTAGTTCTGTTTTGAGGCAGACAATACCTTGCTCAAGTAATGTACTGGCCTCTGCACCGACTTACCCTCTTCATTGTGCTCCACTACAATTACTGCACTTACAACTCGGTTGGTTGCGGCTATGTAGAGCAACATTGGCTCCTTTGATAGTGGAGAGGCTAACACTGGTGCAGTGGCCAACATCCTTTTTAAGTGGGCAAAGGCTTCATCGGCCTGTGGCGTCCAAATGAATTTATCCGACTTTTTCATGAGTTGGTAGAGAGGCAATGCCTTTTCTCCCAACCGACATACAAACCGACTCAACGATGCCAGGCACCCAGTGAACTTCTGGACATTGTTAAGACACTTCGGCAGCTCCATTCGCTCAGTGGCCCGAATCTTAGTTGGATTAACTTTGATACCTCGGCTGGAGACGAGAAATCTGAGTAATTTTCCAGCCGGGACACTGAAGGTACATTTTTCCGGGTTAAGCTTCATCCGGAACCTTCTCAAGTTCGCGAATGTCTGCCTGATGTCGTCAAGGAGCGTTTTGCTTTCCTTGGTCTTGATAACCACATCATCCACGTATACTTATACGTTTTGACCTATTTGGTCGTGCAAACATTTTTGCATACATCTTTGGTACGTTGCACCTGCATTACATAAACCAAACAACATAGTGCGATAGCAATAAGCCCCGTACGGGGTAATAAACGTAGTCTTTATTTGATCATCCGGGTTCAGAGGTATCTAGTGGAAACCAGAATATGCATCAATGAATGACAACAGTTCACATCCCGCGGTTGAGTCTATGACCTGATCTATCCTCGGCAGTGGGAATGGATCTTTTGGACACGCCTTGTTCAGGTTCGTGTAATCGATGCACATACACCAAACCACTGCCACGTTCGGATCTTCCTTCTTCTTTTCTACCAGCACCGGATTAGAGAGCCAATCCGGATACAACACCTCCATGATAAATCTTGCTGCTAGTAACCGAGCTATCTCGTCTCCAGTGACTTTTCTCCTATCCTCGGCGAAGCGGCGGAGAGGTTGCTTCACCGGCCTTGCTCCGGGCCTTACATTCAAAGAGTGCTCGGCCAACTCCCTCGGACCACCTTGCAAGTCCTGTGTAGACCAAGCAAAAATATCCCGATTCTCACAGAGGAAGTAGACAAGCTCGCTTTCCTATTTGTCAGTTAACCCGGCACCAATTGTTACGGTGCGCTCCGAGAACATGTCATCAACTGGAACCTTCTTGGTGTCCTTTGCGGCTTGGAATGAAACGCTGCCATGCGGGTTACTCAATGCCGGCATATATTGCTGCGCCGACTGAGCTAATGCCGCCACCTCTTGGATTTTTCTTTTCTCTTGCGCAATCACGAGTGACTCGGCTAGGTTAGACCCGGCTGAAGCACACTTAATGGAACGTCGGAAATCTCCAGCAATGGTAATCACTCCATTTGGCCCGGGCAACTTCATCTTCAGATAACTGACGTGGCAGCTTGCCATGAACTTGTTCAATGCTGGTCTTCCAAGTAACGCGTGATACGCACATTCCAAGTTCACCACCTCAAACTCCAGATTTTCAGTTCGACAGTTATCCCTTGTGCCGAATAGCACGTCGACCCGGACTTTGCCTATGGGCTCACAAGAAATGCCTGGTACGATGCCATGGAAAGTTGTTCTCGTAGCCTGGAGCATGTTCTCCGAGATGCCCAACTTGCGCATCATATCCGCATACATGATGTTAATGCTACTGCCATTGTCAATCAGTACCTTGGAGAACCTCACATTGATGTTTGGTCCAATGAATGTCGGATCTAGCACTAGCGCATACGAGCCTGGACTCGGCATAAGCTTAGGATGATCCTTGATGTTCTAGGTGATTTCCTGGTCCGACCAAGGCATGTACCTCGTCACTGCTGGCATTACCGCATTGGCCTCCATATGTCGGCGCTGCAAGCTCTTCCTATCTGTTTCCTTAGTGGTAAACACATAGTAACTCTGATGATGCTCCCTGTACTCATTCCTTCCCTTGTTTCCAGGGTACCTCTGATCCGGCTGTTGCTGATTTTCCACCTGATGCACCGCATCCCTTTTCTCGTTGTTGTCATACCTCGGCAGAGGGGGAGGCAACATTAACTATTGCGTGTTTGCCCCAGAGAGCAATTGCTGCCGGGGTAACTCCTGCCGAGGTTGATCATTCCGGGGTGCCTGAGCATTCCCCGAACCACCTTGTTCTATCTTACGCATCCACTCACATTCCCTCGTTGTCTGACCCGCCGGGCTATTCGGATTTGGCGTGTGAAACTTACACGGCTGGTCCAACATCGACTCATAGGTATACCTCGGATGGTCTTTCTTTCCCTACCACTGTTTCTTTTGCTCTGGAGTCCATGTTTTCTTGCCATCGTTTATTGGAGTCCATTGCCCTCCCGTTCTCTGGCGTTGGTTACTCCCTGCTCCGGGTTGATCTTGATTCACAGCTGCAACTTGTTGCGAACCGTAGCGATGATCTGGTCTATCATCTCTTCTTTTTCCTCTGTAATCGTTCCTCCGAGACGACCTAGCTCCATCCCTCTGATAGTATTCCTTGTTTGACTCGTTTGACGCGATCCTAGGTTGAGTCGGATCACCCAAAGCATACGAATCAGCAATCCGGATCATCTCTGCCAACGTGATTGGCATTTTCCTTTGCAACTTCATCCACAGCTCGCTGCCATATCTGCACCTTTGCGCAAACCACGCTATGGCATGTGACTCTATGACACCCTCACACGAGTTTCTCACGGTACACCACCGGGTCAAGAATTCACGGTCCGTTTCATTAGGTCTTTGCTTGCACATTGCTAGGGTCTGCGGCCTATTCAGCCTCTGATATGTACTTGAGAAGTTGCTGATAAACATTTCTTCGAAATCTATCCAGCAGTTGATGCTTCCCGGTGGTAAATTGTTCAGCCATACTCTGGCCGAACCTTCCAACATCTGGGGTACGTATCGTACAGCCCATCTCAAGTTGCCAGTGGCAATCCTCTGGCTTGGTATTGCCGTCATATGTCTTCGTGCCTCTGGGCAGCTGGAAGTTGGGTACCGGTGGCTCCTTCATGATTCGGGGTCCAAAGCACGCTGGACCCGGGGGACCTTGACATTCGATCTGTTCCGACCTATACAGGCGATCCAGTTTCAACCTGGCGTCATCCAGCATTAAATCCCTGCTTCCCAATCTTGACCCTATCACATGATAGTCCGGTCTCAGGTAGCCCGCGTTCACCATTTCTGAATCACCGTCATTGTATCGGTTTTGCACTTGGGGCGTACCTTTCTGTTGCATACCTCGGCCGTCACTTTGCTCTTGCCTTGGTATATTCCGCTGCTGCGGTTGTCCTGCTCCTGCGGAGTTTTGCTGCCCGGCATTGCCGTTGGCAGCATTCCCTTGACCGGCATTGCCTTGGTCGTGGTTACCTCGGCCAGCTTCACCTCGGCTCACACTTCATCGATCATCATTTTTCCGCATTTCCTTTTCTTTTCCTGCACGTCGGGTAAATGCGGGACGATCTGTTTGTTCCGTCTGGCCGAGGTTACTACCTCTTCTCTCCTTGGACCACCATGAGGTGACGATGCGGCTCCAACGGATTTCTACGGGTTACCCATCACCGAATGGACGATGTTGGAAGCTCCAGCTCTCTCCCGGTTAGCTCTCAGTAGCTCTTCATTCTGTCTGTTCGCGATCCGAACCAGCTCGTTGACCCTATCTTGCTGTCTTTGACGGGCCTCACCCGTCAGACCCTCTAACTCGGATGCAGCCGCATCCGCTGCTCTGAGGTTCTTTGCCGGGGTACTATACTTCGGTAACCCCACAGACAAACAGTTTTCTGACCCCTCGGCTCCATCATCACCTTCTCTATTCATCTCACTTATGACATTTCTCCCTTTTACTTTTACCGTATCAACTTTGTTTGCCTTTGCATACTCACGCAGTGTCATGTTCAGCGATGTAACACCCTCAGAATCGACCCTATGCAAGTTTTAGCGCTTCCCGCCAAACCCGCATAGAAACGATTCAAAGGTGCCCACCAGGCACTTGCGTGCGGGTGGAAAACAAAGTAATATCATTACACAATAGTCCTCGATGGAACCCACAAAACATATATATATACAACACGACTCCAAGAGACAAGAATACAGATATACAGCACAAAGATCCAAATCACCTTGAAACGATACAGCGTCCGAGTACGGACAAGATGCGAATGGAGCTAAGAGCCCTGAAGAATAACCAATGGCGTCCATAACCCTGCCCAGGCCAAGCCGGAAGGGTAACCCTGCTAACGACATCGATCTGAAAACCTTCTTAAACAAAAGGGGTGCCGACAAAGGGCAAAGAAAAAAGAGAGTGGTCAGTACTGAGGCCAGTACACGGCGAGACTAGAATTCGGCGGTCCTCGCCTACATAGGTATGGTGGACTGAAGCGGCAGTGCAGCATGCACTATCAACCTATAGAGACTCAATATAACTGGCGGCTATCAGAGAGGGATAAGAAAGACCTATTCGGAACCACCCTAATACTATCACCAAGCATACCCATCCTGGTATTTCCCCCTCGATACCAAACGAGGAAGTCAACCGAGGAACTCACACAGTTGGCAGTTTTATTTATTCCGTTACTAGTCAAATATAGGTAGCATGAGTCATCCTGATATAATAAGCAGTGGGCAGATTTAGTTAACCATTCTGTTGTAGTTGCAACACTTACTAGTCAGATACAATTAACATGAGATATCCCAAAACCCAGCAGTTGTTGGTACTTTTATTTAGCCATTCCGTTGCAGTGGAGCTGTTTACTAGTCATATCGGATACAAGTCAAATTATAACAGTAAACTTTAGTTATAGTTGTCTATGATCGAGAACTGTGCTCCAAGTCGTCCATAACCGCGGACACGGCTTTTCGAAAAGATTTAACCTTAGGTGCACCAAAGTATCCACACGCACTTGACCCTTTTGCGGATCAGTTAACATACACCCATCGGTATGTCGGCGGGGCCTAAGTCATGACGTTTCCCAGACCCAAAGCAAGTACATGGGGGTCACCCCACTAAGCTACCCGCAACAAAGTCGGCTGGTCTCCGAGACGGACTCAGGGTTTGCGTCAGTGGCTGTAAACGACTGGGAACCCGAAAGTGTGATTGGGCTTGTCGATACCGCGAAAACACTCCGCTTCCCTAAACAGTACAGGTGCAGTACATCGCACAATTTAAATTAAGCAGTAAAGCATGGCATAAGTACAGAATAGTAATAAAGCTCCAAACTCCTTTGTGGCCCCCAGAACAATACTTGGAATCAGGTACTAATCGATCGGGGTGCCCACACACCCCACCTGTGGTTAGCGCGCTCGATCTCGGAATAGGTGTCAAGAACTCGGGGTCCTACGGGACACCAGTGAGCGGTTAAAAACCAAATATTGTCTATTACCCACCGGTGCCTCTGCATTTACCTACTTCCAATTTTAGTTATTAAACAATAATTAAAGCCATGATCATCTCCAACATTAAACATGCGGCAATACTCCAACAACTGTGGTACTTGACGACACGCATCAGCACTTGAGCAAGCGACTACGACACACAAGTCCAACTATCTACCAAACAACAGGTAATAGGATGTGTCCAAGGCAATATAAGGCTGCAAGGGATATCACGGGCACGAAAACTAGAGCATCACAACGCAGATAGCAATAGAGCAACAGGAGGGAAATAAATACTATAAAAGTAAGATAGGTAGAAAGGGGGAGATTGCTCGCCTGAAAGCATTGCCGAAGGTTCATCCGAAGATCGGGTCGACTCTCGCATCAACTCATCAGCCTAATCCGTGAAGAAGCAAAGCACTAGAAGAAACACCGGATGCACTATTTAATACTACGGCAGAAGATCGGGCATGATGCATGTATGATTATGACATGGCAAAGATGCGATGCAATTAGGCAATATTAAGTGGAACCGGGGTCCCGACAACTAATTAATAGGTTCATGTTATTTAGCTACCCTGCAATTTAAATGTTGTCTTAACAAGGCAAAAATTATATCACCGGTTCGCTACACAAATTTAAATGAGACCAATATTGGACTAGAATCGCCCGCATATGGTCCCTATATTTAATATAAGGTGAATCAGCAAAATACCCCCCCCCCCCCAAACCACAATATGTATGCAAGAATGCTGAATTTATATGCAACAAATGATAATACCATTTTATTTATAAAAAAATAAGGTCTCGGAAAGAGTGTCACACATGAAGGAATCGACGATCTTGGAGGTTCGAAGGGGGTCGTTTCGGTCTCGCCGGGATCGGTCTTCGGCTACGATCTTCGAACCCGCATCCATGAAGAAGACCTTGGCATTCCGGATCATTCTTCGGGTACCGTGAAGGAGATCTAGGGGTTTCGAGGCTTGAGGGTATGATCTTTGGATTCATGTCGGCGCACTCGGGGTCTCGGCATCTTCGGATCTGAGGTCTTGATGTCCATGTAGAAGTGCTTGGTGCTCCGTGACGGAGTTCTCGGAGTATAACCATCGGATTCCGGGTGCGAGAACTCGGGGTGTCGAATTCCGGGAAGGAGATCTTGGGGTACCATCCTGATCATCGGCGGCAAACTTGGGGCTCGACACCGGGGTCTTTAGGGTTCCATGTCGGAGTACTTGGGTTCCAACTTTGACGGTTGGCGAAGGACATGAAACGGAGTCGGTTCCACGAGTTCCGGGCAGAAGATCTTGTCGTTCTTCACGCGATCCTAGTGTCAAAGCCACATCAGTACACCAACGATCAAATTCGTGGATAACCACTCGTGACCAAAGACACGATCAACACGCCACTTCCCACTGCCAAAAACTGCACACAATCTATACCTGCACCAAAAGGTGCCCCTGGTACTGTGGAGGGGTGTTGCTGTCGAGGGGAGGAGGGCAGAGGCCGACGAGCGAAGGCCGGCGGCGGCCGAAGGAGCTTGGGCGTCGGGGCGCCGTCGCCTGGCAGAGGCGTGACTCGGGCGAGCTTGGTCGCAGGCAGGGCCGGAAGAGGCGAGGCAGGCAGGACGGCAGGGCCTGCAGCGGGAGTAGGGAGACGCGGCGGCCGGTGGCGGTGTTGACCGGAGGGGGACGGCTCGAGGCAGGGCACCGGGGCCGAAGGAGACCAAGGCGGGTCGCTGGCCAGAGGCGGGGTCGGCGCGGGACCGGGCGAGGCAGAGGGCGCGGTCGGGCGGTAGGGTAGGCGGAGGCCTGGGGAGAGGAGGTGCTCGCGAGGGCATCATGGCGCGCTGGAGACGGCAGCGACGGAGGACGCGATCTGCGGTGGGGGAGGACGCGCGGCGGTCGGACGCGGTGGAGAGGGAGGCACGCGACGGCGGCCTACGCGATCTCGCGGGACGGCATGGGGAAGAGGGCTTCAAGGCGAGCGGTTGGGCAGGAGCCGGAGCTTCGGGCAAGGTCGGCAAGTGGAGAGGGCGAGGCGGCTGAGGTAGGCGGCTGTGGCACAGCGAGCACGGTCGGGAGGCGGCGAGACCAGCGGTTTCAGAGAGGACGACGAGGCCCACGCAGGCGACACGGAGCTGCAGGGCAGCGGTGAGGAGGTGGTTCCGTCGGCGCCGCGAGGAGCTTGCAGAGGAGGGAGGAGACACGGTGGCTGTGACGGTGGCCCTCGAGCGCGGGGCCGGAGAGGCCTCTGGCGAGGAGGGAAGAGGAAGCGTGGCAGGCGCGGTGTTGCAGAGGGGGGAAGGACATGGGCGCGTCCCAGGGTTGGTGACGGCGGTTGCTGCGAGGATTGGAGATGGAGGCGAGAGAGGCGTGACGAGGTGGGGCATGATGCGGGGTAGGTGGGATCGAGACTGAGAGGATGGGGTGGGGTCAGACGCGTGGGTGGCGCCGGGTCGTACAGGGGGGGTCCACGCGTGGACACGGTCAGGCGAGCGGGACAGGGTCACGCGCGACGGTCGTACGCGGGTGGTTGTCGGTAGCGAGGCTGCAGGTTGGGGCCATGGTGAAGCGTCGGTGGGGTGGGCCTCTACGTGTGGTTCTGGTGGTTAACGGCGAGGTGGGTTGGCGCTAGGGCTGCACTGCGATGCCGGTGGGTCTGACCTGGTTGGGTAGGTGGGGATTGGTAGAAGCCAGGGTTAGGGTTTGGGGTGGGACTAGGACTAGGATTTAGATTTTTATCTGAAGTAGTAGGCTGCTGCCAGCTGGGCCTTTGGGCCTGGCCGGTGGTGGCCTCCTCTGGAACAAAAATAGTTTTTATATCTTTTAATTTGTTTTAATTTCAAAGATGGTTTTCTTTGTCACAACTTTTAGACAAAACAAAATATTCGGAAAAAGGCCGGGGTTTTAATTTGAAATAAAGACGAGGGATATTTAGAAAACAATTATAGGCTTTTAGAAAATAGTTTTAGGCAAACATATGCATGATGACATGACGATGCTCAAATGCAATGTGGCATGATGACATGAGCATGTGGTCATGATGATGCAATGCACAAAAACAACGCGATTTTCTAGTAGTGGTTTTTGCGGGGCGCCACAATTCGACACCACTAACAATGGATCTCGCCCTCGAGATCCGCCTCATAGTACCGGGGAGAAGAGCGGCGATCTGAATCTTCTCGCATCGTGTAGATCCTCGCGACACCACTAACAAGAGGTCGTTGTCCGTGATCGTCGAGAGAACACTCCGGGCAACAAAGGGTCGAAGGTAGAGGTATCAACAAATAAAGCCACCTCTAGCTTCGATAGAAAGAGGGAACCGATGCATTCTGATCCACTTCAATGTACAAAAGCGAATAGAAGGGGTAGTCGGCATGGGGGCCAATCCATCACGCACCCAAACTATTACTCTGCACAATCAGTAGAAAAGCGTGCAACCATTCTCGGAATCAGACTGAAGATCTCGACAATCGAGGTTCAGAAACAAAGGAGTGATGCAGACTCTGCATCGGAGCTGGCGTAGATGATGTCGTCGCGTCAGAAAACACCGGAAGGCACGAGAAGGAAAAAGAGAAGTCCACCAGACGAAGGATTCCTCGGATAGCATGACGACCAGATGTAGCAACACCGTTACCAAGGAGGAAGCGAAACCCTGAAGGTACGACGGAACCCAACCACGAGAAATCCTGGACTCGAAGAGAGAGAAGAGAGCGGATTCAAAACACGCAGAGGTGAGAGGAGAGCAGCAGAGGGGTAAGGAGTAAAATCAGACCTAATCAAGACTATCCAACCGATTTTGCAAAAATAGTTTTGACACTCTACTTCGGCCGTTAGCTAGGTTATCCTACAGGCTAGACTTGTGGGGTATCGCAACTGCTGGGCTCTGATACCACTCTGTAACACCCTCAGAATCGACCCTATGCAAGTTTTAGCGCTTCCCGCCAAACCCGCATAGAAACGATTCAAAGGTGCCCACCAGGCACTTGCGTGCGGGTGGAAAACAAAGTAATATCATTACACAATAGTCCTCGATGGAACCCACAAAACATATATATATACAACACGACTCCAAGAGACAAGAATACAGATATACAGCACAAAGATCCAAATCACCTTGAAACGATACAGCGTCCGAGTACGGACAAGATGCGAATGGAGCTAAGAGCCCTGAAGAATAACCAATGGCGTCCATAACCCTGCCCAGGCCAAGCCGGAAGGGTAACCCTGCTAACGACGTCGATCTCAAAACCTGCTTAAACAAAAGGGGTGCCGACAAAGGGCAAAGAAAAAAGAGAGTGGTCGATCGAGGCGACACGGCGAGACTAGAATTCGGCGGTCCTCGCCTACATAGGTATGGTGGACTGAAGCGGCAGCGCAGCATGCACTATCAACCTATAGAGACTCAATATAACTGGCGGCTATCAGAGAGGGATAAGAAAGACCTATTCGGAACCACCCTAATACTATCACCAAGCATACCCATCCTGGTATTTCCCCCTCGATACCAAACGAGGAAGTCAACCGAGGAACTCACACAGTTGGCAGTTTTATTTATTCCGTTATAGTTGCGGTAATTACTAGTCAAATATAGGTAGCATGAGTCATCCTGATATAATAAGCAGTGGGCAGATTTAGTTAACCATTCCGTTGTAGTTGCAACACTTACTAGTCAGATACAATTAGCAGGAGATATCCCAAACCCAGCAGTTGTTGGTACTTTTATTTAGCCATTCCGTTGCAGTGGAGCTGTTTACTAGTCATATCGGATACAAGTCAAATTATAACAGTAAACTTTAGTTATAGTTGTCTATGATTGAGAACTGTGCTCCAAGTCGTCCATAAATCATGGACACGGCTTTTGAAAAGATTTAACCGCAGGGTGCACCAAAGTATCCACACGCACTTCGACCCTTTTGCCGATCGTTAACATACACCCATCGGTATGTCGGCGGGCCTAAGTCATGACGTTTCCAGACCCAAAGCAAGTACATGGGGCCACCCACTAAGCTACCCGAACAAAGTCGGCTGGTCTCGAGACGGACTCGGGGTTTGCGTCGATGGCTAGAAACGGCCGGGAACCCGAAAGTGTGACTGGGCTTGTCGATACCGCGAAAACACTCCGCTTCCCTAAACAGTATAGGTGCAGTACATCGCACAATTTAAATTAAGCAGTAAAGCATGGCATAAGTACAGAATAGTAATAAAGCTCCAAACTACTTTGTGGCCCCCAGAACAATACTTGGAATCAGGTACTAATCGATGGGGGTGCCCACACACCCCACCTGTGGTTAGCGCGCTCGATCTCGGAACAGGTGTCAAGAACTCGGGGTCCTACGGACACCGGTGGTGATTAAAAACCAAATATTGTCTATTACCCACCGGTGCCTCTGCATTTACCTACTTCCAATTTTAGTTATTAAACAATAATTAAAGCCATGATCATCTCCAACATTAAACATGCGGCAATACTCCAACAACTATGGTACTTGACGACACGCATCAGCACTTGAGCAAGCGACTACGACACACAAGTCCAACTATCTACCAAACAACAGGTAATAGGATGTGTCCAAGGCAATATAAGGCTGCAAGGGATATCACGGGCACGAAAACTAGAGCATCGCAACGCAGATAGCAATAGATCAACAGGAGGGAAATAAATACTATAAAAGTAAGATAGGTAGAAAGGGGGAGATTGCTCGCCTGAAAGCATTGCCGAAGGTTCATCCGAAGATCGGGTCGACTCTCGCATCAACTCATCGGCCTAATCCGTGAAGAAGCAAAGCACTAGAAGAAACACCGGATGCACTATTTAATACTACGGCAGAAGATCGGGCATGATGCATGTATGATTATGACATGGCAAAGATGCGATGCAATTAGGCAATATTAAGCGGAACCGGGGTCCCGATAACTAATTAATAGGTTCATGTTATTTAGCTACCCTGCAATTTAAATGTTGTCTTAACAAGGCAAAAATTATATCACCGGTTCGCTACACAAATTTAAATGATACCAATATTGGACTAGAATCGCCCGCATATGGTCCCTGTATTTAATATAAGGTGAATCGGCAAAATACCCCCCCCCCCAACCACAATATGTATGCAAGAATGCTGAATTTATATGCAACAAATGATAATACCATTTTATTTATAAAAAATAAGGTCTCGGAAAGAGTGTCACACATGAAGGAATCGACGATCTTGGAGGTTCGAAGGGGGTCGTTTCGGTCTCGCCGGGATCGGTCTTCGGCTACGATCTTCGAACCCGCATCCATGAAGAAGACCTTGGCGTTCCGGATCATTCTTCGAGTACCGTGAAGGAGATCTAGGGGTTTCGAGGCTTCAGGGTATGATCTTTGGATTCATGTCGGCGCACTCGGGGTCTCGGCATCTTCGGATCTGAGGTCTTGATGTCCATGTAGAAGTGCTTGGTGCTCCGTGACGGAGTTCTCGGAGTATAACCATCAGATTCCGGGTGCGAGAACTCGGGGTGTCAAATTCCGGGAAGGAGATCTTGGGGTACCATCCTGATCATCGACGGCAAACTTGGGGCTCGACACCGGGGTCTTTAGGGTTCCATGTCGGAGTACTTGGGTTCCAACTTTGACGGTTGGCGAAGGACATGAAACGGAGTCGTTCCACGAGTTCCGGGCAGAAGATCTTGTTGTTCTTCACGCGATCCTAGTGTCAAAGCCACATCAGTACACCAACGATCAAATTCGTGGATAACCACTCGTGACCAAAGACACGATCAACACGCCACTTCCTACTGCCAAAAACTGCACACAATCTATACCTGCACCAAAAGGTGCCCTGCATCTTGTGGAGGTGTTCTTTGTCGAGGAGGAGGCGAGGCCGAGAGCAAGGCGGCGGCAGAGCTTAGGCGTCGAGGCGCCGCTTCGCAGAGGCGTGACTCGGGCGAGCTTGGTCGCAGGAAGGGCCGGAAGAGGCGAGGCAGAGCGGGCAGGCCTGGCAGGGAGTAGGGAGACGCGGCCGGTGGCGGTGTTGACCGGAGGACGGCTCGAGGCAGGCACCGGGGCGAGGAGACCAATGGTCGCTGGCAGGCGGGTCAGCCAGGACAGGCAGAGGGCGGTCAGGCGGTAGGGTGGCGGAGGCCCAGGAGAGGAGGTGCTCATGAGGAGCATCATGGCGCTGGAGACGGGCAGCATGACGGAGGACGCGATCTGCGGTGGGGAGGACGCTGATGACGGTGGAAGGAGCGACTTGTGACAGCCTCAGGGACGGCATGGGGAAGAGGGCTTCAAGGCGAGCGGTTGGGCAGGACGGCGGCGGAGCTTGCTGGGCGAAGGTCGGCAACAGGGAGAGGGCGAGGCGGCTGCGAGGTAGCCGAGCGGCCGGTGGCACAGCAGAGCACGGTCAGGAGGCGGCCGAGGACCAACAGTGCTCGGAGAGGACGACGAGGCCCACGCAGGCGACACGGAGCTGCAGGGCAGCGGTGACGAGGTGGTTCCGTCGGCGCCGCGAGGAGCTTGCAGAGGAGGGAGGAGACACGGTGGCTGTGACGGTGGCCCTCGAGCGCGGGGCCGGAGAGGCGGCCTGCGGCGAGGCCAGGGGAAGAGGAAGGCGTGGCCGGGCGCCGGTGTTGCAGAGGGGGAAGGACCGGCGGCGGCGCGTCCCAGGGTTGGTGACGGCGGTTGCTGCGAGGATTGGAGATGGAGGCGAGAGAGGCGTGATGAGGTGGGGCACGATGCAGGGTAGGTGGGATCGAGACTGAGAGGATAGGGTGGGGTCAGACGCGTGGGTGGCGCCGGGTCGTACAGGGTGGGGTCCACGCGTGGACACGGTCAGGCGAGCGGGACAGGTCCGCAGCAGATCGTCTGTGGTGGTTGTCGGTAGCGAGGCTGCAGGTTGGGGCCAGGGTGAAGCGTCGGTGGGGTGGGCCTCTACGTGTGGTTCTGGTGGTTAACGGCGGGGTGGGTTGGTGCTAGGCTGCGCGCACTCGGGTGCGTGCCAGTGTGTGCGGCGGCTACTGGTTGGGTAGGTGGGGATTGGTAGAAGCCAGGGTTAGGGTTTGGGGTGGGACTAGGACTAGGATTTAGATTTTTATCTGGAGTAGTAGGCTGCTGCCAGCTGGGCCTTTGGGCCTGGCCGGTGGCGGCCTCCTCTGGAACAAAAATAGTTTTTATATCTTTTAATTTGTTTTAATTTCAAAGATGGTTTTCTTTGTCACAACTTTTAGACAAAACAAAATATTCGGAAAAAGGCCGGGGTTTTAATTTGAAATAAAGACAAGGGATATTTAGAAAACAATTATAGGCTTTTAGAAAATAGTTTTAGGCAAACATATGCATGATGACATGACGATGCTCAAATGCAATGTGGCATGATGACATGAGCATGTGGTCATGATGATGCAATGCACAAAAACAACGCGATTTTCTAGTAGTGGTTTTTGCGGGGCGCCAAAAGCGACTGCTGAGCCGCGGCTATTTTCTTTGTGCCCTCTAGTATCTTTTGCCTAGTTTCCTCTAGCTAGGCATGTGCCTGAGCCGGATCTACCACTGCTGCTACCGGGTTAGCCAAGCTATCCATAGCTTCTCTCAGTACGTTCTCAGGCCTCTCTAGTGGAGGTCCTCTACCTTTCCTTGGTGCCTTTGTTGTTACCTCCGGGTCTGGTGCTGGATCCTTGCATGCGCCTGCGCCTGGCGCAGTCATCATCACCTCCGCATGGTCCGGGGAGTGAGCGGTACGCGCCCCGCAAGCCACAGTGAGGGGTGGTTCCCCCGCATCGACGACGCGGCGCGGATGAACGCATGATACGTCCACCGCAATGTAAACCTTGTGCGCATCGAGCTTGACAAAGAGCGATTTGCGAAGCGGCGCGCGTCAAGTAGCCAGCGTTGTCGACGAAGTCCAGCGCTCCAAAGCGACAAGCCCGGAGGCGATCGTTCGCCGGTGCCGATGAGGTTTCCGTCCGGATCTTCACCCCGCTAGCCGCTAGCCCCAGTGGGCGTAAGCGTGGTGGTGTCACGGCAGATGCCATGGATAGGCTAAAGGTGGGGACTAATACACGCTAGGGGAATCTAGGGAGGGATAGTGGAGTGATTCTCCACACAGAAGTTTGTATTGCTTTCCTTCAAGATTACAAGTGCTCCTTGAGCTGTGTTGGCGAGAGGAGGAAGAAGGGGCTCTCTTACTCCCACCCAGAGTTTACTCCTAGAATCTTAACCAAAGCCCTATGGCCTCAAAGAACTCAACCCCTTCTACTAGAACCCTAGCCCCCCTTATATAGGGAAGGCTCGGTCCCTGCCTAGGGCATACGTGGAGGCATATTCCTAAGAATATGCCTCCTCTCAAAGTGGTAACCCGCCCGGGGTGCTTTTCCCCCGCGTCATACATGCTTTAGCGACGTAAGCCTCTGCGGCGCCTGCGTCAGCCGACATGGGCGTCGTCACCCTTGTCAGCCATGACCCGGTTGTCCTTCCCTTGCTTTCTTCGCTCATGCAGTGCGTACCGGACCTTCTTTTTGACCAGAGAGATTCCTTCCTTCTCCTAGAAGCTAAGCGGGGACCCGGGTCATAGTAGATCCGGCAACACCTGTTCCTGCATATAAGTTAGACAAGCACTTCCGAGTTACTCCTTAAGTCGGAGGAGACAATGTTAGGCGACCCCCCTGGTCCGGGTTACTCCGTGATCCGGCATGCCTTGAGGTGACCCGGCCAGCATCCGGTTTGACCTTGCCGAACCTCGGCTAACTCGGCCCTTATACCTCGGAGTGACCCTACCCGGGGGTATCCCCCAACAGCAACTCTCATCAGATCTCATCAACTTCGACCACCTCATTCTGTTCAGCCACTACAGGGGCCTCTACATCCACTATAACCTGTTCAACAACATCAGAAATGGTACCAAGGAAGAACACCTTCCTGGTTTGCTTCTTTCATCGCATAATCTTCATAAGATCTTCAGTATCCAAAACATCTATGAATTGCTTCTTCTTATGATGTCACCACCGGATTTGTGCCATCTGCTTAGGGCTAATACTGATTTCCTTACCAATCATCTCTTTCATTTCATCAAGAGTTATGTTTTTGGAATCGACAGTGATCTCCATAGTACATGACGAAACTGGCTTATTAATTCCCTCATCAAGTTTTTTCATGTATGAATCCACCTCCATGCGTATAACGAACTTATCTAGATCAGCATATATTGGTTCGTATTCTCTGGGAGTAGAAGATCTAACAGCAAGATCTCCAGCATCTGCATACATATCATCAATCATTGCTTCAACTTTCACCTTCCGATCAGCTGCACAACACTCCCAAACCATCTGAATCTCATGGGTGTGCTCAATTTGTTGATAGGTATCATTCATGTTGCGCCACACCAATTTTGTTCTAGCGGCAAGCATATCTACCAGCCGCGATACAGACACAACCTCTTTGCAATTCACAAGCAGATGCACATCTTTCCCGAACACAACCCTCTCGCAACCAAAATCAAGTTTTGAAGTGTACTGGCGAACATGAAATGTGAACTCATATAGGTGCCTTGTATCAACGTTGTGCCTAATTTTATTAAAAAGGGGAACTTTTTAGTTCATTCAATTCTATTATGTCATAACTAATCTACTTGTAATATAAGGCACAGATAAGAAAAATTCACCTCTCGCTCTTCTCCCGGGTTTTTTTCTTCGAGTTCTAGGTGCCGCATCCGCCCACCGGAGCCGAACAATCCGTCGTCAGCCTTGCTTTTCTCTTCAACCCGCTGCTTGTAGGTACCTTGGGAGTAGAATCCTTGCTGACCTCCTCGCTAACCAGGGCTGAAGACTTGGCTGCTGCTTCGCGTTGAGCCCCAGACTTTGGCCCCGACGGACCCGACTCAGTCGGCGACGTAGCTACAACCTTCTCCTTGCAAGACAGGCTGGGCCGCCGCCCACTACTAGGAAAACAGCTATATGTAATCCGCCAGGCCGTGGCGCACATGCGGGATAGTGCGCCACGGGCAAATAGCCGTGGCGCACCTTCGTGGAGTGGGCCACAAGTAGGCAACATAGCCGTGACGTACTGTCCTGGAGTGCGCCACCACTATGTGTGGGCCAGGGTGTGTGCGACCGCACTCCACATTCCCGTGGCGCATGGTGCACATGTGTGCTACGCTAATCTTCGTAGCCGGGGCGCACATGCTGTTCATGCGCCACGGGCAAGTGGAGTGTGGTCAACCCGCAAGTCTCGGCCAACTTGCCCATGGTGCATGGAGAGGGTGTGCGCCACGGCTACGCAGATCATCTGTGGCACATGGGGTCATGTGCGCCATGGATCTGTCGCACTGTAGATCAGCACATGGCCAACCCCCAACCACCTCACTTTCCCCTCTCTTCTTCTTCACTTTCCCGTCTTCCTTCTTAGATCTGCTCGAGCTCCTCCTCCTTGCCACCTTATTTCTTCATCTTTTTCACCGGTTAATAGTTTGTTAAACTTCATTTGGATGCTAAATAAGAGAAATTAAGCTCTACTCACCTCTCCTTCGATCTTCGGCCTCTCATAACGATCGGTAAGTTATCCATGTGTATGGAGGATGCTCTCATGTGTTTGTATGATGCTCTCTTGTGTGTAGTGTAAGAGGATTATCATATGCGTATGGATCCGGATGTGCATGTGTGTGTATATGGAGATGATGAATGCTCATTTATGTGTGTATGATGCTCTCATATGTGTTTAAGAGGATTAATTATGTGCATGTGTATATGGAGGATGTGCATGTGTGTATATATGGAGGATTCTCATGTGTTTGTATATCTCATGGGTATGTGTGTGTGAACGAGTTACCAATGTTTTGCCGAAATGTTGATTCATTTCCATTTCGGTACATTTCTGGCATTTCTTGCAATAAAGGCGCTACTTTGAGGATAGGTCATGCCGAAATTTTCGGGCAACCTTTCTGCATTGCATGCATATGCATATGCATTGCATGCGTGGTTCTAAACTTCTATTGTGTTGATCACTGTTGTGTGTAATAACGTGTATAGGGCAACCATGGTCCGCATAATGAGCAAAGGCATTGTGGCTAGATATTTGCAATGCGTGATGGCCGACATGACACGGAATAACATGACAGAGATAAGATGTCCGTGTAGAAGATGCAAACTCAAGTGGTTGATCGATCCTGATTCTGGACAACTGCGGGCGCACCTGCTCCGTCATGGTTTCATGTATGGCTACACTCGGTGGATAAGTGATGAAGACAATATCGTGGTGGTGTCATGGGAGATGCCATGGATAGGCTAAAGGTGGGGACTAAATGCACTAGGGGAATCCAGGAAGGGATAGTGTGGTGATTCCACACACCATAGTTTTGTATTTGATTCACCTTCAAAGATTACAAGTGCTCCTTGAGATGTATTGGAGAGAGGAGGAAGAAGGAACTCTCTTACTCTCACCGCTAGCTAGCCCTCAGGAACCAAGTAAAACACAACCTTCTCGCTAGAGATCAACCAGTCAAAGACCAACCTCTTCTACAGAGGCCCTAGCCCTCCTTATATATGGGTGGATATGTCTCCAATTAGGGCATACATGGAGGCATATTCTAGGGAATATGCCTCCTCCCAAAATAGTAAGCCGACCGGGTTACTTATACCCCGCGTCATCCATGCAGAGGCTACGTGAGCCTCTGTGGCACCCGCGTCATCCGACATTGGCATCGTCACCTTTGTCGGCCACGCCTCGGTGGTCCTGCCTCTGTTCGCTTCGCTCACGCTCTGCGTACAGTGGTCACCTTTGACCAGCGAGTTAGCTTCCTTCTCCTACAAGCTTGATATAACCCAGATTGTACCTAGTTGATCCGGACACACCTGTTCCTAGTTGATTCATCTGTCCGACAGACGGCTTAAGTCGGTTGAGACCCAGTTAGGTGGACATCCCCTAGTCCGGGTTACTTTGTGATTCGGCCTGCCTTGAGGTGACTCGGCCAGCATCTGCTTTGACCTTGCCATACCTCGGCTAACTCGGCCTTTATACCCCGGCGTGACCCTACCCGGGGGTATCCCCCCAACATTAGTCCCCGAAGCTAGTGCGGTCTTAGCTGCCTTAGCCGCTAAGGCCATAGCAGGTTCAATTTTATCGAGCCTTTGGTTTTCTTCCCGAGTTAACTCATAGTCCGGATTTTCATAGGTTTACTTTCCCTTGGCTCATTCTGAGTTTTCACTCGCTGGCCGGGTCACTCCATACTCATCCGGATCACTCTTCCTTCTCTTGTACGCTTCCCCACGTGGAGGTTAATCATCATGTTTGCCTCATTTTAAGGGCCAGCAACAGTAATTGTTCCAGTTATTGTCAGAAGTTACTGTTGCACACGTCACGTCGTGCCTGCCTCCTCGTTAACTGCACCATAACGTCACGTCATGGGATCCGCTGCGCCCTGTGGCCCTTCGTGTGGCTCACTGCTGATTGGTTGATCCGGGTTGTACACGGCCACACCGTGTGGCCCACCCGCACAACGCGATCCCACTACCCCCTCATGGGAGTGGTTAAATAGGGGAGGGGCGCGCCCCCTGGGTTCTTTCCCCACTTCTGCGCCCCTCTGCCTCTGCTTGTTCTTCTTCCTCTCCAGCGACATTGCCGCCCACCGAAAGCAGCCTTGCCGCATCGCTTCCACGCAGCACAGCGCCGCCACCTCTACGCATTTCCTCTGCCACGGGTCCTTGCCAGTCCAAGCCAGTGCCCCCCGCCGCCGCTAGCGCCAGCGGGGATAGCGATCTCGAGATGACTGAGGAGGAACTCACCGTCGCAGAGCAAGAAATGGAAGAAGACGCAGCGAATGCCGACCGTGGTGCGTGGGCTGGATCCTGGGTTTGCCAGGATGACCTGGACTGGCTTTATCGCACCAGGCGTATCCCGGAGGGCGTCACCGCACGCCTTGCTGCCTCCGAGCTTGCCCCCTCACCCAATCCGGGTGAGTATGTGGTGTTTCTATCCCACTTCTAACGCGGGTTCGGTCTCCTAGTTAGTGATTTTATCCATGACTAGCTCGATACGTATGAGCTTCAGCCGCACCATCTTCCGGTTAATGCCATCACATCTCTATCTGCCTTTGCTTCCACTATTGAGGGCTATGCCGGACTATGGCCCACAAAGGAGCTCTGGATCCAGTTCTTTGGCCTTCGTCGGAACGTGATTCCGAACGTAGATCTTGAACCGGAGCACAAGTAGCTCACGTAGTTCAGCGCTGCGTCTATCTCTCCCCGGAAGCAGTCCATCTTCCCCCGAGTCACGGGGCTTGACTCTTGCAAGGGATGGGCCTGGACATTCTTCTATATCCGGAACAACACCACTGAAGATCTGATCCAGCTACTCCCCTATGCTCCGGATTCTCCTAATCCAGATTTGTGGGAGAATATCCCCAAGAATCCCACCGTTCTAGCAAACCAAGTCCACAAGAGGTTCAAGGAGCTGAAGGATCTCGGATTGTGCAATGAGGACACTATGATCACATTTGTTCACAACCGGACCTCCCCCCTCCAGAAGCGCACGCACAAAGTCTGTCACATGAGCTGGGGCCGCGACCCCAACCGGACCTCGTCGTTCGAGTTAAATAACACCGAGATCTACCGCCGGGTCAAGGCCCTCTTCACCACCCACAAGGATTTTTCTTCTAAGTGGATGTGGGGGATCGAACACTACTGTCGGGATAGGATTCCCCCTGTGGTAAGTCTCGTGCCCGAAACTTTCTCCAAATTGAATCACATGTCATTTTCTGTTGTAGGCTTAATCCCTTTGCCTTTTCTTTTCCTTAGATGTTTCTTCATCAAACCATTGAGGATGGCACCGAGCCTTCCTTCAAATGGGCACCTGATCAAGACACCTCGGATGTGGAGGAGCCGGATCAGGAGATGTTCCTGCCTATGGCGGACGCGACCAAGCGACCTACCGGTAAACTCTCTTCCATTAGAGATTGGCCCGACGATGAAGATGATTCGGATGTTGAGGTGATGGAAGCATTTGACACTGTCCCCCTTTCTTATGCTTTTCCGACATCAGCTAACCCCGGTGGGCAGATCCATGAAGACCCTCCCCTTGCCGTGGGTGAGCCTGTCCCGGTTGCACCGAAGAAGAAGAGGGGAGCTGCATCTGCATCCTCCTCCGGGCCTTCTCAGACAGCTAAAAGGCGAAAGAAGTCCGGGGACAAAATTGCCACCAAGGCCACGACCAAGGCCGTGGCCCGGAGAGCTCGCAAGCTGAAAAAGCCCCGAACTTCGGATGAGCAAGTTGTTTCTCCCTTTTCCTATTCACTTGCCCTTCCTTTGTTATAGTTTCTCATCATACATTATTTGATTCAGCAGGGCCGCGGTGGAGGTCCCACGGAGTGGATCCGGCATTGCCTCGCCGCTCCGACACAACCCTTCTCCCCCTCGTGGTGACGATTCATGCCCGTTGAGCCCCATTCCGGAGGGTTCAGCGGCTGCTCCGGGTTCCAGCCCACCTTGTCAAGAGGAGGGCAACCTCGGAGCGGGGGATACTGGCTCTGCCGGGGCAGCAGCAACCACCACTTCGGCTCCGCCGCAACCAGCTACCACCAAGGTTCCCTCAGCACCTCCGCCGAAGAAGAAAACAACACCAGCACCAACTCCAGCCCCAGCAGCAACAGCAAAAGCAACAGCAGCAGCATCAAGCCCTTCCGCCTCGTCCAAGTCTTCCAAGACTCGGCGAGAAGACACTAGCAGCGCCAAGGCTAGCACCAAAGCAGCTCCCAAGGGCAAATCCGCTGCAGCCACCTCAACTTCTCAGCAGCAGCCCAAGGGCAAAAAGGCTCCTGACGCCACCAGGGCAGCATCCATCGAGGCTGGACAGCGCACACTTGTGTCCATGCTTTCGAAGAAGACTCCACCTCCGAAGGACGCCCCTGCCGAGCAAGCTGATGCGCAACTTGTTTTGCACACTAGCCCCGCCGCTGCCCAGGTTGAGAGACAAGAAGCGCATGCCAAGGGCCTAGTGGCGCCTCACATGCTCAGCGGCGAGCGATACCCGACCTTGATCGAGTTTGTGAATAACTGGAACAAGGCGGAGTTTGTCCACAATGACGATCTCCCGGAGAAGTTTGGTCTCGCCGAATTTGCTGCTCAGATGAATACTGCTGCCAAGGCAATTAACCTTGCGGGTCGAATGATGGAGGTGCGTTACTTCGCCTTTTCCTTAACATGTTGTAGATATTATTGATATATCCATTAGTCCCCGAGCCTCCGGGGGAGTAACTTGTTACTCAGCCGGATGCTCCTTAGAAAATTAACGTAGCTCCTTAATAATTTTGAATATGCACACACTTAGAGCCGGGTTAAGTTCCACTTGGCCCGGATCTTGTACACTTCGAATATGCACACACCTAGAGCCGGGTTAAGTTCCACTTTGCCCAGATTTTGTACACTTCGAATATGCACACACCTAGAGCCGGGTTAAGTTCCACTTGGCCCGGATCTTGTACACTTCGAATATACACACACCTAGAGCCGGGTTAAGTTCCACTTGGCCCGGATTTTGTACACTTCGAATATGCACACACCTAGAGACGGGTTAAGTTCCACCTGGCCCGGATCTTGTACACTTCGAATATGCACACACCTAGAGCCGGGTTAAGTTCCACTTGGCCCGGATTTTGTACAATTCGAATATGCAAACACCTAGAGCCGGATTAAGTTTCACTTGGCCTGGATCTTGTACACTTCGAATATGCACACACCTAGAGCCGGGTTAAGTTCCACTTGGCCCGGATCTTGTACACTTCGAATATGCACACACCTAGAGCCGGGTTAAGTTGCACTTGGCCCAGATTTTGTACACTTTGAATATGCACACACCTAGAGCCGGTTAAGTTCCACTTGGCCCGGATCTTGTACACTTCGAATATGCACACACCTAGCGCCGAGTTAAGTTCCACTTGGCCCGGATCTTGTACACTTCGAATATGCACACACCTAGAGCCGGGTTAAGTTCCACTTGGCCCGGATTTTGTACACTTCGAATATGCACACACCTAGAGCTGGGTTAAGTTCCACTTGGCCCGGATATTATACACCTCAAATATGCATAAGACTAAGCTATTTTTTGTACTTTTTTCAGGTGACCACCAATCACCGGAGTGCTGAGTTTCAGCGTCTCCTGGATACCCACAAAATGCTGCGTGCGAAGCATATTGTGCTTATCGCCGAACATGATAAAAGGGGTAAGTTTCTTCCTTGGCATTTTTCCGTTTTTTCTTCCTCTTTTTCCGCCGAACTAATCCATCATTCGGATTTCGTAGCTGGGGTGGAGGCCGAGAACATCATCATGAGGAGAAACTTGGATCAGATCAAGGGTAAGTTATTTTTGCTCAACTTTGCTATGCTTTCTATCTCCTTTTCTCCTTGGCTCGGCAAACATTCATACCTCGGCTTTGCCGGGTCAAAAAACTATATCAACATCTCTTGAAGATAGTGTGCCCGTGCCTGATATGATGCTACATTTTCTCGAACAAGCAGGGCAGCATCAGGCCTAGCTAAAAAAGAAAGGTGATGAGCTTGCCCTCCTCCGAACCAAAGATGATGAAATTGCCTAGCTCAAAGCAGAGATGAAGAAACTGAAAGCGCAGCACCAATCTGAACTTCAAAAAGCTGGCTAGGACTTTACTGAAGAGCGCGAGCGCCTCAGCCTCCAGATTGCCAAGGACCAAGAATTGCTTAAGGAGGACGACTCCAAACTTGAGTTGGCGAATACTGAGCTTGTTCAACTCCGGGAGAGGCGTGACAAGTGCATCAAGGAGCTAACCCGGATCCACAGCCATATTTCTCGTAAGTTCCTTTTCTCTTCAATTGACATGAGTCTCTCCGGGTCAACCCTTCTCATTTATTTCACTAGTCTTGTTTTCACACAAATTTCTAGAGTGCAATGCTATTGCAACCACCACCGTCGCCAAGTTCCGCTAGAAGAGGGGTACCCCCATTTCCCCTGGCGCTGGAGAAATTCCATATGACATGGAGGACTTGCTGGTCAGCTTGTCCTCTCGTGTCGAGCTTGTGAAGAACTACGGCAAGGACGTGTTGGATGTAGCAGTCAGGATCTTCAATGCCTTTTGGCCTAGAGAAGATACTCCGGAGGGTGCCCCTGCTCTCTTTGCTAGGCTCATGGAGTGCGAGACTTAGCTCGATCTTTGGAGAGAATCAGCTGGACGCGTCGGAGCTGAGATCGTTCTTCACTACGTTCTCACATGGTACGAGAAGATTGACCTCAAACTCCTTGAGCGTATGCGCACTGGATCAAGGTGGTCTACTGACCCAGATTGGGTGGCTCGGCGCAAGGCTTGCGCTCATAACTTCATCTAATATGCCCCCATTCATCAATGGAACAAGGGACCAAGCTTCCTAGATGCCGCCGACGATGAAATGAAAACGCTGAAGATGAGTCAGATGAGGAATGACCTGGACCTCGAGGAAGGTAGATGATTCGTCGAGGCCGAGGCTTCCCCATTGGCCAATTACCTCCTCCTGCTGCTCCTTGATAAACACTTTAAATTTCATCCGATCCCCGGTATGCCGGGTGCAATTGTATCAAGCACACAAGTGATATTTTTCTACTAAGTTTTTATGCCAGATTAACTTGGGCGTAGTCCCCGAGTTTCATTTTCTTGTTCATCTGATCTCTTGGCTTGGCTCATGTCTACCTTAGTTCGGTTTTATGACTTACGAATCCAAGCTTCAAAAATTGTCTTAAGAATACTTGGAAACTTTAGGATTAGCTCAAAATAATTCAGCATAATAAATCGCAAGTAAACATAAGGTTAGTCCGAAAAACAAATGTCGGCTCGATTAAGTTCCTTTCCTTAGTCTTTTTTCATGTGATGTGCAATTCCAAACTTGTTCTCTTGCTTGCCATGAAGCCAAATCTTGTTGGACAACAGCAAGTCGAAGAGTTGGGCTCTTGGTTCTCACACACTACTAATCCGGCTTAAGTAGAAAAACTTAGGCCAGCTGATGTATAAATAATTAATACAGAAGACAACAAACATTTTCAAGGCAGTCCCCGAGTTACTGCTTGAGGTGCCCACATTTCATTGATAGGCTCATTGCTGGCATAGATACCGACATATGAGAGACTCGGATACATACACTTCTCTGCTAAGTGTAGAAGGGACGAAGTAGAGCTACATTCCATGGACGTTTAGATTCCTCGCCGGACCTGTCCGCCTTGTTCTTCTCCTGTGATTTTGCATCGATAAGATATAAGAATCATTGTGCAATGCTTTGCTCACAATGAATGGCCCTTCCCATGGGAGGGATAACTTATGCATGCCAGCAGTACGTTGTACCAACCGGAGCACTAGATCACCTTCCCGGAAGACTCGGGGGTTTACTTTCCGGATATGATAGCGTCGGAGATTTTGCTGATATATGGCGGATCTGGACAATGCCAATTCTATCGCTTTTTGTAGAAGATCAAGATCATTTTGCCGGGCTTCTCGCACTTCGGCTTCTGTGTATTGGGTGACCCTAGGCGAGTCATGCTCTATGTCGTCTGGTAATACAGCTTCTGCCCCATATACTAGAAAGAATGGCGTATAGCATGTTGATCGATTCGGAGTTGTTCTTAAACTACACAATACCGCTGGTAGTTCTTCTATCCAGCACCCCGCTGATCTTTGCAGCGGCTCAATGAGCCGGCGTTTTATCTCGGATAATACTAATCCGTTGGATCTTTCCACTTGTCCGTTCGATGCAGGATGGGCTACCGAGGCAACGTCCAGCCGGATCTTCTTATCTCGGCAGAATCGTGCAAATGCTCCTTCAGCAAAATTTGTGTCATTGTCTGTTATGATACTGTGAGGATAACCGTATCTCAAGATGATGTCTTTGAGAAATGTCACGGCCATAGCTCCATCACATTTTCTTATTGGCTTTACCTCAATCCACTTTGTAAATTTATCAACCATGACCAAAATGTGAGTCATATTTCCCCTTGCTGGTTTGAACGGGCCAACCATGTCCAAACACCATATGGCAAATGGCCAGGTGATTGGTATGGTCTTGAGCTCCGACATTGGCATATGTGTCTTGGTAGCATACCTCTGACAACCATTGCATTTTCTTACCAAGTCCTCTTCTTGTTCTAAGGCACTTGGCCAGTAGAATCCATGTCGGAAAGCTTTCGCTAACAAGGCTCTGGACGAGGCATGATGCCCACATCCCCCTTGATGTATATCTCGGAGGATGTCAAGCCCTTCTTCCGGGTCAACACATCGCTGGAGGACATTAGTCACACTCCTTTTGTATAGCTCGGAATTGATGATCGTGTATGCCTTTGCTCTTCTCGGAGTTTGCCTGGACAACACCTACTCAGCGGGTAAGGTTCCATCTTTCAGGAATTGAAATATAGGTAGTGCCCAAGCTGGTACTGCTCGCATAGGGAACACATCCTCATCAACTTCCATCTGATCCACCATCATAACTTCAACCGGATCTAGCTGAGCAGTCCCTGGGTCTTGCGAAGCAGTCCCCGGGTTTGCCGAGGCAGTCCCCGGGTTTCGCATACCACCTCCCATGTCAATGTCCATGGGTAGGACTCCGGACTCCGAATCTTCCGGGACGTAGATTGAATCGGTTTCTGGAGACGGTCTGATAGATGGTTTTCTGAGGTGTTCTAATGCTACACCCGATGGGATTGCTTGTCGGGTTGATCCGAGCTTCGACAATACGTCTGCAGCCTCATTTTCCATCCGGGGTACATGGCGAAATTCGCATCCCTCAAAGTAACCAAATATCTTCTGCACATGGAATCTGTATAATGCCATGTTTGGATCAAGAGCGTCCCACAGCCCCGACACTTGCTGAACTACCAAATCCGAGTCGCCAAAGCATTGGACACGACGTATCCCAATTTCTTTTGCCACTTTGAGCCCATGCACAAGTGCTTCATATTCGGCGACATTGTTTGATGCTACGAAATGGATTTGTAGCACATACTTCAACTGGTCATTCTTTGGCGAGGTAAGCAAAACTCTGGCGCCTAACTCGGTTTTTGTTTTTGACCCATCAAAGTGCATTCTCTAGTAGTTCGGATCTGGCAGCGGTGGTTCATATTGCACCTCGGCCCAGTCCACAAAAAAGTCAGCCACAGCCTGAGACTTGATTGCTTCTCTTCTGTCATATTGTGGCGCATAAGGAGATAGCTCAATTGCCCATTTCGCAATCCTGCCACTTGCATCCTTGTTACTCATTATCTCGGATATGGGGGCTTCACATATTACTTTGATGGGGTGTTCCTCAAAATAATGTTTTAGCTTCTTTGCCGACATGTACACACCATACGCCACTTTCTGGTAGTGTGGATAATTTTGTTTTGAGGCTGACAATACCTTGCTCAGATAATACACTGGCCTTTGCACTGACTTACCCACTTCGTCGCGCTCTACCACAATTACTGCACTTACAACTCGGTTGGTTGAGGCTATATAGAGCAACATTGGCTCCTTTGATTGTGGAGAGGCTAACACTGGTGCAGTGGCTAACATTTTCTTTAATTGAATAAAGGCTTCATTGGCCTGCGGCGTCCAAATGAACTTGTCCGACTTTTTCATGAGTTGATAGAGAGACAGTGCCTTTTCTCCCAACCGACATACAAGCCGACTTAACGATGCCAGGCAACCAGTGAACTTCTGGACATCGTTAAGACACTTCGGCAGTTCCATTCTCTCTATGGCCCGGATTTTAGTTGGATTGACTTCAATACCTCGGCTGGAGACGAGGAATCCGAGTAATTTTCTAGCCGGGACACCGACGGTGCATTTTTCCGGGTTAAGGTTCATCCGTAACCTCCTTAGGTTCGCGAACGTCTGCCTGATATCATCAAGGAGCGTTTTGCTTTCCTTGGTCTTGATAACCACATCATCCACATACACCTGTACATTTTGACCAATTTGGTCATGCAAACATTTCTGCATACATCTTTGGTACGTTGCCCCTGCATTACGTAATCCAAATGGCATGGTGCGATAGCAATAAGCCCCATACGGGGTGATAAATGCAGTTTTTATTTGATCATCCGGATTCAGGGGTATCTGGTGGAAACCAGAATATGCATCAATGAATGACAATAGTTCACACCCAGCAGTTGAATCTATGACCTGATCTATCCTTGGCAGTGGAAATGGATCTTTCGGACATGCCTTATTCAGGTTCGTGTAATCGATACACATACGCCAAACCACTGCCACATTCGGATCATCCTTCTTCTTCTCCACCAGCACCGGATTAGATAGCCAATCCGGGTAAAGAACTTCCATGATAAATCCAGCTGCTAGTAACCTAGCTATCTCATCTCCAATAACTTTTCTCCTATCTTCGGCGAAGCGGCGGAGAGGTTGCTTCACCGGACTTGCTCCGGATCTCACATTCAAAGAGTGCTCGGCCAACTTCCTGGGAACACCTTGCAAGTCCTGTGTGGACCAAGCAAAAATATCCTGATTCTCACGGAGGAAGTTGACGAGCTCACTTTCCTATTTATCGTTTAACCCGGCACCAATTGTTACGGTGCGCTCTGGGAACATATCATCAACAGGCACCTTCTTGGTATCCTTTGTGGCTTGGAACGAGACACTACCATGCGGATTACTCAACGCTGGCATATATTGCTGCGTGGATTGGGCCAACGCCGCCACCTCCTGTATCTTTCTTTTCTCTTGCGCAATCACGAGTGACTCGGCTAGGTTAGACCCGGCTGACGCACACTCAATGGAACGTCGGAAATCTCCAGCTATGGTAATCACTCCATTTGGCCCGGGCAGCTTCATCTTCAGGTAACTGATGTGGCAACTTGCCATGAACTTGTTCAGTGCTGGTCTACCGAGTAACGCTTGATACGCACTTTATAAGTTCACCACTTCTAACTCCAAATTCTTAGTTCGGCAGTTATCTCGCGTGCCAAACAATACGTCAACCCAGAGCTTGCCTATGGGCTCACAAGAAATGCCTGGCACAATGCCATGGAAAATTGTCCTTGTAGCCTAGAGCATGTTCTCCGAGATACCCAACTTGCGCATCGTATCTGCATACATGATGTTAATGCTATTGCCATTGTCAATTAGTACCTTTGAGAACCTCACATTGATGTTAGGCCCAATGAATGTCGGATCCAGTACTAGCGCATATGAACCAGGACTTGGCATAAGCTTGGGATGATCTTTGATGCTCCAGGTAATTTCTTGGTCCGACCAAGGCATATACCTCGTCACTGCTGGTATTACCGCATTCACCTCCATGTGTCGATGCTACAAGCTCTTTCTATCTGTTTCTTCTGTGGTGAACACACAGTAACTCTGATGATGCTCTCTGTACTCATTCCTCCCCTCGTTTCCGGGGTACCTTTGATCCGGTTGATGTTGGTCTTCCACTTGATGCACCGCATTCCTTCTCTCATGGTTGTCATACCTCGGCGGAGGGGGAGGCAACATTAGCTGTTGCGTGTTCGCTCCGGAGAGCAATTGCTGCCAGGGTAACTCCTGCCGAGGTTGATCATTCCGAGGTGCCTGAGCATTCCCTGAACCACCTTGTTCTATCTTACGCATCCACTCACACTGCCTTGTTGTATGACCCGCTGGGTTACTTGGATTTGGCGTGTGAAATTTACACGGCTGATCCAGCATTGACTCATAAGTATACCTCGGACGGTCCTTCTTTTCTTGCCACTATTTCTTTTGCTCTAGCGTCCAAGTTTTCTTGCCATCGTTTCTCGGTGTCCATTGTTGCCCTCCAGTTTTCTGACATTGATTGCCCCCTGCTCCGGGTTGATCTTGATTTAAAGCAGCAACTTGTTGCGAACTGTATCGGTAATCCGGTCTGTCATCTCTTCTTTTACCCTAGTAGTCATTCCTCCGGGATGACCCGGCTCCATCTCTCTGGTAGTACTCCTCATTTGCCTTGTTTGACACGAGCCTGGGTTGAGTTGGATCACCCAAAGCATACGAATCAGCAATACGGATTGTCTCTGCCAACTTAGTTGGCATATCCCTTTGCAATCTTTGCCACAACATGCTCGCATATCTGCATCCTTGCATAAACCATGCTATGGCATGTGACTCAATCACACCCTCACATGAGTTTGGCATGGTACACCACCGGGTTAAGAACTCCCAGTCCGTCTCATTCGGTCTCTGCTTGCACATTGCTAGGGTTTGTGGCCTATTCGGCCTCTGATACGTACTTGAGAAATTGCTGACAAACATTTCCTCAAAATCGATCCAACAGTTGATACTCCCGGGCGGCAAATTATTTAGCCATACCCTCGTTGGCCCCTCCAACTTCTGGGGTACGTATCTCACAGCCCATCTCAAGTTGCCTGTGGCAATTTTTACAGCTGTAGCATAGTTAATCAACCAATCCTCGGGCTTTGTGCCGCCATCATATGTCTTAGTGCCTCTAGGTAGCTGGAAGTTAGGTACCGGAGGTTCCTTCATGATCCGGGGCCCAAAACACGTAGGACCCAGGGGACCTTGACATTCAATCTGCTCCGACCTATACAGCCGATCCAGTTTTAATCTGGCATCATCAGGCATCAAATCCCTGCTTCCCAATATTGACCCTATCACATGATAGTCTGGCCTTGGGTATCCTGCGTTCACCATTTCCGAATCACCATCATTATATCGGTCTTGCTCTCGTGGAGCACCTCTCTGTTACATACCTCGGCCGGCACTTTGCTCTTGCCTTGGTATATTCCGCTGCAGCGGTTGTCCTGCTCCTGCCGAGTTGTGTTATCCGGCATTGCCATTTATAGCATTACCTTGACCGGCATTGCCTTGGTCGCGGTTAACTCGGCCAGCTTCACCTCGGCTCACACTTTGCCGATCCTCATTTCTCTGCACTTCTTTTCCTTTCCCTACCCTTGCCGGGTCATACGGGACTATCTGTTTGTTCCTCCTGGCCGAGGTTACTACCTCTTCTCTCCTATGACCACCATGAAGAGACGATGCAGCTCCAGTGGATTTCTCCGGGTTACCCACCACCGAATGAACGATCTTGGAGGCCCCAGCTCTCTCCGGGTTAGCCTTGAGCAATTCCTCATTTTGCCTGTTCGCGATCTGAACCAACTCATTGACCCTATCTTGCTGTCTCTGACGGGCTTCACCCGTTAGACCCTCTAACTCGGACGCAGCTGCATCTGCTGCTCTGAGGTTTTTCACCGGGGTACTATACTTCGGCAGTCCCACGGATAAACAGTTCTCTGACTCCTCAATTCTAGTATCTCCCTCTTTGTTCATTTCACTCATGAGGTTTCTCCCTTTTACTTTTACAGCATCTACCTTATTCGCCTTTGCATACTCACGCTGTGTCATGTTCAATGACTGCTGAGCCGCGGCTAGTATCTTTTGCCTAGTTTCCTCTAGCTTGGCCTATGCCTGAGCCGGATCTACCGCTACTGCTACTAGGTTTGCCAAGCTATCCATCGCTTGCTGCAGCACATTCTCTGGCCTCTCTAGTGGAGGTCCCCTATTTTTCCTTGGTGCCTTAGGCGTTACCTCCGGATCTGGTGTCGGATCCTTGCTTGCACCAGCACCAGGTGCAGTCATCATCACCTCGGCACGGTCCGGGGAGCGAGTGATACGCGCCCCGTGAACCATGCTAAGGGGTGGCTCACCTCCTTCGACGACGTGCCACGGGTGAACGCATGACACATCAACAGCAACATAGACCTTGTGCGCACCGAGCTTGACGAAGAGGTCGTTGCACAGAAGTGGACGCTTGCTGAAGCAGCCAGCGTTGTCGCTGACAAAGTCCGGCGCTCCAAAGCGCAGAACGAGCCCGGACACGATGCGTTCGCCGGTGCCGATGAGGTTTCCCGTCCGGATTTTCACCCCTGCTAGCGCCGCTAGCCCCACGGTGGGCACCAACTGTCGTGGTGATGTCACGGCAGATGCCATGCATAGGCTAAAGGTGGGGACTAAATGCACTAGGGGAATCCAGGGAGGGATAGTGTGGTGATTCCACACATTGTAGTTTTGTATTTGATTCACCTTCACAGATTACAAGTGCTCCTTGAGATGTATTGGAGAGAGGAGGAAGAAGGAACTCTCTTACTCTCACCGCTAGCTAGCCCTCCGGAACCAAGTAAAACACAACCTTCTCGCTAGAGATCAACCATTCAAAGACCAACCTCTTCTATAGAGGCCCTAGCCCTCCTTATATAGGGGTGGCTAGGTCTCCAATTAGGGCATACATGGAGGCATATTCCAGGGAATATGCCTCCTCCCAAAATAGTAAGCCGACCGGGTTACTTTAACCCCGTGTCATCCATGCAGAGGCTACATGAGCCTCTACGGCGCCCGTGTCATCCGACATTGGCATCGTCACCTTTGTCGGCCACGCCTCGGTGGTCCTGCCTCTATCTGCTTAGGTCACGCTCTGCGTACAGTGGTCACCTTTGACCAGCGAGATACCTTCCTTCTCCTACAAGCTTGATATAACCCGGATCATACCTAGTTGATCCGGCCACACATGTTCCTGCATGTGAGTTAGATTCATCTGTCCGACATACGGCTTAAGTCAGTTGAGACCCAGTTAGGTGAACATCCCCTGGTCCGGGTTACTCCATGATTCGGCCTGCCTTGAGGTGACTCGGCCAGCATCTGCTTTGACCTTCCCGTACCTCGGCTAACTCAGCCTTTATACCCCGGTGTGACCCTACCCGGGGGTATCCCCCCAACAGACAATGATGATGACGTAATTGATGTGGCGGAAGGAAACGAGGAAGTACAACAGGATAATAATGGACATTATGAAGGATATCCCGTCCAAGATCAAGATGCCGAAGCAGATCAGGATGATCATGAAGATCTAGACACCGTCGGAGCAGATGGACCAATATCGTCAGGCTGGGTACATGACCCTTATGTTCAAGAACTTCTAGTCAAGCAGACGAGTAATGCAAGAGCTGCCGCTAGAGAGAAAGCCAAGCTTATGCAACTTGAGAAATACGGGGTTACTCCATTGTATGAAGGATGCAAGCCCGATAATACCCGCTTGAATGTAACGCTCAAGGATATGGAGATGAAGGCAAAACACAAATGGACCCACGCAACCTTCAACGATATGATGGCATTCTGGCATGATTGTTTTCCAGAGGGGAACACGTGTCCAACTAGTATCGAGGAGGCCAAAAAAATCATGTGTCCTCTCGATCTACTGCATGTTAGATACCACGTATGCATCAATGATTGCATCATTTATCGGGGCGAGGATGCGGAGAAAACCACATGTCCGGTGTGCGGCGTCAGTCGATACAAGAAAGGGAAGAAAGCTCCTCGAAAAGTGGTATGGTACTTTCTCATGACTCCTCGTCTGAAGCGGTATTTCGCAGACCCTAAGGAAGCAAAGGTCATGCGCTGGCACACGGAAAGAAAGAAGACAGATGATGATACAGAAAAGGACGAGATGCTGATGCACCCTTCAGAAGTTAGCCAATGGAAAGCACTGGACCTCGAATTTCTAGAATTCAGGCAGGATTCAAGGAACGTCAGGCTAGGTGCAAGCACCGTGGACTCAATCCATTTAGCAGTCAGAGCAGCACGCATAGCACGTGTCCCATGTTTGTATGGATGTACAACCTCCCTCCATGGTTATGCATGAAGAAGAAGTACATACAAATGAGCATGCTAATTCAAGGGCCGAAACAACCTGGTACCGACATCAATCTGTATCTCGACCTATTGAAAGAGGAGCTAGCCATGTTATGGGAAGCCGGAGCCAATACGTACGACGCTGTCACACAAGATTATTTCACTATGAGAGCCGCGTTGCTCACTATGGTGCAAGACTATCCCGGTTGCGGATATATCTCGGGGCAAGTGATCCAAGGATTCTTCGCATGCGTTAGTTGCATGGATAACACAACCTATATCCAACTAGCGAGAGATCTCGGGTCTTCAAAAATCATGTTCATGGGGCATCGGAGGTGGCTTCTCAAGAATGATCCATGGAGAAAACATGGAGATCTATTTGATGGGAAATCAGAGATCCGAGGAATTCCAGATCGGAGGAGTGGTGAAGAAATCGATGATTTACTGAGAAACTAGAAAGAGTGTCCTAAGCCGGGAAAGAAGCAAAAGAGGCAACAATCATATAAGCCGTTGCTGAAGGTATGGAAAACGAGGTCTGTTTTCTGGGAGTTGCCATACTAGAAGATCCTCCGCACGCCTCATAGCCTTGACATCATGCATATCACGAAGAACGTGTGCGAGAGTCTGGTCGCCACCCTGATCAACATGCCAGATAGGACAAAAGATGGTCTGAAAGCAAGACACGACTTGATACTCATGGACATCAGGCATGATCTACACGGAGGATGCACTACTCCTGATGATCAGGATGATGACAATGATCAGTCGGAGGCGACACAAGGTCGCCGAAAGGGTAAAAAGGTCAAGAAGAACAAATATTACTGTCCCCCTTCATGCTTCACTCTAAGCCAGGATGAGATCAAACAGTTTTTCAAGTGCCTCCTAGGAGTCAAATTTCCTTACAGCTACATGGGCAAGATAAGCAGATACCTAGACGAGCCGAAGCAGAGGTTCAGTGGAATGAAATCTCACGACTGTGCCATGCTAATGAAGCGGATACTTCCGGTTGCACTACAAGGGATAATGGACGAGCACGACCGTGAAACATTGTTTGGGCTCTGTAATTCTTCGACGTCATCTCTTGAAAGTCGATTTGCGTGAATCAGCTCAAGAGGCTACACGAGGAGATCATGGTGATATTATGCAAGCTTGAGATCTACTTCTCGCCTGCATTCTTCAACATTATGGTGCATCTGCTGGTCCATATCGTGGAGGATATCATCCAACTCGGGCCGATGTTTCTCCGCAGAATGATGCCATTCGAAAGGATGAATGGACACATCAAAGGATACGTCCGCAACAGGTCCCGTCCAGATGGAAGCATAGCCAAGGGATTTCTAGCCGAAGAGTGCATCTCTTTCTACACGAATTATCTAGACATCGAGAACCCTGTCAGTCTTTCCGTCAACAGGCACATTGGCAGACTCGATGGATCGGGTCACCGAGAGGGTCGCCACGTAATGTATGTGGACTTCGATGGTCGACTCGCAGACTTTAATAGAGCAAACCTAGTCACACTACAACATATACAAGTGATCGATCCTTGGGTACAAAAGCACAAACGGTTTATTGAGAAGAAGTACAGTGACCGGGGCCAGCAAAGGACGAAGGGAGAAGTAATCAAAGAGCACAACTCCGATTTCACGCATTGGTTCAGCGACACACTCCTAGATAGTCCCCCACAAACGGATTCTACTTTTGCAAAGGAAAACATCATATTCGCCTTGTCGCAGGGACCGATGCGCAGCCAGATAACCTACCAGGCATATGACATCAACGACTACACATTCTACATGGAGGAAAAGGATATCAAGTGTGACTATCAGAACTCTGGGGTAACGTCGGAATTCTATACCGATGACGACGTGAAGGAAAGATTCTACGGAAGGATCAAGGAGATATGGGAGCTCGACTACTGTGCAGAAAAGGTGCCGATGTTCCTTGTTAGATGGGCCAAGAGTGTCGAAAGAGAAGATTGGTATTTCACAACCATGGTTATACCAGAAGCCGACAAATCCAAGGATGCCAGTGCGAAAGTAGCCACGAAAAATGAGCCATGGGTATTGGCTAGCAAAGTGGACCAATGTTTTTTTATTACCGACCCGGCAAAGCCTAGTCGGGTTGTGATGAGGAGAGGAAAAAGAAACATCATCGGAATGGATGGAGTCGCCAACGAGCAAGACTTTGACCAGTATGGCGATCCAAAGATTGAAGATGACGACGACTACGATGAAGAAAAAGAAACATCATCGGAATGGATGGAGTCGCCAACGAGCAAGACTTTGACCAGTACGGCGATCCAAAGATTGAAGATGACGACGACTACGATGAAGCAACATATATCCAAAGAAGACAAAGGACAACCCTACCCAAAAAAGGTATCCCGTTCGAGAGAAGAAACATGAAAGTTCTAGGGCTAAACTATTCAACCGCGACAAAGAAGGGAAAGAAGATTGTAAAACGCTAGCTCTTATTATAATCACGCGCGTGTCGTCATTTTATGTACCACTTTTGAGATTTAAATATATAACATATATAGAATCAATTTTGTACCACCCTTGAATCAATTTTGTACAACTATTGTGCCACATTTAAATATATTATATCTGAAAAGTAATTTATAATTTCTTTCTACCTTAAATCAATTTTTTAACATTTAAAATTATGTTTAAAATAAAAAACAGAAAAAAAATTGGCACCCATTGCACCAGGGTTCGAACCTAGGTGCTTGCAGGAGTGGCTGGGAACTGCAACCACTAGGGTAAGACAAGACAGTTGTTAGAAACTAGGCCTCATCTTTATTTGACTATAGTACCAGGTTAGGCGTGGTGCACTTGGCCCTAGGGCGCCATGCCTAACGCACTTGTCCCACTTGTCTGTCGACCAGCTCTTTGCTCTGGGTTCCCTTTCTCTCCCCAATCATCGTCAACGCGCCCTCGCCCGCGATGATCCCCAATCCCCAACTGCGCCTCCCCAATCCACCGATCCCTAGCGCCGCCGCCGTGTTGTCGCCTTCGCGCCACCGAGGAGGAGGAGGAGGGCAGCCATCAAGGACGAGGAGGGTAGCCGTCGAGGAGGAGGAGGAGGAGGTCCACCGCCTGCGCCTACCGCCGCCTACACCACCACCTTCTCCCACAGGTCTGTCCCCGACCTCCACCACCGCCTGCTCCTAGGTCCGTCCCCTTCCCCGTCCTTCTCCTTTTACCACCACCACCCCACCTGCCCTCACCTCCACCCACGAGCACCCACAGGTATGTCCTCGACCTCCACCACCGCCTTCTTCTAGGTCCGTCCCCGGCCATCCCCGTCCTTCTCCTTTTACCACCACCGCCCCACCTGCCTAAAGCTGACCGCGGCGGCTGAAGCCATGTCTTCAATGGTACCCAATCTCTATAGGATGATTTGGTTAGGTAGAATGATTTACCAAGATCCCAGGTCTGTAGAATTATAGTTATACATACTTAGTTCTTAATCTGCTACTAATTATGTGTGCTTTAGGGCCTATTGTTTCCCCAACTTAGTTCGCAACTAGGCAGCAGTGTGCCTGCAATAGCATGGCGAGTTTTGTTAGCCTGCTTGTCGGATTCAGTCGATGAAATAGGCCCTTTAGCCTTGATACAATATATTTGTTCTGCATAGGCACAACCTCTAGGGCGCTAGCATGTGATACGTCCAAAATGTATCTACTTTCTCGAACACTTTTGTTATTGTTTCTCCTCTAAACTTGTGTGATTTGGATGCAACTAACGCGGACTGACGATGTTTTCAGTAGAATTGCATTGGTGTCTACTTTTTGTGCAGAAAATCAACTATCAGGAAAAATCCCAGAAAATATGCCGAAAATCCTATTTCACCAGAAGACTCCCGGAGCCAGAATACGAGACAGAGGGGGCTGGGCCTAGGCCACACCACCTGGCCACGTGGGCAAGCCCAGGCCACGCTAGGGGGTGGTCTGGCCTCCCCAGACTCCCCCTCGGTCTCCCTCTTCGCCTATAAGTTGCCTTCTGACATAAAAACTTAGGAGGGGTCGACGTTTTTCCAAAAGGAGTTCCGCTCCGCCGCCACCACCAGATTCCACGAAACAGTACCAGAAACTCCGTTCTGGCACCCTGCCGGGACAGGGAATTGGAGGAGATCATCGCCATCATCATCACCATCGCTTCTCCGTCGACCATCCATGTTTCCCCCATCTATGAGTGAGTAATCCCCCGTTGTAGGCTATGGGGATGGTAGGGATTGGATGAGATCGTTCATGTAATGGCATCAGATTGTTAGGGCATGGTGCCTAGTATCTTTTATTAGTGCTTTATGACTTTGTTGCGACTTGTTATGCTTAATGCTTGTCACTAGGGCCCGAGTGCCATGTTTTCAGATATGAACATGTTATTGATTCATTATGATAGTATTGTTTATGGTCTTATCTTCAAGTTGTATACACACGCTGTTGTCCGGAACCAATGGCCCCGAAGTGACAGAAATCAGGATAACCGGAGGGAATGGCTTTGATGTGAGGATCACATGTGTTCATGGAGTGTTAATGTTTTGCTCTGGTGCTCTATTAAAAGGAGCACCTTAATTGCCAGTAGTTCCCTTGAGGCCCCGCTGCAAACGGGCTGGCAGGACAAAAGATGTTGTGCAAGTTCTCATTGCGAGCACGTATGACTATATATGGAACACATGCATAGGATTATCTAGTACTTGGATTCTTTATCTTTTTTATCTGCAATTGCCCTATGTTCTAATTGCTATGTGAATTGTCTTGTCCATGCAATGCCCGTCCATCCATCCCTATGCCGCGACTCGAATCCCTCACATTTCGCTATTGTTATTCGCTGTCTTCACTTTACTACTGCTGCTACTTGACTATTCCTACTACAAAACTGTTGCTACTGATAAACTGCTGTGAGCAAGATTGTTTCCAGGTGCGGATGAATTGACAACTCAGTTGTTAAGGGTTATAAATATTCTTTGGCTCCCCTTGTGTCGAATCAATAAATTGGGTTTCACTTCCCTCAAAAATATTGCGATACACCCCTATACTTGTGGGTCATCAAGACTATTTTCTGGCACCGTTGCCGGGGAGCATAGCTTTATTTATCAAGTTCACTTGGATTCTCTATTATTCGCCGCTATCCATCCATCATGGGTAAGTCTCGTGATGACAAGGTTCCTATTTTACCATCCACTACAAGAAGAGGTACGGTTCTGAAAAGCTCTATTGCTCTTGATTCACCATCTGTTATGAGTAAGCTCGTTACACCACCACATACACATGTTACACACACTGCTACTACTGCTGAATCTGAAACTTTTCATGCTTATGATGCTTCTTCTACTGTGCTTGATAAGAGTGGTTCATTAGGTCCTTTCCTAGATGCTACGATTGCTAGAACTATAGATGGAAATACTGAAACTCCTAATGAAGACACTACTACTCCTGTTAGTTCTCCTGAGTCTAGTGAAAGTTATGATATTGAAGATGGTTATGTTGAGATGACCGATGAATTTATTAAAGAATGTAAAAACATCCATGATAGGAGTGTTGATAAGAGTCTCCTTGAGAGGCATACTATTAGACCCAAATTGTATCCTATTGCTAAGTTTGCTGCTTCTCCCATAAACATTATAGATGAAGATTATGATTTCTCTCTCGATCTATCTTACATAGCTATTGTTGAGAAAAAACCTTTTTGTGGGACTAAAAATGAAAGTGCGGTAGCACATATGAATGAACTTTCTACCATGAGTGGCTTGTTTTCTGATGATATTAAGATGCGTACATACTTTGTTGCTAAGATTTTCCCTTTCTCGCTAAAAGGAGAAGCTAAAACTTGGTTTAGTAATTTACCTCCTAGATCTATTAATAGCCCTGATTGCTTGATTAGTACTTTCCTGCAGAAATATTTTCCTCCTAGTGCTAGACATGCTATTTTGCAGGAACTTTTTGATTTTAAACAGGGAGAAAAAGAGATATTGCCTGAATCATGGGCAAGGTTTTGTGCTTTGATTCATGCATAGGATGGAAGTCCATTACCTAAGAATGAGCTTCTTGATATACTTTATAATGGACTAACTAAAGAATCTAGGGCATACCTAGATAGTTTTGCTTTGTGTTTTCAAGAATAGGACTCCTAAGGAAGCTGAGGAATTAATGGCTAAAATAAGTAAGAACTATGAAGATTGGACTCCTCCTGAACAAGCTATACCTGAAGTAATTGTACCTGAACCAACTATTCCGGTGCCTATTCCAACATCAAAGAAGAGAGGAGTTATTGAATTAAATGATGAAGTGATGAAGGAAGCTAACAAATGTCTTAAGGAGAAAGGAATTAAAGCTGCAGAGGTCAAGAATTTACCTCCTATAAAAGAATTATGTAAGCCAATTCCCTATTCATCCACTATTGAGCTACACTCTCTCCAACACTTTGATGAAGGTGATATCCCTTACTATAAACCTCCTGATCAATGCTTAGAAGAATTCAATATCTTTATTATTAAGCAAGATAATATTAATAAAAGGGTGCAAAATCATCTAATGGAAAACACTAGAGCTATTGTTGAGTTGAAAGATATTGTGGAAAGAACCTATAATGATGTTAAAATTATTGTTAAACACTTTCAAATGGTTCAAACTCAAATAGATCAACTCGTTAAAGTGCAAAAAGACTTGCTAGTTAATGCTGCTAAAGAAAAACATGCTTATGAAATTAGAACTAGAAGTGGTGCTGCTACCCAGGATCCTCTATATCCTGAGGGACATCCCAAAAGAATTGAGCAGGATTCTCAACAAGCTGAAAATAGTAGCTCTACTCATAAGAAAAGGAAAAAGAAACATAAAACTGTTGAAGAACCCTCTGAACCTGCTATAGATCCTAATAGTATATCTGTCCCTGATGCTGAAACTGAAAGTGGTAATGAAGAAAATGAAGTTCCTAATGAAGAAAAAGTTGAAGAAGAACCCAAAAAGCACACTAAGAATACTAAACACACTAAATAAAATTTTGTTGCTAAGAAACATGGTAGTGAATGAGAGCCTTGGGTCCAAAAACCTATGCCTTTCCCTGATAAGAAACACAAGTCAAAGGAAGATGAACACTATAATTCGTTTTGTGAGTGGATGAAACCTTTATTCCTGCAAATTCCTTTGATTGATGCTATTAAATTGCCTCCTTACTCAAAGTATATGAAGGATATTGTCTCGAATAAAAGGAAGATCCCTAATGAAAAAATCTCTACTTTGCTTGCTAATTATTCCTTCAATGGTAACGTTCCAAAGAAACTTGGAGACCTAGGGATTCCAACTATCCCTTGCTCTATTAAGAATAGTTATGTTAGAACCGCTTTGTGTGATTTGGGAGCTAGAGTTAGTGTTATGCCTTTCTCTCTCTATAAGAGGCCTCAACTAGAAAAATTAATACCAACTGATATATCTTTGAAAATGGCTAATAAATCTACCATTATTCCTGTTGGTATATGTGAGGATGTACCTTTTCAGGTGGCTCATAATTGCTTGATATTAACTGATTTTGTTGTGCTTGAAATGCCTGAAGATGATAATATGTTTATTATTCTTGGGAGACCTTTTCTTAATACTGCAGGAGCTGTTATTAATTGTAATCAAGGAAAGGTGACTTTCAATGTTAATGATAAGGAACATACTGTCTATTTCCCCAAGAAGATTGAAAGGACTTATGGTTTGAATTCAATTGAACATGTTGAGGGCATTCAAGTTGGATAAATATATTGTCCCATACCAAGAGAAAAATTTGAAACTATTATGATTGGGACCATTGCTATCAAGGTTGAGGTAACATAATCATTAGTGGAATACAAAGTTTTGTCTCATATGGAATTGTTTTGGTAACAAGACCTGATCAACCTTGTTAACAAAAGGATTTCATTGAACAAAACAATGTTTTCACTCTGATTATTTCCGTGTACTTCTATTCTATCCATTTTAGTTTTTGCTTTCGTTTAGTTTTGTTTTTGTTATTAGTTGCTTGCATTTTAGAATGTCTTAGAACTTCTGTAGTTATAGCCTTGTTTTGTCATTGCATCATTCCAAAAAAAATATGTCTGTTAGAAAGTCATTCTTCTATACCTGAAAAATGCCCAAAAATAAAGTGTCTCGAAAAATTCCAGAAAATTCATATTAAATTTTTACGTGAAAAAGGGGCAGAGGAGTGCCTGGGAGGTACCAGGGGGACCCACCAGGCAGGCACACCGCCTGGTGGCGTGGCCTGCCCTGGGTGGCGCCATGCCATGGTGTGGGCCACCCTGGCCCTCCACTAACTCTCTCACCTGCCACTTTCTTCCCTCTCCCGAGTAAGCTCCAGTTCATTGCTTAAAATCGCGTTCTTGCTGTGCTTGCTCTCGATTTTTTCGATCTCCTTGCTCAGCCCATCTTTGTTGCTGAAATTTGGAGCATTTGTTCCCTGGTATGTTACTCCTCCCCTTGTCCAAGTAGATTTGTGTTTAGTGGATTATATCTTGAGTATTTTGCTGCTATAGGTGACATGTTATGAGAGCTTGTAAGCTTGTTTGATGCTTAGAGATATAGTTTTGATGCATGTTTAGGCCTCTTACAAGTCCCTATGAGTAGAATCCTTCATTTTATTCACTTTGCAATCACTTGTTTAATAGGTGTTTAAATTTCAGAATAGAAGATGAATGAACATCACCTAAACCAACATGAACTATGAGTGCCTGAGGTCATGAAGGTCCACCAGGAGGAGGAAGTTTTTCCTTCCATTTATCCATGGTCTGTGTTCATGAGAGCTGCGGGAATTCTCCAAGATTTCCACACTTTGATTTCTATTGTAGGGTTGGAGCACTTTTTGGAAGATGAACCTTGTCAATTTGTGAAGCTAACCATGTCTGTGGTGCAGGACTTTCAATTTAGTCACTCTTTGCCTAACCCCATGGTCCACTACAAAATTTACAATATTGATGTAAACCTTTCTCTCGATGACTTTTGTGCAGCTATTAAGGTACCTCAATGGGGATCGTGTAGAAGGATTAAGGAGCGACCTGAACCACTTATGGATTTATACGCAGAAATTTGCCAAGGGAGCAGCTTCTCGAAGGAGAGTGGAAACATCCGTAACATTCATCTTCCCTCCATTCGCTACTTTGCCTACTTTATTTCCAAGTGTGTTCTTGCTAGGAAAACTACCAATAAGTTATCTTCATATGATCTAGCATTTATCTCTGCTGCTCTTAAACGAGATAGGTCTTACAACTTAGGTTCTTTGATAGCTTTCCATCTTGCTGCTAACCGTGAGAAAGGTGGAATTTGTGGAGGCCTCATTGCTTCTTGTTTACTAGCATTGCATGGTTTAGTGCCTCATCATCTAGACCTACAGTTTCCTATAGAAAGGCTTGATCTTAATTCCATGATACAGCATAAATTTGTTTCCTCGTGGGCAAGTATGAGTGAGTTGTCTTATGAAATAACCTTTCTCAAAGCTGGTTGGAGAAAGAGCAAGTCCGAGTGTGTTGTTCTTTTGCCTGCACCTGTTTTGTTTAACCTTGATAACAGGGAAGGATGGTCCCTCACTAAGGAGGAGCTTGGCACGTACTTGGGATAGCTCTCCCAATAGGAGCAGGACACTAGAAGGGAGGTCACAGATGATTTGGTCCAGCCCTCGAATGAGGGGAAGTCTTCATATCAGCAGCCTGCTTATGATTGGGGAGCTTGTTCTTCTTCCCATGGGCCCAACTACGACCATTCTTATCATGATCCTCCTGCTTGGAACCCTTACCCGTATCTGGATTGATACCCACTTAGGACAAAAGCCTAAGCTTGGGGGAGGTATGCCGGCATCGCACTCATCTCCTTATCATGTTGTGTCAGTACTTTGTATATTCATGTTTTGTTCTCTTTTTAGTTTTTGTTCTTTCTTTGCTTTTGCTTTCTAAAACACAAAAAGACCAAAAATATTTCTGTTGTTTCTCTTTTGTTTGTTTCTTCTTATTTTTGCCTTGGTTTGTTTTTCCCTTTTTGCTTTGTTTGAACTATTCAAAAAACCCAAAAAAGATTTTGCTTTGCTTGTTTTTCCTTTTTGGTTCTTGTTTTAAAGTCGAAAACAACAAAAATATTTGTCGTTCTTCTTTGGTTTTGTGAGTTTGCTACAGGGTTCAGCAGTCCTCAGTGGATATTGGTCTCATATTATTATTCAAGCCACACAAGTGAAGAGCCATAATGAGGATTAATGACAAATTGAGGCGTGGTAAGAGGCTGGTAACGAACTCTATTTGTTTTCTTTTTGTACATATACTCATCACTGTGGGCTTTCTTAGTCTATTCGTGTAACATGTTTATCTTTGGATGCTTAGTAGTTCTTGATTTTGTATGATTAGTTCCAGCTTGCTAATAGTTTGTAGCATGTCTTATGAATGTTTGCCTGCATTACTCTATTCATAACTTGGTATGACACTGTGGTATCCTCCTCTAAATGTTTCATTTGAATTGACTTGGCACATGCTCACGCATGCATATGACTGAAATAATCAGTTAAGCCTCCATGAATTATTTTGCCTTGAGGATCTTGAATCACTTTCATGCCATGATTAGTCCTATTTTGTTGCAAGCATGATTATGATAGCTATTGCTCTCTCGTTTGTCGCTCCCTTACTATTGCTAGCCTTCACTTTCACTGAGTATGTTTTACTCATGTTTCCAGCTCCCTAAAACCAAACATTGCCAAAGTGTCCAACATACCTACCTATTAGCATCATTTGCTACTTCCGTGCATATTCAATATGCCTTGTTTTCTTCCGAATAAAATGTTTGCTTGCTATGAGAAAGTTGGTTAGTAAAGCTCTCACGAACTTGATGGCACACTTTATTTTCTGCACTTAATAAACCTGAACCATTGTGACTGTCCATGAAAGTTATATGCTTGCAAATTATAGGCTAGGGATTAGCAGAACCGTGATGTCACGGGGAACGCTTTCAACAGTTGCAAATATATACCCAGTCGATACCATGCTCTTTTGTTTGCGGATGTCGTCGGTGTGAAATAAAAGGGGAGCTTGTAAGTCCATGGAGTTATGTATGTGTGTTAGAGAAACGCCTGGGCCGCCGGTCTAATCCATGCCGTCATGGTGGAAACCTGCAGCGTAACCATAATGATATCTATGAAGCATTCTTCTTATAAAAAAAGAGAGATAGCTATTGAGAAAAAAGAAAAAAAGAGAGATTTATGAAAAGAGGAAAGAGAGAAAAAAGCACCATTTTTCCCATGGTAAATAAGAAGATTGCTAAGATACTCATTGTTTGCTTGCCTTATCATTTTGATATGGGGATTCTTCCGTATCATCGGGCAAGGGGTACCCCGTTGGCGGTTCTCTATGATATGCACGTATTTACGATGACAAGAACTTACCGGTAACTAAAGTTGAGTAGCATGAGGAGCGGCCCTCGTATTCAAGGGACATGGGATTTTTAGTTTATAGTCTGTCAAGCATATAACTTAGATTGGACCTCACTTTCACCTTAACCACATTAAAGATGCTTATGATAGGGGCAATGAGAGCTCAAAGCTAATGAGTACCATACTTTCAGCATTTGGAAGCTTTTCAAATTATTCCAAACCTTTTCTTTTACTTGTTGAGTCTCCACATATTCTTTGAGCACCTTCTTGAGAGCATAGTTGTCATTCTCTGTGCTTATCTCATTACTTGATTATTTGTGTTATGACTTTGATGCTTGTATCTTTGATATCTTCACTTCTAGTCTTCACCTGAATTTCAGAGGTGCCTTGGCATTCAAAATCAAAAGCAAGCGATATACCACTCTATCATACCTTGTTATGAGCATTGTAATGTTGCTTATGTTTATGCTTCATGCTACTTATTATTTTTGAGTTGGAATATCCTCATAGCTTGCAATGCCTATTAAGTAAACTTAGTTTGCTTACTCCTTATTATGAATTGTCTAAGTAGTTGATCACATGCTGAGAATATATACATCATATGAAGCAAATGTGTTCGTGAAAGTTCTTTTATCGCACTCAGTTTTCAACTGAATTGCTTGAGGACAAGTAATAAGCTAAGCTTGGGGGGAGTTGATACGTCCAAAACGTATCTACTTTCCCGAACACTTTTTCTATTGTTTCTCGTCTAAACTTGTGTGATTTGGATGCAACTAACGCGGACTGACGCTGTTTTCAGCAGAATTGCATTGGTGTCTACTTTTTGTGCAGAAAATCAACTATCGGGAAAAATCCCGAAAAATATGCCGAAAATCCTATTTCACCAGAAGTCTCCCGGAGCCAGAATACGAGACGGAGGGGGGCTAGGCCCAGGCCACACCACCTGGCCGCGTGGGCAAGCCCAGGCCACGCCAGGGGGTGGGCTGGCCACCCCAAACTCCCCCTCGGTATCCCTCTTCGCCTATAAGTTGCCTTCTGAACTAAAAACTCAGGGGGGGTTCGATGTTTTTCTAGAAGGAGTTCCGCTCCTCCGCCACCACCAGATTCCATGAAACAGTACCAGAAACTCCGTTCTGGCACCATGCCGGGATGGGGAATTGGAGGAGATCATCGCCATCATCATCACCCATCGCTTCTCCATCGACCATCCATCTTTCCCCCATCTATGAGTGAGTAATCCCCTGTTGTAGGCTATGGGGATGGTCGGGATTGGATGAGATCGTTCATGTAAGGGCATCATATTGTTAGAGCATGGTTGATACATTGCAAATGTATCTATAATTTTTGATTTTCCATGCTTGGTTTTATCCACTTTCTTGTGTTTTGTTCCAACTTTGGAGTACTTTTCATATGATTTCTTGGACTAACCTATTAACAAGAGCCACAGTGCCAACTGCCTGTTTTCTGCTGTTTTTGGTTCCAGGAAAGTCAGAAAATGAATATTCTCGGAATTGGCCGGGACAAAAGCCAAAGTGCCTATTTTTCTGGAAGGGATCAAGTGCCAGAATACGAGACGGAGAGGGGCCAGGGGCCGGCCACACCACCTGGCATGGCGGCCAGCCCCTAGCCCGAGGTGGGTGGTGGTGGCCGGCACCCCCTCGGCCTCCCCTTCTGACTATAAGATGCCCTCGGGATGAAAACCCTAAGTACCCGATCAAAAATCCACGAAAGAGTCTTTAGCCTCTGTCATCTCCATCCCTAGATCGGGAGGGATCTGAAGCCCTTCCCGGTACCCTGCCGGAGAGGGGAATTCACCCTGGAGGCCTTCTTCATCACCATGCAAGCCTCCGGTGTGATGCGTGAGTAGTTCATCCTTGGACTACGGATCCATGTAGTAGCTAGATGGCTGGTTTCTCCTCCTTTGTGCTTTCATGTTTAGATCTTGTGAGCTCCGTTCATGATCAAGATCATCTATTTGTAATTCATACATGTTGTGTTTGCGGGGATCCGATGGATATTGAGATGCTATTTAAGATTGATTATTGATTCTATCATGTCTTTGTTATTTGAGATCTTGCATGCTTTCCGTTGTTAGTAGCTATATTGGCCAAGTAGATGCTAGCAACTCCAAGAGTTAGTATTTATGCTCGATAGTGGGTTCATGCCTCTGGTACTCTAGGGAAGTGACAGAAATCTCTAAGGTACTAGATGTGCTATTGCTACTAGGGAGAAAACAACAATCCTTTGTTCATAGAACAATCGTATTGTTTACTTTACACGTAGTTTGTAAAGCAATAATCTGTTGCTTGCAACTTAATACTGGAGGGGGGTCGGATGATAACCTGAAGGTGGATTATTAGTCATAGATGCAGTTGGATGGCGGTATATGTATTATGTTGTAATGCCCAATCAAGTCTTAAAGGAGTCAAGATGATTAGTATATGCATGTATTGCTTTCTTGGTGTTTGTCAATTGCCCCGCTGTAATTTGTTTACCCAGCATGTTATCTATCTAAGGAGAGCCACCTCTAGTGAACTATGGATCCCGGTCCTTTGTCTTTACATACAATCTATAAACTGTTTCTGCTTTGTGTTTACTTTCTGCAAACTTTTACTTCTTTCCATTTGATACGTTTAATCCTTTGTTTTCCGCAAAACACGGTGAGATTGACAACCTTATCGCAAGTTGGGTACAACGTTCTGTGGTTGTGTTGTGAAGGTCTCCACGTTGCTACTAGCACCGGTAGTGCGCCCTGCCAAAGCTCAGCTAGTAACACCCTTGGGGTGTTTCCTTGCTCCTACTGGTTCGATTAAACCTTGGTTTCATAACTGAGGGAAAACTTTCTATTGTGCTCATAATACCTTCCTCTTGGGGTTCCCAACAAGCTCTACGTTGATCGTCGAGTGCATCAAGACATTTTCTGGCGCCGTTGTCGGGGACTGAAGAAGAAGAAGCTCCCACGTCAACCTCGCGCCATCAAAGCATTTTCTGGCGCCGTTGCCAGGGAGTCAAGGACATCTTCACAAGGGGAGTCCCTCATAACCAATATCTTTACTTTGTTGTTTTTGTTTTGCTAAGTTTTCTTTTTTGCTTTGTTTGCTTGTTTTGTTCTTCAAAAACACAAAAAAAAAATTTACTAGTTTGCTTTCTTATTTTAAAACCCAAAAAAAATGACTACTCTTGAAAACACCAAGTTGTGTGACTTCACTAGCACCAACAACAATGATTTTATGAGCACGCCTATTGCTCCACCTATGCCTGAAAATACTTTGTTTGAGATAAAACCTGATTTGCTCAATCTTGTTATGAGAGAACAATTTTTTGGTATTGGTAATGAAGATGTTGCTTCCCATCTAAATAACTTTGTTGAACTTTGTGAGATGCAAAAGCATAGGGATATAGATGGTGATATTATTAAGATGAAATTGTTTCCTTTCTCTTTGAGAGGAAAAGCTAAAGAATGGTTGAATTCCTTAACTAGGAATAGTATTGATTCTTGGACTAAGTGCAAAGATGCTTTTATTGGAAAATACTATCCTCCTGCTAAGTTTATATCCATGAGAAGTGAAATAATGAAGTTTAAACAAATTGATAATGAGCATGTTGCTCAAGCTTGGGAAAGAATGAAATCTTTGGTAAAGAATTGTCCCACTCATGGGTATCGTGGATGATCATCCAAACTTTTTATGCAGGATTGAACTATTCTTCAAGGAACCTATTGGATTCTGCTGCTGGAGGTACCTTTATGACCATCACTTTGGGTGCTGCAACAAAACTTTTGGACAATATGATGGTTAATTATTCTGAATGGCATACTGAGAGAGATCCATAAGGTAAGAACGTAAACTCTGAGGAAACCTCCTCCTTGAGTGATAAGATTGATATTATTATGTCTATGCTTGTTAATGGGAAAGCCCATATTGATCCAAATAATGTTCCCTTAGCCTCTTTGGTTGCTCAAGAAGAGTAAGTTGATGTGAACTTCATAAGAAATAACAATTTTGGCAACAATGCTTATGGTAATAATGCTTATAGGAACAATTTTGGTAACAACAATTATAAGCCATATCCTCCCAACAATGGTAGTGCTTATGGAAATTCTTACAACAATAATAAGAGTGCTCCCTCTAAACTTGAAGTTATGCTTAAAGAGTTCATTAGTAAACAAACTCCTTTCAATAAAACTATTGAGGAAAAACTCTCTAATGCTGAAAAAAATATAGCATCTTTGGCGGAAGCTCAATCTACTTTGAATAAAATAGCTGCTAAACCTGAAACTAATGAGAATCCCTTTGCAGCTACTAATGCTATACAAGTAAGAATTGATGAAAATGTTAAACTATTAGCTGAATTACATGCTAAGTGGGAAAGAGAAGATGAAATTGCTAGAAACATTAGTGTTTCTACTATCACCACCACTAGTATTGAGGCTACTAATAGTTCTACTACTTTAGACGATAAAGTTGATTTTGATCTTGATGGTTGCAACCTCTCTGAAGTTATTAAGTTCCTACAAAAGCTTGCTAAAAGTCCTAATGCTAGTGCTATGAACATGGCTTTTACAAAACACATTACTGATGCTCTCATAAAGATTAAAGAAGAAAAGATGAAACATAAAGCCTCTATTCCTATAAAGCAAGAAGATGGTTGGTAACCCATCATTAATATGAAAGTGAATGACTTTGATTTCAAAGCTTTGTGTGATCTTGATAGTAGTGTTTCTATTATGCCTAGAAGGATTTATGATATGCTTGATTTGCCTCCTCTTGAAGATTGTTATTTGAATGTCCCACTTTATGCTAATGCTAAAAAGAAACTCATGGGGAGTCTTAATGATGTTCTTATTATGGTTAATGATTCCTATGTCCCCGTTGATTTCTATGTTTTGGATGTTTAATACAATGCTTCTTGTCCTATTACTTTGGGAAGACCTTTTCTTAGAACTGTTGGTTCCATCACTGATATGAAAGAAGGCACCATTAAATATCAACTCCCACTCAAGAAAGGTTTAGAACACTTCCCTAAAAAGAGAGAAAAGATTTCTTTTGCTTCTCCTATGAAAACAAAATTTGGTCTTAATGCTTCTTCATTTGAGAACACTTGATTCTTTCTTTGCTTCTTATGCCTAACTTAAAGGCGTTAAGGAAAAGTACTTGTTGGGAGATAACCCAAGAGTTTTAGATGAGTCTTGGAAGTTATTACCTCTATAATAACTGCTCCTTATCCTTTTATTTTCTTTTTGTGCCAAGAGTAACCTCTAATGAGAGTGAAGTAATGATTGGGAAAGTTGCTGTCCCGAAACAGATTTTTGTGCTTCACCGTAAAAATTCCTGAGAGAGCTCTGTACGTCGGATTGAGCTGTAATTTTTGTGCTTCTGCCCCAGGTTGTTATCTAACTTTTGTTAGTTCAACACTTTTTGATTTGAGCAACATAAGGTCTTCGAAAAAATTCGTCTTTACCTGCTGGCCTGTTTTGACAGATTTCTTCCATTTTCTGCATTTGCTTCTTGTTAGTTCCTTCTTGAGTTCTTTTGGGGAATTGAGCTTTTTGAGGGAAGTGCTACAGTATCTAGTGTTCTAATGGAAGTTTATTTGGTGTTAGAACTGAACCTTAATACTTATTTATCTTGAGTGCACTAATGTTGCTAATAAAGATTGTGTGAAGTTTTGTATGAAGGAAAATTTTCAGGTGTATGGAAGAAATGAGTAATGAGATGAAGGATGGACTAAAGATAAAGCTTGGGGATGCTATGCGTGTCACCCCAAGAAATATCCAATAAGTACAAGCATCAAAGCTTGGGGATGCCCAAGGCATCCCCTTCTTCATCAATAAAAATCCCAGGTTTCTTCCAAACGCTTCATTTTTATTGTTTCATGCACAGTTGTGTTCTTCTTGGAGCGTCTTCTTTTTCGTTTTTGTTTTGGTTTTCCGTTTGCTTGGTTTGCTTAGTTTTCTGAATAAGTTGGTTGGACTCCCTCTTTCATACGTTGGTTTGCAAATAGTTTGGTTTGGTTTGGAAAAGAGTAGGAAAGTTCATGCTTATGTGGTAAAAAGAGCTCGTTTTTGACTGTGGCCTATGCTTTGTCATGCCATGCTTGATATTGTTTTGGCTTTCTACTTAGTATTCTTTGTTGTAGCATGACTTGTTATAAACAATTGAGATTGCTTAATGTGCCTTGGATGAATCATGCGTTGTTTTAGCATATTAAAGCATAGTATAGTGGTATTCTCCTTTGATGCTTTATTTGGGTTGACTTGGCGCATGCTCACACCATGTTATGACTATCCAAAGTCACCATAGCCTTTATGATCCTTTAGTTTTCAACTTGTAGTATCTCTTGATGCTTTGATCAATGATGTTTTGTCGCTCTGCATGATTATGGCCATTATTGCTCTCTCAGTTTGTTGATCTATGGGTGACTACAGTTGTGGTCTAGCCGCCAGAGACTCCCCCTCAGTCTCCCTCTTTGCCTATAAGTTGCCTTCTGACCTAAAAACTCAGGGGGGTTCGGCGTTTTTCCAGAAGGAGGTCCGCTCCGCCGCCACCACCAGATTCCATGAAACTCCGTTTCGGCACTTCGCCGGACGGGAATTGAGGAGATCATCGCCATCATCATCACCATCGCTTCTCCATCGACCATCCATCTTCCCCCCATCTATGAGTGAGTAATCCCCCGTTGTAGGCTATGGGGATGGTAGGGATTGGATGAGATCGTTCATGTAATGGCATCAGATTGTTAGGGCATGGTGCCTAGTATCTTTTATTAGTGCTTTATGACTTTGTTGCGACTTGTTATGCTTAATGCTTGTCACTAGGGCCCGATTGCCATGATTTCAGATCTGAACATGTTATTGATTCATTATGATAGTATTGTTTATGGTCTTATCTGCAAGTTGTATACACACATTGTTGTCCGGAACCAATGACCCCGAACGGATAGAAATCGGGATAACCGGAGGGAATGGCTTTGATGTGAGGATCACATGTGTTCACGGAGTGTTAATTCTTTGCTCCGGTGCTCTATTAAAAGGAGCACCTTAATTGCCAGTAGTTCCCTTGAGGCCCCGCTGCAAACGGGCTGGCAGGACAAAAGATGTTGTGCAAGTTCTCATTGCGAGCACGTATGACTATATATGGAACACATGCCTAGGATTATATAGTACTTGGATGCTTTATCTTATTTATCTGCAATTGCCCTATGTTCTGATTGCTATGTGAATTGTCTTGTCCATGCAACGCCTGTCCATCCATCCCTATGCCTACCGCACTCGAATCCTACTGTTTACTGCTATTGTTACTGCTGTCTTCACTTTACTACCGCTGCTACTTTACTATTCCTACTACAAAACTGTTGCTACTGATAAAATGTTGTGAGCAAGATTCTTTCCAGGTGCAGCTGAATTGACAACTTAGTTGTTAAGGCTTATAAATATTCTTTGGCTCCCCTTGTGTCGAATCAATAAATTGGGTTTCACTTCCCTCGAAAATACTGTGATACACCCCATATACTTGTGGGACATCAGCATGCTACTGAAAGAACTATACAACACCTTCACCTTGATCAGTGAAACTAACTAAGTCCACATAAATAATGTGTGCTAGAGAATCTAGGAAAATTTAGTTGTTATTTTAATCTAGGAACTCTACAACATCTTCCCCTTGATCCAGGGCACTTGTGTATGAACACTTGCATGGATGATATTGTCCTATAGCTAGTTATACATGCATGTTGCCTTCAGAAATGTAAATGCAATAATGAATATGTATATTGATGTTACACTTCTTTCTGTTCACTTTATTCTATTGGCTCTAGAAAGTGGTAGTTCAGGTCATCGAGCTATAATTTGAACTGGTCACTCAGCTATAATTTGAACTGGTCACCACATGGTGCGTGCGTGAGGCTACTTTAGGTTTGCAAAATGCACTCCTTACTGGATGTCAAATTCAAACCTGTTCAAACATGTTAGGAAATTTTGGTGCGACTTTAGGTTTGGAAATGAACAAGTAGTCACCCTTTTGTAGAGAAGTTGCACAGATTATTTTGGTTATTTCTAAGATGACTGAGAAATAAATATAAATTTTTTCTTAGTGTTTAATATGTTAGCTGTACAAAAGAGCCATATGGAGAATTAGAACTATTGGATTCCTTTTTCAGCATATGTATAAAAGAGCCATATGGACATGTTAGTTGTAGAATATGTTAGTGTTTAATTTCAGCATAGATGATGTGTATTGAAAATGTCCGATGAAGATAATTAGAACTATTGGAGAATTGCAAGCAACATGCTACAGGTTGTTGTTCATACAGGGAATATAATTCCTTTTTCATCCTTTGACTGTTGGAAAACCAAGTTTGCGTTAGTTATATGGATTATCCTTTAACTTCCTTTTTCATCCTTTTTCATCTTATGAGATATGTACTTGTGTCACAATGGTTGGTTCAGCCAACGTTGAACCATGCTGTACACTCATGTATTACTGGCTGAACACTCATATATTACTGGTTGTACCATGCTGTTGTGGGGGGGGGACTAGGGTATGTGCAGGTACATTTGAAATGAGTTCCGATATTTGCTGAAATGTTGATTAACTTCCGTTTCGGCAAAAATCGGAAACTCCTAGGTTAAGAAAAATAGGGGAGGTCATGCTGGATTTTCCCCGTGAATTTCCAATATTTATTTTACTTTTTTGTTACTTAGTGCAAACATGGCTGACAACGACCAGGCCGGCGGCTCTTCTCGGCGCATAAACATTGAAGAAGAAGTCAGAGCTCCAACAAAATTGTCATTCTAGGAGGCTACCCAGCTGATGGAAAGAAATGAACATGGTGATGAAGAAAATCTGCATGAAGAGAGCGACGATGATGAGATGGAGGACGAGGAGGAAGATACCAATGCTAGCGAGGAGGCAGAGGACACTAGGGATGAAACCACTGATGGCGCCAGTAGTAGCAATCCGAAGAAGAAGAAGAAGAAGGAACGACGCCCAAACACGGTCGGCACCATCAGAGAGGAAATTACCGAAGTAACCCTGAAAGGGGTTCCTCTGGCGCCCGAACACGTCATCAAAGCGTACGATGCGCAAGTGGCGGCTATCACCCGGGCCACTGTCTCAATTAACACAGAGAATCTCCAGCATAAAGCAAATGGCCATTTGCGCACACTCCTCTTCGAGAAGCTGCACGCACGATACAAGTTCCTACTTGAATACCAGAACACAAATTACCACGGGAATGAAGTAAACAAATCCGCCCTCACAAAGATGAGCACCGCCCTGGCCAGCTGGAGAACCCGGGTGAAGACAATGATTTTTAAAAAAAGTCAAAGTCTCGCGAAGATCCAGGAGAACTATCCTCAGATCACCGAAGCTCGGTACCTGGAGTTCAAGGCCAGGTGCGAATCCAAAGCAGCGAAGGCCTCGAGTAAGTAGGGGAAGGAGATGCGGGATATGAATATAGGTAACCACCATCTCGGATCTAGCGGTTACAGAGCTGTAGAGTCCAAATGGCAGAAGGAGGACGACTATTTTATATCTAAGGGGCAACCTAACCCCTTCGCAAAATTCAAAAACAAGCAGCTTCGAAACTTTGTCAGGGCCCGGTACCATGTGGACCCTAAAACCAAACAACTCACCGCGGAAAAGATTGTGAAGGATTTCAAGGGTCTTGCGGTAAGGAATTTAATTACCGTGGATCAAGTATAGTACATTATAATCGATGAAGTCGAATTTCTAAATGGTTCACGTTCTTTCTTCTGCAGGATGAGGAAATCTCTAGTGAGGCTACCCGAACCTCCTCATCCCAGGGGTCGACAGCGGCCACCCGGTGGGACACCCCTTTTAACAGGGCGATGAACCGGGCTAAGAAAGTCACACCAGTTACGAAGAAGCCGTTGGCTGGCCGTGTCGTCGGCTTCGGGGCTAAGACATGGACGGATCATTATGGTCCACCGGAGCCAAAGAGGCACGTGTCTGGGAGGAGCGAGGAGGAAAGACGCAAGGTTGAAGAACTCGAGGCACAAGTGGCGTGGATTCCGCAGATTGTCCAAGACAACCTGGAAATTAGCCTCACCGCCATCATACCTACCTTGGTGGAGTCGATAGTGAAATGGAATGCAGAGGGTCGTCAAGGGCCGTGCCCAATTCCTAGCATGGTCGGCAGTAACTCGAACAACGGTGATCGCGTGTTCGTGACTCCGCCCGCCAGCACCGCGACGCTGGACGCGTTGGTGACTCCGCCCATCGTCACCGTGTTGCCGGACGTGTTGGTGACTCCACCCGCCATCACTGCGGTGCTGAAGCTTAATGCTTCCGGCGTCAGGGAGAATACACCAGCGGCTGTCACCATGCCATCATGGAGCCCCTCCGTCAATTGCACGCCCTCTGTCGTCGGTGCCTCGACATTATCCGAGCTCGACGCCATCAAGGTAACTACTAAGCATCCTTGCCTTTAATTACTCTGAAGCCGATGACTTCACTTCCTTGCCTTTAATTACTCTGAAGGCATATCTGATGTCGTACATGTTTTTCCGCAGGCTGATGTTCAATGCACTCTCCTAGGCTACGCGAACAGCGAGTTGAGGGATGTTTCCAAGCACTATCATTCAACCCTTAAACCGCGTGATCCACTCAAAGCCGATGCCAGATACCGTTCATAGGATTCAAATTGTTTGGGTTCTACAGGGCTGCGACAGAGTGGAACCTCCCATTCAACCTCGGGAGCCGATGAAGACGAGCCGTCTGTCCTCAGAGATTTCTTCGGCATTTTCATGCTCTGTCCAAAGATCATGATTCGTTTGGGGACGGGGTCCACCACCCCACAGACAACACCGCCACTTGTGCCGTCGCCCGAGCCGTCACCTCCACGCGATCTGTTGCCTTATGTTGATGACATGCCTATGGCACAGGATCCGTACAACGACAACATCGATGAAGATATCGATCTGTACATCAACACTTGGCAAGGCGTTGATGGCATGGACATGCATGGTCCTAGTAATAATGAAGAACCCTGCCATGATGCATCCACAGAGAAACCTGCTTGCAACAAGCGTCTGTTCGGTTCTCAGGAGAGGCCTCCAGCTGATGGCGCCTTCTTCACCGAGACTCAAACATCCAAAAGGCCAATTGTTATAAGCCCCAACACACTACACAGGGTGGTCGGTGAGGAGAATGCGGTCCATGATGCTCCCCTTTAAAGAAGCAACGCAAGAGAAAACCTAACAAGTCTGCGAGCCAACCGGTGGTGCTGTCGGCTCCGAATCTGATCCAGGCACAGGACGGGCCACCAAGATCCAAGGCTATTATGTGGAGGATGCATGTGGCGGGTAAGCCGATCCTAACTAAGAAATTGTACAAGCTCGCAAGTTCGGATATGAAGAGTGTGCCTGACGGTGTGCTGACAATCGAGGAACGCCTTCTTCGAGATAAAGATCCGTCGTACCCGGTTTTCGTGGCTAAGGTGCCACATGGTTTGGGCTTCGTTGATAATAACCCCGGGGATATGTTCTTCATGAGGTTTTCCGACATATTCGGTATGTTGCACATGCAACCTCTACACTATAGCATGGTATGTCTATTTTCGCTCAGTATGGCGATGCAAATCATTAGAGAGAACACACCGGGCATCGTGGTAGTGGACCCCTTCTACATGCGTGATGGCTGCTTGGGAAGCTCCATCGAACGGATATTCGTGGAGAATTACCTCCGAGACGTCTTGGTGGTGAACAAGACAAAGGAATACATTCTTATGCCTTACTTCCCTGAGTAAGTCAAAGCCTCGCCGCCAGAACATGATTTTTTATATTTCCATCGTTCCTTTTCCAACATAACAGTCTGTTTGAATTGTTTTGCACAGAGACGAAGACTGCACACTCATCGTCCTTTCTTTGAAATATTCGCACGCCACATATTTCGACTCAGGGAGTGCGAGAAAGAAGAAAAACTATGACAAAATCAAGGATGTTCTGGATCATGCTCTGAGTGGCTATGCCGCGGTGGAAGGAACCACATTCGTGACCAAAGAGGTCAAGTTCGGCAAGCACATGTTCAACCACGTAACGAACAGCAGGTTTATTGCATCCAACAGCAGTTTTCCACAATCATCTATCAAGATGTCATGACCTCGGGGGGTCTTCCACTGCGGAGGTTACACACCGCCTAACCGTGACATAGAACATCGCCTACAGATGCACGGTGACCTCATGCCGTTCATGACGAAAGAAGGCATCCTCCCGTTACCTAAGCCGAGTCAGGAGTCTTGATGTTTGCCTCAATAGTTGTAGTTGTAAACTTGTGTATAGCTCTATATAGTTTCGATGGATGTGTTGAACTTAATAATTGTGGTCGATGCTACTTATTATGGTTATGAATCAATGCTTAGTCCTTTTTCTTACATTTTGGTTATTTTCTTTGCTTACTTTGGTCCTTTTTCGACAATGCCGATGATTAAAATGTTGTGGCACACTATGTATGTGAACTCTAACTTTCCCTTGTCTAATATTATTTGTCTTGTCTATAGAGATGGCGAAGAAGTGGTATGTGGTGTACAGAGGCCTTTCCAGGCGTCTACGACGAGTGGAAACACTGTCACAAACAAGTGAACAAGTTCCCGGGCAATAGCTACAAAGGCTACAAGAGTAAGGAGGTGGCGGATGCTATGTGGATGGACCACCTCTGTGAGGAACAAATGGAGGAGGGGCACCGGATCTGCAAGACCATGAGGAAGAGAGAGAGGGGAACCTTCGTCATAGTAATCTCTATCTTGATCACCGTGTTTGTGGTTCTATTGTATTTGATAGTACTTTAGGTGACTAGCTACTTAGAGAGATTGTGAACTTAGCTCCCTAGCCGATCACGACACCGGCAATAACTTGTGTAATGATTGCACTTGTAATATAATATGTATATTTGTACTATTTTGCAAACTGTGTATGCATGTATGTATTTGTACTGTTTTGCAAACTGTGAATATATGCTGCATGTAAGTATGGACTAGCAATTAAAAAAATGATAGCAAATATAGCAGTGGCGCACATGGCTAGTGTTTGTGGCGCACCATCTAGTGCGCCACGAACAAACTTAGCCGTCATGCACTAGCTCGTGCGCCACGAACAAACTTAGCCGTGGTGCATTGGCTCAAAGAACAGTGGTGCACTATACGGTGCACCATCGATCTGTCGATATAGGAGTGGCGCACTAGGTAGTGCGCCACGATTATGTTTTAGTCGTGGCGCGAGTTTAGTGGCGCACTCCATGTGCGCCACGGATGACGAAAAATAGTGCGCCACGAACATGCTGTTTTCTAGTAGTGGCCGTCGAATTCAGTGTCGGGGGAGGGAGAAAAAAGATCCTCCGCCGCCGGCAGATTCAGGGTCGGGGAAGGGAAGAAAAGGGACCGCCGCCGCTGTAGCAAGATTTAGTGTCGAGAGTTAGGAAAGTATAGTAATGGATTTGCCCCTACGACACGTGCAGGGTGGCTAAGAAGAATGACCGGCGAAGAATGGGCACAACAGGAACTAGTGTAACGGAATATCCTGACTTAACGGGCGCAATTTGAAAATATTGGGTTTGGCCATCATTCACTCGAAACACCCCTCTCAGCAATTGGCGCCCCAATTTTTCGAATCGCGGTGATTAAAATCAGCTCGGGTACCGCATTGCCTAGGCGCCTCAACTTTCAAGCTGCAAAATGATATTATCCTCGGTATGGGCACGCACACCCATACGGCTAGTTGTTATTCAGTCAGTATGTTTTTCTTCAAACTCGAAGTTTTTCTTGGGGTACTGTACGGGATGGCGGTACGGTTGCCTCCGGTCAGTGGTCGTTATGGCCACTGTGTCCCATAGTAAAAATCAGTGTTTCTATTTTCTTGAGTCGCGATGTGGTACGGGCGCGTGGTACAGGGGATTCCAGTCGTACTGGTGGTCGTTATGTTCCCTAGAAGCTTAAAAACTTGTGGAACTGAGTTAGTAGCTTCACACGCCTTTGCACATCTTAGTAATCAACAAGGTAACCGCAAACAGACTTCATAAAAAACACCAGTACTTTAAGGGCATGTGTTAGCAAATATAAAAGATCGAGGATTACCTTATTTTTTCTCCTCTCTCCAAAGGACTTGTTGAACACTCTTTATTAAAACAAAGACAAAACAAAACAAAAACAAAACTAACACAAGAATAAACTTTATTCCACATGGGTTTCCTCCCATGAAGCGCTTCTAGTTAAGGTCAATTAGCTTGACCCAATGGTGATCATTTAGGCTTTGGAAGTGGAACACCCATTCCAAAGTAATTTTCTTTAGTGTGATTATACCATCATTATTATTATACTTGGCCCTCTTCTTCCTAGGGAAGTGGACTATAAAATGGTATCTAGATGGTAGTCCAATTCTCACATTCCCTTCATGTAGATTAATCAAAGATTTAATAGTTCTTAGGAAGGGCCTACCAAAAATTATAGGTGCCATTGGATCTCCAGGCATGCCCGCTATAACAAGATCAATAAGATTAGGACATCCTTTAATTTCAACAACTATGTTTTCTTTTATCCCAACAACTTATTTATAGGTTGAATCGGCAAGATGGAGTCTCATTTCAGTAGTTGCAAATGGCCCCAAGTTTAATTTGTCAAATAAACTCTTGGAAATTGTTGAGACACTTGCACCAAGATCACAAAGTGCGGATATCTTAATAATACCAATCTTAACTCTAATAGTGGGCTCAAAGGTATTGTCTAACTTAGTTGGAAGCTTATTAGCTAGTTTCTTATACTCCATTTCTAGTTCACAAACTTTAGATGGTACTTCTTTTATAAATTGTTGGTATGTAGCATCATTACATTGTTCAATACCGGGATTCCTTACGGTGATCATATTTAATAAATCTTCTTTAGCGAATTCTGGTGTTGGCGCGTTGCTATACTCCATCTCTTAAAGATTTTCTTATTTTACTTCCACCCACATCATCTTGAGGCCCTCTACCAGATTTGGCCCGGGCTTTCCAATGAATTTTGCAAGTATGAGAGCTTGGCTCTCAGCTACTTTGCCCAATTGTGCCTCCACGGTCTTGGTTCTTTCTTGTAGAGACTGCACATCATTTCTAATTGCAACAACCTGGTTAGACAATTTACCAATACAAGATTCATGGTTATTCTTTATTTTAATAAGCATATTATTTTGCTCGGTTGAGCTTGCATGAAAGTTATAATAGTATTTTCCAATGAGAGATTGCCATGATTTGCTCCATTATTGTTATCATAATTATTATGTGGAGCACCTGCAGGACTAGAATATTGCTTTTGAAAATTTGAGAAAAAGTATAGGCTCTTCCAAGTAGGATTATAAGGATTTCAAGCTATAAAATTAACATCATTAACATCGGTAGTGATAACATTAATCTGGGTATCTTCCTTACCATTTGCTATGTTAAGTAACTCATCTACCTTTGGAGTAAGCTCTTCATTGTTTACCTAGGTGATTAAATTCACCCTTTTTGAGGTTCTTTCCCATGCCATTAGGCATGGTTGTTTTGCATATCATCAAGTAATTTCTTTGCAACACTCAATTGCTTTCCCATGATAGTTCCTCATGCGGTGGTATCTAGCATAGACTTAGACATTGGGTTAAGGCCATTATAAAATAAATGTAATATAAGCCATTCTTCCATCCCATGACTAGGACATTTCATTACGGCTTCTTTCATCCTTTCCCAAGCAAGCGCTAGTGGCTTGCCATCTTCTTGTCTAAAACTGGTAATCTTGGATCTTAGTTGCATAGTCTTAGCTGAAGGGAAAATTTAGTCATAAAGAGATTAGTGCATTCCTCCCAAGATGTAATAGTGCCTTTAGGCAAAGCTAGCAATCAGTCCCTGGACTTTCCTCTTAGAGAGAAAGGGAATAAATGTAATTTAACCGCATTTGGGTCAACATCTTTAATGTGCATCATGTCACCAATTTCAGTAAAAGTATTAAGGTGCAAACCTGAATCCTCAAAAGATGAACCTCCAAATTGATTTTGCTGAACCAAACTCAAAAGGTTAGGCTTAATTTCATATGCTTCCGCATTAACAACGGGCTGAGTATTAGGCGCACGAATAAAATTATCAGTAGGAGTAGCGTACTCACCAAGTTTCTTTTGAGCCATGGCTCTTTTGTTTTTGGTGTTTTTAATATAAGGGAAACAAATAAACAAGTAACAAATTTTTTTAGGTTTGCAAATAGATAACAAGAAAGTAAACTAATAACAAGAAATAAACTACAAAAAAATAAAACTAATAACATGGTCTCTAGTGACCTCACCAGGATCGCGAATTGCTTCCCCGGCAACGGTGCCAAAAAAAGGTTGATACCTTTGATCCGGATTCACGGATGCAATATAGTAGCTGTTTCCCTAGTATACCTATGTTTAATTGAACCTTGGGAAACAATAATAAAAGGAATTAAATAAGGACACATATAAAAGACTTTTTTTGTTTATTTTACCTTTCTTTACCTGACCTTTCTAGTTTACTTTATATCATGGGTTGTTTCAGTGGATAGAGATAGGCTAGGGTTGAAGATTCACCTTCAGCTGCACATCATATGGGATAAAGATAATAATAAGCACAATCATGTGTAGTGTTTTAATAGAGATAAAATTTATTGGAGGCACGTCCCGATATACTAAAGCACCTGCGAGCCACTGGCATAGCAATATCCTTTTGATCCAACCATTTGCACCACGAAGAAACGGGATACTAACAATTATTAAGTGAAACACATATCAAAGCCTTAAGAAGTGATGTTGTTATTGTTCCCTAATGGATCGCTAAGCAAAGACCATACTCCCCTTTCTGTCATTGGGTTTCCTGTGAGATCAACTCTAACCAAGTATCTCACCTCAAGCCTTTATCGATCTTGGGGGTCTTGGGTACCTACAAGCCCAAAGATCAAGACAAGCGACAAAGTAACAAAGATACAAATCTCTTATTCAAAAAATACACAATGCTCCCTAGATTATATGCACGTAATCGTTGCGAGGTTTCACCCCAACCCGCACCCCGTGAGGACTAATCACTCATAACAATAATATTAGGGATAGAAAATGTTGTGAAAAATACTTAGATTGAAATCAAATATTCTTACAATGGTCGCCGAATTAAAAGGAGATCTCAAGTACAAAGTAATGGCTATAACTATGGAGAGGATGGATGGGGAGATGATGAACTATGGTGGTGGATCTCCTTTGGTGGTGTTCTGATGTAATATGAGAATGATGGCCCTCTGCGCGGTGGTTGGGACCTCAAAATATATAGGAGCCTTCACGAAAGTCATTGGATTTGACAAGATGAAGCCGCTTCCACTTGGTATGGGCGGTCCGTATGGGTGGACCTTGCCCGTACCAGTGATTTTTATGGCCTCTAGCACTTGGAATTGACTCCAGGTTTGCTTGGCCATGTAGACTTCCTCAAAATATGTATTTATGGCTCTAGATTTTGCCTTAAAAGCGTGATATCTTGGACAACACAATTCAAAGCAATGGTTTGCATAACTTTGCAATAATTAGTCATTACTGGAAACACTAGAGAGTTTCTTGTCAATTGCATGAATAAAAATAAGGTTTAAACATTGTAGATTGAGCAACCGAGCTTTGTTTCCCGCTCTTACAGCTCACCTAGCCGCCATTCACCAAGAACATGTGCCCTGTTTATGACTTTGAGTCATATGGATCAGTTCAGAAGCTAGCATCCATATAACCTGTTACAAAAATCTCTTCTTCACAACCTCCATAGACTAAAATCATAACCTCAGTACTTTAGGATATTCTTAACTGCATTCCAATGAACCGGCCTAGGGTTGCTTTGGAAACGACTCGTCAAGCTAAGAGCCAAGGCTACATCTGGTCTAGTTCTTAGCATGGCATACATGATGGAGCCAATGGCCGAGGTATAAGGAATGTCTCTCATTGCTTCCTTATCACAGTCCGTTACTAGGCAGTAAGTCATACTCAACTTGTTACCTTTTATGATTGGCAATGAACCTTTCTTTGCCTGATCATTCTGAAACGCATCAGAATCTTCTCTAGGTAAGTGCATTGACCAAGAGCTAGCAGACGCTTCGATCTATCTCTATAGATCTTAATGCCAAGTATGTAGGCAGCTTCACCCATGTCCTTCATAGATAATTTATTATTTAAATAATCTTTCATGCTTTTCAGAAGATTCACGTCATTCCATATTAACAATATGTCGTCCACATATAGTACCAGGAATGCCATCGACTTCTCATTCACTTTCTTATAGATGCAGGCTTCTTCTGCGTTTTGTAAAAATACAAAACCTTTGATGGCTCCATCAAATCAAAGATTCTAGCTCCGAGATGCTTGTTTCAATCCATAAATGGACCTATGAATTTTACATACTTTACCAGCATCTTCTAGATTAACAAAATCCTCTGGTCGCATCATATACAACTCTTCCTCAATGTTGCCATTAAGGAAGGCGGTTTTTACATCCATCTGCCATATTTCATAATTGAAATGTGCAGAAACTGCTAGAATAATAAAAATAGACTTTAGCTTTGCTACAGGAGAGAATGTATCTTCATAGTCAATTCCCTGAATTTGCCAGAAACCTTTTGCGATAAGTCGAGATTTGTAGACAATGATGTTTTTGTCAGCATCCGTCTTCTTCTTGAAGATACATTTACTCTTGATAGCCTTTCGGCTTTCAGGAATATCTACCAAGGTCCATACCTCGGGTACAGGGCCTTCCATTGCTTCCGTGTAGGCTATAGGTTCATCATGTTCAACTAACATGACCATGTTTACAAGATAACTGTACCAGTCAGGAGTCACACGTTTTCTTGTTGATCTGTGGGGTTCGATAGCTATATCCTCATGAGGTTTGTGATCATCATCATTTTCTCCCACTTAAATTAATGAGGGTGGCTTTGCAACAGCTTCAATTGCGACACTCAGTATTTGAAGATCAGGGTCGATAATCTCATCGAGTTCTATCTTCCCTCCACTTACACCTTTCGCGAGAAACTCTTTATCAAGGAAGGTACCTTTTTGCGACAAACGTTTTTCCTTCAACTTGGTTGTAGAAGGTGTATCCAATATCTCCTTTGGATATCCTACAAAGATGCATTTTTCCACTTTTGGTTCGAGTTTGTCAGGCTACAGTTTCTTAACGTAAGCCTCACATCCCCAAACCTTCAAAAAAGACAACTTTGGCTTCGTGTCATGCCATATCTCATAAGATGTTGTCTTCATGGATTTGGATGGCATCCTATTTAAAATGAATGCAACAGTCTCTAGTGCATATCCCTAGAATGATACAGATAAGTTGGTGAGAGAGATCATAGACCGCACACTCTCCAACAGAGTGTGATTATGTTGCTCGAACACACCATTACTCTATGGTGTTTCAGCTAGCATAAGTTGTGGTACAATTCCACAATCCTTTAGATGTGTGCCAAACTCATAACTCAAATACTTGCCCCCTCTATCAATATGAAGGTGCTTGATTTTCTTGTCGAGTTGATTATCAACTTCACTCTGAAATTCTTTGAACTTTTCAAAGGTTTCAGACTTGTTCTTCATTAAGTAGATATATCCATATCTACTCAAGTCATAAGTGAAGATGATAAAGTAACGATAACCATTGTGCATGGAGACGCTCATTGGTCCGCATACATCTGAATGTATGACTCCCAATAGGTCTGCAACCTATTCCATCATACCATTGAACGACGTCTTGGTCATTTTTTCTCGTGAGGTATGGTTCGCATGTATCGAGAGATTCAAAATCTAATGACTCCAGAAGTCCAACATAATGGAGATTCTTTATGCATTTTACACCTATATGACCTAGACGACAATGATACATATACATGGAATTATCACTACAATGCTTGCATCGCTTGGCATCTATGTTATGGATGTGTGTATCATCACAATCAAGATTCAATAAGAATAAACCTTTACTTTGTAGCACATGAGCATACAATACATTATTCATATAAATAGAACAACCATTTGTCTCTAATTTAAATGAATAATGGTCTTGCAACAAACAAGACCCACTAAAAATATTCATGCTTAAGGCCGGTACATAGTAAAACTTATTTAAATTCAAAACTAGTCTTGAAGGTAGACGCAGAGGGAGAGTGCCTACATCAAGGACTTCAACTCTGTTGTCATTCCAGATGCGCATCGTCACCTCTTCCTTCACTAGACACCACTTATTTTGAACTCTCGTTGAGAGTTACATATGTGAGCAATAGAACCAGTATCAAATACCCAAGTGTTGTTCCTGGCACCAGTGAGGGAAACATCAATAATGTGTATATCATATATACCTTTCTATTTGGCAACGATCTTGCCAGCCTTCTTATCATCTAGGTACTTGGGGAAATTACGCTTCTAGTGACCCTCGCCCTTGTAGTAGAAGCACGTGACGCCGGCCTTGGCCTTGGGTGCCCTGGAGGAAGCAACAACAGGCTTGCCGTACTTCTTGGGTTTGCCCATCTTGCCCTTGCCCTTCTTAGATGTGTTCTTGAAATCAATAGTTTTGTTGACCATCAATACGTTGTGCTCCTTCTTGATTTCCACCTCAGCGTGCTTGAGCATGGCGAACAACTCAGACAGGGTTTTGTCCATACCCTGCATGTTCTAGTTCAGCATAAATTTCTTGTCGCTAGGGCGCAGTGACTACAACAACCTATCTATCACCATCTTGTCATTGATTTTGCAATCAAGATCGCTTAGGTGTAGAATGTAGCCAGACATTTTGACCACATGCTCTCTCATCAAGATGTTGTGCACTTCCATTTTGGCAGAGAAGAAGAGGTTCAAAACCTCATACCTCTCACACCTGGCTCGAGGCGCAAAGATGGCCTTGAGATTAGTGATGATCTCACAGGGACATGAACCTTGCGTGATGACGTGCACGATTTGTGCCAACCGTCCAAATAATTGCATGAGCCACTTTGTTGTTTCAACTCAATTCTTCAACAACAAGTGTCTAGTAAAACCTTACAACTTGATCCTTTCTCAATAAAAGTTGTAGTAGTGAGTTTCACACTTTAAGTGGGACCACTCTTCTTTTAAATTAAGCACATGAGAAGCCGCACACTCGTGTTTCATATCTAGTATCACTTGCACTTCATGAAACTCTAGGAGATGAAAAACTCTTAGACTCAATTTGTTAACTTAAGCATGGTGCTTATTTTCATGAACTGACCTTGTGGGACTTATGTTTTCATCACTCTTGAGCTAACCCCTTGTGCCTTGAAAAGAAAAGAAAATTACAAAACTTCAAAAGAACAAAAATATTTGTTTTCTTTTTAGTTTTGTTTTTGTCAGGTTCTCTAGGAATACGACCACCATACCACACCAAGGAATATTCGTTGAATCAAATATCCATGTCCGTAAAAAGAGAGGTTATTCGTACCTCAACGGTAAAGTGTGTCGCTCTTGCTTTACTCAAGCTTGGGGAGGTAATCCCTTCTCATACTCTCTTTTGGTATCTGCATTTTCTCTTTTCTTTTTGCTAATCTATAAAAGTTTGGTTTTTTGCAAACTTCTAGCTTGTGGAAGTTACTTCTGCATGTGTAGAGTCTTGTCCAATATTCTTTCGATAAAGTTTTTGTGCAATCATGTATCCTGCTATTTTTAAATACTTGCTTAGGTAAGCTAATATTTATATATGGCATGCACTTTCTTTTGTTAGGCTTCATAAGAGATGATTTAGAGATTTTATGCATTGTGTTCAAATCTTTATCCACCTTGAGAAAAATATTGTGATCCTCTATAATACATTGGCATGATTTCTACACTTCAGCCGGTCAAATACAATAAGATTTTTTCCAATTATGATTTCTGTAATGTTTAATTATCTTAAGAGTTTAACCTTGAAGATACTCAAACCCATAGACATAATGATAGAATTGATAACACTCTTGAAAGGAGTTGTTTGAAGGAAATGAACTTTAGTGGTGATTGAGATGCATGCCAAAACTGAAAGTTGTGAGTCAAAAAGTATGATATTTCTTAAAGCTTGTCTACATATTGTTGATGCACACCCTTGGGATGGCAACAACTCTGATGGCCTTTGAACGATCTATGGTGCAACTCTTGATTTCGGCTATGAGTTGATGACATTAGTAGCAACTGCTACAAATGGGCAAAAGTAATGGCACTCTTAAGGGTTGTCCAAAATGTTGCCAATGTCACCAATTAACACTATTGGAAACTATTATGGAAACCAATTGAATCACCTAGAAATTTTTGGCATGGTCTCATTACTATTAAATGAAATCTCTTGAAAGACAATAAATAGAAAATAAGTGTTTTTGATAGCCTTGATTTATTGATGTGGGTGCTAATGAGAACCCCATTTGTTATGCTTCTTTTAACATGATCTCTCACACTTGATAAAAAATAAAAGGATCATAAGGAGGATCACAAGTTTGATTTCAAGTTTGATTTACTTTTGACATGGAGCATTGAAGTTGTAAGTTATCTATTATTGATGGACATAACTAAGTTAGTATTTCCTTGTATGATTATGTTCTATCTTACTTTGAGATTGTAGGGAAAATAAGGATACAAGGCATCGATCTTCTATGGTAAGCTAGATGATAGCATTAATTTATCAACTATCTTGCTTGAGGATGAGCAATGTTTAGCTTGGGGATGTTGATGAGTGCAAATATGATGCATATTTAAGCATATATATTAATCATATTATCACTCATCTCATGCTATATCTAGCTACAACTATGCCTATTGTGCATGATTACTAGTTCTCATTCATTTTCATATGAGTGTTCCACAAATATTAGTTTTTATTAGGATTTTATTACTTTTCCTTGTCTTTGACTTGTGTGTAGGTGTTGTGATTGATTATGCATAAAGAAAGGCAAGAGGATCCAAGATGATGCAATATGGATGAGCTGCACACACTAGACTTAGCCATTTGAGGGATGGAAAAGTGATATTTTTACATCATATCAAGATCAGTATATAAGACCATGGTGTTGTATCTATCGTCTATACGAATCCAACAAGCCGAAGAACACCGAAATTGGAGTTCGTATGAACAAACGGCGACCAAAATACGAAAGCATTTGCAAGCTTAACGACCACCGGTATGAGCGGGTCCGATCATACCGCCCGCTCATAACGCGGGTTCTGGGTGATGGAAAACACCGACGCGTTTCTTCATTGTTTTTCCACCCGTTCGTTCCTACACCTTACTTCGAGCATCTCTAGTTGAGCCCTTAAATAGGCCAGACTGTAAAACGAGAATACAGTCCACTGAAAACTGAATTCATAGTTCAAAACGACACGGAGCAAAATGGAACCTGTAAATACAAACTGGAAATTTGAAATTCAAACCACGCGGGTAAATTTGACAATGAACTAGCATGTGATCATGGTTCTTGACATCATATTACACATAATTTATATGAAAGCAGTGGATCAAAAGCTGCACGATTTACTACTACAGGGTGCCGCCGTGTCCTAGACCAAAAATGAGCTCCTCCTCGATGTCGCACAACGCGAGCGATGTCGCACACGTCGATGAGATCGATTAGTTCAGCGAGCTCCAGCTTCACGATGGCGCCGCTGGTGGACGCACGCGCCCCTTCCTCTCCCTGGCCTCGCGGATCCAAATGAGCGCAATGGCCTAACGCTGATCCACATGCTCGAGATCGAGCTCCGCCGCAACCATGAGCTCAGAATCGCGCATGGCGAGCTCGAGGGCCATCTCCTCCTCATCACTGCGTGGGCATAATCGGCCAAGCCAACGATGCGCGCATGCGGAGGAGACGACGAGCTAAAGCCATCGGAGGAGGGAGGGGAGGTATGCGTAGGGCCTGCAAGGATACCTCCCTAGGGCCGGCGTACTTGCAAATCGATGCAACATGGTGGCAAGCCCTCGCCTCCAGCCACCATGCCGGTGCGTAGGCGTGCAGGGACAGCGGTGGGGACTCATCGCGATTCACCCATTTGAGGGAGGCCGACTTCTTAGCCCCCTCGGACCGCATGAACTTGGCATGCACGTCGTTGGCGAGGCGGTGTGGAGGGCAGTCTCTACTTCCCCCGCCTCCGCACCTCCTTCCCCCAAGGCTGCACTGTCCACTGCGCGAAGACATCGGGCTCGATCTACTAGCAAGGTGTGCGCGATTGCTCGTCAGAGTTGGTGGTGGCGGTGGTGGCGGCGGCGCTAGGGTTGGGTGCAGGGAAGAGTGAGGGTTTTGACCCACATCTGCTCGAGCCGCTAGTGTTTGTAGCGATCGTGTCGCTAGTATAACGGGCCACTATAAAATATTCTACAGGCTGGACATGTTCACAGGCTCAACTAGACCGACGCATCTCGACCTAGCCCGTATACTTGCCGGAATTTCACAGTTCCGTCCCGTCTAAGGGATCGACTAGAGATTCTCTTAGGTCATAGGCAACATAGGAGGGTCAATTGAGGGCCCTCCTATGCCTATATAAAGAGGAGAGGAGTCAAGGGAGAAGACCCCCATCCTCACACGCCTCCACGACGGAGCCCTGCCGCCTCCATAGCCACCACACCTCCAGGATCTAGATAAACACCTCCACACCAACAAATAAATAGGAGGAGGAGAAGCAGGCCATCATCATCATCACCACCACGCACCGGGCGCCGGCTTCATCACCATCTCCATCTCCATCAACAACTACCTCTCGCGATCCCTTGTTTTAGATCTTGTATTTGTAAGCTTGAACATGATGATCTGAATGATCTACTATTTGTATTTCTATTCATCTATGTTTGAGTAATTGATCAGGTTCTAGGTTGAGGTATCATATAGTATGCAATCCTAGACTATGTAGTTTCATATAGTATATGTATTGCTCTTTCTTCTAGTGAGAAAGAGGAGATAGATGTGATCCTTCAGACTAGAGTGTATTTTTTGACTTGCATACTGACAACGCAAGGTTGAAGTTATTACATGCCTTGTGACAAATTGATAACGATAGGGGATCGTTTATTCATCTAAAGATGTATCTTGTGCAATTCTAAAGGATCGCTACACAGTTACCCCTATAGTACTAGTGAGACCAAAAACTTAGACACCGCCTGTTATTCTATTCAATCCTATAATTACAATCCCCCTTGTTTACTTTCAGATTTAGTTTACTTTGTTCTTAGTTACTTTAAACTTCTCTCAATTATCGTTATACTATCAAACTATAAAGTAGAATATTTCCAAACAATGTTTTGGGTGTGAACATGGTCACACTGGCAATGTGGATGTGGGGTTGTGTTATTTCCAAATGCATAGTTTCCATGGGATGAACTTTATATAAATAATATTTGCTGCTACAACTACTGCAATAACCCTGTTGTTGGACGCAGGAACCCAGTCATCAGCGTGTAGCCCTAGCTCGGGGCCATAGTTGCGAGAAATAGAAGAGGGAGAAATCCTTTAACTAAACTGCCTTAGAGACTATTAATTACTATGTGTCTTTTCCCCTCCTACAGGACCCTCCTTATAAAGGGAAAAAGTGCAGATTCTTGTCTCCTCAAGTCCCGGGGTCAGACTAACGGAAAGGGAGAGGAGGAGCCAAAGGAAGGAGGAGCCGGCTGGCCGAGGTGGCCCCCACACATGGCGAATGGGGGCGGCAGCTGGGTGGGCCGCACCCTGCAAACTATGGCCCATGGCGGCGACGGCTGCCCCTTGCCTCCTTTGGGTGGCTTGACCTATTGGGCCTTTCCCTATAAGGATTTGGCCCATTAGGGAAGTTACCCTTTTTAAATTTAATTTTAAATATTTATTTAATATTAATTCCAACAATTAATATATAAATACATATTATTAATTCCTTTTGACTCGAAAAACCTTTCGGCTCCCTCTAAACGACTTTAGATCCTCCCGGAACGATTCCAGATCTCTCTCGGAACACTTCCGATATTCTCTCTTTCTTACTTCGGTGATTCTGTTATAACCAAAACGATCTCCGAGCATCATCGTGCCCATAAGTGTTTTACCCTACGAAGCGGGAATATCGCAGACATGATCAAGACACCTCTCATATCAATGATCATCAGCGGGACCATGATGCCCATAATGACTCTTGTGCATTCCATGATGTATATGTCATTTGAACCATATAAACACTAAGTCCAATTCTCTTTGTTACTTTGATAATTGACTTGTGCGAGATCTTATCATCGGTATCATTATATACCTTGTTCAATAACATTACCGACAAGTGATGTTTTACTCGTTCCGTGATACTCCATCCTTGTGACCGAGTCACATGTTGCACAACATTCATGGATGTAATCTCACTGAGTGGGCTCAGCGTATCTTCACATCACGCGGGAGAAGAAATCTAGATATTGATGCATAGACCTTACCAATTCCCTATGGAATACCCAATATACACATTTATGATCATCCTATTATGAGGTGATGGTTGATGCAATCAAAGCAGCCTCAGGTGATAGTGATTAAATATGATCTCACGATCCATGGAGTAGGATACTTCATTTCTAACTACTGCAACGCCGAACTTTGTGACTTGATCATGTTGCAATACTTATGTTAGGTAATTCCCATCACATCATCACCAGTGATATAACCTCACTGTCAATTGGCATAAATGCTCCATGACCAGGAAACCTTGATCATCAATTGCTCAATGAACTAGTTGTATAGAGGCTTAATAGGGACCTTTATATGTTTACATACCACACGTGTATCGATGTTTCCGATTGGCACAATTATAGCATGATATAAAACTATTATGAAGTAATGAGATATGATAATATACACCCTTTATTATTTGCCTCTAAGGCATATCTCCTTCAGAGTCAAGAATACAAATATACATTACAAAGATGCAAATCACATTGAAAATGATAAAACATCCGAGTATAGATAACATGCAAAATTGGACTAAGAGTCCTGAAGAATAACTAATGGTGTCCATAACCCTGCCCAGGCCAAGTTGGAAGGGTAACCATGCTAACATCGTCGAACTCATAACTATCAAAGCAAAGGGGTGCCGACAAATGGTAAAGGAAAAAAGAGAGTAGTCAGTGAAGGGTTTCGCGGCATGGAAAACAAAAAATTTCTACCGCATACAAACAAACAAGCCAAGATCTATCTACTAGATTGTAGCAACGAGTTGATGGAATAACTCACCCTCGAAGATTCCAAAGTGTTTAACGAGAGCGGATTCTCGTGGGTGATGTAGTCGTACTCTTTCCGATCTCAAGATCGCGTAGACGATCCTTCCCATGCGTTCAAGGCGCTCCATGATCGGTCACACGTCGGTACTCGACGAACACCTTCCTCTCCCTTGTTCCAGCAGGCAGCAGAGGTTGTAGCACTCCCCTCGCGATTCCGGCAGCACAACGGCGTGGTACCGGAAGTAGAGGGGAGATCTCGTAGCGCTTCGCCTTAAGCCGGAGCGAGTATGGTGGAGTATGAGAGGGCTCCTCGGTGATCTAGGTTTTAGACACACCAAGGAGGAGGTGCTAGAGCCGGCGGCTAGGGTTTGGGGCACCCCAAGTCGGCGGCTAGGGCAACCCTGGGAGGTGGCGGCAGCAGCAGGAGGTGGTGGCGCCAATCTAGGGTTTTGGAGGAGAGGTACTTGTGTGCTAGGAGGGCAGCCTGCCCTCCCTTTATAGGTGGGAGGCGCGGCCAAGGGGAGGGGAGTCCCTCCCCAACTCGGCTTGGAGGTGGGCCGGCGGTTGGAGGAGGGAATCCCTCCCCAACTCGGTTTCCCACTCCTCCTCCTCCTCCTCCTTTTAAATAAACCATTTATTTTGGACAGCAAAGACACCTAGTACATGATGCAATCATTCCAACTTACAATGACACATTCATGTACCCTTCCCTCTCCCGGAGTGCCGGACATTCCGGAACATTCTAGAACATTCCCGATGAAAACACCGGAACCATTCCCCAACTCCGAAACGGGACTTTCTTTATATGAATCTTATTCTCCGGACCATTCCGGATCTCCTCGTGATATCCCGAATCCCATTCGAGACTCCGAACAACATTCGGACTCTTTCTCATCATTCCATAACTAATCAAACAACGTCGAATCCTTAAGTGTGTCTCCCTACGGTTCGTGAATTATGCAGACATGATCGAGACACTTCTCCGAACAATAACCAATAGAGGAATCTGGAAATTCATATGGCTCCCACATATTTCTATGATTACTTTGCGATTGAATGAACCACTTACATACGATATCAATTTCCCTTTGTCTCACGATAGTTTACTTATCCGAGGTTATGATCGTCGGCATCTCTGCATACCTAGTTCAACCTCGTTACTGATAAGTACTCTTTTCTCGTTCCCGTGATATGTGATCCCTTGTGATCCAGTCACATGCTTGCAAGCTAATTGGATGACATTTCACCGAGAGGGCCCAGAGTATATCTATCCGTCATATGGATGGACAAATCCCACTCTTGATCCATGTGTTTCAACCAATACTTTCTGAACACTCAATACCACCTTTATAGCCACCCAGTTACGGTGTGGTGTTTGATGTCATCAAAGCATCCATCCGGTAAAGGTGATATGCATGATCTCATGGTCGAAGGAATTAGATAACTTTTTATGAGAAAGCATATAGCAATTGAACTATTAAAATGACTTGATCTTTATGCTACGCTTATCTATAGGAGTATGTCCACCATATCATTCTCCTAACGATATGATCTTGTTGTTAATAACATCTCAATTTTCATGATAGGGAAACCACAATCATCTATTAACCAACAAGCTAGTATTATATAGAGGCTTTACTAGGGACTTCAAATTAAGTTTACAAATCACACAAGTATTAATGTTTCCTTGTTAATATTATTATAGCATGAATGTAAACATTTATCATAAACACAAAGATATAATAATAACTACATTTATTATTGCCTCTAGGGCATATCTCCAATAGTCTCCCACTTGCACTAGAGTCATCTAATCTAGATTACATGGTAATATACCGAACACCCATGGCAGTTTGGTGTTGGTCATGTTTTGCCCTCGGGAGAGGTTTAGTCAACGGATCCGCCACATTCAGATCTGTGTGTACTTTGCAAATCTTTATATACCCATCTTGGATATGTTCTCGAATAGCGTGAAAACGTAGCTTGATGTGCTTCAGCTTCTTGTGTGACCTTGGTTCTTGCGCATTGGCTATGGCGCCCATGTTATCACAATTGATAGACATTGGGTCCAGCGCACTAGGAACCACACCCAGCTCTGTAATGAACTCTTTCATCCATATTGCTTCTTGTGAAGCCTCTGAAGCAGCCATGTATTCCGATTCAGTTGAAGATCTCGCCACAACGCTTTGCTTTGCACTCCTCCAGCTAACTGCTGCACCATTCAAAATAAATACGTATCCAGATTGTGATTTAGAATCATCCGGATCGGTGTTCCAACTAGCATCGGTGTAACCATTAACAACGAGCTGTTCATCACCTCCATAAGAAAGAACCATATCCTTAGTTCTTCTCAAGTACTTAAGGGTGTTTTTGACCGCTGTCCAATGATCCACTCCTAGATCACTTTGATATCTGCTAGTCAAACTAACAGCATATGCAATGTCGGGTCTAGTACATAGCATGGCATACATTAGAGATCCTATGGTGAGGCATAGGGAGTCTTACTCATCCTTTCTCTATCTTCTGCCGATGTCGGACTCTGAGTTTTACTCAAGGTCGTATTGGGCAACATGGGCAAGAACCCTTTCTTGCTATCTTCCATTCCAAACCTCTTTAGAACTTTGTCCAAATATGTACTTTGTGACAATGATATTTGGCGTTTTGATCTATCTCTATAAATCTTTATGCCTAATATGTAACTTCGCCAAGATCCTTCATTGAAAAACTATTATTCAAATATTCTTTGACACTATTAAGAAGGTCTACATCATTCCCAATCAATAATATGTCATCCACATATAGTATTAAGAATGCTACAGAGCTCCCACTCACTTTCTTGTAAATACAAGCTTCTCCATAAGTTTGTATAAAACCAAAACTTTTGATTACCTTATCAAAACGTTGATTCCAACTTCGGGATGCTTGCTTCAATCCATAGATGGACCTTTGAAGTTTGCATACCTTGTTAGCATCTTTAGGATCGACAAAACCTTTGGGTTGCATCATATACAACTCTTCATCAATGTCACCATTGAGGAATGCTGTTTTGACATCCATCTGCCATATCTCATAATCGTAATATGCAGCGATTGCTAACATAATCCTCACAGACTTTAGCTTCGCTACTGGTGAGAAAGTCTCATCGTAGTCAACTCCTTGAATTTGTCGAAACCCTTTTGCGACAAGTCGAGCTTTATAGACAGTAACATTACCATCAGCATCTGTTTTCTTCTTGAAAATCCATTTGTTCTCGACAGCCTTCCGGCCATCCGGTAAGTCCACCAAAGTCCATACTTGGTTTTCGTACATGGATCCAATCTCGGATTTCATGGCTTCCTGCCATTTATTGGAATCTGGGCTCATCATCGCTTCCTCATATGTCTCAGGGTCATCGATTGTTGTCCACCAACATGACACTCATAACGGGATCATACCAATCTGGAGTGGTACGAGTTCTCGTTGACCTGCGAGGCTCTGTAGCAACTTCGACCGAAGTTTCATGATCATCATCATTAGCTTCCTCTCTAATTTGTGCAGGCACCACAGGAACTTCTTCCAGCGCTGCGCTACTCGCAATTTCGAGAGAAGGTTCGTCAACCTCGTCGAGTTCTACTTTCCTTCCAGTCACTTCTTTCGAGAGAAATTCCTTCTCTAGAAAGGATCCATTCTTGGCAACGAAGATTTTGCCTTCGGATCTATGATAGAAAGTATACCCAATAGTTTCCTTCGGGTATCCTATGAAGACGCATTTTTCCGCTTTGGGTTCAAGCTTGTCCGGCTGTAACTTCTTTACATAGGCTTCGCATCCCCAAACTTTAAGGAACGACAATTTAGGTTTCTTCCCAAACCATAATTCATACGGTGTCGTTTCAACGGATTTAGACGGTGCCCTATTTAAAGTGAATGCGGCTGTTTCTAATGCATAACCCCAAAATGATAGCGGTAAATCTGTAAGTGACATCATAGAACGAACCATATCTAAGAGAGTTCGATTACGACGTTCAGACACACCATTACGCTGTGGTGTTCCTGGCGGTGTCAATTGTGAAAGTATTCCGCATTTCTTCAAATGCTCGCCAAACTCGTAACTTAGATATTCACCTCCACGATCAGAACGTAGAAATTTAATCTTCTTGTTACGTTGATTCTCTACCTCACTTTGAAATTCCTTAAACTTCTCGAAAGTTTCGGACTTATGTTTCATGAAATAGATATACCCATATCTACTCAAGTCATCCGTGAAGGTAAGAACATAACGATAACCATCATGATGCTACACTCATTGGACCACACACATCGGTATGTATGATTTCCAATAAGTCCGTAGCTCGCTCCATTATACCAGAAAATGGAGTCTTAGTCATTTTACCCATCAGACATGCTTCGCATCTTTCAAGTGATTCAAAATCAAGTGATTCAAGAAGTCCATCGGAATGGAGTTTCTTCATACGCTTCACTCCAATGTGACCAAGACGACAGTGCCACATATAGGTCGAGTTATCGCTCGATTTCAAACGTTTAGCCTCAATGTTATTAATATGTGTATTTCCACTATCGAGATTCAACAAGAATATACCATCTATCAAAGGTGCATGTGCATAAAACATATTACTCATATAAATCGAACAACCATTATTCTCGGATTTAAACAAGTAACCGTCTCGCAATAAACAAGATCCCGATATAATGTTCATGCTCAACGCAGGCACCAAATAACAATTATTTAAGTATAAAACTAATCCCGATGGTAGATGAAGGGGTAGCGTGCCGACCGCGATCACATCAACCTTTGATCCGTTTCCCACACGCATCGTCACCTCGTTCTTCACTAGCTTCCGTTTATTCTGCAGCTCCTGTTTCGAGTTACAAATATGAGCAACCGAACCAGTATCAAATACCTAGGCACTACTACGAATACTAGTGAGATACACATCAATAACATGTATATCAGATATACCTTTCTTATTGATGTTGCCGTTCTTCAAATCCGCCAAGTACTTTGGGAAATTCCGCCCAAAGGACCTTCTCCTTTGCGGTAAAAGCACTCAAGATCGTGCTTGGGTCCAGCCTTGGTCTTCTTCGTCGGTGTGGCAACTTTCTTGCCACCCTACTTGAAGTGTCCCTTCTGCTTAGACTTGCCTTTCTTGAATTTGGTGGTCTTATTGACCAACAACACTTGGTGCTCTTTCTTGATCTCCACTTCTGCAGATTTTAACATAGCAAACAGTTCTGGCAACTGCTTGTTCATGTTATGCATGTTGTAGTTCATCACAAAGTTCTTGTAACTTGGTGGTAGTGATTGGAGGACACGGTAAATCCCCAAAGCATTAGGAATCACTATACCCAAGCTTTGAAGTTTGTTTATGCCCTGCACATCTTAAGCACATGCTCACCGACGAGCTGCCCTCTTCCATCTTGCAGTTAAAGAACTTTTGAAGCCTCATAGCTCTCAATTGTCGCATGAGTCTCAAAGATCAATTTGAGGTCACGGACAATATCATGTGGGTCTGAATTCTCAAACCTTTTAAGCTCTGATTCTAAACCATACAAGATAGCACATTGAACTATGGAGTACTGATTCTTAGAGCAAGGTAAACATTCTTTACTTCATCAAGAGCATCACCGCAGTGGGTCACCCATGGTGCATCCAGACATAGGTCAAATTACCACCGTGAGGACAATCCTCAAATTGGAACCAATCCGCGAAGTTGCTTCCATTGTTTTTCAACTTTTCTTTCTCTAGGAACGCATTAAAATTGATGGTAGGGGCTGCCATTGATCTACAACATATTTGCAATAGTTTAGACTAAGTTTATGACAAATTGAGTTCTAATTAATAGTAAAGTTTAATCTAGGTGAACTCCCACTCAAAACAACATCCCTCACATTGTTTTAGTGATCACACGAACCAAATCCACCATATCAAAACCGATCATCACGAGTTGATATAGTTTCAATGGCGAACAATCGACATGTTCATCATATCTACTATATGACTCATGCTTTACCTTTCGGTGATCCGTGTTCACGAGACCATGTCATACATGCTAGGCTCGTCAAGATCAAACCTTAGCTACCGCATAAGCAAATCTGGCTTGCTTACGTTGTATACACTTGCGGAATCTAACACACCCGATCATCACGTGGTGCTTCGAAACAACAAGCTTTAGCAACGGTGCATACTAAGGGTGAACACTTTAGAACTTGAAATTTATGTGCATGAGGGATCATCTTATAATGCTACCGTCGTCTACTAAGCAATACAAGATGCATAAAGGATTAACATCACATGCAATTCATAATATGTGATATGATATGGCCTTTCTTCTTTGTGCTTCCGATCTCCATCTTCAAGCACGAACATGATCTCCATCATCACCGGCATTGCATCAAGGTCAATGACACTTCTCCATGGTTGTCGTCCACCGGCTTCAACTATTACAACTACTTTGAATAGATACGCGGATCTTAACATAAATTAAAGACAACCATATGGCTCCTGCCGGTTGCCAACTTACAATAAGGAACATTGCATACATCAAATATAATCACAATCATGGCCATATCACATCATCAGACACCCCGCAAAACAAAGTTAGACGCATCTACTTTCTTTGCATATTTTACGTGGTTTGGGGCTTTCAATAAGTGTCGTTCTAACTTACGAACAAGAACCACAACATTGATACTAGTATTGTTAATCACCCGTTGTAAATTGGATCTCCACTATGCTGGGAGAAACAGGCACCCGCAAAGCCACTTATGCAATACAAGTTGCATGTCAAGCGTGGAGCAAGTCTCATGAACGATGTCATGTAAGGTTAGCCCGGGCCGCTTCATCCCAACATCCCGCAAGATGCAAAGTACACAAGAAGCAATTGACAATAAAAGCATCAATGCCCACAATGACCATTGTGTTCTACTCGTGCAACAGATCTACATATAGACACGGCTCTGATACCACTGAAGGGTTTCGTGGCATGGAAAACAAAAATTTCTACCGCATACAAACAAACAAGCCAAGATCTATCTACTAGATTGTAGCAACGAGTTGATGGAATAACTCACCCTCGAAGATTCCAAAGTGTTTAACGAGAGCGGATTCTCGTGGGTGATGTAGTCGTACTCTTTCCGATCTCAAGATCGCGTAGACGATCCTTCCGGCGCTGCGTTCCGGCAGCGCTCCCGCAGTCGGTCACACGTTCGGTACTCGACAAAGACCTTCCTCTCCCTTGTTCCAGCAGGCAGCGGAGGTTGTAGCACTCTCCTCATGATTCCGGCAGCACAACGGCGTGGTACTGGAAGTAGAGGGGAGATCTCTCAGGGCTTCGCCTTAAGCCGGAGCGAGTATGGTGGAGTATGAGAGGGCTCCTCGGTGATCTAGGTTTTAGACACACCAAGGAGGAGGTGCTAGAGCCGGCGGCTAGGGTTTGGGGCACCCCAAGTCGGCGGCTAGGGCAACCCTGGGAGGTGGCGGCAGCAGCAGGAGGTGGTGGCGCCAATCTAGGGTTTTGGAGGAGAGGTACTTGTGTGCTAGGAGGGGCAGCCCTGCCCCTCCCTTTATAGGTGGGAGGCACGGCCAAGGGGAGGGGAGTCCCTCCCCAACTCGGCTTGGAGGTGGGCCGGCGGTTGGAGGAGGGAATCCCTCCCCAACTCGGTTTCCCACTCCTCCTCCTCTTTCCAAAACTTGCCGTTTGACTTTCAAACTAGCTGTTTGACTTTTCAAATTAGGATTTAAATAAACCCTTTATTTTGCACAGCAAATACACCTAGTACATGATGCAATCATTCCAACTTACAATGACACATTCACGTGCCCTTCCCCCTCCCGGAGTGTCGGACATTCCGGAACATTCTAGAACATTCCCGATGAAAACACCGGAACCATTCCCCAACTCCGAAACGGGACTTTCTTTATATGAATCTTATTCTCCAGACCATTCCGGATCTCCTCGTGATATCCCGAATCCCATTCGAGACAACAACATTCGACTCTTTCTCATCATTCCATAACTACTCAAACAACGTCAATCCTTATGTGTCTCCCTACGGTTCGTGAATTATGCGACATGATCGAGACACTTCTCGAACAATAACCAATAGAGGAATCTGAAATTCATATGGCTCTACATATTTCTCGATTACTGCGATCGAATGAACCACTTACATACGATATCAATCTCCCTTTGTCTCACGATAGTTTACTTATCCGAGGTTATGATCGTTGCATCTCTCGCATACCTAGTTCAACCTCACATCGATAAGTACTCTTTTCTCGTTCCCGTGATATGTGATCCCTTGTGATCCAGTCACATGCTTGCAAGCTAATTGGATGACATTTCACCGAGAGGGCCCAGAGTATATCTATCCGTCATATGGATGGACAAATCCCACTCTTGATCCATGTGTTTCAACCAATACTTTCTGAACACTCAATACCACCTTTATAGCCACCCAGTTACGGTGTGGTGTTTGATGTCATCAAAGCATCCATCCGGTAAAGGTGATATGCATGATCTCATGGTCGAAGGAATTAGATAACTATGTATCAGAAAGCATATAGCAATTGAACTATTAAAATGACTTGATCTTTATGCTACGCTTATCTATAGGAGTATGTCCACCATATCATTCTCCTAACGATATGATCTTGTTGTTAATAACATCTCAATGTTCATGATAGGGAAACCACAATCATCTATTAACCAACAAGCTAGTATTATATAGAGGCTTTACTAGGGACTTCAAATTAAGTTTACAAATCACACAAGTATTAATGTTTCCTTGTGAATACTATTATAGCATGAATGTAAACATTTATCATAAACACAAAGATATAATAATAACTACATTTATTATTGCCTCTAGGGCATATCTCCAACAGTCAGTACTGAGGCCAGTAAACGGTGAGTCTCTTAGAATTCAGCGGCTCTCGCCTACATAGGTATGGTGAGATTAGCGGCAGCGAAACATGCACTAAACAACCTATAGAGACGTTATACAACTGTAGGCTATCAAAGAGGGGTAATAGAGACTTATTTGGAACCAACCTGATACTAACACCAAACATAACCCATCCTGGATTTCCCCCTCGAGACCAAATGAGGAAGTCCTTCCGAGGAACTCACACAGTTGTAAGTTTTATTAATCATTCCATTGAAGTTGCCATACTTACTAGCCATATATAGATAACATAATACATCCCAATATCATCATATGTTGGCACTTTTAATTAACCATTGCGTTCTCGTGGAGCTAATTACTAGTCATGCCAAAGTCAATTTTATAGCACTAATTTAGTATGATTAGTCTATGGTCAAGACACTATATATGCTCCAAGTATTCCATAATCACGGACACGACTTTTCGAAAAGATTTATCTTGTAGGGGTGCACATATAGCAACACACGCATGATCATCCTCGGGAAAAATCAAATGAAAGAAAATAGGCATCATGATAGAACATTCACAAGATTCAAAAATGATTTTGGGGGTCCACCCTACTAAGATACCCGCAACAAAGTCGGTCGGGCTTCAAGACGGACCTAGGATTTGTCATGACGGATGAAAAAGATGGGGAATCCTAAAGTGTGAGTGGGCTTGTTCAGATAGCGTAAACATGACATAACTCCTAAACAATACAATAATAAACTTCTCCTCGAGCAACGATAGTAAATAAAGCATCAAAGCATGGCATAAGTGAAGGAGATATGCCCTAGAGGCAAATAATAAATGGATTTATTATCATATCTTAATTAGTTCATAATAATATTATACCGTGCTATAACTGTATCAAGCGGAAACATTAATACAAGTGTGATATATAAACAAACCAAGTCCCTAGTAGCCTCTATACAACTAGTTTATTGGGAAACCAATGATCAAGGTTTCCTAATCATGGAGCATTTATGCTAGTTGACGATGAGGTCATCTTTTTGAGGGTGAAACAATAGGAGAGAATCCCACTACAATTTTTTATATATAAAAGGTAGTACAGCTTACATATTCTATACAAGCTCAAAGAAAAATAAAAAAGATTATGGATTACAAAAGATCTAAACTTGGGATTGCAGCCATTCCTTGAATGTTGCTGCATGTTTTTCTTCATTATATATCTAACCATTCTTAGTTCTTGTTTGTAAATCTCTTTCCAGCTCTCAAAGCTAGGTCTCTGTTGATTGACGAGCTTATTATTTCTTACTATACAAATGCTCCAAGAGGCAAGGATGATAATCTCCATTGCAAAAGGTAATTGTAGCTTGTTTTTGATATCACTGATTGATTCCCAAACAGAAAGGTCTCGAGTTCTTTGAGGACAGATGTGATCCCAGCATTTCTTAGAAAAAGGGCACGTGAAGAAAAGATGAATGAGACTCCCTTCTTGAATACGGTCCATTATGATATAGGAATAAGACGACAGATGCATATTTTTCCTTCCTAGCAAGTTTCTTGTGTTTAATCTATCCAACAGTAGCATCCAAAATAATAACTTGTGTTCTGTATGACAAGAAGTATCCCATATCCAAGGAAAATGAGGAGGAGCAGAATTTTGTCCAACCATAACCTTGTAAGCATTTTGTGTGGTGAACACATTTGATCCCAAAATGTAACTCCAAGAATCTTTGTTACCTTCTTCAATTTGTAAAATAGTCTGCTCACATATCTCTTCTACTTGAAGGAATTCCTCATGAGCTTGGTGAGAAAGTGTCAGATGGAAAAGATCTTGTAGGAATTCAGTGTTCACAAGTTCATGTATGCTCATGTCAGTTTTTTTGGCATAAGAAAGTAAGTGAGAAAATTTATGTTGCATACAGGAATCTTTCCAAATGTCAGTCCAGAAAAGAATGCTTCTCCCATCACCTAGCACTCCTTTTTCCATTCCTTTGTAAATATCTAGAAGATTCAAATGTGCTTTCCACCAGAATGAGCCTTCCATGTGGTTATCAGGCAAGATACCTTTGCTGTAATATGAATGCCTCACCAGCTTAACCCAAGGAATATCATGGTTATTGTAGAATTTTTCCAGGTTCTTTAGAAGTAAGGCATTGTTCTGAATGCTCAAGTTTAGCTCTCCAAGTCCTCCTTGTTCTTTTGGTCTGCATATTTTTGACCAAGAAACCAGTGCTGATCCTCTAGCCTGTACCTTAGTATCTTTTTTCCTCCAGAGACAATGCCGCAGGTATTTGATCACCTAATTTTTGATGGTGATGGGTACATCAAGGCAACACATGTAGAATAATGGTAGAGAAGATAAGACAGATTTAATCATTTCAAGCTTGCCTCCATAATTGATAAAATTAGCAATTCCACATAGTATTTTTTCCACTCTATATACCATTGGTAGAAAGTATTCCAAGCTTGGTTTTGTAATTCCAAAAGGTAAACCCAGATATGTGAAAGGTAAATTCCCTTTTAAATAGTTTACTGTAAGAGAAAAGTGAGTCAGCCTTTCATCATTCATATCTATAGGCATCAAACTGGATTTTTGATAGTTTACTTTTAGTCCAGTGGAACTAGCAAATGAGTTCAAGATTGCTTTCAAAGTCTGAAGTTAAGAAGCTTCTCCATTTAAAACCAACAGAGTATCATCTGCAAACTGGATGACAGGAAAGTCTGGGCATGCAGGACAGTTGAGTGGTGCAAACAGAAGACCTTGTTGCATAGCCTTATTGAGAATGGATTGAAGAAGATCAGTAGCTAAAACAAATAACAGGGGGAGAGAGGATCTCCTTGCCTGACACCCCTTTTACAGTAAAATCTTTTTCCCTGCACCCCATTTAGCAAAAAATAAGAAGTACCAGAAGTGAGCATTAATTTAATCCAATTGATCCATCTCTCTCCAAATCCTCTAGCCGATTTCATTTTTGGATTGATGGCACTGAAAAAGATACTCAAAAGCCCATCCTAAGAAATATTGAATTAATCTTTGTTTGAGGAATCCATATTGATTCTTGTGCACCAAATCCAAAATAATTCCTTGCAGTCTATTTGCCAATAATATTGTCAAAATTTTCAGCACACTGTTTAATAGTGAGATGGGTCTAAAATCTCCAGGATATTTTGGACATTCAGTCTTAGGTATCAGAGTGATCAGAGAAGAATTTATGCTTTCCATCATAGAAGTCTTGGCTGAGGGAGATGATGTCATCTTTAATTATTGGCCAACAATTTTTGATAAACTCATTATTAAAACCATCAGGCCCAGGAGACTTGTCATTAGGCAGCTCATTGATCACACTTTCAATCTCCTTAGTAGTGAAAGGGGCCTCAAGGGCGTTGCTTGCATCAAGATCCATTCCATTACCATACAAATCATGTAAGTTAAAATGCATGGATGGATTGTCAGAATTTCCCATTCTTTCTTTGAAAGCATTCCAAAGAATTTCAGCCTTTCCTTCATGATCAGTAACCTCCACATTGTTGTTGCCTTTAACATGGAGATGAAGTTATGTCTATAGTTAATTGTTGCTTTTGTATGAAAGAATTTTGTATTTGCATCTCCAAGCTTGACCCAATTGATTTTCCCACTTTGCTTCCAGTATGCCTTTTGATTTTGTAGTAGTGTCATGATATGTGATTTCAAAATGTATTTGAGATTCCATTCTGGTATAATGAGTGATCTGGACTCTTCCATGTTATCAAGTAATTCAATAACAACATTTACCTTGTTAATAGGGGATTTTAGACTAGGTAAAATATTGGCCCAAAGCTTGTTGGTTCTTATAGCATTCTTCAGTTTTGCATTAATTCTTTTTGCACTATCAGAAAAACCAACTAGGATATTCCAAGCATTTTACACAATTTGTTTAAAGTCACTATGTTGCGGCCAGTAGTTCTCAAATCTGAAAATTCTTGCCTTAGGGATTTTTGTTCCAATGGATATGATGCAAGGGAGATGGTCAGAAGTAGGTTTGACAAGAGGATAAACAAAAGATGATGGATATGATATTGTCTAGGAACTGGATGTAAAAAACCAGTCCAATCTCTCAAGAAGGGGGTCCTTTTGTATGTTACTCCAAGTGAACTTCTTTCCTTTAAGTGATAGCTCAATTAAACCCAGGTTGCTGATAGCTTCATTGAATAAGAGCATTTCATTTACATCACCACCCCCCTGTTTCTGTCAGAGACCTTTCCTATTAAGTTAAAATCTCCTACTATCAACCAATCCACATCATCAACAATGCCAATGTTGTCAAACCAATCCAAAAACATAGCTTTTCTTTCAGGAGTACAGGGCCCATAAGTATTAGAGATTAATCATGTGTTGTCAGAGAGTTTACAAGTGAACTTCATAGACAAAGAAAAATCATTTGTATATGCTAGCTACCCTTCAAATAGAGCACTATTCCAGATTGTAATTATCCTGCCAGAAGCCCCCACTGAAGGAATAAATTCAAACTTATTGAATTTTTTAGGACAGAACTTTCTTAGATAATCCAGGTCAAAGAATTCTCTTTTTGTTACTTGCAGGAAAATAATGTCATGACCAGCTTCATCAATCTTACTAGCCAGGTCTAGCCATTTATTTTCAGAGTTAATCCCCCTAATATTCTAGTTCCTTATTTTCCATCTTTTGTATTATTGATGGAAAACTATGTTGTTGTTTGTTTTATGGTAGAAACAAAATATGCTTTCCACCAGTGACCAAAGATATAGTAGACGCAATATCCAAATTGCCGGCACCCATTCATAATAAAGATAAGGTCTCACCATTTCAGTTACAAAAGAGAATATCCAGACAGCCATATTGAGAACATAATAGGTGTCAAACAAAAATGCTTTGCCATCATGGAAGCCAAAATACTTAGTTTGTGACAACATTAAGGAAACTTATTTAGGCAACTTCTTTTTGGCTTGTTGGGCACAGGTTCCAACAGCCCCTTTCTTGGCAGCAACTTGTGAAGGTTTTACTGATTCCTTTCCTTTTCCCTTATGCATGGTGCTTGGACCAGGTGCCTTTTTGTTCTTCTCCAAGATCTTACTTTTCTTGAGCAGCTTGTTTTCTAGTCCTTCCTCTGCCACCTTACACAAAGAGATAGCAAGATTTTTTACAATGCCAGGGTTAATATCAGGTGGAGCAGTATGACAGGATAGACAATTTTTGTCAAAACAATAAGCATGACTTTTAAAACCATCATTTAGTTCAATGATTCTGGGGCTTCTTCTCACCTCAGATTCAACCAAAGGAGGCCCATATCCCTTTCTTTTCCTTTTTGGGATAATTGGTGATGAGAAGTTACTTTCAGGCTAAAAAAATGTTCAGTGCCATCAGAGATCAGACAAGGAGCAATGGTGGTGGAGCATTTATCAGGAATCAAGAAAGATATAGTCTCTTCATAACCAATTGGTTCTATGACCAAATTCCATAGAGTAGATTTCAGAAAATTTCTTGTCCAATCAAACTTTTCAGATGTCAATAACATTAAAGTTATAAAGTGAAACCAACTTACAGGAATCTGACAAATAGGGCCGTCACAATCTAACTTCTTGGAGTGTTGAGCTAATAATCTCTTCCAAAGGCTGACTCCTTGAGATGAGAATGTTTGTAACATGGCATGTTCCTCAAGGATTTGAAAGAATTGACTCTGAACCATCCCAACTTGGAGCTAAATATGCGCAATGTTTGGTGAATCTAGCCCCACATCCTCAAGCATACCATCATTGTTCTCTTCAATGACACCAGCCTAATCAACATCCACATCTAGATCTTCTTCCTCCTCCTGGTAAGCTTGCAAAATGTTGTTTAATCCCTCACCTAGGAAAGCAGGCATACCAAGTTACTCAACAACAAATTCATTATTATTATTAGCCACCTCATACACAGAGTTTGTACTGTCAGAGCTAGCAGTGACCCCACTGTTTTCCTGTGGTGGTAAGTTCAGAGGATCAATCTACATATCAACAAGGGGCTCCACAATTTTTGCTTCAACATTCCCAGGAGCATGTTGTTGCACATTATTTCCCATGGCCCAATGGTCCCATCCCTCATCATTGTTGTTGTTGTTGTTGTTGTCGGGTTGGGGTGGAGGAGGAGGTTGCTGAAATTTAACTACATTATTCAATCCATTTGCAGGCAATGGGTGGGGGTCCATCACATTATCAGGTAAAGGATCCTCATCTGCAGGTCCACCACTCAACAGGTTATTGAACAGGACTTCAACAGAGAAGGTCCAAGATTCAGAGTCAGGGCTATCCCCCTTAGTGAGTGTGACACTTTTAGGTATATCTATAAGATCAGTGACTCGCAGTTAGCAAGGATTCTCCCTTTTTTGTTTGGATCTCTCTCCTGTAACAACAGCTTACCAATATCAGCAAAAACTGCATTGAGATCATCAGTACAACAATGGTCTAAGGGATAACCAACCATCATCACCCACCATTCAATATTAAATTGTGCCCTCCTCCAGTTAGTCCCCTCATTATGCTTGACAATGGAAATATGCACATCTTCGAAAGGAATAGGGATATTTCTAATTAGTCTTTCGCGGTCACTGACATGGGAGAACTGCACATAAGCTTCCCCAAAAGGACAATTTTGGACAGCAATGAAGCCAACTGTAGCGGAGTTGAGCAAAAAAATCTTGCTGCACCTCTCTGAAATTTGAAAAGGGGATCTCACCTGGAGGCAAAGGATGGATAGAACCGATTGCATACTTTTCATGTTCTCGGGGTCGACGCAGCACCACAACCCTCTTGACTGAAGTTCTCCCTTCAACTTCCTGGATGTCGAAGCCATGAGGGAGAAAAGTCCTCGGATTAATGGGGATGTTAGCCATAGCCACAGATGAGGAATCGACTGAACTGTAGCAGTTGTAGGAGTAGAGTTGGAGGAGCCAGGGGCGAAGGAAGACGAGGTGGCAAGATAGAGTAGCTCCTCAGGCGAGAAAAAGTGCGAGAAATCAGCGGCTGAAAAGGTTGTCTTAACTTCCTGTGCCGTCCCGAAAGCCCTGAACCAAGAGAGGTAATTTGCGTTGGGCCAAACCTTTCCAGAGAAGGAAGGAAATTTCCAACTTTTTAAGAAACCCGGTAAAAGGGGCGACAGGCAAATTAACTCAGATTGATTTTGTCGGCCAAGAACAAGCGTTGATTCCTCACAACCTCAGCGTGGGACAGCCCATTAAGACCATTAGTGTCAATTTTCTCCTGAAAAGTTGTACTTGAATTGCAGTTAAGATTTCCAACAACACATGACTGAGCGGAATCTATGGACAATCTTTTGAAAACAGAAGTACAGTTATTATTTTTGGAACAATTCTTGGATGTGACCAACTACGATTCCTTATCTTGTTCTTTGTAATATTTTAATTCTTCAAATCACCAATTTGGCCCTCCATTGCCCCAAAGATGAACAAAGCAATCAAATGACTTTTGAGAAAACTTGCTCGTGTTATAGATTTCAAAACCTATGGCTCTTGATGCAATCGAGAATCAAAAGGTTCGATCCTGAAGGAGAATCACTTTGAATAAATTTTCTCTTCCTCCAAAGAAAGCTTGGAGCACAAGACTAACAGTGTGAATATCAAGCTTGAAGCTGGCACGTCCAAAAGAAATGACCAAAAAGAAATCCCTTCTACCAGAACCACCAGAAGAGTTGACAACATGTCCAAACTTTTCTAAAGTAAATTTGTTAAAAAGGAGGCCTTTCTCAAAATCAAGTGAAGTAGCAAAATATGATATCACCTGATCCAACTCAACTTTGTCCTTTGGCAAAACAACTTGTTCAAGATTTGGCTCATTCAAGGTTAATTCACTTTTGGGAATAGCATCGATCTTAAAATTTTGATCTCCAATCAAAACACTATGTATGGGTAACTCCACTGTGGCTCCTTCCGATAAAGATTCACCCTGAAGAATATATCTGGCATCAATAACAATTTATTTTTCATTAAGAACAACCAAACGTCTTTCTTGGGGTCTAAGAATCAGAAACGCATCAAAGGCCATAGCATCTCCAGAAAGAGTTTTACAAGAAGCCTTCCATCTTAGGACCTTGGAGAAAGAGCCATTTTTTAACCTAGCAGGTGATCTAGTGTAACACCCTAGTTTTAGTTAATCCTTAATTAGGGTTGTTTGTGCATTTATGAGCATCATATTTTAAATTTCATGCAAAAGAAATAATGCAAAACCCTAAACCGTAATCCCCCTCCCTCTTTGAAAATGAGTTCAAAAGGTTTTGAATATTTTTGAAAACACAAAAACTTGTGGAGCCCAAATGGACTAAAGGTGCCCCCAACTATTTCACATGTTTTACAAACCTTCTGGTATTTTTGAAATAACCCAAAACAGATTTGAAATTTAAATACAAGCTCAAAAGGAGAAAACAAATTTTGGAAAAAGGTTTTGTTGGAAAAAATGGAGCCAACAGCCAACCAGGCCGGCCCGGCTATTGCCGTGCCTACCTACCGCCCACCCGTGCAGCAGCCAGCAGCCACCCGTGGCCCAACCTCGGCCCAGCCCACTTACCGGTTCGTCCTCGTCGTCTTCGTTGATGACGGGAAGCAGCTCGGTGTCCCGAGCGTAGCCGTCGATCTCCGCCGCATGTTGCAATGCATGCCCTCGACACCCCGCGAGGATAAGACCGCCCCGCACCATGTACCTCTTCTCCTTGACCTCACACTCCTTCCCCAGCGTCTCTCTCTCTCCCTCGACACGAGCTGAAACCCTACCTTCGGCCGCCGCGTATAGCTGCCATCCCCGACCTTACCAGCCTCCGATGACCGTGCCATCAGCTCCGCCTCGCCGCGCTGGTGTCCCTCCTCGAAGGAATCATCCCCACTCGGCCGCAATCGAGCGCAACATCGTCATCTTCCCCGCCACCGACGAGCATCGTCATTCCCATTGCCGCCATTACCGACCTCGTCTGGCCTCGTCGACCCCTCCATCACCTTTGTGGTGAGCCCATGGTCCCCATGGACCTCTCCTCGATCTTCCTACCTCTCCCTAGCACTCTGTCGTCGTGCACCTGTAGTCGCCGCCGCTCATCGCCGCGGAGCTCGCTCCGATGACCAAATCCGGGCGGCGCCGCCTCTATATTGCTCATCTTGCTTTGCTAGTTCGAGCGCACCTAGTCCTACAGCCCCGCTTGCCTGCCTTCACCGGCTTCGGCCACCGTCCGCCGGTCAATGGCCACCTGACGTGGCATCGACCAAGCTCCGCCACCATGGCAACCAATTTGGCCCCGACCCAGCAGTCAGTGGCACTGGCTAGCTCAGGCTATGAGTTCCTTGGATCTTGTTGACACTGAGGGCACATAGACGTGCGAGAGCTTCATGCATTGCCCTGGCTAATCTATCTAGCCAGTTGTTCTCTCTCACGGAGAATTGAATTCTTCCAGAAGTTGGTGCTTCGATGCTTCCTCTAAGATCTGCGGTGACTAGCCACTATAGGTATCCTCCTGGGGGTCCTGGAAGTTGAGCTCCAAGAAACTCCGGATGTGGGCGTCCCAGTAACTCCGACAGTGAATCCAGATCCCTCTCAAAGATCAGCTGACCTCCGTTTCCCAACTGGTAAAACTTGGTGAACTGAGTCTCCATCTACAAGAATTAAGGATGAGGAAGTTAGTGAAGTGATCAAGTGTGTCAAATTTTAAGTAGTAGTGTAAGAATTTTGAGTAACATGAATTTTTGGAGAAAGATTCCACAAGGGTAAGAGAGGAGATAGTTTTTCATAAATACTCACTTTGGTTTTGAAACTAGGTTTTTGTTTGACGTCCATTCTAACTAGGGTCTCCTATGGTCAGGATGGCTCTGATACCAACTTGTCAACACCCGGATTTTTAATCCCAGATGCCCGTTATGCCATACCTCGTAATCCCAGGATTACCATTTTTGCGAGACATAACGGATTAGATATCACAGTACATCATCCATTACAAACCATACATAAGGTCTTACACAAATAAGGATCTTATGATCCAGTCTTAATACAACAAGCAGCGGAAAGAAAAGATAGCATAGCGGTGGGGTCCATCTTCAGGGGCATAGGCAATGCTGATGAAGGCAGATAGTCCTAGTTATCATAGCCGTCCTGCTGACCATCATCTTGATAATCTCCTTCATAGTCTGGCCATGATAATAGCCAGGGACAAAAGCCATGAGTACTCTTTATGTACTCGCAAACTACCACTAACAAGTATTATCAAGCTAAGTTAAAGTGCTAGAGCTAAGTTTAACTATAAAGTTAAGTTTGAAACCTAAGCTGAGTTCAGAAGCAAAGAAAGATAAAGTAAAATTCTAGAATCACTTGAGTTGGGGAAACTATTGTCATAACACAACCCTGTTGTGGTTAAGTCAAGATTCATAATTCATATCCAGTTATTTAGAAAACATCTGACAACGAAACAGTATGGCCATTCCAACTGTCCATAACTATGGACGCGGCTATTCGAATAGTTTGACACTCTGCAGAGGTGGTACACTTTCACCACAAGATTCGATACATCTGTCAGGGATAACCCTGAATCATCATACTTAGTATGCAGATAATCAAACATAACCTTCCCTTTACACACCCTAGTATAAGCACCTCTCTTATGAGCATGGCCTCCCAACCATGACCATCAGTCATCTTGGGCACTGCATAGGTGGACAACATTGAGAGGTAGCATCACCTCAAACCTCTCCCGTGAGGGAACTAATACTAATGCATATAAATTTTCAGCTAAGCCTTACCCAATTCAGGTAGTGTGGTTGTACGGTAAATTTGGAATGGTATCGCATCCGAATCCAACCATCAGTTTTATAAAAGGGTTAAGGCTCATGCCCCAACATTTTCATCATCATCAACCAGTTGTGTTTCTCAACACATGTCAAAACATTTCAATAGAATGACTCATCATTCCAAGGTTTTAATAATCCATTTTCCACCCAGTATTCCCATCTAAAGTGACTCAAGTTTTTTATCTACTCTAAACTACTAAGTTAAGAGTGTTCACTAAGGTGGACATGATGGGTTCAATCTCATGCCATAGAATGACATCTAAAGGGTTTTCTAAGTAGGTTAAGTTTTATACTTTTTATGCTACCTTCAAAACAATTAAAGAACTTTATATAACCTAAGAGGGGTAAAACTTATAACTAAGACTTGGGGTACTATTAGTTAATAAGGGGTGTGATCAAAGCATGCTTAAGGCATCTTTGCTAAACCATCTAGTTTGATTCTAGTTTGCTAAGTACTACACTTGCAAGTACTAACTTGCAAGGGTTAATCTTGGATAGTGGTAACTTGCCTTGGTTGGTTCAGTGGTTGAAGTTCTCTTCTTCTTCTTCTTGGTAGAACTCCTCCTCGTCGTAGACTTGGTTGGTACTATCGTCTATAAAGACATACAGAGTACACAATCACCAAACAATACTTATCTAGTCTAGGTAGCATTCTAAGGCACATATTTGATAATCTATTATCATCACAAGCATCACAAGTTTAATTCAATAGTTTCAACCTTTTTATTTTAGAAAAGTAATTTCTACTCATTGAAATATTAACTAAAATTTAATATTCACCACCAAAATATGGGATCATGTGGACACATGTCCTCACCACATATTCTAACATGTGGGAATGAGATTTAAAGGTTGGATCAATATTACTTTAGTTTAAGTTTATTATTTAATGATTTAAAGTGACTAGAAATGCCTATATAGCATTATTTTGGTACTAGTCCAAAGTCACTGCATGTAAACCTTAATATTATTACATATTTGGATAGATATGATGAAATGTGATTTTTGAGACTTGGAATCAACTCAAAAGCTAACTTGGTTGATTTTATAAAAATGTTGCAAGTTGCAAAAGCTTCTGTCTTCTTATTTTTATTAGGAGAGATCTATAACTCTAATTGAATTAAATCCAACGGGCTTGGGTAGATCATCTTAATACCTTTCAGAAAAAATTAGTTTCATGCAATTTGGATTTGTCAAACTCACAGAATTGAATTTTGAAATAGTGGACAGAAGCTAGATTTAACTAAAAAACAAAAATCCAGATTTGAATGGGTGGGCTAGCGCGGGAAAAGAAATGGGCCGGCCCAGTGGTGCTCTGCGGCGCGGGGCTCAGCTGACAGGGGGTCCCGCTTGTCAGCGGCACTTAACACGCAAAACGGTACGCGTGCTGTGGGTCGTGCGATTAGAAGCGAGATCTATGGCTGAGGGTCGTCGTCGACGACGAACAGGTCGCCGGCAAGCTTGAACCCTAGCGGCTCGGTGGGGGTCTACTGGGGGCGTACCAGGGCTCCAGCAGGGTTGGCGAGGCGGGAAAACGACATGGAAGACGACGGCGAGGCGAGGCGCTGTTACGGCGGAGCTTGGGATGGTCGCAATCAATGGCGCCCTTCTCCTCGGCTGCTCCGGCTCCAATTCCGGCGAGGCAGAGCTTGCCTTGCTCCATCTAGAGGTGGGTGAGGTTCAGAGACGTGAGGGGAGTGGAATGGTGTGGAGAGGAGAGGCTGGGGAGGGCTCCTTTTATAGGCCCGACGGTGAGACTGAGCGGGATGGGCAGTCGACGATGGCGACATGGCTACGGCAGGGTAGAGGCATGGCTGCTGGTGGCGATCGATGTGTGGTCCCCTGGCGGTGCTCTAGAACTTGAATGCGAGCGTAGGGGCGGTGGCACGTGGTCTGCGCGAGGTGGCGCTCTGCACGGCGGAGGCGGTGGTGTCCACGGCAAGCGGTGGCTGTGAGGCGTTGGGCGGCCAGCGGGGGTGTCTGGGGTGTTCTCCAGGTCGAGGCGGAGCGGCGGGGACGGGCTGCTGCCAAGGGGCGGTTCTGGCGGCGGGGACTGCATGGTGCGGTGGCACTGGGCGCGGTTTGTGCTCGGTGGACCATTGCTGCTCTTGGCTCGGGCAAGGGACAGGGGGTGGTGGTGAGCTCCTGGCTACCTCCTAGACATGGCAAGGGAAGAGGGAATGGTCTGCTGCAGCGGGGCAAGGGTTGGCCGGCGAGGCATGGCTCGGCATGGCATGGCCTAGGGACTAGGGACAAGGGATAGGGGTGTTAGGGGTTTGGTTAGATCAAGAGGGGACAGAGGAGATAAATGAAGATCATTTGGGGGCAAAACCCTGTAGTAAACAGGGAGCTAGGATTAGAGTAGAGATTATGCATGCCAAGTGTTTGATTAAATAGCCGCATGAAAGAAAGTTTTGAATTTTGGTTTCAAAATTTTTGAGTGATCTCCACTAGTGATAGGTAGTCTCTGGTTGCAAGGGTTTTGAAAGTGGAGCTCAAAGAGATGGTTTTTGAAATAGGGATGATCTATGCATATGCATTAGATTCAATTTTAAACTGTCATTTAAAATAGTTAATAGAATGTTTTTAGCAGATCAAAAGGTGGGCCTTGGTACCTCATTATGTGTACTAGCAAGGGGTGCAAAGATCAAGAATTGTTTATGTTAATTTTTGAGTACTAGGAATAGCCAAAGTAGGCATGAGAGTGAAATTTTCCAAAATGACCATTCCTCCTTTTTAATTCTTTTTGATGTGATTTTCTTTAGGAAAAGTTTGGGAATGATGTAGATAATGTTTAAATCACCTAAGAAACATTTTACAAGCATTGGATCATTCAATCATGGCAATTCAAACAACTCCTATTTTAAATGCACACATATATGAATGCTTTCATATTAAATTTGAAAAAGTTTTTGTTAACCCTATTTTGGATGATTTGATCTTGATAAGCTTGGATTGAAGTTTTGGGATGTTACATTTACCCACCCTTCCTCCGAGCTTTCACGCTCATAAATGATGCGTGTGTGTAATAATGTGACCATCTGAGGTTCTTAGAGACTTTTATTGTTTCGAACTCTAAGGACACTTGAGTCATTCTTAACGAGACTGGTTGATCCTATCACAAAGCAAAGGACGATTGTGCTACCAAGTCCACTATTCTAGTGCACTCTCTTTGGTCAAAGAGTTAGGCTTGTGCCAAAGCTCTGAGACTATGTCTTCTTGCTTTACCAAGCAAGTTTCCTCTCGAACCAAGTGACATATCGGTGGTTCATGATATTCTGGATGCCTTTCTAGAAGTATCGCCATGTTGCCACATGACCGTGTTGTCATGCTCTTGAGCAATCAAGTTCTCCAAACTACTCCTTTCTCCAAGGATCCTTACTGGATACCCCTAAACTAGTTGGTTGAGCTTAAACAACAACTTGGAGAGTTGAAAGACAAAAGTTCTATCCGACCTAGTTCATCTCAAAGGGTTGTCTAGTTTCGTTCGTGCAGAAGAAAGATAGTATTTCCTTCATGCATATGTTATCTTCCCCCACCTTTGATTTGATTTGGGTTATCGTCAAATCAAACTCAGTTCCAATGACTATCCTGATGATGTTACTACTTCTGATGTTTCACTTGAGTACATCTTCATGTCCCCTGGTCTGACCAATACTCTTCCTTGTTCATACAACATATGAGTCCATCTTCCTAGAGTATCTCGATAATTTTGTTGTTGAGCCCATCAGTAACATCCTTATTTTCTCCATGCTAAAATAGATTCATATGGAACATTTGGCATTAATGTTGGAGAACTTTTAAGAACCTTCTTCATGTTACTTCGAAGTATATGTTCTGGATGCTAGAAGTAACCTTCTCCGATTCATGTGCAATTGTTGAAAGATGTCGTTGTGGATTCGAGTAGAGTTATCCTTGTTTCTTATACGGACACAGTGTATTTCGTTGCAAGAACTCGATGTATGAGCAGTTGTCTTCTGACAAGTTGCTAATACATAGTCCAGTAATCTAGCTCAGTCTTTTGGAGCTTGATACTATAGTCCATGTCTTGAGAATCTACCGAATTTACCTTTGTTGTAAGTGTTGCATATTTTCTATTCGGACTTGCTAAGTCTGAAGTATCATCCCACATCACCGGATCTGAATCTCAAGCAGATACGATGGTTAGTGTTCTTCAAGGTTTTGACATAGGTCTCTTTGTAAACCCAACAAGATTGATGTAATGGTTGGCACAGTTAGTTGGAAGGCCTATTGTCATATCCTCTTGAATCAGCAATAACAACCACTCTCCATGAGGCTTCTTCTATGATTTATTATGGGAGTTGTTCTTATGGTTTCCTTTGTATCCGAAGTCTGACCTTTACTTGATGGTTCCTTCCTTGAACATCAAGGAGAAGATTTAAAGTAGTGTTGCTAAATGTCTCTCGGTCGGTCCTCCAGACCCTTTTATGTTGGCAAGCATTCTGTCGTGCCAAGTAATTGAAGTCTGAGAATGAAGTTTCTTTTTCCTTGTGTCATCAGGAATCTTCTTACTTAATCATCCTGGTGGTGTGAAGTGATATCATGATCTTTGGCAAAGATTTTGATAAACCTGGATGAATAAAGAGTTTCCTCTGTGTCTCGATCATGTTCAAGAGCGACGATGATTTTGGTAATCAAAAATTCCTCTTGCTACATGTTCCTTGTGACTCTTATGAGTCCTTGCCACAAAACAACCTTTCTGTCTTGGCCTTCTGTTGAATGAAGAGTAATCCTTCTGTATCAAAAGTAGTTCAATAGTTTGGTCCTCCTGATCTATCTTTGTATCAATGAAGCTCTACTTAAGTTGTCTAGTAGAGTTTCTCCTCTCGAAGTCTATGGTCATGTTCTTCCTATTGTAAGCTTTCCTCTTCGAAAGCTTAAACTCTTCCGAAACTCCATGGTCTCAATCCTTATGAAGACCAACTATCTAACAATTTGGAACCATCTCCTCTTGTTTCCTCCGTTACCTTGACGTGTTTCATGTTCGTTATCTCAGAGTTGTTTCTGAACACTCCATCATGAGCTGACCATGAAATACTCGGTGTGTTGTTTAGTGTGTTTCCCTCTTCTCCTTAGAAGCGACCTTGTTTTTCTTCCTTCTTCCTACCTACAGAATCTCGGGTCGAGATTCTCGTAAGGGGGATAGATCTGTAACACCCTAGTTTTAGTTAATCCTTAATTAGGGTTGTTTGTGCATTTATGAGCATCATCTTGTAAATTGCATGCAAAAGAAATAATGCAAAACCCTAAACCATAATCCCCCTCCCTCTTTGAAAATGAATTCAAAAGGTTTTGAATATTTTTGAAAACACAAAAACTTGTGGAGCCCAAATGGACTAAAGGTGCCCCAACTATTTCACATGTTTTACAAACCTTCTAGTATTTTTGAAATAATCCAAACCAGGTTTGAAATTTAAATACAATCTCAAAAGGAGAAAACAAATTTTGGAAAAGGGTTTTGTTGGAAAAATAGAGCCAGTAGCCAACCAGGCCGGCCTAGCTATCCCCACGCCTACCTGCCGCCCACCCGCGCAGTAGCCAGCAACCACCCGCGGCCCAACCTCAGCCCAGCCCGCTTACCGGTTCGTCCTCGTCATCTTTGTTGATGACGGGAAGTAGCTCGGTGTCCCGAGCGCTGACGTCGATCTCCGCCGCGCATTGCGATGCTCACCGCCAACACCCTGCGAGGATAAGACCGCCCCGTACCGTGTACCTCTTCTCCTCGACCTCTCACTCCTCTCCCAGTGTCTCTCTCTCCCTCGACGTGAGCCGAAACCCTATCTTCGGCCACTGCGTACTACCACCGTCCCCGACCTTACCAGCCTCCGATGATCGTGCCATCAGCTCCGCCTCACCGTGCTGGTGCCCCTCCTCGAAGGAATCGTCCCCGCTCGGCCGCAATCGAGCACAACATCGTCTTCTTCCCTGCCACCGACGAGCATCGTCGTTGCCATTGCAGCTATTACCGACCTCGTCTGGACTCATCGACCCCTCCATCGTCTTCGTGGTGAGCTCACGGTCCCTAGGGACCTCTCCTCGATCTTCCTACCTCTCCCTAGCGCTCTGTCGTCGTGCACCTGCAGCCCCCGCCGCCGCTCGTTGCCGGGGAGCTCGCTCCAGTGACCAAATCCGGGCGGCACCGCCTATATATTGCTCGCCTTGCTTTGCTAGTTCGAGCGCACCCAGTCCTGCAGCCCCGCTCGACTTCCTTCGCCAGCTCCAGCCACCGTCCGCCAGTCAACGGCCACCTGCCGTGGCATCGACCAAGCTCCGCCACCATGGCAACCAACGTGGCCCCGGGCCCAGCAGTCAGTGGCACTGGCTAGCTTAGGCTCGGGTGAGGAAAGTTTAATTGCTAGTGCTGATGTTAGCCCCGCGTCATGCTGACGCAATAAAAGTTTAATAAACTATTTTAAATAATTTTAGAAATGGTTTAATGTTATAAATTCAATCTCTAATTATTTATAAGTCAGAAAAATATGAATAATATATCAAAATATTCAGAAAAATGAGATCTACACAATAGAATTATAATCATGCATTGTTCAAAAACTTTTATTACAAGTTTAATTAGAAGAACAAACTACCCCTCATAGGTGATTCCAGGGTTCCTCCTTTATCTGGGTTTGGACCCTTGGGCCCTGTTTAAAATGGTCGAACATGTCTTAGGGGTTCCTTACAATACCAATTAACTTGTCATGTCATCATCCTTGCTTGAGCATTGCATCGATGCCATGTGTTGATTGTTTCCCCCTTCCTTTCTAGTGTTTGCTTCTTCCCGATAGAATGAGATATCAAGATCGAGATCAAAGACCGAGATCAACACCATCGAAGATCAATACTGGACAACTGTAATCAAGTCCAGTACAAGATATCCGAAGATCTGCTTTGAGTATCAATAGGCAAAGGCAAGCATAGCCCCACCATTATACAATCCTATGATTTTGAAAGTATTTCATTCTTGCCATGTTGCATACGATTCTACTGTGGTCTTTTATCGATAGATAAAGAGTATCCTATTTGTTGCATTACTCCCTTTGAGGCTATATTACCTGATCCACTGCTCCTAGCATAACTAGGTTTGGCTTGTGTGCACTGCTAGAGCTATTATATGTGTCTTGCTTAGCCATGCTTAACTGCCAGTTCTAGTTCATCCAGATAATGTATTAGATGCAGAGAATCTAGTTTGACAAGAGAACGTGATGAGGTAAGTTTAGTGGTAAAGGTTAAACATGCTAAGGCTTGTATGGGAGGCAACGGTGGGATTTGGTTTTTATAGTCCCATTCTCGCCACCACTAGGACCCGAGTTCTAGCCTCTTGAACCAAGACGAGCGTACAACCACACGGGGCTTGGGAATCCCTCCGCTAATTAACTTTCCTAGTAGATTCCATGAGTCACCTAGTTCGGGCGTTCCATTCGACATATGCATTCTGGTTGTTCTCGGAGGCGGTGAAGGAGGTGCATCATAACAGGTAGGGAAGCATGGACCGGGTTGCTTGGGGTCGATGGAGCCCCTGATAAACCAACCTCACCCACATCTCTAGGAACCGGCTTTGGGATTTGACCCGTTAAGGTGGAACCATCCTTAGGGTGTGACTCGTGGTCTCGACAAAAGCAAGGTAAAGGTCGTGGCCAACCACCTCTGCCGGCCTTCCAAGGAAGAGGGCTTATCTAGTGGCATTAAGAGTCGGTTGGTATGTGTGGGTAAAGTTGTGCACCCCTGCAAGGTTAAATATTTTCGAAAAGTCGTGTCCACAGTTATGGACGACTTGGGAATGGACGTGAAGATCATAGAGAACATTAACCTAACCGTAAAACTTGGAGATTCAACGTGTGCTTAAGGATGCTTCCTCATGGGTACGAGCGGGTGATCCTAGTTATGAGATGAGGATTACTTTGGTGGATATCAATATGATGATAAATTTCTTCCGAGATGTCGCTCTCTTATCCCCTTTTAAATATTCTGATTAGACGAGCTTCTTCCCCCTCTTGATTTATAAACAAAGATGGCTTTATGCAAAATATCCCCACCAGCCATAGGTCTTGAGGAGTACACCATGTACTCACCCTTGCTTTGTTGATACTTTTTTAGTAGAGTAATTGTTCCCCTGAAGTTGAGTTTGGTACGACATCGACACCGACGAGTAGCTTGGGGTTCCCGGCCGGCAGCCTGGAATCTATGGGCTGGGACGTCATCGTTATGCTTTGGGCCTCTTATGCCATTTGTTAAGTTTGCTATACTTAATAGCATAATTTGCCTTCCGTTGTTTGATGTTTGTGGTCAGTGACCTCTACTTGTAATATTCTGGTTCTTTGCTTAGTTATGAGCTTGCTGTAATAATTTTTGTGTCGCAGGGTTACTGTTGTGTTACCAATTTCTCACTGGATATCCTCGAGCTCTAGGTTAATCTTATGTTAGGATAAGGTCTGGATTTGTTTAACCTGATCCCGGGGGTGTTACATCTAGCCAGAGAAGCAGAAGATCCAATGACTCTGGCCAGGTGAGAGGAGAACCTCACAGTTGAACCGATCCGAATGACTTCCCTATTTTCCAATTGTCTTCTAACCAACGGAGCACCATTAGCCTTGAAAAGAACCAACCAGTCCTTATCAGACGAAAAAGCCAGGGATCCATCAAAGAACTGACCACTTTCGGTTGGGCCATAGAAAGAAACCTTCCAACAAGTCGTGAGGGAAGCATGATGGAGAAAAATAAGTATATCACCTTGATCAGAAGAAGACGCCGGAGAGGATGGCTGGATTAGAGAAGGTAGATCACCGGTGACCAGGGAGATCGCCGGCGATGATGGCTAGGTGGGGTGGGAGGGTAGGAGAGCCATGGGTCAAGTTGTCAGCCTTGTATGTTCTGGTGACGATGAAGTCATGACATTAGTGAATGACATTATGGACATTCTTACCCAAATAAGTATTGTGACATGATCAAGTCACATGGTTTATAGTTGCAATAGTAGAAACGAAGTGACTTCTCCTTAGACCATGAGGTCATATCTAATCATTGTCACTCGCGACTGCTTAGACTGCATCAACCATCACATCGTAACAAGGTGATCATAAAGGTGAATGTTGGGTATTGCAGAGGGATATGTTGACATATGCATCATGATCGGGAGTTGTTCTCCCGCGTGACGGGAAGATACACTAGGCCCACTCGGTGAGATTGTATCCAAGAAGCTACAACGAATGGCTAGGTCATGAGGATACGATATCATGGTAACGGGTTAAGTAGATTAGTATGTTGATACTGATGATGAAATCTCGGACGAGTTATGTACCGAAATAACAAAAGGAATTGGACTCGGAATTTGTGGTTCAAACGACAATACATCATGAAATGCACATGGGTCATCATGGGCATCCAAGTCATGCTGATGATCATTGATATGAGACGTGTATAGATCATGTCTGTGATGTTAATGAACCATAGAGTAACACACTTAAGGGTTCTATGATGTTTGGAGATCGTTTTGGAATTGTTGGGATCACCAGGAGAAAGAGATGTGAATATCAGAAGTGTTCCGTAAGAGAACCGGAATAGTTTCAGGAGGATCCGAAGTAGTTCGGAGTGAACCAAAAGGTGTTTTAGATAAAAAAGAACTTTATAATATGTATTTCATATTAATTATTAGAATTAATATTTAATAAATATTTAAAATAAAATTTAAAAGGGAAAATTCCCTAATGGGCCAAAACCCCAGAGGGAAAAGGTCCAAAAGGGAACTAGCCAAGGAGAGCCAGCAGCCGCCTATGGGCCCCACTCGGCCGGCCTTGGGCTGCACGCGGGGGTGGAGGCCCACCTGTCCGGCCTCCCTTGGCATGCCTCCTCCCTCTCTCTTTTAGTCCTACCCCGAAACTTTAGGGAGAAAGAGGTCTTCCCTTTTCCCCTATATAAGGTCTTTATTGGAGGGAAGATACAACAAATAAATTGGGAATTTCCAAAGGCATATTTCTTTAGGGAATTTTCCATTCTCTCTCTCATTGGATCTCGTGTGTGCGTTCCTAGAAGAACTGCGAGCGTGGGAGATGACACCACCCCGACACGCCATCGCGCTCCTAGTTCCTAGTTCCAGAAGGTCTACTATTACATCCTAGTTGGATAAGGGAGAACGGAAGTCGTCATCGGACAACAGACATGGGCGAGACCATGGAGGTGTTGCGAGTTGTGGTACCGGAGCTATCGTACAAGGATTAGGAGGTGATGTGCGAGGAGCAATGTGGCCTCGAGATTGGCTACGAGTACAACTACACTGTCCATGGTCCCCGTGGAACGTTATCGGTATACGAGGGTATGTTACTGAAGCTCTCCTATTACTATATTAAATCATAGATAGATCTTGGCATTGGTGTTGCACTAGCTAGAATTTTTTTGTTTTCTGTTGTGAACCCCTTCAATAATTATATGATAGTAGTAAAGCCCAAAACTAGTTTGCGGTCGCCAAAAATAAGATACAAATCAAGATCATACCAAGAGGTTCCATGGGTCCACATGTGGATAGTGCGATAGTCAAGAAACAGGCATCAAGTACCCGTGTTCTGGGTGGACACAAGTGGGCAACATAAAAAAACAAATCTCAACTTTTTCCCACTGGTGCCTCTTTATTAGTTATATCTATTAACAACATTTAAGTTATCAAGCTGTAATTAAAACCATGATTATCTCCAGCATTAAGCATATGACAACCTCTCAACAACCATAGAACTTAACGACTCGAACCAACACCTGAGCGATCAACTATAACTCGCAAGGCCAACTATATACCAAACAACGAGCAATACGAAATGACCAAGGCAACATAGGATGTAAGGAGTATAAATGGTACGAAAACTAAAACATCGCAACACGGATAGCAATAAAGAGGAGTAAAGCCAGAAAGCTAAAATAGGTAGCCGGGGGATGCTCGCCTGGGAAGCATTGCTAGAGATACATTAGAAGAACTTGTTGAAACTCGCATCAACTCAACTGCCTATCCGGGAAGAAGCAAAGCACTAGCAAGAAACATCGGGTGCATATTTAATACCACGGCAAAAAATACGGCATGATTATGATATGATGCATGGCATGGCAAGATGACCTGATACAACTTAGCAAATTAAGTGGGATAGAAACCCGACAATTAATTATCAAGTTCAAGTTACTTTTCCAAGCATAAAAATTAAATGTTATTTAGCATGGTAGAGGATGGCATGGGTGATCATGGCAACAAGCTACGCAATTTAAATGAGGTTGGAATAGATTTTATAGCTCTTTCCGTACACCCCATATGCATAAGATTATGTTTAATCTTGGTTAAACTAAACATTAGATCTAAATGTTGTTACATTGCATGGAAAGGCCATATTCAGGTAAATTTATTTTTCAGAGCATTTTGAAATATCATAAATAATGTTTCTAAAAAACGGGGACAAAGTCATGAAGTTAACAAGACAGACTCATTTCCTGGGTCTGTCCAAAAAAAGGAAAAAAAAAATCATCCATCGCTGGTATACTGACTCGGTTTGTGTACAAGGAATGAGTGCACCATAACTGAACTATGAATTACAGGAGAATTGCAGAGATAATAAAAAAGAAGTGCGGATTAACTGTATCAAGGAAGATTTGATCTCGTGATCAATAGAGACACGGGAGACAACCAATAGCCTGGTATATAGTACTAGCGCATTTTAAACGGGTCGAGCCAGGGTTTTGAGATCTCACAAATCTGAAGAAGACAGGGACTCGACTCTGAATTTAGAGATGGTGCATGCGCGGTGGGACCTCCAGCAAACTCCGGTTAGAACGATCAGAAGCTAGAGATGGGAAACATGCATGTGTCCTGCGCGTGTTAACTGAAGAAACGGTATCTCTGAAGATTTGCACTGTCAGTTTCGTCGGAGAAAATTGGCAAAAAGGCCCGAAAGAAAACATCACGCCCGGGGCTGATATCCCGATCCAGTGCTTGGAGATACTCCTCAGTACTACTCGGTCGATACACATTTGATGAACGGAGGGAGGGACCACCGGGTATGAGCTATCGAGGCTCGAGAAAAGGGGCAAAAAAGAGGCAGCGCTGCTGTTGGAACCCAACGGAGTTTGACGGCGAACTGATGTGCTCCGGTGAGTCAACTGAGACGGAGGCGACCACGAGGTGATGCACCAAGCTAAGGCGAGGCTCCGGGACAAGTGGCTGGGGGAGATGGCGATGGGAACGATGGCGTGATGCAAGGGCGGCGCTCGGCGGCGGTTCACGCAGCGCGTTCGGTAGAAGGTTCTCGTGAAGGAGGAAGCAAGAGAATGCACGGGGTTGTGTGGGAGGTTAAGCAGCTCACCCCGAGCGTCGCCAGGCTAGCCGCACTAGCTAGGACATCGTCGATTGGGAAGGAGGCTGGCAACTAGATGCTCCGGACTCCGGTGTGCACGACGACAATCTGCTGGCTTCGGCGGCTGTGCTCCGTGTACAAGGGTTACACGCAACGTAGGAGGACCTGGCGCAGCTGCAGCGAGCTCATACATGGCGTCGACTTCAATCTGATCTGGGCTTGGAGAGGGGAAAGGAGAGGAGGAAATCTCGATCTGGTATAGCCATACCTGGGCGTGGGCAGCCCGGCCCGAAAAAAGCCCGACGGGCCGGGCTTTTGAGGCCCGCGGGCCGTGCCTGGGCTCCAGTTCTGCGGCCCGAAGGTGTCACGGGCCGGGCTCAGACTTCATGAATGCGTAAAATAGGAAAAGGCCCGGCCCGAGACCCGACGGCCCGAGGGAAAACGTGCATCACGGGCCGGGCTTGGGCTTGATTTTTAGGCCCGACAGCCGGACCGGGCTGGGCTCGGGCCTGGGATTTTCACAGGCGGGCTTGGTTAGGCCCGGCCCGGCCCGAAAAATGCCCAAGTATGGGTATAGGGAATGGAGAGGAAATGAAGGGAAGGGGAAAATAAAGACGGGAACTTGGCTTTCACTCGCCAACAACTCTAGTCTACTTTTTTTTCGTTTCATCCGGTATTTCTATGCGACACCCAGCGTGTCAGGATCGCCTAGCAACCCCAGAAGATAGTTAGGCTAAATCTGGCGTCCTGAACATGACTGGGCGAAAGGTCGCCATCCGGATGAAAAAAGTCCTGGGTAGGTCCTTCTGGGAATGCTAGTGAAGTTGCTCTAAGAAGAATGAAAAGAGGGGCGGCTGAGGCATGTGTGGATGGGATGCTCACGATCGGTCACCATCTTGGAATGCTCTACGTACGGAAGAAGGACAAAGGGGAATCCAGCTGGTTCAGCCAAGGCTCGGGTCGGGTTTAGACATAACATCTTGGTGGTTGGGTTCATAGTTTAGGAAGGGAAAGCATAGGAAGGAGTGGCTCGGTTAGGGTGGGGTAGAGTGGTTGCTAGCTTAGAGCTAGCTAGGCTTACATGATTAGGAATGCTTTAGCTAGGTGATGCACGACTATGTTAGATATGGTAGATTTAGATGGTTAGAATAGAATAGATGGGGCTGGTTTATTAGAATGTTTAGGAAAGTTGTAGAGTAGGAATTAGCAGACATTATTTCATGTGTAGAATAAATGAAGAATGGTATGATTTATGTGGTAGTAAAATAAAAGAACATGACACATATGTTGGGTTTTAATGGAAGCATGTATGTGGCAAGATATGATGGTATGATGGCAAGGTAGGATATGTGTGAATGGGATTTTAGGAAAAGAGTAGACATATGGAGAATAAGAAGATCAACATGGAAACAAAATGTCTAGATAGGAAAAATAATAAAGATGGCCATTTCTTCAGATAGAAATAAGGATAGATAAATAGAGAAAAAAATGATTGCAAGGAGCGAAGTCCAACAAGAATGAATAAGAGGAAGGTTCAAGCACAAAATAAATATGGAAGAGATAGATTAGAAGGAATAAAGAAGTAGAGGAAGAAAATGATGATTGCATGAATAAGAGGGATTGACACAAGCAAATGGGCTTGATTTAAAACCCATAAAGAAAATAGAAATAGAACCCATGTGTCATGTGTATGGTAGAATTTGAGTAGATCATATTGACAATGTTGTGAGACCACAAGTTATGGATAGAATAGATTTAAGAGATGATGCCCCAACTCAATTTTGGAATTTAAGAAAATAGAATAAGCAATACTAAAAATACAAATTAGACATTATAGTTCCATCTCAAATGACACCAACTAGAGATAGAATAGAGGGAGGCCAAAATAGAGAGAAATCAATGGTAATCTCAAATAGAAATATCAATAACCAAATATAAGTGCAAAAATTAGCGCAAAAATTTAATTATAAATTCCATGCAAGGTGGCATGATGACCATGATGATGATTCATGATAATGCGGGGAAAATAAAATAACAAGCAATTTTCTAAGTGGGATTTCCCTGGGTGCTACACATCATCACCACCAACTCCCCCTTGGTGTAGGGGGGAGTCTCCCCATCAACATCTCCATCACCCCCAACATCAACACCATCTACATCTCGATATCAACATCATTCCCTTCATAGTTTGTGGTAGATTGAACCCTAGATATTGTTTAAGTGTTGTGTGCATGTTTGTTCTTGGCAACCTGTCACGATTTTGTGGTGAAGTTATACTTTTAGATTGTGTTGTAGCCCATATGCCACTAACCTTTGTTATGTCTCACTGTTGTGAGTGGTTCCCCATGTTCCTAAGGGCATATGATATTTTGAAAATGCATAGGATAAAATTTCTATGATTTCTATATAGTATGAAATGAGTATTTGGTCAAGTTTTATTCTTCTATGTGGTTCTATGATGGTAATTGATGGCTCAGTGTTAATGTAGAGCTCGTTGGGAACCCCAAGAGGAAGGTATGATGAGCACGTAAGTTCCCATCAGTTATGAAACCAAGGTTTAATCGAACCAGTAGGAGCAAGGAAACACTCCAAAGGTGTTGCTAGCTGAGCCTTGGTAGGACGCACTACTGGTGCTAGTAGCAACGTGGAGACCTGCACAACACAACCACAGAACTTTGTCCCCAACTTGCGATGAGGTTGTCAATCTCACCGGTTTTGCTGAAAACAGAGGATTAAACGTATCGAATGAAAGGAAGTAATACTTTGTAGAAAGTAAACACAAAGTAGTAGACAGTTTGTAGATTGTATGTAAAAGAAAAGGACCGGGATTCATAGTTCACTAGAGGTGGCTCTCCTTAAGATAGATAACATGTTGGGTGAACAAATTACAGCGAGGCAATTGACAAACATCGAGAAAGCAATACGTGCATATACTAATCATCTTGACTCCTTTGGAACTTGATTCGGCATTACAATATTATACATAGACCGCCATCCAACTGCATCTATGACTAATAATCCACCTTCAGATAACCCCCTCTAGTATTAAGTTGCAAGCAACAGATTATTGCTTTACGAATTGCGTGTAATGTAAACAATATGATTGTTCTATGAACAAAGGATTGTTGTTTTCTCCCTAGTAGCAATAGCACATCTAGTACCTTAGAGATTTCTGTCACTTCCCTAGTTTACTAGAGGCATGAACCCACTATCGAGCATAAATACTAACACTTGGAGTTGCTAGCATCTACTTGGCCAAGATAGCTACTAACAACGGAAAGTATGCAAGATCACAAATAACAAAGACATGATAGAATCAATAATCAATCTGAAATAGCATGTCAATATCCATCGGATCCCTGCAAACACAACATGCAGAATTACAAATAGATGATCTTGATCATGAACAGAGTTCACAAGATCTAGACATGAAAGCACAAAGGAGGAGAACCAGCCTTCTAGCTATTACATAGATCCGTAGTCCAAGGATGAACTACTCACGCATCACATCAGAGGCTTGCATGGTGATGAAGAAGGCCTCCAGGGTGAATTCCCCTCTCCGGCAGGGTGCCGGAAAGAGCTTCAGATCCCTCCCGATTTAGGGATGGAGATGACGGCGGCTACAGAATCTTTCGTGGATTTTTGATTGGGTCCTTCGGGTTTTTGTCCCGAGGGCATCTTATAGGCGGAAGGAGAGGCCGAGGGGGTGCTGGGGTCTCACCCACCACCTCAAGGCGTGGCCGCTGCCACAGTGGTGGTGTCGCCGGCCCCCATCCCTTCTCCGTCTCGTATTCTGGCATCTAATGACTTCTGGAAAAATAGGCAATTTGGCTTTTGTCCCGTCCAATTCCGAGAATATTCATTTTTTGACTTTCCTGGAACCAAAAACAGCAGAAAACAGGCAGCTGGCACTGTGGCTCTTGTTAATAGGTTAGTCCAAGAAATCATATGAAAAGTACTCCAAAGTGTGGACAAAACACAAGAAAGTAGATAAAACCAAGCATGGACCATCAAAAATTATAGATACATTTGCAATGTATAAGTAATATGCGAACATCGACTGCATGTTACTTCATCTTTATGCGATCATAGGAATGCACCTTAGTGTAATAAAGAGAGTAGGGAGGGATAAAATGGTTGAAACTATGTCCTGATACTTTGGGTTGCATTAGGGGATTCTTGATCGGGGACCTTAAAACTTTACACAATGGTTGGGCTTTTATGGCTTAATAAATCCTTTGTTTGTACCTGAAAATGGCCTTAAAACCAATTGTTAGGGGTGCACTTTCACATGTATATGGATGCACCTATTTTACGCTATGTCCAACAAGAATAAAACTTGATAAGATGGTCACCATGCTCTTTTAGAAAATCTTTATGTTAAGTAAATCCATGTCGCTCTCAGGAACGTTTGTCACATATAAGTACACATACTTGAGCTCGTACTCTTGCTGCATAGCGGATTATGCTTTCTCTGAAAGGGAGAATTTACTTTTTTTTGCAATTACTTTACAACAATTTACATTTCTTCAAACCATAAATCCAAAAATACAAAACCCTTTCATCTTTTATTGTTTTACTTGTTAAACTTTCTAACAAATACCTTCAACTCTTTGTGGGTTTGACAATCTTTTCTATATTTAAAGGTACTATAATAGATCTCATGCACTTGGGAGATATCAAGATACTTTTCTGGCACCGTTGTCGGGGAGTGTAACACTATTGGTAACTTGGTTTGGTAAAGAAACTTGAAAGTTATTTTTACCATTTACTATTTTACTTTACTGTTGTTATAATGAGTACTGAAACTATGAGAGTATCTCTTTTGAGCTATGTTCACTCTGTTAAAAATAAAAATATGTATAAACCTCCTAAGATAGAGAGGGGGTAAAAATTCCTACAGGTGCTCTTAAAGATTTTATGAAACAAAATTTTTTAGAATATAGAAGTAAAACTGCTCGGACCATTTATAGTTGATTGAAGAGAGATATTCTCTATTTAAACTTTCTGGTATTTCTGCAGAACAAGTGAAAAGTAAATTACTATATTTTATCTCTCTCTAGGATGCTCACGTAGAGTTTAAATCTCTAAATGAAGAACATTGTCTTGATTGGGAATTTCTAAAGAAGACTTTCTATCTAAAATATTATTCTCTATGAAGGCTTATAGCGATTGTTGTCAGATTTATAATTTTTGATCTCATGTTGGAGAAAGTATCACTCAACCTTGAGGGAGCTTTAAAAAGCTCATTTGTAAGAATCCTTCTCATGGTTTATCTAAAATCATTATATTGATCAATCTATATGTGAGACTTTCTCAATATCAAAAGGACTTTCTGGATGATTCTTCTGGAGAAAGTTTTACTCGTAAGAGTATGGATGAAGCATGAGATTTATTCAATACAATATCTGAAAATACTGATAATTGGGATCTTGAAAAAGGTAATGAACCCCGTTTGGTATATGAATATGCATGTGTAGAAAAGAATTCTACATCTACTTTGTTTGAAGAATTTAGCAACAAGTTTGGTCTTGATCTATAGCGCAAGTTGTTAAATCTTTCGATAATCATATTTCTCTTACTAAATAAGGATTTATTGAATATATTGATAGGTTCGTTGCATAGGAAAAAAAATCTACGAGATTGCGAAAGAAACCTAAGATCCAATCTAGTAGTAACACGGGTAGTAAGATCCACATAATTGTGTAGATCCAAAGTGTTTATGATTCCAAGATCATGGTCGATGTAGTTTACTTACGACAGATCAAACCGATCAGTGCTATAATGGTCAGCACCTCTGAGATCGTCACATGTACAACTCGATGAAGATACCTCCTCCTTGTTCTAGCAAGCAGGGAGATGTGGTAGATGGTATCTACTCCAGTAGCATGATGATGTGGTTGTGGAGATTATACAGACGGACTTTTGGCTGTCTGCAGGAGGCAAAAATTAGAAAAAAACAGGAGGAAAGATGCATGGAAAAGAGTAAAATGCACCTAAGGTATTTAAAATTGACATCTAAAATCGATACGGTCACCGATCTTTTGAATACGCAACATACGGTACCTAAATATGCATTATTGTTCATCTAGGTCACTGGCTCACCATAGAGTGATGTATCCACCCACGTGGCACCTAGGCACCCCATACATCAGCCTCCTAATTGTTTATAGAGACCATTTTTAAATAATAAAAAAAGACTGGACTAGAGAGAGAAAATAAAAAATAAAATGTAAAATTCATTTAGTTCCCCTTCATAGGTCAACCCTCCAGCACCGTCGCTAACCCCATGCCCGGATCCGCCGGCCTCCTTCCTACCGCTGTTTGTTGTGGTCCTCTGCACCGATGACTTCTAGTTCGGTGTTCCCTATTCCTCCCCGGCCGGTCCTATCTCGACCATGCATCTCCTCTATCTCGCTGCGGACAAGCTCGCATCGGCAGCCACCACCCCTCGTGCCAGCGCGCCTCCCACCGTCGAGGCCTCGTCCCTAAGTCGTGCACATCCTTGATGTCTAGCCTCTGTCGCCCTCGACGCCCCTCCCGCGTTCTCTACTGCACGCATGTCTCCTCTACCCCGGCCACTGCCTCCATATCTTGGAGATATTGCCCCGCCGCCCGCCAAGCCTTGCTATCTCTCCTGTGAGGCGCATCAACGGAATCTCGCAGGTCGAGCAGAGCAGGCGTGGGAGAGGATTGGGTGGCCTCGTGCCTCGAGGTTCCACGTGGGTTGCCATGTGGTGACCCAATAAAAAAACCCATAAATCTAGCAGGTCAGCAACATGTTGGAGCAAAACAAAAGTACATAAACCTACGATGTCCGCCATGTGGTAGCCTAGTAAAAACCCATAAAGCTTGCAGGCTAGCTCACCTAGAACAAAATAAATACCCATAAAGCTCGACAGGATTTTACGTAGCATCTAAATCCGATAAAGATAGAAGGCCGCAACAATCCTTCCAGGAAAAACCCATTAAGATGGCAAGCTGGTACAAGTGGTGGCCTGCCAACAGTCCATTATTTTGGCGTGCTGACCTATATTGTCACTCATCAACAACCTATTACTCTTGGTAGGCTAACGATGTGGCAGCCTACCAAAAGCCCGTTAAGCTACAAGGCCTTCCATATGGCGGACACGTAGAAGCCTATTTATCTAGCAGGCCTGCCCCGTGACCACCATAGCCAACCCATTAAACTGGCAGGCCGTCATGTGGTAGCCCGCCAAACGCCCACATAGCACGACGGGCCGACCAAAATAGCTAGGTTTTGAAATTGACTATCCGTTTCATATTTAGTCTTTTGGCCTATTGTTACTGCAAGTTAGTTTTGGCCGTACTGTACTGTCCGTTTTGGCAGAACGTGCAACGTTGCTTAAGACGGTTAAATATATAAAATTTAAACTAAAAATTATGTAATGATGAAAGTTTATTACAAACAACACTAGAATCTAAGTTACAATAGATCATAAAACAATATATGCATTTTAAAATAGCATAAAAAATTGGCATGATTAATTTGAGATCTATACTTGGCGATTCATCACATATTGTTATTTGTCTTATTGTTCTATATTTCAGCTATAGATCTAAGAGCACCTACACTCTATCTTTCTGCATGCAATACAACATGTATATATTTTTATCCCCTGTAGGTGTTGTACTAGGTGGTCTGATTCCTTAAAAAATACAATGGGAGGATGAATACGAAGAGAGATCCCAACTTTCAGTCATGTTGTAATCCCTCGGACCTCACATTTCTAAATCACAAGCCGGTATAAATTGAATTTGGGGATGAAGTACTACCATAGAGGCCGCGAGGCCATCCACAAGCATATCGTGATGACATGGCACGGTACCGGCCAACCATCCACTCCAAAATTTATGGTTATAGCTTCGAGTGTGAGAAATATGACTAGCTGGTCTGCGTGTCTAACATACAAAAATGAGTATGTATGCCAGCGACATAGAATAGTATATCAGAGCAATTCCATCTACTAATAAATAGAAATATATTGCAATGCCATTACAGAAAGAACCAAATATATGTAGATAGATAGTAATAATATTTTAGGATTATATCCTCATACACCACTCATCAAAACATCAGACAGAAGCGGAAACACAGATCCGAGTATAGATTAAGAGCCAAAAGGCATAAGATGTTATGTAAATAAGCACATCCTCGCCCATAGATCTCAGAGATCTCTATCCCTGGAATCTCTATGTAAGAGGGTGATTGCCTCCATCATCAACCTCATCAACGTAGTAGCCTCATATGGTTATACTTGGCAATCTGATTAATGGAGTGTGAGACCCTAGGGGCACACTCAATAAGTCTTTATGCCACTAAAGGGATAACCTTGGTTGACGCAATTGCCGCGAAAGCTAAAATATCTAACAACTATATAGAGACACGCTACAACATCCGCCTAACCAGATATAGGCGGATGCACATTAATTAGAGACCAATAATTATATAAGCAACATAAAGTAAATATATCTCTTCCTCCTTCTCGCTTACTAGACAAGAAGGCAGATGAATAACCCATGTGTTGGCAGTTTTATTAACCATTCCATGATTGTTGCACTAATTACTAATCATGTTTAGTTAAGTTAAACATGGTACTTTAGTTATAGTTATCTATACTCGAGACACTTTGCTCCAAGTAGTCTATAACCGTGGACACGGTTTTCAGAAAGATTTACCCAGCAGGGGTGCACAAATAGAAACACACACAATCAACCTCGGGAAAAACCAAATGAAAATGCATACACAAGATTCAAAAATGATTTCAATGGGCCACCCCACTAAGCTACTCGCAACGAAGTCGGTCGGGCTCCAAAACGGACCTAGAGGTTTGCACCAATGGAGATAAAAGAATGGAAACCTGCAAGTGTGACTGGGCTTCTTGTGTACACCGCGAAAACACTCTGTTTTCCAAAATAGTATAGGTAAACGCTCCTCGAGCAATAGTAGTAAATAAAGTTGTAAAGCATGGCATAAGTACAGGATAGTAGTAAAGCCCCAAACTATTTGTGGCCCTAAGAAATAAGATGTGAATCAAGCTCTGACAAAGAGGGATTCCCTAAATTCTCCCACATGTGGATAGTGCGATAGTCAAGGAACAGGCGCCAAGTACTCGGGTCCTAGGGACAAAAGTGAGCGGATAAAATCCAAAACTCAAATAATGCCCACCGGTGCCTCTTTCTTTAGTTATCCCATTACTATGCAGTTTTATTTGTTTAGGTACCTTGTTATCCACTACAGGCTCGCACAAACCCTACACATGCAATTCCACGACTCATGTGGCTCAAACAATTCATGTATTAAAGTATGATAGGATGGAGGGTACAAGCATCAGTGGGGTTTAAAAATAAAGGCTTGTCAATACTTGGGATTGTAATTTAATTCGGATCACGACACAATGATGCAAGAATAAAGATAGAGCCATAGGTACTATATGTAAATGCAAGCATGGTAAATTGCTTGCTTGGAAGCTCAATAGTGGGATAACTGGGTTTTAGATAATACTCTTGTTCCTCCTGATAACCTCCTTACTCAGCGTCTATCCAAAATAAAATCCAAATAAACAAGGGCCATAATAAATAATGTTCGCAAACATATGAAGCATATGCAGCAATAAAAATATGGTATTCCATGGTTAAGCGATGAACAATTTCATGGTATAACATATAATGGCATGGGTAAGGTGCTAGAACAAGAATAAAGCATTTTCATAATTTATTATTCAAGTTTTACTTGCATACACAATTTTGAATATTTAATATTTATAAGATGCATGCTTCAATTGATATCATGGAATGCATAGGTAGAACGGGCTCGTCGAGATAATCGATATAGACATATCATTTGTAGAATTAGGAGTTACGGAATTAAAGTTATGGATCTAATAGGAAAAGGGCATTTTTATTGTATTAAAAGTATTTAGAAAAAATCATCAAAAATACATATTTTTCAATGCCATATTAATATTCCTATCCTTTTTCTAATAACATTTGAAATGTAAAACATGATTTTTGGATATGCCAAAGGAAAGTTATGGATTTATCATTTATAAACCTTTATTTGCATGTTCTATTAGTTGGAACAAAGTCAATTTAGCATTTCACGGGTTCAAATGATCACAAAACGGACGTGATTTGCTAGAAAGGACTTTTATGCTCAAGTTGTTAACTTATCTCAAAAAAAGGGGCTATTTGTGTTCTGCAAAACAAAGGTTGTTAGTGCCACAATGGGATTTGAATTTTGGTTGGGATAGTACTCCTAGGTGGTGGATCCGGTACAAGCCACCAGGCTACACATCGATTGGTGTTAACAGTAGCAACTTACCCATTTTAAGCTAAAACTGGATAGTGTTTACTGACGAATTGAAAACACTAGAGAACTTCGTCTCTGAATTTTTCTACACCAGACCAAACAAAAATAAAAAGAGGCTGATTAAAAAGACAGACATGGGATTTGATCAATGCGACGCATAGGTCTAGCCACTGCGCTGGATCATCTTATTGTACCAAAACAAACAATGCATCTAAAAATACCAAGGCTGGAGCTTAAGTTCCTGTCGAAACTGAAGGCAAACGGATATGGGATGTGGATCTGATCATCTTGTTGGGCGCACACATGCGCGGCAGGAGCGAGCGAGATCGGGCATCGATCGTGTCCTGGCTGCGGTTGGGTGATCAAGCTGAGCAGGGTGTGCGTGTTTGTGGGCGAGCATGCACATGCAGCAGCAGCAAAACAAGATGAGGACTACACGCACCTGCATACACAATGACTAGCACGCACATACTACAGATGACTAAACCATGGCAGGGAGGTTTCAGGACAGCGGTGCACGCCGACCATGCAAAGTGTAACGAGATGGGAAGAAGGGTGGCATCTAGTGGAGATCACCAGGATGTCATTGACGTTGTCGAAGAGGATCTAGGAGGTCTGGAGGCGACGAATCGTGGCCATGACCGTGCTCGGTGTTGAGGAAGAAACTCCCAATTCCCAGCAATTCTGGAAGCTTCGGTCCCTGATATTTCGTGGCGAGGACGGTGAGAGCATCGTGGTTTTGTTCTCGAGTGTCGTTTGAGTCGATGAAGTTCATGCTATGACTGGGTCGACATACTGCGTTGGTGCCCATGGTAGTGGTTTCCCCTTCTCCGTGAGGTGGAAGAAAACGAGGGAGGAGAGGGGTGGATGGCGGTGCGAGGGAGGGAAGGAAGCTAGGGTTTGAGGCTGCCTCAAATGGGGAATAAAGGGAGGAGGTTAGAGGCTGCATGGTGGTGTGATGCGCTGATGTTGGCCCCTAGTAGCTCACGCTTAATGCGTGTCCACTTCTAGGAAGAAGATAATGTAGGGGTACGCGTATGAAAACAAAAAATTACCCTACGCCCCTGAACCCCTGTTGCCAAGACCCATCTCTTAGTATGCAGTAACAGGAGGGCTTTTCACAAACTTACCCATGAAGACCAAAAAAGCGTTGTCAACGCTCGGGAGAGCATGGTTGATGTAGGCGAACCGAAGTCAACCTCAAGGTCGTGTTGAAATCCTCGCGCTCCTGCGGTCCAACGGCTTCTAGTGCCTCAAATATTGCACCTCGTAGGGAGTTACATGCATCCGGTGCCTGGCGTGACTCCCGCTTCCCCGATCCAGCAACACTTGTGGAAGTAGAGCTCCTAGATCAGAATCCCACAACGCGATGGCGCTCCAGGGTGAAGAGATCTCCTTCTCGCGCGATCCGGACTTGAGACCACGGTCACATGAGAGAGAGAAATATTAATTGGAGGTCTTCTCAAAAGAGAGGAAACCTTTATTAAATAGTGTGTGTCTTATTTGGTCAAAATATCCCACTATATATAGGGGAAATTCCACCCCAAGCCAACTAGCTTAGCCATGTGGGACCAAACGAAGGAGGGATGAGAGGAGGGAGGGGCAGCCTCCAGCCAAGGCCCTATTGGGACCCGTGCTGGGTGCCTAGGGCCTAGTCAGCCACCCCCTCTCTCTCCTCCCTTTGTTCCTTTCCCTCATGGGCCCCTTCTCCCTCCGGATTTGGCCCATTAAGGCTTTTTTGAACATTTAATTGATTTTATATTTATTAAATAATTATGAATAAATTATTAAATCAACATTTAACATTTATTCACATATTATTAAATCTCTGTGGTTATAGAACACCACCCACCTCCACCCCGTACATCCTCCAGACTAACCGAAACCCTTCCGGTTTTATCTCTTTCCATTCTTTGGTGATTCTACCGATCCTATAAACACTCTCTAAGCATCATCAAGCCCTTAAGCGTGATACCCCACGGTTCGGGAGCACTCCAGACATGGTCAGGACCCTCCCGCACCAATGATCAACATAGGGACTTGGATGGCCATGTGACCCTTGTACATTCCAAGAAATCTTTCATCGTTTGAACCATGAACGTCATGTCATATTACTTTTGTCTCTCGATACTTGCATTTCTCGAGATCTGATCAATGACATCACCATGTCGGGTTCAATCTTGTTACCGACAAATGCTACTTGACTTGTTCCGACAAGTGATATCCCTGTGATCAAATCACACGTTGCGAAGCTATTAGATATAACTTCTCCGAGTGGGTCCTCGAGTATCTTTCCGTCACGCGGATGGACAAATCCCGCGCTTGCCGTATATTGCCTCTACTGTTCCTCCGAATACCTTAACACACCTTTATGATCACCGTTTAACCGTGTGACGTTTGATGCTATCAAAGTACTCTCGGGTTACAGTGATTAATATAGCCTCACGGTCTATGAAATAGTACACTAGGTCTATTCTAATCATCATAACTTGAACTTCGTGACATGATCGGGTCATGATGTTTAGGTTGGGTATTAGTTCATCATATCATTCTCATAATAAGGTGACTTCATTTCCAACTGGCATAAATGCCACATGATCAGGAAACCTTAATCATCCGTTGACCAAGGAACCAGTGACTAGAGTTTCACTGGGAACTTCTGGTTGTTTATATATCACATGTGTATTGATATTTCCTTTCAATACAGTTATAGCATGATATAAAACTTAATCATAAACTTTATGAAATATGATAATAATCCTTATTACTATTTGTCTCCAGGGCATATTTCCGACAGTCTCCCACTTGCACTAGAGTACAAGTAAGCTAGCTGCATTTGTTCTTAATACAAGTGTCTTTCACATATTATCAACATAACTTTGAATTTAAACAATGGTTTCATTTAAAATGAATATATCATTAATTTGGGTATTTTCAAGGCATTTTTAATGTTTTACAAATGTTCATGTATTATCAATTATTTTCATAACCATGATAATTCACACATAATCGAACAAGATATGAACGCAAATAGAAATCATTCATAAAAGTAGAACAACTGTTTGTTACAAACTCATATGAATAACCGTCTCACAAAATGTGAGACACACTAAAGAAGTTCACAATCTATCGATTACAATAATCATCCAAAATCCGTAAAATAAATGATAAATGTTGAGGGAGAGTGTCGTTGGCCATGATCATCATGCTCGCCATCAACATGCAATGTCACCTCCTCTCCATCAAGCAACTCTCATGTAGAAGGACCTATTTTCCGCAAAACAGAACAAGTATGAAATATACTTAACACTGCAATATGTGTTTGCAAGATTATAACATTTATAAAATTGTATATCAAATATATACCTTTCTCATCGATGACCTCTCCGACAATGGGTTCAACCTCCACATTCCTGAGATGTGATATGAACCTATGGAAATCCTGTATTTCCGCATCGCCTCTCATAATGCAAGTCCTCGTATGTGCTCGGTAGCTTAGTGGCAGCGACCGCAGCACAACACCATTTGCAAATGAGCTCGTCAGCCAATTGTCTAGGAAGTATGCAAGCCTCATGTATGCATTATGCATGCGCTCCAAGTGGTTGTTAAGTGAAGAGTTCTCCTCCATATTTATGGAGAGAAAATCTCCCATCAACTCATGCTCCCATATGCACACTTGTTCCACGAAATGTGACCTAAGTTGTACCATTACTGTATGAGGGTCAAGATTACCCACGACTGGCCACAACTCATCCACCATCCCGAAGCGCATCATCACTGATATGAAGGTGGACATCTCACTGTGGTAATAGCGGTCTTCCCGCTGCTCTAGGGTCTCTAAGATACTAGGCTGCTCCAAATCCATTTCATCGAGTATATAGTCGACCACGTCATTTTCTCTAAGGAGAGCATGAAGACGCGCAACCCACATAGAAAAGTTGGATCCATCTAGCCTGAGCTTCTCTCCATCTAACCAATCATCAACAGGGAACGTAGCATCAGGGAGAACCATTTTCTACATTTATAATTGCAAAAAGGATTTTAGACTAAGTTTATAATTAAATGAGTTAAATAATAACTCAACTAAAAAAACCTATCCCCTGAAGGGTTCTAGTGATTACAGGATCCCTTTTCCCCACATCTCCCTCGATCGTCACGGCCGTTGATGTGGGTGCTAGGGTGGACTTTACTATTCGATCACATCAATCATGCGACTCATGCTCGATCTTTCAACCATCTGTGTTCCGAGGCATGTCTACACATGCTAGTCTCTCCAACTCAACCTTAGTGTATTCGCTATGCAATATGTCTTACACCCACTGTATGCGAACGTAGATATGTCTGACACCCGATAGTCACGGCCTGCCTCATACCGAAGAACTTTCTTGGTGGTTCACACTAAGGGAGAACACAATCTTTGGTATTTTATTTAGGGATCATCTTATTAGGCTATCATCGAGTATCTAATACTAGCACACAATAAGATATGGCTGTGTGTGAGGGATTTACTTGGGATTAACGGTGATATCACTATGCATATCATTAGTTGTAACACCCCAGCATTAGGATCTGACGAAGGGTAGAACTAGGAATCCGACTTTGTGCATGCATGGATCTGTAAAATAAGGGTAAATTTTTTGCCAAACAAAAACCTAAAGGGATCAGAGTTTCTTTCGCTAACTGGAGGTAGGTATAGCTCTGGTCAGTGGTTGTTATGAATTTTGACATGGCCTTTGGGCATTATTAATCTTTTGGGGAAGTTACTTTGAATTCAAATTCAAAATTTAAATCAATTTGAAAAGAATTTGAAGATTAGAAGTGGTATTATTGGTTTGATTTCCGAAATTCTTTATTTATATTATTTGGTTAAATTTTAGATAATTGATACTAATAAGGAACTAAGACAAGGAAAATGAAATAGGAAAGGGAATTCTAATTTAATTATACTAACACAAATAGTGTTATATACACCAAAAACACTGAATATTACAGAAACAAACTTTATTAAATAAGTTATACAAGTATTACAATTGCCTCAAACAGCAATGGAAGATTACAAAGGTATAAAGAAAAGTCTAGACTAAAGTTCCTATCTACATCTTTTATATCCTTGACCTCTTCTTCTTCACTTTAATTCCTATAACACAAATAAAAGAAATAGAGAAATAGATGGTAAAATAAAGGGTTAATTTTGGAGTTAGATTACTCTCAGATTGTGCATACAAGTGATATGCCAAACTCATCATTGAGTATATGAAAAGGGGCAAGTTTCACCATGCTGGTAACCAGTAAAAGGTTAAGAAGTGAAAAACAATTCACTTGATCTGATCCAAATAGGCCAAACAGTAAAGCAGCTTACTCTGCTAACGGCATCCTATGTGTTGTAGACAAAGCAGTAGCAGTCCAAACAGTCAAAAGGAAAACACTATTGTAGCACAGCTGCTGGTTATCTCATTCCATCACCACACGTTCAAGGAGACAGCCAAGAACACCACTAATCTTGACAAATTCCCAACAAATCCACCAGCCAATATACACAACAAACCACCAGATCATCCTCAGGATGGTGACATAGGGTGGGGGTGGTGTAGAAAGATAGAATGGTCTGTAACAGATCACAGGAACTAGGAGGAGTAGGATCAATATCAGGGGGTGCAAAACAAGCTCCAAGGAGTGATCAAACCACCAAGATCAAGCCAGCAAGATCAACCAGCAACAACGCCAACAACTCAACTATTGTGGTGAGTGATATAAAACTTTCACATGATCTAATTATCTCAGAAGTCATGTACTTAACTTCTCAGAAATCACCCAAGTGGGGTGTATCCATCCCAGAAGTATTTAGATAGAAGCCAATGACAAATCTTTATAAACAAATCCAAGATCTCAGCCTATGCATCATAGATCTTGGATATAAACTTAAATCTCCACATTCCTATATAACAGCAGCCTTAGAACAAGATTTCAGGGCACATTTCTTAAGGAGTAGCACCTTTAAAATCTAATGATCTTAAGGATCTATATTTAACAGTGAGGATGCCAATCATTTTCTTAAAGAATTTAAGAATCATTAGCTGATACCATGCATCACAACACATCTATGAGGGATAGCTAGTAACAAACTTAATTTTACTTAGTTATGCCTCAGACCAGCATCATAGGCTAATAGATCAGTAGCATCTTAGGATAATAAACCAAGATGAAGATTTCAATTCAGTTAGCCAGCCAAATTTGATCACAGGTAGAATTCAGCCAATAGAAGTATGGACACTTGTGTACCATTCTAAAGAAGGTGTCACTAGTATAACTTCTAAAACCAAGCAAATACTATTCTTAGGTTTCATCAGTAAACTTACAGTTAGCTAACTAATCCTTTTTCTGGAATGGACACTCAGGAATCATAATCATGCTTTCTTATACACAATCAGAGAATCATTGGAGTATCCTATTAACTCCAATCTGAAATATCTACACAAACTATTGTATTAAGATCAAGTGAACCATTACTGATAGTACCATTGTCAGTACTAAGATCAGGAAACAATAGTGAAATCCACATCATTAGAATAAGTGGACAAACATCCAGGACAATATAACCGCTACAATCAGTCCTAATAAAGGCATCATAATCAAATTAGAGGGATAAACCCTAATCAAATCATGAACCCAATTAGGGATTAATCACTGGAAGCACATAGAGGCTATCGAGCAAGGCAGAGGATAGAGAGCAAATAGGGGAGAAGGAGAACACTTACCTTTGGTCCTCGCGGTAGATTAGAAGAGGAGGCAGAGGGGCCAATGAACGCCTGGCGGCACGGGGAGCACCTGAAAGGCGCTGCAAACCGCGCCAGGCCATGGCGGCGGCTACCACCGCACCAATGGTCGAACAGCACCGTCGGAGACGAGGGATATACACCATGTGAGATCCCGGCGTACCATCGCCGATGCTCCAGGGCGGCCAAGCCCTAGCGCTAGCCTCGGGCAGGGGTCAGCACGGCCAGAAGGGAGCACCAACAGCAGATCTGCTTGGACAGGGTGAATCGGTGTTGTCGACTTATCCACCCTGCACCGTGGCGGCGACAACGATGGTCGGACCTGGACAGATTCGTGCGCGGTGGCGGCAGCGAGCGGAGGAGGTGACCGCGTGAGCGAGAGAGAGAGGGGGAGAGGAGTGTGCGTGCGTTGGGGTACTAGGCCTGTGGGTAGCCTAGTACGACCCCGGTAGACTTAACAAGGCCAAGTGGGCTGTGTTAAGATGGGTTGGGCCAGCCCAATGGGCTAGGCCCGTATGTTAATAGGGTTGTTAAAAACATGACAAATATGCCCCTGAAACAAAAACAGCTTTAGGAAAATAAATAAAAATCTTAAAAATATAAATAATATATCTACGAACTCACACAAATACTCTCTAATGAGTAAAAAAGAGAAATAGAATTTTTAGGCAACTAAAATTTAGGTCTATTTTTATTATTGTATCAGTTACTTTTTAATTTTATAAAAATAGATGAAACCCTTAAAATTGAATAAAATTCACTTTTCAGATCCTAAATGGATATATTATTATAGAAAAATACTAACTTGTATTTTTGAAAAGTAAATTTGGTGTGATCAAAATAAATCTTATTTCCTTAAGGGAATTTCAGAAAATATTTAAAAGGGTAATAAAATGAAATAAATTCATAGATTGATATATGTCTTTTATTAATTAAATAAAATAGTAAACGTTTACTAAAAGGGTAAAACATGCAAAGAAGCAAATAATAAATCATTGCATGACATTACTATGCATTTCATATTGCTTCTTTAAATATTGTCCTTACCAGGCAATAATGGTTCTTTGTAGAAACCGGAGCTCAAGGTCAGGTGGAAGCATCCGACTTCACTACCTTGCAGTCACAAGGCAAGTTTATAACTTGCTCATGTCCTTTGAAGAGTCTTTATCAAAGATATTGCAAATTGTGTGTTATCATCTATGATCTAGAGAAAAAAATGATATCTTCACTAATAAATAAGATGTAGTATCATCCTAAATGATGATAAAGATCAGCAATGGAACTTAGGATTCCAATTGCATAAGTCACATAGCCTTAACAACCCATGACATCAGTGATTCAAGCGCCGTATAATACGCGTTAACCATGAGATTTGGAATGGGACAGAGAAGTCAGCTATATCTTCTTCCTTTCATATGGAGGAAAGATGACCTTATCGTGAAGTTGGGATTCCTGGTATGGATCCAACATATGGGTGGGCACCCTTAGGCCCCACGATTTTGGTGTCTAGATTATTTATGAGTGGCTACCGGAGGTATATTCGGGCCTTTTATGGAGCTTGCCAGGGGCATCACCACTTCATAGAGTCTTCGGGAACTCACCAGGGTTATAGTTTGCCCTAGTTGGAGGCCTAACAAAGGTGTAGTCATCCCAAGAGGATCGTGCAGACATATCGGGTCGCGGAGAGGGCAGTGATTGGCTTGGATCACCTACTGGGCCCCACATCATAGAATTGTGGATGGGAAAGTACGCCCGATTGTGCAACAAGGAGTTGGTCTCTCATGGGTAAAGCAACGCACCTCTGTAGAGTGTAAGAATTGTGACATGTTACTCCCTGTTCCGGAAAGGAGCTACGAACGTGTCAGGAAAGGAACTCCATGAAGTCCTGGTCAACCTGTGAAGGCTGATGGGCATAGTTTTTGATAATAAAATCAATCTTTGAAGAAATGTTTATGAAAATTGCATAGTACCAAGGACGTATTGTCCGATGTGGTAGATAGAGCATCAAACTTCCCACCTTGCATATAATGAACTTGCTGGGTAACGCTGTTACTCACTCTTTCCTTTGAACCCCTGCTTAGACTATGAGAATCCAGAAGACACTTCGATGTACGTAGCTGATGGACAAGAGGATGTCTGCTATGAAGAACCAGACCTGTCCAGAGGAGTTGAAGGGGTGGACTACGAGATACGCTATGGAGTGGAGGGCAACGAGTCAGAGTAGTTGCCTTAGTTATTAGTAAACCAATTGAGCCGAGCAGCAGGAACTATATAAAATTAGTTGTTGAGCTCAATTCTAAGTATGAGTTTGGATTTTATATCTTCCACTAAAACTACTTAAGTTTGTTTGGTAATTTCATAATACTTGAAGTTTAAGAACTCTTGGTTTGTAATAATGAAGTGTGTATGTTTGTAATATGGACCCGCAATGTTTCTGTTGTACCACTCTAAGGGGTGTGATATTGACGGAACAATGTTCTGTGAATGTCATATCAATGACTATAGTGTACTACACATGAAGTGGTATGCTAGGTCACCGCAGCTGGTATCAGAGAAATTTCTTTGACCTTAGGTTGGAAACCTTGTAAAGGGAAATAACTGTAGAAGTCTAGGAGCAACGATAAAGAGTTCTCTAGATTATATGATGAATATTCAATTGGGAATATTTCATTATATTCTTTAGTGTGACAATTCTTTATTATGATGCATCATTATAACTAATGAATACTAATTACATTCAATTCTGTTATTTATATACAGTGGAAATGGCACCAAAGTTTCCAAAACAGACTTTGGCAAGGAAAGAAGAGACTCTTGATGATTATAAGGGGGCTTTAACTGAACAACTTCGAGAACTTCTGAGGGTTTTTGGTTGCACGACTAATATCCCAGTCAATACCATGACCTACCATGATGGGAGAATGTTAGCCAAATATCGTGTTAGCATCCAACTACCAAAGAAGCTTGGTTTATACCACAACTTACCTATGGGAGAAGGTAGAAGTCACCTAGCAGCATATCATGTTGCTATTGTGGAGGCGGTAGCCAATGTTCAGGAACATAAAGCAGAAGAGTTAGCTGGAAGCACATATTCTGTGATTCCTCATGACTCTATATACGAGGAACCTGAACCGGATCATCTTACTTTAGTAAGGAAGCATCCAAAACTAGCTTCTAAGTTTATGGATCTATATCGACTGATGGTTGGGTCTTTGTATAAGACACATCAGGTTATCGTAGAAGATCAGGTTGATATGCTAGAGGATTTAACGAATCCTGAAAGAAGGGAGAAGTTAGCATCTAAACTGGAAAATGAAGCAGTGGATAGGGTTAACCCAGCTTTCAAGGATATACCTATAGATCCAGCATCTTTTACACCATATCCTTACTCACCGATACCAATACCTACTAGATATCCTGATGAGGGCACTAGTCATCCAGTACCACAGAGTTCTTGGGGAACTGAAGACTCGGAGTTACCTATTGGGAATTCTGAAGGATGGAGGTACGGATCAATGGATGGATCTGCCAGGAATCCTATTCATGTGGAAGATTCAGTTGGAGATATCGGGCAGACTAGTCGCATGGGCATAAGATCTTATTTCGTTGATGGAAGAGATGTCCATGTGGAAGATGTAGAGTCCGAGGAGGAAGATCCTGAAGAAAGGGTGTTTGAGTCAATATAAAATTATCCTACTCCAGATAATGTGCACTATCCAATCATAGCTGAGGACTATCGTACCCAGCAGAGTACTTGGGGGCACCGGAAGGGGAATATTCTATAGATTCCTCAAGAATCGGAATGCAGGAGATGGATGAAGAAGAAAGTGATGTGGATGATTCGGTAGATACTTCAGATAAGTTGGGAGGTATGGATACACTTCAGATGAATGATGTGTCAATTCCAGAGACTTCTGATACTGAATATCGTCCATCGAAGAGGCAAGTCGTTTCACAGTCAGTGTGTCGTACTTCACGTCAGCACGGTTGTACTCCGGGTATGTATGATGAACGACGCAACTTCTGGGGAGTGTGACTTTGATTAGGAGCATCTCCGCAGGAGACGAGAGTTGGAGTTGGAGGACTTGATGTAAATAAATAAGTGGGATAGTACCACATGAGCTTGTAATGTTTAATGAGTAAGGGCTTGTAATCAGGTTGTATAAATTATATTGCTTGTAATGTAGAATATGTGTGTAATGCTTATTTGGTTCTTATTTGGATCTTGTTTTCCATTGTGTGACTAGTTCTGTGCATGAAGTTGAGCTCATAACACATATGTATTCGCTTATGTTACAGGACTAGGGGGTATGGAAACGGGTGTAGAAAACAAGACTGAGCAGCAGCGCATGGAGCGTGAAGCCAAAGCAAAGGCGGATGAAGACGCTAGAATGCAAGCGAATTTACCACCACCACCACCAATGAGGCCGTTGATGGAGCAAAACTTTATGCAGTACATGCAAATGATGCAAGAGTCCCAGAACAAATTCATGGCGGGTTTGGTAGATCGAGTGGGACAACAGAGGGCACCTCAAGGACGTGGTGTTAGTCTTTCGGATTTCCAGGATACTAGGCCTTTACCTTTTGCATCCGCTCCTGAACCAATGGATGGAGAGGACTGGTTTACAGATACCGAAAGAAAGTTGAGAACTATAGGATGCAATGAGGAAGAGAAGTTGAGGTATGCAACACATTTATTGAACAGACCTGCAATGTCATGGTGGGAGAGTCAGCTAGCAATGCAACCTCCAGGAAGAGAGTACAATTGGGAGGAGTTCAAACAAAGATTCCGTGAATATCATGTTCCGGAGAGTATCATAGAGTTGAAGCGTAGGGAGTTTGAAGAACTGCAACAAGGATACTCTAGTGTCATGAAGTATATTCGAGAGTTTAGTGATTTATCTCGTTATGCTGCTGAAGAAGTTAGCACGGAGGCGAGTAGGAAAAAGAGGTTCATGCGTGGACTAAATCCATTTGTGAAGATGCAGTTGAGACTTGCCAATACTCAAACTTTTCAATAGTTGCTTAATGCAGCTATCACCTTTGAAGATGATTACAAAAATGTCCAAGAGGACCGTAGGAAGAGAGCAAAGAAGGAGACGGAGAGGATTCAGGCAAGTAAACCCAAAATCAATCTGGAGTTTCAACCCAGAAACAGACCCTACAACAACAACAACAATAGGAGTAGCAACAACACTCGAGCACAATTCAACCCCAGAAGGAATGTCATATGTCATAATTGCAAACTTCCAGGACATACCAGCAAGGATTGTCAGAAACCAGTGATAATTTGTTATGGATGTGGACTAAAGGGTCATATTAAGCCTGATTTCCCAAACAAACCACCCGGTGGTTGGCCCACAAAAGGTGGAGGACAAGCCAATGGAGGCGGAGGTGGACAGTCTAACAGAGGTGGAAGCTATGCCAAAAATAATAATGGCAAGAGAGGTAGACCTGCGGGAAAGCTGAATTACGCAACCTTGGAGGAGGTGGATAACTCAAATCAGGCGGTGATAGGTACGCTCAATATTCTCACAATTCCTGGAAAAGTTTTATTTGATACCGGTGCAACTACTTCTTTCATATCTGAAGAGTTTTGTGATAAATTCGGGATTAGAAGGGCACCGTTAGATAAACCTATGACCGTTGTTACCACCGGAGGGATCATGGTAGTTAGGCATATTAAACTAAACCAAGTCATCTCAATCTATGGTCAAACCTATTATGCGGATCTTTATGTGATCCCATTAAAAGGAATAGCAGTAGTGCTAGGAATGGATTGGATGAAAGACTATGGAGCTCAGATCAATTGTGAAGAGAAACCGTTTCAATCAGGTCTCCAAGTGGTGGAAGGATAGACTATCAGGCAGATAAACATAGTCATATCATGGTAGATATGTAGTTGAACTCAATGAAGGATGTCAAATTAGAAGATATTCCAGTGGTGAAGGAGTTTGAAGATGTTTTTGCAGCAGAATTACCAGGAATGCCACCTGATCGGGAGATAGAGTTCACTATTGACCTGATACCTGGTACAACACCAATAGATCAAGCACCATATAAGATGGGGCACAAGGAATTAAAAGAGCTTAAGGAGCAAATTGATGAATTAGCCCAAAAAGGATTCATACAGGAAAGTGTATCTCCATGGGGAACTCCAGTGATTTTTGTGGATAAACGAGATGGTCGATGGAGAATGTGTGGGGATTATAGAAATCTCAACAATGTCACCATTAAGAACAAGTATCCATTACCAAGAATTCAAGATCTATTTGATCAAGTCAAGGGAGCAGGAGTATTCTCCAAGATTGATCTAAGATCAGGATACCACCAGATAAAAATTAAACCTGAAGATGTTCCTAAAACAACATTTGTATCAAGGTATGGACATCATGAGTATTTAGTCATACCTTTTGGTCTAACCAATGCCCCAACAATATTCATGAATTTGATGTACAAAATCTTTATGCCTTATTTGGACAAGTTTGTCATAGTATTCATTGATGACATTTTGATATACTCTAAAGATAAAGAAGAGCATGCAGAGCATTTGAGAATAGCATTGCAAATCCTAAGAGAACACAAGCTTTATGCTAAATTCAGTAAGTGTGAATTTTGGTTGGACGAAGTAGAGTTTCTTGGTCATGTGATCAATAAGGATGGAATTGCTATAAATCCATCCAAAGTTCAATCAGTATTGGATTGGAAGGCACCAACCAATGTGAAGCAAATCCGAGGTTTCCTAGGTATGGACAAATATTATCGGAGGTTCATTGAAGGTTTTTCCAAGATAGTTGGACCAATGACCAAATTATTAAGAAAGAATACACCGTTCATATAGGGATGAGAAGTGCGAGGCAAGTTTTCAGGAGTTGAAGACCAGATTAACTACCGCTCCAATCTTAGCAATTCTGGAACCAGGAAAAGATTACACAGTATATTGTGATGCATCCAAAGAAGGATTAGGTTGTGTGCTTATGCAAGATCGTAAGGTAATTGCTTATGGATCTACGCAATTGAAACCACATGAAGTGAACTATCCAACCCATGATTTAGAATTAGTAGCAGTAGTGTTTGCTTTAAAAGGATGGAGACATTTTCTCTATGGGGCAAGATGTGAGTTATATACTGACCACAAAAGTCTCAAATATTTCTTCACTCAAAAGGAATTGAATATGAGGCAGAAGCGGTGGCCGGAGTTGATTAAATATTATGTTCTAGCAATCAATTATACCCCTAGAAAAGCAAATGTAGTGGCAGATGCTTTAAGTCGGAAAAGCACAAATACGCAACCCATGAATAGAGAACTGCCAAAGGAATTACAAATGGACTTAGAAAGGTTGGAAATACAATTTATAAGTACATCAGGTCTTGGAGGATTAGCTACCATGCGGGTGATTGAGGAACAGAGTAGTGATCTTCGATATAAAATCTTTAGACATCAAGATGAAGATCCTTTTATTGCTGAAGAAGTTCGAAGAATTTCTCAAGGTCAAACATCAGTTTTTCACTTAGGAGATTATGGATCTTTATGGCTTCAAAACCATCTTTGTGTACCAGATGTGCCAGAAATTTAGGAAGTGATACTTCGGGAAGCTCATGAAACACCATATTCCATTCATCCAGGAAGTACAAAGATGTACATGGATTTAAAAGAGTTGTTTTGGTGGAATAATATGAAAAGAGATATTGCAAAATATGTATCGGAATGCCATACTTGCCAAAGGGTTAAAGCAGAACATCAAAGTCCAGCAGGACCATTACAGCCTTTGGAAATTCCAGAATGGAAGTGGGAAGAAATTGGTATGGATTTTATCACAGGATTACCCATGACACCTAAGCGAAAAGATATGATATGGGTAATTGTGGATAGACTCACAAAAAGTGCACATTTTATTCCAGTGAACCAAAAGGATAATGCTGAGAAATTAGTGGAAATTTATGTCAAAGAGATTGTGAGTAAGCACGGTGTACCTAAGAAAATTGTGTCTGATAGAGGATCTGTGTTTACATCATCATTTTAGAAACAATTACATGCATCACTGGGTTCAAATTTGGATTTTAGCACAACTTATCATCCAGAAACTAGAGGCCAGACATAGAGGACCAATCAAATCTTAGAAGACATGCCTAGAGCTTGTGCATTAGATTTTGGGGGTTCGTGGGAAGATCATCTACCATTGGCAGAATTCTCCTACAACAATAGCTATCAAAGTAGTCTGAAGGCAGCACCTTACCAAGTACTATATGGAAGGAAGTGTAGATCACCTATATGTTGGTATGAACCTGGTAGTAGCAAGAAATTTGCACCAAACTATATCAAGGAAAAGCAAGATATCATTGATATTATCAGGGATCGATTGAAAATAGCTCAAAGTAGATAGAAGAGTTATGCTGATCAAAGCCGGAGATCATGGCATCCAGAATTGGGGGATATGGTATATCTCAAAGTAAGTCCGATGAAGGGAGTAAAGAGATTCTGAGTCAAAGGAAAACTAAGCCCAAGATATATTGGACCATTCAAGATATTGAGTCAGAATAGAACAATAGCTTATGCTTTAGAGTTACCAAAAAGGCTAGCTCAAGTTCATAATGTTTTCCATGTTTCACAACTCCAAAAATGTCTTAAAATTCCGGATGATGCCATCACACATCAAGAGATTGAATTACAAGAAGATTTGTCTTATGTAGAGAAACCCTGTAAGATTTTAGAGGAGAACTGGAAAAGGTTAAGAAACAGGGCAATCAAATACTGCAAGGTACAATGGGAGCATCACCCTGAGCGAGAAGCCACATGGGAGAAAGAGGATGACTTGAGGGAAGCATATCCAGAACTATTCAGGTACATATCCACAAACTTTGGGACAAAGTTTAATTTAAGGGGGGAAGTCTGTAACACCCCGGCATTAGGATCTGACGAAGGGTAGAACTAGGAATCCAAATTTGTGCATGCATGCATCTGGAAAATAAGGGTAAATTTTTCGCCAAACAAAAACCTAAAGGGATCAGAGTTTCTTTCGCTAACTGGAGGTAGGTATACCTCTGGTTAGTGGTTGTTATGAATTTTGACATGACCTTTGGGCATTATTAAGCTTTTGGGAAAGTTACTTTGAATTCAAATTCGAAATTTAAATCAATTTGAAAAGAAAATTTGAAAATTAGAAGTGGTATTAATTTTTTGATTTCCAAAATTCTTTATTTATATTATTTGGTTAAATTTTAGATAATTAATACTAATAAGGAACTAAGACAAGGAAAATGAAATAGGAAAGGGAATTCTATTTTCTGATTTAATTATAATAACACAAATAGTGTTATATACACCAAAAACACTGAATATTACAGAAAAAATTTATTAAATAAGTTATACAAGTATTACAATTGCCTCAAACAGCAAAGAAAGATTACAAAGGTATAAAGAAAATTCTAGACTAGAGTTCCTATCTACATCTTTTATATCCTTGATCTCTTCTTCTTCACTTTAATTCCTGTAACACAAATAAAATAAATAGACAAATGGATGATAAAATAAAGGGTTAATTTTGGAGTTAGATTACTCTCAGATTGTGCATACAAGTGATATGCCAAAATCATCATTGAGTATATGAAAAGGGGCAAGTTTCACCATGTTGGTAACCAGTAAAAGGTTAAGAAGTGAAAAACAATTCACTTGATCTGATCCAAATAGGCCAAACAGTAAAGCAGCTTACTCTGCTAACTTCATGCTATGTGTTGTCGACACAGCAACAGCAGTCCAAACAGTCAAAAGGAAAACACTACTGTAGCACATATGCTGGTTATCTCATTCCATCACCACACGTTCAAGCACACAGCCAAGAACACCAGTGATCTTGCCAAATTCCCAACAAATCCACCAGCCAATATATACAACAAACCACCAGATCATCCTCAGGATAGTGACATAGGGTGGGGGTGGTGTAGAAAGATAGCAAGGTCTCTAATAGATCATAGGAGCTAGGAGGAGCAGGATCAATATCAGGGGGTGCAAAACAAGCTCCAAGGAGTAATCAAGCCACGAAGATCAAGCCAGCAAGATCAACCAGCAACAACACCAACAACTCAACTATTGTGGTGAGTGATATAAAACTTTCACATGATCTAATTATCTCAGAAGTCATGTACTTAACTTCTCAGAAATCACCCAAGTGGGGTGTATCCATCCCAGAAGTATTTAGATAAAAGCCAATGACAAATCTTTACAAACAAATCCAAGATCTCAGCCTATGCATCATAGGTCTTGGATATAAACTTAAATCTCCACATTTCTATATAACAGAAGCCTTAGAACAAGATTTCAGGGAACATTTCTTAAGGAGTAGCACCTCTGAAATCTAATGATCTTAAGGATCTATATTTAACAGTGAGGATGCCAATCATTTCCTGAAAGAATTTAAGAATCATTAGCTGATACCATGCATCAGAGAACATCTATGAGGGACAGCTAGTAACAAACTTAATTTTTACTTAGTTATGCCTCAGACCAGCATCATAGGCTAATAGATCAGTAGCATCTTAGGATAATAAATCCAGCAGAAGATTTCAATTCAATTAGCCAGCCAAATTTGGACACATGTAGAATTTAGCCAATAGAAGGATGGACACTTGTGTACCATTCTAAAGAAGGTGTCACAAGTATAACTTCTAAAACCAAGCAAATACTATCCTTAGGTTTCATCAGTAAACTTGCAGTTAGCTAACTAATCCGTTTCCTGGAATGGACACTCAGGAATCATAATCATGGCTGCTTATACACAAATCAGAGAATCATTGGAGTATCCTATTAACTCCAATCTGAAATATCTACACAAACTAGTGTATTAAGATCAAGTGAACCATTACTGACAGTACCATTGTTAGTACTAAGATCAGGAAACAATAGTGAAATCCACATCATTAGAATAAGTGGACAAACATCCAGGACAGTATAACCGCTACAATCAGTCCTAATAAAGGCATCATAATCAAATCAGAGGGATAAACCCAAATCAAATCATGAACCCAATTAGGGATTAATCACTGGAAGCACACAGAGGCTATCGAGCAAGGCAGAGGATAGAGGGCAAGTAGGGGAGAAGGAGAACACTTACCTTTGGTCTCGTGTTAGATTAGAAGAGGAGGCAGAGGGGCCGATGAATGCCCGGCGGCACGGGGAGCACCTGAAAGGCGCTGCAACCCGCGCCAGGCCATGGCGATGGCTACCACCGCACCAGTGGTCGAACAACACCGTTGGAGAAGAGGGAAATACACCATGTGAGATCCCGGCATACCATCGCCGATGCTCCAGGGCGGCCAAGCCCTAACCCTATCCTCGGGCAGGGGTCAGCGTGGCCAGAATGGAGCACCAACAGCGGATCTGCTTGGACAGGATGAAGCAACGTTGTTGACTTATCCACCCTGCATCGTGGCGGCGACAACGGCGGCCGGACCTGGCCGTATTTGTGCGCGGCGGTGACAGCGAGCGGAGGAGGTGACCTCGTGAGCGATAGAGAGAGAGGGGAGAGGAGTGTGCGTGTGTTGGGATACTGGGCCTGTGGGCAGCCCGATACGACCCGGGTAGACTTAACCAGGCCAAGTGGGCTGTGTTAAGATGGGCTGGGCCAACCCAATGGGCTAGGCCCATATGTTAATAGGGTTGTTAAAAAAATGACAAATATGCCCCTGAAACAAAAACAGCTTTAGGAAAATAAATAAAAATCTTAAAAATATAAATAATATATCTATGAACTCACAAAAATACTCTCTAATGAGTAAAAATGATCAATAGAATTTTTGGGCAACTAAAATTTAGGTCTATTTTTATTATTGTATCAGTTACTTTTGAATTTTATAAAAATAGATGAAACACTTAAAATTGAATAAAATTCACTTTTCAGATCCTAAATGGATATATTATTATAGAAAAAAATACTAACTTGTATTTTTGAAAAGTAATTTTGGCGTGATCAAAATAAATCTTATTTCCTTAAGGGAATTTCAGAAAATATTTAGAAGGGTAATAAAATGAAATAAATTCATAGAATGATATTTGTCTTTTATTAATTAAATAAAATAGTAAACTTTTACTAAAAGGGTAAAACATGCAAAGAAGCAAATAATAAATCATTGCATGACATTACTATGCATTTCATATTGCTTCTTTAAATATTGTCCTTACCAGGCAATAATGGTTCTTTGTAGAAACCGGAGCTCAAGGTCAGGTGGAAGCATCCGACTTCACTACCTTGCAGTCACAAGGCAAGTTTATAACTTGCTCATGTCTGTTGAAGAGTCTTTATCAAAGATATTGCAAAGTGTGTGTTATCATCTATGATCTGGAGAAAAAAAATGATATCTTCTCTAATAAATAATATGTACTATCATCCTAAATGATGATAAAGATCAGCAATGGAACTTAGGGTTCCAATTGCCTAAGTCACATAGGCTTAACAACCCATGACATCAGTGATTCTAGCACCGTATAATACGCGTTAACCATGAGATTTGGAATAGGACAGAGAAGTCAGCTATATCTTCTTCCTTTCATATGGAGGCAAGATGACCTTATCGTGAAGTTGGGATTCCTGGTATGGATCCAACATATGGGTGGGCACCCTTAGGCCCCATGATTTTGGTGTCTAGATTATTTATGAGTGGCTGCCGGAGGTATAGTCGGGCCTTTTATGGAGCTTGCCAGGGGCGACACCACTTCATAGAGTCTTCAGGAACTCACCAGGGTTAAAGATTGCCCTAGTTGGAGGCTTAACGGAGGTGTAGTTAGCCCTGGAGGATCATGCAGACATATGGGGTCGCGGAGAGGGCAGCGATTGGCTTGGATCACCTACTAGGCCCCACATCATGGAATTGTGGACGGGAAAGTATGCCCGGTAGTGCAACAAGGAGTTGGTCTCTCATGGGTAAAGCAACGCACCTTTGTAGAGTATAAGAATTGTGACATGTTACTCCCTATTCCAGGAAGGACCTATGAACGCGGCAGGAAAGGAACTCCGTGAAGTCCTGGTCAACCTGTGAAGGTTGATGGGCATATTTTTTATAATAAAATCAATCTTTGAAGAAATGTTTACGAAAATTGCATAGTACCAAGGACGTATTGTCCGAGGTGGTAGATATAGCATCAAACTTCCCACCTTGCATATAATGAACTTGCTGGGTAACGCTGTTACTCACTCTTTCCTTTGAACCCCTGCTTAGACTGTGAGAATCCAGAAGACACTTTGATGTACGTAGCTGATGGATAAGAGGATGTCTGCTACGAAGAACCAGACCTGTCCAGAGGAGTTGAAGGGGTGGACTACGAGATACGCTATGGAGTGGAGGGCAAGGAGTCAGAGTAGTTGCCTTAGTTATTAGTAAACCAATTGAGCCGAGCAGCAGGAACTATATGAAATAAGTTGTTGAGCTCAATTCGAAGTATGAGTTTGGATTTTATATCTTCCACTGAAACTACTTAACCTTGGTTTGTAATTTCATAATACTTGAAGTTTAAGAACTCTTGGTTTGTAATAATGAAGTGTGTATGTTTGTAATATGTACCCGCAATGTTTCTATTGTACCACTCTGAGGGGTGTGATATTTACGGAAGAGTGTTCTGTGAATGTCATATCAACGACTATAGTGTACTACACATGCAATGGTATGCTGGGTCACCGCATTAGTTCTCTTTATTCTATGGATGATACTAGTAGGTTATTGCTATAAGCGGTTGCGGAGGCAATAGCAATTATGGATCCACTGCCCACATATATTTTATCTTGCTCTAGCAATTACATGCATACTTTATTTCTATCTTTTTGTTCCCATCAGATGTTTTGCACAACTACAGGTGAAACCGAATACCCTAGGCCCTCTCTCTCCATCATCAACCACAACAAAAAGATGGAAACTATTGGTCTGGTAAAAACACAAAAGGAATTCTAAAACTCCAAAAGGTCCATGAAAGTAACTTCACTATGCATTCGCTTCCTAAGGATTCGATAACCTATGTCTACTAGGGAAAATGAAGTTACACTACATCCGTAATCCGGATCGAAGGTATCAACCCTTTTTCTGGCGCCGTTGCCCGGCAAGCAATAGCTACCCTGGTGAGGTTATTAGGAACCTTGCTAGTTTTTATTCTTGTTTTTAATTTTGTTAGTTTGCTTTCAATCTTTATTTGATAAACCAAAAAAATTAGTTAGCCTTTAAATTCTTCTTTTACTATTATAATTCTCTGTTTAAGAAAACCCAAAAACATAGGAAATATGGCTAAAAAGAAGCTTGGGGAGTTTGCTCCTCCTAACAATATTATTTGCGTACTCCTATTACTCAGCCAACAACTGCTGCTGATGACTATGAAATTAAACCCCATTATGTAAGTTTGGTTCAACGGAATCAATTTGGAGGCTCTGCTATTGAAGACGCATGTATGCACTTGAATACTTTCACTAAAATATGTGATATGATGCGTATAAAGGACGTTGACCCCGATGCGGTCAAATTGCCTCTATTTCTTTTCTCTCTTAGAGGAAGAGAAAAATAATGGTTGCTATCTTTGCCTAGAAATACTATTACACCATGGGTGGAACGCACTTCTTTATTTATGACTAAAATTTTCCCACCTGCAAAGACTATGCAACTCAGATCTAATATTACTGGTTTTAGACAGGAAGAGCGTGAGCCACTAGCGCTTGCATGGGAGAGGATGAAATAATGCATGAGAAACTGTACTAGTCATGGCATGGAAGACTGGTTATTTCTGCATCTATTTTATAATGCTCTTAACCCTGTGTCTAAGTCTATGCTTGATACTGCAGCTGGAGGAACATTTATGGGTAAACATATTACCAAATCAAAGGAGATGGTAAAAAATATGCAAGACAAACATGCCCAATGGCATGTGGATATATCGAACACGAAGAAGGTGAACTCTATCTCACCACAAGAAAATGAAGAACTCAATGCTAAGTTGGATGAGCTCATACTAGCCGTAAAAGGTAAGGAAACCCGGGTAAGAGCTACCCCTGGAACAAATATTGAAGAAATAGACTTCGTAGCTCGTAATGATTATAACCCTGCTTGGAAGAAGAATTATAATCCTAATTTTCAGAAACATTATTCTAGTCCTGCAGGTAACTCTAATAATAATATGGGAACTAGTAATGGTAGTCTCCAAGAAACACTTAAGTCTTTATAGACTAACAAAATGGACAAAACAATATTCTTGTTAAAATTAAGGAGAACCATGATGCTATGCTTGGTAAATTTTCTAACCAAGCTGTTAGTTTGAGAAATGATTTGCAGGCCCTTCAAAAAGAACGAGGATCATTGAGGCACATCTAGGTAGATAACCGAGAGTCAAACTCTCATTCTAGCTAAATTTGCAGGTAAAGCTAAGCCAAATCCCGTTGAAGACCTCAAGATGATGAGAATCCAAAGGGAGGAACCTGAAGAACTTGATTATAGTAATGCTCATTCGCCAAGATACACCATTGAAGATCTCGTAAAAACGATCAACGTCAAGATTCCGTTAAGTGAAGGTAGTGAGGAAGCTATGTACCAACACTTTGTCAATCAGGTAGCAATTAAGTTATGTGAGTTTGAGGAAGAATATAAGGAAATTGCTGAAAAATTACCTGTAAAGTTAGATGACATATTTGAGCCTACTATTAAGATTAAAATTAGAACCAATGAGATAGCTGGTGTCGTGGTGTGGAACACGGCAGTACCATCGGGGATGGCATGAAGGGGACAATCAGGATGCTATCGGTGGCTACTCGCAATGGGTTAGGCACAGATACTGCAAACGCAGTGATGTACCCAGGTTCGGAGCCCTCTCAGCGAGGTAAAACTCCTACTCCAGCAAGGATCTACTATCAAAGGGGGCGAATGGCCAATATAGATGCTCCTTGAGCTATTTCCTTAGCTACTTCTTGCTTGGAATTATCTAAGTCTTTCCTCTTCTATCTATTTCCTGCTTACCTAGAACCATAGCACTACCCCCTGATACGTTGCAAACGTATCCATAATTTTTGATGTTCCATGCTTGGTTTTATCTACTTTCTTATGTTTTGTCCACACTTTGGAGTACTTTTCATATGATTTCTTGGAATAACCTATTAACAAGAGCCATAGTGCCAGCTGCCTGTTTTCTGCTGTTTTTGGTTCCAGGAAAGTTATAAAATGAATATTCTCGAAATTGGACGGGACAAAAGCCAAAATCTTATTTCACCAGAAGACTCCCGGAGCCATAATATGAGAAGGAGTAGGGCGGGGGCCTAGCCACACCACCTGGCCGCGCGGGCTGGGCCTGGCCGCGCCAAGGGGTGTTCTGGCCGCCCTAGACACCCCCTCGGTCTCCCTCTTCGCCTATAAGATGCCTTCTGACCTAAAAACTCAGGAGGGGGGTTTGATGTTTTTCAAAAAGAAGTTCCGCTCCGCCGCCACCACCAGATTCCACAAAACAGCACCAGAAAGTCCGTTCTGGCACCCTGCCGGGACGGGGAATTGGAGATCATCGCCATCATCATCACCATTGCTTCTCCATCGACCATCCATGTTTCCCCCATCTATGAGTGAGTAATCCCCCGCTATAGGCTATGGGGATGGTAGGGATTGGATGAGATCATTCATGTAATGGCATCAGATTGTTAGGGCATGGTGCCTAGTATCTTCTATTAGTGCTTTATGACTTTGTTATGACTTGTTATGCTTAATGTTTGTCACTAGGGCTCGAGTGCCATGATTTCAGATCTAAACATGTTATTGATGTATTATGATAGTATTTTTTTTGGTCTTACCTGCAAGTTTATATACATGTTGTTGTCCGGAACCAATGGCCCCGAAGTGACAGAAATCTGGATAACCAAAGGGAATGGCTTTGATGTGAGGATCACATGTGTTCATGGAGTGTTAATGCTTTGCTACGGTGCTCTATTAAAAGGAGCACCTTAATTGCTAGTAGTTCCCTTGAGGCTCCGCTGCAAATGGGCTGGTAGGACAAAAGATGTTGTGCAAGTTCTCATTGCGAGCACATATGAGTATATATGGGACACATGCCAATGATTATCTAGTACTTGGATGCTTTATCTTATTTATCTGCAATTTCCCTCTGTTCTGATTGCTATGTGAATTGTCTTGTCCATGCAACGCCCATCCATCCATCCCTATGCCTACCGCACTCGAATCCTACTATTTACTGCTATTGTTACTGCTGTCTTTACTTTACTACTGATGTTACTTTGCTATTCCTACTACAAAACTGTTGCTACTGATAAACTTCTATGAGCAAGATTGTTTCTAGGTGTAGCTGAATTAACAACTCAGTTGTTAAGGCATATAAATATTCTTTGGCTCCCCTTGTGTCGAATCAATAAATTGGGTTTCACTTCCCTTGAAAATACTGCGATACACCCCCTATACTTGTTGGTCATCAAGACTATTTTCTGGCACCGTTGCCAGGGAGCATAGCTTTATTTATCAAGTCCAGTTGGAATCACTATTGTTCAAGCTTAGTTTATTTCCGTCTTGTTTGCTTATTTCTTTATAAAAATACAAAAAAAATTAGTTTCTACTCTAGTTGTTATTTTCGTTGGTCTGTTATTGTCTTGCTTTATCATGCTTTCTATCAATGGTTGTTTCCATTGAAACTGAATCTTATTGGCAAGGTGGGTTCACGGAAGATCAAAAATATTATTATAAGTAACACCGCTTGTCACGAAAAGGGAAAAACTTATGGGAACAAGTTGATAAATTGTATACCATTGCTAGAAACGTGTGCTCTACTTATAATGTTACTTATTGCTTTGATAAATCTTGTTGCTGTAAGAGGTATAAACACCTTCCTTTTCAATGTGAGTATAAAGATAATGTTACCATATATTCTTATGTTAAAGGAAATTATGACTTTTATGATGTGGAACAAATTGAAGAATTTATTGCTTGGAAGGGTGCATTTGAACTTGCTAGTTTGCTTGAAAATATTGATGATTCGCCTTATAAATATGAGGTTTATGATATACTTAGATTTTAATTTGATAATGTCAAGGAAGAAAATGGCTATATTCTTGAATATATTAATAGATGCTTTCCACAAATGGAAGAGACTAATGCCTTGCAGGATCCTATGGAAGAAGAAATTGATGAACCTGAAAGCTCATTAGATGAAAAAGAGGAGGAGAGTGATGAACAAAAGGAGGAAGAATGGATTAGCTACCCATGCCTACCTTCTAATGAGAGTAACTCTTTATCCCTTACATTATTTTATTGTCCCCCATGCTTACCAAAGGAGGATGAATGTTATGCTCATGTTATCTGTGATAATCCTTTATTTGTGCCTAACTTCGAGATGCATGGTACTAAAGAGTTTTGCTTAGAAATTGTTTATGATAAAGCTCTAGACAATGGTCCTATATTGAATGATCAGTCATCGTGTTATAGAATTGTTGAAAGTGGGTTTGAAGGTTTTAATCCCACTATTTTTGATCTTGATAAAAAATGTGTTTTTGTAGAACATGAAAAGCATGTTTTATGTGATTGTTATATTTTTGAGTTTATTCATGAGGCTAATGAAAATTATTATGAGAGAGGAAAAATGGTTGTAGAAGTTTTCATGGTATTGAAACACCTCTCTATGTGCTAAAAGTTTTGAAGTTACTCTTGTTTTATCTTCCTATGCCTGTCACTTTGTTCTTTGCGAATTTATTTGCATACAAGATTCCTATGCATAGGAAGTGGGTTAGACTTAAATGTGTTTTTAATTTGCTTGTTGATGCTCTCTTTTACTTCAATTCATATTTCTTATGTGAGCATCCTCTCAAACTATCATGCCTAACTTAAAGGCTTTAAAGAAAAGTACTTATTGGGAGATAACCGAAAAGTTTTAGATAAGTCTTGGAAGTTATTACTTCAGTAATAACCGCTGCTTATCCTTTTTATTTGCCTTTTGTGCCAAGAGTAACCTCTAATGAGAGAGAAGTAATGGTTAGGAAAGTTGCTGCCCCGAAACAGATTTCTGTGCTTCACCATAAAAATTCGTGTAAAATCTCTGTATGTCCTTTTGAGGCGTCAATTTTTGTGCTTCTGCCCCAGGTTGTTATCTAACTTTAGTTAGTTCAACACTTTTCGATTTGACAAACATAAGGTCTTCGAAAATTTTTCCTTTACCTGCTGGTCTGTTTTGACACATTTCTGTCTTTATTTGCATTTGCTTCTTGTTGGTTCCTTTTTGAGTTCTTTTGGGGAATTGAGATTTTTGAGGGAAGTGCTATAGTAGCTTGTGTTTTAATTTAAGTTTTATTGGTGTTGGAAATGAACCCAAATACTTATTATCTTGAGTGCACTAATGTTGCTAATAAAGATTGTGTGAAGTTTTGTATTAAGGAAAAATTTCAGGTGTATGGAAGGAATGAGTAATGAGATGAAGGATGGACTAAAGCTCAAGCTTGGGGATGCCACACGTGTCACCCCAAGAAATATCCAAGAAGTACAAGTGTCAAATCTTGGGGATGCCCAAGGCATCCCCCTCTTCATCAATAAAAATCCCAGGTTTTTCCAAACGCTTCATTTTTATTGTTTCATGCACAGTTGTGTTGTTCTTGGAGCATCTTCTTTTTCGTTTTTGTTTTGGTTTTTCATTTGCTTGGTTTGCTTAGTTTTCTGAATAATTTGGTTGGACCTCCTCTTTCATGCTTTGGTTTTCAAATAGTTTGGTTTGGATTGGAAAAGAGTAGGAAAGTTCATGCTTAAGTGGTAAAGAGAGCTTGTTTTTGACTGTGGCCTATGCTTTGTCATGCCATGCTTGATATTGTTTTGGCTTTATGCTTAGTATTCTTTGCTTTAGCATGACTTGTTATGAACAATTGAGATTGCTTAATGTGCCTTTTTCATAACAATTGAGATTGTTATGAGGGACAAGCTGAATGCCACCATGCTATGTTTTCTTTATGTGAAACAAACAAACGTCTTGCAAAGCATTGTTATTCATGAATCTTTTGTTTGTGCCTTTTCATGTTGCATCATAGTTTCTTTGTGTTATTGCTAGAACTTTGTCTTTCATGTTATGATTGAAGTACTATGATCCCAGCTTTGAATATTTTACAAATACTTTGATCAAGTTTATGATGGTGCATGTCACCTCAAAAATTATTCTTTCTTTTTATCACTTACCTACTCGAGGACGAGCAGGACTTAAGCTTGGGAATGTTGATACGTTGCAAACGTATCCATAATTTTTGATGTTCCATGCTTGGTTTTATCTACTTTCTTATGTTTTGTCTACACGTTGGAGTACTTTTCATATGATTTCTTAGACTAACCTATTAACAAGAGCCACAGTGCTAGCTACCTGTTTTCTAATGTTTTTGGTTCCAGGAAAGTCAGAAAATGAATATTCTCGGAATTGGACAGGACAAAAGCCAAAAATCTTATTTCACCAGAAGACTCCCAAAGCCAGAATATGAGACGGAGTGGGGCTGGGGCCCAACCACACCACCTGGCCGCGCGGGCTAGGCTTGGCCGCGCCAGGGGGTGGTCTGGCTGCCCCAGACCCCCCTCGGTCTCCCTCTTCGCCTATAAGATGCCTTCTGACCTAAAAACTCAAGGGGAGTCGATGTTTTTCAAGAAGGAGTTCCGCTTCGCCGCCACTACTAGATTCCACGAAACAGCACCAGAAACTCCGTTCTGGCACCCTGCCGGGACGAGGAATTGGAGGAGATCATCGCCATCATCATCATCATCGCTTCTCCATCGACCATCCATGTTTCCCCCATCTATGAGTGAGTAATCCCCCGCTGTAGGCTATGGGGATGGTAGGGATTGGATGAGATCATTCATGTAATGGCATCAGATTGTTAGGGCATGGTGCCTAGTATCTTCTATTAGTGATTTATGACTTTGTTGCGTCTTGTTATGCTTAATGCTTGTAACTAGGTCCCGAGTGCCATGATTTCAGATCTGAAGATGTTATTGATTCATTATGATAGTATTGTTTTTGGTCTTACCTGCAAGTTGTATACACATGTTGTTGTCCGGAACAAATGGCCCCGAAGTGACAGAAATCGGGATAACCGGGGGGAATGGCTTTGATGTGAGGATCACATGTGTTCACGGAGTGTTAATGCTTTCCTCCGGTGCTCTATTAAAAGGAGCACCTTAATTGCCAGTAGTTCCCTTGAGGCCCCACTTCAAACGGGCTGGCAGGACAAAAGATGTTGTGGAAGTTCTCATTGCGAGCACGTATGACTATATATGGGACACATGCCTATGATTATCTAGTACTTGGATGCTTTATCTTATTTATTTGTAATTGCCCTATGTTCTGATTGCTATGTGAATTTTCTTGTCCATGCAGCGCCCGTCCATCCATCCCTATGCCTAGCACACTCGAATCCTACTGTTTACTGCTATTGTTACTGCTGTCTTTACTTTACTACTGCTATTACTTTGCTATTCCTACTACAAAACTGTTGCTACTAATAAACTGCTGTGAGCAAGATTGTTTCCAGGTGCACATGAATTGACAACTTAGTTGTTAAGGCTTATAAATATTCTTTGGCTCCCCTTGTGTCGAATCAATAAATTGGGTTTCACTTCCCTCGAAAATACTTCGATACACCCCCTATACTTGTGGGTCATCACCCCCCTTATATACATGTTGAGGAGGTAGCTTAACAGATGGGTTCTAGGGTTTACTGTTTGGATTTGGGCCTTGCAAAGTGGGACGGCTGGACAGGGACAAACAATAGGCCCGGGTCCAGTCAAGCCTCTAGTACAGGGGAGGTCCACGCTTCAATGTCCAACGCCCCTGTTTTACTCATCATCCGGCTCTTTATCCGTCAGCCGGTTCTTTATGCATAAGCCAGGGCTTTCCTCGTCAGCCCTTGCTTTGCTCGTCAGCCTCCAGCTTTGGCGTAGTTATCCAGTAGCGCCGGCCAGGCCAGCCAGCCTGTCCGGTCAATGGTGCGCTCAGCAAGGAGCATCATCCCTACCGTACTATGACCAGCGGATCTGAGGCGGCCGGCTAGGAGCAGCCTCCCAGCCGATTCTTCTGGCTACCCGGCTTGACGAGACAGTCGGGGGAAACTTGAGTGTGGGCCGGGTAAAGATTCCACCCGGTTGTGGTTCCTTGATCTAGGTCCAGACGGCATGTGCTCCTTGGAGCCAGCCAGTTGGTCCCGTCTTGGCCTACTCGGTGGTCATCCCCTCGACACTAGTCCCCGAGCGCGTTAGGACTTGGCCTCGTGGGGAAGTTCTACCGTGCTCATTTGAAATGATTGATGATGCAGATGCTTTGTCGTTTTCATTTATCTCATAGTCTTTGTTTTGTAATCTTCGTCCTATAGTCTTTGTCCTATACCGGCTTGAGATTCTGTGTTGTTTCCCGGTTGGGGTTCACCGTCTACGGAGCCGATGGTCCCCCACACAAGGTGTGAGCGGTGATCCTCTTGACCGGCTGCCTCACCCAGCCGGGAGAAGGATCGCCAGTTTGCTGTCATCGGCGCTTGCGTCAACCATGCCTGCCGTTTCTAGCGCGCGTCGCGTCAGTTTGACTTCTGGGTCTGCCGCGACAGTTTTTTGGTAACGGCGCGCATGCCTTCATCATTGTGTCCTCTTGGAGATCGTGGATGTGGTTTCCCTCCCGCATTAACTTCCACTTGATTTTCTAGGCACGTGGCGCTGGCGCACGTGATCCACCCCGAACCATCGTGTGGTGGTGGGGTGGTTGCTTGCCACGTGGCGCAGAGGGAGGGGAAACGGCGTGGTGGAGTGGGGGCCATTGCTTGCCATGTGGCGCAGAGGTAGGGGAACCATCATGGCTATTTTTCCCCGATAAATGCGTGCGCCAAGGAGAAGTGGTTACTCACTTCGTCTCCTTGCGCCTGCCTCCTTGTTCTCCCTTGCGCTCTAGCCTCTCACTGACCCTCTGCGCCACCACTTCTTGGTCGCCGGTGCCGCTCGTCTTCCTCGACAACGGGACCCCGTGCCTCCATCACGGCTACTTTTCTAGGCGGCTGGTGTGGCTCGTATGTGACCGAAGAGTTGGTGAAGAAGTACCGGCGGGGGAAGTTCCTCCCGTCGGAGCGGTTAGTGAAGCACCGCCTCGCGCCGGAGGGCGAGCAGGTGCCCAACCCCCAGCCTGGCGAGGTTGTCGTCTTCCTCGCCCACTTCGCTCGCGGCCTTGGGCTGCCGCTGAGCCGCTTCGTCTTGGAGCTACGGGTCACCTTTGACCTGCAGCTCCACCACCTCGGAGCCAATGCCGTGTCGATGCTGTCGCCTCACGCGGCTTGCTGCGAGGTATTCCTCCGTGTCTGCCCCGACGCCGCGAATTTCTTGAAGTTCTTCTACTTCAAGGTGAAGGTGGTGGGGAAGGGCGGCCCGTTGACGGAGACGGGCTGCTGTGCCATCTACCTGCAGCCATCAGCGCCCATACCGCGCCTGGAGCACCCCGACACCGTCAAGCTCTGGCAGCGCTTGTATTTTTACGTGCGCAACAACATCGGGGATGGCATGAAGGGGACAATCAGGATGCTATCGGTGGCTACTCGCAAAGGGTTGGGCACAGATACTGCAAACACATCGATGTACCTAGGTTCAGAGCCCTCTCGGCGAGGTAAAACTCCTATTCCTACAAGGATCTACTATCAAAGGGGGCGAATGCCCAATACAGATGCTCCTTGAGCTGTTTCCTTAGGTACTTCTTGCTTGGAATTGTCTAAGTCCTTCCTCTTCTATCTATTTCCTGCTTACCTAGAACCCTACCACTACCCCCGCTTATATAAAGGTTGAGGAGGTATCTTACAAGGTGGGTTCTAGGGTTTACTGTTTGGATTTGGGCCTTGCAAAGTGGGCCGACTGGAAAGGGCCAAACGGTAGGCCCGGGTCCAGTCAAGCCTCCAGTACAGGGGAGGTCCATGCTTCAGTGTCCAGCGCCTCTGCTTTACTCGTCATCCGGCTCTTTATCCGTCAGCCGGTTCTTTAGGCGTAAGCCTGGGCTTTCCTCGACATCCCTTGCTTTGCTCGTCAGCCTCCAGCTTTGGCGCAGTTGTCCAGTAGCGCCGGCCAGGCCAGCCAGCCTGTCCGGTCAAGGGTGCGCTTAGCAAGGAGCGTCATCCCTACCGTACTATGACCAGCGGATCCGAGGCGGCCGGCTAGGAGCGGCCTCCCAGCTGGTTCTTCTAGCTACCCGGCTAGACGGGCCAGCCGGGGAAACTTGAGTGCGGGCCGGGTAGGGATTCCACCCGGCTATGGTTCCTTGATCTGGGTCCAGACGGCATGTGCTCCTTGGAGCCAGCCAGTTGGTCCCGTCTTGGCCTACCCGGGGGTCATCCCCCTGACAGTTGCACTTTGTGATCTAGGTGCAAGCGTCTCAACAATTCCAAAGAGTCTTTTTAACAAGTTAAATCTTGGCTCCTTTGAAATCACTGAGTTAAAATTGCATCTACAGATTCTACCTATAAACAAGCTACAGGAAATAAGCAGAATACTTTAGTATACATTAAAGGCTATCCCGGTCTCATTGATTTTGCTAATGTTGACATGCCTGAAGATGCTACTGCTCCTATTATATTAGGTCGTCCTTTCTTAAGAACTATTAAGGCTTTGATTAATCTACATGAAGGGAACGTGAAGCTTCAATTGCCTTCACGGTATCCTTTTGTTATTCATTTTCCCAGGAAGAAGAAAGCCAAGCATGATGAAAAGGAGGCCATCACTTTGAAGGCCAATTACTTTGGAGTGGGTGTTCCACTCATCTGGCCTAAGTGAGCAACATTAAGGTCAAGCTATTGACCATAAAAGAGGCACTTCATGGGAGGCAACCCATGTGAAATAAAGGTTTGAGTAAAGTTTTTAAGTTTTAGTTTTAGTATATGTTTAATAAAGAGTGCTAGAAAACTCCAATTGAGGGGAATAAGTTCGGTAGTACTAAAAATCCTGCTTTATTCATGTTGTTGTTGGTCGACAATATTTACTGTCATTTTTTTGTCAAAAACAAGGTGTATCACTAAGTTACAGGAAAAGAAGTATTTTTCGAAGAAATGGAATTTTTTTGATGCACACAAAGAGTTTAACGACCAACTATACGGCGGGAATAAAAATTCTGGCCGTATAGTTCCGGTCTTATAGATATCTTTGCCATCGACAATTTTTCTTTCATATGTACTTAGAGTTTAATGACCAATTATACGGCGGGAATAAAAATTCTGGTCGTATAGCTTTGGTCGTATAGATATCGGTCTCCGTACAAATTCTTTTCCAATGTACTGACAATTTAATGACCAACTATACGGCGGAAATAAAAATTCCGGCCATATAGTTCCAGTTGTATAGATATCAATGCCTTTGTATATTTTATTTTCCTAGGGACAGAAAGTTTATCGACCAACTATACGGCGGGAACATATTGTTCCGGTCATATAGTTCCGGTCATATAGCTGCACCGCCAGGAGGAAACCCTAAAATTTTGACAGAAGGCCAACTATACGGCCGAAACACATTGCTTTGACCGTATAGTTGTGTCCGACCACAAAAACGCACGGGAAGATACCTCGAGGATATTCTCTCTTCTACCTCCAAACTCTCTCAAAACCTCAATCCTTTTCACTCTTCTACCTCCAAACTCTCTCAAAACCTCAAGAGATCTCCATCTGTACTCAATTTTGTTCGATTTCCTCGCACACAAGTGATCTACGATATGTTTCTCCTCCGATCCTCCAATTAATTTTTGCAAATTCATCTTTGAACTATTGTCATTATCAATATAGGGTGAGACCTACTATGAACTAATTGCTATGATTTTCTTGCCTAGATTATTATTTTGAGGATATTTTTTAGTGTGCTATGATGAGGAATATGTTGTACTTACTATTGTTGGATCAAAAAGTTTAATTTTTGTCTTTCTTCATTGTTTTCGATAATGAACACAAGGATACAAACTCGTGCTCGTGCCACCGCTAGCGCTTCTCGAGCTGCCGCTCAAGAACGCATGGGGATACGGTTCAGGGATGAGCCAAAACGTGATCTCTTCAAGAAGATCAAGAACCGCGAAGCGAAGTCTACCAAGTGGGCTTGCCCCATTATATTGAACCAACTCAGTATTTCTGATGACTTCAATTTACTTTGCAATAGAGATGGCCTGCAAAACTTTGTGTACCATGGTGTACCTACTTATCGCAACTTAACCATTGAATTTCTAAGTTCGTTGCAAAGAATCGTTAAACAATGGCAAGGAGAGGACACTATTTCTTTCCGACTTATGAACAACAACTACACTTTAACATTAGATGGTGCATGCTTTAATTTTCCAAATAATGATGCTTTTGCCTTACGCACATCCTTTACTACCTTAGAACCTATTCCTGAACAATACTATAATGGAATGAGTTTCACTACTAGAGTGAACAAGGGGAAGAATATTAAACTGTTGGGGTTCCGCGTATGAAAACAATAAATTTTACCCTATGCCCCTGAACCCCTAAAGCTGCTAGGACCTATCTATTAGTAATACAGTAATAGGAGGGGCTTTTCACGAACTTACCCTTGAAGACCGAAAAGCGTTGTCAACGCTCAGGAGAGCGTGGTTGATGTAGACGAGCCGAAGTTGACCTTAAGGTCGTGATGAAGTCCTTGCGCTCCAACGGCTGCAACGACTTGAGTGCCTCAAGTGCGACACCTCGCGGGGAGTTACACACGTCCGGTGCCTGATGATGACTCCCGCTTCCCCGATCCAGCAGCAGTTGCGGAAGTAGAGCTCTCGGATCCGAATCCCGCAGCACGACGGTGCTCCACGGTGAAGATGTCTCTCGTTCGCGCAGTCCAGACTTGGGACCACGGTAATGAGACAGAGAGAGAGGGGGAGGGAGAAAATATCAATTAGAGGTCCTCACAAAAGTGCGAAGACCTTTGTTGATTATTGGTGTGTTTTAATTTGGCCAAATACCCCCACTATATATAGGGAGAGGGGAGGTACTACCTCCATCAAAGTCCCGGGGTGGAACTAAAGGAGAGGAAGGGGGAGGGGTGGCTGCCGGACACCCTAGTGGGCCCCACGTGGGGGGCTAGGCCCAGCCGACCAGCCCCCTTGCCCCTTCTCCCTCTCTCCTTTCCCCTAATGGACCCTCTCCCTCTGGAAATTGGCCCATTAAGTCTTTGACCATTTTAATTGATTTTATATTTATTAAATAATTATGAATAAATGATTAAATCAACATTTAACATTCATTCACATATTATTCAATCTCCGTGGCTATGGAACACCTTCCACCTCCACTCCGGACATCCTCCGGACTTACCGAAACCCTTCCGGTTTTCTCTCTACTATTCTTCGGCGATTCTACCGATCCTATAAAAACTCTCTAAGCATCATCAAGCCCTTAAGCGTGATACCCCACGGTTCGGGAACACTCCAGACATGGTCGGGACACTCCCGCATCAATGATCAATAGAGGGACCTGGATGGCCATGTGACCCCTGTGCGTTCCACGAAGATCTTTCGTCGTTTGAACCGGGACAGTCGTGTCTTATTCCCTTTGTCTCTCGATACTTGCATTTCCCGAGATCTGATCAATGACATCACCATGTCGTGTTCAATCTTGTTACTGAACAATGCTACTTGACTCATTCTGACAAGTGATATCCCTATGATCAAATCACACGCTACGCAGCTATTAGATATAACCTCTCCGGGTGGGCCCTTGAGTATCTTACCATCACATGGACAGACAAATCCCGCTCTTGACATATGTTGCCTCTATAGTTTCCTCCGAGTACCTGAACACACCTTTATAACCACCGTATTACCATATGGCTTTTGATGCTATCTAAGCACTCTCGGGAGACAGTGATTGATATAGCCTCACGGTCTAAGGAATAGTCTACAAGGATCCATTTCTAATCATCGTAACTTGAACTTCGTGACATGATCGGGTCACGATGTTTAGGTTGGGTATTGGTTCATCATCTCATTCTCGGAATGAGATGACTCCATTTCCAACTAGCATAAATGCCACATGATCAGGAAACATGATCATCAGTTGACCAATGAACCAGTGACTAGAGTTTCACTGGGAACCCCTTGTTGTTTGTATATCACACGTGTATTGATGTTTCCACTCAATACAGTTATAGCATGATATGAAACTTAATCATAAACTATATGAAATATGATAATAGTCCTTACTACTATTTGTCTCTAGGGCATATTTCCAACAGTCTCCCACTTGCACTATAGTACAAATATACTAGCTGCATTTGTTCTCAATCATTGACACCTTATATCCGGTACCCTGAACATGCTTGCTCATGGAAGAGGTTGAGTCTTGGTTCTGTACTTTGCAACTTACTAATGTCACCTTGATTGACATTAATACTTTATCATCACATGATAGCATCTGTGTGTATGCATCGTTGCTATGGCGGCAGAAGGAGGCCTGATTCCAGGAGCCTATAGTGACTTTAGATCAACCTCGGGGGCTTCCTCATGGGCACTGTGCCCTAGGACACATCATTCTACGTTAAAAGCGAACTAGCCCCACCATAAATTTATACAACACTTTAGATGGTACCCTTATCTATTATAAATGTATTCATCGAAACACTAGTGCACTCTATGCAACTTTTGATGTTTTAGTTCACCTCGCTTCCTACTTGACTTTAATCGGTATTTACAGGAGTTTCCAACATATTCCCTTATAACATAACTCTTTATGCTTTAAGATATGTCATCCTTTATGGATTTGGAAAAATATATCCATAGTTCTCTACTAGACACCGCGGACAAACTTAGCTCAACGTTCCATGATTCAAACTTAATCACTTTTGAACGTTCCTTATTGGATCACACATTATGTTAAGTTATCATCATGGTTTACTTAGATAGAACCTATATCTCAACATAGTGGATGATGATCATCCTTTTCTTTCTTTCAACCATTGATGTTAAACTTAATACTATTCCTAATTTGAGTTATTCAAGACCAGTTCCTTAATTAACTTCTATTCTGAAAACCCCTTTCAGAATTCCTTAAGGAATACTACATAATATCATAATGCACCTATTATCAACTTCTACATCTTATAAATCATTATTTATAAGTATTTGTGCTTTCATTCTTAACATACTTAAGAATTACTCCTATAAGCTCCCACTCAAAAATATGTTACGAACATATTGTTTTAGGAAGACTTACATAGCTCCCACTCAATTTTATGCAAATTGCACATCCACTCACTATTTTGAACAACTTCAAAATCCTTTGATCAAATATCAAACTTGGAGATTTACTATGAGATACTAGTCCTATTACTAGTTTTAAATCCTCTAGACATTTGGCACACTTGAATCAAATTCATTTGAATTCGTCCATTACTTGACAAATCATGCCTTTTTCATTCACCCCCTTTTCCACTATGGCTTTGCAGTCATTTGGGAAAATTCCAAGTAACCCCTTTTACTTGTGAGATTTAGCAACGAATTGCTTTCTAATCTCAAGGGAAGTTTGATTCTAGGATTTCTCATAATTCTAGTTTACCATTATTTCCTTAGTAGTTCATAGGTATGTCATATTCCAATAATCATGACAAATGATTCACAAATGTCTCCATACAAGATATGGATTACATTTTGAATCCTACTTCATGTAGTGAAAACACTAGTGGGGAAAAGACAATGATCATTATCATTGATTCTTTTCCTTTTGTGAAGAGAATCGTTCAGGAACATTGTCCGTTACGCTTCTCAACACTCTGATGCATGGATTTGAATCCTCATCATGTTTTTCACTATCTTCCATTTGCTCCATAATCGAGAAACATCACTAGAAGTGAGCTTTCTCAAGAATGTACCAAAATCCAAGCAATACGAATTTTGCTTTCCTTTTGGTTTCAGCTATGGTTTTCGTATTCAAAGTTTCCAGTGAATATGCTACAAGGACTTATTAGCTATTGTTTTGGTTATATCAAATAACCCCAAAACTTTCGAGTTCAAATGGTTCACTATAAATTCTAATTGAGTGCTAACTATAATGGTCTCTACATCTAGACTAGAACAATTTATTTGGTGCCTTCTATTCACCCACTTTGATATCTAATATCACATTGTGATGCTTTGCATTTTGACGTTTCAAAACACTTTGCATTCCACTATGTGGCCCCCGGATTAATCATCCGAGAAATCCCTGTTATGCAAACACCATGTTCCCATGATTAGTGAGCCGTGGAGCATAACCGACAAGTATCATTACAACATCCGAGACATACCGATTTACAAGACTTACATAAATGCCGTTATGGCTACATCAATAATCATTAGCAGACCTTCATCAAGCGTAGAGCCTGATCCATGCCTTATCCTATAGGCAACTGACTGGGAGAACGTCCTAGCTCGCATAGTCGCCAACATCATCTTCTTCTTGATATCTGACCAAGTTAATAGCCAGGGACATTGGCAGTGAGTACTTTGAATGTACTCGCAAACCACCTTAAGGTAACAATAATAACAAGAGGATATGCATTATGGCTGTGGTAGTAGGAGGGCTCCAAGAGAGGTTCTTTTCTCAATTAGTTTCTCTTGTCGATATAGCATCTACATATCTTTGTTGAAAACTTTTGTAAATTTTTTGGAAACTGTTTTAAAAAGTTTTGGAAAACCTTAGGACTGGGTCACCCATTTGTTCCTTTCTTCTGGTCGTCCCACGACCAAACTCCTTTCTTTCCCTTCTGACCATCCCATGGTCAAAATCTTTCTCCTTTACGACCATCCCATGGTCAAAACATTTCCAAAGCCATTTATTTTCCAAAAATCCTGTTCGAAAAAAAAACTAGCACTGCTCTACAGAAGTTTGTCCATCCCGTCCATAATAGTGGACACGGCTATTCGAATAGATTTATACTCTGCAGAGGTTGTACACTTTACCCACACCATCCGAGTACACTACCCTGATCTACACCGATCATGGGTCGAGTAACCGATCAAGACTCTCCGGATGCCCACTCCAATATAAGTGCTTACCTATGAGTGTTACTCCCCTCAAAACCGGGACGTCATGTACCGAGGACCAACCGGAGCGCTTTTTCCACTTCTCAAGTGTGCGCTTTCAATGAGGGGCTCATAGTAACGCGTGGAGGCCTATAGACCCTTCGTTCCTTCTCCAGGTCGATGTCCCACATGGACCCTTCAGGAGAAGGCCCACCCTCCAGGGAGTTTCATCCCATGTACTAGTTGCGAGGCCTCTTATACCAGAATAGACAAACATCAAATCCAGCCCTGTCCCAGTCCAGAGTAATGTGTTTACACAGGGTTTAGTTGTTATAGCTAAACTACAAAGAACCGGGTGCATTTTCATAAACCTTTTTCCTCCAGCTTTCCTTCAGCATTTTGTAAAACAAAACCCTTTTTCTTTCTTAGCATCTCTTGGGAGGTCCCACCTCACCAAGGTTTTATCAGAAAACATTTGGTAAAACTTTTTTCCGGGGTCTTCCCATCCTCTAGCTTTGCTTTGGCTGAAACATGGTCTCCAAAAGGGGTATGGTGCATTACACCATCTACCATACTAGGGACAATTAGGGGTCGTCAAGGGAGTTGTACTTAGTAGTACCAAAGGGTAATAGTTCGGAGGATCCAAACCACCACCATATATACATCAACATATAGTAAAACAATGCAGTTTTAATAAAACATGCATAAGTAAAACAGTAGGGCAAGGCTTATGAGCAAGAAGGTGGCTTGCCTGTAATTAACAGTATGGCATAAGTGTCCCTGGGCTTCTTCTTCAGATAACCAATAATACCAATGATACCAATAATACCCACTTCGTCTGATCTCCGATAATATCGTATCTATCATCGTCAAATAGCACATGCAAACAAACAAGGGCACAATCAACATAAAGGAATACAAGAATCCATACAATGCAGCAACCTGTGAATAATGAAAGATTACGATTCAGTAGGTTTTGAGAGGATTGAGTTTAGGAGATTAAGTTGGCCTTGGAGAAGGGGATGAACACCCCTTAGGGTTTATTGTCGAGGAACTACTACGAGGGGGTTTTGGACCAAGGACATATTCTGTATGATACCATTGGGTAAAAATGATACCAACAGATAGGATTTGATAAAATGAAACCAACAAAAGTGCTTTCACTATTTTATCACTTTTCTTGAAATACTTATGAATTTCCTAGTGATAAAAGCTCTAGTTTTAAGAAATAATTTACCAGAAATGTTCTGTGTGTCAAAAAATTATATCCTTGGGTGGTTAGGTAGGGTTTTATGTACTAATCCAAATAGAGTTGGAATCATGTCAATATATTTACCAGAATTCCCTCAGGAAATTCCCAAAGGAAGTTCTATACACAACTTGTCTTCTTCACCAGATTAAATATATAGGGACTTTTGATATGAAGCAAAGGGAAATGGATAGGTACTTTGAATACAGTTCTGGGGAAATTGAAAATCACCCACTTTGGAGTGCTGAAACTCTAGTAGTGATTTTTCTACTAAAACTACCCTAGCCAGAGATGATTAATTCACCAAAGTTAGACAAAGCATCAATAAAAATTGATCTCCTGCGTTTTTATAGATCTTAGTGTACCACATCACAGGGAGTTGGAATTAGGTCAATACATTTCATATATTGTCCTAGAGAAATTCCTAAACATATAAAAGGACTGTTCTTGTTATTTTTACTACAGGAAAACAAATGCTCCACTTGGCTTAAGGCCAAATCCATGTGTTAGGTACATTAAAACATCTACCAAAGATAGTTGGATTTATTCCATTTAGTTTTATAAAATTTGCTAGGGAATTTATTTAGTGCAGAGGATACTTGCTAGCATAATAAATCTCAGAAAAATATCAAAATAAACTTGGTCAAAGTTTTGGTACTGCATGTTCAAGAAAACAGTCAGGAACCATAGGAATTTTAGATCTATGCAGTCGGAGTCATTTTCTATTTTCTTTTGTATTTAAAGTAAACGATTAATATTAGATCTGGAAAAAGAAATCAAAAAGAAAAAGGGGCAGGGGATACTGGGCTAGGATCTAGAAGCAGTTTAGGCCAGCGCGTGGGGTTCGGCCCATCTGGGCGGCGCAGGTGAGCGTGCGTGGCGCGTTCGAGCCTAACAGGGATGACCCACTGGTCAGAGGGGGAACCAGGCAAAGGGGTATCGGGGCATGATGGCCGTCTGATCTAGAGGAGATCGACGATTGAGCACCGTCTCCTTCCTCCCGACGGGGCCAGCGGGGCGAAAACCGTAGCTGGGTTTGGGCGGCGCGAGGGAGCTCACCTGAGCGGCGGGGAGGCGCCAGGATGGGTGCTAGCGGGGCCGGTGCATCGATACAACTCCAGCAATGGGCGGCATGAGGGGTTTCCACGACGGACAGCAGCTCGCGCGACAACGTCCGAAGAAAGCTCACCGGAGCTCGACGGTGGCGACGATAGGTACTTACCTGGAAGGGGAGAAGGGGAGGGTTAGACGCCAAAAGACACGGGGATCTCGGGAGAATGACATGCAGAGGGGGAGGAGTAGAGGGTAGAAGGCTAAGCTCATCCTTTGAACAATGGCCAAGAGGCGATTTTCTTCCTCTCTCGGCTAAACCAAAGCAAGGGAAGGGGAGTGGATGGTAGGTGAGGGGGAGAGGATGCAAATGAGGGGCAAGGGAGGCACAGGGTGGCCTCTAGCCTATTTAAACTGAGGAGGGAGATGGGGATGTGAAATGTCCATTTTGTGAAGGGAATATGCCCGAGAGGCAATAATAAAGTGGTTATTATCTTATTCCATGTTTATGATAAATGTTTATTTTGCATGCTATAATTGTATTAATTGGAAACATTAATACATGTGTGTTTAATAAACAAAATACAAAGTTCCTAGTACTGCCTCTCATGTAAACTAGCTTGTTGATTAACAAGATGATCAAGGTTTCCTGATCATGGACATTGGATGTTGTTAATAACTAGGTCACAACATTGGTGGAATGATGTGATGAACATTCATCCGAAGTATAGCATTACAATTAGAGTCATTATGTTTATATTGCTAAAATATCATACGAAGTAATCTTAGTCCTTAGACCATGAGATCATGTTAATTGCTAACACCAGAAGAGTATCTTGATAACATCAAACGTCACACCATAACAGGGTGACTATAAAGGTGGGTCCAGTGCTACGAAGGTGTTACGTTGAGGCTCATGGATCAAGAGTGGGATTTGTCCATCCCGATGACGGATAAATATACTCAAGGCCCTCTCGGTGATATCACATTGAAATAGCTTGCAAGCAAGTGATGTGATCACTAGAATGTTATATCACGGGAACGAGAAAAGAGTGCATGTCGGTAACGAGATCAAACTAGGTATTTGGATGCCAATGATTGAATCTCGGACATGTAATATATCGCGAGACAAAGGGATTTAGTTATGACGTTAAAGGTTCACACGATCATAAGAGTCATTGTTGAATATGTGGGAGTCAGTACGGATCTCCAGGTCACGCTGCTGATTATTGATCGGAGAGGGGTCTCGATCATGTCTGCATTATTCGCGAACCATAGGGTGACACACTTAAGGGATATCAAAACCATTTGGATAAAATATGTTTCAGATAAAGATTTAAGAAAGCGCTGAAATTATTTCAATAGACACCAAAACTGTTTCGGGTGAAATTGCTAAAATTTGTTCTGCATGTAATATTGAAATGTTGCAGGGGGTTTTATGTGAATGTTTGTTAATTAAAGTAATTAAAAAAATTCTGAATAAAATTAATAAAAGATTTTTATTAAATGAGAGAGCATTAAATTTGGAGAAATTTAATGCATTTAAAGTGGAGATTTTAAAAGAGAATGTGAAGGGGCATTTTAATGTGGAGGGGGTTACCACCAAATGAATGGGGATGTGAAGGGACAGCCTCCCCTCCTCCTATAAAAGGTCCCCCTCTCACTCCTTCCTCACACCTCCTCATGAAGGATCTCTCTCCCCCTCTAGTATTATTCTCCCATGGTCTTGGATTAGCGACATACATGTTCCCGGTGGATTTATCTGGAAAGGAGTTGCTGCTTCCGCTGCTTTGCTGGAGCGAGGTATGGAGGTTGTCAGGGTACCAGACGTGTGTGCGATCACGGATGCACCGCTGCTTTGCGGTGCTTGACTTGGTGGTGCTAGACTTGCTGGAGCTGGATCTGATGGACGTGCTGGAGCCGGACCTGCTGAACTTCATCACGATCTTGAGATCGGCAAGTGTACGACTACATCATCCATGAGTTCCAACTCATTAACAAATCTTTGTTGTCTTCGAGGGTAAGTTCTCTATGGATGTATATCCACCTGTTGCTTGTATCTAGTAGATAGATCTTGGCGTATAGTTCCCATCGTAGGAATTTTTGTTTTCTATGCTGCGAACCCCAACATTTTGGGCCTGGTAGGGAGGTGCTGGCCAGTGGTTGGGCAATAAGGGAGGTGGAGAGAGGGGTGGTGGGGCCTCAGAGTCGAGCACGGAGTGGAGGAAGGGGTGGTGTTTGCTGCTACACAAGATATCCAAGATTTGGAAGATGCCATATCTCTGTTTCTCTCTTTCCAAGGACAAAAGACAAGGGGAAGGTGGTGCTACAGTACATGATATAGGGGTGGTCGACCAGAGAGGAGAGTGGTGCTGTGGAGGCTTGTTGGGGAAGATTAGAAGAGGTTTGATGGAGGTTTTTGTGCTAAAGGGATAAATGTTCAAATCTGCTCTCAGGGATGTTCAAGATTTAATTCTTGATTTTTGATCTTGACCAAAAGATATAAGGATGCTGGTAGATGGGTAAGGTTAGGATGCCTCTCTAGGATTTATTTGGGATTTTTCAGAAGATTAGCAGTCCACTTAAATCCATTTATTCAAAAACTGCAGAAGTGAAGTATTGGAGCTCATTTGATAAATTTACATTGGACAAGTGGAGTTTTTGATGTGATATGGTCCCAAATGTGAATACACACTCAGGGGAATTTTCCCAAGATTTATTGATGAATAAAAGTATTTAATATGTTTATTTTATCATTTCTGCCTATTAAGAAAATAGGCAAAAAGAATTATTAAACCTGTTCAAAAATATTTATTTTTGAAGTGGGAGGATAGGATATGATGGATGGATCTCAATTGAGCTAAAAGTTGGGGAAGTGCTTTGGCAAAATCCAAACTTTCCCTTATGGAAGAGGTTTTGAAGAATTTGTCTATTAAAGGAATTAAATAGATTTGGAGCCATACTAATTATGGGTAATATTTGATAAATCTTGATGATAAAGGTAGATGATGTAGACAATGTGTAGCAAGCATTTGCAACCTTGGGATTTGAGAATCAAAGGTGATTTTGGTGAAAAACTAGAGATTAAGGATCTAGGGTAAGATTGTTTTCATACCACCAAAACCTTGTTAGATCTTGGAGCTCAGATCTCACCTTGATGCAAGGGATAGATGGATAGTTATACCAAGTCATATAGATGATCATGGCAGAAGGATTTTAGATTGGTTACATTTGAGGTGGCCTGGAAGTGATGGCAAACATTGTTGAAAATAAGGCTACCATACCAGATGAGTCATGATGCCATATAAACCATGTGGGTTTTAGAAGCAGAAAGATCCACTTGGAACAAGTGAAGTTGATATTTATAGACCTATATTAGTATAAAACAACCATGCAAAGAGTTGGTCCAGAGAAGGTTGGATGGTGGTGTGAGTTTCTATCAAAGTAGGCATGTTGACTAGATTTGCAGGAAAAGTTATTTTCTTGCCTACAAAACCATCAAGAAAAGTGGGTTGGAGGATGATCTAACCAAGGGGAAGAGTGATCCTTGGTAGTCCTTAGGATGGTTAACAAGATGGTTCAAGTGCATTACCAAAAATGCACAAGGGTTGAGAAAAGGTGACATTCAAAAAGGTGATGTTGGAAATAGTTTTCCAGACAACCAAATTTGGCAGATTTAGGGTTTTTGACTAGAATGTGGGTGAGGATGATTTTGATGGGTTGCAAGGTACCAGAGTATCATCAAGTGGATGGTGTTGAAATCTAGATTGAGTAGGAAGGATCCTTGCTTGATACTGGTCTTCATTGACTTGGAAGCTTCTAGAATTAGATCACTTCAGAGATGATCTGGTTAAGGGTTTTAGATGATCCCTAGTAGCTAGATATCAGATCTAGCTTGTATTCTTGCTTAGGGTTTGGGGATTTTAAAGTATCTTGATCCTAGTGGATGAGCTCCTAGGGTATCTCATACTACTTCTAAGCAATCAAGTCAAACAATAGATCAAGGCAACTCATCTTATACACTAAGCAACTCCACTACTGGGGTTACCATCAAGTCTGACTTGAGGTAAGGTTGGGACATTTTGAAGGGTTGGAGTTTGATTAAGGTGAGAGTCTTTGGTGTCCCTACCAAGAGTAGAATTCAAAAGTTTTATACAAGGATTTGAGAATCCTAGAGGTAGGAGTAGTTGAAGGTTCTGTCTTGAAAACATAAGGAGATTATATTATATATTTCTCCATAATTTTGTCAATAGAAGCTACTAAAATAGTTTTGGTTACATAAGCATCTTGGCTCGTGTTTTGAAATGCCAGAACATTTGAGAATATATAAAATGAGCAAGGATAGTTTTGTTAAATAGCTTTTTAACAACTGATGTTGAGGTAAGGAGTATCATATGGCATACTCTCACATGCACAAGCACAAACAAACAACAAGCAAACACTACACCAATGAACAAGAAAAAGTTTTTGTTCCCCCTGATTTTTGCATTCTGGACAACTAATCAGGGTTGCTAAAATTGGGATGTTACAGACCTTTCCCCCTTAAACGAATCTCGTCCCGAGATTCTAGAGAGTAAGGTTAGGGGATGTTGTGTTGGAGTTAGCGTCATATGCTTCTCACATACTAACTTGTAGGATTTTTCCTTGAGAAGGGGCATTGCAATGGTGAGGTTGAACTTCAATCGTCTAGGATGCACGTGTTGAGAAGGCTTCAATCGGGATTGCGAGGGGTGATATTCCTTTGGTAAGGATTTACGACGTCTCTCTTAAGGGATTGTCGTATCCTAGTTTACGTCTTTGGGTCTAACTGTTGGATTTCTCCTAGCAGAGGGTTATTCTATTTTGTGGGAAAGACACAGTCTTTCCCCCTTAGGGTTAAACTAGGGTGGCTTGGAGTTAACACCGCCCTTCCTTCTTGGAGTCGTTAGATGATATTAGGTGGATATCGCAATCTTCTGCCCAGAGTTGAAACCTTCCGATGACGTCCGCAAACCAGGTGTTATGAGGCTTATATACTACTTTTATTCGTACTTAGCCTATCAGAGTAGTTGAATTAGCAGATTGTCCAAACGGTTTAGAATTAATGGGGTCAGTGAATCTACGGTCCCTTAGGGTGGTCTTCAGCTGAAGTAGCAGAGGGCTTCATAGAATCTTCAGTTCGTTTCTGCTCTGATGGACCCCGAGTTGTTACTTGGAGAAAATACGTCGAATCTGTGGATCCTTTCTGAAGTATCTTCTGGTAGACAGTCTTCTGGAGATTGAGTGGGAAAGACGCAGTCTTTCCACCTTAGAGCTTCACTGAGGTGCTTCAAAAGGGGCGCGGATCTTCTGTCTTGGAGTGCTGACTCGATGTTAGCGGAAGGCTGTCTTCTTTCAGGGTCTTGATTGGAGTCTTCGAGTGACGTCCTATCGCAAACTTTGGAGGGATGGTTTCCCAATGCAGCCTTTAAGGGGTTAGCTCAAGGTAATGTAGCGGTTTACGACTCTCCTTGCTAGTAGTTAGTCAGGGTTGAAGCCGTCAGCGTCAGGTAAGCGGTCATCATTTGCATTTCTTGCGTTGCTTCTGCTTGCTGGCGGAGTGGACTCGTTATCTTCACGCTTCCTTAGCATCTGACTTCAGGGGTGGTTCTGACCTTCTAGGGAGGATCATTCCGTTAGTTCAGGTAGGGTCGACTAGATTAGTTAGTCTCCTCAGGCGGTCAGAAGCTCTAATACACTAAGGGTTTGTGTGGGTAGGTCTTCACTTCTTGTCTTGGTTGACTTATCGGGTGGTTTCTTGTGGATATTGAGGATCCTTCAGTGATCGACTTCCGGCTTCAACGGGATTTTGCTATAATAGACTGATGAATAATGGAGTGTTGCGCTATTGACGAGTCTTGAGAGGTGAGTTGGACGAGGTATGTCATCCTGCTGAGGTGAAGTCTTCGAGTTGTTCTGACTTGACTATGTCGAACTCCTGGTTCTTCCGATGATTTTCCTCTCATGTACTCTTGAGGTTAGTCTGGGTCTCATTACCGACAGCTAACACTGGGGTTTCCTGAGTTACTAGGTGGGTTATTGCTCCTCGAGTCATATTTTTAAGGAGGTCAAAGCAAACGAGAACATACAAACAAGGCGAACAGAGTGAGGAAATCGCAATGTCCTTAGCAAACATCACACATCAAGCAACACCTGCTGCACTTAGGCAAGCAAACACGGCCAACTAGGGGGACCAAGGAGTTAACTACTCGCGATAAAGGGGAATCCTAGTCTTAGGACTTATTGATCCTAGAGATCACGGGATTGAGGTCTGGGTCACTGTCTTGCGACTGAAGCCTTCATCGTATCTTGGATGCTTCTTGATAGTGCAACACCCGATGTCTTCTGATTGGGAGGACTCTGCTGGTAGGGTGAGGCTGTAGTCTCCTTATGTTTGCTGGTAAGTGCTTGTCTTCATCTTGTTCTCATTGTCCTCACCGAGTTCTAGATCCTAGTTATTTAAAATCCGTAGGTTTGAAGTTTGGACGAGAGTTAGAGGAAACCATTTCGAAAGCGTTTACTTAGAGTGAAATGTCCATTTTGGACATGGGTGGGAGGTGCTGGCCAGTGGTTGGGCAATAAGGGAGGTGGAGAGAGGGGTGGTGGGGCCTCTGATTTGACCACTGAGTGGAGGAAGGGGTGGTGTTTGCTGCTGCACAAGATATCCAAGATTTGGAAGATGCCATATCTCTCTTTCTCTCTTTCCAAGGACAAAATAAAAGGGGAAGGTGGTGCTACAGTACATGATACATGGGGTGGTCGACCAGAGGGGAGAGTGGTGCTGTGGAGGCTTGTTGGGGAAGATTAGAAGAGGTTTGATGGAGGTTTTGGTGCTAAAGGGATAAATGTTCAAATCTGCTCTCAGGGATGTTCAAGGTTTAATTCTTGATTTTTGACCTTGACCAAAAGTGATAAGGATGCTGGTAGATGGGTAAGGTTAGGATTTCTCTCTAGGATTTATTTGGTATTTTTCAGAAGATTAGAAGTCCACTTAAATCCATTTATTCAAAAACTACAGAAGTGAAGTATTGGAGCTCATTTCATGAATTTACATTGGACAAGTGGAGTTTTTGATGTGATATGGTCCCAAATGTGAATACACACCCAGGGGAATTTTCCCAAGAGTTATTGATGAATAAAAGTATTTAATATGTTTATTTTATCATTTCTGCCTATTAAGAAAATAGGAAAAATGAATTATTAAAAATCTTCAAAAATATTTATTTTTGAAGTGGGGGGATAGGGTATGATGTATGGATCTCAATTGAGCTAAAAGTTGGGGAAGTGCTTTGGCAAAATCCAAACTTTCCCTTATGGAAGAGGTTTTGAAGAATTTGTCTATAAAAGGAATTAAATAGATTTGGAGCCATAATAATTATGGGTAATATTTGATAAATCTTGATGATAAAGGTAGATGATGTAGACAAGGTGTAGCAAGCATTTGCAACCTTGGGATTTGAGAATCAAAGGTGGTTTTGGTGAAAAACTAGAGATTAAGGATCTAGGGTAAGATTGTTTTCATACCACCAAAACCTTGTTGGATCTTAGAGCTTAGATCTCACCTTGATGCAAGGGATAGATGGATAGTTAGATCAAGTCATATAGATGATCATTGCAGAAGTATTTTGGATTGGTTACATTTGAGGTGGCCTGGAATTGATGGCAAACTCTGTTGAAAATAAGGCTAACATACCAGATGAGTCATGATGCCTTATAAACCTTGTGGGTTTTAGAAGAATAAAGATACACTTGGAACCAGTGAAGTAGATGTTGAAAGACCTATATGAGTAGAACACAACCATGCAAAGAGTTGGTCCAGAGAAGGTTGGATGGTGGTGTGAGCTTCTATCAAAGTAGGCATGTTGACTAGATTTGCAGGAAAAGTTATTTTCTTGCCTGCAAAACCATCAAGAAAAAGTGGGTTGGAGGATGTTCTAACCAAGGGCAAGAGTGATCCTTGGTTGTCCTTAGGATGGTGAACAAGATGGTTCAAGTGCATTACCAAAAATGCACAAATGTTGAGAAAAGGTGTCATTCAAAAAGGTGATGTTGGAAATAGTTTTCCAGACAGCCAACTTTGGCAGTATTAGGGTTTTTGACTAGAATGTGGGTGAGGATGATTTTGATGGGTTGCAAGGTACCAAAGCATCATCAAGTGGATGGTGTTGAAATGTAGAATGAGTAGGAAGGATCCTTTCTTGATACTGGTCTTCATTGACTTGGAAGCTTCTAGAATTAGATCACTTCAGAGCTGATCTGGTTAAGCGTTTTAGATGATCCCTAGTAGCTAGAGATCAGATCCAGCTTGTATTCTTGCTTAGGGTTTGGGGATTTGTCGTGGTGGTGTCACGGCAGATGCCATGGATAGGCTAAAGGTGGGGCCAATATGCACTAGAGGAATCCAGGTAGGGATAGTGTGGTGATTCCGCACATAGTCGCTTTGTATTCTTCAAGTTCACGAGGTTACAGATGATCCTTGAGCTGTATTGGGGAGAGGAGGAAAAAGAAGCTCTCTTACTCTCACCACTACCTATCTCCCAGTGAACCAACTCCTCAAATGCCAACCCCCACTACAGAGGCCCTAGTGCCCCTTATAAAGGGGAGGCTAGGTCTCCAATTAGGGCATACGTGGAGGCATATTCCAGGGAATATGCCTCTTCCCAAAATAGCAAGCCAGCCGGGTCACCTTTTGCCATCGTAAGCCACGTAGAGGCTACGTAAGCCTCTGCGGTGCCAGCGTCATCCGACACAGGCTGCGTCACCTTGTCGGCCACACCTTAGTGGTCCTTCCCTCTGTCCGCTTCGCTCATCCTCCAGCGTACAGTACCCACCTTTTGACCAGCGAGATACCTTCCTTCTCTTGCAAGCCTGATATAACCCGGATCATGCCTGGTTAATCCGGCCTCGCGGGTACCTGCATACAAGTTACAAAATGCCTGCCGGCATATGACATACGTCAGCCGAGACTCAGTTTGGTGGACATCCTCCGGTCCGGGTTACTCCGTAAGTCAGCCTGCCTTGAGGTGACTCGGCCAGCATTCGCTTTGACCTTGCTGTACCTCGGCTAAATCAACCTCTATACCTCGACGTGACCCTACCCGGGGGTATCCCCCGACATTAGTCCCCGAAGCTGGTGTGACTTCAGCTGCTAAGGCCACGACAGGTTCAATCCTTTTGCTCCTTTTTCCGAGTTACTCCGTAGCTCGGGTCCCGTGGCGTAGCGTTCCCTTGGCACATTTTGAGTCATCACTCGCTGGCCGGGCTACCCTTCAGTTTTCCGGGTTATCCTTCCTTCTCTCATACACTTCTCCACGTCCTACGTGGAGGGTAATCATTACCTTGCCTCATTTTAAGGGCGTGTGCCAGTTACTGCACTTATTGTCAGGGGTTACTGTTGCACACGTCGCGTCGCAGCTTCCTCCTCGTTAACTGTGTCACCACGTCGCGTCATGGGATCCCCTGTGCCCTGTGGCCCTTCCTATGTCTTGCCTCTGATTGGCTGACCCGGTTGATACACGGCTACACCGTCTGGCCTTGACGCATTGCACGATCCCACTACCCTCCACTGGGGCGTGGTTAAATAGGGGAGGGGGTGCGTCCCTTGGGAGTTTTCCCCTTCTCGCACCCCTCTGCCTCTCTGCCTCTTCTTCTTCCTAGCGACAACACCGCCACCGCCGCATCTTCTTAGCAGCGCCTCCGCCGCACCGTGCTTTTTTGCACTTGCCTTGCTACTGCTCCCGCACTGCTTCATCGCCACGGGTCTGCGTCAATCCAGACCTCTGCCCCCCACCTTCGATAGGGCCGCTGAGGACAGTGACCTAGAGATGACCGAAGAGGAGCTCGTCGTCACTGAAGAAGAGATGGAGGAGGGGGGAAACACGGAGCGTGGTGCCTGGGCCGGTTCCTAGGTGTGCCAGGATGACCTGGACTGGCTCTACCGCACCCGCCGCATCCCTGGGGGTGTGATTTCTCGCCTCGCCTCCGAAGAACTTGCCCCCTCACCCAATCCGGGTGAGTTGGTCGTCTTCCTGTCTCATTTCCAGCGTGGCTTTGGCCTGCCTGTGAGCGATTTCTTCCACGATTTCCTCAACATCTATGAAATCCAACCTCACCATCTCCCGGCGAATGTCATTACGTCTCTGTCTTCATTCGCCTCCACCATAGAAGGATATGTCGACCTGTGGCCCACCAAAGAGCTCTGGATCTGGTTCTTCGGTCTGCGAAGGAACGTGATTCCGAATAAGCTACGTGCCCTGGAGGACAAACATCTGACTCAATTTGTTGCGGCCTCCATCTCTCCCTGGAAACAATCTGTCTTCCCTCGAGTCATGGGGCTTGACTCTTGCAAGGGTTGGGCCCAGACCTTCTTCTATGTGAGGAATGGCATGGATGAGGATCTGATCCGGCTGCACCCCTATGCTCCGGGTCCTCCTAATATGGATTTGTGGGACCAGGTTTCCAAGAAACCAACTGTCTTGGCGAATCAAGTCAACAAGCGGTTGCAGGAGCTGGAGGATTTGGGGCTGCGTAACGAGGACGCGATGATCACATTCATCCGCAGCCGGATCTCCCCTCTCCAGAAGCGCACACACAAACTTTGCCACATGAGCTGGCGACTTGACCCCAACCGGACTTCTTCCTTTGAACTGAACAACACCGAGATATTCCGTCGGGTCAAGACCCTCTTTACGACCGACAAGGACTTCTCCGCTGATTGGGAGTGGGGGTTGGAGCATTACTGCCGAGACAAGCCTCCTCCTACGGTAAACCTCGCGATCCAATCCTTTTTCGAGTTATATCCTATGTTGGAGTATGTTGTTTATTTGATCCCTTTGCATTTTCTTTTTAGTTGTTTCTCCAGCAAATCATTGAAGATGGCACCAAGCCTTCCCTCAAATGGTCGAAGGATCGACTTGTCTCGGACGAGGAGGAGCGGGATCAGGAAATTTTCCTGGCATTCCCGGATGCAACCAAGCGACCCACTGGTAACTTCTCTTCCTTAAGGGATTGCCCTCACGATGAAGATGACTCGGACATTGAGATGGTGGAGGTATTTAACGTTTTACCCATTTCTTATGCATTTCCGGCTTCAGCTAACCCGGCTGGGAAGATTCATGAAGATCCTCCTCTCGCCACGGGTGAGCCAGTCCCAGCCGCGTCTAAGAAACGGGCTGCCACTTCCGCTGCTTCCTTCGGACCTCCCAAAACAACCAAGAGGCGAAAGAAGTCCGCAGACAAGGCCGCCACCAAGCCTCCAACTAAGGCCACAACTCGGAGAGCTCGGAAGCCCAAGGAGCCTTTGACTTCTGACGAGTAAGTCACTTTTCTCTTTGTCCAATTCTCTGCTTTGTGCTTTTCTATCTATATGCCTTTCTTTTGTTACAACTTGTTATTCGTTGTTTGATTCGACAGGGCTGCGGTGGAGGTTCCCTAGAGCGACTCCAGCATCTCCTCTTCCTTCTGGCAAAGCCCATCTCCCCCTCGTGGCGACGATACACGCCCGTTGAGCCCAATTCAGGAGGGTTCAGTGGCTGCTCCGGGTCCTAGCCCACCTCGTCCAGAGGAGGGCAACCTTGGAGCAGGGGGAAGTGGCTCTGCCGAGGTAGCGGATGCTCCCAGCTCTTCATCGGCTCAGCCGCAACCCGTCACCTCTGAGGTAACAACAGCAGCAACAGCACCACCGCCAAGACCAGCACTAGCACAAGCACCAACAACAGCACCACAAGTACCAGTAGCAACACAAGCACCATCACCAGCGCCAACTCCTTCTGCCTCGTCCGAGTCTTCCATGATTCGGCGAGAAGACCCGACTAGCACCAAGGCTGCACCCAAATCCAAATATGTAGCTCAAACTTCAGCCTCCCAATAGCAATCCAAGGCCAAGAAAGGTTCTGAGGCCACCGGGGCAGCATCCATCGAAGCTAGACAGCGCACGCTCGCGTCCATGCTACCGAAGAAAGATGCCTCCCCCGGGTCAGCTAGCAAGCAACTCGCATTGCATACCAGCCCTGCTGTTGCCCAAGTTGTGAGGAGGGAGGCCCATGTCAAAGGTTTGGCGGCGCCTTACATGCTTAGTGGAGAGGGTTATCCTCCAGCCTTGATTGAATATGTAAACAATTGGAACAAGGTGGAGTTCGTCAATCCCGACGACGATCTCCCAGAGAAGTTTGGGCCTGCTGAATTTAGCGTACAAATGAACACAGCAACCAAGGCAATCAACCTTGCTGGCCGGATGATGGAGGTACGCTACTTTGCTTTTTACTTAATACGCATAAGTGCTTAGAGATATATCCATTAGTCCCTGAGCCTCCGGGGGAGTAACTTGTTACTCGGCCGGATGCTCCTTAGAGAACTAGCGTAGCTCCTTAGTAGTTTCGAATATGCACACACCTAGAGCCGGGTTAAGTTCCACTTGGCCCGGATTTTGTACACTTCGAATATGCACACACCTAGAGCCGGGTTAAGTTCCACTTGCCCGGATTTTGTACACTTCGAATATGCACACACCTAGAGCCGGGTTAAGTTCCACTTGGCCCGAATTTTGTACACTTCGAATATGCACACACCTAGAGCCGGGTTAAGTTCCACTTGGTCCAGATTTTGTACACTTCGAATATGCACACACCTAGAGCCGGGTTAAGTTCTACTTGGCCTGGATTTTGTACACTTCGAATATGCACACACCTAGAGCCGGGTTAAGTTCCACTTGCCCGGATTTTGTGCACTTCGAATATGCACACACCTAGAGCCGGGTTAAGTTCCACTTGGCCCAAATTTTGTACACTTCGAATATGCACACACCTAGAGCCGGGTTAAGTTCCACTTGGTCCGGATTTTGTACACTTCGAATATGCACACACCTAGAGCCGGGTTAAGTTCTACTTGGCCTGGATTTTGTACACTTCGAATATGCACACACCTAGAGCCTGGTTAAGTTCCACTTGGCCTGGATTTTGTACACTTTGAATATGCACACACCTAGAGCCGAGTTAAGTTCCACTTGGCCTAGATTTTGTATACTTCGAATATGCACACACCTGAGCCAACCTTGCTCTTTTCAGATCACTACCAATCGTCGGACCGCGGAGTTTCAGCGCCTCCTGGACTCACACAAGGTGTTGTGCACAAAGCATACCACGCTTCTCGCTGAGTTCGAGAAAAGGGGTAAGTTTTCTCTTCGACCTCTTCCTTATCCTTCCTTGTTTTTCTGCCGAACTAATCCGTTATTCGGATTGCGCAGCCCGAGTGGAGGCCGAAAACACCATCATGAGGAAGAACTTGGATTAGATAAAAGGTAAGTCACTTTGGTTACTCAATTTCTATGCTCTCTCTCCTTTCTCCTGAGCTCTACAGATATTCATACCTCGGCTTTGCCGGGTCAACAAACGGTTTCAGCAACCCTTGAAGATAGTGTGCCTGTGCTTGATATGATGCTGCATTTTCTCGAACAAGCAGGGCAACACCAGGCTGAGCTCCAGAAGAAGGACGACGAGGTTGCCAAGCTCTGAGCCAAGGATGATGAAATTGCCAAGCTCAAGGCCGAGATGAAAAAACTAAAGGAGCTCCACAAGACTGAGATGGAGAAAGCTGGCCAAGACTTCACCGAGGAGCGAGAACATCTCAACCTACAACTTGCCAAAGATCAAGAGCTGCTGAATGAGGCTGACGTTAAGCTTGAATCGGCAAATGCTGAACTTGAGAAACTCCGGAAGAGGCGTGCTGATTGCACCAAGGAGCTGACCCGGATCCACAGTCATATCTCACGTAAGTTCCTTTTTCCTCAGCCGGCATGTATTTCTCTGGGTTAAACTCTTGTACTTATTTTACTTGTCTTGTTTCCAGGCAAATTCCCAGAGGGCAATGCCATTGCGGTTGTTGCGGTTACCAAGTTCCGCCAGCAGAGGGGTACTCCAACTAGTCCTGGTTCTGAAAACATTCCCTATGATATGCAGGACTTTCTGGTCAGCCTATCCTCTCACATTGCGATTGTGAAGAACTATGGTTCGGGTCTCCTGGATGCCGCTGTCCGGATCTTTCATGCATTGTGGCCTGGTGAGGATGCTCCGGAGGGATCCACTGCCCTGATCAACAGATTAATGGATTGCGAGACCCAGATTAACCTCTGGAGGGAATCCGCCGCACGCGCCGGAGCTGAAATTGTCCTCCACTTCATGCTCACATGGTATGAAAAGCTAGATCTAAAGCTTCTCGAGTGCTTGCGCACCGGATCAAGCTGGTCGAATGACCTGGATTGGGTAGCCCGGCGCAAGGCTTGCGCCCACAGCCTCATCCAGTTTGCTCCCATCCATCAATGGAATGAAGGACCAAGTTTCCTTGGCGCTATTGACGATGAATACGTCGAAGATGGTTCGGAAGACAAGGAAGAGGATGAAGCTTCCGATATCGAAGAAAATGAAGATGACGACGAGGCTGAAGCTGCTGCTGCACCTGTTGGCGCCGAGTTACCCCCTCCTCCTGCTGCTCATTGAGCACCAAATAACACTTTGAAATTTATCAGATCCCCGGTATGCCGGGTGCAGATGTATTAAGCATATTGATTATGTTTTGCTACTAAATTGTTCACCCCGGATTAACTTGGGCGTAGTCCCCGAGTTTCATTTTCTTGTTTCTCCAATTTCATGGCTTGGCTCGCGTCTAGCTTGATTCGGTTTTGTGACTTACGAGTCCGAGTTTCAAAAATTGACTTAACAATACTTGTAAACTTTAGGACTAGCTCAAAATAATCCAACATAGTAAAAACAAGGTAAACATAAATCAGCTCGATTACGTTCTTTTCCTTAGTCGTTTTTCGTGTGCAACGCAATTCCAAACTTGTTCTCTTGCTTTCCATGAAGCCAAATCTTGTTGGACAGCAGCAAGTCGAAGAGGTGAGTTTTGGTGCTCACACACTACTAATCCGTCTTAGGCAGAAGCAACTTAAGCCAGCCGGCATAAAAATAAATAACAAGCACAGAAGACAACAAATATTATTAAGGCAGTTCCCGAGTTACTGCTCGAGGTGCCACGATTTCATTCATAAACTCATTGCCGGCATACATACCGACGTATGAGAGACTCGGATACACACACTTCTTTGTTAAGTGTAGAACTGACGAAGGAGAGCTACATTCCACGGACTCTTAGATTCCTCGCCGGACCTGTCCGCCTTGTTCTTCTCCTGTGGTTTTGCATCGATGAGATAATAAGAGTCATTGTGCAATGCTTTGCTCACAATGAATGGCCCTTCCCATGGGGGGGATAACTTATGCACGCCAGCAGTATGTTGTACCAGCCGGAGTACCAGATCACCTTCCCGGAAGATTTCGGGGTTTACTTTCCGGCTATGATAGCGTCGGAGATTTAGCTGATATATGGCGGATCTGGACAATGCTAATTCTCTCGCTTCTTCCAACAGATCAACATCATTTTGCCGGGCTTCTCGCACTTCGGCTTCTGTGTATTGGGTGACCCTAGGCGAATTATGCTCTATGTCGGCTGGTAATACAACTTCTGCCCCATATACTAGAAAAAATGGCGTAAGCCTGTTGATCGATTCGGAGTTGTTCTTAAACTCCACAGTACCGCTGGTAGTTCTTCTATCCAGCACCCCGCTGATCTTTGCAACGGCTCAATGAGCCGGGATTTTATCTCGGATAATACTAATCCGTTGGATCTCTCCACTTGCCTATTCGAAGCGGGGTGGGCTACCGAGGCAACGTCCAGCCGGGTCTTCTTATCTTGGCAGAATCGTGCAAATGCTCCTTCAGCAAAATTGGCGCCGTTATCTGTTATGATACTGTGAGGATAGCCATATCTCATAATGATATCTTTGAGGGATGTCACGGCTATAGCTCCATCACATTTTCTTATCGGCTTTACCTCAATCTATTTTGTAAACTTGTCACCCATAACCAAGATATGGGTCATATGTCCTCTCGCCGGTTTAAATGGGCCTACCATATCCAAACACCATACGGCAAATGGCCAGGTAATTGGTATGGTCTTGAGCTCCGACATTGGCATGTGTGTCTTGGTTGCATACCTCTAACAACCATTGCATTTTCTTACTAGATCTTCTGCTTGTTCCAAGGCACTTGGCTAGTAGAACCCATACCGGAAGGCTTTTGCCACTAAGGCTCTAGATGAGGCGTGATGCCCACATTCCCCTTGATGTATATCGCAGAGGATGTCAAGCCCTTCTTCCGGGTCAACACATTGTTGGAGGACATTCGTGACACTCCTCTTGTATAGTTTAGCATTGATAATCATGTATGCCTTTGCGCGCCTCTGAATTTGCCTGGAAAGCACCTCTTCATTGGGCAAAGATCCATCCTTCAGGAATTGGAATATGGGCAGTGCCCAAGCTGGTATAGCTTGCGCCGGAAACACATCCTCATCAATTTCCATTTGATCCACCGACATAACCTCGGCTAGATCACGCTGCGCAGTCCCCGGGTTCTACGAAGCAGTCCCCGGGTTTCCTGAACCACTTCCCACATCAATGTCCATGGGTACAGCTCCGGACTCCGGATCTGTCGGGATGTAGATTGACTCGGATTCTCGGGATGGCCTGATAGATGGTTTTCTGAGGTGCTCTAGTGCTACACCCAGTGGAATTGCTTGTTGGATTGATCCGAGCTTCGACAATACATCGGCAGCCTCGTTTTCCAGCCGGGGTACATGGTGAAACTGGCACCCCTCGAAGTATCCTGATATCGTTTGCACATGAAATCTGTACAATGCCATGTTTGCATCCAAAGCATCCCATTGCCCTGAGACTTGCTGAACTACCAGATCCGAGTCACCAAAGCATTGGATCCGATGTATTCCAATTTCTTTTGCCACTTTGAGCCCATGCACAAGTGCTTCATACTTGGCCACATTGTTTGATGCTACGAAGTGGATCTACAACACATACTTCAGCTGGTCCTTTATGGGTGAGGTAAGCACAACTCCGATGTCTAACCCGGTTTTTGTCTTTGATTCGTCAAAATGCATTCTCTAGTAGTTCGGATCTAGTAACGGTGGCTCATATTGCATTTCAGCCCAATCTACGAAAAAGTCGGCCACAGCCTGAGACTTGATCACATCTCTTCTGTCGTATTGCGGAGCATAAGGGGCTAACTTGATAGCCCATTTTGCGATCCGGCCGCTCGCATCCTTGTTGCTCATTATCTCAGATATAGGGGCTTCACATATCACTTTGATTGGGTGTTCTTCAAAATAGTGTTTCAGCTTCTTCGCAGCCATATACACACCATATGCCATTTTCTGATAGTGAGGATAGTTTTGCTTTGATGCTGATAATACCTCGCTCAGGTAAGAGACTGGCCTTTGCACTGACTTACCCTCTTCGTCGCGCTCTACCACTACTACTGCACTTACAACTCGGTTGGTTGCGGCTATGTAGAGCAACATTGCCTCTTTTGATAGTGGAGAGGCTAACACTGGTGCAGTGGCTAACATTTTCTTTAACTGGATGAAGGCTTAATTGGCCTGCGGCGTCCATACGAACTTTTCCGCCTTTTTGATTAGTTGATAGAGAGGCAATGCCTTTTCTCCCATCCCACATACAAACCGACTTAGGGATGCCAGATAACCAGTGAATTTCTGGACATCGTTAAGACACTTCGGCAATTCCATTCGCTCTATAGCTCGGATTTTTGTTGGGTTAGCTTCGATTCCTCAGCTGGAGACCAGAAATCCAAGTAATTTTCCAGCCGGGACACCAAAGGTACACTTCTCCGGGTTAAGCTTCATTCGGAACCTCCTTAGGTTCGCGAACATTTGCCTGATATCATCAAGGAGCATTTTGCTTTCCTTGGTTTTTATAACCACATCATCCACATATACTTGCACATTTCGGCCGATTTGGTCATGTAAACATTTTTGCATACATCTTTGGTACATTCCCCCTGCATTACGTAAACCAAAAGGCATGGTGCGATAGCAATAAGCCCCATACGGGGTGATAAACGCAGTCTTTATTTGATCATCTGGGTTCAGAGGTATCTGGTGGAAACCAGAATATGCATCTATGAATGACAACAGCTCACACCCAGCAGTTGAATCTATGACTTGATCTATCCTTGGCAGTGGGAATGGATCTTTTGGGCATGCCTTATTCAGGTTCGTGTAATCAATGCACATACGCCAAACCACTGCCACATTTGGATCATCTTTCTTCTTTTCCACCAGCACCGGATTAGATAGCCAATCCGGGTAAAGCACTTCCATGATGAACCCAGCTGCTAGGAGCCGAGCTATCTCATCTCCAATGACTTTTCTCCTATCTTAGGCGAAGCGGCGGAGAGGTTGCTTCACCGGCTTTGCTCCGGGTCTCACATTCAAAGAGTGCTCGGCCAACTCCCTCGGAACACCTTGCAAGTCCTGTGTGGACCAAGCAAAGATATCTCGATTCTCACGGAGGAAGTTGACGAGATCGCTTTCCTATTTGTCATTTAGCCCGACACCAATCGTTATGGTGCGCTCTGGGAACAGATCATCAACGGGCACTTTCTTTGTATCCTTTGTTTCTTGAAATGAGACACTTCCATGCGGCTTACTCAGCGCCGGCATATATTGTTGTGCGGACTGAGCCAATGCCACCACTTCCTGGATCTTTCTCTTTTCCTGTGCGATCACGAGTGACTCGGCTAGGTTAGACCCAGCTGACGCAGACTCAATAGAACGTCGGAAATCCCCAACTATGGTAATTACTCCATTTGGCCCAGTCAACTTCATCTTTAGGTAACTGATGTGACAACTTGCCATGAATTTGTTCAGGGTTGGCCTGCCAAGTAACACGTGATATGCGCTTTCTAGGTTTACCACCTCAAACTCCAAATTTTCAGTTCGGCAGTTATCTCTTGTGCCGAATAGCACGTCAACCCGGACCTTGCCTATGGGATCACAGGAGATACCAGGCGCAATGCCATGGAAAGTTGTCCTTGTAGCTTGGAGCATGTTCTCTGAGATACCCAACTTGCACATTGTATCTACATACATGATATTGATGCTACTGCCATTGTCGATCAGCACCTTGGAGAATCTCACATTGATATTTGGCCTGATGAACGTTGGGTCCAGCACTAATGCATATGAACCAGGGCTTGGCATGAGCTTGGGATGGTCCTTGATACTCCATGTAATTTCCTGATCCGACCAAGGCATATACCTCGTCACTGCCGGCATAACCGCATTCACTTCCATATGTCGGCGTTGCAAGCTCTTTCTATCTGTTTCCTCTGTGGTAAACACACAATAACTCTGGTGATGCTCTCTGTATTCATTTCTCCCCTCATTTCCAGGGTACCTTTGATCTGGCTGCTGCTGGTTCTCTACCTGATGCATTGTATCCCTTCTTTCCTGATGGGGGTAACATCAATTGTTGCGTGTTCGCCCCGGAGAGCAACTGCTGCCGAGGTAACTCTTGCCGAGGTTGATCGTTCCGAGGTGCCTGAGCATTCCCCAAATCACTTTGCTCTATCTTCCTCATCCACTCACATTGTCGGGTTGTATGACCTGCCGGGTTACTCGGATTTGGCGTGTGAAATTTGCACGGCTGATCCAGCATTGCCTCATATGTATACCTCGGCTGGTCTTTCTTTTCTTGCCACTGTCTCTTTTGCTCGGGCGTCCAAGTTTTCTTGCCATCATTTCTTGGAGTCCATTATTGCCCTCCAGTTTTCTGACGCTGATTACTCCCTGCTCCGGGTTGATCTTGATTTACAGCAGCAACTTGTTGCGAACTGTACCTGTAATCCGGTCTATCATCTCTTCTCTTACCCCGGTAATCATTTCACCGGGACGATCTGGCTCCGTCTCGTTGATAGTACTCATCATTTGACTCGTTTGATACAAGCCGGGGTTGAGTTGGATCGCCTAAGGCGTACAAATCAGCAATGCGGATTGTTTCTGCCAAGGTAGTTGGCATGTCCCTTTGTAACCTTTGCCACAACATGCTTGTAGATCTACACCCTTGTGCAAACCAAGCTATGGCCTGTGACTCAATCACGCCCTCGCACGAATTTCTCACGGTGCACCAGCGGGTTAGGAACTCACGGTCTGTCTCATTTGGTCTCTGCTTGCACATTGCTATGGTTTGTGGCCTATTCAGCCTTTGATACGTGCTCGAGAAGTTAATGACAAACATTTACTCAAAATAAATCCAGCAGTTGATACTATCGGGTGGTAAATAGTTTAACCATACCCTTGCTGGACCCTCCAGCATCTGAGGTATGTATCTCACCGCCCATCTCAAGTTGCCTGTAGCAATTTTCACTGCCGCCGCGTAGTTGACTAACCAATCCTCCGGCTTGGTGCTACCGTCATATGTTTTCGTGCCTCTGGGTAACTGGAAGTTGGGTACTGGAGGCTCTTTCATGATCTGGGGCCCAAAGCACGCCAGACCCCGAGGACCTTGCCCCTCAATTAGCTCCGACCTATAGAGCCGATCCAGCTTTAATCTGGCGTCATCAGGCATCAAGTTCCTGCTTCCCAACCTTGATCCTATCACATGATGATCCGGCCTTTGGTATCCTGCATTCACCATTTCCGAATCACCATCGTTGTATCTGTCTTGCTCTTGAGGAGCGCATCTCTGTTGCATACCTTGATCGGCACTCTCTCTTGCCATGGTATATTCCGCTGCTGGCGTTATTCTGTATTGTTTACAGCGTTTCCTTGACCGGCATTGCCTTGGTCGCGGTTACCTCGGCCATCTTCACCTCGGCTGACACTTCGTCGATCCTCATTTCCCTGCACTGCTTTTCCTTTCCCTGCCCTTGCCGGTTCATAATGGACTATCTGTTTGTTTCTCCTCACCGAGGTTACCACTTCCTCTCTTCTTGGGCCATCATGTGGTGATGATGCAGCTCCAGCAGATTTCTCCGGGTTACCCACCACTGAATAAATGACTTTGGAAGCCCCAGCTCTTGTCGGGTTAGCCCTGAGCAACACTTCATTTTGTCTGTTAGCGATCCGAACTAACTCATTGACCCTCTCCTGCTGTCTTTGTCGGGCTTCACCCGTCAAACCCTCTAACTCGGATGCAGCTGCATCTGCTTCCCTGAGGTTCTTTGTCGGGGTGTTGTACTTCGGCAGCCCCATGGACAAAATGTTCTCTGATTCCTCAACTCTAGTTTCACCCTCTTTGTTCATTTCACTGATAAGGTTTCTCCCTTTTACTTTTACGGCATCTACCTTATTTGCTCTTGCGTACTCGCGCAGCGTCATGTTCAACGACTGCTGAGCCGCGGCTATCTTTTTCGCACCTTCTAATATTTTCTGCCTAGTTTCCTCTAACTCGGCATGTGCCTGAGTCGGATCTACCACAGGTGCTATGGGGCTTGCCAAGCTATCTATCACCTGCTGTAGCATGTTCTCTGGCCTCTCTAGCGGAGGACCTCTACTTTTCTTAGGTGCCTTGGGTGTTACCTCCGGATCTGGTGCCGGGTCTCTGCTCGCGCCAGTGCTAGGCGCTGTCATCATCACCTCAGCACGGTCAGGGGAGCGAGTGATACGCGCACCGTTGGCCGCGCTAAGGGGTGGTTCGCCTACTTCGACGATGTGCCGCGGGTGAACGCAAGACACATCGACACTGACGTAGATCCTGTGGGCGCCAAGCTTGACGAAGACGCCATTGCACGGTGGAGGTCGCTTGCCGAAGCAACCAACATTGTCGCTGACGTAGTCCAGCGCTAAACGAGCCCAGAGACGATGCGCTCGCTGTTGCTGATGATGCTTCCCGTCTGGATCTTCACTCCTGCTAGTGCCGCTAGCCCCACGGTGGGCGCCAACTGTCGTGGTGGTGTCACAGCAGATGCCATGGATAGGCTAAAGGTGGGGCCAATATGCACTAGAGGAATCCAGGGAGGGATAGTGTGGTGATTCCACACACAGACGCTTTGTATTCTTCAAGTTCACGAGGTTATAGATGCTCCTTGAGCTGTATTGGGGAGAGGAGGAAGAAGAAGCTCTCTTACTCTCACCACTACCTATCTCCAATTGAACCAACTCCTCAAATGCCAACCCCCACTACAGAGGCCCTAGTGCCCCTTATAAAGCGGAGGCTAGGTCTCCAATTAGGGCATACGTGGAGGCATATTCCAGGGAATATGCCTCTTCCCAAAATAGCAAGCCGACCGGGTCACCTTTTTCCATCGTAAGTCACGTAGAGGCTACGTAAGCCTCTGCGGTGCCAGCGTCATCCGACACAGGCTGCGTCACCCTTGTTGGCCACGCCTCAGTGGTCCTTCCCTCTGTCCGCTTCGCTCATGCTCCAGCGTATAGTGCCCAACTGTTTACCAGCGAGATACCTTCCTTTTCTTGCAAGCCTGATATAACCCGGGATACCTTCCTTCTCTTGACAAGCGAGATACCTTCCTTCTCTTGACCAGCGAGATATAGCATACAGTATCCCCCAACAGGATTTTAAAGTATCTTGATCCTAGTGGATGAGCTCCTAGGGTAGCTCATACTACTTCTAAGCAATCAAGTCAAACAACAGATCAGGGCAACTCATCTTATACACTAAGCAACTCCACTACTGGGTTACCATCAAGTCTGACTTGAGGTAAGGTTGGGCCATTTTGAAGGGTTGGAGTTTGAGTAAGGTAAGAGTCTTTGGTATCCCTACCAAGAGTAGAATTCAAAAGTTTATACAAGGCGAAAACATAAGGAGATTATATTATATATTTCTCCATAGTTTTGTCAATAGAAGCTACTAAAATAGTTTTGGTTACATAAGCATCTTGGTCATATTTTGAAATGCCAGAACATTTGAGAATATATAAAATGAGCCAGGATTGTTTTGTTAAATAGCTTTTTGACAACTGATGTTGAGGTAAGGAGTATCATATGGCATACTCTCACATGCACAAGCACAAACAAACAACAAGCAAACACTCCAACAATGAACAAGAAAAAGCTTTTGTTCCCCTGATTTTTGCATTCTGGACAACTAATCATGGTTGCTGAAATTGGGATGTTACATCCACAATTTCTCTTATGGCAATCTTATAAAGTTGAATCTCATTACTATTGATCAAATCATAGTAATTAGATTCTCTTTTATCTTTATACCCTTTGTTGATGAAACACTTTGATCAAATGAAATAGTTTCATATTCATGTTTCCTTTGGTAATCTTATTTACGCATTTGAACAATCATTTAATGACAATTACCATTTTCGTTAAAACACAATACATATAATATGTATTAACTTTTAACAATTCATTTAAACACTTTGTATTCAAGTAATACACGGTGTTCAAGTTAATTTGCCGAACTTAGGCATGATTTATATGTGATAAGAAATCAAATGACTTTCACATATTATCACATAACTTTGAATTTAAACAATGGTTTTTCATTCATTAATGAACATATCATTAAGTTGGGTATTTTAAACAAGGCATTTTAATATTTTACAAATGTTCATGCCTTATCAATTAGTTTAAAACAACAAGGATAATTCACACATAATCAAACAAGATATGAACACGAATAGAAATCATTCATAAAAGTGGAACAATTGTTTGTTACAAACTCATATGAATAACCGTCTCACGAAGTGTGAGACACACAAAAGGAGTTCACAATATCTTGATTACAATAATCATCCTAAACATAAACTAAATGAAAAATGTCGAGGGAGAGTGTCGTCGGCCGTCATTATCATGCTCGCCATCAACACGCAACGTCACCTCCTCTCCAGCAAGCACCTCTCATGCAGAAGGACCTGTTTTTAGCAAAACAGAACAAGTATCAGATATACTTAACACTACAAATGTGTTTGCGAGATTATAACATTTATAAAATTGTATATCAAATATATACTTTTATCATCGATGACCTCACCGGTGATTGGTTCAACCTTTACGTTCCTGAAACGTAATATGAACTCTTGGAAATCCAATGTTTCCGTATCACCACTCATGATTCTACTCCGGACATGTCCTTCATAGCTGGTAGGTAACAATCAAAGCAGCACGTCTATCGCAAACGATTCATCCATCCAATAGTCCATGAAGTGAACCAGTCTCATGTGTGCATCAAGCATGCGCTTCAAGTGACCCTTCAGACATGTGTGTTCCTCCATCTATATGGAAAGGAACTCTCCAAGCAGCTCGTGCTTCCACATGCACACATGGCTTATGAACTCTGCTCTTAGCTGATCAACCATCGAATATGGATCAAGATCACCCATGAGCGGATGGAGTTCATCCACCATCCTGTAACGCATTATTATCTGAATGTAGGTGGACATCTCTTGACGATAGTAGCGGTCTGCCAGCTCTTGTGGGGTCTCATAATGGTCTGGTTTAGTCAAATCCATTGTGCGGCGTATGTAGTCTACCACATGATTCCTAGTAAGGAGATCATTCAGGCGCACAAGCCAACTAGGGAAGTTGGATCCATCAAGTCTAAGTTTCTCACCCTTTGCCCATTCCTCAATGACAAAGTAAGCTTCACGTTGAGCCATCTCTACATTTAGAATTTCAAAAGGAATTTAGACTAAGTTTATAATTAAATGATTAATAATAACTCCACTCAGAAACACCTATCCCCAAAAGGGTTCCTAGTGATAACACGACCCCCTATCAGCCACATCTCCCCCGATTAACACGGCCATCAATGTGGGTTCAAAGGTGGACGCTAAACGTTGGTCACATCATTCATGCGACTCGTGCTCGATCTTTCGACCATCCGTGTTCCGAGGCCATGCTTCTATGGCGTGCTAGGATTGCCAACTCAACCTTAGTGTATTCGCTGTGCAACATGGCTTACACCCTTTGTATGCGAACATAGATATGTCTGACACCCAGTCACCCTGGGTCGCCTCATACCGAAGAACTTTCTTGGTTGTGCACACTAACTGGGAACACAATCGTTGGTAATTTTAATAGGGATCATCTTATTAGGCTACCGTCGAGTATCTAATACTAGCACACAATAAGATATACAAACAATAACATTGAATGTAAATGTGATGTGATATGGTCCTTCATGTCGTGATCTCCATCCGTCGTCACCGGATTCCGGCGCCACGGTTCCGGCGCCGTAGACACCAGGGTACCGGTGTCATTACGGCGTGGTAGTCGGTCACCTACGTGACTATCTACTACTATGTAACAAAAGGTAATCACTTTACCTTTGCCACAACCATATCACAAAGCAACGCCCCCTGCAAAACAAAGTTAGACGCCTCTACTTTATCTTTGCATGTTTTACGTGGCTGAATGGGCTTTCACACAAGAACCGTTCTTACCTACAATCTTTCAGCACAACGCTGATCAAGTAGTTGTCTCTACTACACCCCTTTCGGGGCCCTCCGTTGCAAATGGTATACCAACTAATGCGAGAGAAATAGACACCCCCCTAAGCCACTTTATACGGTACAAGCCGTATGTCAACCGTGGACCAGTCTCGCGAATGAACATGTAAAGTCGGTTGGGGGCGCTTCATCAAGCATTATTGTGGTATACACAAGTACACGTGGGAGGGTAACAACTAAAATATCGACGCCCACCCGCTACATCTCGTGTGTTCTACCCGTATTAGCATTACTACGCATAGATCTAGCTCTGATACCACTGTTGGGCTTCCGCGTATGAAAACAATAATTTTTACCCTATGCCCCTGAACCCTTGAAGATGCCAGGACCTATCTATTAGTAATACAGTAACGGCAGGGGCTTTTCGCGAACTTACCGTTGAAGACCGAAAAGCATTGTCAATGCTCAGGAGAGCGTGGTTGATGTAGACGAGCCAAAGCCGACCTCAAGGTCGTGATGAAGTCCTTGTGCTCCAACGACTTGAGTGCCTCAAGTGCGACACCTCGCAGGGAGTTACACACGTCCGGTGCCTGACGATGACTCCTGCTTCCCCGATCCAGCAGCAGTTGTGGAAGTAGAGCTCCCGGATCTGAATCTCGCAGCACGACGGCGCTCCGCGGTGAAGATGTCTCTCGTTCCCGTAGTCCAGACTTGGGACCACGGTCACGAGAGAGAGAGAGGGGGGAGAAAATATCAATTAGAGGTCCTCCCAAAAGTGAGAAGACCTTTATTGATTATTGGTGTGTTTTAATTTGGCCAAATCCCCTCACTATATATAGGGGAGGGGAGGTACTACCTCCCTCAAAGTCTCGGTGTGGGACTAAAGGAGAGGAGGGGGGAGGGGTGGCTGCCAGCCACCCTAGTGGGCCCTGCGCGGGGGGCTAGGCCTAGCCGGCTAGCCCCCTTGCCCCTTCTCCCTCTCTCCTTTCCCCTAATGGGCCCTCTCCCTCCGGAAATTGGCCCATTAAGCCTTTGACCATTTTAATTGATTTTATATTTATTAAATAATTATGAATAAATGATTAAATCAACATTTAACATTCATTCACACATTATTCAATCTCCATGGCTATGGAACACCTACCACCTCCACTCCGGACATCCTCCGGACTTACCGAGGCGATTCTACCAATCCTATAAACACTCTCTAAGCATCATCAAGCCCTTAAGCATGATACCCCACGGTTCAGGAACACTCCAGACATGGTCGGGACACTCCCGCACCAATGATCGACAGAGGGACCTGGATGGCCATGTGACCCCTGTGCGTTCCACGAAGATCTTTCGTCGTTTGAACCGGGATAGTCATGTCTTATTCCCTTTGTCTCTCGATACTTGCATTTCCCGAGATCTGATCAATGACATCACCATGTCGTGTTCAATCTCGTTACTAAACAATGCTCCTTGACTCGTTCCGACAAGTGATATCCCTGTGATCAAATCACACGCTGCGCAGCTATTGGATATAACCTCTCCGAGTGGGCCCTTGAGTATCTTCCCATCACATGGACGGACAAATCCCGCTCTTGACATATATTGCCTCTACGGTTTCCTCCGAGTACCTGAACACACCTTTATAACCATCGTATTACCAGATGGCGTTTGATGCTATCTAAGCACTCTCGGAAGACAGTGATTGATATAACCTCACGGTCTAAGGAATAGTCAATGAGGATCCATCTCTAATCATCATAACTTGAACTTCGTGACATGATCGGGTCATGATGTGTAGGTTGGGTATTGTTCATCATCTCATTCTCGGAATGAGATGACTCCATTTCCAACTGGCATAAATGCCACATGATCAGGAAACATGATCATCAGTTGACCAATGAACCAGTGACTAGAGTTTCACTGGAACCCCTTGTTGTTTGTATATCACACGTGTATTGATGTTTCCAGTCAATACAGTTATAGCATGATATAAAACTTAATCATAAACTATATGAAATATGATAATAGTCCTTACTACTAATTGTCTCTAGGGCATATTTCCAACATAAACATCCTACAATTCGCTATTTGTTCTATGTTATTGCTAACACCTTGCAGGCATGTAATGAGCTCACAAGACTCAACAAGGAGGACATCTTAGTCCTTGCAAAGGCTGCTTATATCAACTACGGCTTGTCACTCAACTTGGGTTCCATCCTTGTGCGCTACTTGGAGCACTAAGCCTCCTAATGCCAAGGACCAATCACAGGTGGAGGCGTCGTCACCGTGCTTGCCACTGCCCTAGGCATCTACCTAGGTGAGTTGGAACCTGTGCTAGGTGAGCGACGTGTTGGTTTCTCCACTTTGAAAGCTTGTGGAATGCTCACTAGGAGAGGTGGTGTTTATTACCTACATATTGCTAGAGCTGAGCGTCTCTACCCCGCTCCTATGCCTAACGGTCTTTTCTCTATCGAGGAAGGACGTTTGCTATATGACTTGTAGGTTGAGCAACACCAACCCGAGGAGGAGATTCCGGAGGAGGATGAGGACCGAGAGGAGGAGCAAGAAGTTCCTTATCAAGAGGAGCAACCACAAACCTGGTTCGCTACATACCAAGACTTCCAAGGACTTGGAGGGACTGTGGATAGGATGCATAGCCTCTCTTTGAACCTCTGAGAATCAACTAGTAACCTCTCAACTTAATTTGTGAACTGGAGTAATGACCTTTTCCCGCCACCACAATGATTTGAAGGGCTTGCAAAAGCCTAAGCTTGGGGAAGTTTCCCCATGTATCTTTATTTGGCGTTCATTTGCTTTTATTTATTTCGAGGTTATGTTACTAATTTGAGTTTATAAGCACTCGTGTTGGTTTCCCCAACACTTTATTTTCTAGTTCTTTTTATTTTCTTTCAAGATTTTCTAGCCGAGCTTTGCTGCCAATTTTCTATTCTTTAAATTCCCTCTCTTAAAAACCACAAAAAGATTTCTCCATTTTTCCTTATTTTCCCTCTTTCTTTTCTTTCCGCCTCGAGATTTTCATGTATTCGCAGGAGAGTGATTGACTTCGAGTTTCCAAGAAGCAAATAAAAAAAGGAAGAGAGAAGGGGAACCAAACATGAGAGGTATGCCTTATGACTCCCCACTTTTGAAGTTTGAGAAACCTATGCTAGTTAGTAGTAAATGTTGAGATATTATATTGGTGGAGTGAGTGTTTGTATTGTAGTAATATTTTTGTTTGCATGGGTATTTAGTTGGGTACGTTTTGTTCTAGCTCTCGTAATTAACCAAGTCTTGCCTAAAAATTGCTAAACAATTATAATAAGAAAAAGTCTCACAATTGAAGGCTTGGGTGTTGTAGTGCTTAGTCTTGAAGGCTTATCTCTAGAGACACTCAACACCACTGAAAATGTTGATTGACACTATAGCTCTCTTTAAAAGTATTTGTTCAATTGAATTAATGTTTAGCAGTTTTTGTGAGCATGCCCAAACTTTGACTTGTTAATCATAAGAATAATATAGCTTTATGCGTGTCAAACTTCATGGGCTGCCAACAACTCTGCTGGCCTACGAACGATCTTCATGGAGGAAAATCCTAGATTTTGGCTATGAGTTGATTAAACACATGTAGCAGTAATGCTATAGTGGGTAAGATTCTTGGCACTCCCGGGTAGCTGTAATCATGATGGAATCACTCCTCTAGCTGTTATGAGAAATCATTATGCAAAAGGAACGAAAAACTTAGTGATGCCACGAGTGTCCATCATAGTCTGATAAACTAATAAAAATCTTTGGCATGCTCTCAATTACTCAAGAACTGAAATTCTTGAAGGATAATGAATAGAAAAATAATGCTTGAGAAGTCTTGATTTATTGATGTGGGAGACATGAGATACTCTAGTGTATATGCTTTTCATGACAACTCTCACACTCTCAATTTACATGATTATACTTTATTGTTCAAAGGCAAGCCTATGAGTTGGTTACATGACATGGAATAAAGTTTACTCATTTGAATCATCCATGTTAACAATAATTTTGCTGCACTATAAGGGTGCATAAAACCCGTATGATATGCTTGCCATTACTCTATCTATGCTGAAGTTTTTTAGATTTATGAAGTGGAGCAAACATGAGACTACCAATCATGAGTAAGTTCACATCTCGTTATTTCAGTTTAAATGCTGAGTTCCTTTTTGATTTTGGTTTTCTTGCTCGGGGACGATCAAGTTTAAGCTTGGGGTGGTTGATGGCTCTGAAATATAGCCATCTATGTCCACATTTAAACTGGATATTATTCATATTTTTGATGAAATATCTCTCTAAACCCTGCCACTAATGCCTAATATTCAAAGGGGTTTGCAATCCTTTCTTTTATATTTTTCTTGCATAGATAATGTCGTTTAAAGATGGGAATCACTACATTAAATTCAAATATACGATATTTCCATCAACCAGAAGAAACCAGGAGCTGTGAAGCGGAGGCAGACGCTTTAACGACCAACTATATGACCAGAGCAAAATTCTGGCCGTATAGCTCTGGTCGTATAGTTGGCGCCACCATCGTTAGGTCAAACAGAACAACTTTTGTGAAGGGACCCCTATATAAAGAAGCCTCAGGCGACAAGAAAACTCTCCTTGACCTCACCAAAAAGTCTCTGCCACAGATCACCAGCCGCCTCCAGATCTGAAAACCCTTCTCCATCTCCATAGCCATATTCCACCACTTGTAATAGTAGATCTCTTCTCTGATTGGCAACATTGTAAGACTATTGCTATCAATCTTATGATTTTCATTACAATGTTTATGATTGTTGATCTCATCTCTATGTGTGAGTAATTCTCCTTGGGCTAAGGGCTTCGGCCTAGCCATGTAGCATTTGTGCATGTTATTTATCATAGATGGGATCATGTATTAGTTTGTATGACATGATGATTATTGTATCCTCTCTTGCCTCAATCCAAGGACTTGTCAGGTACCCAAGACCCTGAGCGTTGAGCCAGGTATAGGGAGTATGAGTAATGACTGATCTGCAGGTTGGAAACCCTAGTGACAGAAGGGGTAGTACGGCTGTATGTGAGGGATTTACTTGGGATTAACGATGACATCACTATGCATATCATTAGTTCTCTTTCTTCTATGGATGGGACTAGTAGGTTATTGCTATAAGGGGTTACAGAGGCAATAGAAATTATGGATGCATTACCCACATATAATTTATCTTGCTCTAACAATTACATGAATACTTTATTTCTATCTTTTATTCCCATCAGATGTTTTGCACAGCTACAGGTGAAACCGAACACCCTAGGCCCTCTCTCTCCATCATCAACAACAACAAAAATACACAAACTATTGGTCCGGTAAAAACAAAAAAGGAATTCTAAAACTCCCGAAGGTCCATTAAAGTAAATTCACTATGCATTCGCTTCCTGAGGATTCGATAAGCTAGGTCTACTAGGGAAAAAGAAGCTACACTACATCCATAATCCGGATCGAAGGTATCAGTGACCAATTTATTTCTCCTAGGACTCCTATACCACTAGTTTAGACCCGTAGGTCAACAAGTACTACTACTATTACAACTTAAAAAAGTACGGAGCTCAAACTAAATAGAACTACTTATCACACATCTCCTTGATCTTCCTAATCTTAGCCCAATGTGCATCTTCCTGTGAGAGCAAGGATCAAATCGTCTGCTCCATCCTTTTAGCATCTTTCTTGTATAGCTTCAATTGTTTCTCTGCATTTATCCTCATGCACTTGTCAATACTCATAGTTGTGAACTGCAGGACTTTGGCCTGGTGAAGTTCATTCCTTGCTTGAGTCAGTTCTTTCTCCGCTTTAGCCTTCAGGGCCAACACCACGTCCCTCTCCTTCTCGACTTTGCTAACCTTGTCTTGCACCCTCCTGAGATCTTGGTTAAGCTTGGTTGTGTCAACTTGGTCAAATAACTTCATCTTAGCACTCTCAAGAAGTGAGATGACTATGGATTCTTTCAACTCAACAGTCATATCCCATAGTTTGTCCAGTGTTTTCTGCATGGGCCAATCTGGATCTAACCATTTGACAACATCGCAACTTCTACATTGTAACATTTCACGATGTCCTTGACACCCTAAAAACCTCCTGCTCGCGTTTCGTCCTTCGAATGCTGCAAATTTAGCAGGCACATATCCATGTTTACATAGCAGAGGACTGTCTTCCTCCGCTAAACCATGCTAGTCGGAGTCGTACAACGTATGGTTGGCCTAACACATCATATGTGCAGGAGTAAACAGAGTAGATCTAGCTCAAAATAGATAAATGGCCATATATTTTAGATATGAGACGACTCACATCGAAATCACCATCCCTGTCGTCACGATGCGTTTCCTCACTGTCCCCCCTTGAACCCATGGCGAGAGGGGGTGGGGGGACTAGGTGTAGCATCCCATTTGTCTAACAATTGTAATGCTACTTGGTCTAGTAATATAATGGCTACTTCAAACATATAATTGTTGCATCATCATTATATCATGCTCATGTCATCATGCCACCTTGCATTTGAGTATCATATAAAACCCTTTTCCATTTGGTTCTTATCTCATCTGCATTATTAATTGTATTTGCCTCTTGATATTGTATTTGGTTCTTGATATATTGTTTAATGCCCAAGTTGAGTTGGGGGCATATCTCTTGTTTAACTCCACCACCTTTCTTTTCACCACCTTATAATTCCACCATCCAACTAAATATGAGCTTGGCTTTATTGAGTTATCTCTAGCTCATGTGGGTTGGGATGGATCTAATTCTTCTACCACATGCTCTCATCTTAGTGTCATGTTGTTTTCACATTATTGATACATGAGAGCCACATGGCCACCTTTGCATGCCTTGTGAGTGGTACCTTTTTCCTAGCTTCCATAGTTGTGGTTTTGGGGTTATCATCACGTTGGGGTATTTTTGAGGGCTTATTAAATACCTAGTGGCATACACACACTAGCAAGCCCCAAATATAATCCAATGTGATCATCTCCATATACTCCACTTGGAATATTTTTCTAAATTCCTTTGCTTGGGCCTTACTCCAATTTTGGAAGTGCAAATGAATAATGCCATGTAATGATGTTGTTCTCACAATAATCAACATGGCAATAAATGTTTTGCATGGGCCATGCAAGCCCCACCTTTTGCTTGTTCTTTGGATTTTATTTGAATTTTGAGTGCATTTAAACCACATCTCTCTCTCCTCTTAGCTTGATCTTGTTTGAGCTTGCTTAAGACCATCATCACCACACCCCTCCCTTGTGTTGCTTGATCTAGTTGGAGCATGCAATCTCCTATAAACCCCAAGCCACCACCCCATCACCCTAATCACCTAGCTATCACCACCCTACCTCTCCTCTCTTTACCATCCCCTCTAACCTAGCTCTAACCTAAACCCTAAGTCCACCCCTCTCTAGCTAACCCTAGCTCGACCCCCACATGCTCTACCCTCCTACCCCTCTCTAGCAAACCCTAGCCGAGCCACCCCATCCCTCCTACCCTAGAGCTCCAACCCGAGCTACACCACCCCAACCCGAGCCTACCCCCCTCTCCTTTCTTCCTCTCTTTCTCCTGCCCTAGGGGCCCCTCTAGCCGAGCCACTCTCCCAGGCCTCGCCGTCCCCACCTGGCAGCCTCACCTTCCCCCAGCACCACCTCCCCTGCCAGCTCGTGCACGTGAGGGAGGGTGCAAAAAAGGTGGCCGAGCCAACCTTCCCCTCCCCCCACGCAACCTCACCTGCCCCCTCGTTCTTATCCACCCCCTCGTCCCTCTAGCCTTCCCCAGATCCGCCCAGGGCGACGCCCCCGTCTCCCTTCCTCTCCTCTCCTCTACCTAGCCTCGCCGTCCGCCGTCGGTCTCCTTCTTCCTCCGTCGTTCCAGGAGGCGCGGGCGGGCATCAGCGTGTCAGCGAGGACGATAAGGCCGCCCTGCTTCGCCCCTGTACCTGCAGATGAAGGAGGAGGACGCCCAGGCCGAGGAGCACCCACGCCGCCCAACGAAGCCCTAGCTCTCCGTTCCTCTGCCTCACCATCGACCTGCTGCTCCCCTGCACGATCCAGGCCCTCCAACGACCCCGTGGTGAGCCACTCTACCTCCCAGACACCTCCCCTTTCTTGTTCGTTTCCTGGATGAGCGGGTCACGGCGACGAGCGCCCTCGGTGCACGGCGTGAACGTCGACGTCGTCTCGCTCCCGCGTGCGCAAACCCTATCTAGCCGCCTACCCCCCCTCCTCTCAACTACCCAACCCCATCAGGCGATGCGGCGCGGCGCCCAGCGGTCATGAAGTTCGATCCCCACCCTCGCCACTCACGCGTGGGCGAGGAAGATCAACAGTGGGCCGTGGCCACTTTGCGCTTAACCCCCTGGTCTTTTTGCCGCCCTTTCCGCGATCCCAAGCCCCACCTGTCTGTGTCTCTGCTGTTTTACAAAAAGGCTCCCGACAAACCGGGCAATCAACCCGCAGTCCCCTTCCTTTTTGACCTGTGCGCGTGATGGGCCAGCCAGCCAGGCCCAACCCGGCAGCGACAGTGGGTAGGACCTGCTGGGTACCAAAAGTCCAGCAGCCTGTCTGTTTTATTTCCAAACAAATTCAAATTAATTCAAATTCAAATATAAATCTGTTTTCAAATAACTTTTAAGATATTAATCCAAATAATACAAATAATATATGTTTTCAAATCAGAAAAATGTGAGGATTTCAAATATGCAATCCAAAATATATTTTGAACACTTAAATTTCCAAGTTTATTTAAATTACAATAAATGCCCCTTTTTCTTAAATAATTAATAACTTTTGATTTATAAGTCCAAATTCAATAAATAATATGTCTAAAATGATTAGCTCGACGAGACCTTTCTGTTTATGCAGTCCATGGTTTGAATTGAAGCATGCATCATATAAATATAAAGTATGCAGCAACTTAATTGTGAATAAAATGGGCCCAAAACTCAATAAAATGATTTAATGTTGTATCTCACACCTCACCCATGCCATGCTACATTATTGCCATGCAAATTGTGCATCATTCATCATGGCATGATTGTTTGCTTGATGCATTTATTCATATGCTTGTGCACTTTATTTATGTTGGCCCTTGTTTGTTTGGTTCTTCTTCGAATAGACGCTGAGCAGGGGATATATCAAGAGAACCAGGAGCACTACCCAGATCCATTCCTCGCTTCAACTGAGCTGCCAGGCAAGCACTACCACATGCTTGCATACATATAGTACCGACTGCCTCTATCTTATTCTTGCATCATTGAGTCGCGCTTGCATTAAATTGAATCCCAAGTATTGCATAGCCTTTACTTTTGAACCCCACCGAAGCTTGTACCTCCATCCCATGAGCCATTACTACAGGAGTTGTTTGAGCCATGCGAGTCGTAGAACAGCATGTGTAGGGTATGTGAGTGTCTGATGGATAACGAGGTACCTAAACAACTTAACCTGAGTAGTAATGGGATAACTAATGAAAGTGGCATCGGTGAGCCATATTCGCTATTTGGTTTTTCAGGCTCACTTGTGTCCCGTACGACCCCGAGTACTTGATTCCTGTTCCAAGAATATTCGCTATCCACATCCGGAGGCTTATGGACCCCCGAGCGAGCTTGATTCATTCTTATTTCTTGGGGCCACAAACTAGTTTGAGGTTTTTTACGATCCTGTACCTATGCCATGCTTTACTGCTTTATTTAAGATTGTGCAGTCTTGCTGCTTGTCTTGTTAGGATCGTGGCCTGATTTATTTGTATCGACAAGCCCAGCCACACTTTCGGGTTCCCAGTCGTTTACAGCCGCCTCCACAACCTTAAGCCCGTTTCGGAGCCGGCCGGCTTCGTTGCGGGATCTACTTAAAGGGGTGGCCCCCTGCAATATTTCTGAATCCTGCAATTGCTTTGTCGTGACTGTCTCGTTGGGTTTTGATTTGGTTTTTTCCGAGGCATATCGAGTGTGTGTTGCTATTTGTGCACCTGCAGTAAAACTTCTGAAAGCCGTGTCATGATTATGGACGACTTGGAGCACAGTTTCTCGATCATAGACAAGTATAACTAAAACTGCTTTTAATTTGACTAGACTAGGTACGACTAGTAAATAGTGCAACACTCATGGAATGGATACTAAAACTGCCATCGGATGGGGTTGTTCGTCCGCTTCCTCGTCGGTAAGCGAGGAGGAGGATGGATCTGTTAAGATTACCTTTATAACTGTTATAACTGTTGTTATTAATTCACGGACATCCGTCTATCTCTGGTTAGGCGGATGGTTAGCGAGTATCTATAGAACTGTTAGGGTTTATCTTTTGCTGCAATTGCTTCACCCCAGGTTGTGTCCCTTTAGAGGCATAAAGACTTGCTGAGTACCCCTCGGGTCTCACGATAAATTATTGGTTCGGATGAGCGGTACACTCGCAAGATGGATTCTGGGTGGAAGAGTCGGGCGATGTGGGCAACGATCATTCGGTGTAGAGATTCCGGGCACGGGCTCCGTGTGATATGTGGGCGGGATCTGCTTATTTATGGGGCATCTTATGCCGATTTGCTTCTTATCTGTACTCGGACTTTGTCTTCCGCTTCCGCTTGATACTTTGTTGATTGATGTATGAGGAGATAGCCTAAACTATTATATCTATCTAGGACATTTGGATCTTGCCGTATGGCGTTGCAATATTTCCTTTCTTTTTAGATGGGATGACTCTGATGTACTGTTGTATGGTGGCTTGCATACATACTCATTTGTGTATGTAGTTGATCCCTTCGCCTGCCGATTACGCCGCCCGTTCTTGTCCCGATGTTTGGAAATGGTTGGGACGGCCGAAAAGGTTCACTGTGAGTGGCATTTGGGCCCCACCGTACTATTTCAACCATTTCTGATCATCCAGGCTTGTACTAGGAGCGTAATTCACCGAGGTAGTTACAATTGGTATCAGAGCCAGGTTGCCCTTCAGGGTCTCAGCCAAATGGTCGTTGTCTGTCTAGCAAATATTTTTGGTAGCTATGTATACTAGGGAAAAACAAAACGCGAGAGTAGGACTGCTTCCACTTTTCTTCTTACCCAACCACCAACCCTTTTCTGGTAAGGAAGTGTAACGTTTTCAATCCTCTTCTTAAATTCAAACTAGGATTCACGTGTTCTGGGTTTCCGTAGTACCATAGGTTGTGTGTGTGTGCGTGTGTGTGTGTAACTCCTTGTCTACCTGTTGCATCCAAGTTGTTATCTTATCGGCCTTTTGGTTATCAACTGTTGGTACATTCCATACCGACAGGCTTTTGTAAACCGACGCGATCTGTCTTCCTCTTGTTATCCGACGTTATCTTCTGTTGTGTGTTCGTTTCCGTAGTTGCTAATCTTTAGGTTATCGTGAGAAGAAGGGGTTGGGATATGTGTTTTACTTGTTCATGTGCGGAGTAATGATTTGAGTGCGGGATGGAGTCGCGACCATACCACTACTCTTATCATTCGCTCTTGTATATTGAATTGGTAGAGTCACTAATCTTGATTCGTTAAGTGATTTTGCGCATATATTGGTATTTTAATGCCGAAATTTGTGGAAATTTTTTCTTTGATATATATGTGTACCACACTCCTTTTCGATTAATGCGATATGCTTAATATCTTCTAGGTGCTTTGAACTTTGTTGATATTTTAATATCATCTTAGTAAATTGTATCCTTTAATCTTGGTTAATTCCATCTTGGTACTATTTTGGATTATTATTATTCTCCATCATAGTACTGACTTGTGTGTTATATCAATCACAGGATGGCACCGCCACGCCGTTCTGAGGAGGACATACAACCTGAACTGGGGGCAGCGTTGTCAAGCATCGCCAATGCCTTGGCAGCAATGCAGCAGAACCAGCAGCGGTTTGAGGAAAGTGTCAGGAGGAATGAGTTTGTCGCTACCTCCACCTCCCAAGCGAGGAGACATCAAAGCTTCCTGAAGTTCAACCTCGCCAGTTTGATGTTTCTGATCAACCACTTGATGCTGATGATTGGTTGCGTGAGATGTCAAGGTTACTGGCAACTGCTGATATTCCCGAGCAAGAATGGGTAAAGTGTGCTACTCACCTTCTGAAGGGAGATGCAGCTCTCTGGTGGGAGAATTACCTGAAGGCAAACTGCCTTTGGTTTTCAGCCTACTTGGGAGCAGTTCCTTTGGAGCTTTCAAAGAACGATGTCATCGAGAAATTGTCATGGAGAGAATGAAGGAAGTGTTTCTTAACCTGAAGCAGGGCAATGATAATGTCAATACCTACATCAAGAACTTCATGAACCTGTCTCGTTATGGTGGCGATGAGATCTCTGATGACAAGAAGAAGCAAAAGAGTTCGAGCAAGGGCTCAATGCATCGATTAAGTATGCAATCACACATGCAAGGCCGGCGTCTTTTCTGGAATTTCAGCATACAGCTCTGCAGGAAGAGGCAAGTAGGCAAGTGTTTGACGAGTCAAAGAAGCACAGCCGTGATGCAGCAAGCTCTTCAGCTATGTCAGCTCCTTCTAAGCGTCGTGTCTAGGTTCCTAACACCCCACCGTCGCTCCCGACTCCACCAAGACCTTCAAGCTACGCGGCAAGGCCACCAAACTTCCTCACTGCTGCTCCCAGGGGATACAACCACCACTACAGAGCGCTGGCGGAGTCCACAGCTACGTTGCTCCACGTCCAGCTGGTGCTTGTTACACTTGTGGAGACTCTGGGCATCCAAGCTGGAACTGTCCGATGAAGAACAAGGCTCTTCCTCCACCACCTCCAAGATCTGCGGCAAGCTCTCCTTTGGCTCGTGCACCACCACCTCGGGCTCTCAACATCAACACCAAGCCGGGTCTCATTGCTCGTGCCAAGCGCATCAACGCCGCTCAAGCTGAGCATGCACAGGTTGTGATGGGTATGCTTCCGTTAACTCAGTTCTGCAAGAGTTTTGTTTGATTACGGTGCATCGCATTCTTTTGTGTCTCACAAGTTTGCAAATGAGAATGTGTTAGCTATGGAACCTCTACTTAAGCAGTTAAGGGTCCTATCTCCTGGTTCAAACATGAGGGCTGCTTATATCAGCCATGGCAATCAAATTGAGATTGGTGGCTCTTCGTTCTCGGCGTCCTTAATTGTTCTGGGCAATTCTGACATTGATGTCATCTTGGGCATGGATTGGTTGACAAATGCAGCTGTGATTGATTGTGCTGAGCCTCGGTTTCTCGAAGATTCTGAAGGCCATATAGTCTATTCTCCAAGTCGACTCCTGCTATCCAGCTTTTCTCTTTGGCAGCTCTGAATGTTGATGCTATGGAAGCTATTGAGTGTTCCGGTGTCTGTGAGTTCCCGGATGTCTTTCTGAAGAGTTGCGGTATGCCTCCGAATCGTGAGGTTGAGTTTGTTATTGAGCTTGAACCTGGTACGCTCCTATCTCCAAGCGGCCTTATAAGATGGGTCTGCTGAGTTGGTTGAACTCAAGCGTCGACTTGATGAACAAGAGAAGTTGGGTTTCATTCAGCACAGTACTTCTTCTTGGGGTAGCCCAACTCTCTTTGTGAAGAAGCGAGACGGTGATAGACTTTGTGTTGACTATCGGGCTCTCAATGCTAAAACCATCAAGAATAAATATCCTTCCGCGGATTAATGATCTTTTTGATCAGCTAAATTTGGGCTGTGGTTTTCTCTAAGCTGGACTTGAGGAGTGGTTATCACCAAATCAAGATTCGCAAGGAAGATGTTCCTAAGACAGCTTTTACCACCCGCTATGGCCTGTATGAGTACACGGTCATGTCTTTCGGTCTCACCAACGCACCTGCCACCTTCTCGAGGCTCATGAACTCGGTTTTCATGGAGTATCTTGACAAGTTCGTTGTGGTCTATCTGGATGACATCCTAGTCTATTCTAAGTCACAAGAAGAGCATGAAGAACACCTTGATTGTGTTCTAAGCAAGCTTCGTGAGAACCTTCAGATGCAAAGTTCTCCAAGTGTGAGTTTTGGCTGCCTCAAGTAACCTATCTTGGTCACGTCATCTCTGCCAAGGGCATTGCAGTAAATCCGGAAACTGTGAAGACAATTGTTGAATGGCTTCCTCCTGTCAATGTCAAAGAAGTGCGGAGTTTCCTTGGTTTGGCTAGTTATTGCCGTCGCTTCGTTCAGAACTTCTCCAAGATAGCGAAGCCTCTTACCGATCTCCTTAAGAAAGGCAAGAAATACCTTTGGACTCCTGCATGTCAAACAAGATTTGAGACACTCAAAGAGAAGCTCACTTCCACACCAGTCTTGGTTCCTCCGGATACATCCAAGCCGTTCCAGATCTTCTGTGACGCCTCCTTGCATGGATTGGGTGCGGTCCTCATGCAAGAAAAACAAGTTGTTGCTTATGCCTCTCGTCAGTTGAAGACACATGAGATCAACTATCCTACACATGACCTCGAGCTCGCAGCAGTTGTCTTTGCTTTGAAGGTATGGAGGCACTACTTGCTTGGCAACCGTTGTGAGATCTTTTCTGATCACAAGAGTCTGAAGTATATCTTTACTCAGCCTGATCTCAACCTTAGGCAAAGGAGATGGATTGAAGCAATCAATGACTTCGATTTGACCATCAACTACACTCCGGGCAAAGCTAATGTCATGGCAGATGCTCTCAGCCGCAAAGCTTATGTCAACAACCTAATGATGGAAGAACAACAACCTCTTTTGTGCGAGGAATTCCGTCAGCTCAACCTGGAAATTGTGGAACAAGGGTATCTCCTGAACCTTCTAGCAACACCTCTCTTGGAAGAAAGGGTTCGCTCTTCTCAGCTTGGTGATCCGCACACAAGAAAGATCATCTCTAGGCTTCAGCTTCCGAAGTATGAGTCCTTTCACGTCGATGATCAAGGCACGCTCTTCTTTGAACACCGGATGTTTGTTCCGAACTACCCGGGTTTGAGAGAGCAAGTTCTCAAGGGCGCATGATTCATTCTTTCTATCCACCTGGCGGCACAAAGATGTACATGGACTTGAAAACACAATATTGGTGGCCTGGTTTGAAAAGGTATTGTGCCAAGTATGTCTCGAGTGTGATGTCCTTGTGAGTGAAAGCTGTTCATCAGAAACCTTCCGGTCTTCTACAGCCATTGAAACCCCCGGAATGGAAATGGGAGAAAGTAGAGATGGACTTCATCACTGGTTTTCCTAGGTCGCAGAAGGGCAACAATGCAATCTTTGTTGTCATTGACAGGCTTTCTAAAGTGGCTCACTTCTTCCCCGTCAAGGAAACCATTTCTGCAATTCAGTTGGCGGAGCTCTATATCAACAGAATTGTCTCTCTGTATGGGGTTCCTCTCGAGATCAGTTCAGACCGTGGAAGTATCTTCACTTCCAAGTTCTGGGAGAGTTTCCAAAATGCTTTGGGAACAAAGTTGAACTTCAGCACAGCCTACCACCCTCAGTCGCAAGGACAAGTGGAAAGGATCAATCAGATTCTGGAGGATATGCTTCGTGCTTGCGTCATCTCTTTTGGCATGAAGTGGGAAGAATGTCTTCCTTATGCTGAATTCTCGTACAACAACAGCTTCCAGAAAAGTTTAAAGATGGCACCATTTGAGGCTCTCTATGGTCGCAAGTGCAGAACTCCGATTGGTTGGTCGGGTGCAGGTGAGAGGATATTGTTTGGCCCTGACATTGTGACTCAAGCGGAGGAGAAGGTTCACATCATTCTTGAGAACCTGAGGATTGCTCAAAGTCGCCAGAAGAGCAATTATGACAGGAAGCACACGGACATGGAGTATGTCCCTGGTGATCTCGTTTACCTTCGTGTCACTCCCATGAGAGGCACGCACCGCTTTGGTATCAAAGGGAAGCTGGCTCCTAGATACATCGGTCCCTTCAAAGTTCGTGGAAGAAGAGGAGAAGTTGCTTATGCTCTTGAGCTCCCGGAAAAACTCAAAGTCCATGATGTTTTCCACATCTCTCAGCTCAAGAAGTGCTTCAAGGATCCCGGCAGGACCGTGGACCATGAGCTTATCAATCTTCAAGAAGACCTGTCTTATCAAGAACACCCCACAAAAATCCTTGAAGTCGCAGAAAGAAGGACTCGCAACAAGTCCATCAAGTTACGCAAGGTGCGATGGTCGCACCATTCCGTTGATGAAGCCACTTGGGAACGTGAAGATGAGCTCCGTGCCAAGTATCCTACCCTCTTTGTGTCTTCTTCTTCCTAGAATCTCGGGGCGAGATTCCTGTTTAGTGGGGGAGAGTTGTAGCATCCCATTTGTCTAACAATTGTAATGCTACTTGGTCTAGTAATATAATGGCTACTTCAAACATATAATTGTTGCATCATCATTATATCATGCTCATGTCATCATGCCACCTTGCATTTGAGTATCATATAAAACCCTTTTCCATTTGGTTCTTATCTCATCTGCATTATTAATTGTATTTGCCTCTTGATATTGTATTTGGTTCTTGATATATTGTTTAATGCCCAAGTTGAGTTGGGGGCATATCTCTTGTTTAACTCCACCACCTTTCTTTTCACCACCTTATAATTCCACCATCCAACTAAATATGAGCTTGGCTTTATTGAGTTATCTCTAGCTCATGTGGGTTGGGATGGATCTAATTCTTCTACCACATGCTCTCATCTTAGTGTCATGTTGTTTTCACATTATTGATACATGAGAGCCACATGGCCACCTTTGCATGCCTTGTGAGTGGTACCTTTTTCCTAGCTTCCATAGTTGTGGTTTTGGGGTTATCATCACGTTGGGGTATTTTTGAGGGATTATTAAATACCTAGTGGCATACACACACTAGCAAGCCCCAAATATAATCCAATGTGATCATCTCCATATACTCCACTTGGAATATTTTTCTAAATTCCTTTGCTTGGGCCTTACTCCAATTTTGGAAGTGCAAATGAATAATGCCATGTAATGATGTTGTTCTCACAATAATCAACATGGAAATAAATGTTTTGCATGGGCCATGCAAGCCCCACCTTTTGCTTGTTCTTTGGATTTTATTTGAATTTTGAGTGCATTTAAACCACATCTATCTCTCCTCTTAGCTTGATCTTGTTTGAGCTTGCTTAAGACCATCATCACCACACCCCTCCCTTGTGTTGCTTGATCTAGTTGGAGCATGCAATCTCCTATAAACCCCAAGCCACCACCCCATCACCCTAATCACCTAGCTATCACCACCCTACCTCTCCTCTCTTTACCATCCCCTCTAACCTAGCTCTAACCTAAACCCTAAGTCCACCCCTCTCTAGCTAACCCTAGCTCGACCCCCACATGCTCTACCCTCCTACCCCACACAAGCAAACCCAAGCCGAGCCACCCCATCCCTCCTACCCTAGAGCTCCAACCCGAGCTACACCACCCCAACCCGAGCCTACCCCCCCTCTCCTTTCTTCCTCTCTTTCTCCTGCCCTAGGGGCCCCTCTAGACGAGCCACTCTCCCAGGCCTCGCCGTCCCCACCTGGCAGCCTCACCTTCCCCCAGCACCACCTCCCCTGCCAGCTCGTGCACGTGAGGGAGGGTGCAAAAAGGTGGCCGAGCCAACCTTCCCCTCCCCCACGCAACCTCACCTGCCCCTCTCGTTCTTATCCACCCCCTCGCCCCTCTAGCCTTCCCCAGATCCGCCCAGGGCGACGCCCCCGTCTCCCTTCCTCTCCTCTCCTCTACCTAGCCTCGCCGGCCGCCGTCGGTCTCCTTCTTCCTCCGTCGTTCCAGGAGGCGCGGGCGGGCAGCAGCGTGTCAGCGAGGACGATAAGGCCGCCCTGCTTCGCCCCTGTACCTGCAGACGAAGGAGGAGGACGCCCAGGCCGAGGAGCACCCGCGCCGCCCGACGAAGCCCTAGCTCGCCGTTCCTCTGCCTCACCGTCGACCTGCTGCTCCCCTGCACGATCCAGGCCCTCCAACGACCCCGCGGTGAGCCACTCTACCTCCCAGACACCTCCCCTTTCTTGTTCGTTTCCTGGATGAGCGGGTCACGGCGACGAGCGCCCTCGGTGCACGGCGTGAACGTCGACGTCGTCTCGCTCCCGCGCGCGCAAACCCTATCTAGCCGCCTACCCCCCCTCCTGTCAACTACCCAACCCCACCGTAGCGGTGCCACGCTGGCGCCCCGCGATGAAGTTCGATCCCACCCTCGCCACTCTGCCAGGCGGAGAGGAAGATCAACAGTGGGCCGTGGCCACTTTGCGCTTAACCCCCTGGTCTTTTTGCCGCCCTTCCCGCGATCCCAAGCCCCACCTGTCTGTGTCTCTGCCGTTTTACAAAAAGGCTCCCGACAAACCTGGCAATCAACCCGCAGTCCCCTTCCTTTTTGACCTGTGCGCGTGATGGGCCAGCCAGCCAGGCCCCACCCGTCAGCGACAGTGGGTAGGACCTGCTGGGTACCAAAAGTCCAGCAGCCTGTCTGTTTTATTTCTAAACAAATTCAAATTAATTCAAATTCAAATATAAATCTGTTTTCAAATAACTTTTAAGATATTAATCCAAATAATACAAATAATATATGTTTTCAAATCAGAAAAATGTGAGGATTTCAAATATGCAATCCAAAATATATTTTGAACACTTAAATTTCCAAGTTTATTTAAATTACAATAAATGCCCCTTTTTCTTAAATAATTAATAACTTTTGATTTATAAGTCCAAATTCAATAAATAATATGTCTAAAATGATTAGCTCGACGAGACCTTTCTGTTTATGCAGTCCATGGTTTGAATTGAAGCATGCATCATATAAATATAAAGTATGCAGCAACTTAATTGTGAATAAAATGGGCCCAAAACTCAATAAAATGATTTAATCTTGTATCTCACACCTCACCCATGCCATGCTACCTTATTGCCATGCAAATTGTGCATCATTCATCATGGCATGATTGTTTGCTTGATGCATTTATTCATATGCTTGTGCACTTTATTTATGTTGGCCCTTGTTTGTTTGGTTCTTCTTGAATAGGCTGGCGGGGATATATCAAGAGAACCAGAGCACTACCAGATCCATTCCTCGCTTCAATGAGCTGCCAGGCAAGCACTACCACATGCTTGCATACATATAGTACCATGCCTCTATCTTATTCTTGCATCATTGAGTCGCGCTTGCATTAAATTGAATCCCAAGTATTGCATAGCCTTTACTTATGAACCCCACCGAAGCTTGTACCTCCATCCCATGAGCCATTACTACAGGAGTTGTTTGAGCCATGCGAGTCGTGAACAACATGTGTAGGGTATGTGAGTGTCGATGGATAACGAGGTACCTAAACAACAACTTTGAGTAGTAATGGGATAACTAATGAAAGTGGAATCGGTGAGCCATATTCGCTATTTGGTTTTTCAGGCTCACTTGTGTCGTCGACCCCGAGTACTTGATTCCTGTTCCAAGAATATTCGCTTATCCACATCCGGGAGGCTTATGGACCCTCTGAGCGAGCTTGATTCATTCTTATTTCTTGGGGCCACAAACTAGTTTGAGGTTTTTTACGATCTGTACCTATGCCATGCTTCTTTGCTTTATTTAAGATTGTGCGAGTCTTTACCTTTATCTTATTTAGGATCGTGGCCCGATTTATGTCGACATGCCCAGCCACACTTTCGGGTTCCCGATCGTTTACTGCCTCCACAACCTTAAGCCCGTTTCGGAGCCGGCCGTCTTCGTTGCGGGATCTACTTAAAGGGGTGGCCCCCTGCAATATTTCTGAATCCTGCAATTGCTTTGTCATGACTGTCTCGTTGGGTTTTGATTTGGTTTTTTCCGAGGCATATCGAGTGTGTGTTGCTATTTGTGCACCCCTGCAGGGTAAAACTTTCTGAAAGCCGTGTCCGCGGTTATGGACGACTTGGAGCACAGTTTCTCGATCATAGACAAGTATAACTAAAGTACTGCTTTTAATTTGACTAGACTAGGTACCTGACTAGTAAATAGTGCAACACTCATGGAATGGATACTAAAACTGCCAACGGATGGGGGTTGTTCGTCCGCTTCCTCGTCGGTAAGCGAGGAGGAGGATGGATCTGTTAAGATTACCTTTATAACTGTTATAACTATTGTTATTAATTCACGGACATCCGTCTATCTCTGGTTAGGCGGATGGTTAGCGAGTATCTATAGAACTGTTAGGGTTTATCTTTTGCTGCAATTGCTTCACCCCAGGTTGTGTCCCCTTTAGAGGCATAAAGACTTGCTGAGTACCCCTAGGGTCTCACACGATAAATTATTGGTTCAGATGAACAGGTACACTCGCAAGATGGATACTGGGTGGAAGAGACGGACGATGTGGGCAACGATCATTCGGTGTAGAGATTCCGGGAACGGGGATCCGTGAGATTTGTGGGCGGGATCTGCTTATTTATGGGGCATCTTATGCCGATTTGCTTCTTATCCGTACTCGGACTTTGTCTTCCGCTTCCGCTTGATACTTTGTTGATTGATGTATGAGGAGATAGCCTAAACTATTATATCTATCTAGGACATTTGGATCTTGCCGTATGGCGTTGCAATATTTCCTTTCTTTTTAGATGGGATGACTCTGATGTACTGTTGTATGGTGGCTTGCATACATACTCATTTGTGTATGTAGTTGATCCCTTCGCCTGCCGATTACGCCGCCCGTTCTTGTCCCGATGTTTGGAAATGGTTGGGACGGCCGAAAGGTCTACCTGTGAGTGGCATTTGGGCCCCACCATACTATTTCAACCATTTCTGATCATCCAGGCTTGTACTAGGAGCGTAATTCACCGAGGTAGTTACACTAGGGTGGCTATGGGAGAGATGACAGGAGGCGTCGTCGGCTTGCAGCTATGGCAGGATGGGAGATAAGTGGGGAAAGTGGCTTCGAGGGGAAGGAAGAGAAGTATGGGGAGGAACAGAAGTAAAGGGGACCTAACACTAGCAGGTGGCCCACGGAACTCGTGACACTCGCAAAAGGGGATCGCGTGGTGTTGCCAGTTTGTCCAGAGAAAGCGGACTGTAAGCGTGTCCAATCATGTCGCATAACATCCTACTCGCGGATCGCTCTTATGAAGAACCATCCCAATCGTCCAAGCGCCCCGATCAAATGGTATCTAACAACCATCATGCAGAACAAGTGTGTTAGGGCGTGCCGTCTAGAATACTCGGTCTAACAAGCACCATTGGGGAATAAGGTTACGATCTAACGGCCACCACGCACACACACTAGATGTCATTGCTGCTAGGGTTTATGATAAGAACACACATCCAATGACATCTAGTGGATCCATGTGGTTTATAAAAATAAAACACATCCAATGAACTCTAGTGGATCATTGTGGTTGATGATAAGAACACACATGCAATGAAATCTAGTGGATCCATGTGGTTTATGAGAAGAACACACATGCAATGATATCTAGTGGATCCATGTGGTTTATGATAAGAACACACGTGCAATGAACTCTGGTGGATCCATGTGGTTTATGAAAAGAACACACATTCAATGACATCTAGTGGATCCATGTGGTTTATGTGAAGAACACACAAGGAATGAAAACTAGTGGATCCATGTGGTTTATGAGAAAAACACACATGCAATGACATCGGTGTATCCATGTGGTTTATGAAAAGAACACACATGCAATGAGATCTAGTGGATCCATGTGATTTATGAAAAGAACACACATGCAATGACATCAGTGAATCCATGTGGTTTACGTGAAAAACACACATGCAATGACATCTAGTGGATCCATGTGGTTTATGAGAATAACAAACATGCAATGACATCAGTGGATCCATGTGGTTTATGTGAAGAATACACATGCAATGAAATCTAGTGGATCCATGTGGTTTATGAAAAGAACACCACATGATGGAGTGGCATTAGTGGATCCATGTGGTTTATGAAAAGAACACACATGCAATGATATCTAGTGGACCCATGTGGTTTATGAAAAGTGCACACGTGCAATGACATCTAGTGGATCAATGTGGTTTATGAAAAGATAACACATGCAATGACATCTACTAGATCAATGTGGTTTATGAAAAGAACATACATGCAATGACATCTATTGGACCAATGTGGTTTATTAAAAGAACACACATGCAATTACATCTAGTGGATCCATGTGGTTTATGAAAAGAACACCACATGTTGGAGTGGCATCATTGCATGTGTACTTTTCCAAAACCACAATGATGCACACTGATACACACACACATGCAATGAAATATAGTGGATCCATGTGGTTTATGAAAAGAACACACGTGCAATGACATCTAATGGATCCATGTTGTTTATGAAAAGAACACACATGTGATGACATCTAGTGGATCCATGTGGTTTATGAAAATAACACCACATGCTGGAGTGGCATTAGTGGATCCATGTGGAGTATGAAAAGAATACACATGCAATGACATCTAGTGGATCAATGTGGTTTATGAAAAGAACACACATGCAATGAACTCTAGTGGATAAATGTGGTTTATAAAAAGAACACACATGCAATGACATCAGTGGATCCATGTGGTTTAGGTGAAGAACACAGATGCAATGACATCTAGTGGATCCATGTGGTTTATGAAAAGAACACCACATGCTGGAGTGGCACCAGTGATCCATGTGGTTTTTAGGAAAAACATCACACATGCAATGACATCAGTGGATCCATGTGGTTTATGAAAAAAACACTTGCAATGACATCTTGTGGATCAATGTGGTTGATGAAAAGAACACACATGCAATCAAATCTAGTGGATCCATGTGGTTGATGAAAAGAACACCACATGCTGGTGTGCTATTAGTGGATCCATGTGGTTTATGAAAAGAACACACATGCAATGACATCTAGTGGATCCATGTGGTATATGAAAAGAACACCACATGCTGGAGTGGCATCAATGGATCCATGTTGTTTATGAAAAGAACACATATGCAATGATATCTAGTGGATCCATGTGGTTTATGTGAAGAACACACATGCAATGACATCTAGTGGATCCATGTGGTTTATGAAAAGAACACCACATGCTAGAGTGGCACCAATGGATCCATGTGTTTTTTAGAAAAGAACACACATGCAATGACATCAGTGGATCCATGTGATTTATGAAAAAAACACATGCAATGACATCTCGTGGATCAATGTGGTTTATGAAAACAACACACATGCAATAAAATCTAGTGGATCCATGTGGTTTATGAAAATAACAACACATGCGGGACAGGCATTAGTGGATCCATGTGGTTTTGGAAACGAACACATGTGTAATGACATCTAGTGGATCCATGTGGTTTATGAAAAGAGCACACGTGCAATGACATCTAGTGGATCAATGTGGTTTATGAAAAGATAACACATGCAAAGACATCTACTAGATCAATGTGGTTTATGAAAAGAACATACATGCAATGACATCTATTGGACCAATGTGGTTTATTAAAAGAACACACATGCAATTACATCTAGTGGATCCATGTGGTTTATGAAAAGAACACCACATGTTGGAGTGGCATCATTGCATGTGTTCTTTTCCAAACCCACAATGATGCACACTGATACACACACACATGCAATGAAATATAGTGGATCCATGTGGTTTTTGAAAAGAACACACATGCAATGACATCTAATGGATCAATGTGGTTTATGAAAAGAACACACATGTGATGACCTCTAGTGGATCCATGTGGTTTATGAAAATAACACCACATGCTGGAGTGGCATTAGTGGATCCATGTGGAGTATGAAAAGAATACACATGCAATGACATCTAGTGGATCAATGTGGTTTATGAAAAGAACACACATGCAATGAACTCTAGTGGATAAATGTGGTTTATAAAAAGAACACACATGCAATGACATCAGTGGATCCATGTGGTTTAGGTGAAGAACACAGATGCAATGACATCTAGTGGATCCATGTGGTTTATGAAAAGAACACCACATGCTGGAGTGGCACCAGTGGATCCATGTGGTTTTTAGGAAAAACATCACACATGCAATGAAATCAGTGGATCCATGTGGCTTATGAAAAAAACACTTGCAATGACATCTTGTGGATCATTGTGGTTGATGAAAAGAACACACATGCAATGAAATCTAGTGGATCCATGTGGTTGATGAAAAGAACACCACATGCTGGTGTGCTATTAGTGGATCCATGTGGTTTATGAAAAGAACACACATGCAATGACATCTAGTGGATCCATGTGGTATATGAAAAGAACACCACATGCTGGAGTGGCATCAATGGATCCATGTTGTTTATGAAAAGAACACATATGCAATGATATCTAGTGGATCCATGTGGTTTATGAAAAAAACACACATGCAATGACATTAGTGGATCCATGTGGTTTATGTGAAGAACACACATGCAATGACATCTAGTGGATCCATGTGGTTTATGAAAAGAACACCACATGCTAGAGTGGCACCAGTGGATCCATGTGTTTTTTAGAAAAGAACACACATGCAATGACATCAGTGGATCCATGTGATTTATGAAAAAAACACATGCAATGACATCTCGTGGATCAATGTGGTTTATGAAAACAACACACATGCAATAAAATCTAGTGGATCCATGTGGTTTATGAAAATAACAACACATGCGGGAGAGGCATTAGTGGATCCATGTGGTTTTGGAAACGAACACATGTGTAATGACATCTAGTGGATCCATGTGGTTTATGAAAAGAGCACACGTTCAGTGACATCATGTGGATCAATGTGGTTTATGAAAAGATAAGACATGCAATGACATCTACTAGATCATTGTGGTTTATGAAAAGAACATACATGCAATGACATCTATTGGACCAATGTGGTTTATTAAAAGAACACACATGCAATTACATCAAGTGGATCCATGTGGTTTATGAAAAGAACACCACATGTTGGAGTGGCATCATTGCATGTGTTCTTTTCCAAAACCACAATGATGCACACTGATACACACACACATGCAATGAAATATAGTGGATCCATGTGGTTTATGAAAAGAACACACATGCAATGACATTAGTGGATCCATGTGGTTTATGTGAAGAACACACATGTGATGACATCTAGTGGATCCATGTGGTTTATGAAAATAACACGACATGCTGGAGTGGCATTGGTGGATCCATGTGGAGTATGAAAAGAATACACATGCAATGACATCTAGTGGATCAATGTGGTTTATGAAAAGAACACACATGCAATGAACTCTAGTGGATAAATGTGGTTTATAAAAAGAACACACATGCAATGACATCAATGGATCCATGTGGTTTAGGTGAAGAACACAGATGCAATGACATCTAGTGGATCCATGTGGTTTATGAAAAGAACACCACATGCTGGAGTGGCACTAGTGGATCCATGTGGTTTTTAGGAAAAACATCACACATGCAATGACATCAGTGGATCCATGTGGTTTATGAAAAGAACACTTGCAATGACATCTTGTGGATCAATGTGGTTGATGAAAAGAACACACATGCAATCAAATCTAGTGGATCCATGTGGTTGATGAAAAGAACACCACATGCTGGTGTGCTATTAGTGGATCCATATGGTTTATGAAAAGAACACACATGCAATGACATCTAGTGGATCCATGTGGTATATGAAAAGAACACCACATGCTGGAGTGGCATCAATGGATGCATGTTGTTTATGAAAATAACACATATGCAATGATATCTAGTGGATCCATGTGGTTTATGAAAAGAACACACATGCAATGACATTAGTGGATCCATGTGGTTTATGTGAAGAACACACATGCAATGACATCTAGTGGATCCATGTGGTTTATGAAAAGAACACCACATGCTAGAGTGGCACCAGTGGATCCATGTGGTTTTTAGAAAAGAACACACATGCAATGACATCAGTGGATCCATGTGATTTATGAAAAAACACATGCAATGACATCTCGTGGATCAATGTAGTTTATGAAAACAACACACATGCAATAAAATCTAGTGGATCCATGTGGTTTATGAAAATAACAACACATGCGGGAGAGGCATTAGTGGATCCATGTGGTTTTGGAAACGAACACATGTGTAATGACATCTAGTGGATCCATGTGGTTTATGAAAAGAACACCACATGCTGGTGTGCCATTAGTGGATCCATGTGGTTTATGAAAAGAGCAGACATGCAATGACATCTAGTGGATCCATGTGGTTTATGAAAAGAACACCACATGCTGGAGTGGCATTAGTGGATCCATGTGGTTTATGAAAAGAACACACATGTAATGATATCTAGTGGATCCGTGTGGTTGATGAAAAGAACACGCATGCAATGACATTGGTGGATCCATGTGGTTTATGTGAAGAACACACATGCAATGACATCTAGTGGATCCATGTGTTTTTTCTGAAGAACACCCATGCAATGACATCTAGTGGATCCATGTGGTTTATGAGAATAACACCACATGCTGGAGTGGCACCAGTGGATCCATGTGGTTTATGAAAAGAACACCACATGCTCGGCAGTGGATCCATGTGGTTTATGAAAAGAACACACATGCAATGATATCTAGTGGATCCATGTGGTTTATGAAAAGAACACACATGCAATGAAATTAGTGGATCCATGTGGTTTATGTGAAGAACACACATGCAATGGCATCTAGTGGATCCATGTGTTTTTTGTGAAGAACACCCATGCAAGGACATCTAGTGGATCGATGTGGTTTATGAGAATAACACCACATGCTGGAGTGGCACCAGTGGATCCGTGTGGTTTTGGAAAACAACACACATGCAATGACATTATGGAATCCATGTGGTTTATGAAAATAACACACATGCAATGACATCTAGTGGATCAAAGTGGTTGATGAAAAGAACACACATGCAATGACATCAGTGGATCCATGTGCTTTATGTGAAGAACACACATGCAATGACATCTAGTGGATCTATGTGGTTTATGAAAAGAACACACATGCAATGACATCTAGTGTATCCATGTGGTTTATGAAAAGAACACCACATGCTAGAGTGGCACCAGTGGATCCATGTGGTTTATGAAAAGAACACACATGCAATGACATCTAGTGGATCAATGTGGTTTATGAAAAGAACACACATGCAATGACATCTACTGGACCAATCTGGTTTATGAAAAGAACACACATGCAATGACATTAGTGGATCCATGTGGTTTATGAAACGAACACCACATGCTGGAGTGGCATTAGTGGATCCATGTGGTTTATCAAAAGAACATACATGCAATGATATGTACTGGTTCCATGTGGTTTATGAAAACAACAACACATGCTGGAGTGGCATCAGTGGATCCATGTGGTTTTGGAAACAAACACACATGCAATGACATCAGTGGATCCATGTGGTTTATGAAAAGAACACACATGCAATGACATCTTGTGGATCAATGTGGTTTATGAAAAGAAAATACATGCAATGACATCTACGAGAACAATGTGCTTTATGAAAAGAACACACATGCAATGACATCAGTGGATCCATGTGGTTTATGAAAAGAGCACACATGCAATGACATATAGTGGATAGATGTGTGTTGGGGATATGGTATATGGGTATCCTCATAGCATGTCACCAATCCGCCTAACCCGGGTGGCCCATAGTTGGTAGCAAGGTCTATGGCCTACTGGGCAACCCAGTTAGACGGATCCTGAAGGGAGGCCCATGCCGGATAAAGGAAGGCTACGCAGGAGTCACCGACATAATCAGAGCCTTGGATTACAAGACATGGAAGATTAGTTCGTGTAGGTGTAAGACTCTTTACCTTGTCTGGCAAGGACCTTTCCCTGTAAACACTAGGTCTTGGCGCCTTTATAAGCCGGCCTGCGAGAGCCTTTAGGGAAGACAACTTCTCTAATTGCTGCGTACAACGCACAACACCTCGCACAACGAACCTATCTCTGTAACTCATTATAGTGATTTATAGCAGGAGTAGAGTTCCGCCACCATTGTGGGACTCGAACCTGGGTAAGTTGTGTTTCCTCATACCCGCCAACTATCCGCCTTACCCCACGTCTCTAAACACGCACTGTGAGGACCCCTCCATGGCATACTCGTCGGCAATACCACGATAGTTGGCGTCCACCATGGGTCAAGAGGCACTTCGAGCTCTACACCGGGCAAGGTCCAATCTCTTCGCATGAATCGGCAACACCGCGGCCATCGGTCGCGTTCTCTTCTCTGGCAACATCCTGATCGTCCCTCTAGATGAGTGTTGCGTGCCGGCAAAGACGAACCCCACGTGATGCTCCGTCATCCCCTTTAGAGACATCCACATCTTCATCAGCGAAACTGACTCGGGTCCTAGCTCCCAGGAAGTCGAAAACTCGTCAAGCCCGCATGGACCGCCTATGAGCAGGACACGTTCGCGGAAGGATCTAGGCCGTACCTCTCTTTGGAGTATGGTGGCTCGGATCAGGAAATTTCAAGGCCCACCCAAACCACCCCTATGCAGGATATAAAGGTGGAAGGACCCCGCAAATCCGCTTGGCTTCCCCGAGCGTTAGAGATGGGCAGGTCACACTTTGTTAGCGTCGTCACCATCTTCGATCTGGCCAGATGCATTCAAAGGGATGGGGAACCTCCCCGCGAATACCTTGCTAGATGGATGAGGGTGAGGGAAACCCTAGAGGGCGACCGTGCCGACGAGCTTGTGTACCACTTTGTGGAAGGGCTCACGCCTGCAACAGTCTCCGGCATATCCTCCGAAGGCGGCAGGTCGCATGCCCTCTCACCCTTGGTGAGATGGTTGCCATCGTCAACGAATACGCGCTGCTAATGAAGAGGCAATGGCGACAATCCCCGTCGTAACCAGAGAAGGAAACAATAACAATGGCCCACCTCCATCACCCTCCACGTCCGCCATAACCAACACCAAAGCTAACTCTTACTCCGTGCTCGATGCGCTTTACGCCAACATCAGTATGGATGCTAGCGTCTCGGACGCTAACTCAGAGGAATACGACGCTGTTATGAGAGAGATCGAGCAGGAGATCGAGAAGGAGGAACGCGCTGAGAAGACCAAAACCTCCCACCAGGTGCTAGTCGCCATTAGGAGCATGGTGGAAGAAGACGGACAGGAACGGGAACGGGAGAGAGCTCCGCCCACTCCAGCGGTCACCAGAGCAGCAGCAGCTAAAAAAGCCGTCGAGCCTCCGGCTCCGACCAAGGCCTGATACGTCCATTTTGCATCACTATTCTATATCATAATTTACTGTTATTCATTGATATATTTCATATTAAGAGATGATACTTATGTTATTTCATCCGTTTTTGCATGGTTGATGACTTTTGGAGCATGGACCGCTGCAGTCAGGATTCTGATGGAAAATGTGCTATTTGGAGGCAAAATTCACGAAGATCAGAAAATCCGAGAAAATATACGGAAAATCCTATTTTTCCAGAAGATGAAGGCTGCCATAAGAGGGAGTGGAGATGGGCCACAGGGGGCCCACACCACCCCCTAGCACGGGCTTCCCTAGGCCGTGCCACCAGGTGGTGTTGCTTCCTTGGCCCACCTCTGGCTCTCCCCTCTGGCATATATTATCCTCCCGAAACCCTAAGACTCGGGAAGCGACCATAGAAAAATTCCACCGCCTCTGCGGGGCGGAAAACACCGAGAGAGAAAGATCTCTCCGGCAGACAGAATTCTGCCAGGGGAATTCCTTCCCGGAGAGGGGAGATCGTCGCCATCAACACCACCATCAAGCTGGACGTCATCAGGATCATCATCATCATCATCATCACCACAATCATCACCATCAGCACACTCATCAGCATCTCCATATTGTTGTAACAATTGAGTTGAATCTTGCATAGTTCATAGGAGAAACTTTCTCGGTGTTGATTACTCTTTGTAGTTGATGCTATTGAGTGAACGATTGAATTATTGTTTATGTTCAGATTGTTATACATCATTATTCCATCTTTGATCATGATCCATATGATGTCTTGTGAGTAGTTCGTCTTATTCTTGAGGACATGGGAGAAGTCATGTTGTTAGTAGTGGCGTTGTGTTGAGAAAGATTCAATAGTTTGATATTTAAGTTGTGGTGTACTTCTTCTAGTGGTGTCATGTGAATGTAAACTACATGACACTTCACCTATATGGGCCTAGGGGAATGCATTGTGTATTTGGCTACTAATTGTAGGGGCTGCCGGAGTGACAGAAACCTGAACTCCCGTTAGGAAATCATTGCACAAGGGACATAAGGGTCTTAGAGTTTAAAGCTGTGGTTAGGTTTCTACCTTAATTACTTTCTTGTACTTACAGATGTTTGCAAGGGGTATAATCACAAGTATGTATTAGTCCTAGGAAGGTCGGTACATTAGCACAGGTTCACCCACACAACACTTAGCAAGCTAAAGAAGATTAATCAACTATATGAAGCGAAAGCACTTGACAGTCTTCCCATGTGTCCTCGAGAACGTTTGGTCATCTTAAGTAATACAATCGGCTTGTCCTTTGCTGCATAAAGGATTGGGCCACTTGCTGCATTTATTCCTACTGTCTTTTATTTACTCGTACTTTGTTTACTTGCTTTATCAAAACCCCCTAAGAATCTGTTTGCTAAGTATTTGTAGAGAATTCCTGATCCATACCACTACACAGCACCTTCTGCTCCTCGTTGGGTTCGACACTCTTACTTATCGAAAATACTGCGATACACCCCCTATACTTGTGGGTCATCAAGACTATTTTCTGACGCCGTTGCCGGGGAGTGAAGCGCTATTGGAGAGTGGAACTGGTAAAGGAAACTTCTATTGTGAGTATTACTTCTGTTAGTTGCTTTATTTTCGTTATGGACAATTCACTAAGTTTCTTATTTGATAATGCTACTACCACTGCTAAGATAGTAGATGAACCACCACCTGCTGAGAATGATGGTTTTAAAATACCTACAAGAATTATTGATCGTGGTATGGATAACTACTATGTTGGGGATGGAACTGTCCATCCCGGTGATCATTTACTCTTTATACATGAATTATGCGGGTTGTTCAAGTGTGCAGGTATTACTACAGATCAAGTTAAGAAGAAGTTATTCTCATTATCACTAAAAGGAAGATCTGAGGAATGGTATAAGCTGTTGAAGAATGGTCAAGCTCTGGTATGGGAGGAAATAGTGCCTCTCTTTTATTCAAAGTTTTATCCTCCTAGTGAGATTCATAAAGATCGGAATCAAATATACAACTTTTGGCCTCTTGATGGAGAGAGTACAACTCAAGCTTAGGGGAGATTGAAGTTACTAATGCTCAAATGTCCCATTCATGAGCTCCCCAACAATATTATTATCAATAACTTTTATGCAAGGCTCCCTCTACATGACAAGGATTTATTGGATGCTTCTTGTGCTGGATCATTCACTCGCATGGAAGAAGAAGCCAAATGGGATCTTCTAGACCGTATTCAAGACAATGTTGAAGCTTGGGAGAATGACAAAGGTAGAAAGTCAGGTATAAATTATAATTATGAATGCATTGAATCTTTTATCAGAACTAGTGACTTTCAAAATATTAGTAATGCTTATGGTCTTGATTTACAAGTTATTGCAAATTGCTTTAAGGCTTTTGCTTCCTATATTGAAATTCCAAAAAAGGGCTGGAACAAGTACCATGAACCTTATAAAGATATTGTTGACTGTGTTCCTGTTGGGAGTACTGAGTATTGCACTATTGATCACATCTTACCTGAACCTTATTTCGAGAAGATCCCCTTCCTAGATAAGTTAAAGGATCATCCTATGCTAACTAGTGTAATCACTAAAAGTGAAAAGATAACAGTAAAACCTGATGAACAAATAAACAATTAACCTGTTGTAGCAATTGTTAAAGATCTTGTCACTAAAAGTGTAGAAGATGGGCACATAGTCTTTTGCGAGGACGCTTCTAATATTATCTCACATCCCAATAGCACTAAAAATGCTAGTGTCCCTATGCTTTCTGTTCGAATTGGTGATCATTGCTATTATGGTTTGTGTGATATTGGTGCTAGTTCAAGTGTTATTCCTTATGAGCTTTATAAAGAAATTAAGCATGAAATCAGTCCCTGCAAGTTGGAAGAGATTGATGTAGTTATTCACCTTGCTAATAGAGAGACCATCTCTCCAATTGGTATTGTACGAGATGTGAAAGTTCTTTGTGGTAAGATTAAGTATCTTGCTGATTTTCTAGTACTTGGTTCAGCTGCTAGTAAAACTTATCCTATCATTTTAGGTAGACCTTTCTTGAGTACTTGTGGAGCTATTATAGATTGCAAGAGGGAGAAAATCTTAACTAAGTTTAATGGGGAATCTTATGAGTTTAATTTTTCAAAATTTACTAAAGAATCTTGTGAACAGGAAACCCATAATGAATATTTTAGAGTTAAACAACTTGCTTCTATTTCTCTTGCTCCTAACAATGCTTTGCAGCAATTTATGGAAGACCACGAAAGTGAGATCTTCATGGAAGAAAGGAATGAGATTGACGAGATTCTCCGTCGTCAACCCAAGATGCTTAAGCATAACTTGCCTGTAGAAGACTTGGGTACCACGTTGCCACCTAAAAAGGATCCGGTCTTCGATCTAAAACCTCTCCCTGATGATCTTAAATATGCTTATATTGATGATAAAAATATATATCGTGTTATTATTAGCTCTAAACTTTCAGGGAAAGAAGAAGAAAGGTTAGTGGAGGTTTTGAAGAAACATCGAGGAGCTATGGGTTATACTCTAGATGATTTAAAAGGGATTTCACCTACTATATGTTAGAATTCCATCAATATAGAACCAGATGCAAAGCCAGTAGTAGATCACCAACGACGTTTAAATCCTAAGATGAAGGAAGTGGTAAGAAAGGAGGTATTGAAACTCCTTGATGCTGGTATTATTTATCCTATTGCTGATAGTGAATGGGTTAGTCCTGTTCATTGTGTTCCTAAAAAAGGAGGAATTACCGTTGTTCCTAATGATAATGATGAGCTTATTCCCCAAACAATATTAGTAGGCTATAGGATGTGCATTGATTTTAGGAAAGTCAACAAAGTTACTAAGAAAGATCACTACCCGCTTCCTTTTATTGATCAAATGTTGGAATGGTTGTCTAAGAAGACCCATTTTTGTTTTCTTGATGGTTATTCTGGTTTCTCTCAAATTGCTGTTAAACAACAAGATCAAGAAAAAACTACGTTTACTTGCCCTTACGGAACTTATGCTTATAGACGTATGCCTTTTGGTTTATGTAATGCTCCTGCTACTTTTCAAAGATGCATGTCTTCTATCTTTCATGGTTTTTGTAAGGAAATTGTGGAAGTGTTCATGGATGACTTTTCTGTTTATGGAACTTCTTTTGATAATTGTCTGCATAACCTTGACAAAGTTTTGCAGAGGTGTGAAGAAACTAATCTTGTTCTTAATTGGGAGAAATGCCACTTCATGGTTAATGAAGGGATTGGCCTTGGGCATAAGGTTTCTGAAAGAGGCATAGAAGTTGATAGAGCTAAGGTTGAGGCAATTGAGAAAATGCCTTGTCCAAGAGACACCAAAGGTATTCGTGGTATCCTTGGTCATGCTGGTTTCTATAGAAGGTTTATTAAAGATTTTTCTAGGATATCAAAACCCCTCACTAATCTTCTTCAAAAATATGTACCCTTTGTTTTTTATGATGATTGTAAAGAAGCTTTTGAAACTCTTAAGAAGGCTTTAACCATAGCTCCTATCGTTCAACCACCTGATTGGAGTTTACCCTTTGAAATAATGTGTGATGCTAGTGATTTTGCTGTAGGTGTTGTCCTTGGGCAACAGATTGATAAAAAGCTAAACGTTATTCATTATGCTAGTAAGACTCTAGACGCTGCTCAAAGGAATTATGCTACTACTGAAAAAGAATTTCTAGATGTCGCCTTCGCTTGTGATAAGTTTAGACCCTATATTGTAGACTCAAATGTCACCATTCATAATGATCATGCTGCTATTAAGTACCTTATGACGAAGAAGGACGCTAAGCCTAGGCTTATTAGATGGGTGCTGCTTTTATAAGGGTTTGATCTACATATAGTAGATAGGAAAGGTGCTGAAAACCCTATAGCTGATAATTTATCTTGATTGGAAAACATCTCTTTTGACCCCATGCCTGTTAATGATAGTTTTCCAAATGAACAGTTGGCCGCGGTAGGGGTAAGCTCGCGAAGGTGCCCTTGGTACGCTGATTATGCTAACTTTATTTTCTCCAAGTATTTGCCTCCAACTTTTATAGCTCAGCAAAGAAAGAAGTTCTTTTATGATTTGAGGCATTATTTTTGGGATGACCCACACTTATATAAAGAAGGAGTGGATGGTATTATGCGAAGATGTGTTCCAGAATATGAACAAAAGGAGATATTGCGTAAATGTCATGGTAGCGCTTATGGAGGACATCATGCAGGAGATAGAACTGTGCAAAAGGTGCTACAATCAGGTTTCTACTGGCCTACCGTTTTTAAGGATGCAAGAAAATTTGTTTTATCTTGTGATGAATGTCAGCGTGTTGGTAATATTTCTAGACCCAATGAAATGCCTATGAACTACTCTCTAGTTATTAAACCCTCTGATTGCTGGGGATTTGACTTTATGGGTCCTTTTCCTCCCTGGAAAGATTATATTCATATTCTTGTTGCCGTTGATTATGTTACTAAGTGGGTAGAAGCCATTCCTACGAAGAGTGCTGATGGGGGGACTTCTCTAAAAATGCTTAAGGATGTTATTTTTCCTAGGTTTGGAGTGCCTAGGTATCTCATGATTGATGGGGGTTCTCATTTCATTCATGGTGGTTTTAGAAAGACCCTTGCTAAATATGATGTTAATCATAGAATTGATTCAGCTTATCACCCCCAAACTAGTGGGCAAGTAGAGTTATCAAATAGAGAAATTAAATCCATCTTGCAAAAGACTGTTAATAGATCTAGAAAAAAATTGGGCTAAAAAGTTGAATGATGCTTTATGGGCTTATAGGACTGCCTACAAAAACCCTATGGGGATGTCTCCTTATAAAATGGTTTATGGGAAAGCTTGCCACTTACCTTTAGAATTAGAACACAAAGCTTATTGGGCAGTTAAAGAACTAAATAAAGATTGTAAGCTCGCTAGTGAGAAAAGATTATTTGACTTAAGTTCTTTAGATGAATGGAGGAGTGAAGCCTATGAAAATGCTAGGCTCTTCAAGGAAAAAGTTAAAATATGGCATGGCAAGCGAATACTTAAGAGAGAATTTCATGTTGGTGAGAAAGTTCTATTGTATAGGTCTCGTCTCAGATTTTTTAAAGGAAAACTACTATCAAAATGGGAAGGACCTTTCATTATTGAAGAAGTGTACCATTCGGGAGCAATAAAAATTTCTTCTTTAAAAGATAATACTACACAAGTAGTGAATGGGCAGCGACTCAAGCACTATATTGCTGGAGATTCTTACAATGCATATGTTGATGCCTTTCAAGTTATAACTCCGGAAAAATTTATCAAGGACCAAATTCAGAGACCTGCAGAGTCCATTTTCAAATAGGTAATAGTTCTGGTAAGAAAAGTTCCACGAAAATACTATCTAACTATATTTTTGCAATTTTTAGACAATAAGGAAAGCTACGAAGCGAAAGGGGGACGAAAACGGAGCCAGGGTGGCTCACACCACCCTGTGGCACGGGACCACCCCTAGCCGCGCCACCAGGTGGTGAGGCCACCCTGGACTCTGTCTCCGACCCGTTTTCTCCCAGTACCTTCCTTTTGTTATGAAACTTCGTAATATATAATCCCCCGGATCCCCCGAGGTTCGTATATCGTGTTTTCGTCGTGTTTTGGTTTCGATCTGTTTCTGCCAGGAACTATTTTTGAAAGCTTTGAAGCACAATGGTGTCTTCCAAGGATAAAGGAAAGGAGCCTATGGAGGAGGATCTCCAAAACCCCGGGCAGGAGAAGGAGATCAAGAGCGAAGGTGAAGAGGAGGCAAAGCACACCGACACTACCATTGCAAGCATTGGAGTGGTGGAAAACCCCGCCAGAACAATGTCAATTGGAGGGAAACCTCATCATCACCGTTCAGATCCCTGCTCACTTCCTCCACGCACCAAGAATCCTTTCCATACTCTTATCCATGAGCATCAATTCCAGAATATGACCAAGGGGAAATTACCCTCCAATTGGGATTTTCCTCGTTCTAGTCATGCAGGAAAAGAAGACTTCAAGGAGGTAGAGTGGGGAAATAATCGCAAGAGCTGGGATTCTCAACCCGATATGATCATGAGCCACATTGAGCAAAACTCACATCTTATTCGTAATCTCAGCTTCGAGATTGAGGACTTGGGGAAATTGGTCAAGAAGCTCATCGAGAAGATACCACCACCACCAAAGGAGTAATTCGTCATCAGGTTTGGCATCCCCTTGGTTTGTTCCAAGCTTGGGGGAGTGTCGCGGTATCACATCACTATCTTCTATGTTTTTACCTTTTTTAGTAGAGTCATATCATGAATAGAGAAGTTATTATGTAGGATGGTTTGCATTATGGAAGTGTCCCCTCTCTCATTAGATATGTATCTCTTGGTGTGAGTTGCCGTTATGGAATATTAATGAGAAGTTCTATCATTCACTCTTTTGCATAGCTTATATTAGTCTTCAATTCGTGGTTATATGACTGATCTTATTGTTAGTATTGGTAGAACTTTGGGATCATTGAGTTAATTTAGTTGGTTTTGGCAAACCTCGCTCGGTCAGTAGCAACACTATTTTTGATAGTTGAATGAAAAGATAAAAGTACCTCTAAAGAAAAATAATTTCATCATCTTTCTTTCTTGATTTGCTCATAAGTCTAGTATTCTCTGGTTAAGATCTTTTGTGCTTCCGAGGAAGATTGCATGTTTGTTGTTATCACTTGTATGTTTGTTTGTTTCCGTCAACTCTTATACTTGCTACCCATCCTTGCTAGCCAAAAACCTGTACTAAGAGGGAATTCTTCTCGTGCATCCACCTCCTTAAACCAAAACCTTTGCCATTTGTGTCCACCATACCTACCTATTAGCATTATTGCTATTCCAAGTAAATTCTTGTTTTATCTACCTCCCAAATTAAACTTGTTATGTGAAAAGTAGTGATTAAAGCTCTCACGAACTTGATGGCACACTTTACTTTCTTGCATTTAATAAACTTGAACCATTGTGCTCACCTATGTTGCGTATATTCTTGCGCTCTGTGAGTTGAGAATTAGCAGAACCATGTTGTCATGGGGAACGCTTTCAACATTGCACTGGTACTTAGTACCTAGTTGATATCATGTTCTTTTGTCTATGGATGTTGTCGGTGTGAAATGAAAGGGGAGCTTGTAAGTCCATGGAGTTATGCATGTGTGTTAGAGAAACTCATGGGCCGCTGGTCTAATCCATGCTGACATGGTAGAAACCTGCAGCGTAACCATAACGAGCATCTATGAAGCATTCTTCTTATAAAAAAGAGAGTACGATATTGAGAAAGAAAAAAAAAAGAGATTATGAAAAGAGGAAAGAGAGAAAAAGCACCATATTCCCATGGTAAATAAGAAGATTGCTGAGATGCTTGTTGTTTGCTTGCCTTGTCATTTTGATATGGGGATTCTTCCGTATCATCGGGCAAGGGATACCTCGTTGGCGGTTCTCTATGATACACATATGCTTACGATGACAAGAACTTACCGGTGACTAAACTTGAGTAGCATGAGGAGCGGCCCTCGTATTCAAGGGACATGAGATTCTCAATTTACAACTTGTCAAGCATATCCTCATATTTGATCACTTTAACCTTAATCACCTAAAGATGGCTATGATAGGGGCAATGAGAGCTGAAAGCTAATAAGTATCATAATTTTTGGGAGCTCTTTTTGAAACTTGAAATCCCTGCTTCCCTCTGCGAAGGGCCTTTCTTTTACATTTTAGTTGAGTCAGTAAACCTACTCCCTTCTATCTTAGCAAGTATTTTGAGTTGTTGTGTTTCATTCATTCATATGATGATTTATTCAATCATGTTTCTTATGTTCCTTGTTTTGCACATTGCTCTTATCTTGGTGTTTACTACTTTGAAAGCTATCATTGAAAAACCAGTTATTTGTGAACTCCAGCAAATTATCAACTATTCTTCGACCAAGAAGCTAAGTTTGCCATTACCAATTATGATTTACTTTATGTATCTTTATTTGTGTTTCCTTTATTCATTGTAAGTTAAGTTATATAATAGTGACTTGTCTTCTACTATGATCTATGTATGGATGAACGTGATGCTTCTTGTCTATATTCTTTTATCGACTCTTCACTCCATAAACCTGAGGTCATGTTTATTGAGCTCAGTTTCGCTTGGGGACAAGCGAAGTCTAAGCTTGGGGGGAGTTAATACGTCCATTTTGCATCACTATTCTATATCATAATTTACTGTTATTCATTGATATATTTCATATTAAGAGATGATACTTATGTTATTTCATCCATTTTTGCATGGTTGATGACTTTTGGAGCATGGACCGTTGCAGTCAGGATTCTGATGGAAAAGGTGCTGTTTTGAGGCAAAATTTGCGAAGATCACAAAATCCGGGAAAATATACGGAAAATCCTATTTTTCTAGAAGGCGAAGGCTGCCAGAAGAGGGAGTGGAGATGGGCCATCGGGGGCCCACACCACCCCTTGGCGTGGGTCACCCTAGGCCGCGCCACCAGGTGGGGTGGCCGCCCTGGCCCACCTTTGGCTCTCCCCTCTGGCATATATTATCCTCCCAAAACCCTAAGACTTGGGGAGTGACCACAGAAAGATTCCGCCGCCTCTACGGGGCGGAAAACACCGAGAGAGAAAGATCTCTCCAACAGACATAATTCTGCCAGGGGAATTCCTTCCCGGAGAGGGGAGATCGTCGCCATCAACACCAACATCAAGCTGGACTTCATCGGGATCATCATCATCATCACCACCACCATCATCACCGTCAGCACCCTCATCACCATCTCCATATTGCTATAACAATTGAGTTGAATCTTGCATAGTTCATAGGGGAAACTTTCCCGGTGTTGATTACTCTTTGTAGTTGATGCTATTGAGTGAACCATTGAATTATTGTTTATGTTCAGATTGTTATACATCATTATTCCATCTCTGATCATGATCCATATGATGTCTTGTGAGTAGTTCATTTTGTTCTTGAGGACATGGGAGAAGTCATGTTGTTAGTAGTGAAGTTGTGTTGAGAAAGATTTAATAGTTTGATATTTAAGTTGTGGTGTACTTCTTCTAGTGGTGTCATGTGAACGTTGACTACATGACACTTCACCTATATGGGCCTAGGGGAATGCATTGTGTATTTGGCTACTAATCGTAGGGGTTACCGGAGTGACAGAAACATGAACCCCCGTTAGGAAACCATTGCACAAGGGATGTAAGGGTCTTAGAGTTTAAAGTTGTGGTTAGGTTTCTACCTTAATTACTTTCTTGTACTTACGGATGTTTGCAAGGGGTATAATCACAAGTATGTATTAGTCCTAGGAAGGTCGGTACATTAGCACAGGTTCACCCACACAACACTTAGCAAGCTAAAGAAGATTAATCAACTATATGAAACGAAAGCACTTGCTAGTCTTCCCATGTGTCCTCAAGAACGTTTGGTCATCTTAAGTAATACAACCGGCTTGTCCTTTGCTGCATAAAGGATTGGGCCACTTGCTGCATTTATTCCTACTGTCTTTTATTTACTCGTACTTTGTTTACTTGCGTTATCAAAAACCCCTAAAAATCCGTTTGCTAAGTATTTGCAGAGAATTCCTTATCCATACCACTAGCCAGCACCTTCTGCTCCTCGTTGGGTTCGATACTCTTACTTATCAAAATTACTGCCATACACCCCCTATACTTGTGGGTCATCAAGGCCCTGCGTCCTCCGGTTACCCGCCAGCCACCGACGCAGGAACTTACCATGGCCCCTAATACGGCCCGACAATCGAATCAGCCGCCAGTGCCATCGTCAACGTCTGCAGCTGGCAATCCTCTAGCCACTCCCGCTGACAAAGCAATCTACGGCACACTTCTCGTCGAACCAATCACCGTCGCCCATATCCAGAGCGTTACGGAGCTTGATGAGAAACATGCGGAAATCTTGGTGGAGGACAAGTGCATCGCGGAGCAAGGAGCTAAGCTGGACGAAGACATGGCCATGGCACATCAATCCATCAAGGCGACAAGAGCTATGGAGGCCAAATACAAGCAATTGATGTTAAAGCATAAGGGAACGAAGGTACCAGCTCACGTCGTCCAAGATCCCGGCGTTCGGCGAGGCTTGGGATTTGACGCGGCTAAGCCGACAAAAGCCACCCCTTACATAGATTTAGAGGGGAGGTAGGTCATGCGAACTCCTGCTGTCAACATCGCCGTCACTAAGACCCTCCTGGAGCAGGATAGGTTGCCAGAAGCAGTTGCTCAGGTGTATGACCTCATCGCTAAGGCATGAAAGCAACAGGAAAAGGCCACCTCGCAGAGGCTTGAGTCCAACCTAGACTTGTGCAAGTCAACCCTGAATAGCCGCAGAAGGCCAAAATCTCCCTGTGACGAAGGATCACACACAGGCTCTACAGAGCAAAGACGGAGGGAGGCACATAACAGGACTGATGCTATCCCCATATCCTCCGATCATGGAGAAAAGGCTCGTCCCTATTGTTCGCCACCTCCACCACCATCTCAACGTCACGAGGACCCAGAGTCCTGCCACCGCACAAGCATGTCACCTCCAAGGCGGTCACAGCCAGGTATCGTTATACGCGATCAGGGCGAACAGGCTCGACATGCCGAAGAGCGCAGCGGCCACGATGAACACAGAAGCAGGTCCCACGAGGAACCGCCACGTCCGACAAGCAACCGCGACAGGCGTGAGGAGACACAGGAGGGGCACGGCAAGAGAGCTAACCCATCTCCTCCACCACCGCCATCGCCACCTAGCATCCATCATGGCGAAGGACATGGCAGATCTCACAAATCGCGCCACAACTCCCCTTCCCATGATAGAAAAGGGAAGCAGCTAGAGCCATATGACGCATGATCGCGGGTGGACAAGATCCAAGAAGCTCGGGAGCTCCCATACCTTGGGCCACGTTGCTTTGGACTAGTCATACGGGCCACAACCTACCCCAAGGGCCTCTGGATAGACAAGACCATCAAGCCAAACAACGGCACCGCCTGGCCAGCAACGTGGTTGCAGGACTACAACAAAGCGATCCACATCGCACGGGGAAACCCCAACGTCAGCGTCAAGTACCTCCCACTTATGTTGACTGGCACTACCCGGCAATGGATCGACAACTTACTAGAGAAATCAATACGCAATTGGCTGAACATGCATGAAGCATTCACCAAGAACTTCGAGGGTACGTACAAACGTCCTGGTACTGTTGGAGACCTACAGTGGTGTGTGCAAGAGAAGGATGAAACCTCCCATGCCTACCTCTCTCGCTGGCTGGATATGAAAAATTCCTGCGTAGGGGTACACGAACAGACCGCTATGGCCGCCTTTATTGATGGTCTGGAAAAGGGTACTCTGCTCCGGCATACGTTGAAACGCAGGCATGACAACAATGACCTCGACCTCAACGTAATGATCAAAATGGCTAGCGAATTTGCCGCTGCTGATGACGACGCGCGGGGATCGTTGCCAGCAATAGCAATCCCTACCTAGGCCATGAAAAACAACAATAACAAGCGGAAGAACCCGCTCGAAGAGAAGCAAGTAGCCGACATGGTCGCCGCAACGTTCACTGACAGAGGAAATGGTGGACAACGTGGATGTGGTCGGGGAGCTAGCAGTGGCCAGTAGAGGAGTGACACTACACCCTCAGCGCCCTGCGTTCCCCAAATGTACGAAGAGTACCACGATATGCCGTGTTTCGTCCATCTCGATGCCAATGGCAAATCCACCCACAACAATCGCTAGTGCAAGTTTTTTAATGATCTCAAGGAGGACCTTGAGTCCGGCTACAAGTGAAGTCGGAAGAATAGACCCCGCGGAAAGGGCAAAGGGAAGAAGAAGGAGGAAGAGCCCAAGGAATCAAGTGATATGGACGAGGACATGGACCCAAAATCTTCCGACAAGGGAGAGGATAAAGGAAAAAATCCCTTCAAAAAGAAGGCTCCATGTTACCATAGCTTCCTTGGCACTCCAACCGTCCGGGCCAAGAAAACCTCTCTAAGGATACTGATGGCTACCCTCCCTCCGGTTCCCTAGTACGTCAGGTGGTCGGAAGTTCCAATTACTTGTGATAGGAAGGATCACCCAGAACTCATCCCAATAGAGAACCAGTATGCCATGGTCATCAACCCTTTGATTGACGACACAGAGTTCACCAAGTGCCTCGTGGACAGTGGAAGCAGCATCAACATCATGTACCTGGATACACTTCACAAGATGAACTAGATGGAGACCCGGCTAAGGAAGAGCAACACCGTGTTCCATGGGGTTGTCCCCGGCCAACAAGCAAATTCCCTAGGCTGCATCACCCTTCTGGTTGCTTTTGGTGATATAAACAATTACCGCCAAGAACACATGACCTTTGAAGTGGTGCCTTTCAAGAGCGTGTACCACGTCATTTTCAGACGCGACATCTTCCACTCCTTCCTCGCAAGGCCATGCTTTGTCTACAACAAACTCAAGATTCCCGGACCAAATGGCGTCATCACCATTGACGGAAGATTCACCAAGGCACAGGAGTGCGAGCTCAGAGAAGCCACCTTCGCCGAAGCAGTCCTCTATGGTGAGGAGTTTAAGGAGATCCAGAACTAGGTCGATGCCTCGAAGATGCTGGCTTCAAAGAAGCATATCACTGCTGCCGAACCCTCCTTCAAGGCCGCCATAAGGACCAAGCAGGTGGAGCTTCTCGAAGGTGATTCCTCCAAGACCACCGCCATTGGCACGGACCTAGATCCCAAATAGGAAAGCACGCTCGTCGATTTCCTCCGTGAGAATATGGACATCTTTGCCTGGCAACCTGCCGACATGAAAGGTGTACCTAGGGAACTTGCCGAGCACAACTTGAATATTGATCCTAATGCCAAACCGATGAAACAACCTCTATGATGCTTTGGTGATGAAAGACGAAGGGCTATAGGCAGAGAAATAGCTAGGTTACTTAAGGCTGGCTTTATCCGAGAAGTTATTCACATCCGATGGGTGGCAAATCCTGTACTTGTCCCCAAAAAGGGAACCATTGAATTAAGAATGTGCGTTGATTACACCAGCTTGAACAAAGCGTGTCCGAAGGATCCATTTGCTTTGCCTCACATTGACCAAGTCATTGACTCGACGGCTGGCTCGGAACTTCTGTATTTTCTCGATGCCTACTCAGGATACCACTAGATCCGGATGCGAAAGTCGGACCAATTGGACACTTCGTTCACCACACCCTACGACACGTATTGCTACGTCACGATGCCCTTTGGGTTGAAAAACGCTGGTGCCACATACCAGTGGATGATTCAACATTGCCTGCATGACCAAAAAGGTCACAACGTACACGCTTACATGGACGACATCGTGGTAATGTCAAAGAAATCAAAAGATCTTATCGCCAACTTTTAGGAAACCTTCGACAATCTCCGAAAATACAACATGATGCTGAACCCAAAGAAGTGTGTCTTCCGGGTACCATCCGGGAAATTGTTGGGCTTCATCGTTTCGCATCGCGGAATCGACGTGAACTCGGGGAAAATCAAGGCCATCCTCGAGATCAAACGCTCGACATGTCTGAAGGACATACAAAGGCTCACAGGCTGCATTGCAGCAGTAAGCTAGTTCATCAGCCGACTTGGTGAGAAGGATATGCCGCTCTACAATTTGCTCAAGAAGGCGAACAAATTCACATGGATAGACGAAGCTGACACAACACTTCAGGAGTTGAAGAGAATACTCTCCTCCCCACCTATACTTGCAGCACCGGTGCCAAGGGAGCCTATGTTAATTTACATGGCGGCGACCAACCGAGTAATCATCATCGTCATTATGGTGGAGCGCAAGGAACCAACGCACGAATACTGAGTTTAGCGACCCGTTTACTATGTGAGCGAGCTCTTCAAGGAATCCAAGTAGCATTACCCGCACTACCAGAAAATAGCTTATGGAGTTTTCCTTGCTTCACATAAGCTAAGGCATTATTTCTAGGAGCACCCCATCACAGTAGTGAGAAAAGCTCCACTGTCCGACATCATCAACAACAGCGACGCTATAGGGAGAGTGGCAAAGTGGGGTATTGAACTTGCCGCCTTCGACATCACCTACAAGTGACACGACGCTATCAAATCACAAGCATTGGCGGATTTTCTTGCAGATTGGACAGAACTACTAGAAGATACTCCTGTACCAGAGCTAGAGTATTGGGTCATGCACTTTGACGGATCCATGTTACTCAATGGCTCGGGGGCTAGTGTATTATTGCAATCACCAACAGGACAGAAGTTGCAATATGTCCTGCAGATCCACTTCAATGCTACCAATAACATGGCGAAGTATAAGGCCCTCATTCACGGACTTCGTGCAGCCAAGGATATTGTTGGAATTATGCCCTAGAGGCAATAATAAAGATGTTATTATTATAATTCTTGTTCATGATAAAGTTTATATTCCATGCTAAAATTGTATTAAGCGGAAACATTAATACTTGTGTGGTTTGTGAACAACACCGTGTCCCTAGTACGCCTCTATGGACTAGCTCATTGATCAATGATGGTTAAGGTTTCCTAACCATAGACATGAGTTGTCAATTGATAATGAGACCATATCATTGGGAGAATGATATGGTGGATGACAAACTAAGCAAAGCTATTAGATCGTTTCATTGTGTTCTTCTTTGCGAAGCTTTTCCTATGTCAAATATTGTATTCCTTAGACCATGAGATAATACAACTCCCTGGTATCGGAAGAAAGCTTTGAGGTCATCAAACGTCATCCTATGAGAGGTGATCATAAAGGTGTCTCTCGGTGATCGGAAAGTATCATTGGGTTGTATGTATCGAGATGGAATTTGTCCTCCCAAGTCGGAGAGATATACTTGGGCCCACTCGGTGTCGATATCAACACCGCTTGCAAGCATGTGGTTAAGGAGTTAATCACAAAGTGATATCGGATTCTGAACGAGTAAAGTACTAACGTGAACGAGATTGAACTAGGTATGACGATACCGACGATCGAATCTCGGGCAAGTAAAATATCGCGAGACGAAGGGAATATATATATGGGATTGATTGAATCCTGGCATCATGGTTCATCCGATATGATCATCGATGAATGTGTGGGAGTCAATATGGGTGCCTGCACTACCGTTGATTATTGATAGAAGATCATGTCTGCATATTCTCGAACCCGCAGGGTCACACACTTAACATGTCTCGACGCTAGGATAGATTGGATAATTGGTTTATGAATTTTTGTTCGGAGTCTCGTATGGGATCCGGGACATCACGAGAGGTTCCGGAGTGGTCCGGAGAATAAGATTCATATAAGGCAGTGCAGTTTTTGAAGTTCGGAATTGTTCCGGGTTAATCGGTATTGTACCGGAAGCTTCTAGAACCTTCCGGAAGGGGGCCAACGTGGTCCCACCTTCCGGGAGGGGGCATGGGCCTATGAGGGAGTGTCCTGGCCGCATTGGTCCAGGGGCACAAGGCCCCATAGGGCCCAGCCGATCCTAGAGAGTTTAAATCGTTTAAACTAGAGATAAGATAAGATAGGATTTCTAGATAAGGGAGAGTTTAAATTGTTTAAACTAGAGATAGGCTTGGAGGAGAGGCTAGGGCTGGCGGCCCCCCCTCTATAAATAGAGGGCTGGTGCGCCCCCCTCCTCAACACACCTTCCTCCAACCCTAGTTGCCCTGCTGCCCTTCCACTCTCCCTCCCGACTGTTTGTAGGCGAAGCCCTGCGGCAGAAATTCTCCACCATATACACCACGCCGTCGTGCTGTAGATCCAATCCATATCTCCACCATACTCGCTGGTCCGAGGAAGGAGGAGACGTCGAGGTGCTGCACGTGTGCATCTCACGGAGGCACCGCCACTTGTGGTGCTAGATCGGATCGGATCGCGAGGAGGAGAAGCGAGTACGACTACATCACCCACGTTCCGATTTAACGTTCACTGCGGCGAATCTTCAAGGGTATGAAGATCTAATCCAATCTCTCTCGTTGTTTGCATCTCCTAGATTAGATCTTGGCTTTCCCTCTGTTCGCTTCCGTAGAAAATTTTGATTTACTATGCTGCGGAACCCTTCAGATATTGGCATCAAGCGCATAGTTTGGTGTGGAGATTCCATCTTGGTTGCCTAGCAAGTATCTTGCACCTGGAACGTGTGGAACCCTATGATGGTGGCATATCTATACGAAGTAGATGAAATATCCAAGTGCTTTAACGGCTACGAAGTCAAGTACATCAAAAGGGAGGATAATGAGGCGGCAGATCTGCTGTCAAAGCTTGGATCAGCTCGTCGACCAATTCCGCCAGGCGTTTTCCTAGAGCATTTATGGACTCCATCCGTGAAAGGAGCGTGGTACGTCCATAACGTATCTATAATTTTTGATGGTTTTATGCTAATATTAAGTTTTTGACACTCCTTTTTTTATAAAGTTTATGATTTATTTGGACTAACCTACTAATAGTTGCAAAAGTGCACAATGTTCTTGTTTTACACTTTGATGTGTAGGAAAATTAACAAGATGTGATGTGTATATTTGCAGGGAGTGTTTTCTGTGATATGGTATGGCCCAAGATGTGATGTGTATATTGTATGCGATGATCATGTTTTGTAATGTTTCACGACTTACATGTCGATGAGTACACAACCGGCAGGAGCCATATGGTTGTCTTTATAATTGTGTATGACCTGCGAGTCAACTTTTTATACGCCATGTAATAGCTTTACTTTATCGCTAAGTAGTTAGCAATAGTTGTAGTTGCTATTTGTGGTGGAGGCAATCATGGTGGAGTGATGGAGATCATGCCGGAACGCACAAGATGGAGATCATTCTTGCCAAGATTGGCTATACCATGTCACATAAAGTTATATGCATGTGATGTTTATGCTTTTATGTATCTTATTATGCTTAGATCGCGACGGTAGCATTATAATATGATTCCTCACTTAAAGATCAAGATAAAACTGTGTTCTCCCCAAGTATGCACCGCTATAAAGTTCGTGTCCAAGCATCACGTGATGATCGAGTGCTATAGACTCTACGCTCACATACAACGGGTGCAAGCCAGTTTTGCACACGCGGAAATACTTGGGTCTAACTTGACGAGCCTAGCATGTACAGACATGGCCTCGGAACACAAGAACCAAAAGGTTAAGCATGAGTCATATGGATGATATGATCGACACTTCGTTGTCCACCACTGAAACCACATCTCTTCTCGTGATGATCGGATTACGTGTGGTGAATTTGGATCGTGTTCACTAAACAACTTGAGGGATGTTGAATTTAGTGGGAGTTCATCTAGTAATTTGATTAAGTTGAACTATTTATCATGAACATAGTCTAAATTGTACTTGCAAATACTGTAGATCACATGGCCAAGTCCAACTTCAACTTCAACGTTTTGCTGAGAACGACAAGCTTAGAAACAATGGGTCTAACTTCACCAACTGGTTCGCAATCTAAGAATCATTACGTTCGGACAAAAGGACTATGTCCTTGGGAAAGCGTTAGGTGACCCCCCTGCTGCAACTGCGCCGGCTGATGAGAAAGCTGTCTATCAGTCGCGCAAAGATGATTATGGTGTGATTAAGAGCACCATGTTGTTTGCTATGGAACCGGAACTTCAAAATCGTTTTGAAAACTATCCCGGCCCTTTGAGATTCTCAAGAGCTGAAACCATGTTTCAGACTCAGGCCCGCTCGAGAGATATGAGATCTCCGAGAAGTTCTTTAACGCAAGATGGAGGAAGGAGTTCCGTTAGTGAGCACGCCATTAAGATGTCGGGCTACACTCAACGCCTGAGCAAGCTGGATGCAAGATTCGGAGGAGCTCAAGATTGACAGGGTTCTGCAATCACTCCCTCCCAGCTACAAAAGTTTTGTAGTGACTCACAATCAGATTGGTTCCACTGATACGATCACCGAGCTCTTCGCAAAGCTGAAGGCTGCGGAGGTGGACATCAAAAAGGATAATCATGTGTTGATGGTCAACAAGCCCTCCTTTAAGAAAGGTAAAGGTGCAAAGAAGCCCTTCAAGAAAAGCGGCGGCAAGCGCGTTGCCCTCTTGAGAAGAAGCTCAAGTCTGGTCCTAAGCGGACCTCGAGTGCTTCTATTGCAAGGACAAGGGTCACCGGAAGAATCGTCAAGTACTTAGCGAACAAGAAGGCTGGCACCATCAAAGGTATATTTGATATACATGTTATTGATGTTTTCCTTACTAGCCCTCGTTGTAGTGCCTGGGTATTTGATACTGGTTCAGTTGCTAATATTTGTAACTCGAAACAGGAGCTACGGAATAGACGGCGGCTTGCAAGGGATGAGGTGACGATGCGCGTTGGCAACGGATCAAGAGTTGATGTGATGGCCGTCGGCACGCTCTCCTTAGTTTTACCTTCGGGATTAGTTTTAAACCTCAATAAATGTTATTACGTGCCTGCGTTGAGCATGAACATTATTTCTGGATCGTGTTTATTGCAAGACGGTTATTCATTTAAATCGGAGAATAATGGTTGTTCTATTTATATGAGTAACATCTTTTATGGTCATGCACCTCTTGTGAATGGTTTATTTCTTCTAAATCTCGAAAGGGATGAAACACACATCCATAACATTGAGGCTAAGAGATGCAAAGTAGATAGTGATAATACTACTTATTTGTGGCACTGTCGTCTAGGTCATATTGGTGTAAAGCGCATGAAGAAACTCCATTATGATGGACTTTTGGAGTCTCTTGATTTTGAATCATTTGACACATGCGAACCATGCCTCATGGGCAAGATGATCAAAACCCCGTTCTCCGGTATGATGGAGCAAGCAACGGACTTGTTGGAAATCATACATACCGATGTATGCGGACCGATGAGTGTTTCGACGCGGTGGATATCGCTATTTTCTCACTTTTACCGATGACTTAAGTAGATATGGGTATATCTATTTAATGAAACATAAATCTAAAACGTTTGAAAAGTTCAAAGAATTTCAGAATGAAGTGGAGAACCATCGTAACAGAAAGATTAAGTTTCTACGATCCGATCATGGGGGCGAATATTTGAGTTATGATTTTCTCACGCATCTCAAAGCAAGTGGAATCGTCTCACAACTCACGCCACCGGAACACCACAGCAAGAATGGTGTGTCTGAACGCGGAATCGAACCCTATTAGATATGGTCCGATCGATGATGTCTCTTACTGATTTGCCGTTATCATTTTGGGGTTATGCATTAGAAACCGCTGCATTCACTTTAAATAGGGCTCCATCTAAATCCGTTGAGACGACACCGTATGAACTGTGGTTTGGTGCTAAACCTAAGTTGTCGTTTCTTAAAGTTTGGGGATGCGAAGCTTACGTCAAGAAGTTGATGCCGGACAAGCTCGAACCCAAAGCGGAGAAATGCGTCTTCATAGGATACCCTAAGGAAACTATTGGGTATACCTTCTATCACAGAACCGAAGGCAAAGTGTTTGTCGCAAAGAACGGTTCCTTTCTTGAGAAGGAGTTTCTCTCGAAAGAAGTGAGTGGGAGGAAAGTAGAGCTAGACGAGGTTATTGAACCTTCTCTTGAATTGGAGAGTAGCGCAGCACCTGAAATTGTTCCAGTGCCGCCTGCACCAACAATAGAGGAAGCTAATGACAAGGATCATGAAGCTTCAGACGATGCTGCTACTGAACGTCGCAGGTCGACAAGGTCGCGTGCCCCTCCTGAGTGGTACGGCAACCCTGTCTTGACTGTCTTGTTAGTAGAAGACAGTGAACCTACGAACTATGAGGAAGCGATGATGAGCCCAGACTCTGGGAAATGGCTAGAAGCCATGAAATCCGAATTGGGATCCATGAGCGAAAACCAAGTATGGACTTTGGTGGACCCTCCTAGCGGCGAAAAGGCCGTTGAGTGCAAATGGATCTTCAAGAAGAAAACGGACATGGATGGTAATGTTACCGTCTATAAAGCACGGCTTGTTGCGAAAGGTTTTCGACAAGTTCAAGGTGTTGACTACGATGAGACTTTCTCTCCCGTAGCGATGTTTAAGTCCATTCGGATTTTATTAGCAATTGCTGCGTTTCATGATTATGAAATATGGCAAATGGATGTCAAGACTGCTTTCCTCAATGGCAACATTGATGAAGAGTTGTATATGATGCAACCCGAAGGTTTTGTCGATCCTAAGGATGCTGATAAAGTATGCAAACTTCAGCGTTCCATTTATGGACTGAAGCAAGCATCTCGGAGTTGGAACCTTCGTTTTGATCAAGTGATCAAGAGCTTTGGATTTGTTCCAAATTGCTACGAGCTTGCATCTACAAGAAAGTGAGTGGGAGCTCGGTGACGTTTCTGGTACTATATGTGGATGACATATTGATTATTGGAAATGACATCAACATGCTTAACGATGTGAAGAGTTATTTGAACAAGTGTTTTTCAATGAAAGACCTAGGTGAAGCTACTTATATATTGGGCATCAAAATCTATAGAGATAGACAAAGACGCCTGATAGCTTTAAGCCAGAGTACATACCTAGACAAAGTTACGAAAAGGTTCAGAATGGATAAGGCATTGAAAGGTTCAAAGTGCCTATGTTGTCGAGTAAGATATTGAGCAAGGCTCGTGTCCAGCTACTGGTAAATGATAGGGAAGCTATGAGCAAAGTGCCTTATGCCTCGCCATAGGTTCCATCATGTATGCCATGTGTACTAGACCAGATGTGTCCAATGCTCTTAGTTTGACGAGCAGATATCAAAGTGATCCAGGAGTGGAACATTGGACAGTCGTGAAGAACATCCTAAGGTACCTAAATAGGACTAAAGAAATGTTCTTAGTCTATGGGGCTGATGAACAGCTTGTCGTAAAAGGTTACGTCGATGCTGGTTTCGACACCGACAAGGATGATTCTAAATCTCGTGAGGATACGTGTATATTTTGAATGGAGGAGCTGTGAGCTGGAGAAGCTGCAAGCAAAGCGTGATCGCGGATCTATGAGAAGCGGAATACATGGCTACTGCGAAGCGTCAAGTGAAGGAGTTTGGATCAAACTTCATCATTGAGCTTGGCGTGGTTCCAAGTGCATTGGACCCTTGGAGATATTGTGTGACAACACCGGCGCCATAGCACTCGCTAAGGAACCAAGATATCATCCAAAGACCAAGCATATCAACATAAGTTTCATATAATCCGAGATTATATAGCAGATGGAGATCTGAAGATCAGCAAAGTACATACAGATCTGAATGTCGCAGATCCATTGACTAAACCTCTTCCACATGTAAAACATGATCAGCACCTCAGTGCCATGGGTGTGAGATTGTTGCCAAATGTAAACTAGATTATTGACTCTAGTGCAAGTGGGAGACTGTTGGAATTATGCCCTAGAGGCAATAATAAAGATGTTATTATTATAATTCTTGTTCATGATAAAGTTTATATTCCATGCTAGAATTGTATTAAGCGGAAACATTAATACTTGTGTGGTTTGTGAACAACACCGTGTCCCTAGTACGCCTCTATGGACTAGCTCATTGATCAATGATGGTTAAGGTTTCCTAACCATAGACATGAGTTGTCAATTGATAATGAGACCATATCATTGGGAGAATGATATGGTGGATGAACAAACTAAGCAAAGCTATTAGATCGTTTCATTGTGTTCTTCTTTGAAGCTTTTCCTATGTCAAATATTGTATTCCTTAGACCATGAGATAATACAACTCCTGGTATCGGAAGAAAGCTTTGAGGTCATCAAACGCGTCATCCTATGAGAGGGTGATCATAAAGGTGTCTCTCGGTGATCGGAAAGTATCATTGGGTTGTATGTATCGAGATGGAATTTGTCCTTCCCAAGTCGAGAGAGATATACTTGGGCCCACTCGGTAATCGATATCAACACCGCTTGCAAGCATGTGGTTAAGGAGTTAATCACAAAGTGATCGGATTACGGAACGAGTAAAGTACTTGCTGTGAACGAGATTGAACTAGGTATGACGATACCGACGATCGAATCTCGGGCAAGTAAAATAT